>JAYKYS010000003.1:5765000-7015000 GCA_036924285.1 Asterella californica
TAATTATTATTATTATTTATAATTTTTTTGACAATTGCAGAAACTGATAAATTTGGATTTTCTTTGTGTATAAATAAGAATTCAGATTTTAAGATATCATATAGTTTTGTATTATTTGTTGTTTTCTGTAGTGTTCGTTTGATGATTCCCGTCTTGTATATATTTTGTTGAATTTGCTGGGCTGACTTTAGACAATGAGGATATCGAAGTAAATACTTACGTACTAGGTGGACGATGGTTTCATTTGTTTCTTCAGAGTGCAATTTTTGTATCTCTTGCATAATGAAATTCCAATCATTAATATTTAGTGATCGAGGTACTAGAGGTTCATAGTGTCCTACATGATTGAGACGGTCATCATATAAGAGATGAAATGTATGATTTGATGTTACAAGTCTGTTGTCAAATTCAATTATTATGATTTTGGAAGTATGACTGAAGATACAAATTTTTATTTGTAAAACCCTAGATAAGGCTAGCAGGCATAAAGAATCTCCCCATACACCACCATTCACAGCCAAAATACCAATTTTCTCTATGTATTCTTCTACTGATCGAACATTATGAGATGATGCTAAATCATCTTTTAAGAAGTAGGATAATGTTAGATCATCATTGGTCTCCATGGCGTTGGTGTAGATCTTCATAACTTCATTTCTAGCGTATGTACGGAGTTCAGCAGTAGTGTATTTATTTTTGAATAGATATGTGATTGAATCAAACATACAATCGCCTAGAGTGTAGGTGTAGTTCTCGCAAGTTTCAAAGTTGTCTATAATTATTGACATTATGATCAAAATCAAATGGTAAAAATATAATGATTGTAAAAGACTTATGTGTGTGATGATTTAGACATAAAATGAAAAATAATTAGTTTAAAGAAAAAAGAAAAATACTAAAGTAAAATATATAAAGTATTTAGTGAAGAACAATCAAATAGAACAATAGTTGTTGTACATATGTCAGAATTCAAACACATGCAATAAGAAAAAAAGATATACTGAGATATCGTACATCTCATCGTCTTATTTCATTTTAAGTACTTTATATCAATTCATCATCTATATATAGTACTCGAAATGGTAATTTTCAAGGAGTGAGATAGAAAAGTTTGGTAGTCGGTGAGTGAGACGAAATAGATATGATAGTCCAACAATGAGACTGACAAAAAGTGCGGTAGTCCAAGAGTGAGATATAGTATGATTGTCATTTCATTCCATTCCAAATTATTTCTGATAGTTGACTATAATTCATGTTCAAAGTACAATTTGCTGAAAGTGCGATAGTCAAGAATATCAGTATATAGTCATATCATAATCGATCATAGTCTTGAATTCAGTTGTCTGTCTCGCGCATAATCTGTCAACAAAGAGAAATCATCATCAGTACTGAGGAATTTAAAAATGAAATAGATAATTAAAAAATATAACGCTTTCAAAGCAGAATATTTGTATAGTTTTATTTCATATTTGATTAGTGATCTCTGATGAAAAATATAATCAATTAATATGATTTATTGTATATTATTTGTGATTAGAGATTAAGAACTTTACCTCATCAAAACCACAAAAGTCACCGGACGAGTTGAAATGAAATATTCCAGGCGTGCATATCTCTTCCATCATGTTGAGGAGCACATCTTTTGTATTCGGAGTATTATAATCTCTGACCACGTCTTCTGAAACGAGACCGGTGAGATTTCCAAACCATTTGCCTCGAACATATACAGTGTACTCTTTCTCACTGGACTCATCAAGCACGTATCCTTCAATCCATGGTTCTGTCACTAATTCGCATTTAATTGCATAGTCCTCACATCGGCCACGAAGATCTTTCACGTTCTCAATCTTCACACGCGGAGAATGACAACCCGCACATAAGTATCGATACGGTCTCTCTTCAGAATTTCGTGGTCGAAAGACTCCTCGTACCTATGACAACGTATATGAAGTCAAGTATAGTATGAGATGAGTGGGGATAAAATATGAATATAATATTAAAAAATCTATTGAGAAATCATAAATAATTAGTACAATTTCATGACAATACCTCATAATGTTGAAGAGTAATTTGCGTATGATGGTTGTATACTGCTCTCAGATGATCAATCCTTTTCGGACAAGAAGGTGTAGCCCATATCGTTGTTTTGTATGTATGTAACTTCAGAACAGCATTTTGTTCTCGAGTGTAAATTACTCGAGTAACATTTTTCAAATGTAAAAACACCGCATTTCCTCTTGCGAACTTGGTTGTTACTTCATCATACTCAGACCGAAATTCTCTGTCAATCAACAACTATAACAAAAAAGGAGATGTAAGAAACTTAATGAAAAAATTAACAATAAAAAATTCACAAAGACAAGAAATTACTTTTGATCTCAATCAATGTTTCTTTACCGTGGTTTTGTCTTCATCTGCTATACCATCAGCGATGGATATCTCGAATTTAGTGTTATCGATGCGTCCTTTGTCTGAGACCACAACCACCGAGATATCTGTGGTATGAAAACGACCTATCAATAACATCGAGCAATCTCGAATGGAAGAGTAAAATCGGAACTTGAATTTAGGCTCAGATGTCCAAGAGAGAATGTTCTGGATGGTCGTTTGTCCATCCGCAAGTAACTGAATCTTTACGTCTCCTCTATGACTCTTGGTTTTGACTGGACGTTCAACCGTTACAGATCTATGAGTTAAGAACTGAAAACGGTAGCAACGGTTTCTTGTTATTTTCGTAGACCATATCCTTGCAATGTTCCCTTGTGCATTGCAAGTTACCGTCTTATTCATGTTGCGATCAACCATATCAAATAGGAGAAAGCACTTTGCTTCTTCAGCCGCAAAGGCATTTCCGTAGTGATTGAGAACCATTCCTTCGAATATATCATCTCTAGATGCATATTCGAGATCATCAATCAAAACAGGGATCTTAGTATCATCAGAATATTGATCTGAGGAAGATGCTATTGGGAGAACCTCTACGGATATTTTTGTTTTTTTTTCTGTAGATAACGGTGTCAGAACGGTTTCTACGGATGAAACAGAGAGGAGTGTAGCAACATTTGCATCAAGCTCTTTTCGTTTTGGAGTTAAATGAGTCGTTACATTGGGAGACAATGAGAGCGACACGGATGGGTAAGACAACGGAGGAGATTGAGGAACATGCATGGAGATAGGTGATTGAGGAGAGGGCATAGTATCGGAGATCTCATGCTCTACGACAGTCGTGTCGTGGGTGGGAGAAGCTTGTTTCGAAGAAGCAGATTTTGAGCTAGGATGTCTTGCAAGACTTTTCATTTTCAGAGAAGAAGATCGAGCTGCATCCATCAGTTTACTCACCTGTTAACATCACAATAATCAAATTAAATTAATTCTAATCTTAATATTCAAAACATATGAATATAAAATAGTTGTAATCATATCAACTACAAAAAAAAATCAGACATATTAAATTGACAAGTATTGAATTCAAATTATATATATCTCATGTCCATTTTAATTTCTATGGTCTAGACTCATGTGTACATGATCTTTCGTAAACATACCATAGGATCGGCTATTATACCTGATGCAGGACTACGGAAATATGATGCTAATTGAGAAGCAGTAAATCTATCATGTGGATCTTTCTTACTACTCCATAACCAACTATTACGTACTACATGTATGAAAGTTTGATGCAAACATGTAGCTATCATTGGATCATTCATAAACATATGTCGAATGATAAATCCTATGGCATAAACGTCTGTGGCTCTAGTATATGACTGCGATTCTTTCGAATCTGGTGTTAGCTCTGGGGCCACATGACCAAAATGATTTGTTATTTGAGCTGGCCACCGATGTCCATATGCACTTTGTGCTCTTTCCACAGTCTGTGCCATTCCCCAATCTCCTATACCAACAAATACTTTTTCTTCACCTTCAAAATGTAAGAAGATATTTTCTGTATGGAGATCGCAATGTTGAATATCTGAAGCATGAATGACTTCAAGAGTACTCCAAAGAGCCGAACAAACAAGATGAAAGTTCTTTCTAAAGTTTGTTAGTCTCTTCACTTCACCTGCACAAATAGAAGCACTACCGTTTTCTTTTTTCACGAGAAGAGAAAAAGAATGAAAACTTCCTCCATTCCAGTACGGGAAAAGAGCTATGGGAGGATTATCAATGCTAGCTCCAATCGCTCGAATCACACCAAAATGACGGACTCTTGCTGCTAATATTTCGATGTCTCGTTTCTCCAACGCTTCGATCTCACATTTTGCTGTGTACTGTTTGACGCAATAGAGGATGGAAGCATCAAAATTAAGAACATCTTGGACCAAACAAGTATGGACTTTTCCGTTTACTCCACCTCCGAGGTATTTCTTTTTCTCGACATTGTTGTTACGTAACCAAATGATGGCGTCGGGCTGAATCGTTCCTCCGTGATGACGTCCTTTCATACCCAAACCCATAGTTTTTGCAACTATGAGTTCAGAGTCGAACTTTTTGACAAGTTCGGATTCTGCACTATCAAAATCACGAACACACTAATGCATATTGATCAACAAAGTGACCAATTATACACGATGTCATATTTTTTATATGACTCGATATTATTTGCTTCTCAGATGGTGAAGAAAACAAACTGGTGGACACCATTTCCATCGCTGTAGCATTCAACCATTCACGAAAATTTTCCACACCGATGTTTTCTCGTACCACCCAATTACGACGAATTTCAACAGGAAGAGAAAAGAAAGTCGTGATCCAAACTCTTTGAATGCAACGCAATGTGTCTTTCCACCCTTTGCTTTCTGTCAGCTTTCTCTTTTTGCTGCTAGAGCCATCAGTTTTAGTTTCCATGGTTGGACGTTTAGACATTTTCCAAGAGAATGTGTACCTGTCATAACACAGTAACATAAATTTAAATTAAAAATATATCATAAAATTAATTACTAATAATTATGTTCATATAATTTAAATTATAAAAAACCCATCTAGAATAGAATGAATGATTTATTTCACTATGTTCTTTCACCATATCATTGTCCTTTCTAGAAAAAAAAGATGTACATCTTTTCTTCCACTAAGTACAGTGATTGTTTTATATTTTATGCAAAGATGAAAAAGCCATCTAAAATAAAATCAATATGACTTTATTCTACTATGTTTTTTCATCAATCATAAATAATTATATTATGTAAAGATGAAAAAGCCATCTAGAATAAAATCAATATGACTTTATTCTATTATGTTTTTTCATCAATCATAAATAATTATATTTTATGCAAGATGAAAAAGCCATCTAGAATAAAATCAATACGACTTTATTCTACTATGTTTTTTCATCAATCATAAATCATCATATTTTATGTAATGAAGAAAAAGCCATCTAGAATAAAATCAATATGACTTTATTCTACTATATTTTTTCATCAATCACAAATCATTGTCCCTTCTAAGATAAAAAGATATATATCTTTTATCTCACTAAGTACAATGAATACGATGTTATATTATCCAGATTTAAAAAATACTATATTAACTAAATGATATAATTAAATTACCTATTAACCAAAATTATATAATAAATCTATCATTACATTTAAATATCAAATATTCTAAACTTGTCCATTACCTTCAGAAAGAGAAGAACGTTGAACGTTTTAACAGCTTCTATTCCTTCAATCGAAGCTCTTAAAAGATGAAAATTCTGCACAGAAAATAAATACCAATGCATGCAAATTCACTATAAGTTGTGCATCTGTTGTACAAATTTAACTTCTATCTTCCTCACAAAAACTGACCTCAAGTCCATTCGTTCGCAACAGATACCCTATGCAGCTAGCCTTCCTTTCATTGTGTTATATTATTCAAGAATAGATGATGTTAGAATATATTTCACCATGAGTAGAACTCTCCACAGTCGACACATCGCTACCGAGACGAAGTATAACTACGTGATCATATATGTAAACATGGCTAGTTTTATCTTGAAACTATCAGTGTCTGATCATAAGTAAAGAATTGTTTCTGGAGGCACTAACATGTGACAAACGAACTTCATGAGACGATGGATAGAAGTAAAATACCGTAATCTGAGGCTCATTTATCAGATGGATTGAGGCACCTTTGTACGTTCCAAATTTCTAGCTCTGTATCAAAGTAGCATTTCCTTGAGCTGTAGAGCAACTGTACATCTGAACATGTCCAAACATATCCACAATACGTCAATGTAAACCAACTGACTTTTTTACTTGAACTCAAACATAGCTTTCAGAATGTCAATATATCGGCTCAACAGCATCTCGAGTCAACTATCTAACGAAGACTTATCATTGTAATAGCTCTGTGCAAACCAAAGAATGTCAATATATCGGCTCAACAGCATCTCGAGTCAACTATCTAACGAAGACTTATCATTGTAATAGCTCTGTGCAAACCAAAGCGTGTTACGGTGTGTTTCTCTGACTCCAACAACACAGCTGTTCTTCTGTGCATTCAGCCATGATTATTATACTGAAAGACTTCGGAAATGAAGCACCCAGACATTTAGCAGACATAAATATAGCTGTGCATGAAGAATATGAGAACTAACTACTCATGTCATCCATGTTCCCCGTTTGGTGTTTTTCGCCTACACAGATGACTGCAGATATGGACATTAGCGGAATTTATAAAACAGTTGAGCTCAGTGTCTTTTCGGCATTCACTAAAGTTACCAGTTATGAGATCAATGTCACAGTAGCTGACGTACATGCTATGAGCTTGTCCTTCAGAACTTCCGTGGAGAAGGGTTCTAGGTTTATGACAGGAGCAAATTCCCATCGACTCTCACTGCTACCTAATCACCTCCAGAAACTTGTTTCAGGGCCGCTTGTGAGAGTGCATATGGAGAGGATAGCTGCATAATGCTCCGACGGATGGATCTATCTGCGCACTTACCAGGTTTTCTACACGAGCTGGGCGAGGTAGTCGTTGAACACAAAGAACCTTCTAATAATGAAAAGTCTTCAGTACCTTGATAGGCCGAGCTTACTTGAAGAAGGTCTCAGATACGGATACGATAGTGGGTGGAGGTCACGCAGAAACTAGAGAGGAGCTAGCATGGAAATCGAGAAGAAAAGCTTGATATTATCTCCGCTCTCCCGTGTGGTAATTTACATGAAGACTCATTGCTACTGATTAGTCCTCTGTGGTAGTAGTACGGAATCTGCAAACTCTGCCTTTGCAGATTGCAATGTACAGTTGGTCTAACCGATGAGCAGCAAGTCTTGCTGTTGTGATATGAATCGGGTGCAAAAAACTTTCCCGGCAACAAACTTGAGCAGGGTGAACGGTATGCCTTTCGTTCCAAATGCAAGGTATGATGTCGATGTGACCGCGGGACGTAAAGGACTCAGATTAAACTAACGGCAGATGTATAGCAAATTGCCACCCCACAGGCAACCACCTGTGCAACAATCTGACTAGCACAATAGCAATTTTCAACCAGTGGCTTGCTTAGTGCCAACGGCATTCACATCCTCCTCGTTGTTTTGTTGATCGATCTCAGTGCGGTAAGATCTTACTTGTGCTTTCCTTGATCTACAGCGATCTCAATGCGGGAATCTCCACGGTCGTTTTTCTTCTCACTTGATCTCACCAAGAGAATCTGGAGGCGATCTCATGCCTATATAGATTTCCAATACCTTTTATCATTATATCTGTGAAGATGGGCCACCATAGTAAGAATGGATTGTTCTGAAGAAAACTCCAAATCAGTTCAGGCAACGATCTCTATTTCATGGATATGACATTACAGCGAGCAGCGAGCTGTACATTAAGTTATCGATTCTCACCAAGACGAGGAGAAACTTCGTGAGGCCTAAGATTCCCTTGTGAAAGTAAATCGTGGATCAGGATGCAATGAGTAGGTCAGTATCTAAATAATGAACCTACAGTAGTTATCAAACCGAGTGAAGTCAAGAGAACCATAGTCAAGGATAGTACTTCTGCGCCGGCAATGATGTTGTCCCGGGCAGATGTGTGGATAATCTCCTCTATCAGACTGCGGCTTCCAATTGTCGGTCTAGCAGCAGAACAGTGTGTCAGAGTAATACGTTAGTCCATTATCAGGAAGAAACTCATCTGGAGTACTCAGATCAATGATTACTGCAATTCAAGACTCAGGAGGCAAGTTCTGTGTCGTCCGCTTATGAGACCAATGTCACAGTGGCTGACGTACATGCTATGAGCTTGTCCTTCAGAACTCCGTGGAGAAGGGTTCTAGGTTTAACAGTTTCCTTCTGAAGAGTGATTTCTGGTCTGACTTTCACAGCTTGCCGGTGCTCCTAGAAGATCCACACGAGGATCTGACCTGGACTCCTTTTCAAAGCTTCATGAACAAGTGGGGCTCCCACATCGTTACTGCCGCTTACAATGACATAGTGTTCCAGGGCCGGAGCAGTGCAAAATCCAACTGCAACTACAAACAGTGGGAGATGGAGACCAAAGCATGTGTAAAGGCCGAAGGACTCTAACCCTTGGGTGCCTTGAGTATATGCGCCGGGTTCAGTGGGTCGGAGAGACAGGAAGCCATCAAACTTCAAGGTGGAAGGTGGAACCAAAAAAACGCATACCACGCTCGCCACCCAAGACCTCCTATGTAAATTTCTAAACGAGAGTGATGTGGACGATCAGCCTGTGCGATATACCTATCAGTTTGATGTGGACGATCAGCCTGTGCGATATATCTATCAGTTTGGTATTATCTTCTGGGCCGACCGGACTGTACAGACTATGATACCATGAGAGCTCTCGTACTACAGGTACGAACCGTTTAACATTCGGAAGCTCAAAACAGCAAATCTCAAAACAATCGGATGCAGCAGTTGATGATGCAATAGCAAATCTCAAAACAACAGAAACGGGGCGAAAGAAAAGAACGTACCAGCGCAATATAGAGTTTTACTCCTAAAGCTCACCTATAGATCACTACTGCTTAAATACTAGTAATAAGCGACCCTTGCCAAAGCTAGAAGACATTCTTCTGGCGCGCAACTAGAAATATGAAGGAAGAGTTTTCCAAAAATGAAACGACTCCTCCAGCGGCAACATCGCTTTGACCTCTGGAAAGTAATCTGAGTAGACATACGTAGCCTCTTCCTACACGTCCAGCTCGAAATGTGCTGCAATCTTTAGCTGGATTCACGCCGATGCTTTGATTATAGACAAGTTCGCTCGTGCTTGTGCTCAGAAAGGCATGCTGGCTTGTGTCTGTGATATTGAGAGACAAGATGGATTCCACGCCGATGCTTTGTGTTGAAGCTTGGTGCCCACGATAAGGACCAATTGTAGCATGCCGAACCGAGAGATACGATAGTCAATAATACGAAGAAAACTGGAGAAAGGGAAACAAGGACTGTGCTCCGTCCCGCTTCTCTTTTTAGCATAAATAGAAGTTTGGCTGTTGATGGTTTTTTCCATCGTATGACACTCTGTTCAAGGCCCACCAGTTCTTGTGGTCCCACTAAGTAGGGGACCACGATCGCCCGTTCACTGCATTGCACTCAAAACTGCTGGCTTGCTGGCTGGCTAGCACACCTCTTTCCGTTTGTCGCATTACTACACTCTCGATGCTGGACTACGATTTGATAGTTTTTCTTCCTTTTCTTCTTTTTAAGAGTATAATCTTCGTTGTTAACACATAAGAGTTTAGAACTCAGATTCAAGAGGAGACCTCTGGTGAGGTAATCCTGATTCTTGCACCGGAGTCCCCTAGCCAGAGAGTGTACTTGGTCTACTCTTCCACAGCGGTTGTCAGGTTGGTGGTTAAGCAGAGCGTACTTGCTTCACAATATGCTTTCAGAGCGAACATGAGCGCTGCCATGCATGTTCATGACAGAGCAGAGCTACATTCTAAGGGCGAAAATTGAGTACTACAGGACAGTCTGTCTGCACTCAGAAATGAAAAAGTTCACTTCTGAACCAGCAAATACTCTGTACCTCAGCAATATCTATCATCTATCGAGAATATCTTAAGGAACATATTCACAGTCTTCCTGTCATTTTCCCAAGGTCGTGTAGATATTCGTTACCTATGCACATGCCACTAAGTCTTCCGTAAGGAGAAAAAGGTCAAGCAAATGTTCGACATTGTCTCCAACACCGACTTCTCTCATGACTGATTGTAAAACCTCTTGCTTTGAACGGAGTTAATGACAACTCCAGTTTCATTCCAGGGTTCAGAAGTTCAGAAGGTAGTTCACAATGGTTCAGAAGTTATCACGTAAATATAGAGCAGTACGATAAAGATTGGTAAACTGAGACAGATACCAAGCTCAACCCTCCTCCAGGCTTGCTTGTAATGTCTTTCTCACAATGGGAGTTGTTGGCTGTGAGTACGTCCACTGTCGGGACATCAATAATACATAATCAATAATACGTCCTCTGTCGGGACAAAACGGGACATCAATAATACGAAGAAAAATACACCACAGACAATAAGAACTCTACTGGGACAGTAATCTAACACGTTCAAGTCTGGAATACGTCAAAGACAGGAAGAAATTTCATGGTAAATAAACTTGACGATCTAGACGGACAGACTGTAAGACCAACAGGAAACGGGACCTACCACGATAGGAATAAAGCACATCTAGAAGTACAAATTCGTCCCTGAGAAACAACAAAGAGGAAATAAGTCAGTCTTGCAAGACGGAATCAAAAAGATTTGAAAGATTATGCTCTCAACACTAGCGGGATAGTAGGTCTAATGAAATGACACGATTCTTCGAAAGTCAGAACTCACCGTTCACGTTCAACAGTAAAGAAAGTCCTCAGAAAAGAGAAAGATACGGTTTGTGGAAAACGGAGGAGTGACTTCACCCAATCGTAATGCCGATTATCCATACTATCTTGTTTTTTATTCGTGAACAAGAAACGCGCCGAAGCCTATTATGCTTTATGTTTGAGTGTCCACTACGATATTATTTACAGTCAACATGGTTGTCCAGATTACTGCTCAGGAAGTCCCTAAGGATAACAGTTTACAGTCCTACACTTCACACCATCCTGTCCCGAGTATTATTATTAGCAGTAATGTCTTGTCTGCAGATTGTGCTCGTAAATCGAATACCTAATTCATGTTCTTCGAGTTAATCTTGGATAATTCAGTGCGCTTCATCTTGATCAGATGTACACAGCCATTTCTCCGGACCACTTACTTATCCCACTTCTCATTTGCTCTTCTTACACGTCTCTGTAAAGTTTAAATATCACTTGTCTTCTTATCGGCTTCCAACAATAACGACAAACAGTTTCCACCGTCATTTCCGCGTTTTGTCTTCTTCTTCTTTCACTACAATCGACGGTTAGCTATGCAAATGCATAGCAACAACCATAAAAAGTGAAGAAGAAGATGGTTACATTTAGCCATTTGATAAAGAGCAGAAAGAGCCTTTGTCTGTCACCGGGCCACTTAAGCGTAGAGCATCGGGACCATACCTTCGTTGCTTTTTTCGGAACTTGGATTGAAGATAGTCATGACTAACTATAGTTAACCCATAGTTAAAAGTCATCCCAGATCACTTATCGAGCTATTGTCTCTCGCACCGTGATCATTTGTCGGACCACGCACAAAGCAATCAAGACCATTCTCTCCTTGTTAGAACCCTTTCGAAAACTTGAGCCAAAGATAATCATGACTAACTAGTCACTAGTTTGTCTTGTTATAGGATATCTTTTGCACCTACAGTTTTTAAACTGTACATCTTGTAATTTTTTACATTTTTGCTATTGCCAGAGGTCTCTCGAACCGAAAATATTTTTTCACAAAGTCTTTTGTAGGTGTGTCAAAAAGACAGACCCAAGGAGAATAATCTTTCTCAATGCTAAAGATAGAAAGAGGGTCAAAGATAGGATCTCGGACGGGATGAGTCAATACACGAAAAAAGAATATTTGGGCTGACTCGAGGAAGTCCTGAGCAGAGCGACCTCGGGCAATATTTCATTTTTACTTTGTCTCTTTTTCTGCATTGTTTTTGCAGTTCCGAGTGAAGCATTCTGCAAAGCGTGTGTTGGGTGTGTGTTGTACACGCTGAGATATCACACGGAAGTTTGTTGTGATGTCACGCATCTTACATGCATCATATTGTTTATCATCTTGTAATCTGTCGTGAGGACTTAGGGTTTCGGTCTTGCTCCGTTGAGTGACTCCTGACTTCCCAAGCCGAGTGACTCTTGTCCCGATGACTTATCGATGTAAAGTCATCAGCGATGAACATGATGTGCAACTCGACGTGTCTATGAGAGAGACTATCGCTGTTTTCTCTTTCATTGTGGTTGAGGATCCAGCATTCAATGAGCAAGCGAGCTTTAGAAAGTGAGTCGTCCGTCTTAGTTGTGTCTCACTAAGACAACCTTTCATAATGATGGATGTTTCCGCTGCATTACTACACTTGCCGGGCATGCAAGACCGATGTCATTGCTCACAGTTGTAGGTGGTTTGATCTATTCCGGAGGTTTCGATGCCTCTAACATCAGCGTCTGGAGCTAGCTCAATTTGCAAGAGGTTTGCTTGTCCGGAGCTGGGGAAGGTTTTGCCAGTTCGAATGTGATTAGGAGGTTGTTTCGCATCAATCCGCGTTGTCAGATAATTATGATTGCAGACTTTTTGCTTTGAAAGAGCTGGAGTCAAGCTGCCATGTAAGCTCTAGTAAACTCTCTAAGTAGTTTCTGTGCGATTACGGACCTACGAGCAAGGATGGGTCACAAGCCAATGACTTGTCCTCCACTAGTACAAGAACGTTTACCAACTATGGACATACACATCACAGGCGGTAGGTCCATAGACGGTAGGGGTATGTTTAAGTAGTTTTGAGAACTTGAGGATGCTACATGTTCTACTTTTCTTTTTGGGGTATGTTAAAATAAATTCCTCAGACCATCCAAAACAGTTGGTTACGACATTTACTGAGTGAACGATTTCACTTTCTGTACCCCTCTTGACTATGGCAGACACCATGGTGTCTGGTATTAAACTTAAAATCTTTCAGGTGCTGCTGTTAGCAGCATTTGCGTTGCAGAACCCAGTCTTGGGTGACCAGAGCCAATCGCTCTAGAAATTTTTCTCTATTTTTTTGCTTGTCGTTTTCTTTCCTTCCGGTTGAAAGTTAATGAAAATAGTTGACAAGTGAAATGATGAAATAGTGACCAGAGAGAGAATAATATGCATGCTCAACCACCTTTGGAGATCTTTTGCTCGGTAATGTTTATCTAAAAAGTTAAAATTGTTATATAAAAAATTTTTAATATTAAATCACTATATAAATATTAAATATTAACAATACAGAAAAGTACAAAAATATGAATTAAAAACAGATAAGTGAAGTCCAAAGCAACGTGCCTCCAACCATTGCTTATCCTTCCGAACGCTTGTCAACTAATATAAAATATTCAATTAATACTTCAATTTATTACCTAATCCTTCCGAGAGAAAGGATTAGGTAATAAATTAAGCTTGCAGCACTCTTCCATCGAAAGATGGAAGGGGTGAATATGCAAGAGATACTTCTTCCCTGATAATCTTGCATGCATAGTTTGCTCGGTACGCAAGCAATCACTATCCAACTTTTCTAGAGTCTAGATAGTCTTAACAGTTAAAGTATATAGTGATCCCCATCGAATAAAATACACATGGTAATGAAAATGAATTACTAAAGTGACAATATATGGTATAGAACCGAAACTGTTAGATTTATATCGTCAATACTGAAAACCGAGCTTAGACTTATCGGCAGAAATTTGTTTGATCACACCCCCAGTAGGTTCTGTGAGCTTGATCATACCCCTCTTAACGATGTATGGCTTGATCACACCCCTGACTGGCTATTATCTGTAAAACAAGCCACTTTTTGGTATTATTCACATGTGAGGCTGCATATCTTAAAAGAATGAGAATAGTGTAATGTGTCTTTAATGTCAAAATTTTAAATTACAGTGATATTAGTCAAGGTTGAAAGTACTAAAATGATAAACCAAAAGATAAAATGATTGATTCGACTGTTAATAACCCGTCAGAGATATGATCAAACAACAAAACATTAAGAGGGGTATGATCAAGCGTAACAATCGTATTGGGGGTATGATCAAGCCAATTTCTTAACTTATTGGCTTATTGACTTTCCGCATGTATTCGGAGAAACTAATGGTACAAGGAATATCATTTCTCTTGAGAGAATCTTCCGTTTGAACTTTGGAATCCCCAAGTACCAACACGTCGTCAGCAGAAAGAATAAAACTATGCCATCAAGTGGACCATCAGCATATATTATAATTATTTACTGTCTTATAACTCGTCTTAGAACGAGTTATAAGACGAGTAAATAATTATATATATCTATCCTGATATCTATCTTATCTTTTGAGAGCACATCGTTTGATCTGAAAAACGGTTGGGAGAAAGCATATAATTTTGTCACTTTGTTCCACAACAAGACAACTATAACATTAGGATATGCATCCCAAGCGAGGTGGAGAAGTTTGAAGCGAAAAAAAGTAGAAAAGTTCTAGGCTTGTAGTGATTTTTCATTGAGTATTTATACTGGGGAGAGAGAAAAACAAAATAATTTCTTGTGAGAAGATGGTTTTATTTTATCTCCAATGTGGATTGTACGCTCAAGATAAGGCTAGTGTATGCGGGGCTAAACTTAGGGGAACTCTTGTTTATTTTGTGTTCCAGTCAATTATATAAATTTAAACTTTAATAAATTTAAAATTATATACCTATCTATGTAATATTAACTGTTTACCAGCACTAGAGTTACGACGAGTTCTAAAGATAATCTATAAGAATAGCTCGTGCACACACGCTTCTTGAACTATTAGGCCAGTCCTCTACTGCTTAGAAGAAATGGAAATTCTAATCTTTAATTCATTCCCTAACCTTCCGATCGTAAAGTTTAGGGAATAAATTACTTGAATATTCTAATACTGTACTTCAGAATAACAAACAAATTCGTACGCGGAGTTAACGAATACTAGAGTGCCAATTTGGGATCAAAAGCTGTATAGGATAGGTTCTAAAACCTATTGAAGGAAAACAGTTTCATCCGGAGGACTTCTTTTTGTGCATTAGAAAACTAAACGAAAATTTTTAAATAAACGTGCAAAATAGCTACAGTGAGAAGAAAAGAGTATGACAGATGACGCATTTTTGCTGATTCTTACAAGTATCTACGGAGTTTTGAAGGGCCATTTACAGAACTTTTTTGGATGGGTTTAGGTTGATACTTCAACCATATTGGTTTCTTTGATTATTAATACTTCTAAAATACGCAAGTTCTGGTTTATCTCAACAAATGGTTTACCATCGTGTTCATTTTAAATATTTTCGTTCTCTAAAATGAAAAACCGGTTCTGGTATGAGATTTTCATCCATACCTTCACTATGATTATGATTTAGTTACTGATGTTATAAATAAAAACCATTCTTTATAAGTAACCATAACCATTCGGTTTGCTAAGGGTGCCTTTGTATAACCAAAGGCCAAATTCACTCCTCAAATTTGAACAGTTCATAGTCGCCTGTGGTTTAGTTTACATATACCCATAGATCATTTAGCTCTGTAACCTGCTGGACTGCTTGGACTTGAGTCTACATGGCGTCTACGTTATGCTGAGATGAAATGGGACTTGAACCATATGATTACCTCACTCCCGAAAGTAGGATACAATTTGATCAGTAGTGGCCATTGCGAACTGAGAATTGCGGCCAGATCCAAACATAACCTGTAAGCATAGCGTGCACACACATATACCTGGAACCACAAGACAAGAATCCTATTATGAAATGATCATTATTTATGATAGATATTAACTTCTATTTATTTTTTGCGAATATAAAAATTAAATAATACACTAATGAGAGTGCTGCACTGTTTCCTTCTTCAGAAAAGAGGTGAATAATATGCATGTTTCCCAAATAGCAGCATCGTATTTTTTCGGGTTCTCTCACTGAGAAACACAACTTCTACTAGGAAAGCATCATTCAGTTGAATCATTTTATGATCAATGGAGATTAAATAATAATATGATTTGACGGATATTTATTGTCCGTGTATTTCATTTCGAGTAATCAAAACACCCATTATTTCTGAATCCTAGAAGAAAAGCGGCAAACATTACTCTAATCAGGAAACGTTCTCGTTTACTGGGGCACTTAAAGCCCATGTGCACTTATTCCTGGAAACCAGGACTACTCCATTCTGCGGTGGGCGGTATGCGGGCAAAGAAATTTAACCATTATACTAAAGTATTGTCGTTAATATACTTTTTGTGTGTGAATCACATTTGTTAAGTAAGGACTTGAATCAAAGCTCTCCTAGGGCTTTACAGTATATGATTTATTTCAAACTTAGTTATTAAGTATCTAATAGAATATAAAAATAAAATTTTGATGCTTTTTAGAACAAAACGATATATCCTCTCTAATTTAAGGCACACACAGAGGAAAAAGGTAATATTCCTTTCTTTGCTTGCATACCAACACCTGGGGTTAAAGAAAACTGTGACACGCATTACTTTAATATATAAGCGTTGGTGTTATCAGAGTAGAATTATATTCTGTTATTTCCCCGACATTTTATATATTGATCCCGAAAATCTGGTAACATTTCCGGCCGTAATTTTCCGAGTGCTGTCTTCGAGGTCTTTCTTAATCTTAACTCTATGATCAAGATCTATTCACCCATGGTTCGAATTCGAGCCAAATAAGGCCAGATCGACCACCTGCAATGTTCTCGTATATCCGCAAGTCCTTGGTTACTGTCTGATGGTTGGACGTTCAGTTGACGAATAACATTCAAGAGGAGGTGGAGGAAAAACATCAATAATAAGCAATTTATATGCTTATATCAGCGAGTTACTAGATATTTTTTAAAAGAAGTTAAGAACTTTTATAGTAATCTAAATTCCATTTCTATATTGTAACATGGAAACCGGAAAAATTTATAGTATTCGAAGTTGATTACTATAATTGTAACATGAAAACTGAAGTAAAGTTCAAAGGAGACTTCTTTAGCTTTACGAAAGAAGGGTCTAAGGCCGGAAATGGCAGGTCCGCACACGAAATTAGGAGTTTGGATGATTTTCATAAAAAATTCCAAACATATCATAAGATTCACGTTCTTGAAAACAAGGTTGAGAGTTCAAGTCCCTTTTCTCCGCTTGCTGGTCTCGTGCTCTTTGGGTCGTGCGCCAAGTCGTGAATAACATAAAAGCTCTCCTCCAATTTTTTTCGAGCTTCTCGATCTGTCATAATTCCCCGAGAAGTTGAAAGAATTACAATTCCCATGGTGCGCTGATGGACAACTGACAGAGTTATTGCAGTGTGTACGACCTCGGCAATGTCGAGCACCGGGATGCAAAGGGGGCAGAAAATCAAAAAAATTGAAATTGGCTTTAGCGGAGATCTTAGAGAGAGGCGCTTCGTGCTCAGGAAGAGTTAAAAATCTTTTATTTTACACTCGACCAACGGAAACTTCACCGCAAATGGTTGAGAAAGAAGCACTACGTGCCGTGGGTAGCATCGGCTTACAAAACATTGAGGGCTTGGAGTGCTTTATTTTGTTCCCAAAGTCCCAAATTTTTGAGGAATTATAAGTCTTAACTTGTCAGGAAACGTCATTAAGGTAACCGTCCGCAAAGGGACCACGACTGGATTAACTCCTCTTTTTAAGTTTTAAACATAGAAATATATAGATATGTCTATATAACAACAGGAGAGGCCGCGCAACAGAAGCCATAAAACTCGTAAATTTGAGAATCAATTGGAGCAAGCTCCATGTCTTCTCAAGTGAAACACACCTTTCATTACGTTGTCGTGCGCATACACATCGCTACACAACATACATCGCTGTCAAAGGAACACCACACATACACATAACACATGGACGATGTCATACACATACACAAGTGTACCACAATGATAACAAGGTATGTACTCACTCCACCTGCCAACAGGCACTAGACAATCACTACAGTCGAGCCAAATCCACTCTGTGCTCGCAGAGAATCCAGATCTCACTCTCAAGACTACCCACCATAGCCAGGAGCTTGAAGGCTCAACTTGAAGAACTGAGGTCTCCAAACCCCTACCTGCGAAGTATACCCCTTGTGGACAATCTCACCAACTTGCCCTAACGGTCTTACCGGGGTCCGCCACTTCGCACTCGGTCAACCTAGCCGAGTTACCAAACTGACGTGACAGCTGTCGTGCGCATACACATCGCTACACAACATACATCGCTGTCAAAGGAACACCACACATACACATAACACATGGACGATGTCATACACATACACAAGTGTACCACAATCGCCCCCCTAACTGGCGGTTAGGTCCCTCTAACTCCAGATAGCTCCATATCTCAACTACGTGATATACACCTTCATGGGTGCAAGGATCAGGAGGCAGGGTGCTACATTGCCCCATCGTTAGTCGCCTGTCTGCAATCCATACCACGCAAAGATCTAATCGGCTATCCTTGCTATATACATCGAGGACAAACCCACCGTCCAATAGGAATGACAGTGAGAGGTGGAGTCAAACATGACATGTGCCAACCTCTCGAACAACTATCACACACCAACATACGGGCTGCTCCACCAGCAGACCCACACAACATACACCTCAAGCCTGCTCGTACAACTGCCAAGCTTGGGTCAACGGTACCATCGATGTTGGGAAGATGACATGGCGCGCAATTACGCACATGGTCCTTCCAAACAACACCATCACGGCCCTCTAACATGAGTACTCCAGAAGATAACACCTCACGCACTCGTAAAATAGTGCGTCCTACGGTCACATCCAACGTCGTCGGTGCAGTCTGCTGCAGATAGATATTATCGTCAGGATGAAACTTGCGAATCGATGGTCGATAACCTCCTCCTCGGATAGTTGCATATCGCAACGTGTCTCTATGCTGAGCAATCGCTAGATTCTCAAAAGCCATGGGCATGACTCTCCGAAATGTCTCTGCTCGTTGAGAACATGCTCTCACCCACATATTCGGGTCATCAAGGTTCAGCACCTCAGCAGAATCACGACGAATGGCCGAAGGTAGATCTGGATCTCGACCGTATAGTAGAAAATACGGTGAGAAGGAAGCCAAAGACGCTTGTCGGCTAAAACAGTAGCCCATAGCCAACCATGGTAACTGCACATCCCAGTCTCCCAAGTGGCCCTTCTGCAAGCCATACTTACGCAATCCTCTCTTCACCGTCTGAACTACCCTCTCCGCCAAACCATCCGCTTCAGGATGATCTCGAGATGTAGTCCGATGATCAATCAGCGTCTGATCACACAAGGCCTGAAACTCACCAAGGAACTCTGTACCTTGGTCTGTCAGCACTTCAGCTGGTGCTCCAAAACGACTCAGCACTCGATCTAAGAACGCGTATGCTGTCCCTTCACTCGCCTTGTCTGGTAATGCCACCAACTTAATCCACTTGGAGAAGTGCTCCACCATCACCAACACATACCGGTGGTGACGTACGGTCAACGGTAAGGGTCCCGCAAAATCCAAACTCCAACGGTAACCCAACCCCATAATCGGTAAGGGGTGTAACTGTGGAGTAGGAGCATTAAACGATGCTCGTACTCGATCACAAACCACACATCGTGCGACAAACTGTTGCACATCGACGTGCATACCACGCCACCAATACTGTCCTTGGAGTAAGCTATGCGTACGCTTCATTCCAAAATGTTCCAACTCCTCATGAGCATGTCGTACTAACTGTGCCCTCTAGGATGGGTGTGGCACTATCCGTATTCTCCCATCATCCCACACTCGAAGTACATGTCGTCCTTCTCGTCGAAATCTCTTCGCTCGTTGAAGGACACGATCTCGCTCCTTGGCACTTATTGTGCCTACTATCACACCAGTACGTAGATACTCCATCACGGTCACATCGTCATGGATATCTCGCTGGTTTGGAACACCATCTCCACCCTCAGGATCTGGAGACTCGTCATCTACTCTCTCACTTGAGAAAGATACGACTTGACCCTCCATACTCGAGTTCATGACCAACACACAAAGAAAGGCAGATGCATGCCACCCCGGCACTATCTCCTCATCAACCTCGTCATGCCATCGAGCCCCAGTCTGATCCTGCTGACTCGTGCATGGGTTACGACTCAACCCATCAGCATCTAGGTTTGCAACTCCCGGTCTATGCACTACCTGGAAGTCATACTCCTGTAAGATCAGAGCCCATCGTGCAAGCTTTCCTGTAAGCTTGTCGGACTTCATCAACCACTTGAGCGGCTGGTGATCAATGATGAGAGTAAAGGAGTTCCCAAACAAATAACATCGGAAGTGTGCAACACATACTCCAATCAGTGTGCAGTTGGAAAGGACGTCCCCTAACGGATCTCCTCAAGATGGGAGCAGATGTCAACCTATCCTTGAGCTCCACGAAAGCTCGCTCTTGCTCATCTTCTCACTGCCACTTCTGGTCCACCTTCATCAGCTTGGTCAATGGCTTCGCAACTGCACTAAATCTTTTCACGTATCGACGATAAAAGTTCGCCAAACCAACAAATGCTCGAACTCGACTCACATCTGTGGGGCGTGGAATACGTGCAATGGCCTCGACCTTCGTCTGTTGAACACCCAACCCACCTGGATAGATGGTGTGATCCAGATACTCTACCAACTCTTGGAAGAACTTGCACTTCCCAGGGTGTAACTTCAACCCATGAGCTCTCAACCGCTCGAACACATCCCGTAAGTGTCTCTCGTGCTCCTCCACTGTAGCACTATAGACTAAGATGTCGTCAATATAGCATCTGACAAAATCCAATCCTGCTAGGATCCTATCCATCACTCTTTGGAATTCAGCAGGGGCGTTCTTCAACCCAAATGGTAAGAACCGCCACTGATACAAACAATCCTTGCCGTGAGAATCAATCCCCCAGAATGCTGTCTTGGGTTTATCTTCCTCTCTCACCGGCAACTGATGATACCCTGCTCGAAGATCCAAAGTACTGAAGACTTTCACATGCCCCACTGCATCAAAGATCTCCTCAGGTGTCGACATGGCATACTTATCGGACTTCATCTGCCGATTGATAATATGATAGTCTCCACACATACGTCTATCCGTGTAGTTGCCATACATATCCTTCTTTGCTGACATAACTGTGGCAGATGCATACTCTCTATGCGACATCTCCACCAACCCAGCTTCCACCAAGTCTTGAGTCCTACTCTGGATCAAGGTTCTCTCCATGTCACTGTACTTGTAAGGACGTCGAAAGATTGGCGTGTCATTAGCCAAGTCGATCCGTATACCCGGTCCCTTCAAGGTACCCAAATCCTTCATACTAAAGGCAAAATAGTTCCTGTAGCTCTTCAGGAATCTCTGAACTCTTCGTCTCTCCTCTTCTATAAGCTTGGGTCCGATCTCCGGCTCCCAAGTATCCTCTGTCACCATGCTAGAGGTAGAAGACGAAGTCGTTGACTGCTATCTTGCAGCCTCTGGAGCAGTTTCCTTCTGCTCACCACCAACAACCTCCACCGCTACTGTGCGAAAAACTTCTGCAGTTCTAGCTGCAAGCTCCACACTCTCTCCTATGACATCCCATGATGTCCAAGGATGACGAACTCTACGTGTCTCGCCCCCAGCCTTTGCCTCCACCGACTCGGTAGGCAAAGAGCTCAAGAGTGCTCGAGCAGTAACACCCGTCGATCGCATCCGACGCTGCTCAGCCAATCCAAGGCTAACAATCCATGTCAAGCAGTTCAAGTCCATTGCTTGACCAACACTTGACGACGTGAAGCCTCCAACACCGAAGCTACTGCCGTCGTACCCGTGGTGAAACCCATCGCTCGCTCTCTCTCATCGGCATTGGGCTCCACCAATTGCCGTAATTGAGCATCCCACACAAGCCCAGGTCCTCCATCTCTGTAAGCATGTGACGCTGGAAAGCTTACCAAAGTGGGTAACGCTACCATGGGCCGTCCCACTAGGTTCACCATTGCCATGGGTGACCTATCGACGACTCTCACTACTTGAGATCGTCGTCCTGCATCCAAGATGCCATCCACTGTGAGGTGCGCTGGTCGTCTCATTGCATCGTGTGCGCGCTTGAGCACCTCTCTCGGTAACAAGTTCGTCCATCACAACCGTGGACGATGTGCACGAGATCCCACTCTCGCTGCATCTAACAACATTGCCGGTCCGACCCAGGACCGCACTTGGTGCACACTCGTCATCATATGTGCACGAGCATCACCCAACAAAGAAACGTTCTCCAAGATGTACGCTGGAGAATCCACCTGATGCATTTGGAGATGTCGTAAGATCCGTAACATCTCCCAGAACATCCTAGATCGCGGGTCATGTAAACCCTGACCTCTCCCGGCACGCGTGTGACCTTGACATGGCCATCCGGCTATCACCAAGTGAATGGTGTCAACAAACGTGAGATCCTGCGCCCTCAGCAGCGAAATATCTGACGGCAATGCTTGTTGATATCCTCTAACGGCTGATATAGACAACAACTCAAGATATCTCTGCACCAAACGTGCCACGTGACGCAATGAGACGCGTCTTGCGACCTCATCTCTCTCCACATACAAGTATCGTTGTACTTGTATGTCTGCTTGCAATACCGCAGCCAAACCTGTGCTGATCTCTCCAAATAGCTCCAGCACACACACACCCTCCTTTGGATACTGCCATGCAATGGGAGTCGTATCCAACGGTGTTAAGGTCACAGGACCAGTAACATGAACACCTCGATGTTCCTCTACTGGCGGTACAAAGGCTTCACTCCAAGCCTGCTGCACCAACCGATCAGCATACTGCTGCAACTCTCCGCTCAAACTCCAGAGTGGAACATCTAAAGCAGATGGTACTAATGTAGACATGATAGACATGTCCTCCGCCTCCTCAAAATATCCTCCGCATGGACATTGCCCTCTAACAACTCACCCGGCCAAGTTATGACCGAACTGAACCTTGCAACGGATGCCATCGTCTTTGATGTACGCTCTGTTGTCTCAACTCTAGCAATGAATCGCACTGGTAAGCGGCTTACTCGTTCCTCACCGGACTGCCAACCCGGTCTGTAAGATGCTGTCTCTGCCCAATAGTCGATCACGAACCCCATAGGGTATAATACAGCACCTCCAACCAATACATCATAAGACTCCGCGGCCGTAACAATAGCCTTGGCCCTCACCATGGAACCATCCGTGGGATGATCTGGTCTAACTCTCACCGTCAGTAACTCGCGTGTCATGTGTAGAGTGGTACCTCCTGATCCCCATAGAGATGTCTGTAGCTGGAATGGACATCTCTCTACTTCGGACTTCCTCAGACCCAAACCGATACACGCCGCCTTCCCTAACATCAACGGTTGGGCTCCAGAGTCTAACAACACTTTCTGTGGTCGATACACCTTCCCTGAAGGTGCCACCAAACAGAAGATACCACTTCTGTTGTCCAACAACACCACACCTGGTGCCAATCCAGCACGAGCAATTGCCGGCCTAGCTGGTAACTCATCTAGCCTGGCAGCCGCCGCTTGCCAAGTATCACTGGTAGCTGTCTTGATCTTCGACTCCAATGACACATCTACCGCCTCTTGCTGAACCACTTCAGCACTAGAGGTAACCACATCCTCGCTCTCACTGAGCGTGGCTGCCAACTGAAACACTGGAGCCAAGCTGACTCCCAATGCTCTCATATCCGTGGCTGAAAATAGTGGGGCTCGCAAAACTGCTGTAGCCGCCCCCAACATCGGGTTCGACGTCACATCCACAGTTGTCGAGGGTTGACTCGCATTATCCTCACTCTTGGATGTCGATGCCTCCAACTCCACTGCACCATCGGTAGGCCGTTTAGGAACCATAGAAGTAGTCCTCAATGCCTCTGATAGCGTGAACGATTGAGGAAGTCTGGCCTGTCTACCAGCCTCCCCGCGTTGTGGATCCAACTCCACTGACGCACCTCGTGGCTCAGAAATACGTACTGCACTCCGAGTCACTGCCGCAGATACCTCAATCTGCGCCACATCAGCCATGAAGTCGAAGTCACCTCCTTCTCCTCCATAGGACGTGGAAGCTTCTGTTCCACCGGATCTCCGCTGAGCCATAGCCATACTAGCTATCCTCTGCTCCAACTGCTCAATCCGAGCAGCCATACCTGCTTCTGACGTCG
This sequence comes from Asterella californica, assembly GCA_036924285.1. Classification (NCBI taxonomy): domain Eukaryota; kingdom Viridiplantae; phylum Streptophyta; class Marchantiopsida; order Marchantiales; family Aytoniaceae; genus Asterella; species Asterella californica. Next base: position 5,789,208 of record JAYKYS010000003.1, read on the forward strand.
TAGCAGGCGGTGGACCAACTGGTCCTCTCCCAGGTGTTGGACCTCTACCTCTAGCTCGGCCACCACGACCTCCCTGAGCTCCTCCGTCTCGTCCACGATCAACCTTCCCTTGTCGTAGCTCAGGATGAAGATCAAAACAACGGTCACTATTGTGACCTGGTCACCCGCAATGCTCACACTGCCTAGGCACCGCTTGAGACGTCCCAGATGTCTCATAACCACCTCTCCTTTGTGGACAATCCTTTTGCTGATGAGGACCATCACAAGTCCAGCAAGGACCTGCTTGCTGCTGACTAGAGAAGGACGGCATGGGCTTCTGCCCACCAGATCCTCCAGCACCTCCATGAGATCGCGAGTGTTCAAGACGATCCTTACCACCACCACCACCACGCTGTTGCGTAGCCTGTGATCCTCGAGAAGAGGAGGTCGTCCCATGTGATGCGTCCCTGCTGAACCCAGCAGTCACCACCCTCTCCTCTACCATGTTGAGCTCTATCCGCTCAGCCAAACTAAAGACAACCGCTAATGTAGGAGCGGTGTCTCTAAGGAGAGTGGCATCCCTGACTCTCCTACGCAGCTCCCGATCTAGTATCCCATACCAGAATTGGACTGCATGTGCTTCTGTCACCCCTTGGGTAACGCTGATCAACCGCCTCATGCGAGTAAACGCCTCGCGTAGGCTCTCTCCAGTCTTCCGCTGGAACTCCTGCAGACTCTTCAACTTGTCAGTCCGCACACCTTGATAATTCTTCCTCAAACAGTGGAAGAACTGAACCACATGGTTAAACTCTGGTGGTATCCCGCTCGCACTACCACCTGCTCCACTACTAGTGGACGCACCGCTGGTAGTAGGGACTCCGCCATCCGTGGATGTACCACTACTACTGGCACCTGACCTCGTAGGTGCTACGCCTCCCGAAATTGAACCAGTAGTGATAGAAACGTAGTTGGGAGACCAATGTTGTCTCCACAACTCAATCTCAACACCGTAGTCTCGTCTGAACTCGTGGTAATCGTCCATCGGCGGTCCCTCCAAGTGCTGAAACAAACCTTTCCACGCCATGAAAGGTGTGAACAACTGTGGGTTCTGCATCTGCTGCAGATCACACCAACTGTCGAACTCTTGGATGAAGTCATCTAGCTCAATGGTACCCACCGTACCCGAGTAACGTCGAGGCCCCTTCGTGGCCCCATAGATCTCGTCCATGTCCCACAACAACGATGTGATGACACTAGACTCACCACCAGAAAACGCGTTGTTTGCGTCTGACTCGTCCTCTAGAACAACCAACGGTAATGATGTAGGTCGTCGGTACCTCACCCCACTCCGTGTATACCGACTGTCCGAGAAGTCCCCACCAGAACCTCCCGAGAACTCCGTGGTGATAGAATCTCACGGACACACTCTCTAACCAGAATGTCAAAATCCTCGTCACCACCGTAACTACAACTTGCCTATCCCCGCTCCTACTGAGCTCATCTATCCCCTACTAGGACGGTCAAGGTAAGGGCAACCTGTACCTGCCATCACCACAAGCAGCCTCTCACGGTTTGTTGGTCGTCACTCCAACTGCACCGTGAGAGAAACAAAAGTAGTCTGACTGGTCATCACTCCAGCCTCACTACCGACAGCACACTAGAGTGAACTCACTCTGGAAATCAAGCGCCAACACAAGCAAACGTGGCGCACAAACAGGAAGCAGAATATGGAGGGGTTCCAACCACAAGAAGTCCAAACGATAACCCTCCACACTCAAACATTCACATAAAGAGAAACCCAGCCCCACCCGGACTGACGCGTCTTCTTCGGTGATCACATGCACAATATATGATCACCGACTGTCATAACCTGCACCTAAGGTCACTAACTAGCCGTTCACACCTCTAGTAGCTCCAAAATATCAACGTGATAGCTCTACTAGCTCATCCAAGACAACTGCCACCAACTGCCTCCATACGCGTCTTTACGGTATAGGCAAACACTACCACAACAGCAGCTTCCCCCTAGTACTCTGGGGTCGCCTTACCACTCCTCTAGGAACGTGCGAGCAGGTCTCCTACTACCTTAAACCAGCCCCTAAGTACTTGCACGCATCCCTGTAGGACACCAAGAGCTATTGGTCTAGTGGTAAAGCCAAAGCTAAGACTACAGAGTTAGGTGTCCAGGTCCAGAAATAGTGTTGGGATGGGTGACCAGTTGGTTTTACCCTTCCCACACAGCTGGAACTTGAATACCTCTCTCACGCACGTCAGCAAGCTGGCTTGCGGCGGACGCGGGCTCGGGCTCCGCCTCCGCACTCTCGCACTTCGCTCTCACGCACCTCTGCTCCTTGAAGCCTCCATAAAGAAGGACGAGTACGACAAGAAAACACCCGAAACAGCAACTCAGGGTCGAAATTGCACCAAATTGTCATCAGCCAATTTGGAACTCGCAGACGGGATTTACGTCATATTTTGACCAACCCGTGACCTTCTTCGGCTTGTAACTTCGTCGATCCTTCACCAAATCGAACGATTTTGGTGGCGTTGGAATCGTCTTCCCGGCGCGCACCTACTGCACTCCTCAGATCCAAAAATTATCGACCCAATCCAACCTGACACTCCCCGACGCACTTCGGCCGACCTAAAACCCGTCACCAAAACCCGTCACCAGAAATTCGACTTCCCATAACTCGCAAACGGCTCGACCAAACTTCGTGAATCTTCCTGCACTAGGACCGTCTTCCCAGCGCGCTTCCAACGAGCCCACATCGGCCTAACATTGTCGACTATTTCGTCTGCCACGCCCACATGCGCACTTCAGCTTGAAATTGATCACTTCAACACATTCCGCGAAATTTCAGCAGCGCTTCCGCACTACCTCACCACCAAATCGACCTCGAACAGGTTCAGACGACACCCGTACACACAGCGATCGATCACAACACCTAAAACGAACTACTCCACGCACGTGCGCACCCGCAAATCGAAGATACCAACGATCTGCCAACTCCAGAGATACCACCGGTAGCAATCTGCGACCTGAAATCCCTACCCCAGGCCTTGCAATCTGAGTTCTTCAAGTGATAACAAGGTATGTACTCACTCCACCTGCCAACAGGCACTAGACAATCACTACAGTCGAGCCAAATCTACTCTGTGCTCGTAGAGAATCCAGATCTCACTCTCAAGACTACCCACCATAGCCAGGAGCTTGAAGGCTCAACTTGAAGAACTGAGGTCTCCAAGCCCCTACCTGCGAAGTATAACCCTTGTGGGCAATCTCACCAACTTGCCCTAACGGTCTTACCGGGGTCCGCCACTTCGCACTCGGTCAACCTAGCCGAGTTACCAAACTGACGTGACAAGTTGCATTTGGGCGAAAAAGATAAAAAGTATACACACCGGAAAGAAAGTGGATATTTTCAAATTTTTTTTGTTTTTTCTACTTTATACAAAAGTAGGAATAATTCTATATATATTTATTCAAAATAGAAAAATAAATAAATAATAATAAATAAGATAAAAAAATTAATTACCTTCGCTTGTTACACGTGCTTCAGTTTCATATTTTTCATTATGAATTGAAGTATGAATATCTTCATAATTTAGACGTCACCTATTTTTTTATCAAACTTTTAGTATTATTATATTAAGTTTTTCATTATTAATTTAGGAAGAGCTCCAATACCTTTTATTACAAAAAAATTAATGATAATTTGCAATTTAATCTATCAAAACCAGAGAAATCCTTTGCATTAACAAGATCTTGGTCAACTCTTTTTTATTTTTATCGAAGATGGAATAGACCATTCATATATATAGAAAATAGTCGATTTAGTAATCAGAGTCCTAAAATTTTTTTTAAGACCATTAAAGCTGCAAAAACTAATCCCCCATTTGCAGTAGAATAAAGTTGTAATTCATTAGTTATTATTTCATTATTTCATTCATTTCATCATTTCATTATTTTACTAGTTTTCATTTCAAATTCTTTTTTAGAAGAAAAAGTGGGTAGCGAGAATCGAACCCGCACTCAGCAACTCTAGTGTACTAGTTATCGTGCCCATGGTATACGCCGAGTAGCCAATTGCGGAGCTGATAACTGCTGAATGCATCTAAGTAGGAAGTTCACCTCAAGATGAGTGCTCTCCTATTCTCCTTCTCTTGAAACAATCTTTGATCATAAACATAGCCAAGATACTGATAGATCTTTTGTCATTGCGAGGAATGGAAGGACAAAAGTCTTGAGAATCCAAGATAAGGTCACGTCAAGATTAATTCTTATTCCTAAATTCTTTTTAGAATTTTTACTAAAAATGAATCCTAAATACTTTCAAAAATGTGTCTTCAAATTATCAATATGCTAATTAATATAAACATAAAAAAAATTTATTATTTATTATGTCAGGAGAACAATCAATTCAATAAAGTATTAAAAATATATTTCTTTGTTTAAAAGATTATACTATGTATTTATTCTTTTATATCTCAAAAAAATAATGAAATACCACAAACGGAGACTAAAGCAGATACTGGAGCCAAAGCTGGTGTTAAAGATGATCGATCTTTAAAAAAAGTAGGTTTTTCTATTATTCGTAAAGAAAATGGAGAACTTATTTTCAGTTGGAAAACTTTTCATATTAAAGTTTTATGTCGTCGAGCACGCATAGATCATTTTACTAATTTCTGACTAAAATCAGATTGTTGCGAAAAACGTGCTTACGCTGGATGGAATGCCTTTAGTAGTTTTGGCTCATATGTTTCTGTAAGGATTTTTTGGCTTTTTGTAGTGGTTTTCTTTACTTTAACTAGTGAAAAAAAGTGTGCTCCAAGTCCTTGGGCTGCTGAACAGAATTCAACGACACTTGAATGATGGTCCCAAGCCCTCCGTCATTTCATAGTTTTGAAAAACTTCCAGCTATCAAGGAAAGCATTTAGACATCGTAGCAATTTGTGCAACTTAAGCATTGACCCGGCCCGCCCTATACAGACCTAGTCCTTATAGGGCGGAGCCTGGCCCAAAAGTTGTAGTTAAGGACTTGACCGATCCAGACCCTCTTTTTCAGGGTAGGCGCCCCCCGCCTACCCCTTCTTGTATTTGGCCCTCCTTCTAGTTCTATTTGTATTTGATGACAATGTCATATTTTATCTATCTATCGTATCTTTTTCCAATCTATGCCAGTATACATTCCTTTCCTTTCGCTACGCACTTTTGGGACGGTTTCCCCGAGTTTTCAAAGGTGAAGAGTTTTCAGTTACTAAGATAAGGAAAGCTGACCCGAACAAGCATTTTATTTAGTAAGAAATATTGATGAAGCTACTGCAAAAGCAACTACTTTACAAGTGGAGAGTTAAAAGATTATGTTAAATCTTCGTATAATGGCTGCTAATCAAATTGTTTAGAATTCTGACATTCAAGAAATTATTTTATCCACGAATAGTGAAAAAATTGGAATACTGCTTAATCATGCTTCAGTTTCAACTGCATTAGATATAGGAATTGTAAAAATACGTCTTGATGATCAATGGTTTACTATGGCATTAACGGGCGGCGTCCGGAATATCAGACAAAGGCCAAGGGAAAGGATATTTTTAGCGACAAGTATAGACATACCAAAAGTTAAACCCATTTCTTTTATAAAATAAAATAGTAGTTAATAATGAGATTGTAATAAAAAATATTTTTATCAAATAAATCAATTGATTATTGAAAAAAATAATATTTTCAGATACTGCTATTCAATTACAACCAGGGCATCCATATATTTGTATATTAGGTAAAAATTTGCAGATAACTTTGGATGAGAAAATGCTCTTTGTGGTTCCTGATACGCCCAAGCCACCTTCGCCTAGACGGGCAGGCGGTAATTTATATTAATATCGATTTTTTGAAAAACCTAAAAAACTGGAAAAAATACCATTCCGGTAATATTTCTAAAGGAGTTGCAAAAGGATTCGCAAGTTCATCAATCATTGAAGGTTCTAAAACAGCTAAACCTACCGTACATGCAATAGTACCTAAAATAACTACTGAGAAAATATATAAAAGATCATTTAGCCAAGCAGGCTCACCACAATACTTATGCCCCATACCCTTAGCTAATTTAGCTCCTCCACATTTTGAGTTAAGCGATTTACATTTAATTGATGAAGATTTTGAATCCATATTATAGATGGTGACATTTTTTTTGCAAGATCTAAAGTAAGATTGAGCCTACGTAAACTTTCAATTAAAATACTCTACCGATTTTCTGTTATAACATCAAGTTTATTATATAAAAGTTTGTTTATGGAAATTTTGAATAAAGGAATCGGATGTAAGTAAGGCTAATGCAACAGCGGTATTAATATCAATTTGTTGGTGCAGCAAGTTCACCATTTGGTAATTCAACAACTCGTCAAAGAAAAAGAACACCTAACCATTTTGATATGAAAATAAATAAAAACATAGTTCCTATAAAAGAACCCAAGGACAAGTCACGGCAAGACTAGCCGTTTATTATTACGATAAATCCATGTGAACGAATTTTAAACCTCCAAGGCAAAACGCCATCATCTCCAATTAAGAAAATACCTTATTCTCCTTTAGGTGCTTCTACTCTTACATAATGTTCTTGTTTTGATAATTTAAAAGTTGGCGAAGGTTTTTTACTAATAAATTGATTTTCAAATAAATTCCTCTCTGAGTTTTTTCCTTGACTAAGTCGGCGTGTTTCTAAATTTTCAAAGGTGCTCCAGGAATTGCTTTTAAAGCTTGTTGTATTATTTTCACAGATTCTTTCATTTCTCCAATTCGTACTACACAATGAAATTTAAATAACCTTTTGAATTTTTTAAAATAAGTTTTATCTTATTTAACCCAATGAATAAAACTAACGCCTAATGCTAAAGCACTACATAAAAGAACAAAATAACTAATTATAGTAAGCACAAAAATCCTAATATCTCTTCTCGAGAAATCAATTCCTGCCTTATATTTTTTTCTATCTGAAAACAAAATACAAAATTTGTATTAATTAGTTGAAGGCCTTTTTGATTACCCCCAGCGGAATTGGATGTTCCACTCTGGAGTTCGAGTGGAGAGTTGCAGCAGTATGCTGATCAGTTGGTGCAGCAGGCTTGGAGTGAAGCCTTTGTACCACCAGTAGAGGAACAAAGGGTTGTTCCTGCTACTGGCCCTGTGACCTTATCACCGTTGGATACGACTCCCATTGTGTGGCAGTATCCAGAGGAGGGTGTGTGTGTGCTGGAGCTATTTGGAGGGATCAGCCAGGTTTGGCTGCAGTATTGCAAACAGGTATACAAGTACAGCGATACTTGTATGTGGAGAGAGATGAGACTGCGAGGTGCATCTCATTGCGACATGTGGCACGTTTGGTGCAGAGATATCTTGAGTTGTTGCCCATATCAGCTGTTAGAGGATACCAGCAAGCATTACCGTCAGATATTTCGCTGTTGGGGGCGCATGATCTTACGTTTGTGGGCATCATTCACTTGGTGATAGCCGGATGGCCATGTCAAGGTCACATGCGTGCAGGGAGAGGTCAGGGTTTACATGACTCGCGATCTAGGATGTTCTGGGAGATGTTACGGATCTTACGACATCTCCAGATGCATCAGGTGGATTCTCCAGCGTACATCTTGGAGAACGTTCCTTTGTTGGGTGATGCTCGTACACAGATGATGACGAGTGTGCACCAAGTGCGGTCTTGGGTTGGACCAGCAGTGTTGTTGGATGCAGCGAGAGTAGGATCTCGTGCACATCATCCACGATTGTGGTGGACGAATTTATTACCGAGAGAGGTGCTTAAGCACGCACACGATGGAGTGAGACGACCAGCGCATCTCACGGTTGATAACATCTTGGATGCAGGACGAGATCTCAAGTAGTGAGAGTCGTCGATAGGTCACCCATGGCAGTGGTGAACCTAGTAGGACGGCCCATGATAGCGTTGCCCACGTTGGTGAGCTTTCCAGCGTCACATGCTTACAGAGATGGAGGACCTGGACTTGTGTGGGATGCTCAATTACGGCAGTTGGTGGAGTCCAATGCCGATGAGAGAGAGCGAGCGATGGGTTTCGTTACGGGTACGACGGCAGTAGCTTCGGTGTCGGAGGCTTCACATCGTCAAGTATTGGATCAAGCAATGGACTTGAATTGCTTGACATGGATTGTTAGCCTTGGATTGGCTGAGCAGCGTCGGATGCGATCGACGGTGTTACTGCTCGGACACTCTTGAGCTCTTTGCCTACCGGGTCGGTGGAGGCAAAGACTGAGGGCGAGGCACATGGAGTTCGTCATCCTTGGACATCATGGGATGTCATAGGAGAGAGTGTGGAGCTTGCAGCTAGAACTGCAGAAGTTTTACGTACAGTAGCGGTGGAGGTTGTTGGTGGTGAGCAGAAGGAAACTGCTCCAGAGACTGCAAGATAGCAGTCAACGACTTCGTCTTCTACCTCTAGCATGGTGACAGAGGATACTTGGGAGCCGGAGATTGGACCCAAGCTTATAGAAGAGGAGAGACGAAGAGTCCAAAGATTTCTGAAGAGCTACAGGAATTATTTTGCCTTCAGTATGAAGGATTTGGGTACCTTGAAGGGACCTGGTATATGGATCGACTTGGCTAATGACACGTCAATCTTTTGACGTCCTTACAGATACAATGACATGGAGAGAGCCTTGATCCAGAGTCAGACTCAAGACTTGTTGGAGGCTGGATTGATGGAGATGTCACATGGAGAGTATGCATCTGCCACAATTATGCCAGCCAAGAAGGATATGTATGGCTACTACACGGATAGACGGATGTGTGGGGACTATCGTCCTATCAATCGGTAGACGAAGTCCGATAAGTATGCCATGCCGACACCTGAGGAGATCTTTGATGCAGTGGGGCATGTGAAGGTCTTCAGTACTTTGGATCTTCGAGCAGGGTATCATCAGTTGCCAGTGAGAGAAGAAGATAAGTCCAAGACAACATTCTGGGGAATTGACTCTCACGGTAAAGATTGTTTGTATCAGTGGCGGTTCTTACCATTTGGGTTGAAGAACGCCCCTGTTGAGTTCCAAAGGGTGATGGACAGAATCCTAGCAGGATTGGATTTTGTCAGATGTTATATTGACGACATCTTAGTCTATAGTACTACAGTGGAGGAGCACGAGAGACACTTACGGGATGTGTTTGAGCGGTTGAGAGCTCATGGGTTGAAATTACACCCTGGAAAGTGTAAGTTCTTCCAGGAGTTGGTAGAGTATCTGGGCCACACCATCTATCCAGGTGGATTGGGTGTTCAACAGACGAAGGTTGAGGCTATTCCACAGTTACACCCCTTACCGATTATGGAGTTGGATTACCGTTGGAGTTTGGATTTTGCGGGACCTTTACCGTTGACCGTACGTCACCACCGATATGTGTTGGTGATGGTGGAGCACTTCTCCAAGTGGATTGAGTTGGTGGCATTACCAGACAAGGCAGGTGAAGGGACAGCGTACGCGTTTTTAGATCGAGTGCTGAGTCGTTTTGGAGCACCAGCTGAAGTGCTGACAGACCAAGGTACAGAGTTCCTTGGTGAGTTTCAGGCCTTGTGTGATCAAGCGCTGATTGATCATCGGACTACATCTCGAGATCATCCTGAGGCGGATGGTTTGACGGCGAGGGTAGTTCAGACAGTGAAGAGAGGATTGCGCAAGTATGGCTTGCAGAAGGGCCACTTGGGAGACTGGGATGTGCAGTTACCATGGTTGGCTATGGGTTACCGTTTCAACCGACAAGCGTCTTTGGCTTCCTTCTCACCGTATTTTCTGTTGTATGGCCGAGATCCATATCTACCTTCGGCCATTCGTCGTGATTCTGCTGAGGTGCTGGACCTTGATGACCCGGATATGTGGATGAGAGCATGTTCTCAACGAGCAGAGACATTTCGGAGAGTTATGCCTATGGCTTTTGAGAACCTAGCGATTGCCCAGCATAGAGACACGTTGTGATATGCGACTATCCGAGGAGGAGGTTATCGACCGTCGATTCGCAGGTTTCATCCTGACGATTATATCTATCTACAGCAGACTGCACCGACGACGTTGGATGTGACCGCAGGGCGCACTATTTTACGAGTGCGGGAGATGTTACCTTCTGGAGTACTCATGTTAGAGGGCCGTGATGGTGTTGTGTGGAAGGACCATGTGCGTAATTGCGCGCCATGTCATCTTCCCAACATTGATGATACCGTTGACCCAAGCTTAGCAATTGTACGTGCGGGCTTGAGGTGTATGTTGTGTGGGTCTGCTGGTGGAGCAGTCCGTATGTTGGTGTGTGATGGTTGTTCGAGAGGTTGGCACATGTCATGTTTGACTCCACCTCTCAGTGTCGTTCCTACTGGACGGTAGGTTTGTCCTCGATGTATATAGCGGAGATAGCCGATTAGATCTTTGCGTGGTATGGATTGCAGACAGGCGACTAACAATGGGACGATGTAGCACTCGGCCTCCTGATCCTTGCACCCATGAAGGTGTATATCACGTAGTGGGGATATGGAGCTATCTGGAGTTAGAGGGACCTAACCGTCAGTTAGGGGGGCGATTGTGGTACACTTGTGTATGTGTATGACATCGTCCATGTGTTATGTGTATGTGTGGTGTACCTCTGACAGCGATGTATGTTGTGTAGCGATGTGTATGCGCACGACAGCTGTCATGTCAGTTTGGGCAACTCGGCTAGGTTGACCGAGTGCGAAGTGGCGCATCTCGATAAGGCCGTTAGTGCCGTTAGGGCGAGTTGGTGGGAGAGCCCACTAGGGATAAACTTCACAGGTAGGGCTTGGAGGCCTTAGTTCTTTGAGTTGAGCCTTCAAGCTCCATGCTATGGTGGATAGTCTAGTTGAGTGTAACCCGGATTCTCTTTGTGCTTAGAGTGGGTTTGGCTTGACCGTTTGTGAGTGATCTTTGTTGTAGTGTTGGAGATGGTAATTTCTCTATTCAGATTATTGTGATACACTTGTGTATGTGTATGACATCGTCCATGTGTTATGTGTATGTGTGGTGTACCTCTGAAAGTGATGTATGTTGTGTAGCGATGTGTATGCGCATGACAGACTAGGTCCATCAACGTGACTCGAATCTAAAAGAATCAACCGACTCTTCGTAATTTATTCCTGGTGATCATTGCACAAATAAGACCAAGCGCATGTGAAGTCTGAAAGATCCACTACGGTACAAACGAAGCTCTTCTTCATCAACTTGTCGAGAAGTGTAACATCTCAAAGCCCTATCGTGAATCATTCTCGTTGTTTCTATACACGATTTTATGAGGATTTCTCGTGACCGACTCCACTCTACTCGAGGAGGTACGTAGAAATTCCTAAAGTGATCTCTTCTTGTGAGTTTCATAGCAGTTTGAAGCTTTCCAGTCGGATATTTGTCCACTTTGTGCTTACTTTATCATCTAACAACTTTGCAGCTTATTGGTTCCAACACTTGATTTTGTGTTTATATGGGGTCGGGTTTGAGACGTCTTCGTATTACGGAGTTTAAAAGATGAAAGTATTAGGAGTTCGAAGTGAGAATACTTTTCAAGATTCTTAATTCTCAATAGTAACATGCCTTTCACTCTGTTTGAATGTGTAAGACGGAAGAAAAATGATGAAAGTTTGAAAATTAGCCGAAATCATTTTTTACGTGCATTGCAAACACTCTTTGTGGAAAGTTTCTAAGAAAAATATTTTTTGTCACTTTATTTTTCATGTTATATTTAAATTTACTTTACATAATTAGTAAGCTTGGTGTTTAATGTGCGTTAGAATAATTATACATCAATGATTAAACCGGAAAGCAAAGAGAACATTGTTGTGTGTGGTGTATTTGTCATTTGATTATATAGTTAAGAAGGAAGAGATAGAAAGAATTTAGATTGAGTTAAATCTCTAACGTACAGATCGACAATTCCACTGCAAGCGAGGCTTCTTGTTTATGTTTCAACAAAAATTTTAAAATTTTCTTTCTTTTCAAATTTATTTTTAATCTAGTACTCTTTTATCATAGGGTTTACTTAACCAAATGTCATACTTAACACGGAGAAAAATTTGACTCTCATTATGTTGTTTAAATATACTGGAAATGCTCAATGAAAATCTCAAAAAGTTGATCGATTAAAGGTCAAATACATTTTAATTTTCAGATCCAGATTCCCAGAAGAAAATGAGTCTAAACTCCATGAAAGAATGGACCACCGGAGTGTACAAGAATTGTGTTAGAAACAGTGGAGCTTGGTAAGACGAATGTGAACACACAAATAACGTGAAATCTGGCTCAAGCGTTTGCTACGAGGTACTAGATCAGTGCATGTAATATAAATGAACACTAGCTAACGCCTCATTTTTACATAACACATAGTCCAAGAATTCACAAGTGCATATGCATTCAAGCTACAAACCAGGTCTTGGTCCATCTCTATTCCGTTTGTTTGAGTTAGGCACAGAATATGCATAGCATAAATCACGAGAAGGAGTGGTTTTTGTAGTCCTAAACCATTCTCTGAGATTCGACCGAGAATAACAGAATGTTCAGGATGCATGATTATGACAATTATTTTCCTAGTGGAAAAGAAATATAAAGTCTTGATTTCTTTAGGAGAAGATCTAACCATTGAACTGCGTTCCTAGAAATACTATTTAAAGTTCATGATTTATCATATTAACATGTAAATCATGATGTATCACCAATCAAATCATATCATATATCTTGTCTAATAATCCAATGCAGATGATGTATAAATCTCTGGAGGGAGTGGTTTATCATATAAACCATTACCTTCCAGGGGTTCATCACAACCATGTAAGTATTTTTTGAATATTAACGTATTTATTAGCAATCAAAGAGGTTCGTATCTTCTCCAACCTCAACAGTGGTATATTAACAACTCGAATATAAATCGAGTCTAAATAGTGGTCTATCAATTTGTCAAACCTAGATCAATGAGATAGAGAGAAAAGATCTACTGTCTGTTAGAAATAAACCATGAGTAGATGCAAAGAGAATAATGCTTAGATGGTTTATTTGCAGGTAACTGTCGAATAGATTATTTTATACTTTCTTGTTCCAAGTGGCTTGTGACTTGTTATACCAAGTTCATGATCGCTGGCAAGAGAAGAGCAGATGATGTGTATATCCATCCATCCAAGAGAAATTCCGAAATGTTGGCTTCTTTCTATCACGTGTCATTTGTCATGTTCGAAATATAATATATCTGATTTTGTTTGATGATAAGGTTTCATCTTCCGCATGGTACTAATTGTACTAATTACACTTGTCTTGCTGACATGACAATATATTATTTTCTTCACATCCACAAGACCAGTTGTATGACCACCTCCGATCATACAACTGGTCAAGAGAAGATAACACTTTATAGACATGTTCAAGCATTTGCTAAAAGTAAGTGGATTAAAGAGGTTTTCACTGATAGATTCATCGTTAAACTTCTTTGGAGTAGAACTAGAGCTTCCTTAGAGTGATACAGTTTACTTGTCGAGCGTCTCTCAGGTTCAAGGATTGTATAGTGTTGAGCTATAGGTTAAGGAATCCAGTATCGATCAGTTCAAAACATCACGTGATAGATCCTTACAGTACGATCTACTAGGGAATTCTGTAAATTAAAGACTAGTATAAAGATCAACGATGAGAAGTTTTCCCTAACTGGCTCCCTAATTGGTTAGAGGAGCTTTTAAAGACTCGCGATGGAGATGCTCTTAGACAAATAAATTTCCACATTGTAGAGATTTAACAAGTAAAAACCTTTGCATTAGAGAAGTCCAAAGCTATAATCTTTTCTAATTATTATGGGAGAATGATGACTGGCCAGGAGTGCAATGACGTTTCTTAATTACTTTTCATTCTGTTTTTGCAGTGAAGAAATCCAATACTCAGGGGAGTGATTCCAAGTTCCAGAAGCACAAGAAATTTAGACATGAAATTGTCCTGCAAATTCACAAAGGTAACTTTTAGAGATGCAAAGTTCGATGCAAAGTTATCCTTTGATAAATAATTCTTTTTCTCTTTTTCTCATGAAAGAATTTATTTATTTTTTACTTTAGCACTCTCTATTATCTAATATAGAGTGTGAAAATCAGATATTTTTATTCCACGAGAGACGATGATATATAGGGTAATGTACTCTTAAGAATATATTACCTCTTTCGAAAGTCACAGTCGACATAGAGATCTGAAACAGACGTAACGCTCAACTAAGATTGCATTACATAGAGTAATGTACAAATATGATTTAAATATTTATACGTTAAGCACTGAGACATTTTATTTCTTTAACTTCCACATTGTCTGGATCTGAGGAGAGCGTGACATTATGCATCAGATCATAAGATTACGAAACGTAATCTCACTATCTCATAAATATACTTATTATATTTATATTTATATTAAAATATTATATAGATTTTGACTCCATAATAACTACTCTTAAAAAAGAGTCACTCAAACTATACAGTTTGGTTGCATAACGACTTTAGCAAAATGCCATGGGTGTTTTCTGCGAGTATTTTCCACAAGCACCAGTAGAGAAATACCTCAAGCATTTTTAAGTTGCTTCGTACTCCTTTTGGTAGTAAGGACGTTTATTTTCAGGTTTCAGAAACATTAATAAGAATTTTGAGAAGAAACGATACTCTCAACTCAAACAGTTACTCGTGGGGAATGAACAATTCTACACAATGTTATATTTGATAAACTACGGAGGTTAGACTTCTTCCTGTTAAAGAACCTTCTTTCTTCACATTGACCAGCACTAATCTCCAAGTGATCAAATGACGAAACTTGTTGTAAACCTTCACACATGAATCCAGCCATAATGATGATCCGAATGTCAAAAGATCTTACATTTAGAACTCTTTTATCTTATGGTTCTTAGCAGCTCTCTATGTGCCGTGCCCGTGAAGGCGATCGCAAGCTTGGACCGTGGAGTCTTGAATCCGGGACCTAAATTGACTGAGTGGAGGATCCCTACCAAGTTCCAACGGCTCTTATCTGTAATTCTCTATCTTTGGTCAGTTCTCTTCGTGCATGGAAGGAGTCACCCGGACTACCACAACAACACGGTCTCGTACTGGACGTAGGAATAGGTTCAGTCTCACTATTCCAGCTGTCTGAGGATTTGTAGCTATACGAGAACGCGACACAATGAATAGCCAATGAATAGTCAAGTGATGAAACGACCCGATCAAGCCGTACAAGGGAAAGAGAGACTCGTCTTTGGTTAAACGGGAGATTATTGTGTAGTGTACGAGTGTAGTCATTGCTTCCAAAGTTATCTCTCACTTGTGCATACCATCATTATGTACTTAGACCATGTACATGATTCCCAACTGTGGATGGAAAGCACAAAAATTTACTTTATCGCACCCTTGATACTTTTGTTTGATTTAGGATTTGATTAATGCAACCTTGACTGACAATAGTAGGTTTCAAGTTTATTGTCATAAAAAGACATCACATCTGGAAAAATTCTATCATTCAACATAAGAATAAATCTTTGACCACGAGTGTTACGTCGTGAATATCCATCGATGGTGTGCTTTACGATATTAAACTATTATCCAAATGCAGCTTACGTATGTAAACCTGCTGCTCGAGGGAGTGGGCTTCCTGCTTCTCCTAAACATAGAACAAGTAAGAGACTGCACAGACACTCTAACCAAACTTTTCATACGAAAACTCTCAGAAGTCAGACTAACGGTGATCTGTTGTTCACATGAATGATTCACATTGAAATCATATTTTGACATATTTAACCTACTGTTACCAGTGAAGATGTGATCCAGTAGAACGATCTTAAGAAGATTGCGGTCAAGTAAATTGCTAGGGAAAGCTAAATCTAGTTTACTAGACTATTCTACCGTGGGTTATAACAGATTTTCACAATTTCCATAAAACATTTTACTGATTCAATAATTTTATTTATCACTTCTTGAGATCAATCTATGTTTATAAATGCAGTAGAATCTATGTTAATAAAATTAATCTATTGCATATCGTTCAAAACTTTTGAATCTACACTACTTGACAAAGTTTGACACTGAAGACATATGGATTTCTGCTAAGAGGAGAGGAGTGAATGACTCTTTTACAATCCTTTGTTGAGCTTCTACGCTCTTACATGAAATCAATTACACCACTCTTCGCAGTAGGTCGTTCGTGAGTCTTTAGGTCTCCGATGAATGACAGCAAGTCGAAGACGCAACTACTAGTTGCGTTGGTCGGTTTAATCTAGGTTACTATGATTTTATTGTGGTCTTCAAACTATCAAAAGAGTTTTGACTTGAACGTTAAATTTTAAAGACATTTAAGTTCTAAATTTTTTAATTTAATTCAAACTTTGTTTTATTACGTTTTTGCTTTTAGATACGATGGAAGTTAAAAATAATTAGAACAAATTGAAACTCTAGAACACTATAGTCCAAAAACAATTTGTATAAACGGTTGAACTCGATGCTCCTATGAGCATTCTGGTAACGAACAAACCTTTTCTGCGAGTTTGCTTCCAAATAATCGAAAAACTGAACCGTTCATAGAAGTTTTAGTATTTTGAAATTTAATGCTTTTGAATGAGATTTAGCATGTGTAAATTCGAATTTTGAGTTCTTCACTTGCACTTGTTCAGGTTGATGGGCTCCCAATACGTCACTTTCACTGGCTTTCAAATAAATGCGAGAGTATTTCCATTTTATTTTATTTTATTAGTTTATTTACAAAATATACAAATGGTTCTATGACAAAGGTACTATATTCTTTATCCATGAAAAAGTCATATTTTTTTTCTCTACTTCTACACAAGGATGAAATAACTCATTTATTATTCATAGTTTTACTTTTCTCTTATTATACACATAAGGAAGTATCAAGTAAATAAACTCATCAATCTAGTTCAAGAAAACATTCCAAGAAATTTTCAGAATTTAACAAAGCAAAATTCCTTAACTGAAATAAAAATGTGACTAGTTCTCTCTAAATTTCGTCACAGTACATTGGTGCTCGCGACATTTTGAGAAAGGGAATCAATATAGATTCTATACGTGAGATGACAAGACAAAACTTGACTAAGCTGTTCAAACAATTTATTTGCTAAGTTTTCACGTTGCGGTCAACCATCTTCTACTTTTCACTTCGAGTACCCAAATGGGTCCGTATCAACAATTCCAATCTACATATATAACTTAAACCACAAGTGGGGTATAAAAGGAGCAACCCTGCCTTGTATCAAAAGCGTTGTAGCTCAGATGGCTGAGGTCCGAATGTGGGGAGGCAGAGGTCTCAGGTTCGAGCCATGGTGTGAATTGAATTTTTTGTCGGAAACTCTACTTTTTATTATAATTTCCGGTAAATTTTCCCGGAAATTTCAATTTCAGAAAAACGATTTTCATTTCAGGCGAGCCGGTCACTGTAACAAAATTTTTGCTCACTGTAACAAGATTCATTCGATAGGAGAACTTTTCAAAATTCAAAAAAAAGCATATTCTTTTTTGTGGTTCACTCATAGCTTTCTTTTTTAGTTTATTTCTCAGTCGTCAGATTTCAGTTCTAAGACATCTACGGCTCATTTTGTAGGTCTCAAGATTCTCGTCGTTTTGAGCCCTAGATCACCAACTTTAAGCAACAAATAAAAACGTGACAAGTGAGCGCAGTTTCGGTGAGCTAACCTGCCGGAGCTAATCTCTGAAATTTCGAACTGAAACTGATTCCGGTGGGATATCCCACCGGTAATATAGTGCCACCTGTGGTTTAAGATAGTATCAAGCTTTTAGCTTGGCTTAATGTACCTAAGTCAGATGGACAATCCTCGTATGAATACAATTGAATAGTCACCAACAGATGCCATAGCTGCAGCATATGTACCGGCTGTAAAGGAAACGCACCTTTAGAAACATGGACTGTACGATAATATGTCCATATCTGATCGGTGGTGCCGGTTGGTTGAATTTCTTACGGTTCCAGAATGACTTCGCTCTGTATGGGACGGCAGAAAAGTGAAAATGATGAAAGCTGTGAGGGCTTACCGAGACGAGGAAAGACGATCAGTGTACCCCACATATCCAGAGATTCATCTTACAGAGCTGTTCCTTCGACAAAGGTTTTCGCTCAGGTTTTTCCATGACACAATTCACCATGAGAAGGCTGAAAATCGACGTTCCCCTTCGGAATTCCGGCTTCCATGTTAATTTACACTATTCGGTTCCACATGCATCCCAGGTAGCTGCAATAGGTATTAACTAATCGCTTCTACAGAGGCAAATTCGCTAATACGGCAGTGTGCTTCTAATGGACGGACTGTCGCACATAACGTGCTGGGCTCTCCAAACAGCGCTGAACACTTGGGCTTCACAAGGTTCTTCCTCACCCACATTGAGCCGAACAACTGACCTACAAACTCTCTCCAGGAAGTGCCTAAATAACCAACGTGACTCGGAATCCCGACTCGTACTGACGAGTAAGAAACAGAGCGGTGTTTCCTCCCTTCGAGATCTCAACGTCCATTGCCTCTCGTGCTGTAACGTGCCTTTTTGATTGGGAATACAGAACTTCTATCTACGACTTGACACTAACTACACCAAGCAAAGCCATGCAAGGGACTGAGGTCTACGGTTTGACACAAGCTACACTAAGAAAAGTCATGCAAGGGACTGGATATTGGAAATAACTGCGGCGTAACAGCTTTACACGGGAAACAAAGTCAGTGCTCCCACAGTCCACTCTGACATACTCAGATGAACATGAACCCACTTGCTTCCATGGCATGGGACAAGAGACGGGATCCTCTTGACAGCTAGCAAATACACAATCGATATACAAAGATGCTGCTTCCATCATTCTAGTGTGAACTTGGGAGAACATGGAAACGGGACACAACCATCACAAATAGAAAGTAGGACCTACCTCAGGCAAGCTAGACTGACTTTTCTCACCTAAAATGAATTAAATACGTAAAAAGATGTTCTACAACATCTTCAGGCTCTTTTTCCTTATACATCCATCTTCTTCTTGTCCACAACGGGTTTCGTCGATCCAAGGTCTCCTTTCGGCTTCTTGGCACTTGGTGAAGTGCAAGTGGCTATCGCGTCGGGGCCGGCCACGCTCAATCCACCTTCTAGCATATGGTCTTTGTTCGCTGTGTGTGCATAAGCGGAGTGTGACCCATCGTTTCAGGGTCCAAAGAAGTTGCATTCACTCCCGTTGATACGGCAATAGCGACCTTGACCTTCGCCTTTGGCTTCATAGCGTGTATCCTTGTCAGAAGCCTGCACGTACCAAGACGAGAATACCACTCATCAGCACGAGAATCGTATCAACTTCTCGGGTCTCAGGAAAGGAGACTCCAGACAGCAGCAAAGATTCTCTAGAGGGATGTCTCGTGTTAAAATTGAGCCGTACCCTACAAAGAATTCACAAAAATAAAGGTCAAGACATTAACTGGTCATCCTACCTGGCGTGTCTGGCATAACCATCATAATCCTCCATCAGCATTTTCCCTGCTTCCTCGTTGAATGCAGATTCCGGAAAAGGCTCAATCAAAAGGCACCTAACAACCTGTTCAAAGCCAAGAGACGGCATCTCAGTAACCTGCAACTGAACCCGCACCGTCATCTTACTGCATCGCGCTGCACGGTTACCTATACAGGAGTACTTCAAACATAAGCGTGAGACAGTCAAACAAATAACAAGGTCGTGATCTTACGAGCAAGACGTGCCGTAGACCAAGGGTTGGTTTCCGGTCCTTTTCCAAAGTGTTGACACAGATTTCGCCGTTCTTAGCGATATTCGGATGGAAGATCCTTGTCACGAAGTACCCTTTACAATGTGCAAAAGAAGAATGCGTGTCAGTATACATCCCCGAGTCAACACAAGTAGGAACTACCTCAGCAAGCGATCGCTTCAAGTAAAGAAACTCAAGCTCAGAACTGTAATGTACGCTGCTTTCCACTAAACTCTTCCTTGACTGGCCATCAATTTCTAGCTAGTAAACCAATTACCAAAATGACACCATTAATAAATCAACACAGTTCTAAATTACAAGCTGTACTAACCTTTCGGTGGTATCTGAGGGAAGACCTGATTCAATATCCCGGTTATTGCGGAATACACCACCTTCATAAGGTGTACCATCTGAAAGCACAAAAATCGGTAGTAGTTAGAGCCACGAGAGATAGCAAATATATAGAAGATCCTAGCAACTTTTCTTAGGACAGCTAGGATAAAACATACTGGTGTGGTAGACCTTAAACTCGAAAGGAAACTGCGCTCGTTAAAACATAGAAAATCTTATGTGAAACCGTGCATCCAGCGAGAAGGTACAGCGATAGAACAAACATCTCGAATATGTTCGAAACGTACAACCTGCAATCTCCCCTGAACCGAGTCCGCAAGGCAGAACTCTGATATGTCTTGGTACATGGGAAAGCGTTTCCGGAGAACCAGTAAAGAGGACTCTGATATACATTCTAACATCTGCGGAAGCTTTCACAAAGCTCATTTTTGTGGTCTAAGTAAAGCTGTGCACATGTCATCTCAAGATTTTTCTGTTTAGGTTCTCTTTCTTTTCAGTTTAATAAGCTGATCTGTTATCAGTTCTAACAGGCTGGTAATATTTTGTTGTAAGAGATAAAAGTTCTATATTCTGAGAAACTTGCAATGACATGTAAGAGTGCTTGCTAGTGCTGAAGGAATGTGACTGAACTAAGATGTGATTGAGGTTAATATACTAGACATTATCTTTAACACCCCTTCTTAATGTCAGTGGTCCTGAATATACATCAAGTTCAATTCTCAATTTTTAAAATCTGTTTGAAGAAAAAAGGTTGATGAATATATCAGCAGTTTGGTCATCCGTTGTTACCCATTGAATAACAACTTCTCTTAAAATTATTTTTCTCTAATGAAGTGGACTTGCACTTCAATGTGTTTTGTTCTAGCATGGTTCTCCTGGATTTTTCTTCAATGCTATTGCACTCATGCTATCAGTCCAGATTACTGTTGGAGTGTCTTCGTTCACACTTACATCCTCCAACATCCATCTTAGCCAAATGACATCTCGTGCTGCATTACATAGACCACGATATTCTGCTCCAGAGGAGGATAAGGCAATAGTTGACTACTTTTTATACTGCCAAGTGATGATATCTTCTCCAAGCATAAATGCAAATCCGAACATTGATTTACGGGCTGAAGAATCTTCTGTCCAGTCAGCATACTTAAACCCAACAAGTCCAAGTGACTTATCATAGCTATATTTCAGCCCGTAACTGGTAGTTCCCCTGAGGCAACACAAAACTCTCTTTGCTGCCCTCATATGCATTATAGTAGGAGACTTCATATTTTGGCTGAGTTTACTGACACATAGAAAACATCTGATCTTGTAATAACAGTCAAATCAATTAACTTCACGATCAACTTCTTGAACTATGTTGCATCTGCACGCTTGTTATCAACAAAAGAATGTAGTCACTCTTTCAATATACTCATAGGAGTAGGCACATGCTTGCACTTCTTATTTGAAAGTCCTGAAAGTATACTTTCTGTGTATCTTGCTTGAGTGAGATACAACATGTCTTTGTCTTCTAAAAATTGAACTCCGAGGAAAAAGTTGAGAAGTCCTAGATCTTTCCTATTAAACTCTTGTAGTAAAGCTTGTTGAATCTTCTGTACTCCTCCTTGATTACTTCCAGATATTATCAGGTCATCCACGAACAGTAATAATAACACAATATCTTGAGAAGTGATCAAAACAGAGAAGTTTGGATCACCTCTAGTAGAAGAGAAGCCTTGCTTCTTCAAGAAGGTGCCAATTCTTGTGTACCAAGCTCTTGGAGCATGTTTGAGACCATACAATGTCTTATGTAACTTACACACTAATTGTTCACCTCCTCTACAAACAAATCTAGGTGATTGCGGCAAGTAGATATCTTCTTGAAGAATTTCATTAAGAAACGCATTCTTGGCATCCATTTGTAGACATTTTCAACCATGCAGTTTTGCAAGGAGTCGAATGCAGTTGAGTTTTATCACATGTGTGAAGGTCTCTAGAAAACTCTCTCCCGCAATCTCAAGTAGTCATTTGTAACAAGAAGAGCATTGTATCTCTCAATAGATCCATCTGCATGTCTCTTGATCTTATAAACCACTTACAGTCAAGTGTTTTCAGTTTGATGGAAGATGTACTAGGCTCGGGTTTTCATTTTTGAGTAATGCATCATATTTTTCTTGCATAGTACAGACTCCACTGATCTTTACTGAAAGTCTCCTCGAATGAAATAGTTTATCCATCATCTTTAACTATGAGAATAGAATCCTCTAGCCTTTTTTGAACCTTCTTTATTTTGACCCGTCTCCTTGGTTGAATCCATCCTTACGAGTTGGATTGAGGGGGACTTCCCATCCGTTTGCTATCCGTTGCGTCCCGTTTCTCTTACGAGTTTACCTTGCGTGATCGTCACAAGCTTGAGATCGAAAGGTCATCATAACAGATCCAAAACTCCACAACACCTTTGAATGCTTAGCCTGGACCTATTTCCATCGTTGTGTTCAGTTCCCTCCCTATGTCAAAGTCCTGTAGATAAATTGACACAATGATCACCACATTGAACAACTCTTGGGAGCAAGTTGAAATAAAACTTCTTGCGGCCAAATCTACATGAAACATGCTGAGAGTACGTTGATCTGAGAAACCGTAGGAGCGGATTCAATCAGCGCCGGCACTGCTATGAGGCAAGGTCCACAATCCAAAACAGCTTTCACAATGTTATAGGTCTGCATAACTTTCTCTCTTTTACTTTTGCCCTCTCATCGCGGAGGCTCATGATCATTCGTGTTCCACACGATGGTGAGCGGTAGTGGTTGATTCAGTCAGCTCACGGTTTGAACCGTGGCCTTCGACTCGTAAGAAGCTTAAGAAGTCAAGCAGAGTCGATCCTCACGGCAAGTCCTCTCAGTTTGATCTTTCAGCTGAGGGTTTGAAGTCTCACTTGTTCCAAGTTTTCGACTGAGATTGAGCCTATGTTGAAAGATTTGACTCGCTACCTCCTTCTGAAATTAGTCTCCGGCCCCAACCAAGAGCGACCAGACACAACGGTTCTCAGAGTTTGGCCCCTAATTCCAAAAGCTGCTGTTTCTACTGCGCTGTTGAGTGAACTTCTTTTGCAGTGGAGAAAGTATGTGTGCGTTTGTGGATCATTCACCCAAATAACTGTCTGGATTGATCCACATATGAAAGTTTCCTATGTTGGAGTCTCTTACGAGAGGAACTTGTTGATGGAGGACGAGTGTCCGCCGGAACTGTGTACGCGTGCGTCTGGTTGATATGTGTCGGCAGAAGACGGTAGAGAAACAACACCGGTTGGTCATTGTAGTCGTAAATAAAGCATAGACGAGATATGTCACTTTCCCTTCTACCAGTTCTCCTTTTCCTTATGATGCGGCAAACAAATCTTTGCTGATCGGATTGACTCGAATGCCTGGTGCGGGGTAGTTTATAAGGATTGTATAAACACACGGACCGACGGAGACAGAGAGTTTCATCGTTCCTGGATGATTTTGTTCGGATTTCTGCAGTCTCTTGGCTGCGCTCTGGGATGGACACTCGCTCTTTTAGCTCGAGTGCGAAGATGGAGCTTAGGTTACGGTTGAGGATCTCAACCACGGTCTGTCGTTGTGAATGCTTTGGACACCAGTGGGATTTTATCAGTACCATTTGAATGCATATGATGGAGGCGGAAGTAGAGCAGTCATCCTCTGACGTCACAGTATCGCCTCTCAGTCGTTCATACAAGCAAAATCAGCATATCGGAGAACCAATGCAAGGACGTTGACGTCTAGTGGTCTCCTAATCTGTGCCCGCCTCTGAAGTCCCCTTCAAGCTGTTTGATCGGCAAAGGGACACCTACTGTAATGACCAGAAGGGCGTTTGATGCTTGTGAACTCGATGTTCCCTCGCCCTTCAGTACGCTTGAGGATGACTCTGTTCCCTTTGGGAGAAAAGTGTGAATTACCGAGAATAACAGTAGATCGTATGGAGTAACTTCTGTCAAGAGAGCGAGAGCGAAAGTTCCAAACGATGTCGTGCTTATAATTCTCGCCACAAGTTCGAGTACACTGGTGGTCACATAAAGGGAGAGCTTTGAGTCTCCAAGACCCGAGCAGTATCTAAACGTTGTACCCTAAAAACGTTGCAAAGGGGAAGAAGGTTGCAGTCATATTACACTGTGAGTTCTCATCTGCCCGAGCACCAAAGCCGTTCAGACATATAAGGAATCTTGACAGGAAGCGTCACATCTATCGGGAATCACTGGAATCATATTGAGCTCTATCCGGAGCTCAGTTTCCCTCACATGTATTTTGCATGGCGGTTACAATGCCTTCTACGAACCTTATCCGGACTGGTGTGAGCCCAGGCAGTACGTTCGCATGGCTGATCCTCGCTATGTAGAAGATCTTCGAGCATCTGGACAGTAAAATACTAAATAGAAGCAAAATCGATGAATTCTCCTTCTAAACATTCTAAAACGCACACTCCTTTCCTCTAGAGAGTGCTTTTCCCTCATCACCTTCACTCGATTCTTGAGCTTCATGTCTTCAAACTGTCGTGCACCCTCGTACTTTCTAGAGTATGATAAGTTCTGCTGATTAATTGCTTTGATGACTTTGACCTAGAACCTGTATGCCGGCTCCGCGCTCACCCATTAGCTGATTCACTAGCAATGATGGTAGATTAGCCTGTTCAGAGACGCAACGGTTAGAATCACCAAATCTGGTCCAACGCTATTTGGAAGCAGCCTGCTAGTGCGATCCTCACTAAGGTTAAAGCTTGTTAGACGTTTTCCTTGTCGCCAATTAAGTTCGGTGTCTTCTTGGAGCGAATTTTTGTATTCTACAGAACACGTGCTGCCAAGCTTCAAGATTAAGGTTTTGTTGTTCTCAGAGTAACAGCATGTGGGTAGTGCACCATCTAACTGATTGGTATTCCTGAAATCGATCTACTGAAACAGAGAAATTTCTATGTCAAATGGGGTTTTTCTCTCGATCTCTTGTATTATCCAAATGACTTTGAGGAATCTGTTTACTGAGTACCTTTCGTTCTTATCGTTAGAAGGGCTCGGACATGTACCTCCAACATGTCGTTTTTGGTAATTCGCGACTTCTGTTGCAACATGATCGAAGAGTACACAATCTAAGCACATGTCTTTATTGACCGTCACTATTTAGTTACTTAGTGGAGCTCACAGGGTCGTGACAGGGGCTCAAACCTCAGGAAGTTACAACCTATGTTGTAACTCCGAGTGTTTCTACTTGCATCCTAGGCATGTATGTTCTAGTTAGGTAGGGTGTACTTCTGTTCATTACCTCTTACCGGTTTAACTGAATTTGGAGAGGAAGGTTGATACCTCAGGAAATTGTATTACAGGTTCTGCTTGAGAGGAATCGATAGCTCGGATTAAATCACTTAGCTCTTTGCACGAGGGTCCTTGAATCCGTCAACGGTACGATGATTGACTTTGGTACATGAGCCTATGTTGCGGTTCCAACATTTCTTTCATAACTAAGGTTCACAGTCTCTTTTACCTTCCTTGCTGTGGTTTGCGTTCTACATCTTTCTCTCCCTTATAGCAGTACCTCTCACAAAATTGTGTTTCCTTTGTGTGCAGTTATCTTGATATTAGGATTGTTCGTTCACTTGTGGAGAAATATAAGTAATCAGTCGGAGTTTTGATCGGTTGTGCTCTTCGTTATTGTGAAGTCATTCATGGAGGTGGCAAGGACAAAACCGAAGTTACAGTCAGTTTCAGATATTTGGCAAACATTGAAGAATCAATTTGTTGTGACACGAAATCACGTTCCCAAGTCTCAGACAAACTGGAATGCGTTTTTGAGAAAGAATCTTCAAGTGATTCTATCTTAACCTCCTTTGATGCAAACCATGGTGATGGTGGTGGTGTTTGTGACACTCAACCATTTATTCTGGGAGTACCAAGACATCACAGTAATACGACGAAGTTGGATGCACACCACAATGGCTTACGGAGCACTGCAAAAGCAATACTTAGCAGGCTTGAAAAAGAGAAACAAGCAAGATCAATCCTCGAGAACGTGGAAAAAGAGAAGAGTCCCGAGTTGGCGATGCAAGTCGCAGTTGCAGCCACTACAACCTTTGAAGATGCCCGACTAAGCGGAACAACCTACGAGGAAGTCCTTGAGCGGCCGTCCAAAATCGCAGCTGTGGAAAACAGCGATGATGAGGCGATCCTCTCGGGAAATGGTGAGGAGGATAGTTGTCTAATGTTAGCAGACAGTTGTGCCGAGAGAAGTAGAAGCGAATTGCAAGAAGAGGACATAGCTGACGTCGAAGGGTCGTTGCTTCCCACACAGAGTAATCTTGTTCACGTGGTCAAAGTGAACTCCACGTTTACTCAACTTAGAAACTCCAGGAACGAGGAAAAATGTGATATTGTCAACGATATGAACCACGAGAACCCTCAAGATTCGGTAACTGCCTCAAGCAATGGACTTGAAGAACGGCACACTGCTTTTGACGATTCTGAAAGCACTTCTGAATCCGCGATGAAAGTTATTACTGCCAATGGAGAACAAACGATGCTTACAAATCATCAAGCTTCTTGTTCCGGAACCAACTTCTTGAGTGATTTCTCTACCCTTGATGTGTATTCTAGTGATGTGCAAGATGAGGCACCAACATCTGCCACTGATGAAGAGCTAATGAAGATATTCCATTCCTCGATCTGTGATAACTCTGCTCTCATATATTATCCCGGTTATATCATCGCGTTTCCCGATCAAGTTCCTTCCAACTGAAGATCCATCTACCAAGGTCAGGAAACAAGAATATTGAGGTTGTTGTGTAGAACACAAATTTACTAATGCGTTGAGAAAGCGAGAGAAACCGGCTGCACTCTTTGGTTGGAAAGATCTGGACTGACTGGCATGTGTTGTGTCGACTAAGCTGATTGAGCATAATTGTTGGTCAGGTATGAATCATAATTGTCGAAAAATCTGAGGATATTCGGCTGCTCCTGATCTACCTTATCCAAGAGCTGCTCAAGACATCCAAAGCTATGATTCATCCATTCGCCTCCGATACAGCAAGAATACTGACTGCAGCTGCTTGTGACTGTAATCCAGAAGTTCCCATGGTACGTCGTGCTAGACTGGGATTAGCGGGCTAAAGTGACAAATCCTTTCGTTGCACACGCTTCGCTCCGAGCTAAGTTTGGCACCTTTACAATTGCAGGAAACTTTTGCAGCAAAGAGACTCTTCGGTGAGATCTGTGGCACGAAGTTGAAACCAGTGGCAAAGCAGCTAATCCCAGTGGTTATACCCACAACCGTCATAGAGTGCGGGTGGCTGGTCTACATGCTACACACCGGTGAGGAATGACAAAGAGGAAGTAGATAGTGACGGTGCCAAATAGATAAAAATAGACTGATTACATGAACGACGACATACATAATCAAGCTAACAGTAAAACCTGCAATTGGTCGTTTCATACCTCAACGCCTTGTTGTGACATTGGCTTATCACCCTGCAGACTCGTGCTTTGTAGTGCACATGAAAGCATATATGATTTTCGGGATCCCAATACTGTACCTACTAGAGTTTTTTATCATCCGGATCCTAAGGTAAGAGTGATAACGATCTATCAGAAACGACGAACGCTCAACACTTGAACTCATTTTTCATTTCAACTTCTCCATTTTGTGTTTATCTTCAATGTCTCTTTGTATGAAGGTCTTATGGGACCTTCATAACTTTACTCGAACTCAATAGACCTAGACCTAGACCTCGACCTTATGTCCCTCGCTTGATGTGTTCCAGTCTCAGTATTTGGCTCTACTAGCCGGCGACAGAAGTATTCAAGTACGGGAGCAGCTATTGAGAACAGTGGCTAGCTGGCTCCAAGAACTGGATGAAAGGAAGGAGCACGAATGTCGTCTTGTTCCGTACGTTTCTCAATCGTTTCTTTCAAATTGAAAAGTTTTCATAGTAGTTGCAGGCAACGTCAACCGACTATCCCCTTACATTCTCCATGTCATAGTGATACTGTACAGTATCCTCTCAATCAAATTTGTGTTGGAGTTGTCCAGATATTTGCTGAGTGGCTTCAGTGATGGAAGTCCGACAATTCAACATCTCGCTTTCCAACTCATGCAAGAAGTTGGTCATCTGTAAGCCGCAAACATCATTTTATTAAGACTATTTCCAAGTTGTAGAGGAGGCATCGATGTCCCGAAAAATCCATCCAGTTCGTGGATATAAAGTTGCTAACCAGATCCAGATGCGAAGAAAGTAAAAATACTCACGTTTGCAACAGATATGAAGCGGAAAATGAGAATGAAGTGAAAGATATACAAATATACTTGCCAGAAGATATTGATGATTTACAAGCAGCAGCAAGACGACCTCTGCCACCGGCTTTCACATGTTAGTGAACTTACATCCACTTAACTAGTCATGTCTTCAGTTGTAAGGACGACTCACGATATTACTTCAAAAGTCAGTTGTAAATCTATCGTACTGGGATCAACTTCCCTAGTTATGAGGTCCGCTACCAGCGAGTTGTGATCGTGACTTCTGTTACGTTACATGCCCAGCCCTAACATGCTTGTCATCACAAGTGGATGACATGACACGATTACAGTAGAGCTAACTTGGTCCTCAAGCTTCCTTGTTGCACGCTGTTTCATATGTGCTCGGGTCTTTGCTTGCTTTTGCTTCTAACTTTTACGGACTATCCAAGCATATGCTTCATACTTCTCTTAATTGACATGACTTTGTCATGTATCTCTACAGCCAGGCCGTTTCTGGGAGCGAGAATCTTGGTAAGAAGTTGTTGTTCGGTCATGCTCCATGCTCCATGCTCTCAGTGGCGATCTGGACGCATGGACGTCAACAACGAAGTCCCTGGCAGCAGATTTGTTAGAAACCATGCTTTTGTTTGTTGAGGAGCATATCACAATGCATCTACAAGAAGTTATTATTGTGCTGATTCAAAAGCACTGAAAGATCCACTTTCAGAAGCAAAGGTCAGTTGATATTACATGCAAGGTATCGATTGGTATCTTCTGTCCAAATGATGTTTTCTCTTCCTTTCTCGGGACTTTATCCAGTCTGGTGATGAAAACGTACTGTTTCTATCGGTGCTCACTGATTTAATAGTGATTACACTGAATCAGTTTCCTCATATAGTTCCTCACTGCTTGAATCCAGGTTTCCAGCGAATGTGCTTGGCCAGAATCACTGGAGAGCTCTACAATGATTCGTCAGTTCAGCAGCTAGCTCAGGCTGTGAAACTCCTAGGAAAAGTCATGCAACGGAGCCCTGCGAGTCGTTTGACTAGCCATATTCCAGAGATTTGCTCTGTACTCAATGAGTGAGATATCATGAAGAGTATCCAGTTGTAAGTGATTTTATCCTATTTGTAGTACATTTGCTGGCAGGAGACAAATAAGGAATAAGCTGGTATCCAGTAACCTTTTTCGCAAGGATAAATATTAGTCCCGGGTCTAAGCGAATTTCAAACTGAATGTTCAAGCTGTTGAACTCTACGACAGGGATATGAATCAAAGCATTGTAGCGGTGGCGAAAGAGATGGTCAGAGCCTGGACCGTGCAAGTTAAGGAAGAAATTATCTCCATCTTATGGATCCTGCTAAATGCTGCAGCTGCAGCAAACTTTTGTGGAAGACCAGCCCTGGAGGTGAGTTACCCCGACCTGAAAGTCTCTCTCCTCACGTGCCAGTTTCACAACTATTGAGACCCCTCAACAGAACAACAACAGAAATAACAACCGTTGGTACAAAACTCAAGAATCAGATTCTACAGGAGTCAGCTATTGATGCCGGATGAAGCCTATCGAACCTTAACTATATCGCTGCAAGAGTTTAGTAACGATAGCTGCGTCTCACTCTATGTTACTGATGATGGCAGGCGGAGTCAACTCTCCAAACGCTAGCAACCACGTGTGGAAACTTGTCCGCAGATGCACGCATTAGTACCTACGGAGAGACGATACTTGAACTCTTGCCACACCCTCAATTCTGGGCGATGAGATCCTTAGATGTACTCGTTTCTGTAAAGTGGTCCAAGTTGCGCCTCTGATCCCTCCCGGCATCATCGAAAGGTCTTTCCTTGCAGCTTATTCAAAGTTGAATCCCAAAGGTTTCTATTTCAGAATCCCCTCCAAGCTACTCTTATCTCACAGTTGACATGGTGTCGAATAAATTACTGGACTAATTCTATCAGGATGACTGACTAACAGAAGTTTTCTTGCAACACAGAATACTTCTCAAAATCGCTTGGTTTGGAAGGGGCTCGTTGGATCCGGACCCAAAGCTGTTGTCAGTCCTTCATTCCGACTCTTTTCCTCTAGGTTCTAAACCTTACTCCCTTTCCGGTATGTAATGATTACGGCCAACCTACGAGCATCTCCACCGCAGCTATTTAATTTAACTTCAACGCAAACCTCTGTCACAAATGTAACGAATGTACGTCTGAATCTCGCAACGCGTAAGTTTTAAACCAGTCTTTTCAACCGTATCCTTCGACCATAACAAGACCAGTGAAACAGATGCCTTAGAAGCTGTGACTTTGTGTACTCCGAACTTTTTAATCTAGTTGAAGACTCCCGCTGGGACAAAAACTTCTAGGACGATCTCTAAGTTGTGACTTAAAGAGTTCGGTGGAGATGCTCTAAAGCTTTGGTTGGCCCACAAACAGAAAGTCTGTTCTCTAGTTCGTCGTAATAAATTAGAGGTCCTGTTATTAGTGGAAGTTCCTACAGTGGTCTACCTAACTGGAACAGAAATGATCTAAGTGCCTGCCGAAGATCGGAGTGAAAGAGTCTGTTTCAAAGTCAAGACTTCTCTGTGAAAACTGAAAAACAGAGAATGTGGCTACATTTTAACACATCGAAAATTCTTCGCATGTCTTACCATCTATTCAAGGCTGTTACGTGCCATTCAGAAAATGATCAAAATGTCAGTTGCTGCTACTTCTGTAGAACACGGAGAAACTTAGAGAAAGCATGGTGGAATTGCTCGAGAACTTTCTTGTTCCTTGCCTTGAACAAGTGCGAGAAGGACTGACGGCGCTAAGAGCTCCCACTTTAGACACGATTTCTGAGATCATCTCCAAAAGCTCATCGTTCTTCCATCTTCACTCGCTCGAGCGTTGTGTGACTCGGAAAGATTCGAGCCCAAGCAGGAGGCGATTCCAAAAGAAGAGAAACATTGCGCTCTTTCTACCCCCTTCGCGAGGTCTGTCTCTCTTTTCCACCACTGGTTAGATAACTCATATCAATCGTCTTTTATTATTTTGGTCCTTAAAAGGAGCTTCGAGTTCTTGCTCCAACTCTGTAACTGTATCGCGTGGTTTGTGGTGGACGTGCTGGACGGCAATCGGTTCGATAATTCAATGCTTTTCACCGTCAACCTAAAACAAACTGCAATACGGTTAGATCAGGGCAACTTACTTAGACCAAGTGCAGAATCTATCTAACCTCCATTCATTTTCATTACAGAGTATGATGGAATATTCGATGGTCTAGCAGCACTTAGAAGATAAAAACTACTAAAGTCCTTGTGATCTATCGCCTGTTCCACTCTTTTGCACATCGTTCCAGAAACTCTGCTGGAGATCTTCAGCGTCTTCGGAAACCAATTTGTCAATGACCGATCATGTGGCCGCTGATAACGGATCCTTGCCCTGGCTGAAGATATGCTGGGATTTGGGCCAGAGGATATGCTGTGCTAGGACGTATGCCTGATAGCTGTGTACTATACCTAATAAGCCTCTCAACTCCTCAAGCTACAATTTATACTACAAGCTCAAGCTACGTCTAGCTAAGGAATTTGCGTGTTTCAACCAACTAAACTACTCGCTCGCTGAGGAGATTTTGCACGTTCGAGAATCTTATATTACAGAATGCTTTACACTCGCCTTGACGGTACATAGAAGTGATCGAACAAAGATCTGAATACAAGCTTTTCTTTCTATTGCTGCTCACAGTATATCCATCCGGAATATATACATTAGTGACTGAACACGGTCTGAAGAGAAGCATTTCCTCTTGCTGCTTATAGCATCTTACCCGGAAGACATGTTCTCTCGTTGTCAGCTAGACCAGATCTCTAGCTTCATTTCTTTGCCGAGTTACTGTTGTCACATGATGCAGTACAGATTGGGTCATTCACGAGGAGGAAAAAATGAGTTCTCAAGTCACCTGTACATAGTCATGTATACTCAAGCTCTCCAGGGAATTTACTTGACCGCAACTGTAATATGTTTTCCAGACTTGACTTCACCCATCTTAACTTGCATTATTTGACTCCACCCTTGATGGCAACAACAAGTTCAAATTGTCAAAATATCATTTCATCAGAATATGAAATGTGCATGTCAGCAATCAGTCATGTATATGTGCAAAAATTTCAATTTAAGATATTTTTACAAAAGATTATCAGTCTATTTGCCTATGTTTATCTTTTACAATGTCTTCAGCTATCAAGTATATATATGGTTATTTTCCTAAAGATGGTAATAAAGACATCCTGATTGAGATGTTTTCAAATATTCCAGCGGAGCGCGTTATATAAATCTTGGAATATGAGAAATTCTTTTATTTTGATTTGCTTTGAGTCCTCTTTCAACTGGAGCTTTCCACAGCCGG
Source organism: Asterella californica (assembly GCA_036924285.1). Classification (NCBI taxonomy): domain Eukaryota; kingdom Viridiplantae; phylum Streptophyta; class Marchantiopsida; order Marchantiales; family Aytoniaceae; genus Asterella; species Asterella californica. The sequence continues at coordinate 5,821,919 of JAYKYS010000003.1, forward strand.
GTGCTGCTGCCCTTGCACAGCATGAATCCCCCGGCAGGAAGATTCGACTCCGTGCCGTCCGAGCTACGGACGGATGGGGTTATCAGCTTCTTGGCTTGGAATATGAGGATAGTCTATCGGTTGAATTGGACTCTTTTCATGGTTTGGAATATGAGAATCATCTGTCATTCTTCTGTAATTTTGAATGGAGTTGTGATAACGGCCATATCAGTCAAGAATATTAACTATAGTACATTGGGTCCTCTTGAAGGGTAGAGTAGCTTATCAATTATCAGGAACTGCTATACTGATACCAATAAATAGTAATAGACTTCTATTACTATTTATATTTGTAGATTATTGTCTTTGATTACACGTGCTTATAATAATAAAGATCGAATACTATTGAAATGTTCAATCATATTCATACTGCAAGATATCCGACGCCTGCAAGCGCCAAAAAAGCTCTGGAATAAGATGGCGCGGATCTAATATGTCGTGAAGTGACGCACAGTTTTAGCCTTGCAAAGTGATTATGCGTGCAAAGTGGCCGTTAGATCTGGAGAGAGAAGACGACAAAAAAGAAAGAGAGAGAAGTGTAACGGGCTCTTTTTTGCTTAGCGGGCTTGTCGTCCTGGAGGGGGGAAAGCAAGAGAAGTGCGAGAGAGAGAGGTGTAGCGACGGTGGTCTTGCAGGCTCTTGCCCTGGAGGGGAAATGTGAGAGGATGGGGGCGGGAGCTGCCGTGCTTTTCGTGCGAGCGGTCGCTTTCATGCAGACCGCCGCTTTAGTTTTTTGTCACTAGTGGTGTTGTGACTGCGTTTTAGCGAGGATTTGTTCGGTGCCGTGTTTTATTTTGTAGGCGGTCACGACTTCTCTGTCAATTTTGCGGGACTTGTATCCATTTCATGTCACAAGTTGACAGTGCTCTTTTGTCATGTTTCTTGGTCAAGTCCTTCTTTGTCTTGCCGCATCCTTTATTTTGTTTTGATTTCTGCTCCTTCCCGGTTTACTGCTCGATTGAAGGGAGTCGGAGGCGAGTCCTGCCTCCGCCACATTGTTTTCTTTGGTTTCCACATTGCATTCACGGCCTTGGTTGTGTTGAAGGCTGTTAGGTTTTCGCGGATTGAGGATCTTCTGATCGTTGCGTTTCTTTCGCTGCTGATGATGTTGTATTTTCTTCGAGGCAGAGTCGTATGTGAGTGGTGGTCACATTCATGTCGTTGGAGGCATGGCTTCAGGTCTGCGATTGTTTTTCTTGCTCGCTGGCGCTGTTGTTTTGTTCGAGAGACGGCCATGCAGCCGGGCTACGCTACACGTCTACCTCCGAGGTAAAAATGTCGGCAAGTTCCAGGTGGGTTTTTTCTTCTACTATGATATAAGGCTAGGGGTCGTGATGAGAGAAACTGCTTGTGTTGGTCTCATGTAAGATTCGGATTCTGAGCAGCAGCATGCAGACCCGCTGCCTGATAGCCCACCTGTTTTAGAGATTGTTCCTGACTGCTCCGATGTGCTGCATTTGGCTATAGATCCACCGAAGTATCATTTTCTTAGTTCAAAACAGTCCATGCTCAGTTTTGATAACTATGTTTCCAACTGACTAGATCCTATATCTATCTTGAATTGGATTTCTCCACGTACATTCAGTCGTTTTTACTGAAATTCGATTATTTGCAGATAGGGAGAACTTGCTACTCATGCCCTGTCCACAACCCTCCACTACAGACTTTGGCTAAGCCTTATCGGTTTTTTGCTTATTCCTGCGATAAGTTTTACTTATACCTCCAGGACCGAAGGTTCCGTATGTTTTCTTATCCTGCTTACTTTATTCGTGATGATGGTTTCTTAAAACCTACTGTCCACTCTTTATACCGTAAGAAGTTTCTGCCTTGCATCTGTGAGAGTCTCGACCTGAAGCATAACCATTATATGTGTCGTCATTTTCTTGAGTTTGAGCAGGATGTCTCTCCATAGACAGACGAGAGCAAAGAGACCATCACTTGAGGCCTCGGTCACTGTGTGTAGGACCGGGGCAGACCTAGAGTTAGATTTGTTCCCCCTTCTCTCCGATTTCCTTCATGCAAAGTGTTTGTTTGGCTTGTTTTCTGTAAAGAGGAGGGGTACACTTTTACATCTTCACTTTCAGAGCGTTATTTGCCTGTATGCGAAGTCTGCCGCATATATCAAGAAACGTGTTGTGGACACTTTGGGTTGGGAGAAGAATAGACCAATAGGTGGAGAAGTGTGAGTTAAGCTTCTTTTCAACAAAGGTCTCCATACTTTTGTTGGGATGATCGGGTATTGCTTGAAAGATGACACTGAACTGCATCCCACTGCAACGAGCAAAAACATCTCTAAGGCCATGATGAGTGATGGGTGAGAACTCTAGACATTACTGGGCGCTGCAGACACAAAGAACAGAGTCGAGCTCGGGTACATGAACATACTGCCGAGGACGTTACAGTTCAATCGTTATAAGTCTTCACATCCGTTATCTAACACACTTGCGCGTTGTCTTTGTAGTATGCTTGTTTTTGGAAAGTATACTGTTTCCCCAGGTGGTTAATGCAGGCGGGTATACAAAACGTCGGTCTGATGCTCTGGACTTCTTTTACGAGGCCGCACGACGTTATGACAGAAAGTGTGGACAACAATTTCTTTTTCAGGGACAGCAGACGGTGTCCTAATTGTCAACATCGTTACTTTAATGAAGACAGTCCACAACCAATGCAGGAGGGGCATGCCTAACATGCTACACCTCCGCTAGTGCCGAGGCAGAGGACTGCAGCTCTTGTCGACATTGACATGTTACCAGATTTCGTCTTTTTGACGGAGGTTTTTTTGAGGAGCACGGGCTCCGATCATGCTTTCCCGATAGACGTTTGAGGCAGAAAAAGAGATTTCTGTTCAGCTGAGAAGGTTGTGCACGGATGATTTTGTGTTTTTCGGTGTGGTTTGTATAGAAGAGCATGGAGGCGTTTCCCCTCCAGGTGGGACAGGGTTTAGCTTTCAGGTTTCAGGTTTTGTAGCTTAGAGTAGAGAAAAGTCAGGTTTCAGGTTTTGTAGCTTAGAGTAGAGAAAAGTAAAACGTGGTTTGTATAGAAGACCATGGAGGCGTTCCCCCTCCAGGCGGGACAGGGTTTCAGCTTTCAAGTTTCAGGTTTTGTAGCTTAGAGTAGAGGAAATGTAAAACGTGGTCTTTTCCACAGCAGAATGAAATAAAATTCCGTGACGTACCATCGTCATTTTCACTACACGTCGAAACTCCAAGTCTAAAAACAAAATTTGGAACAAGACAAAAGACGGAAAAAACTGCTACAACGAACACACGCAGCCTCTGGCACTGTTCGGAACGTTTAACAATTGTTATATTTTCGTGTAATAAACCGCTGGAACACAACACAAACTTGCCGTCAGTCATAATGCGGGCCATACTAGTACTAGTGAAATAGCTTTTAAGAAGCGCAAGATCAAAAAAATAGAAATTGGCTTTAACCAAGACCTTAGAGTGCCTTCTTTATCAGCCATTTAAGCTCGTGTCCTTTTTTTGTCAGTTTTTTTTTTTTTTTTGTCTTCAAAAATACCTTTGGTATTAAAATGACAACCTAACAGCCTTGGTGCTTAGCTGCAAATGAAGCGCGTAAAGCCTACCAAATATCTTTCTAGTACATCATGCTATTGCTTTAGGTGAGAAAAGAATCATAAATATTAGGATAGGGTTTGCCCGAGGCTCGAACCAGGAACTCTTGCACGTCTAGTTCGGGGTATAGGTCAAGAAAAAGAACTTCAGGCGATCTGGAACCCCCTACCAAGGTCCCTACAAAGTTACACTAGAAATTAAATCCACACAAGAAAAAGCATTAGCGATTCATTAGATATTAGGAGCAGCAATTTGGGTGTCAGAAGAAAAGCTTTCACTATTCTGCTTTCTAATTTCAATTTACCCAATAGCGCTAGCTCAAAGTTGTAAAAATTAAGATAAATTCTTATGTGTATTCGAGTTATAAGAACAAGTAATCGAAAATATGCAAATATTGGTGATATTATTATTGCTGTTGTTAAAGAAGCGGTGCATATTTTAAGCATAAAGAAGAGGAGGTATTTCTTTATGATTAAGGAGAAAAATAATGACCACAATTTTAGATAGTCAAATTCTTGTAATATGAGATTATAATATACAACGCACTAGAACGCCCTTGTTGATGATCTTTTACTTTGACAGCATCAAGTGTTTCTCTAATAATATGACCTGGGTCAATAGATTTCAATAGCTCTCGTTCATAGTGTTTTGGTGATGCAACACATGCTGCTTCAGTTACCAAAATTTTTGCTTGTGAAATGGGATTTTGTGTTGGTTGTAGTGGAACTTATTGTAAACACGACAAAGAATGCTTTAAAGAACAAGTTCAAAATTTTTGTTTTTTTTATTTATCTTGGTGCAGCTGGGCTATCCTGGACTTGAACCAGAGACCTCACCCGTGAAGTAAATCGTCGAACCTACAATTTAAATAAAAGTCACGAAGCCAACCATTAATAGTAGTAGCACTTTGTGCAAAATTTCCACCAGTAATATGAGTTACAACACCTTGTTCACTTATAGTACACCAAACATCAGATTGCAGATTTCAACTAAAGTGAAAAATCACTACTTTCGGAACATCAATAGGCATTTTTTTTCAACTTTCCCTGTTGTAGGATAGGTAAGAATAGCTACATAAAGTAATTTTTTTTGTGCTTGATGAATTTGCAAAACCGAAGAAATTTTTACCATTTGCATTAAACTTAGTGTTCCTTCTTGGTCCTCCGGGCCGGTTAGAGGCCCAGAGATCACCTTGCCAAATCAAAATAAAAAAATCTTTGACGTAAATATAGGGATAAAAAGCTACTTTATTTACAAAAGAATTGATACCCAATGGATTATTAAAACCATATTGATGTAATGCAGCCAGATGAAGAAGCCATTTCTGTCCCCAACCTTCTCACAGAACCGTACTGCTAGTATTGTCGATCAGTCATGTATTAGCTCACGGATCTCAAGAAAAAGCAGTGGATAATATCACTCGAAAAGACAAACAAGAACGCCCAGATTTAATTATATTAACTCCTACTTGTACTTCTAGTATTTTACAAGAAGATTTACAAAATTTTATGGAGACCCTGGGAATTTGATGGCGCACTTAAAAAGCCACTTATAGACGCTTTACGCCCAATCATTCCGGATAACGCTTGCAACCTCTTTCTTACCGCGGCTGCTGGCACAATATCGTGAGGTAGCCGCTTTTGCTCAATTTGGTTCAAACCTTGATGCTGCTACTCAGTATTTATTAAATCGTGGGGCTAGGTTAACTGAGATACTCTTTTAATTATTACAGTAAGAAAAAAGAAACTCAATGTCTCACTGGCTGATCTCTACTATCTATTAATAGGAAGTTCTTTTCTGGATGTTTAACTGACGCTAAAGTGCGAAAGCACGTGGTGGTTAACGTTATCAAAAGCTTTCCTCATCTGCAAGAATTACATCATAATCAGAGTTTTCACCCCTTGAATGATCCAGTAGGAGCCGCCTTCCCGTCAATGTGAACTCTTGAAGAAGATCAGCCAGTTATCCCTAGAGTAACTTTTATCCGTTTAGCGATCATTTTTCAATTTTGAAGTCCGTCTTGGTATTTCTTTATTTATTTCTTGAAATTGAGAGTTTTTATCAATTTTAATTATTTTTTTTAATAAAAAAAGAATACTTTTTAGTTGACCGAAGCTCCTCATCGAAAACTTTTGAGACAAGAGGCACGGCCAAAATAAGATTTTTGAGGGCATATCCCAGTTCTTTAGCATGTGCAAACGGTTCCCCGTACCAAAATCCTGGTTGGAAGCTTACGAGCTTTTAAATATATTAAAAAGAGAAAATCAAAAGAAGAAAAGGAGCACGTTTGCCGTATAATGGAATTAATTGATGGCGCTTTGAAAGATGAAGATTTGCTTGTTGAACGTAATCTTTTTGGAAGTTCTTTTGCCAGCTTCCTGCAGTCTTATTCTCTCACATTCATATATCCAACTCTCAAAGGAATTCGATTTAATAAATACTGAGTCGCAGCATCAATGTCTGAACCAAATTGAGCCAAAGTGACTACTTCACGATATTGTGCCAATTCTAGTTTTAAGCTACCACACACTTGTTTCATGACTTTCCACTGAGCCTCAGAACCGACGCGACTCACCGATAATCTCACGTTAACAGCAGGTCGACTTCCATGATAAAAGAGTTCTGTTTCCAAAAAGATTTGAGAGAGTAGCCCGGAGGCTCTCAAAGATCCAGACGTGAGAAATTTCTCACTCATCCGGCTCCCATAGGAGACTAGAGGAATGATCAAAGGCATCTAGGTAGACTAGTGATGGCTAGTCTCCCAGTTCTGCAGTACTTTTATCGGGTCGATCTGATACTGCCGATTTTGATGTTGACCTGCATGAAGAGATCATAGTACTATTTTCGTGCCCGTCTATTACACAGTCTTTTGAAGATGACCTGATAGACTCCGTCAAAGTCAAAAACTTGCCAAAGGATAAGCATTTAGTAAGTACATAGGCTCTTTCCCTACTGCTTGTTATCAAGCAGTAGGGAAAGAGCTAGGTACCTTTTGGTGGTAATACGCGTCGGTCTCTCTAACTTCCTAGGGATAAAAGTAACCCCTAGGATCTCACTGTTGTTTTTTACAAGGCTCGTCCATTAATTTTATAATTTATTTATGTAAATTATAATAGACCTGAAATACCTTATTTACAAATCATTAAAAAATGCATTAACATAAATATTACAGTTAAAAGAGGTAATACTAAAGTATGTAAACTATAAAAAATTGAGTAATGTAGATTTTGACTTACACTTCCACGTAATAATTCAACTTCAACACATCCAAATGTTTCAAATATTTTTAGGGATTTTAAATATGAAATTTTATTTTTTTATTTATGTTAGTATAGATTTTTGAGGAAAACCTCCCTGGAATTCATTTTCTAATTTATCCAGAGGGGATTTTTTTTACTTTGTAAATATTTTGGATTATTGTTGAAAAATAGAATTTATCTAATATAGCTATTCGAGGAAGAATTTCTCTATTTAAAAGAATTTATATATATATAAATATTCAATAACTAAACAAAGACCAGCTAACAAACCAAAACCCCACCAATAACTTATATTGCTCGGAGTTGGATAATCTATCAAATGATTGTTAAATGTAAAAAATATAGATTGTTTAAGAATCGATAGTCGTCTTGTCATAAATTTTGTGCTTTTTTCTTTTCACAGATCGTGGAAACTTTCTCAACTACGATGTGAGGAAAGCTTTTGATAATGTTAACCACCACGTACTGTGTGCTACGCTGGAAGAGCAGATAGCGGACCGTAGGGTTATCGAAGAAATTCACAAGATGCTTAATGTGAAAAATATCAACTTTGACATCAAGGAAACCTTGGGCACCCCACAGGGATCCATCCATTCCTTTACTCTCGATGGTATTTCTTATCAGTCTATGCGATTTTTCGAAGTATATTTAACAAATTAGAGGGTGTAGCCATCATAGGACTATATCGCCGTATTGCTGACCGGAGATTACTGCGATTCCAGCTTCATGCAGGCGAGTTTCAGCCTGCAGCGTCACACATTAGCGTTTAGACTTTGCCAGATGGTAATAGTTGGCAAGGTAGAATGGCCGTGTAGAATGGAGGCTATGCGCGCAACCGAGTCGCTTTAAGGATACTGAAAGTAAGCAAAATTAGGTTTTGGGTAACCTGATTTATCACGAAATCCCTTCTCCTCCAGGTCAAGAAATTTTAAATGGCGATGTTGGCGGGGTTTTCAAGGAATACAACTAACCTCTGGATTTTTTCAACTTTGGCGAGCATCTGGAATAACTAGCAGGGCTATACGGATTTGAACCGTAGACATTATTGGTAAAACAGTTTTTTTTTATTTTTCACTGGTTTAAGCACCCAACATGCATGCTTTTATGCATTGGGCTCATTTATTAGTTATTTTCCATCTCTTTTCTGAAAAGAATAATAAGATGGTCAAGGTCACAAAGGTCTTTATGATACTATTAACAACTCTCTTCATTTTAGATCTTGCTTATCGTGAAGTAGGTTTAATGACGGCTTTATATTTGGAAAAAGAATTCGGAACTAATTTGTTTTATCATAGTAAACAGAAAGTGGAAAGTTTCAAAATTTTTTGTTGTGATAAAAAATTCAATGATTTTTTATTTTAAGAAAAACCTAGGACACCTCTCTTTCAAGGATTCTCCCAGGGGATTCGAATTCCCCTGGGGGTAATAAAAAAGACTTCCAACTAATTAATAAAAAATTTGCATTTTTTTCTCAGGTAAAAATAAAATATATGGCATGTATTGATATCTCGAGAAGAGATGTTAGAATTTTATGTTTACTATAATTAGTTATTTTGTTTTTTATTTAGTGCTTTAGCATTAGCGTTAGTTTTATTCATTGGGTTAAATAAGATACAACTTATTTAAGAAAAATTCAAAAGGTTATTTAAATTTCATTGTATAGCACGAATTGGAGAAATGAAAGAATCTGTGAAAATAATACAACAAGCTTTAAAAGCAATTCCTGGAGGAGCTTTTGAAAATTTAGAAACACGTCTACTTAGTCAAGGAAAAAACTCAGAGTTGAATTTATTTGAATATCAGTTTATTAGAAAAAAACCTTTGCCAACTCTTAAATTACCAAAACAAGAACATTATGTAAGAGTAGAAGCACTAAAGGAGAATTAGGTATTTTCTTAATTGGAGATGATGGTGTTTTGCCTTGGAGGTTTAAAATTCGTTCACCTGGACGGCTAGTCTTGCCGTGACTTGTCCTTGGGTTCCTTTTATAGGAACTATGTTTTTATTTATTTTCGTATCAAAATGGTTAGGTGCTCTTTTTCCTTGACGAGCTGTTGAATTACCAAATGGTGAACTTGCTGCACCAACAAATGATATTAATACCGCTGTTGCATTACATCCGATTCCTTTATTCAAAATTTCCATAAACAAACTTTTATATAATAAACTTGATGTTATAACAGAAAATCGGATGAGTATTTTAATTGAAAGTTTACGTAGGCTAAATCTTACTTTAGATCTTGCAAAAAAAATGTCACCATCTATAATATGGATTCAAAATCTTCATCAATTAAATGTAAATCGTTTAACTCAAAATGTGGAGGAGCTAAATAAGCTAAGGGTATGGGGCATAAGTATTGTGGTGAACCTGCTTGGCCAATGATCTTTTATATATTTTCCCAGTAGTTATTTTAGGTACTATTTTAGGTACTATTGCATGTACTGTACGTTACTCATGATGTATGTATATTCACCCAGCGAAAGTTCCAAGTGCGTCTATGCTGCTGGTTGTATTTTCAAATTATTATTACGGTCCACCACTAGCATCACGTCTTCCGGTCCCCTAGGGCGGTTTTCGTTTTTTGACTTTCGACTCTTCTCGCAGGTAAAAATCCTCTGGCTCAACCATGTTTTATTTCACCGGGCCCAGTTTCCAAAATTTTCAAAGACATTTGTATCCCTGTGGCTGGAAATGCAAACACGTTTCGATGCCTGTGGCTGGAAAAGCCCAGCGAGACAGAACACAGTACACATCGCACACCGAGGCTCATTTCATTCGGACAACTGCACAGAGAAAAACCTGGGAATTTCCAAACACGTTTATATGCCAGTGGCAGAAAAAATTACATTCGGACGACTGCACTACAGTCGGCCTGCACGTAAGTAGAAATCACAATGCTTCCGTACAGCAGTAAATAAGTAGAAGTCGGCCTGCACATAAGTAGAAGTGACAGTGCTTCCTGGCAGGAGAAAATAAGTAGAAATCGGTGTACACATAAGTAGAAGTGACTAGTTACATCTCTCAACACAACTTTTCAGAAACCGAACAGTAGAGACTGCACAGCAGTAGCAGTTCGCCTGAAAACCACGCTCACATAACCTTTGAGAAACCGAACTGTACAGACTGCACAGCAGTAGCAGTTTGTCTAACTAGAAGAGAGTAACTTGCACACAGCAGTAGCAGTTCGCCCGAAGACTTGTGCACAGCAGTTGACCCGAAGAGCACCTTTGGCAGACAGTTCGCCCGAGGACAAAACAGTTTGTGTCTCTTCAACAGAAAACAAGTGCTTCAGACTTCGATGGGAAAAGATCTATCTACACCAGTCGAACGGAGGAAGGCATCCACGAGCGGTATGTAGTCTGGTAGAAAGACGTCAGAAGGGGCCCTCTGCGGTGCTGATGGCGGTTCCGGTTCACATGGGGACTTTGGAGCCTCCTCTCCATCGCCTTTGCCGTTATAATAGTATCTGCGACCGCAGTGCCCGCAACGCTGAGACTCTTTGTAAAAAAATATGTCGTCAATATCCTCAGGACTGATATCAGCGAGTCTAATCAGAGAAGTCCATAGGGCATCGGCCCGTGTCTTGTGTATCCCGTGCTGGAGGAGCCATCTGGGAGACAGGATATACTTACCGGACATCAGCATGGCACGAAGACAACGCGGAAAGGTTGTTGACAATGGATGACGACTTTTATACCTGTTGAACTGCAGCACTCTCTGTAATATGTTGAAAACCGTTAGCTCCACACGGTTTTTTGTGTCAGACGCCCCAAGTAACATGTACAACTCTTTACCATCTGCCACCATTGACTCGTTTATGTTCTTCATGGTCGCAATGTGGTGCTCCTCCTGATGGTCTTTGAGACAATAACCTACCATTCCCACGAACGTGTGAAGGCCCTTGTTGGAGAGGACCTTTACGCACACTTCGCCCCCCACAGGCTTGTTTTTGTCCCACCCGAGAGCTTGCATCACACGCTTTTTGACATCAATACAAGATTTTGCATGAATAGAGATTACCCCCTGGAAATGCAAGTGGAGCAGGCTGCCTCCATGCTCGACAGAGAAAACCCCTGAGACACAGTGTGCATGGAGAACTCTGAAATCAAAGAAAACAATGACGTCTCCAGATCAGTGCCGGTCCTGCAGACTGTCACCGACGTCTCCAGCGTCGGTCTCCTGGCTCTCGCTTCCTTCCTCAAAGACATTGTCCCGGGAGAAGGATGAGTAATGATGACAAACAAACCTGAACTGGAAGGGATCCAGCACAGAACATACGCACAGAAGAAAGTGATGTCTGTACAAGCAAGCAACAGTGCACTCGAAACTGCTGTCCGGACGTTTAAAGAAGGTAGGGTATGAGAACATCCGGTACCTGCAGTCCTGCAAGTAGAGGAAGAGGTTATCAGTCGAGTAGGAAAAAAATGATATGGACCTGACAGGGAATATATCAGACAAGAATGCAAGCGGCAAAGAGAACAAGTTCTGCTAATCTTGATGTAGTCAAACTTGAGTAAGAATGGTGGCACTTCTCGAGCAGAAGACAGTTCTAAGTAGGTATATGTCCGGATCAGCTGAAGGCTACTGTCTGAAAACTGGATCATAGGTCGTTTTGAAGACAACAAAGGGAAACGGGGATCAACAGAAGAGAAATGTAGGTGCAAAACTTGATCACTATGCGGCGGGTTGGACTGTATGTCGACAGAAGAACTGCTCCCATTCGATTCATCTACTTTTTCTGGTTGGTTTGGTTTGAAGCAGCCATTCAAAAACACTAACAAGAAAGAAACCAGACAAACTGTACTTATCTGATCGTCTAGAAGCGAATCCCATGCCATCCGCATGCTGATGGAAGTCGAACCCACACCGTGTCTTTCTGGCAGTTGACACGACGAGAAACAGACTGTTCTCGTCTTTGTACCGCACCCATTCAAATGTTGTGCCCAGATGAGAAGTAACAGACGAGCCATCACAGGCAAGAACAAATGATACGTGCAAGCAAACATCACAAGCGGACGACCAATGGAACAACGAAACCAAATCTGACCTACCCGTCACACCTCGCCGTGACAGATCAAACCTAGAGCAAACCGACCGAAATGAAATCAACATATGAAATCCTCTGCCACACCTCGCTGCGAGGCAGGAGAACCACGGCACAAATCAGAAACGTGCACAACGTAAGAACATAAACAATAGCAACCCGGCCGGGCAGAATGATCGTCGAGCAAAACTCCCGCAGCACCACCTATACCCAAACACCAGCAGCAGCACAGCCCGCTGCAACATCGGACACAGGACCGCCTGATCACTTCGACGCCCAAACGAGAAATGGTTCACGATGCCCTAATCGATTATCACACCGTCCTCCCACACAACAACTCCCTTCCTTCGCATTAATGCCCTAACGTCGTCCCGCTGTTTTTTAAACCTGAAAGCCCACCTCCCGCCCAACCGCGCCCCTAGATTTTCCGTCCCGACCGCCGTGCTTGTCGTTTTCCGCCACTTCCCCAAAATGGCAGTTTGTATGTATATTTAGCTGTTTTAGAACCTTCAATGATTGATGAACTTGCGAATCCTTTTGCAACTCCTTTAGAAATATTACCAGAATGGTATTTTCCAGTTTTTCAGGTTTTTTCCAAAAAATCGATATTAATATAAATTACCGCCTGCCCGCCTAGGCGAAGGCGGCAGCCCCTTACAGTAAGAAGGCGGCTTGGACGTATCAGGAACCACAAAGAGCATTTTCCCATCCAAAGTTATCTGCAAATTTTTACCTAATATATAAATATATGGATGCCCTGGTTGTAATTGAATAGCAGTATCTGAATTTTATTTTTTTCCAATTATCAATTGATTTATTTGATAAAAATATTTTTTTATTACAATCTCATTATTAACTACTATTTTATTTTATAAAAGAAATAGTCTTAGCTTTTGGTATGTCTACACTTGTCGCTAAAAATATCCTTTCCCTTGGCCTCTGTCTGATATTCCGGACGCCGCCCGTTAATGCCATAGTAAACCATTGATCATCAAGACATATTTTTACAATTCCTATATCTAATGCAGTTGAAACTGAAGCATGATTAGGCAGTATTCCAATTTTCCCACTATTCGTGGATAAAATAATTTCTTGAATGTCGGAATTCCAAACAATTTGATTAGCAGCCATTACACGAAGATTTAACATAATTTTTTAACTCTCCACTTGTAAAGCAGTTGCTTTTGCAGTAGATTCATCAATATTTTTTACTAAATAAAATGCTTGTTCGGGTCAGCTTTCCTTATCTTAGTAACTGAAAACTCTTCATCTTTGAAAACTCGGGAAAACCGTCCCAAAAGTGCGTAGCGAAAGAAAAGGAAGGTATACTACATAGATTGGAAAAAGATATGATAGATAGATAAAATATGACATTGTCATCAAATACAAATAGAACTAGAAAGCGTGCCAAATACAGGAAGGGGTAGGCGGGGGGCGCTTACCCTGAAAAAGAGGGTTTGGATCGGTCAAGTCCCAAAAGTAGTAACTACAACTTTTGGGTCGGGCTCCGCCCTATAAGGACTAGGTCTGTATAGGACGGGCTGGGTCAGTGCTTAAGTTGCACAAATTGCTAAGATGTCTAAATCCGTCATTTCATAGTTTTTCAAAACTATGAAATGACGGAGGACTTGGGACCATCCATTCAAGTGTCGTCGAATTCTGTTCAACAGCCCAAGGACTTGGAGCACACTTCTTTTCACCAGTTAAAGTAAGAAAAACCACTACAAAAAGCCAAAAAATCCTTCCAGAAACATATGAGCAAAAACTACTAAAGGCATTCCATCCAGCGTAAGCAAGTTTCTCGCAACAATCTGATTTTAGTCAAAAATTAGTAAAAGGATCTATGCGTGCTCGACGACGTAAAACTTTAATATGAAAAGTTTTCCAACTGAAATAAGTTCTCCATTTTCTTTACGAATAATAGAAAAACCTACTTTTTTTAAAGATCGATCATCTTTAACACCAGCTTTGGCTCCAGTACCTGCTTTAGTCTCCGTTTGTGGTATTTCATTATTTTTATAAGTTAAAGAATAAATACATAGTATAATCTTTTAATTAAAGAAATATAGTTTTAATACTTTATTGAATTTATTTTTCTCCTGACTTAATAAATAATAAATTTATTTTTCATGTTTATATTAATTAGCATACTGATAATTTGAAGACATATTTTTGAAAGTATTTAGGATTCATTTTTAGTAAAAATTCAAAAAAAAATTAGGAATTGGAATTAGTCTTGCCGTGACCTTATCTTGGATTCTCAAGACTTTTGTCCTTCCATTCCTCGCAATGACAAAAGATCTATCAGTATCTTGGCTATGTTTATGACCAAAGATTGTTTCAAGAGAAGGAGAATAGGAGAGCACTCATCTTGAGTTGAGCTTCCTACTTAGATGCTTTCAGCAGTTATCAGTTCCGCACTTGGCTACTCAGCGTATACCATGGGCACGATAACTAGTACACCAGAGGTGCTGAATGCGGGTTCGATTCCCGCTATTCGCTTTTTCTTCTAAAAAAAGAATTTGAAAGGAAAACTAGTAAAATAATGAAATGAATGAAAATAATGAAATAATAACTAATGAATTACAACTTTATTCTACTGCAAATGGGGGATTAGTTTTTGCAGCTTTAATGGTATTAAAAAAATTTCTAGACCTCTGACTACTAAATCGACTATTATATATATATATGCATGGTCTATTCCATCTTCGATAAAAAAAACAAAGAGTTGGCCAAGATTTTGTTAATGCAAAGGATTCGTCTGATTTTGATAGATTAAATTGTAAATTTTCATTAACTTTTTTGTAATAAAAGGTATTGGAAATCTTCCTAAATTAATAATGAAAAACTTAATATAATAATACTAAAAGTTTGATAAAAAGATAGGTGACGTCTAATTTATGAAGATATTTATACTTCAATTCATATTGAAAAATATGAAATTGAAGCACGTGTAACAAGCCAAGGTAATTAAATTTTTATCTTATTTATTCATTTTTCTATTTTGAATAAATAAATATAGAATTATTCCTACTTTTGTATAAAGTAGAGAAAAAAAATAATTTGAAAATATCCACTTTCTGTCCGGTGTGTATACTTTTTATCTTTTTCGCCCAAATGCACCTAACGAAAGGTTTGTTTCACTTGAGAAGACAGGGAGCTTGCTCCAATTGATTCTCAAATTTACGAGTTTTATGGCTTTTGTTGCGCGGCCTCTCCTGTTGTTATATAGATATATCTATATATTTTTATATTTAAAACTTAAAAAGAGGAGTTAATCCAATCGTGGTCCCTCTGCGGACGGTTATTTTAATGACGTTTCCTGACAAGTTAAGACTTATAATTTCTCAAAAATTTGAGACTTTGGGAACAAAATAAAGCACTCCAAGCCCTCAATTTCAATTGGGGGCTTGGAGTGCTTCTTTCTCAACCATTTCGGTGAAGTTTCCGTTGGTCAGAGTGTAGAATAAAAGATTTTTAACTCTTCCTGAGCACGTAGCGCCTCTCTCTAAGGTCTCCGCTAAAGCCAATTTCAATTTTTTTGATTTTCTGCCCCCTTTGTATACCGGTGCTCGACATTGCCGAGGTCGTACACACTTCAATAACTCGGTCAGTTGTCCATCAGCGCACCATGGGAATTGTAATTCTTTCAACTTCTCGGGAAATTATGACAGATCGAGAAGCTCGAAAAAAAATTGGAGGAGAGCTTTTATGCTATTCACGACTTGGGGCACGACCCAAAGAGCACGAGACCAGAAAGCGGAAAAAAGGGACTTGAACCCTCAACCTTCTTTTCAATAACGTGAATCTTATGATATGTTTGGAATTTTTTATGAAACTCATCCAAACTCCCAATATCGTGTGCGGACCAGCCATTTCCGTCCTTAGACCCTTCTTTCGTAAAGCTAAAGAAGTCTCCTTTCAACTTTACTTCAGTTTTCATGTTACAATTATAGTAATCAACTTCGAATACTATAATTTTTTCCGGTTTCCATGTTACAATATAGAAATGGTAATTATTACTATAAAAGTTCTTAATTTTTTTTAAAAAATATCCAGTAACTCGCTGATATCAGCATATAAATTGCTTATTATTGATGTTGTTCCTCCACCTCCTCTTGAATGTTATTCGTCAACTGAACGTCCAACCATCAGACAGTAACAAAGGACTTGCGGATATACGAGAACATTGCAGGTGGTCGATCTGGCCTTATTTGGCTCGAATTCGAACCATGGGTGAATAGATCTTGATTTATAGAGTTAAGATTAAGAAAGACCTCGAAGGCAGCACTCGGAAAATTACGGCCAGAAATGTTACCAAATTTTCCGGATATATATATAACATGTCGGGAAAATAACAGAATATAATTATATTCTGATAACACCAACGCTTATATATTAAAGTAATGCGTGTCACAGTTTTCTTTAACCCCAGGTATTGATATGCAAGCAAAGAAAGGAATATTGCCTTTTTCTTCTGTGCGTGCCTTAAATTAGAGAGGATATATTGTTTTGTTCTAAAAAGCATCAAAATTTTATTTTTATATTCTATTAGATATTTAATAACTAATTTTGAAATAAATCATATACTGTAAAGCCCTAGGAGAGCTTTCATTCAAGTCCTTACTTAACAGATGTGATTCACACACAGAAAGTATATTCACGATAATATTTTAAGTATAATGGTTAAATTTCTTTGCCCGCATACCGCCCACCGCAGAATGAAGTAGTCCTGGTTTCCAGGAATAAGTGCACCTGGGCTTTAACAGCCCCAGTAAACGAGAACCTTTCCTGATTAGAGTAATGTTTGCCGCTTTTCTTCTAGGATTTCCGAGTCACAGAAATAATGGGTGTTTTGATTACTCGAAATGAAATACACGAACAATAAATATCCATCAAATCATATTATTATTTAATCTCCATTGATCATAAAATGATTCAACTGAATGATGCTTTCCTAGTCGAAGTTGTGTTTCTCAGTGAGAGAACCCGAAAAAATACGATGCTGCTATTTGGGAAACATGCATATTATTCACCTCTTTTCTGAAGAAGGAAACAGTGCAGCACGCTCATTTGTGTATTATTTAATTTTTATATTCGCAAAAATTAAATAGAAGTTAATATATATCATAAATAATGATCATTTCATAATAGGATTCTTGTCTTGTGGTTCCAGGATATGTGTGTGCACGCTATGCTTACAGGCTATGTTTGGATCTGGCCGCAATTCTCAGTTCGCAATGGCCACTACTGATCAAATTGTATCCTACTTTCGGGAGTGAGGTAATCATATGGTTTAAGTCCCATTTCATCTCAGCATAACGTAGACGCCATGTAGACTCAAGTCCAAGCAGTCCAGCAGGTTACAGAGCTAAATGATCTATGGGTATATGTAAACTAAACCACAGGCGACTATGAACTGTTCAAATTTGAGGAGTGAATTTGGCCTTTGGTTATACAAAGGCACCCTTAGCAAACCGAATGGTTATGGTTACTTATAAAGAATGGTTTTTATTTATAACATCAGTAACTAAATCACAATCATAGTGAAGGTATGGATGAAAGTCTCATACCAGAACCGGTTTTTCTTTTGTAGAGAACGAAAATATTTAAAATGAACACGAAAAATACATGATGGTAAACCATTTGTTGAGATAAACCAGAACTGGCGTATTTTTAAAGTATTAATTAATCAAAGAAACCAATATGGTTGAAGTATCAACCTAAACCCATCCAAAAAAGTTATCTAAATGGCCCTTCAAAACTCCGTAGATACTTGTTAGAATCAGCAAAAATGCGTCATCTGTCATAATCTTTTCTTCTCACTGTAGCTATTTTGCACGTTTATTTAAAAAATTTCGTTTAGTTTTCTAATGCACAAAAAGAAATCCTCCGGATGAGACTGTTTTCCTTCAATAGGTTTTAGAACCTATCCTATACAGCTTTTGATCCCAAATAGGCACTCTAGTATTCGTTAACTCCGCGTACGAATTTCTTTATGGAATTTGTTTGTTATTCTGAAGTACATTATTAGAATATTCAAGTAATTTATACCCTAAACTTTACGATCGGAAGGTTAGGGAATGAATTAAAGATTAGAATTTCCATTTCTTCTAAGCAGTAGATGACTGTCCTAATAGTTCAAGAAGCGTGTGTGCACGAGCTATGCTTATGGATTATCTTTAGAACTCGTCTTAACTCTAGGGCTGGTTAACAGTTAATATTATATAGACAGGTATATATTTTTATATTTATTAAATTTTAAATTTATATAATTTACTGGAACACAAAATAAACAAGAGTTCCCCAAAGTTTAGCCCCGCATACACTAGCCTTATCTTCAGCGTAAAGTCCACATTGGAGATAAAAGAAAACCCTCTTCTCACAAGATAATATTTTGTTTTTCTCTCTCCCCATATAAATACTCAATGAAAAATCACTAACAAGCCTAGAATTTTTCTACTTTTTTCGCTTCAAACTTCTCCACTTCGCTTGGGATGCATATTCTAATGTTATAGTTTTCTTGTTCTGGAACTAAGTGACAAAATTATATGCTTTCTCCCAACCGTTTTTCAGATTAAAAGATAAGATAGATATCAGGAATTTTAGCAGTGACTAAAGCTTGGATCGTGGTTTGCCGTCTACTTATTCTTCTTACATCTCGTTCTAAGACAGTAAATAATTATTATATACGCTGATGGTCCACTTGATTGGCATAGTTTTATTCTTTCTGCTGACGATGTATTGGTACTTGGGGATTCCAAAGTTCAAATGGAAGATTCTCTCAAGAGAAACAATATTCCTTGTACCATTAGTTTCTCCGAATACATACGGAAAGTCAATAAGCCAATAAGTCCAGAAATTGGCTTGATCATACACCCAATGCGATTGTTGCACTTGATCATACCCCTCTTAATGTTTAGTTGTTTGATCATATCTCTGATGAGTTATTAATAGTCGAATCAATCATTTTATCTTTTGGTTTATCATTTTAGTACTTTCAACCTTGACTAAATATCACTGTAATTTAAAATTTTGACATTAAAGACACGTTACACTATTCTCATTCTTTTAATATGTGCAGCCTCACATGTGAATAATACCAAAAAAGTCGCTTGTTTTACAGAATAGCCAGTCAGGGGTGTGATCAAGCCATACATCGTTAAGAGGGGTATGATCAAGCTCACAGAACCTACTGGGGGTGTGATCAAGCAAATTTCTGCCAATAAGTCTAAGCTTGGTTTTCAGTATTGACGATATAAATCTAACAGTTTCGGTTCTATACCGTATATTGTCACTTTAGTAATTCATTTTCATTACCATGTGTATTTTATTCGATGAGATCACTATATACTTTAACTGTTAAGACTATCTAGACTGTAGAAAAGTTGGATAGTGATTGCTTGTGTACCGAGCAAACTATGCATGCAAGATTATCAGGGAAGAAGTATCTCTTGCATATTCACCCTTCCATCTTTCGATGGAAGAGTGCTGTAAGCTTAATTTATTACCTAATCTTTTCTCTCGGAAGGATTAGGTAATAAATTGAAGTATTAATTGAATATTTTATATTAGTTGACAAGCGTTCGGAAGGATAAGCAATGGTTGGGGCACGTTGCTTTGGACTTCACTTATGTACTTTTAATTCACATTTTTGTAGTTTTCTGCATTGTTAATATTTAATATTTATATAGTGATTTAAAATTTAAAATTTTGTATATAACAATTATAACTTTTTAGATAAAAATTACCGAGCAAAAGTTCTCCAAAGGTGGTTGAGCATGCATATTATTCTCTCTCTGGTCACTATTTCATCATTTCACTTGTCAACTATCTTCATTAACTTTCAACCGGAAAGAAAGAAAATGACAAGCAGGAAAATAGAGAAAAAATTCTAGAGCGATTAGCTCTGGTCACCCAAGACTGGGTTCTGCAACGCAAATGCAGAACCCAGTCTTGGGTGAGTGGAGCTAACCCAGCAAGCGAGCTTTGGAAAGTGAGTCGTCCGTCCTAGTGGTGTCTCACTAAGACAAACTTTCATAATGATGGATGTTTCCGCTGCATTACTACACTTGCCGGGCATGCAAGACCGGTGTCATTGCTCACAGTTGTAGGTGGTTTGATCTATTCCGGAGGTTTCGATGCCTCTAACATCAGCGTCTGGAGCTAGCTCAATTTGCAAGAGGTTTGCTCGTCCGGAGCTGGGGAAGGTTTTGCCAGTTCGAATGTGATTAGGAGGTTGTTTCGCATCAATCCGCATTGTCAGATAATTATGATTGCAGACTTTTTGCTTTGAAAGAGCTGGAGTCAAGCTGCCATGTAAACTCTAGTAAACTCTCTAAGTAGTTTCTGTGCGATTACGGACCTACGAGCAAGGATGTGTCACAAGCCAGTGACTTGTCCTCCACTCGTACAAGAACGTTTACCAACTATGGACATACACATCATAGGCGATAGGTCCATAGGCGGTAGGGGTATGTTTAAGTAGTTTTGAGAACTTGAGGATGCTACATGTTCTATTTCTCTTTTTGGGGTATGTTAAAGTAAATTCCTCAGACCATCCAAAACAGTTGGTTACGACATTTATTGAGTGAACGATTTCACTTTCTGTACCCCTCTTGACTATGGCATGGTATTAAACTTAAACTCTTTCAGGTGCTGCTGTTAGGCTGGATCCTCAACCACAATGAAAGAGAAAACAGCGATAGTCTCTCTCATAGACGTCGAGTTGCACATCATGTTCATCGCTGATGACTTCGCATCGATAAGTCATCGGGACAAGAGTCACTCGGCTTGGGAAGTCAGGAGTCACTCAACGGAGCAAGACCAAAATCCTAAGTCCTCACAACAGATTACAAGATGATAAACAATACGATACATGTAGGATGCGTGACATCACAGCAAACTTCTGTGTGATATCTCAACCTGTACAACACACCCAACACACGCTTTGCAGAATGCTTCACTCGGAACTGCAAAAACAATGCAGAAAACGAGACAAAGTAAAAATGAAATATTGCCCGAGGTCTCTCTGCTCAGGACTTCCTCGAGTCAGCCCAAATATTGTTTTTCTGTGTATTGACTCATCCCGTCCGGGATCCTATCTTTGACCCTCTTTTTATCTTTAGCATTGAATTCCTGGAAAGATTATTCTCCCTGGGTCTGTCTTTTTGACACACCTACAAAAGACTTTGTGAAAAAGTATCTTCGGTTCGAGAGACCTCTGGCAATAGCAAAAATGTAAAAAATTACAAGATATACAGTTTAGAAACTGTAGGTGCAAAAGATATCTTATAACAAGACAAACTAGTGACTAGTTAGTCATGATTATCTTTGGCTCAAGTTTTTGAAAGGGTTTCAACAAGGAGAGAATGGTCTTGATTGCTTTGTGCATGGTCCGACAAATGATCCCGGTGCGAGAGACAATAGCTCGATAAGTGATCTGGGATGACTTTTAACTATGGGTTAACTATAGTTAGTCATGACTATCTTTAATCCAAGTTCCGAAAAAGGCAACGAAGGTATGGTCCCGATGCTCTACGCTTAAGTGTAGTTATGTACTTATTCACCTCATGTACACTTCACTTCAGTGTACATGAGGTGTACATTAAATAATGTTTTAACCCTTCCGGCGGGAAGAGTTAAAACATTATTTAATGTTCTCAGTATAAACGACGCTGAATTACAATCTCTACCTCGGACTTATACCCCAGGAGCGCAGCAGCCAGCTCTTGACTTATGGGTTTTCTCCAGATGCGTTGGCTACTCCAGGACTGACTAACATATAATATATATAAGTGTTTTTGATTTTTTATTATAGCTTATTATATTATATTTTTATAACATTTACATGTTTTCTGCTAAGAGAAAACGATTTTCACTGTACAAGTACGTTGGGGATGCCTATTGGCCCGGTGACAGACAAAGGCTCTTTCTGCTCTTTATCAAATGGCTAAATGTAACCGTCTTCTTCTTCACTTTTTATGGTTGTTATAACTTTGTCTTCGCTAAACCATCAATTTTAAATATTTTTTATATGAACAAGACTCGCACTTACTCACGAAATAAATAATTCAAGGGGTCGAGCAATTGTTCCTCCTCCCGATATTTATGATTTGTTGATGTTGCTATGGCTATTGATATCTCATTCCTCTGACAAAAACACAAATAACAATCTATTTCAGAGACGACCTAAATTTAATACCCCATGTAAGTTTCTTTCTGGAACGCCGATGAGAAATTCTTTCCCAGTTGTGTCCTACTGCTCAAGATAGAATGATGCTTTCATGTTGCGACAACTCCCGATATTAAATTCCTTTGATTTCAGTAAAGTAAAACTTTAATTATAACCATTTTTCATGGAGGCCGATGGTTTAATTGCCCATGAAAGTTTCCTCCTCCCGATGTTTAGGGTTACTTTAATTTTGCGACGGGCTGCCGAAGTTCAGTTCCGTAACTTCAACGTAAATAATGATTTAATTTCAGTCCCTTTAGGCTTTAATATTTTACTCCACGTAACATCCCGATGGTTCTCCTCCTCCTCCCGCTTGATTAATGTTGCAGAGTCTCTCCCGAATTCCATTCCGATGACTTCAATGGAAAGTATGATTTAATTCAGAGGTCTTTAAGGAATGTCACATTCACATAAACTTGACTTAGATGACAGTAATATGACGGTTCAATTACTCATGAGAAGTTCAAGACGTTAAGTATGAACTTTCACATTTGTATTCTCTTGTTGTTAAAACTCTATAGTATTTATCAAAATTTAATTTTTCCGAAGCAGTACCACGATTCATGATTTTCTCTTCTCTTAACATCAACAACCCTCCAACTGATAATGTTCTTCATTCTTGATTTATTTATCTTACAACAACATTTAACACCATGCTTTTTAAACTTTACTCCAGTTTATTCTTGGATGTATTATGTTAGAATACTGATACTCCACTCTCACTTAGGTGTTTTGAGTGCACCGTAGATTTAAGAAAGAACTTTAGACTAAGTTTATCATTTTATTTCAAACCTAGACGTAAATGCGAACTAATGAAAAATAGATTGCGTGGAACTTCTTGTACAACGTTCCACACAAGAGAATATGTTTTAAAGCGCCAATACTGTGTTATGTAGTGATATTCTAATATTCTCTTTGATTTTTCTCAAAATCCTTGACTGGATCTTTAACACGTGACTTAAAATATTTAATGCATAAAGTATTGATATAGTTTAGATATAATAAACTTTATGGAAGTTACGTTTGATAAAGTAAAAAATATATGTAACACCACTGTTGGTGGTACTTAAGTTATACATATATTTACCATAAAAAATATGGTAAATAAATCAACACACCCCCTTTCAGCTTAATTGTTTTCAATCCCGTTTCTCCTTTGTTTCCTTCTGCTTTCTTAATTGATTTGTTCCTTTTATCAACATGTTTGATTTTTTCCCTTACCTTTTATATATATTCTCTTCTTCTTTTTTCCTTCTTAAACATTTCCGCTACATTTGATTTTCCCGTTCTCCTTTTTATATATTCCTTTCTGCTTTTTTCCTTCTTAAACATTTTGCTACATTCAGAGGAACAAATTATTACTATTGCTTCTACTTTTAAATATTTCTTTATTATAAGATTAATTCTGTATTAATTGTGACGGGCTCTTGAAAATAAATTCTGTTGACTTCAACATAAATAACGACTAATTCAGGCTTTAATTTACACCTTATTTTGTTGAAACTACTTTCATGGGTACTCATTCGTAATATCTCATGATATGGACATTTCACACTCACTCTGTCATGAATTATATGAACATATTAAATCATTATTATGATCATATAGTTTTGGATGTCTCAATCATCCTCTACAGCAATTAGTTTTGATCAAGACTTTGCACACAGCTCTCCCTCTTTTGATGAGTATTCCTCAGTTCATCAAATATAGATTCCAAGTGATCAAGGATTTAGGATCAAGACTTCATATGTAGCCAAATGTCACATGCTTATTCCCCCTCGGTTTCTCAAATATAAATTCCAGCAGAGAGTTGAGCAGATTCACACGATCAAGTAACTATATATATAGTATCACCAAAATAATTCAGAAGTCAAAGTCAGTTTCAGACAAATATTAATCAATGAATATACTAGTGATACGTAAATGTAATATACTAATAGATTACACAATAAGAATAATATGTATGAAGCTAACACTAATACATTCCTATGAGATGTCATGTGCTCATGTTTAGAATCTTTAGTTTCATTTTACTATGTAGTTGTTATATCAAATTAAACTCAATTCATGATATTATAGGACAATCTCGTTTCTCTTTTGAGAAATTAATGTATTGCTTGGGCCTAAAAGTCCCTATTTCTGGAAACTCATTCTCAAAGTGGTACAACAATGATCATAGATTATATCTACGACTTCTGCAAAGAAGTTTTTGTCCCATATCAGAAAATCTGATATCTTTGTTGTGTCCTGATCTTGACATATATTCCTGATGGTAAGGTTTGTGTAACTTATGTACATAGGTTAATTTGGATGATATATAAGTTATCAAATATATTTTGAAAATATAAATAGTATATCAAATTTTGTATAAATATATTTTAAATATAAATATAAATATATTATGTGTTAAATGCATAAAAAGTATACTCAAAATTATTTGAAATAATCAGCACACGTTTTTGAAATAGTTTGCATATTTTGAAGATATTTATTGGGGATTATTGATTAAAAATTTATTCATAATCCACACATGGTTATAAAATAATTTGTACTTCTGTTTTCGACAAATTGTTCTAGTAAAATGGACGCTGGATTTTCCATGAATATATTGATCTATGTTTTACTGAAAGTTTTGCATTATTATACTTTTTATAGATATTTATTAGGACTGAAATATTACTCTGTTTGATGAGTAACAGAGAGAATTATTACTACTAATCTCAACTCGAACGTGCATCGTGCAACTTGGCGGACCAAAGAAAATAAATTCTCCTCTACCGATCCTCCTAACATCTATATCAAAGCTTTAGCATCAGCGGGATCTAAATGTCTGGGCTCTTAGGAATAACACCGGAACTTGTCTTGCTAATGTCAAACAAGTGGATTGACTATTATGCTACTTAAGAAACTTATTGTGATACTTGCAATAGCTAAAACTCTTCAAGTTGGTGTACTCTCTAGTGAGTACTTTGGGTCACCGCTGAAAGTCAAACAACTTAGTAAGTACGGACAAATAAATAGTTGGCAATCAAAGAGGAACATGATGAAATATAAGACTTGATTGATCAAAATTAAAATCATGTGATAAATTCTCATCAGATTAAGGAAAAGGACAGTTGCCTACTGAACTCTTCATTATGATTCTTGGAAAGACATTGTATCAAAAAATGTGGTAAATCTGAAAATCCATATAACTAATGCTATAAAATCATATTGAAGTAATGAGGTAGGGCAGTAACATCATGCAGTCAATTCAAGCTTCAAGTGATTCCAGCTGCTCTTTCTTTATGATTCAAAGACTACTAATCTATAAATAATGTGTCAAATATGATGATTGTCATGTAGCCTAGCAAGTCTAGACACAGATATTTTGTGCCAGTGCTCAGTCTTATACCGTGTGTCCAGATCACACGAGAAGTGTGGATCCTCTCCTTGACCGTTTTGCTTCTGTAGTTGCCGCAGTCACTATATCGAAAGAGGACAATGATAGTGGTGGCTTGTTGTCGCTCTCCTTTCCACGTAAATCTATTGTTGCCGCTGATGCTTTCGATTCGTGTGATCCTTTGACACTCTGTCGCGTGATGATTTGGTCTGTTTTGTTTTTCATTTTGATTTCTTTCTCATTCTTCCAGTGATGTGGTCCTAGTTAATACTTGTGCGATGAATTCTGATGAAACAATTAGAAACACCCAATATAACTGACCAACACTTTAGTGCCGGTTACTACTTCTTGGTTGCGCTCATAATTGCTCGTTGGTCAAGATCTTCGTGACAGTCTTTCTTGTCCAGCTGGACCACTCACATTTCCATCACTAACGTTTGATCTATATCCTTCTTTGGTTGTGCTTCCGCTGCTTGAATTGTGTTAGTCTCGAAGGTATGGCTAGTAAACCCAACTGCAAGTGCATGCTTGTAAAGCTCAGTTACAGTCTTAGCTTAGACTCATCTGACTGTGGCTTGATCAGTTCAGTTGAGCTCAGTTTGCTGTTTCTTGCTATAATATGCACCATCCACTCCTCCATGGACCTCATGAGTGAGCAAGCACGAGGATGAGTTGTGAAAATATTGTCAAAATTCCAAAAAAATTGTCTAGATCCACTGGAATGACCCCGAGCGTTTTGTACGTTGATATCAAATGTTTCATATCCTTGAGAGAATGATGTATCAACTGTCCTTCAAAATTGCTCCCCAACCTCAACTCTACTCAAGACGATGATTCACCAGCATCTGTTGCTTTCTTCCTTGTGCCACAACTAAAGATCGATTGTTTCATACTAATGCCGCAAACTCGCTCTACTATTTTTGATAGAACTCACTTACATATCGAGTGAAATGGTTCTAAGCTTGTAACAATAGACCTCGAAATTGATAGAAGATGCCCCAAATGTTCTCCTATCCAAACAATCATAGACATGTACTCTTGGACTCATTGTGGGTGCGAGTTCACTCACTACTCTGTGAGCTGACAGGTATCAAGTTTCACTGTATTGAGATTACTAGTTTGTCTTGTATTCTAATCTTATCTTATGGTGTGTTGAGAATGAGGATTTTGTCATCTTCATATTTTTTGAGAGTCTTCTTACCTATGAGAATGATTTAGCTGCTTCTACAATCTCCATCCTCATCTTGCCTAGTAAACTCTGAATCACCTTCCTGTGATATTAATTTACTAGATCAACAAGTGTAGGTGAGGTTCAGATCTGCCTTGTAGTCCAACTTATTGTCCAAGAAGTTCCTCTCCAGAAATGAATTTTCATCATAGTGTCTAAGATCCATCATAATGTCTCATGTCATTTCATCAAAGAATTCTCTGCTTTCAAAAATGATTATAGTCTATTACATATGATAACAGATGATTGTCTCTACAACAAAATACCAAAAGTGTCTAATGAGTAAAAACTACCTAGTAGCTTAGGACTTAAATTGACATTGATTCTAAAAGTGAAACAAGTTTTTTCATTTGCACTTGATTTTTCTCTATCGCAGCATTCATCGATTCAATATTGTCACCCATTATTATCGCATCTCTTGTCACAGCATTATGAATTTTCATAAATTGCTGTATACTATACTGTAAATCATCTATCTCTGCTAATGTTTCTCTAAGTGCTTGAATGATCAACTGAAAGTCATTTTCCATCTGCTTTGAGTACACATGTGTCTGTTTATTGATACTTGTGAAACCTAAACTGCCTTGTCAAAAAATTAGAACAGCTACTCTTACCAGCAGTTTTCACATCTAAAACCGAAGGTAATGAAAATGTCAATGTAGAATTGTTCGATGTCAGAAAATGAACTGCTTCTATCACCAACGCTTCTGAGCTCCAAGATTTGAGATTCGTTTCCACTGTTAACTTCCACAGATCACTTGGCTCCGAAGTAAGAGTATCCAACCAGAGCCCCTGATCCATTTTCATAAACTCCTCTGCACTCATGAATTACAGTCTTGCAAATCTGAAATTCTGACTGCACTTGAATAGGAAACACGTTATGCTCCCGTTCAAATTTGAAAGAGCTCGAGTCAAGCTGCCATGAACTCTAGTAAACTCTGTAAGTAGTTTCAGTGCGACTACTGGTCTGCGAGCAAGGACGGGTTACAAGCCAGTGACTTGCCCTCCACTCCTACAAGAATGCTTACCGACTACGGACCTACACGTCATAGATGTGTAGGTCTGTAGATGGTAGGGGTATGTTTAAGCAGTTTTGTGAACTTGGGGATGCTGCATGTTCTACTTCTCTTTTTGAGGTATGTTCAAGTAAATTTCTCAGAGCATCCAAAACGGTTAGTTACAACATTCCTTGAGTGAACGATTTCACTTTCTGTTCCTTCTTGACTATGGTCAGGTTAGCAGCACCTGCGTTGCAGAGCCTAGTCTTGTTGTGACCAGAGCCAATCTCTCTAGAATTTTCTCTCTATTTTCTTGCTAGTCATCTTTTTCCTTCTGATCAAAAGCTAATGAAGATGGTTGACAAGTGATATCGTGAAATAATGACCAGAGAGAGAGAGAGTAATATACATGCTAAACCACCTTTGGAGAAAGTTTGCTCGGTATTTTTATCTAAAAAGTCATAATGATTATATAAAAATTCTATACTGTTTTTAATATTAAATATTAATCATACATAGAAAACCCATAAATGAAGTCTATAGCAACACGTCTCCAATCATTGCTTGTTCTTCCAGACGTTTCTCAACTATTATAAAGTATTCAATTTTAAATACTTCAGTTTATTACCTAACCCTTTCGACGAGAGTTAGGTTAATTTATTAACTAACTCTTCCATCTAAGAGTTAGGTAATAAATTAAGCTTGCAATCCTCTTCCTTAAGATGAGAGGGGTGAATATGCAAGAGATACTTCTTTCACGACATGCATAGTTTCTTGGTACAAGCAATCACTATCCAACTTTTCTAAAGTCTAGATAGTCTTAACAGTTAACGCATATAGTCATCCCATCGAATAAAATAAACATGGTAATGAAAATGAATTATTAAAGTGACACTAGACTATTGTTCGAAACAATATATGGTACGGAACCGGAACTGTTAGATTTATATCGTCAATACAGAAAACCGAGCAAGGACTTATTGGCAATTTCTGCATGTATTCGCAGAAACTAATGGTAGAGGAATATTCCTTTTTCTTTAGAAAATCTTCCCTTTCAACTTTGAAATCCCCAAGTGCCAACACATCGTCAGCAGATAGAGTAAAACTACGATAATCAAATAGACGATCAGCATATCATATAATTATTTACTGTCTTAGAACGAGATATAAAAAGAATAAGTAGACCGGCAAACCATGGTCCAAGCTTTAGTCACTGCTAAAATTCTTGATATCTATCTTGTCTTTTGAGAGCATATCGTTTGATCTGAAAAACGCTCGGAAGAAAGCATATAATTTTGTCGCTTGGTTCCACAACAAGACAACTATAACATTAAAATACGCATTCCAAGTGATGTGGTGAAGTTTGAAGCGAAAAAGACGTAGAAAAATTCTAGGCTTGCAGTAATCTTTCGTTGAATATGTATACTAGGAAGAGAGAAAAACAAAATATTTTCTTGTGAAAAGAGGGTTTTCTTTTATCTCCAATGTGGATTGTACACTCAAGATAAGGCTATTGTATGCGGGGCTCAACTTTGGGGAACTTTCCACTAAATTATCTAAATTACTTTAATAAATATAAAATTATATAGCTACCTATATAATGTTAACTGTTAACCAGCCCTAGAGTTACGTGGAGTTATAAAGATCATCCATAAGCATAGGTCGTGCACACACGCTTCCTGAACTATTAGGGCAGTCCTCTTACTGCTCATAAGAAAATGGAAATTCTGAAATTTAATTCATTCCCTAACCTTCCGACCGTAAAGGTTAGGGAATAAATGACGGGAATAATCTAATACTATACTGCCCTAAAAGTACAGTATTCCATAAACCAGTTCGTACGCGGAGGCTAACACTAGAGTGCCTATTTGGCATCAAAAGCTGTATAGGACAGGTTCTAAAACCTATTGAAGGAAAACAGTTTCATCCGGAGGACTTCTTTTTGTGCACTAGAAAACTAAAGAAAAATGTAAAATAGCAAAAATAGCAAAATAGCTATGAAGAAAAGAGTGAGACCAATGACACATCTTTGCTGATTCTTACAAGTATTTACGGAGGTGCTCCCATTTAGGGAGAAACCTTTTACACATGTGACAAGAATGGGAAAGGTTTGAAGGGCCATTTACGGGACCTTTTTTGATGGGTTTAGGTTGATACTTCCACCACATTTGTTTCTTTGATTATTAATACTTTTAAAGTACGCCAGTTCTGGTTTATCTCGACAAATGGTTTACCATCATGTAATTTTCGCGTTTATTTTAAACATTTTCATTCTCTACAAAAGAAAAACCGGTTCTGGTTATGAGAATTTCATAAATACCTTCACTATGATTGTGATTTAGTTACTGATGTTATAATTCAAAACCATTCTTTATAATTAATCATAACCATAAGGGTGTCTTTGTATAACCAAAGGCCAAATTCATCCCTCAAATTAGAAGAGTTCATATTGCCTGTGGTTTAGTTACCTATATCCATGGATCATTTAGCTCTGTAACCTGCTTGGACTGCTTGGACTTGAGTCTACATGGCGTCTACGTTATGCTGAGATGGAAAGGGACTTGAACCATATGATTACCTCACTCCCGAAAGTAGTGGCCATTGCGAACTGAGAATCGCGGCCAGGTCCAAACGTAACCTATAAGCATAGCGTGCAAACACATATATCTGAAACTACAAGACAAGAATCCTACTGTCAAATGATCACTATTCATGATAGATACTAACTTTTATTTAGTTTTTTTATATTAAAATTGAATAATACATTAATGAGCATGCTGCACTTTTTCCATTTTCACAGAAGAGGTGAATATGCATCCTGGATAAACTTCTGAGAACTTTTACTCGACTGTTTTCGAGGAAATATGTAAATGTTAACTATTATTCCATACCTGGAAAAATAAAAAGATCAAAATATAAACCATAAGTCATGAGTAGACTGCAACATTGCTAAAGATACAAGTCAGAGAACCTCAACTATTAATGCATTCATTTACTTCCGGTTTAATCTATTACGGAAGGATTAGGTAATAAATTTAACCCCTGCATAATTACCTCCTCCATAGAAAGATGGAAAAGATAAAAATATACATATTTCCCAAATAACAACATCGTATTTTTTGGGGTTCTCTCATTAAGACCAAAATCTAGAAACAGAACTTTTGTGAAGTCAATCGACACGACTCGAAAGTCGAACTTCTACTTGGAGATCATCATTCAGTTAAATAATTTTATGATCAATGGAGATTAAATAAGAATATGTTCAATATGTTAACTTATGTCACAGTTGCATAGAAGATATGTGAATGTCACATGAACTGATATAGTTAATATTTGTTTCACGATTTGATGGATATTTATTGTCCGTGTATTTCATTCCGAGTAATAAAAACTCCATTATTTATGTGAATCGGAAATCCTAGAAGAAAAGCGGCAAACATTATTATAATCAAGAAAGGTTCTCGTTTACTGGGTTCTTAAAGCCCAGGTGCCTTATGAATAATATTCCTGGAAACTTCATTCTGCGGTGGGCGGTATGCGAACAAAGAAATCTAACCATTATACTCAAAATATTTTTGTTAATATATTCATTTTTTGGTGAATCACATCTGTTAAGTAAGGACTTGAATCAAAGCTCTCTTAGAGCTTTACAGTATATATTTACTTCAAAACTAATTATTGAATATATAGTAGAAAATATAGAAATGAGGAATTTGATGGTTCTAGAAACAAAAAAATATCTTCTCTCTAACCTAAAGCAAACACAAAGGGAAAAGATAATATTCTTTTCTTTGCTTATATACCAACACCTGGGATTTAAAGAAAATGCGGACACTTACTTTAATGTATAAGCATTGGTATTATACATTACAGAATATAGCTTACCAGTTATATTCTTATATTTCCCCGACAAGGTATGAGATCGTGAGATTACGTTTTGTAATCTTATGATCTGATGCATAATCTCACGCTCTCCTCAGATATTGACAATGTGGAAGTTAGAGAAATAAAATGTCTCAGTGCTTAACATATAAATATTTAAATCACATTTGTGCATTACTCTATGTAATGCAATCTTAGTCAAGCATTAAGTCTGTTTCAGGTCTCTATGTCGACTGTGACTTTCAGATGTTAAAGTTCAACTCTCAGCGCTTAACGTAAAAATATCTAACAAAGATTTTGACACTCTATATTAGATAATAGAGCATGTTAAAGTTAAAAAAAATATTTTTTAATGAAAAAAGAAAAAAATAATTATTTCTCAAAAGATGACTTTGTATAGAACTTTGCATATCTAAAAGTTACCTTTGTGAATTGGCAAGAAAATTTCGTGTCTAAATTTCTTATGCTTATGAAATTTAGAATCTTCTCACCTTTGATTTTTATACTAGTTTTAATATACAGAATTCCCTAAAAGTTATCCCATTTCCTTAACTTACAGATTGCAATAATAACCCCATATCAAATCATTCGAGGAATAGTTTTTAGTAATTCTGAAAAGGTTTCAGTTTCTTATATTCTTTAGAGATCCATTTAAAGAGTGCGTTGCGGAAATTCCTCTCTTAGAGATAAAGATCTTGCATTCTTCATCTGTAACATAGTGATAAGAATGTCTTTATCTCTATACGGGTGGAGACGCTTTAACACTTTGTTTACGAAAGTATTCGTAGTAGGTCGTACTGTAAGGATCTGTCACGTGATCTTTTAAACTGGTTCAGACTGGGTTCCTTAACCTACAGCTCAACATTACACAATCTCTGAATCCAAGAGACGCTCGACAAGTAAACTGTATCACTCTAAGGACGTTCTAGTTCTACTCCAGAGAAGTTTAACAATGAATGTACAAGTGAAAATCTCTTTAATAGACTTATTTTCAGTAAATGCTTTAACATGTCTATAAAATGTTATCTTCCGTTGACCAGGTGTATGACCAGAGGTGGTCATACAACTGGTCTTGTGGATGTGAACAAAATAATACATTGTCATGTCAGCAAAACAAGTGTAATTAGTACAATTAGTACCATGCAGAAGATGAAACCTTGTTATCAAACGATCAGATATATTGTATTGCCAACATGGCAAATGACAACAGTAAGAAGGCAACATTTTGGAATTTCGCTTGGATGGATGGATATACACATCATCTACTCTTCTCTTGTCAGTGATCATGGACTTGGTATAACAAGTCACAAGCCTCTTGGAAGAAGAAAGTATAAAATAATCTATTCAACAGTTACCTGCAAATAAACCATCTAAGCCGCCTTAGTCTCTTTGCATCTATTCGTGGTTTATTTTTGATAGACAGTCGATCTTTTCTCTCTACGTCATTGTCTAGGTTTGAAAAATTGATAGACCATTATTTAGACTCAGTTTCGATTCAAGTTGTTAATATATCACTGCTGAGGCTGGAGAAGATACAAAATTGTTTGATTGCTAATAAAGACGTTAATATTCAAAAAATACTTACATGGTTGTCATGAACCCCTGGAAGGTAATGGTTTATATTATAAACCACTCCCTCCAGAGGTTTATACATCATCTGCAGTGGAATATTACACAAGATATGATGAACCTTGATTGGTGATAAATCATGATTTACATGTTAATGTGATAAACCATGAACTTTAAATAGTGTTTATAGAAACACAGTTCAATGGTTACATCTTCTCCTTAAACAATCAAGACCTTATATTTTTTAATTCTTTCAACTAGGAGAACAACTGTCATAATCATACATCCTAAACATTCCATTTTTCTCGATTGAATCTCAGAGAATGGTTTAGGACTAAAACACCACTCCTTCTTCTGACTTATGCTATACATATTCTGTGCCTAAGTCAAATCAAACTGAATAGAGACGGACCAAGACCTGGTTTGTAGATTGAATGCATATGCACTTGTGAATTTTTGAACTCTGTGTTATGTAGAAATGGGGCGTTAGCTAGTGTTCATTTATTATGACACCTACTACAAGTATATGCTGCTTAAGCATATGCACCGATCTAGTACCTTGTAGCAAATGCTTGAGCAAGATTTCACATTACTCGTGTGTGCACACTCGTCTTACCAAGCTCCACTCTTATTACACAATTCTTGTACACTCCGGTGGTCCATTCTTTCACGGAGTTTAGACTCATTTTCTTCTGGAAATCAAGATCCAAAAATTTGAATGTAATCGATCAACTTTTTGAGCATTTCCATTGGGCATTTCTAGTATATTTAAGTAACATAATGAGGGTCAATTTCTTCTCTGTGTTGAGTACGACGTTCGGTTAAGTAAATCTTGTGACAAAAGAATACTATATTAGAAAAAAATTTGAAAAGAAAAAATTAAAAATTAAATTGTTGAAATATAATCAAGAAGTCTCGCTTGCAGTGAAATTGTCTATTTCTACGGTAGAGATTTAGCTCAATCTAAACTCTTTCTTCTTCTTTTTTTAGGTTTAATAGTGATTTTTTATCTCTTCCTCCTAACTACATAATAAAACTACAGAATATACAACATCCAACAATATTCTCTTTGCTTTTCGGTTTAACCATCGATGTATAATTATTCTAACGCACATTAAACACCAAGCTTGTTAATTATTCAAAGTGAATTTAAATATAGCATGAGAAATAGAGTGGCAAAAAAAAGTTTCCTTAGAAGTTTTTCACAAGGAGTGTTTGCAATGCACGCCAAAAGTGATTTCGGTTTATTTTCAAACTTTCATTATTCTTCTTTCGTAATACATTCAAACAGAGTCAAAGACATGTTATTATCGTGACTTAAGAATCTTGAAAAGTATTCCCACTTCGAACTCCTAATACTTTTTATTTTTAAAAATTTGTAATATGAAAGCGTCTCAAACCGCACCCCCATATATATAGTGACAATAAATGCAGAAGACAAAACAGATCTTGAAGTGTTCAATGTTACGTATGTTTGTGTAACTAGATTATTTAGATATAAAAAAAGTTCTTAGAACTTTACCAATGTTGAAAGATTAAACGGTTGGAATTGTGGAAGTTTTTGACGATTCTCTCTCAGCAGATGTAGTCTCCTTGATCTGTTAAAAAGAAAAGTTAGACGTTCAATGATGTCATTATATTAGTGGTTTTGTAATATTCGATAGTGATTCTTATATTGATGTAATTAATTTGAGATGACATGAGTCAATGTTTTAAAGAAATTATTAAAAGTCATCATGATACTTCTACAATTGAAAATGAAATAAAGTATAAATTGTATACCTGATCAAATCCACAAAAATCACCGTCTGAATTAAACGAGAAAATTCCTACTGTTGCAATCTCCTCAATTTGATCCAGTAGCATATCTCGATGGTTGTCGTTGTCATAATTTTGGACAACCTCTATTTCCACTAGGCCCGTCAGATCTTGGAACCAATTATCTTTTGCATGGACCATGTATTGTTTACCATTGGAAAGATCTTCCACATACTCTTCAATCCATGGCACAAGTCGTAATTGACAATCCAGATTACAACTTTCACAAAAGCCTCGAAGTTGATTCAAATCTTGAATTTGTAAGTGCGTTGAATTGCATGTGACACATGTGTATTTGTAGGGTCTGTCATCATAATTACGTGGTCTGAAAGTATGTAGTGACGCAGGATTACTCCTTTTTCTCATTTAGTATACAAGATATCGTTCCCACAGAGGATTTACGCAAGTAACGCTGCTCTAAGTTCCAAGATCTGTTCAAACACACAAACACAGGGGTTTTGCTTAGAAATCCCGTCTTCTCACAAAACCACACAAAACCACACGTCTTCCAGACACGCCAAATGGTGCTTTGGAACTAAACAAACAACTACCAACTAAAATATCACACAACTATTCACAGAGAAGCTCGGGAGACGATCTTCCTGCTTCCAGGTCACTTCTTGCGGTCTTCTCACCGTCTTTCTGAAGCGATTCTCGTCTTCTGGGGGTTCAGCTCGTCTTCTCACACCTCCAGAAGATTGTCCTGCTTCGCAGAAGTCGACTAGCACGGCTGTTACACCTTACTCTCACACTCACATTACAACGGGTTAGATTAATCACAGGGTGTATGCCCCCTATAGTCTTCCCAGGCTTCTGCCTACGGGAATGATCTTCTTGCAGTACTACAACGACATTCACCTTCACAGAAGCTCAATAGAAGTCTCGGAAGCTCACTAGAAGAAGGTAAGAAGATGAGGAAGATGAGAGAAGATGGGGAAGAAGAGAAAATCCAAACAAGAGAAAACAAGATGAAAAGAGGCAATTAAGATTCCGACAGGCTTCTAGTCCGGATCCTGACTAACAAGCCATCCCTGCTTGTAATAGTTTGGAGAGGAAGACAACAAACGTGAGTACTGTTGCACCGTCTTCTACTCGAGGATGTCGTCTTCTGTTGCGGGAAGAAGGCTTCTTTCTTCTTCACTTCGCTGCTCTGACTACTCTGTCTTCTGGGATCCCTTACCCATAAGACCGTTCGTACGCAGATCCCAAGTGCTCTACTGAACGAGTCAAGCTACACTTCCACAACTGTTGACATTCACCGCCACTCAAGAAGAGCACTTCCCATGCACAATTGGGAGCGAATTCAAGGAAACCCATCACCCAGAAGACATGAACAAAGCTTCTGCACTCAAATCCACAATCTATTCCCCGAGAAGAAGTCACAATGGCATTGGGAAGCTCACTCCCTCTACTTCCTGCGTCTACTCCTCGACACACCAGTCTAGTCAACAGGACTACACGAGGATGCCGTTCCTTGTTCCTAGACTGTTCACCACTTACACCTACATCTCCAAGCCGTTGCTGATAACCAGAGAAATCTGTCTGCACCGTAGAATCTATATGTGTGTGCAGATCTCTGTAGTGTGTCATGTGTCTAATGTGCTATGAGTCTGCCTGTACCATCGAATCGATCTGTGTGTGCAGTAGCTACAGAACTCTATCTCCTACTCTTCGATCCTATTTATGTCACTGCCATGAGAGCTAGGGGAGACGACCACCAGAGAGAGAGAGGCGCTGACAGGAGGTTGTCACCCCACATGCAAGCGGTTCCTCTTCCTAATTAGCCATCCACCTTGTTGCTCCTACGCTACCTATGCTGCCACATGGTATCCTAACTAATTTTACACTGAAAACTGCCACCCTTAAGATAGCATGTTTTGGTCCTACTAAATTTGGAATAGTCAATTGGGTTACTATCTACTCTGATGGCGATTTCCAGGTTTCCAAGAATCTGATGGCGATTTCCAGGTGTTGTGGTTGGGACGAAGAAGGTGGGGGGTGCGATGAGAGAGAGCGCGAGCGCAGCAAAGGCGCGCATCGGCGTAGGGAGTGAACATCGACCCTTTTGATCTCAGCAAGGATTGATACGCGGTACGAGGGAGAATTTACGATCAGAATGAAGATTTGAGCGACGGAGATTTAGACTGATAGAGAAAGTACAGAGAGATTTCACAAGATGCAGAACGAGAAAGGGAAGGAGAAGGCAGGCGCGATGAATCAAGAAAATCAAGAACAGGACGGGGGGGACTGTCAGGAGGAAGTCGCGCAGGGAAGCAATCCTCTCAGAAGTGAAATTGAGATGGAGAAAAAACAGAATAGGTGCGAGACTCTAGAAACGATGGATTTAGAGAAAGAGAGAGGATCGCCTGGATCCCAGACCACAAGGGATGCGCAACACCACTGCCAAAAAAAAAGACAAGCCCAACCCCTCCAAGAAGAGAGAGAGAAGACGGAAACAAGAAGTGGCGCACCTTCGAACAGTTCAACGAAGGCCGTCTCTGGAAGCCTGGAGCACGCGACTGTCCAAAATCCAATGTTAACTCCAAGGACTCAAGAAAGAACCTCTTCACCCCAAGAGGGCATAATTTCAATAGCCCAAGAGAGAACAACCTCAATTGCCTCGGGAGAAGACAGCACGAAGATCCAGGTTGAGGAAATACATAAGCTTAGGCAAGAACCGGAGGGAAAGGATACCTTGAGCAGCTCAAAACCAGTGCTGCTCCCAAAACCACAAGTACCTGCAACTCCCTAGACAGTAAACAACAGCGAGGCCCAGGTCCAGAAGTCAGGGAAAACTGCAGAAGGAATATTTAGTGAGTCCAACATCAATAAAAGCACCAACTGTTGGACACAACCACTAAAAATTCTAAACAAAGGTGGCGTCAACCCGTACATGGAAGATCTTGACTTACAAGCGGGGCAGGCTCTACCAGACGAAGAAATCATCGAAGCTTTGAGGTGCATCAAGAAGAACCAGAGGCACGGAGAATGCAAGAATGGCGTCATCGTCGACTTAGACAGAAACTTAGTCGCAAGCCGATTAGTGCAACTCAAGAAGTCTGCAGTGGTTCTGTCTACTTTTGATTGCAGCCCCTCCAGGGACGCTTTTGAACTCTGGCTATCCAAATGCCTAGTTCCGAATTTGGGAGTGCAAGTCAATCAGCTAAGAATGCTGGGCATAAGACATTTCTTAGTAGTTCTGGCGAACGAGGACCAGAAGAAAACAGTACTGCAACGATCTCCCTTGCTCTTTAATCGGAGAATTGTTTTAGCTGCACCTTGGACCCCAAGCTTCAAAACGCAAGCTGAGAACACAAAAGCTGTGGCGGTCTGGGTTGACCTTCCCCTGGTAGACCCAACCTTCGAGGTAGGGGCTGACGAGCTGCTAGGAGGAATAGGCCCGGTGCTCTATAGAACCACTATGAAGACAACCAATGGATATCCTCATGTCCGAGGTTGCGTTTTGATCGACCCAGATGGGGAT
Source organism: Asterella californica (assembly GCA_036924285.1). Classification (NCBI taxonomy): domain Eukaryota; kingdom Viridiplantae; phylum Streptophyta; class Marchantiopsida; order Marchantiales; family Aytoniaceae; genus Asterella; species Asterella californica. Next base: position 5,860,436 of record JAYKYS010000003.1, read on the forward strand.
TTCAAAGATCACTTACTTATCCGCTTGGGAGTGGGGGAGCTAATAGAGCAACCGATCATATATCAGTCACTACCTGACTCGTGCTTTTTGTGCAAGCGGAAAGGACATTTTGCAAAGAACTGTCCGGAGAATCGGAAAGCTTCAGGACTCAACCCAGGAGAAGGGGGGAAGACTTCGAATGAAAGTCAAGAGATAGCAAAGGGGATCATGAAAGGAACGTCTTCAGGAGGAACACAAGACGCCGAAGGATACACACAAGTCACTGGGAAAACCAAGAAAGGAGGGAAAGTCACTAGCAAGTGGGTGGCAGTGAAATCCAATAGCAATCGATTCTCGATCTTCACAGGGAGCTCCGAGAGAGACGACCAGCAAGAACAACCAGAGGACAACACGCAACCACCTGCACAGAAACCGCAGGAGACAGAGGAGCTCAGTAAAGAAACCTCTTCTCTTCCAATACTCGATGTGGATCGCGACATAACCAGCGTAACAACAGTACCCACAAGTGGATCAAAAGCTGCGACGCGAACTGCAACAAACAAACAAGAACAGGAGAAGATTGGTATCCCAGACCTAAATGAAAGTGCACGACCTGAGAAGAAGGGTTTCGACAGAAGGGAGGATGGTATCCTTCAGACGATACACAAAGAAAAGGGCCAGAAGAAAACACAAGAAGGAAGTCAGAACATAGACCTAGAGAGGACACCAACTATCGTAGCCCAGACGAGCTCACTGCAGGAACAGGAAGGGAGACCAACACAAAAGAGTCAGGAGACAGAACGAGACAACACAGTGGAAGAGACAGAAGACATGGCAGAAGACGAAAGTCAAGGAGATGAGACGCCTACAGAGACGAAAGAGAGGACGGAGGAAGTGAACATGGAACAGAGCGAGAAAATTAATGACCCTCCAGATCCAAAAGAAGGAGTTCCAGACACTGGCCAGTGGTGGGGAGGACCGTGTCGCTTGCAAGAAGAAGGGACAACATCAGACCACACTGTTTACCTCGGTACTCCTCAGTTGTCATCTCCACTTGAAGGATTAGAGAGAGAGGCATTGAAGGAGATTGATACGAACTTGATGGCAAGACGAAGATCAGCCAAGAAGAACAACCCTCCTTTTGCACCTACAACCTCAGGGGACAACTTCACAGGAGCAGCGGGCAAGGCAATATCTGTAAAAGGAAAGATCAGAAAACCCGTGGGCCCTCTACGATCTAGAGGAGACCTTACAGGGAACTCAAGGACCTTTTGATCATATACTCTCTTGTGCCAAATACAAACAAATATCAAAATATCATCGTGGAACGTTCGAGGAATGGGGGATCCACATCGAGTGACCATCATAAGACGATGGTTGGGAAGAGAGAGTGTTCCTGCAGACATCATTGCACTTCAAGAGCTCAAAACAGAGAAGCAAAAGTTAGAATTTAACTTAAAACTCCTTCTACCACAAGGCACCGGAGTTACAGACTACACAGCAGAAGGAAGAGGAGGGGCGACACTGCTCCTAAAGCCTCACCTCCAAGTACTCAACCAAGGAGTGAAGGGAGATGGCACCGTGGCATGGGCCATTATCGCTTCTGAGGTGGGCCCTCTAGGCATAGCCTCGGTGTATGCTCCAAACAATAGAGAACGAAGACGACAACTGTGGGATTGGATAGCAACAAGAACGGCAGAAGGGCCATGGGTACTAATGAGAGATTGGAATATGGTGGAGCTGCCCGATGACAGCATAGGACCATCACCTCTCTTACATGGAAGTGAACTAAGAAGATGGAGGAATACGCTAATTCAGTCTGATCTAGTGGATGCGTATTTCTGTGCCGTGGTCACGGAAGGTCCAATCTTCACCAGACAAGTTAGGACTGGAAATCGTCTAGACCAATCTAGACTAGATCGATTTTACCTAAATAACAGTGCAGAGTGGTGCAAGAGTATAAAAAAAGTTCTGCACGATGGCAGACAAACCTTGTCTGATCATGTACCTATCACGATAGTTATCCAGGTGAAAGATAACAACAACACGGTCGGCATCCGGAAATCGACGTATTTCAAGATGGATGCGGAAATGCTGAAAGACCCACGGGTGAAGGCAGAAGTGACAGAGGCTTGGCAGAGCCACCCGACTCACAACTGTGATCCTCGAGTCAAATGGGCTCTTGGTTGGGGAAGGATCAAGCAGGTTTTAATGAAAGAGAAGAAAGCAAAGGCGGCTAGATTCCCCCCGAGGGCAAAGTTAGAAGCGGAACTCATGCAGGTGAGGATTAGAGCTTCAACCAACCACTCAGAAGCCACAAGCCTGGTCCTACAGGAGGCAGAAAGTCGATTAAGGAAAAGAGAACACCAAGACGCTAACATTTGGCGGAAGAGAAGTAGAATTAGGTGGCTGAAGGAGGGAGAAGCCCCTTCTCGCTATTTTTTCGCTCAGCTAAAGGCAAAGCACAACAGAGAGGAGCTAAAGGTCATCATTCAAGAGGATGGACAAATTACTGAAAACCACCATGAGATCATGGAGAGGATTCATCGGTTCTACTCTAGACTGTATGAGGAAGATCTGGAGGTCACAAACAACTTGGATAAGAGGAAAGGAATACTAGAACTCACCTCGAAATTTGTGACGGCAGAAGAGAATCAAAATCTGATAGCATTGCCGACTGAAGAAGAGCTCGAGACAGTGGTAATGAACTTTCCAAAGGAGAAGTCTCCAGGGGTGGACGGAGTCACTTACGAAATGCTTCAAGTCTGCTGGCCCTTCATCAGACAAGAATGCACAGATATGACTCATGCTTTCTGGAGGAGTGGGACCATAGATGAGAAAACTCTGCAAGGAATCATCAAGCTTATCCTAAAAGGAGGAAACAAATCAGATTTAGGCAACTGGAGGCCTATCTCTCTCCTCACGGCCTCCTACAAGATCTTGAGTAAACTCTTAGCGGAAAGACTCAAAAGGGTGGTGGGCTTAGTAGTGGACGAGCAACAAACAGGGTTCATCCAAGACAGGGACATTTTTGACAACATACTCAGCTTCAAGATGGGTCAAGAGCTGGCAGAGGCAACAGAACAGGAAGCTTTGTTTTTCAAAGTAGATTTCATGAAGGCATACGACCGAGTTTCCCATGACTACCTCGGGACACAATGACGAGCATGAAGTTTGATCCTCATTTCATTAAACTCCTAGAAGGATTAACATTCAAAGGGAAGTCAAAAGTTCATGCTAACGGTGCCTTCACTAATAGCTTTGACTTGAACAGAGGAGTCAGACAAGGTTGTCCAGTAGCATCATATATATTTGCCATAACAACGCAACCTCTAATGAATTTGTTTAAAGAGGCTCAAAACCAAGGGAAGATCGAAGGATTAAAGGTGGGTGAAGAAAGAACGCTGCTTCACCAGCTTTTTGCCGATGACACATGCCTCATCATCAAAGGGACCGAGGATTGTTTCGGGGCAACTCAAGAGGTAATACAAAGATATGAGGAGATATCAGGTGCCGCACTAAACCTAAAGAAGTCCCTTGTAGTGCCTCTAGGAATGAAGAGTATTCCGCTCTGGCTAGAAAGGACAGGGTGCCCTATTGCAAAACCAGGACAAATTTTCACTTACTTGGGAGTCTCTATTGGCGTTGGGATATCGGAAAATCAGGCGGTGGAAGCAATAGTCCAGAAACTCCAGCAAAGGTTGCAACATTGGTCCAACCGGTTTCTTTCTTGGCCAAGCCGGGTAATTCTCCTCCAACACGTTGTCGTGTTGTGGTTCGGCTCCTATGTGAAATTCCTGTGTAACCTATGTTGTGTTTCTTTTCTGTGTTTCGTGAATCGTATCGCGTAACTCGTCGAACGGTGTCATGAGTGCCACGTTTGTGATTATCTGTTTAAGTGATCGCACGGTTGAGGAACGTGCCAAGTCATTGATCTGTGCGCGTTCACTTCAGTGGTCCTTGTCGCCGCGTTTGTGTATAAAATGACGAGTCGATGATTCATACGACATTCTTTCTCAGCGGGTGATTCGTGAGGGTTCTCGGTGGTCTGCATGGAGGAGTGAAGATCTGCAGGAGTGGTGGTTATGGACGGAGGTGTGTTACCAGTTCCGGATCTTCCTTTCCCGAATCCGTTTCACATCAAGCTTCATTGCATCCACCGCGATCACTTTCGACAGTGGTTAGTTGCATACTTTGGCGATGAATTCATGGGAAGAATGATGGAGTTACAGCTTCCGGTGATCCTTCCGATCGTAACATACGGAGAGACTTGGGATATGACGGTGTACATTTTGTTGTGAGGAACAATGGATCTCAATTATCCATCGAACGTTCCTTTCAACCTTTGGGTCGATGTCCGGTGCCATTGCAGACCGAAGATCAATCATGGGGCTTGGATCGTGAGAAACTTCGGGCAAGAATATTACAATTGAGTGATAGCTTCACCGTTTCCTTTTGTCATACCTTTTATTGTAGAACGTTTTCAAGTTGTAATATTGACGTTGTATTAGTCTGCGGCTCATTGGTTTCATTCTCGTTGAGCGCTTCTGTGTAGTTACAGACCGCGAAGAATCCATCGACATATCTGAAGGATTTTTTGAGGTCTTAGAGTGTTTTTGATGTCTTGTGTCTCTTTGGAGAGTAAAAATTAGTTCTAGGGGAAAAAGTTGAGTGGAGAAAAGACAAAAGTAAAGATCTTTTTGCTCTTATTGGTCCACTTTTGGACCAATGGTGTTCTAGCTGATCCTCGCGACGTTTTTGTGGTTTCTGGAGGCTTCAGAGGTCCATTCGCGAAACGAAGGGTATGGTTGGAGAGCTCTCGACCGGGGCTACAATCTGGGCTGAAGAATCGGTCGATTTGATGGAATTATGAGCACGTTATGATCGATTGAGTGGAGGGGGGTGCAATTCGGACCTACCGCTACATTTCTGGTTATTCCAAGAGACTCACGAGGAGTTTTGAGGAGCTGTCTGTTGGGTTGGAGAGCTGACGACGTGCTGGTCGTTTTGATGTCAATTTCTTCAGTTTCTTGATCGATTTGGATTCTGAACCGACCGATTGAAGTTGAGAAGTGCAGATGAGATAAGGCGGGGACAGCGAACTGTGATAGCCATGGATAGTTTGCTATTGCTTAAGATCTGAGTCGAATTTCTGAGTGAAACTTTCCAGGATTGAAGAATGTCTTATCAGTAAGATACTTGGGAAGTTTCACCTCAAATGGTCGAGTAGTTTGTTCAGAATCTTGGATCAAATGTACCTGGGTCTGTAAAGCTCTGAAGTTAGCACAGATTACGGTTTGATCCATATCTGAGAATTGGTTTGAGATTTTGACCTGAAAATTGTTCAAGGTAGGAGTGAAGGGTCCAATCAAGCTTCCTGTGAAGTTTGATCATCATTGGTCAAGTGGTTTGGAAGGACTGAGGTCTCAAAGTTCGAAAATACTTCTGTTATTAGCAGTTTCGGGTTTTTCGATATCATCTATTGTCATTTTGGTCATTTTTGAGCAATTTGGAGAGGAGTTTGTTGCTGAAACTGCCATGCCTGCATGCAACTCGACATTGGAGGGTGTGGGGCTGATTTCAGCTCTTGGTGATGAAGGAGAACGGAGCCACCATGAGTCTTAAGCCGCTGTTTGGATTCTCGGAGCTGCTAGGTACTACCGCCGTTGGTGCTATATTGAAATCTGAATAGTGTTTTGGAGTATGCATGTTTTACCTTGCTGGAATACTTGGTAGACCAGGGTGTACAGCAGTTGTATCGATACTCTATCAAGTTGATTGAGTGATCTTAGTATCTTCTGGTTGTACTATGAAGTTATGATAGTTGGATTGATGGCCAGTTAGCGTCGCTGGGGAGCTATTCAGAAGTCAGGCTTCCAGTGATATAGATGAATAACTTCAGTTAGATAATACAGATCTGAGTATTGTTAGTTAGAGTACAAAAGATCTGTTTGTAACATAAGTTTATGCAACCTATACGTAATCTTGGATCGTAGCAAGCTTTAAACTTGAGCCGAGAGGATACAAGGTCACTTGGGCTAGAAGAGTAGATAGTGAAACATTTGAGTGGAAACACCCAGATCTAGATCCAACCTTGTCAATCCACATACCTCTGCACAGCCATATACCCCGTGTATTCCTAGACAGAAAAACACGTTATACGATAACGTGCTAAGAAGCATACCAGCTTATCAACTTACCTGCCTAAACTGCTCACAGGGAGGATACACGAAAATGGAAGGGGTGTGTAGGGCCTTCTTATGGGGTAGGAATGAAGAAGGCCGCAACAAGACAGCCTTAGTGGCTTGGGATACCATCAGCAAGCGTAAAGAGGATGGAGGGCTAGGGATCTCACCTTTCAAGGAGGTGGCTCAAGCGTTGAAGTTGAAATACTTGGACAAATTTCTAAAAGGAGGGCCGCAAGAATGGATGCAGATTGCCAGATGGGCAATAAGCTCTGCCTTAGCACAAGGATCACACAAGAAGCAAAGAAGGGAATGGTCGCCGGAAGAAGGGCTTCTTATGATACCAAACCTGCAGATAAGAACGATACCTACACTCAACAGCATGATACAAACCTGGAAAACGGTCTATACTAAACTTACCTTTACAGGTGATCGTATAGAGCTTCCAGCTATATTTGAAAGTTAATCTGGTAACAGAACTTTGGTATCGGCAAACCAACGCCAACCATCAAGTACAAGTGGTGGTAAATCAAGAGGTTCAGAAACTCAAATTGATCTCATTACAATGTATCAAACGCATGGACCTCGAGGATGCTTTGGCAAATGTCTCGCTTGGGACCGGCCCCACTATGGTCAACGAAGTATCTTTCACACCTCTACATGATTTAATGGGATGGGTGAGGGAAGTATACTCGCTCCGTGAAGGCTTGCAGACGAGCCAAAACTGGGGCTGGACAGACCAAGGTATCACGAACAGGGGGTGGGTCCAAAGCTTGCGCACCTGGAAACACCTACTACCTAAAACACAACAAAGGGAACAGGCGCTAAGCAGCAGATGGGGGAACTCTGACTCAAGAGAGAAGTGGGAAACTAGATGGCGACGATTGTGGCTCAAGGGAGGCCCACTTAGATTGAACCTCTGGATTTGGTGTATTTTAAACAGAGGTTTTTTCACTAATCGACGGGCTAAACAGATGAATGTAGGTGATGGGGTCTGCCCGAGATGCAAGACAGAGGAGGAAACTCTAGAACATCTACTGTGGAATTGCCCCATCATAAGGAAGCGATGGGCCAGACTCAAGGTCCAAGAAACTCAAAGCGGAGTTGATTATCGGGAGGACGATGAATTGCTAAGTACAATCGATAAGGCTTTGAAAATTCGTCACCTAAACCCTGCCCTCCTCTACTTGGTCACTGAACACACACAAGTAGCATGGATGGAAAGAGCAAGCGTGGTTTTCAAGGGCCTCCGACCAGATCGCCCTGCTGTGAGACTCGTGACGGAAGCTGCTAAGAGCGCTTGGGCTGCCCTGACAGAAGAAGCAAGTGAAGATCGGAAGCAGGCTTGGATAAGGGCCATGAGCACTTTCACGTTAATTCAAAGCTCTCTTCTACACACGACTGAGGGAGAGGTAGGAGAAAATTTACAGACCAGGCACCTGGTCGACCCCATTGCACTGGAGAATGTACTCTTTCCATGATTCTCTGATCTTTATGACGGATCTTCGATTAAGGAAGGAGAGAAGCACACGTGGGACCTGGATCACAAGACACTTGGGGCTCACTGCGCATTTGAATTTGGATGCCAGAATTGGTACTACTCCGCTTCGGGGATCGCTCACGGTTAGCATCAAGATCAATCCAGAGACGCTCTCTACCACGAAGCGAAGACAAATTCACAAGAAAAGAGACTTTGAGTACATACATCGCCCATCAGAAGAAAACCGGACCACCATTTGTAACTACACGCGCGAGAGGGCTGTTGTCCTTCATAATCATCGCCCTCACTGTTCCGGCAGACAGCAGAGTGGCGGTAGCACTGAGATTCGCTTGGATGGCAAGGTGATGTCTCCTCAGAGGTTCCACGAGAACACACAGTCGGGGACTTGTCGTCTTTCCCTAATGTCCAAGTTACTTTGGGACAGTCATCGCGCTGTACCTCGTAACGCCCGTAAGAAGGGGAGCAGCTTCCCCGCTGATAGCTGTAGGAAGGAAAACGCTGATAGCAGTAGGGAAGGGAGCAGCTACCCTGCCGATAGCTGTAGGAAAGAAACTTGGCGGGAGGCTGTCCAGATGGACCCTCTCGCTGCTGACGGCGTAAACAGTCCTGGGGACCCCGATGTGTGGGGTACCAGGTTTTTTTTCGATCTAATAAATCTCTCTCGGGCGCACCGCCGCTTTTTAATCTAAAAATAAAAAATATATATATATAAAAATAAAAAATAAAAAATTATTATTAAATTATCTACTCTGATTGCTCGGTGGCAATCTCTACCTGATCTGCTGCTATCGGAGCTCCTAACGCGGCTTCTGATAACCTAGAAAGCCCTACAGTTACCTCGGGTGTCACTGAGGTGGCTTCCTCCTCATCGTCCTTTGCTGGCCCTGCTGTCGCTGCTGCTGCGTCTTCCTTGGCTTCGGCTTCTGCTTCGGAAGACAAAAGCGTCTTCTGGGAAGCGGAGTCGACCGGTGCTTCTTCCATCTTCCGAGACATTGGTGCGGGACTAGGGATCATGGCGATCTCATAGTGGCCCGGGGAAGTCGCTTCCTCCACAAGGAATACTTGGGAAGACGACTCGCTTCCTGTCTTCCAGAAGACATCTTGTCTTCCGGGGCATATTCCGGTGTCTTCTCGGCTTCCAACGCTGTCACTACCAAGTGCACAGCGAGATCGAACTCCTCCTTCTCCATTCCGGATCCAGTCGATGGTGCTGGAGCGTGGGAAGATGCGGTTGCAGGTGTCGAAAGCGAGGGAAGACCATAAAGTGTCTTCACTCCTTCGATCTGTCGATCCAAGTACTTGAACATGCTCTCCTTGCATTCCACCAACATTGCCTTGGACTCGCTGTCCCATCCTCTAGCCAAGGTAAGTAACTTCCTACCTGCGGTGAAGTTGAACTTCTTCCGAAGCGCTTCCACTGACTGTGCTAGCATCTCCTGTGCACGAGCCTCCGCTGCGTCTTCTCAACTGCAACTCGTGCTTCTGCGGCCTCCTGCTGCTTCGTCCATGTCATCTTCTCCTCTGCGAGGGCGGTGATCTTCTCCCGCACTCGGAAGACCTCTTGATCGCACTGCTGTACACGCGCCTGCATCTCTTGGTTGTTCTTCCGAAGTTGCACCAGCTCCTTGGTAGAAGCGGCTGCTTCCGCCTTGTACCTGGCTGCAAGCTTCTCCGTGGTGCGGAGACTAGCTTCCAGCGACTCCGTCTTCTTCTGATCTTCTCCTTGTCGCAGCAAGGTGCGCGGGCCGAATCCAGGTTGCAAGGGCCTCTCCTGAGCCTTCGCTCTCTTCTCCAACAACTCCATAGCTGGCTGGATCTCCTTTTGGAAGTAGGCGCTGAACTCCTCCAGTCGTCTTCCTGCGGAAGACAAGTTCATCTCCACCAGTCGCTCTGAGGTGTCGACTTCGTCTTCCAGAGGCAAGGAAGCCTCTTCCACCACAATGACCTTCATCTTCTGCGCACGAGAAGAAGCTACTCTTCTCATCTTCCGAGGTGGAAGATCCCTCATGGCAGGAGCGGGTCTCTTCACTGCGCTTCCTCGCATCGCAGTAGGAGTATCTCTTCTTCTCTTGTCTTCTGGAGTCTTCGGAAGACTCCCAGGTGTTGCAGAAGCGGTCTTCTGCTCCGATCGGGTACTCAGCAGTTCTTTCTCTGAGTCGGACTTCGATCCTGAATGAATGAGGGAGATGGGTGTCCTAGGTACACTTCTGGGATCCATCTTCCTCGGTGGCGTGGCGTCTTCCGACCCACTAGACTCGTCTTCTCTCACCTGAAGCGTCTTCTGGTGAGAGCCGGTCCTCAGCTGTGGCATCAGAGTGGGAGGGGGCGTTGCGGCTGCCGCTCGGTCATCGTCTTCCGAGGTCTCCTCCTTCACCTCTTGTTGCCCTGTTGGCCCATACTCTGCCAGCTGATCTTCCCTAAGATCCCCCATGGCTACATACAAGTAGTAGAGGAAGGGTGTCAAGTGTCCTCCAGCGGGGGTACCCAAGTACGCTAGCTCCGTCTGTACATAGTTGTGGATGTACGCGCCCCAGTAGATGGGCGTTCTGTCATCCCACACTGATTCCAGGAACTCCACGTCCTGATCTCCCAAGTACCTCGTCTTCTGCGCTTTCCCCTTGAGAAAGAGATGCAGAAACAGCTTCGCCAAAAGTCGCTTCTTCGGCTCCCGGTAAGATTCTATCTTCCAACCGTTCCTCCCCTGCCTGTCTTCCACGAAAAGATAGGTGGTGCTCCCAGGCACATGCCACGAACTCACGATCCTGGGCAAAATCTTCTTCTCAAACCAATACCCTCGGTTCTCGGATTCTGGCCTGTGGAAAGCCCTGCGCCACCAATCTTCAGTCCAAGAAGATGGTCTTCCTCGAGCTACTCCTGCCTTCGCAGGTACACAGTTGCGAGGTGGTAACGCTGCCCACACTTCCTCCAGAAGTCCCTGGTCTGCGAGGTTCCAATCCCATAGGAAGAAATCAAGACCCAACTCCTTGAGGAAGGGCGTGGCCTCTGCCAACTCTGCTGTTGGTAACACCAACCCTCGAGGATGCATCGACATACTGGAAGATCTGTTGCACTAAGCCACAAGCACCTACTATGAGCTGAAGGCTCAGTCCTTCCCAAGTGCCCACAGTCTAGCTTCTACTTCTCAGAAGACGAAACTAGTCTTCCAGAAGACAGCTACTTCGTCTTCCGGGATTCTAACAGTACTTCCTAGATAGCTCTCGTCTTCCGAGCTATATCTAAACAATCCTATCTAAGCAAGGCCTCGCATGGATTACCCAGAAGACAACTCACCTTGCATTACATCCTACTTCCTATCAGAAGATACAAGATTCGTGAAACATAAAGTGCATAACAGGTTCGGAAGATGGTTGCGGGCTCCTGCAGTGACAGTGGCCTTTGGGAAGACACTCGGGACAGTTTCCGATTCAATGTCTTCTCGGAAGACCTCCCGAAGTCAGACTTCCCTTCACTGGTCTCACCTATCTTCGTCTTCCTACGCGTAATCTATCCTCACAACATACTCAAGACAATTGCACTCTGTTCTTCTGACTTCTCACCTCTCATACGCACTCAGAAGAAGCTTGCTGCTCGATGGGAAGACATGACCTTCGACCATTCTCTCCAGATTCTGCCAGTAAGTCTTCTCACGACTCTCTTCTAAGTTTGGGAAGAAGAAGAAACGGCTGCTATGGGCGGACAGAAGAGACCCGAAATGGACCCTCACGTCTTCTCGCTCATTTTGCCAGCCTTTCAGTCTTCTAGTCTCTTTAGGAAGATGTGGAGTTGAGAAGCTTGGAAGACCGGGAGGCACATGCCTAGTTCTCGACTTCCAACTTCTCGAAATAACAAAAGAACTCACCACACCACTCAGGATTCGTACCAAGCCTCTCTTAACACAAAAGCAACACAAATCCACTCTTGCTACGAATTGGTTATAGTCGACTTCCGAAGACAGTCTTCCGAAGATAGTCAAGTTTAAGAAGCGTCTTCCGAAGATGTTCCCATCTTCCGAAGCGTCTTCTGTTCAAGGTTTCGGGGGTAGAGGGGTAGTAGGGTAGGGAATTAGATGGCTGGGATCGTCAATTTGGGGACGATGGGTAGGGAAGCTCGAATTGAACTCAGGAAGAAGTAGGAAGATGTCTGACAGAAATTGGGCAGCGCTTCCGCACCCAATGTCACAATAGGAAAAATGGGGGTGGAGGTAATCGATCAGGCTGCCTGCAACCAACCGGGAAGTGCGAGGAACACACAACAGAGGCGAGAAGTAGTGGGAAGGGAGAAGAACATGGGAAGAACCTCTACAGTCTTGTGTCTTCTTCCCGAGGTGTCTTCGACCTTCTGCGGGCTTCTGGTTCTAGTCCTAGCTTCAATGCGACTCCACACGACTGCTTCCGATGTCAGTTTCTGGCCACGCTTCAACTCCATCTTCGATTCTACTCAGCTACTCTCCAATGTCAGCTTCTCGAGAGCTCACAAAAACGCCTTCGCTCCCTGTCTTTCGTGCTTCAGCAATTCGGTCTCGCCCTTCGCCTAGCTGCCAACTGGTCCTCACCTCGCTCGATTTCCTCACTCAGTTCCCTCACTCGATCTCCTCTCGCGAAGCTCACTCTCAGAAATCGATCTTCTCAAGCGCGCTATGCTGCGGGAAGTTGGAATGCGCTAATGCGCTTCCTGCGCATCTTCCCCGCAGATTAAGGGTTTTGACCCTAGGTGTCTTTCCCGACCTACCTACCACCTGGGTGTTACCTGGTAGGTACACCTACTTCTTTACCTGGAAACTCGTGGTTTTGCGGTCGCTATCTTCCGGAAGATAGGTGTCTTCCGCTGTCTTCTCGTCTTCCGAAGACGCAACTGAGAAGACGCTTCCCGGAAGACGGTCGTCTTCCGAGGAAGTCAACTTCTTATTAAAAAGCTCATAAGATCATCTTCCCTCTAAGGAAGCAGTAATCTTAAGTAACAACGCTTCTTCAGTTATACAAACAAGTTATTTAATCTTAAAAATTTAAAAATTCGTGAATCCTGTAATTTGTGGGCACCACAAAGTACCACGTACCTAAACACATGGAAAGAAGTTATAAACATAAGATATATCTACAAATAGGAAAGTTGATTCTGATTATTCACATAAAAAATTGATTATATACCTTGATGTTTTTATTTTTCCTTGTGATGTGGGTGTTCCGCACTCTTTTCAAAATGTCAATTCTCGATTGGATCGAAGGAGTTGTCCATATAGTAGCTGCGTGTGTATGCAGCTTTGGAAGATCATTTTCGTCTCTTGTGGACAAAATCTGTCTTGATACAGATTTCAAGTGCAACAATACAGCATGTCCAGAGTGAAAACGAGTCTCAATATTTTTATACTCTGTTGCGAAATCAGAATGGATGATCAACTGCAACATGAACATAAAATGTGTTAATCTAGAAGTTTCATGAATAGCAAAATTTTGAAATCAGTTGCGAAATAAATTTATAAACATAAGTTATTTAATGTACATAATTACTTACCGTCATCTTGTCTTTTTCAGAATCACCATCCACGATTGTGATCTCAAATTTTTGGTATTCGTTTTCACTGTGTACAGCAATGACAACAACAGATATGTCTACTATCGTGAATCGAACAGTAAGATGACGCATGCACATTCGGAGAAACATGAAGTGTCGAAATTTGAAAATTGGAGTAAAACTCCAAGGCGTAATTGTCTGAAATGTTGTTTGCTCATCGATCAAGAGGATGAATTTGACATTCCCTCTGTGACTGAGAGTTTTTACTGGTCTTTCTACTTGCACGGCCTTACAACCAAAGTATTGTATTTTATAATACGTATTTCTATTCACTTTATCTGACCAGTTTATAGCGTTGTTGCCTTGGGCACTACATGTAATAGTCTTTTCCATACGGCGATCAACCATATCGAATAAAAGAAATGAGTTTTTTGTTATAAATCTATTAATATTACCATATTTGTTTAGTATAATTCCTTCAAATATATCATTTCTTTTCATATATTCCATATTATCTATTAATAGTAATAAGTTTTATTTCAGATGGAATGATTGTCTCTTGTTCTTTTTTTTCTCTTTTCGGAGACTTTATAGGAGATGCTGGAGCAGAACTTGGCTGCTTCAGTATTTGTACTATGGGTTCACTCCCTTCTGTATCATCAGTGGAAATCTTTTTCATTTTTTCTTTTTTGGACGTAGTGGAATTCATTGTATATATGAACCTGAAAAATGCACATAATATCATTTTCTATCCAAGATAGATATAATATATACAATCATGACAATAGACAAAAAGCTATTTCAATTGGATGTCTTAGGGCTTACCTTCGTGAGTAAAAGCAGTAGTTATGATCTCGTAAACTTATTTCAGACTTAAAACGTCGTTATGAAAGAAGGTCTTGCTTTGGATCGATACTACAACTTTGCTGCAGGTAGGTCTTGTTTTAGATCAATACTATCACTTTGCTTCACCTGCAGCACGTAATCACATCATATTGATAAGAATATAAAAGACGTTATAGCAAAGTGGTAGGACTGCTAGACTAAAACAACTTATCTGGAAAGAAACTGTTTACTGATGAATACTGCAAACTACAGCTTGGGATCTGAAAACCGACGAGCAGAGGAGCCTCCACCGAAAAGGATAGAGCTGCTATCCCATCAGCTCGACACTGAATCATCTAAGGACTGAACATCAGACGAAGCAGGTATCTACTATAATGTAGTATCCTACTCTTTGCCAGTGCATACTGGTATCAACAATATGATGACCTTTAACCTAGCTAATACTTGAAGTCGAGGTATTTACGGCAAGATTGAACCTAAAAGTTCCATCTGCTGAAGGAGGTCGACCCGATCCCACAATGCGTTATAAATTTGGGATGCATGGAAACTATTCCATGTGAAGAGTTGTACTTATCTAAGAATATTGGCTGGAGAAGAACTACAGGAGAAACATATGTTGCAGCTTATCACAAGCAAAATGGTCGACAAATGAACTCACAGGTTGAACGCTTACGCTTAAGTTGTTCACTTTCCGTTGAATGACAGGCAGGCCTAGCTCTTGGTATGGCACACAGAACTGCATCAGTTGCTGGTTGCGCTTCTACTGTTTTTACGAAAAGAGGTCATGAGACACAAGTAAGTGGCAGATTTCTGATCTTCACCCTTCACCGTGAGCGTGTTCTTGTATCCGGTGATCTCATCTCATGTACTACCTTGGACTTGAATTAGTAATCAGATCAGGTGGGTTACCTGATCTCTTACTACTAATCAACGCCAACCAGATTTTTTTTAGTCTGTACAAATGTGCTTTAAGAGCAGGTTACCTGGTGGTTTAGGTCGCAATTTCATAGTCCACAATTGTACCCTCGTGCTTTTAGCTTTGGCGTAGGATTCAACTCAGAAACAAAGTTTCCGAAGACTACGCAGGTTACTGGCTCTTCCAGAGATAGGAAGGGTGCCATTGTGTTGTGTTCTTTGTGCTGGAAGGCTACAACTTTAAAGTATTCATTGACTCATTAGTTAGCTGAAACATGTGAGGCCAGTTCACGGCTTGTAATATAGCCTAAAGGCTTCATATTTCACATTTTCCACACCATTTGTGGTAATTATGCAAATTGTACCAACTCTGGTTTCCTCTGTGAGTCTCAGAGCTGTGTGCCTGTTGTTGTTCCTGAGGTATCTTTCTCTTTCGGAGGCTCACGAGTATTCTGATAAACTCGTTAGGCACTAAACTCTGATTGTGTTATCTCAAGAAAGCGTTGGTTTACCGTCGAATGTCATCCGAGCAAAGGTGTTGTCTTCTCGCCGGTCATTTGCCGATACTAAAAGATGAGAACTTGAATCTCCAGCTCTGAATCTCGACAGCTTTCACGGGCTAAAGCGCTACAACGACTTCGACACTGATTCCAAAAATCATGGTAAAACTATACGACCCTGATAGACATCAAGAGAAGCGATCGCTCCACTGTTGCTCGCAAAGCCCTTGCAAAGAATACCATTACTAGGGTCAAAGGCTAGACTCTGGGAATGAAAGAACAGACGAGGAAAGCGTTCGCTCTACACCACACCAGACGACAACACAAGGGGCTCCGCTATCAGTAACTGGCCCCTGACAGGAAACATGGAGCCAGGAAAACTCAAAGGAGGTAGCCTGAAGGCGAAGATATCGTGGACTGAACCGAGCGAAAGAATAACGAAGGTGGTGAAGTGTTGTCACGAGAAACCATAACCTCTGTAGCAAAAACATAGTAGAAGGAAGTGATCGGTGCGGGCGAGATGGGGGAAACACTAAATGTTTGCAGGACTGATACTCTTTTCAGGACTAATGTGCCACTCGTGTTTCCTGACTATTTTCAATTCCTACACAAGATGTCCTACACAAAAGGACGTCGTGCATTCCGGTGACAGTTCTTCTTCCCGACCCTAGCTTGCCCGTAAAACACGCGCGTCTGACATGTTGAAAAGAGCGGTACGTACGTGATTCTAGGACGTGACATACTTCATCAAGTCGAATGCACTGTCTAAGTTGCCTCCCATCAGAAAGATTCACTTCATATACTTCTGCATGCTACTGCATGGGGTACACCAAGGAGGATGACTTGACTTTGAAATTGTGACAAGTCCAAACGTTCGCGCCAAAGCTGAAAGATCGTATTCAAGAGTGCGGTTTCCTGAACTTTGGGGCAACCTCAGAAGAAGCCCTTTAACTGTCCGTCCACCACTTGTAACACCTTCCGCTTTCAGACCTGCTGATGGAGGACATTGGTGCACGTTTCACGGCTAAACGTTGCAGGAACGTGACAGGACAAATTTGGTGCAAGATAGCAGAATAACAATCGCAGACAGAGGAACAGGCGTTCTTTATTACCTGATGCCAAACCTGTCTTTAAGAAACATAGTGAAATCCAGAAGTTTGAAATGGTTTGATTGTGCTTTTATTTTTGTTCCTGAACATTCACTCACTGGAAGCACTTGGGTTCTAAGGTTCACATAGTTAACTACTGGGCACCTGCATGTCTTCGTTCTGCTAAAAGAGTCAAGTCTGTCCTAGAGGATCGGAGTTATCACGTCACTATTTCGCAGGCAAGCCAATCCAGACTAGGAATGAGAAGTAGACCATCAGGAAGGATGGCACGGCAAAGAGGACGGTGACCACAAAGTAAACTGCAAGAATGAGGGTACTAAAAGAGAGAACATAGCAGATGATGAACAAGAAAAGAAATACTAGAGGCAGCTTTGTTGTGACCTGCACAAAGAAGGAGATAATCACGTGGTTACAGTTTCTCTATATTGTTCACATTTCCCCACGGGAAGTGTGAACAATATAGAGCAACCAGTATTTTTTCGCAACCAGTATTTGCCCGCTTGGTCTTCGCACTGCATTTTCTTCGGATATTTTGGTGTTTCTGGTTACTTGCTGGAGCTGATCTCCACCTTGCGGAATTTCGTTAACTGTGTCCTATGTTATACGTCCGAATTGCGTCTTTGTTCCGCGACCCTCATTTGCATGCACGTTAATGTTGGACGCAATTTCGTTCTGCTGAGTGTTGATGTTGCGTGAAACGCAGGGATTCATGGGGGCTGAGTTCAAGCGAGACAGACTGGAATCCCTGGTGGGCTTTTCGTCCTCTAGAGTGGGATGGATCACGTGGCAAATCGTCTTTAGAGAGCATACAATGTACTTTCTGTCCCCAAATTTCTCCTCTTTGTATGAATTTATCTCCCCTGTTACTCTACCAGAACCCGTTAGTGGATGTTTTTCCGTCTTCGCGTCTCATCATCCGCAGTTGTATGGATGATAGATTTAATGCAGAAACATTATTCTTTCCACCGTGTTGGTGTTTCGGTAGGTAGGAGGTGCTCCTCTCCGCTCTAACCTTGGGCTTGGCCGTGACGCAATGTACGTCATGATGCAAACATACCCCAACCAGCGTCGCAGTCTTTAAGTTCTAACAAGTGGAGTTTTTAGGTTCTTGGATGATGTGCTAATCGTGAATCAGCTGCTTTTATTTTCCTCTGTTAAGGCACTACTGAAGCCTATGTCAGACGTGTTGGAGGCTAAGGAGACTGCAGATTCTCAGTACGCTTCTGTACCACTTGTTGTGTGATTCCCCGACAGCGCATCATCTTGAATATCACCACCTTTGGATGCCTCTTACAGACCTTGTTTACTACTTTCTCTTAACATCCGGAATGAGATCCCTTACATGGTTGTTTTGTTGGTGACAGCCGGACCATAAGAACGGACGCAGATTTGGAGCATTTCTACAGTACTTTTCAGCTTTTCCAGGCAACTTGCGATCAAGCTCAAGAGTTTGTGGTACATCTTCTCATATTTGCCCTTCGGGCACGTTACTAACTTGTAGAGTGTGCTTGGTATAGACCAGTACGTAGATATGCGTTTGTCTTGAGTGATGTTTGTCTTTCAAAGTCTGTTCAGGTATCATGGAACGCTATTTTGACTGATCTGGTGGTACCCTTGTCATGCTTCTTTGGAGGTATAGTCTTTAGTCATAAGAAAGCAGAGGGAACGGGTGTGAGGATCCTCCTTATAAATTTGCAGTGGTGGTATGATCATTTCTTCGTGAGTTGTGTGAGTAATTCATTCGCAGAATGTATGTCCTCTTTTGTAGCTTTCAGTTCCTGGGCTCCCTGGATCTTGTAGATCAAGTTGTTTCTTTGTGCTTGTGCTTCTTTGTCTACTCCCGAGAAGGTTCACCTCTGTTCCTCTGTCTCAGTGACGAAAACTGTTTCTTTTGTTCTTCTTGTGATGACACGGATGCTGACAGCTATGGTTCTGCTTATGGGAACAGTTATTTGGGTCTGCTCCAAATGGACCTCTGTGTTATGCAGTCATATATGTGTCTTCTTGTGTTACTTGTTATTTCTTTTTGAGCGTGTTGGGTGAAGGTCGTTGGACGTTTAGATGGTTTGTAAAACAATCTAAACAAGAAGTCATTTTGGACCTTGTGTACAGACCAAGTCAGTCATTTGGTTGACGTATTGCATTTACCTCGCAGAAGTCGATACTTTACTTGCAGTCTGGAGAGACCTACTACTGG
Organism: Asterella californica; assembly: GCA_036924285.1. Classification (NCBI taxonomy): domain Eukaryota; kingdom Viridiplantae; phylum Streptophyta; class Marchantiopsida; order Marchantiales; family Aytoniaceae; genus Asterella; species Asterella californica. The sequence goes on from JAYKYS010000003.1 coordinate 5,879,176, forward strand.
CAGAGTTTAACGAGGTCCTTTCACTGACTGCAGGATTCTGTGAGGCAGAGAATAGGATCAGAGTGTGTCGTGGACGAAGCAACTGGCCCAATATCTCAGAAACTTATCAAACTGTCAGAAGAAGGAGCCAATAGGTCAGCTATTCCACCACTTAGTGCTACCAGGTTGGAGCAGATGAGCAAGGCAGTCCATTTGCTCGTTCTAGAGTTGCAACCCGGTTCAAGTACTGCAATACCTCAACCATTGATCGACGGCAGACCAGCAGATGACATGTCGTACTAGCTCGTATTTATATATGTCGGCTGTGTGTGTATTAAACATGCTAAGCACACCATCGAAATCATCTACAATTAAAATTATTCCCTGGGTGGACCAACGGAAGTACAATTATGTGAAGGACATAATAGGTAGTCAGATGGCCTGATTTGGACTTTCCGTGAGTCGAGGAATTCCACCCAGAGATAAGTATCCATAACAGGACGAAATTGAACAATGCATTCCTCTGTTCCTTGTGAATGCATTCTCTACCTACTGCAGCTTCATGAAGACTTGATGCAGGGAAATCTGTGGGGTCTGTGTTTCATCATTAGAAATACATCAGCAGTCGGAGTCGCTGAAGGTGCAGGAGAAAGGCTTGAGTAACGCGATGAAAGAATGTGAGCGCACCTGGTCCGAGAGATACTTAGTTGCGGAACAAGAACCACTTCTCAAAGAGAAACTCGCCAAGGTGGTCAACAAGAACTATTGCCAGTTGTGCTTAGTTAACAAGGATGAAAAATCGCTCAGCATCCGTAATCCGACAAAAGTTTTCGCTGTTTCCAGTCTGATTTGCAAGCAGCTGTCATCATAATGAACTCTGCATCAATTTTGTGTGACACTTTAAATGAATCAACCATTGGTTTAGAAACTACATATTCCTTTGGCAGGACAAGGAGATGGAGATTATGCAGAATCGAGTCCTCGAACTTCAAAGTTCGGTTGATGAGCTTACTATTGTGATCGACGTAAGCAGGGTAGAATACACCAGTCATACTGGCCAGTTGGAAATTCTCCAGGTGTGACCTGGGACTGCACCGTGAGGTTTCATAGCTATTTTGAGGTGAACTTGTGGATTTTAAAAAGTGGAAAATTGATTTAATCTTTCAATATCGGTAAAGTTCTAAGAATTATTTTTTAAATCTAAATAATCTAGTTACACAAACAAATGAAACATTGAACACTTCAAGATCTGTTTTGTCTTCTGAAAGAGACGTTATTGGAGGAGCCCACTGCAGAGCCAACCACCATGTCCAGAGGATCAGCTTCAGATAAGCAAACACTGTCAAAAGTGGATCGTAATGAAATATCATCCAGGAAAGACGTTATACCTGTCATGGAGAAGAGAGGAAGATGAGGAAGAGTTGGGCTTACCTAGTGTTCACAGTAGTCACTAGCCAAGAAAAATCTCAGGCAAAGTCCACAACATCCAGAAGAAAAGGTGCCATACAAACGTCTCATGATTTATTTGTCCTTAGATGTTTTGTCCACAAGCACCTTTATCGTATGTATTGGACTAACATTTTTGTATGTTGATGCAGAGGAAATATTGGCAACTTGATTACGTTAGTGGGTTCTTGGAACAACACTCTCATTAAGAGTTCTGCTTTTATCTGTTTCTGGCCTAGTTGAGCGTGGTTATCATTGGATGAAAAGTTCCAGTTGACCTTGTGAACCGACTTTGTCATTTTCAGCAGCAGCAATGTAAGATTCTCCGAATTTTCACCTCGTTTCATGTTTCGTAAGTGTGTCTGATGAAGGCAGAAGAGAGATAACTTTACCAATTAGTCATCTGACACGAAGGATTTTCTGATTTATGGAGCCAGTTTAGTTAAATCATTAGATATGACGTCTCAAAGGACTGCACCTTGTCACACATGATCCACAGAAACAAGCACTTTGTGAAGTCTTGTCGTACATTTTCTCCAATTTTAAATGAGGGAGTCAAGTCAGTCCTGATTATTCAGTTGCAGTTCAGACTGGAGAGACTATACAAATACGATGAACTTGGAGAGTGGAGCTCATTCGTTCTCTGGGATCCCGCGCTGTGCTAATTCCTCTTTCGTTCCACACGTACCAGCTTGGCTTTCCTCGAATCTCAAAAAGAGGTTGGACGTATGATTTCACCAAGAGTTTTGTATATAAGATGCTCACTTTAAAATGGTCCGTTCCTGTGATTAATATCATCAATACGTGTAGACTTTTGTTTCCCCTCTTACTCTTTGTCCCGTGCTTGTCCAGGTGCAACTCTATGAACGTGCAAAACGCATGAAACAATAAAGCTCACGGAGAAACGTGTAAACTAGGAGAAACAAAAAACAAAAGATGGTTTGAGACAATAATGCCCACGGAGAAATGTATAAATTGAGAGAAAAAAAAACAAAAAAATGCTTTGAAACAATAAAGCCCACGGAGAAACGTATAAACTGGGATAAACAAAAAACAAAAAATGCTATGAAACGCTATGAAACGCTATGAAACAAAAACGAAAAACGCTTTGAAACGTTATGAAACGCTTTAAAATGCTTTGAAACGCTTTTGAAATGACAATTATTTTCGAAATTTACTACCATTCAAATGTGATATGATTCACAAACATCTTTGCGAACAAAAACAAATCGAAACGTAAAATTTAAATGCATAAAACAAAAATTTCAAGATTATTTCAAACATAAATACTTCAGAAACGTTCATTGCTCTTGAAACATGACATCATTTTATACAAATTACATCAAACATGTTTGCACAGTGAAACGTAGAATGAAACGTAGCAAATATTCAACATTACACAATCTATGTGCTTCTGCTCCACATTGTTCTTGCTCAAAAAACTAACCAGAGGAGAAGGAAGAGAACTCAAACCTCGTCATCAAACAATAATCAAACAACCCAAGTTGAACAGCACGACGATCATCATAATCAAGTATGTGGATTACAACCTTTGCATAATTTTCATGGATTATAATTTCTAAATTTATCAAACAACAAATATAATCTTTTATTTTCAGATGTCTAAAGATTTGTCCGAATTTAAAAAGTGTGAAGATTTCGTATATTCTCCAGGAGATTGTATGTTTGATTCGATACAATATTTATTGCATCATAAATCTTCTATCGCATCTTTATAAAATCAAACTCAAAATAAACTTTATAATATCTACTCAAGAGCTAGAGATACACATGATTCATTGATATTATCTTATTTCATGGAAGATGGAGAGAATGTCGCATCGTGTCGAATCTGTAGATGAATATATAATCAAAGTTGATAAAATGGCAAAACAATGTGGTGCGTGAGGTGATTCTTTATATCTCTTAGCTTTATCCTCCATATTACCAAAAAATTATACACATCTACAGTTCTACTTCTGGAAACAATATAATTCAATTTCCAAACAATAACTCGTATCATGTTACTTTTAATCTTCAGACCTTGATGCTGCAACTCAGTATTTATTAAATCGTGGGGCTAGCTTAACTGAGATACTTAAATATGATGATAATGAAGGTAGTTCTGGTCATTACGAACCTATCGTTTTGATTCGTGATGAATTTCTTACTGACAAATGAAAATATATAGTGAAACAACTACAAGATTTATGATTAATTCATCTAAATGTACCAATTGTACAATTAATACGTAAATTTTTAAGTACAAATCCTACTTATGAGAATGACTTAACTCAAACTAGAATCTATAAACTAGGTATAGATAAACGAAATCTCCAAAAGATCAAAGTAAAACATCATTTGCAAGATATTGACTCTCACCAATTAAACATTCTATATACAAAACTCTAATTATTCTATCAGAACCATCCATATTTATCCATAAGAGATGTCATAATAATTTCATACAATCTCATAAACAATATGAAATACAACTCTTTAGAATGAAAAAAACACTTTCTGATAAAATAAAACTATACAAAATAATGAATAAGATTAATTCAATTAACACTTCTAACTATACTTCTAAAAAATGAAAAAAACTATCATTAGAAGAAAAACACGTAGAAACTTACTCCAAGTCTTTACTGGACGTTCCATATCAATCATGTGACATATGCTATAAATGTGATTTCTTGAAGAATTTAAAATATATCAATCAAATTCATTACGATTTCATTTGCTCTTATGTTGAAACAACTAACATAACTTTTGAACAGCTTAAAGATAACACAAGGATTTGTTTGATGTCTATAAAATATAGAAATGATAACAAAATATCTCTTTTCTTTGAGATATCTGGAGTTTAGAATAACAATATCATATCATATCTTGAATGTTTAAATGAAGTGGAAAAAAGATTGATCTCACCGCGAGTCATGTTCATAAACATTCATATACACAATAGTTTCCAACAATGACATCTAAGAAGTAGTGTTATCAATATCTCGTCAAATACAAACATAGTCCAAACACATTACCACGTATGGCCGATGAAGAAAGTTCTATCATAGTGGAAATCAAAGAAAACTGAGTCTAAAATCAATCTATAAAACAAGCTATGTTTGACCTAACAAAGTAATGAGAGCTTTACATTATTTTATTGATACACACTTATACAAACATCACAATATCAAGTTGAATGAAAATTGAATTGACACTTTCAACGACAATTATTCCAAAAAACAACTTCGATTCGATGAAGTAAAAACTACCGAAACAAATAATGAGTTCGATGAAAATAATCATGACCCAACACAAACATTGATACATTTATTGCAAATTTTTTAGATCCTAAAATGATTTATGCCAATGAAAAGTATAAACTTACTGTGGCTCCTAGCTTGAGATATCACCCTTTGAGTTTATTCAAAGATGAATTTTGTGAGGAGACTAATTTTCCTTGTTTGTTTTTTGGCAACGAAAGAAACAAACAAATCGTTTCAAAGATGTCGTATTACAAATTATTATACAAAACTCATAAATTTGCTACACCTTTATCAAACGTCTTTTTCAAGATGTCCAAAATCTGCATCGAGAAAATTCTAAACACTTCTTGGATTCGAGTGAGAAAAAGTAAACTACAAGGCTCTCCTTTGACGGCGAAACAAGTCAAGGATGACGATTTCAAACAACAATTTCTTATATCAGATCAAGCTTTTCCTTGTTTGTCTCAATTAGATTCACTCCAGACTATTACCAAGTCGTTAGGCAAAATTTTTTTGTGATGATCCGACAATTAGGAAAACCTACATTTTTCATTACTTTAACTACGAACGAAAAAAATTGAAAACTGTTGATGAACACCTTATTCAAATTGAACAAAATGGATAACCATATACTATTACCGGACGATGAAGAAACCTTAAGTTCTTCACAAAAACAACAATTTCTTAGACAAAATCTTGTCACATGTGCACGATATTACGAACGTAGAATACAATGTTTCCTTAAGCTTATTCAACATAACCAATTAATTTTGAGAAATGTATCTGATTTCTTTTCCGTAATTGAATTTCAACGTAGAGATAGTCCACATGATCGCGGACTACTGTGGATAAAAAATGCTTCTGTTTTTAAGATAGATCCTTATGGATCAATAACAATTTTCATAGACGAGTATATTTCTACTGATTGTCATTTATTGAGCGAAGAGATGATCAAATATCAAACTCATCATCACACAAATACTTGCTATAAAAAACGATCTTCTTCTTCTTGTCGATTTGATTTCCATGACATCCCATGTCAAAAACAACAATATTCTATTCTTTTAACTAACGATGAACTCGATGATAAAACGACGAGAGATAGAAAACTTAAATCTATTAAAATTTCAAACCTCATTTCAAAACTAGAATGGAGATGAACTTCGATCAATATCTTCAACATGTAAAACTTACATATTAGCTTTAAGATATTTTTGATCTAAACCTTCCATATATCTACAATGTCATCTAAATGATATTTACATTAATTCCTTCCCAAAAATTGTTACTTCAATTTGGCAAGCAAATACAGATTGTCAATACGTGTTGGATCCACATGCTGCGGCACAATATTGCACATCATATCTAACAAAAGTAGATAATACGATAACGAATGAGATGAAGAAAATTAACAATAAATGTATTGAGAAAAATCAAGAAATAACCACACGAATAAAAAAGTTAGACAATGCATTCTTAAATTCAAGACAAGTTTCGGCTCAATTAGTCTTCTATACAATCTTTTCACCAAATAAGACGGTGAGGTCTTGCAAACACATAGCCCTTGCAATTCCATTACATGCATAGCGACTTGTTTCTTTAGCTTACATGTAAGATTTAATTCCTTAACTAACATTTTTGTATATATTGAGTTTTTTAAACCACAAATCTCTCGGAGAACAGATCTCTTAAGCCAGATGAGCTTGCTTACTATGACACATACGACTCTCAAAAGTTGTGGGAATATGTTGACAGCAAGAAGGTATGTACTAATTGCTCTTCATTTTCTGATTTCCATCCAACTTGTGTTCATGTTTTTGAACTAACACTTCTCCGCAATTGTGCAAGTGAAGACCAGACAAAAGATCTCAGGTTCTTGCTGACAAGCTCTCTCTGGAGGAGAAGGAGGAGTTACTGAAGAGTTGGCTACTAGTCCTCATAGTCATCCAAAGAAACCCATGTACAAATCCAATCAGAACAACACGGTAGTGCTACCAACTGTTAATGTTTTACAAGTTTGTATATTTTAATTATTTAATTTGTATTTATGTCTATTTAATTTATGTATTATGTGACAGGAGACTAGCAATGGATATGCACACAAGTCTCAGTCAGCTGCACACGTTATCTCTTACTCTGCATCTCCTACACGTGGTAGGGATAGAGATAGTGATCGAAATAGTGGTCGGAGGGTCTTGCTCTACAGTTGGATCTAATAGGTGGACATAGAGGTAGACCATAGATTTAGGTGGTGCTCTTCAGTTCAGATTGATTAGTTGTTACAAATTAGCACTATTTTATACGTGTACATATGTTTTTAGTGATCATGTAGTACATAAAACACGTTCGCATCTTTTATCTTTTGCGTATATGTATTCTCGTGGATGTCAGTATCCCTCGACATTAATACCATTCTAAAATTTCATTGTACATTATGTTACGTTGTAAAATCCATCGCACAAGATCAAAAAGACAAATCATAATCCTAAATTGTGAGAGACTGTGAACACACTTATGATACATATACAGTCATATTTGTGATGCATATAACATCATACTTGTCATTCTAGATGCATCACACTTACGACTGATATAGAAGCACATTAATTTAACGTTTAAATCAAACATGCAATGCATATAACATCACACTTGTGATGCATAGTCTATAACAAATTTGATGTTATTTGCACCATAAAACCTAGAATAACATTTTTGTTTCTCAATTTTATGACAAGAAAAGTATCATGATTGCGATGTCATGGACATCAAAACCTATGATTGATATACCATCATAAATGTATGATGAAGTCTGCATCACATGTTATGATCACACTTGCGATTCAGTAAGCATCGCAAACTTGATGCTACATGCATTGCAAGGGTGGTACAAAAAGTATCACAAAAGTGATATTATACATATTGCAAATATGATGTTATATATATGCATCACAAATTCAAAATTTTAAATGATTATGTGCATCAAGTTTATGATGCATTTGCATCTGCCTTGTCATGTGCAAGATGCAATACTATTTGTATCACCGTGCGGTATTTTTTTAAAAACACTTTTTTGTAGTGGTGATTAATGATAATGGACATCAAATTAGAAAGAGGGGAAAAGATGGATGCTAATGAGAGCAACTAGATACATCATTTGTTCATGCAGCAAACATATTTGTGGTTAGCTAATGCGTAAGGTGTGTAAGGATTTTCTTAAAGTTGTATTTTGTATTGTAGTTGTGAAAATACTTGTGCAATACACATAATAAGCAATATTGCTATGCGTCTTCGCATAGCTTACTATCGGTTTTTGAGTTTCTTTAAAATCCTAAAAAAGAAAAATCTTTTTCCACTTTTGGATTGATCATCATCGTGTGGCAACCTGAGAGAGTCAGTTAACGAAGAGACGCGAGCAGTTACTACAGACTTAGGGAGGAGATGAATATGAGGGACTGCGCCTTCTTGATGCATACGTGATCATACTCGGAGTTTGGAGGACCGGGATCTGTTCTGTTCCCAGCTACGCATTGGTTACTCTAGTTCTCAAACTGCCGATGACATAGAAATTTGAGGCTCCTCCTTTCCACAGTTGAAAGGCTCCTCCTTTCTTCGATTACAGGCACGGTGTGAACTTTGCGTTCGGTGGAGCTACAGCATCGAACGACACCACCATAGTGCCATTCTTTCTGACTTTCCAAGTGGCTCAATTCGTCAGATTCAAGAGGACGTCGTTGTCGGCTCAAGAACAAAACGGTACTAATCTAAATCTTTGTAGTATTTGTAAGCCCAGCTTGCCTCTTATTACTATATAAATGTGTCCGTCAGCAGTAAATTGTCTCTTGCAATCGCTACGAAATGTTCATGATCAACTTTGCAGTTGTGTAGACTTTTGTCCCGTTGCGATACAATTATTGCGCATGCGGTCGATGATGAATCTGAGAGCTCATATATGAATATAGGTCACTTGATCATGACAGTGTGTGATCTTTCACGAAATAACGAAGGACCAATCATAATTTTCATCGATCTATCTGTGAGATTGTGACAGCTTGCAGTAACTGCGAGGGCTTCCTACCTAAACAGAAGTTGTACAAGGGCGCTTTGTACACCTTCACGTTCGGAGGAAACGACATTATCATACCACTTCGTAATAACAAAACCTCGGAGGAGATAATCACCAGCGTAATCCCGAAGTCCATGCTCAACTTTGTCCAAGCCTTCAAGGTATTATCAACTAATTACGCAAGTTTGGAGTGTAGGTTTTCTTACGCGTGGCTTTTGCTCTTACTCTCTTTGAATCTCTGATTCGTGTTCCAAGTTGAGACTAGGGACTACCGTGCGACGCCGAAATATCATGTGAGAGACTTGTGTGTGTGTTTCTCTCTTTAAATCAAGCGTGTAATGTAGCACGAGAGGATTATGCCCACTTGGTTCTGCGACACGGCTTCTGCCAGTGCAAAGAGATACTTTGAATTTTGAAGTTGGGAGCGTCGGTTCTTGAAAACGGGGAGATCCCAGAGGCTGGGATATGTTGAAACAAGGTTTTTCGGTAAAGAAGATATCTAGTGAGTCTATAGGGAATTTGAGAGTTCAATGTGAGCGAGAAGCATGAGTGCTGAAGGAGGATTGGAGTGTCCGGTGTGTTGGGAGGGATTCAATGATGCGGACAACACTCCATGTGTGTTGTGGTGCGGCCATTCACTGTGTAAGAATTGCGTAATTGGATTGCAGTGGACTGTGATCAAGTTTCCGGGCTTGCCCCTGCAGCTTCTCCTGTTTATAGCATGCCCATGGTGTCAGTTCCTCACTTGCCGAATTACCTGGAAAAAAAATCTCAAGTATCCATGCAAGAACTTTTTCCTGCTTTGGATTCTAGAAAGCATCAGAGAGGACAACGTTAGGAAAAGACCCAATAGTGATGTAGTAATAGAAGGAGCGCTCTCTGGCTCTCAAATTCGACCTCCTATGAGCAGTTTGCTGAGCGGAGTTCTTCCTCGGCAGCTCCGACTGACCTCGGAGTACCGTCAAAGGTCAGGAGCGGAAATGTTTTTGGAAGCAGTACAGGCGAGTTGGGATGTGGCTCATAGGCAGCAACGGTTAGAAGACCCCGTAATCATATAAGACCCTCACAGAAGTAGAGGACTGAAGAGCAATTGCAATCTGTGGATTCCGATTCAAGCCGCACCAAGACCTATTTCCCCGGACGGCTTCATCAACCCAGAGCGACTAGATGAGTACCTACTTTCTAGGTAAAAGGGGAAACCTCAGAAGAACAATGAACCGAGATAACGAAGAGGCAACAACTCCAGAACTGTGAAAGGAATTCCCTATTCTTGCTTTTCTAGGTTCCGCCATAAAGATATTAGTGCATACCGGCGTGTGCAGATGAACCGATTGTGTGATGATCTAGCATGAGGTCTTGCGGATGACTTCTCATGCAAGATACTTTATCCTACATAAATGCTTCTTTGCTTCTGTTGATCCCGCTGAAGACAGCAAGAACGGAAGTCAAGGCCTGAATTCAAGGTTCCGGAATAAAACGTTAAATACTCACCTTAACTGCACTTTAATGTAGATAAAGTCCAATGCTTCCGTGGGTAAAATCAATATCGTATAGCATAGAACTTGAGTGAACATCGCGGAGCTAAGGAATAGTACGGACACGTTAATCTCCTGTTCACCACAGTGAAAGTTAAATTTCTGAATGTGCCTTGAACAGTGGTAAAGGGATCAGCTTTGCAAGGAATAATGTGGAACGCTTAAGTGATCTTGATGATGAAACTGAAGAGGAGAAAACTCGAGATGATGTTCAAGGCTTACACGAACATGCTCGAGGGATGATTATATGGCACCACATATCTGATCTAGTGTCTCAACTTAATAAAGGTTGACAACTAGACCGAAAGTACGGGATGGTACACAGATAAAAGTCAAAGAACAGGTTTCCTGACTTCAGAACGAAAGGTTCAGAATAGAACATGTACAAGAGCAGAAGAGAGAACGCAGTAATGCAAGTTTCACTTAAAAGAAAACCTTTCCCGGAAGTCTTGTCACAAAGTACAGAGAAATTACACTCAAAAACTGGAGACAAAAAACTTGTGCCGTAAGGGGTGGATAATTTAACTGTCATGATTCACTTGCCATGACCAGTCGACAACCGCAACATCGATTTGATAACATCACTCCTCCCAACAACCTCCTTACGAACATAGGACAATCACCTGGGATATAAGCATCAGGAGCAGACTATCGTGAACGTGGCATACAACAGCTTCACCGGCACGACTCTCCTATAGCTCAAACTTAGCGTAGCATCACACGGTTCATGCTTCAGACGAGATGAGATAGAACCAATTTACTCCAGAGAAACCTTTGTGGAGGCCTCCCAGGGCACAACTGCGGAGCCAACCTGCTCCCGAGAAGAGAACTTTATTGATACTTTATTGATGCTACAATTGTGAGATGGATGTATACAAAACAAAAGTAGTTTTAATACAACAATCTTATGCCGTAATCACTCACTTTATAAAGGGAAGCGGTACTTCCCTTCTACTGTTCTTTTATATCGCAGCCTTGTTTCTAGCACCGTCCAGTCCAGGGCGCGGAGTCGATGAGTACAACTATATCGCAGTCCTAGTGAAGGCCGTAGCATCTAGTAAAACCCACATTTGTTTCTTTTGATCTTCCCACCATTTATTGCACTGAAAGAAAGCAACACTCTGGAACAACACAGGTCAACGTCTAGCTTTGCAAACGAAAGGCTTCAAGGGCAAACTGGAGTCCTGTGGCTTACTAAAGACCGATAAAGCCCCTCCATACTAGTAGGAAAACTCCTATGCTGATTTTTCACCGATCAGAAACTCCATGTTAGACCATACTGATCATCTCTTCTTCTCCTCCCCCAGGAATGATTCCTCACGAGAAATACAATGCATGCTGGCATTTCCACCTGATCGTTCACCAGAATCAAGGCGGTTTTACTGGAGTCTGCACTTAGAGACGGTCTGCCATATCCGTAATAATTCACATTCTGCAACTTTCTACGGAGGGTAGAAGCGGAAACCCATGCCAAGTTCAGCTGAACGTTTCAGTACTGTGAGAAGAGAAGTATTTTATATCCATGGTCCGCCTAGTTTGCTTGTTCATGGCAGTCAGTTAAAACTAATAACCTCCGTAGAGAAAGCATTGCGCCAGCGGGGATGGCTTTGCATCCGTAGTAAGGGTAACGAGAGAATATAATCACTGCGCGGAGACAGAGCTCCAATGTACTTCTCCCAATGTAATAACAGAACTCGGTTGCTTATCGGTTACCTTCAGCGTTCAGTTGACACTAAAGATTGTTTTGAAGGAACAAGAAGCAAGAATGGGCAGACAGAAAACTGTATTGAGTAAGAGCAAAGGGAGGGCCTCTACTAAGCAAAATTAATCGTTCTCACAGGATCTGGCGTAGAATGGTTCAACCACTGAAACACCTGAAGTAACCTATAACAAAACTCTCCAAGCACGTTTGCAACATACCCTATGGTATTGTAACCAAAATCCTGCCACAGGGAAAAGGAACTGCATTCCAAAACCAAAAGACAGAAATGCTCCTGAATCCATTTCATTTCATCGCTTCAAAACCGAAAATTAAAGTTAACATACGCACACACACACAGAACTAACTAATTCGAAAGCACCGAGAGATGAGAAAATCTACCTCTCCTCCATAGCCGAGTATCACTGGGCACAGTGAGTCTCAGTGCTTGCCATCCTCATCGGTATCATCACTCCCTCCCAATACACTCTCCGTAAGGCAATCCTCATCTGCCCACTGTCCGCATCATCATCCTCGATTCTGCACACGCCTCGGACTGCTCTTACATGTGCAATCAAGACAAACACAACACGAATTTCTCAAACGCGACCCCCTGCCAATGCCATATTAAACATCCCAACAACCTCACCTCGCCACATCTTCACCATCATCAGCCTCATCGGCCGCGTCCAGAGAAAAACGTCCCTTTGTACATCTAAATTGACACAGATTGCACAAAACGTTTGCTGTCACGATCATGCATAGCTACAAGCACGGGGTTTGCAACTATAAACCGGGGACAACACCAGGACACAAGTTACAGGGAAAATCCATACAAAGTCTACACTCTCTCGGAACTGCGTCTTCATGCTGAAGTGATTTTAGTTGAAGAACTCCAGCAAAGAAATGGAAGTTGAATAACTCCACCTTTAATCACGTCACGTCGCGCTATTCTCCGCAACTCCTCAACGAGTGCAACGACTGTCTTGTCAATTCCATTCTTGATGTTATTGCGGACGTCTTCGAGAGCAATTACAGATCACTGCTGGAGTACAAATGCTGAAGAAGGAACGAGTGCTCAGTAGACCTTCGATCGGCCCTCGCCATCGCTTCCCTCTTCTTCTAATACCACACAGCAAATAAAAATCAACCAACCCTTCACTTATCATCAATCTCTCGATCAATGCACCTCTCGATATACATCTTGCAGAAACAACCTCTTAACTTTTCCCAGTTTAGCAATTCTCTCGGTACTCGGAGACATGAAGAACAGCCGCACTCAGATTGAAACGATCGCGCAACTGTAAAACCATTTCCATATTATACGAGGACTTCTATAAAATGATTTTTATCCGATGACTTTTAATCGGAGGGAGGAAAAAATTCTCTATTTTTTAAAATATTATAAAATCTGAGATATCAGTAGTAAACAATACATAAACGTATAACAAAAATATAAAAAATATAAAAAAAATATAAAAAAATCTGAAAGCATAAGAAAAGAAAAAAGACTTACAAATTTGGCTTTCCATGCTAAAAAAACCATCCTGTCCATAAGAATGCATGGACTTCTTTCGTTTGTCAGCAACATCAGCAAATTTCTTGTTTGGCTCATCATACTGCTGAACCATGGATTGATACTGTGTCAACTTGTGGAAAAAAATAATGCAAGAGCACTAGCTAATAAAACATACATTACAGCAATTGACACGAACAACAAAGATAGAAAAAGAGGCTAAAGTTACTTCTCTTTTAGATGCTCAATCTCTGAAGCTGACATAACTCTAGACTCCACCTCCTATTGCGTCACTTGGAGGTCCACGTCTATGTCATCCACATGATCACATGTATCCAAATCATCATGTATCCAAGGAGGACATCAAAGTCCTCCTTGCATACCTCGGGTAGACAAGTAGGCTCCTCGGCGAGTCATATAATTTATTGTAAGTGGACTCAGACTAAGTGTCGTGCGTGATATCTACGGTTTGCTGCATATTCTGCAGACGGGCAGTAGTGAACCTCTCATTGACCAAAGAACCATTACAAGATCAGTCCTCGATCTATCTGCGAGCTCGTATGATATCATGCTTCAAGATATCCTTCCAATAGAGAGAAGTGAGGAATATCACACCCATGACCAACTTTAGTGCAGACTAAAATGTAGTCAAGAAAAGAATGACGAGACATGTGAAGTTGTCCAACTCTAACTGTAATAACTTATGCTGCTCTCTCGGTCTCTCTCGGTCAATTGAACGATCTCTCTGAGATTCTAGACGAGCTCGAGAACGAGAATCGTCACGTTCGTAGAACCCGTTGTGACCACTCGTAAGATAGGAGAAGGACTCACGCGCAAAGGAGGAGGAGAAGGTGTCGAACCATGCTATAACATCTCGTATATATGTCCAGCCAAGGCATCTAAGTCCATGTCTCTCTTGAATGTTGCATAGTCATGCATGACACGGACTACCTCCTCTTGAAAAGATGGATCCGGAGAGGTGGAAATATCAAGATCTAGAGCACCACGTTGTCGTGTCGTGGACAAGCTTCTATCTAAAAATATATTTTTGATCCTTATCATTATCACTCTAAATACACTCATGGGATTAAAAATAAGGCTTTTTGCACAACTTCTTATCTTCACTTTCATTGCACCAATGCATCGTTGTCTACTTTCTATGAGCACTTTGTCTACTTCATTTGGACGCATAGTGGAAAAGTTACAAGACCCGAAAAATGAGAAAAGCAAGCTAAGCTTTCATTTATAAGCTTTTTGCGTAACTTCAAAACTTCACTTTCATTACATCAATGGATAGAGCTCGTTGTCAGGTTTCCATGGGCACTTCATCTACTTCATTTGGACGCTTAGTGGTGAAATTACGAGACTCGAAAGAAGAGAAAATCAAGCTAAGCCTTAGCTTACTATTGCTGACTAGGTATTTGCGGCTCTTGACGCTATACTAAGGATGCAAGGGGCCTGCTATCTCATTATCTGAGAAAACTTTCACGTTCAGACGTTAGAGTGCGCATAGGTGGTGTTGCTAGCGAGCAAAACTTCTTTGTTCAAGAAGCAACATCATATCTGCTCATTCTTGGCCAACTTTTCATCATAGTAACTCGAGATGGAGACAAGAGTACTAGACGATAGATCTGCTTATGCTAAGATTTGAAGTCAAGATGAGAAGAGGGCAGTACAACCTTTGACTGTATCGTCCAATCACGAGCGCAATCGAGATCATCTAAGGGCGAAATCGCTTCCAAGGGTGAGTGGAGAGTTGAAGGATTTTTGTTGAGTACCACTATAGAGCAAGATTGTGGTGGTGCGCAAAAGAATATACTCTCACTTGAAGGAGAAAGTGTCTTTTGTATAAGTTTGTTGGGTTTTCAGAGTGTGAGATTGCTATTTACAAGAAGGTTGAAGAACTGAGAAGAAAAGAACAAAAACATTTGCGCGAGGTTGAGTTGATGTTGAAAGAGCTAGGTGAGCTAGAAAAGGATGAATGGATATTTGGTGTTTATGAAGAGGATAGGTTGGAGGATCCTTTGCAGAGATCACGTGTAGTGTCACAGGATTGCTCCTTTTGCTCATTTAGTATACAAGGTATCGTTCCCACAAAGGATTTGCACAAGTATTGCTGCTCTAAGTTCTAAGATCTGTTCAAACACACAAACACACGAGTTTTATCTAGAAATCCAGTCTTCTCACAAAACCACATGGCTTCCAGACCCTTCAAGAGGTGCCCTGGACCTAAACAGATATGTACTAGGAAGCTGGGGAAGACGCTTCCTCCTTCCAGATTACTTCTTCTAGTCTTCCCACGACAGTCTTCTCGAAACAATTCTCGGCTTCTGGGGGTTCAACTCGGCTTCTCACACCTCCAGAAGACTGCTCTTGCTTCGTAGCCATCAAATTACCACTGTCTATCACACATTGCTCTTTCAATTCCCAACGGGGTTAAATCAATCACAGGGTGTAAGCCCCATGTAGCCTTCCCAGACTTCTGTCTATGGAAACGATCTTCTTGCAGCTCTACAACGACATTCTCCTTCACGGAAGCTCAATAGAAGTCCCGGAAAGTCACCAGAAGAAGATAGGAAGATGGGCGAAGATGGGGAAGAAGGGAAAATCTAAACAAGAGAAAACAAGATAAGAATGAGAAATTAAGACTCCGATAGGCTTCTAGTCCGGATCCTGACTAACAAGCCATCTCTGCTTGTAGTAATTTGGGGAGGAAGACAACAAATTTGCTTACAGTTACATAGTCTTCTATTCGAGGATGTCGTCTTTTGTTGTGGAAAGAAGGCTTCTTTCTTCTTCTCTCGCTGCTCCGACTACTCCGTCTTCTGGGATCATTTATCCATAGGACCATCCGTACGTGGATTCGAAGTGCTCCAATGGATGAGCCAAGTTGTGAATCTGCACAACTGCTGACAATCACCGCCACTCAAGAAGAATACTTCCTATGCACAATTGGGTGTGAATTCGAGGGCTCATTGCCCAGAAGGCACAGACAAAGCTTCTGCACTCAAATCTGAAATCAATTCTTCGAGAAGAAGACACATTGGTGTTGAGAAGCTCACTCCCTCTACTGCTTGCTCCTACTCCTCAACTTAGCAACAGGACTACACGATGATGTCGTTCTTTGCTCTAAACTGTCCACTACCTCAATCTACATCTTTGAACCACTGCTGGCAACGAAAATGCGGACCCCTCATGTGTAATCCAAATCTATTCGTATGTCTCTAGTATTGGATGTATTGTGTTTTGTGCGTCTAATATGTGTAGTGCGTACAGTAGTGTGTGTGAAATCCTACTCTGTTTCCTAACTTATACTACTACCTTGAGGCGGCAGGGAGATCCTCTCCACTCCTCAACTTGCACTCAGGGAGATGAGGGACTGTCAGAAGGTCACCGTCTCACATGCAGTCGGCTCCCTGCCTTGGTTTAGAAATTTATTGTGTTACTCCTGCGCTGCATACTCTGCCACATGGACAATGAGCTAATTTTACCAGGGAAACTGTCATTTCTTAAGATAGCAATTTTTGACTCTTATCAGAATTGGACAAATCAACTGTCTTCTTAACTTGCTGCCTACTCTAATTTGTTGGTTGTGATCTCCTCATGATCTACTCCTACCTGAACTCCTAATCGGCTTTTGATAAGGTGTGAAGCCCTGCGAGTACCTCGGGTGTCATTGAGGTGGCTTCCTCCTCAACATTCGTGGCTTGCTCAGCCGATGCGGCTTCAGAAGACGGAAGCGTCTTCTGGGAAGCTGAGTCGTCTTGCGCTTCCTCGCTCTTCTATGGCACTAGTTCGATACTGGGAGCTGGGGTAACTTCGCAGTGGTCAGAGGAAGTCTCCTCCACTCGAAACACCTAGGAAGACAACTCTACTTCCTGTCTTCCAGAAGACACCTTGTCTTCTGGGGCTTCTTCTGTAGTCTTCTCGGCTTTCAACGCTGTCACTACCAAGTGGACAGCGAGGTCGAACTTCTCCTTCTCCAAATCTGTCCCATCGCTGGTCATGGAGCATGAGAAGATGTAGCTGCTGGTGGTGGAATCGAAGGAAAACCATAAAGCGTCTTCAAGCCCTCAATCTGCCGATCCAGGTAACGGAACATACTCCTCTTACACTCCACTAGCATAGCTCTGGACTCATCATCCCACTCCCTAGCTAGGGTGAGAAGCTTCCTACCCGCGGTGAAGTTGAACTTCTTGCGAAGTGCTTCCACCGTTTGTGCTAGCAATCTTACGCACGAGCTTCTGCTGCTTCTCGCTACGTCTTCTTTGCTGCAGCTTGTGCTTCTACGGCTTCTTGCAGTGTCTTTCATGTTGTCTTATCTTCTACGATAGTGATGATCTTATCTATGACCCGTAGAACCTCTTGGTCACGCTGCTGTAGACGTGCTTGCAACTCCTGGTTGCTCTTCTTCAACTATGCCGACTCCTTGGCGGAAGTGGCTGCTTCCGCCTTGTACTTTACCGCAAGCTTCTCCGTGGTGCGGAGGTTGGCTTCTAGCGCTTCTACCTTCTTCTGGACTTCTTCCTGCTGCATCAAAGTGCGTAGACCAAATCCAGGTCGCAGTGGCTTCTCTTGAGCCATCGTGCGCTTTTCCACCAACTCCATAGCTGGCTGAATCTTCGAATGGAAGAAGGCGCTGAATTCCTCCAACCTTCTTCTTGGGGAAGACAGGTTCATCCCCACGAATTGATCGGAGATGTCTTCCTTGTCTTCTAGAGATAAGGATGCCTCTTCCACCACTGTGGTGTCTGCTTCTACGCACGGGAAGACACTACTCTTCTCATCTTCCGGGGTGGAAGATCTCTTCTCACTGCAGAAGTGGTTCTCTTCTTTGTGCTTTCTCGAGTCGCAGTTGGGATGTCAACCTATACGTCGGCTTCTCGAGTCTTCGGAAGACTCCTTGTAGTTGCAGAAGTTGTCTTCTACGCAGTTCTGGTGCTCAACGTCTCCTCCTGTGAATCCGACTTGGATCCAGAATGAATGATCGGAAAAGATGTGCTCTTCCTGGGCACACTCCTAGGCCCCATCTTCCTCTACGGTAAAGCGTTTTTCGTACCGTTGGAGTCGTCTTCTCGCACCAGAAGCGTCTTCTGATGAGCGCCCGGTCTCGTGTCGATCGTCTTCTCTCGAGGTCGTTTCTTTCACCTCGCACTGTCTTGTTGGACCATACCTCGCCAACTGATCTTCTGTCAAGTCCTCCTTGGACACGTACAGATAACAGAAGAAGGAGGTGAAGTGTCGTCCTGCTAGGGTGTCCATGTACACCAACTCTGCTTGAACGTAAGCATGGAAAAAGGCACCTCAATTGATAGGTAGCCCCTCCCAGACGGCTTCCAGGAACTCCATGTCGTGATCTCCAAGGTACCTCGTCTTCTGTGCTTTCCCCTTGGGAAAGAGATGGAGGAATAGCTTCGTCAGAAGATGCTTCTGCGGCTCCCGGTAAACCTCGACCTTCCATCCATTCTTTCCTTCTGTATCCTCCAAGAAGAGACAAGTTGTGCTCCCAGACACGTGCCACTTCCCCGAGATCATGGATAGGATCTTCTTCTCTAACTCATACCCTCGGTTCTCTAATTTTGGCTTGTGAAAGACCCTATGCCACCATTCCGTTGTCCAGGAAGATGATCTTCCCCGCGCAACTCCTGTCTTCGCAGATACACGATTGCGGGGAGGCAATGCTGCCCAAACCTCCTCCAGAAGACCTTGGTCCACGAGGTTCTAGTCCCACAAGAAGAAGTTGAGACCCAACTCGTTGATGAAGGGTTTGGCCTCGGTCAACTCTGCTACCGGTAACACCAACCTTCGAGGATGCATCGACATACTTCAAGCTCTGTTACACTAAGCCACACGCACTCACTGTGAGCTGAAAGCTTAGTCCTTCCCTAGTCTTTACAGTCTAGCTTCCACTCTCAGAAGACGAATCTAGTCTTCCAAAAGACAGCTATTTCGTCTTCCGGGATTCTAACAGTGCTTCCTAAGTAGCTCTCATTTTTCGAGCTATATCCAAACAATCCTAACTAAGCAAGGCATCGCATGGATTTCCAAGAAGACAACCCATTTTGCATTTCATCCTACTTCCTAACAGAAGATACAAGATATGTGAGAAGAAGAGTGTACGAAAAGTTCAGAAGATGATCGCGGGCTCTTGTTGTGACAGTGACCTCCAAGAAGATTTCTCGGACAGCTTCTGATTAACTGACATATTCGGAAGACCTCCCACAGCCAAGCTTTCCTTCACTAGTCTCACATGTCTTCTGCTTCCAACATGCAATCTAACCTCACAACGGACACGAAACATCCATACTCTGTTCTTCTGACTCCTTACTTCTCATACACGCTCAAAAGAAGCTTGCTGCATGACGAGCAGACATGATCCTCAACCATTCTCTCCAGATTCTGCCAGCAAGACTTCTCACAACTCTCTTCTAAGTTCGGGAAGAAGAAGGAATAGGCTGCTATGGGTCAGACAGAAGAGATCCGTAAAAGACCCTCACGTCTTATCGCGCATTCTGCCAGTCTTTTCAATCTTCTAGTCTCTCTAAGAAGATGTGGATTTGAGAAGCTCGGAAGATCGGGAGGTACAGACCTGGTTCTCAACTTCCAGCTTCTCGAAACAATAAACAACTCACCAAGTCACTCAGGATTCGTACCAAGCCTCTCTCAACACAAAACCAATCCAATCCAATCTCGATACGAATTGAACACAGTCGTCTTCCGAAGATGTTCAGACATCCAGAAGCGTCTTCCGAAGATGTTCAGATCTTCCGAAGCGTCTTCCGTCCAAGGATTGAGGAGTAGAGGTGCGATAGGATAAGGAAATTGATAGCTGAGGGATCGAATTTGAGAATGAGAGACAAGGAAGCTCTATTACATCTTGGAAAGAAGCGAGAAGATGGCTGTCGAAAATTGAGCAGCGCTTCCACGCTCAATTTCACAGAGGGAAAGTTTGGGATGGGGAAAGCGATCTATCGGCTTTCTGCAAACAAGCGGAGAAGTCCGAGGGACACTAAACCAGAGGTGAGAAGGTGAAAGAACATGAGAAGAACCTCAAGCACTCTTCTGGCTGCTTCTCGTAGTGCCTTCAGTCTTCTATGCGCTTCCGTCTTCCGTCTTCTATCTTCCAGAAGGCACAACAGAGAAGACGTCTTCCCAAAAGGTATCCGTCTTCTGAAGAAATCATCTTCTACTTACAAAAAGATCTTAAGATCATCTTTCCTCTAAGCGAGGTGTAATCTTAAACAACAAGGTTACTTCAGTTACACAAACAAGTTATTAACTTCAAAAATTCCACAAATTTGTAAATCCTGTAAATTGTGGGCACCACATCACTTCTATTGGATGAGAGAATATGGATAAGGTTGTGCATATTCATTCAAGGGAGGTCTATTCGGTGATCGAATCATTTCATGCACCTGAGGTTCGAGTTGAGATGAAGTATAAGACAATGGATAAGAACATAAACTAATTGTCGGTTCCTTGCCGGATGACATGAACCAACAGATGGATTGAGTTTCGAGAGGGAAGAGTTTGAAAGATCTTGTAGTGATAAGACATAAGTTCATGGATGAGACCCTTTAAGAGTTGAAGATTGGATTTGATAGGTCTCTTCTATCAGAAGAGGGGATGTGCTTCAAAGAGATGCTTTCAAATCATGGGAAAGCATTTGCTTTTAAGCCACATGAGATTGGGTGTGTAGACCCATACGTTGTTATCCCGATGGTTATCTTCATAGTATCACATGTGCCGTGGAATCTGAGATCAGTTCTAGTATTGCGAGCTCACTTGCTTAAACTGGTGGAGTTGTTGAAGAAGAAGATGCCAGTGAAGATCTTGGAGTTGTCATTTGCACCGTATTCGAGCATATGGTTTATAGTGCTTAAGAAGAACGGGTCGCTGCGTCCATCCAAGACATACAACTAGTGAACGCAATAACAATCAGAAATGCTGAGGTAGGATCGATTGTGGATGAGTTTGCGAAAGCGGTTGCAGGAGAGCAATTTAGTCAATGAGAGATGTTTATTGAGGACATGATCAATTTCAACTAGCGGAGGAGAGTAGAAGCTTCACGACAATGAAGACACTTTTGGGGTTGGTTAAGATATGTATCTTATCATAGAGAGCTACCAACTCAATAGCACACATGATGAACAAGATGAATAAAGTTTTAAAAGACTTCATTTCTGAAAAGACAATGTTGTTCTTGGATGACATCCCCATCAAAGGATGTGTGGAAGATGAGAAGGATGAAGCATTAGATCAGAAGGGTTGTCGACAATACGTCATCTATCACATCACAGATTGTGAGAAGATCCTATCTCGACTTGAGGAAGTTCATCTCACGTTGTCAGGTGCGAAGTCTACATTTAGGGTTAGAGAAGTTTTGATCGTTGGTCATTGTGTGGATCGTTTGATCGAAAGTCATACCCAAATAAAGTTGATGCGATTGAGAAGATGAAAGAGGTTTGTAACCCGTTGAGTGCTCGTGTATTCTATCACATTTGGATTCCTCATTATGCGCATGTGACGGATCCATTATATGGGTTGTTACGCAAGGATCATAAGTTCATACGGAAGGAAGAGCGTACTAGCGGTACGAAAGCTTAAGTCCTTATTATCATCTCCTCCAGTTTTGGGAAGGATTGATTACAAGGGTGCCATGCCGATGGTTCTTATTGTAGATACAAGTGCAATTGCAATCAGATGGAGAGAGATTTGTGATTAGGTTCGGAGTGAAGGTGTTAAGTCCTCGTCAACATGCATACTCGCAAGTGAAGAGAGAACTATGAGGTATTGTTTCAGTCATGAAAATCGAGAAAGAGTATTTAATTGGAGTAGTAGTGGTGGTAAAAACTGATTGTTTGCCGTTGTTAGGGATGATCATGAATTGTACAACTCTTGATATTGCGATGTTACGATGGATTACATATATCAAGTCATTGAATTCGAAGTCTAGACATATCATAGGGAAGGATAATCCGATGATAGATATGTTATCTCGAGCTCGATATGATGGGGAGGATGAGATGGTTGAAGATATTGATGATGTGGATGCAAAGTTATATTCGATTGCACACACAAGAAGGAAAGATGAGTTGTTTGTTGAAGGGTTGTATGATTGTGAATTGCTTGACATTGGAAGGTACCTTAGTACGATGGTCAAGCACCCATTTTGGAAGAATGAGAGGTTTTGGAGAGTTCAAAGAAAGACCTACAACTTCATGTTGCAGGATGGATGTCTTTGCAAGCAGTCAAAGCAAAAAGGTAGGATACCGCTATGAGTGATTTACGACAAAGAAGATCAACAAAAGTTGCTTAGAGCATTTCATGAGAGTCTTTGGGCTAGACATCGAGGGATTTGGATCACTTTCACAAAGATGAAAGAGCCATATTGGTGAAAAAACATGTATAGAGGTGCCATATCTTTTGTGGAGTCTTGTTTGACATGCTAGATGTATTCGAACATCTGATATCAAGACGGATTACATCCGACTTATCCGTTGACAATCCACTTCAAGTGAGTCGTAGACTCGATGACTATGCTAGTTGGATTATGGAAGATGAGATACTTGGTATTTGCTCGAGAAGATCTTTCAAATCAAGTTGAGGATAGGGTGCTTCGGACAGAGACAACTAAAGAGGTATGTAGATTTCTCTTGGAAGAGATTTTTTGTCGATATGGATGTGTGAGAAAGATTACTGTAGATCGAGAAGAGTTAGATGCACATGAGACTCGTGAATTCTTTGCAAGGTGTGGGTGAGGTTGTCACTGACAACTGCTTACAACTCTGAAAGAAATGTCAAAAGTGAACGTGATCATGCGCTCATTGTGAAAGCTTTGGTGAAGGTCTACAATGGAAGGGTGCGTGAGTGACCTCGACTCTTATCATTTGCGTTATGGAAAGATGACGCACAGCTTGATAACATGTTAGATGCCAATGGAGCTCATCACATGTCAGAAACCTATCATGCCGATTGAAGAACACGTTCTGACATGGAGTGTGTTACCTTGGGAGGACAATCTAACAAGGGAAGAACTTCTTGCTATTTGAATTAGACAATTAGAGAGAATACTTGAGGATATCCAAGTTGCTTTGGATAGGTTACGAGAAGCATGGTTGAAGAACAAAGTCAGATTTAATCAATGACATCGATTAAGATCTAGAGAAATCAAGGATAGTGATTGGGTGTTAGTCTATAGACAACAGTCTAGACAACCAGAATAGTGCACGGTGAATTTTTTCAAACGATGATTTGGTCCGTATGTGATAGGGAAGGTTCATGACAACGCAACTTACGCCCTGCAAGAGTTGGATGAAATAAGGTTGAAGGTACCAGTGGCAAATAAATGTGTCAAGATTTCAAAAAGAGAGATGAAGAGATCGATCTAGCAGATATCTTGAGAGAGTTTCAGTTTGAGGATGAGGATTATGCAGCAAAGCTTGAAGATGAGGTTTATACTATGATGAGAAGTAAGACAACAAGACGAGGTGTGTGCCGATCCGCTCCTTGGTTGACATCTCTAGTGGATACCGGAGGATGTATAGGTTTAAAGGGGGTGGATGTCGTGTCGTGGACCGGCTCTTACTTGAAAATCTATTTTGATACTTATCATTAATGCTCAAATACATTCATGGGACTAAAAATGAGGTTTTTGCACAAATTTTGATCTTCATTTTCATTGCATCGATGGATAGAGCTCATTGTGAGTTGTTCGTATGCACTTCGTCTACTTCATTTGGACGCCTAGTGGAGAAGTTACGAGAGTCAAAAGATGAGAAAAGCAAGCTAAGCTCTAGCTTACGAGTATTTTGCACAACTTCAGATCTTCACTTTCATTACACCAATGGGTAGAGCTTGTTGTCAGCTTTTTGTAGTGACGCAAGATTACTCCTTTTGCCCATTTAGTATACAAGATATCGTTCCCACAGAGGATTTACGCAAGTAATCGCTGCTCTAAGTTCTAGGATCTGTTCAAACACACAAACACACGGGTTTTGCCTAAAAATCCCGTCTTCTCATAAAACCACACAAAACCACACGTCTTCCAGACACGCCAAATGGTGCTCTGGAACTAAACAAACAACTACTAACTAAAATATCACACAACTATTCACAGAGAAGCTCGGGAAGACGATCTTCCTGCTTCCAGATCACTTCTTCCGGTCTTCTCGATACCGTCTTCCCGAAGCGATTCTCGTCTTCTGGGGGTTCAGCTCGTCTTCTCACCCCTCCAGAAGGCGGTCCTGCTTCGCAGAAGTCGACTAGCAACGGTCGTTACACCTTATTCTCAAACTCACATTCCAATGGGTTAGATCAATCACAGGGTGTATGCCCCTTGTAGCCTTCCCAGGCTTCTGCCTACGGAAGTGGTCTTCCTGCAGCACTACAACGACATTCACCTTCACGGAAGCTCAATAGAAGTCTCGGAAGCTCACGAGAAGAAGGTAAGAAGATGAGGAAGATGGGAGAAGATGGAGAAGATAAGAAAATCTAAACAAGAGAAAACAAGATGAAAAGAGGCAATTAAGATTCCGACAGGCTTCTAGTCCGGATCCTGACTAACAAACCATCCCTGCTTGTAATAGTTTGGGGAGGAAGACAACAAACGTGAGTACTGTTGCACCGTCTTCTACTCGAGGATGTCGTCTTCTGTTGCGGGAAGAAGACTTCTTTCTTCTTCACTTCGCTGCTCTGACTTCTCTGTCTTCTGAAATCCCTTACCCAGAAGACCATTCGTACGCAGATCCTAAGTGCTCTACTGAACGAGTCAAGCTACACTTCCACAACTGCTGACATTCACCGCCACTCAAGAAGAACACTTCCCATGCACAATTGGGAGCGAATTCAAAGAAACCCACCACCTTGAAGACATGAACAAAGCTTCTGCACTCAAATCCACAATCTATTCCCCGGGAAGAAGTCACAATGGTATTGGGAAGCTCACTCCCTCTACTTCTTGCATCTACTCCTCGACACATCAGTCTAACCAGCAGGACTGCACGAGGATACCGTTCCCTGCTCCTAGACTGTCCACTACTCAACTACATCTCCGAACCACTGCTGGTACGAGCATGCAGACCCCTTCTGTGTATTCCCAGACTATTCGTATGTTTCCAACAACGGGTGTAGTGTACACTGTGTACTTCTAGTGTCCAATCTGTCTCCTGCACCGTAAGATTGGTATGTGTGTGTAGAACTACATAACTATCGAACTCTAGAACTCTGTCTCCTTCTCTTTGATCCTACTTATGTCGCTGCCATGAGAACCAGGGGAGACGATCACCAGGGAGAGAGAGGCGCTGACAGGAGGTTGTCACCCCACATGCAAACGGTTCCCCTTCCTAATTAGCCATCCACCTTGTTGCTCCTACGCTACCTATGCTGCCACATGGTATCCTAACTAATTTTACACTGAAAACTGCCACCCTTAAGATAGCATGTTTTGGTCCTACTAAATTTGGAATAGTCAATTGAGTTACTAACTACTCTGATTGCTCGGTGGCAATCTCTACCTGATCTGCTCCTATCGGAGCTCATAACGCGGCTTCTGATAAGCTAGAAAGCCCTGTAGTTACCTCGGGTGTCACTAAGGTGGTTTCCTCCTCATCGTCCTTGGCTGGCTCTGCTGTCGCTGCTGCTGCGTCTTCCTCGACTTCGGCTTCTGCTTTGGAAGACAGAAGTGTCTTCTGAGAAGCGGAATCGACCGGTGCTTCTTCCGTCTTCTGAGACACTGGTGCGAGACTAGGGATCATGGCGATCTCATAGGGGTCCGGGGAAGTCGCTTCCTCCACTCGGAATACTTGGGAAGACGGCTCGTCTTCTTGTCTTCCGGGGCGTCTTCCTGTGTCTTCCCGGCTTCCAACGCTGTTACTACCAAGTGCACAGCGAGATCGAACTCCTCCTTCTCCATTCCGGATCCAGTCGATGGGACTGGAGCGTGGGAATATGCGGTTGCAGGTGTCGGAAGCGAGGAAAGACCATAAAGTGTCTTCACTCCTTCGATCTGTCGATCCAAGTACCTGAACATGCTCTCCCGGCATTCCACCAACATTGCCTTGGACTCGCTGTCCCATTCTCTAGCCAAGGTAACTTCCTACCCGCGGTGAAGCTGAACTTCTTCCGAAGCGCTTCCACCGACTGTGCTAGCATCTCTTGTGCACGAGCCTTCGCTGCTTCCCGCTGCGTCTTCTCAGCTGCAACTCGCGCTTCTGCGGCTTCCTGCTGCTTCGCTCACGTCATCTTCTCTTCTGCGAGGACGGTAATCTTCTCCCCCACTCGGAAGACCTCCTGATCGCGCTGCTGTACACGCGCCTGCATCTCCTGATTGCTCTTCCGAAGCTGAACCAACTCCTTGGCAGAAGCGGCTGCTTCCGTCTTGTACCTGGCTGCGAGCTTCTCCGTCTTCTTCTGGTCTTCTCCCTGTCGCAGCAAGGTGCGCATGCCGAATCCAGGTTGCAAGGGCCTCTCCTGAGCCTTCGCTCTCCTCTCCAGCAACTCCATAGCTGGCTGGATCTCCTTCTGGAAGTAGGCACTGAACTCCTCAGTCGTCTTCCTGCGGAAGACAAGTTCATCTCCACCACTCGCTCCGCGGTGTCGACTTCGTCTTCCAGAGGCAAGGAAGCCTCTTCCACCACAATGGCCTTCATCTTCTGCGCACGAGAAGAAGCTACCCTTCTCATTTTCCGGGGTGGAAGATCCCTCATGGCAGGAGCGGGTCTCTTCACTGCACTTCCTCGCATCGCAGTAGGAGTATCCCTTCTTCTCTTGTCTTCTGGAGTCTTCGGAAGACTCCCAGGTGTTGCAGAAGCGGTCTTCGGCTGCGATCGAATACTCAACAGCTCTTTCTCCGAGTCGGACTCCGATCCTGAATGAATGAGGGAGATGGGTGTCCTCGGTACACTTCTATGACCCATCTTCCTCAGTGGCGTGACGTCTTCCGACCCACTAGACTCGTCTTCCCTCACCAGAAGCGTCTTCAGGTGAGAGCCAGGCCTCAACTGTGGCATCAGAGTGGGAGGAGGCGTTGCGGCTGCCGCTCGGTCATCGTCTTCCGAGGTCTCCTCCTTCACCTCCTGTCGTTCCGTTGGCCCATACTCTGCCAGCTGATCTTCCCTAAGATCCCCCATGGCTACATACAAGTAGCAGAGGAAGGGTGTCAAGTGTCCTCCCGCCGGGGTACCCAAGTACGCTAGCTCCGTCTGTATATAGTTGTGGATGTACGCGCCCAGTAGATGGCCGTTCTGTCATCTCACACTGATTCCAGGAACTCTACGTCCTGATCTCCCAAGTACCTTGTCTTCTGCGCTTTCCCCTTGGGAAAGAGATGCAGAAACAACTTCGCCAAAAGTCGCTTCTTCGGCTCCCGGTAAGACTCTATCTTCCAACCGTTCCTCTCCTGTCTGTCTTCCACGAAAAGGCAGGTGGTGTTCCCAGGCACATGCCACGAACTCACGATCCTAGGCAAGATCTTCTTCTCGAACCAATATCCTCGGTTCTCTGATTCTGGCCTGTGGAAAGCCTTGCGCCACCAATCTTCAGTCCAAGAATATGGTCTTCCTCGAGCTACTCCTGCCTTCGCAGGTACACGGTTACGAGGTGGCAACGTTACCCACACTTCCTCAAGAAGGTTCCAATCCCATAGGAAGAAATCGAGACCCAACTCCTTGAGGAAAGGCGTGGCTTCTGCCAACTCTGCTGCTGGTAACGCCAACCGTCGAGGATGCATCGACATACTGGAAGATCTGTTGCACTAAGCCACAAGCCCTCACTATGAGCTGAAGACTCAGTCCTTCCCAAGTGCTCACAGTCTAGATTCTACTTCTCAGAAGACGAAACTAGTCTTCCAGAAGACAACTACTCCGTCTTCCGGGATTCTAACAGTACTTCCTAGATAGCTCTCGTCTTCCGAGCTATATCTAAACAATCCTATCTAAGCAAGGCCTCGCATGGATCACCCAGAAGACAACCCACCTTGCATTACATTAAACCTCCCGAAGTCAGACTTCCCTTCACTGGTCTCACCTGTCTTCGTCTTCCTACGCGCAATCTATCCTCACAACAGACTCAACACAATTGCACTCTGTTCTTCTGACTTCTCACCTCTCATACGCACTCAGAAGAAGCTTGCTGCTCGGTTGGAAGACATGATCCTCGACCATTCTCTCCAGATTCTGCCAGCAAGTCTTCTCACGACTCTCTTCTAAGTTTGGGAAGAAGAAGAAACGGCTGCTATGGGTCGGACAGAAGAGACCCGAAATGGACCCTCACGTCTTCTCGCTCATTTTGCTAGCCTTTCAGTCTTCTAGTCTCTCTAGGAAGATGTGGAGTTGAGAAGCTTGGAAGACCGGGAGGCACAGGCCTAGTTCCCGACTTCCAACTTCTCGAAATAACAAAAGAACTCACCACACCACTCAGGATTCGTACCAAGCCTCTCTTAACACAAAAGCAAAGCAAATCCACTCTTGATACGAATTGTGTACAGTCGACTTCCGAAGACAGTCTTCCGGAGACAGTCTTCCGAAGACAGTCAAGTTTGAGACAGAACACAAGACACAGGAAGACAGTCGGGACGTCTTCCTGTGTCTTCTCGGCTTCCAACGCTGTTACTACCAAGTGCACAGCGAGATCGAACTCCTCCTTCTCCATTCCGGATCCAGTCGATGGTGCTAGAGCGTGGGAAGATGCGGTTGCAGGTGTCAGAAGCGAGGGAAGATCATAAAGTGTCTTCACTCCTTCGATCTGTCGATCCAAGTACCTGAGCATGCTCTCCCGGCATTCCACCAACATTACCTTGGACTCGCTGTCCCATTCTCTAGCCAAGGTAAGTAACTTCCTACCCGCGGTGAAGTTGAACTTCTTCCGAAGCGCTTCCACCGACTATGCTAGCATCTCTTGTGCACGAGCCTCCGCTGCTTCCCGCTGCGTCTTCTCAGCTGCAACTCGCGCTTCTGCGGCTTCCTGCTGCTTCGCCCACGCCATCTTCTCTTCTGCGAGGGCGGTGATCTTCTCTCCCACTCGGAAGACCTCTTGATCGCGCTGCTGTACACGCGCCTGCATCTCCTGATTGCTCTTCCGAAGCTGAACCAGCTCCTTGGCAGAAGCGGCTGCTTCCGCCTTGTACCTGACTGCGAGCTTCTCCGTGGTGCGGAGACTAGCTTCCAGCGACTCCGTCTTCTTCTGGTCTTCTCCCTGTCGTAGCAAGGTGCGCAGGTCGAATCCAGGTTGCAAGGGCCTCTCCTGAGCCTTCGCTCTCTTCTCCAGCAACTCCATAGCTGGCTCGATCTCCTTCTAGAAGTAGGCACTGAACTCCTCCAGTCGTCTTCCTGCGGAAGACAAGTTCATCTCCACCACTCGCTCCGCGGTGTCGACTTCGTCTTCCAGAGGCAAAGAAGCCTCTTCCACCACAATGGCCTTCATCTTCTGCGCACGAGAAGAAGCTACCCTTCTCATCTTCCGGGGTGGAAGATCCCTCATGGCAGGAGCGGGTCTCTTCATTGCGCTTCCTCGCATCGCAGTAGGAGTATCCCTTCTTCTCTTGTCTTCTGGAGTCTTCGGAAGACTCCCAGGTGTTGCAGAAGCGGTCTTCGACTCCGATCGGGTACTCAGCAGCTCTTCCTCCGAGTGGGACTCTGATCCTGAATGAATGAGGGAGATGGGTGTCCTCGGTACACTTCTAGGACCCATCTTCCTCAGTGGCGTGGCGTCTTCCGACCCACTAGACTCGTCTTCCTTCACCAGAAGCGTCTTTTGGTGAGAGCCGGGCCTCAGCTGGATTTTGAAGACACTTGCAGCCTTGGTCCATCAGCATCCCATTGTTGGAGGGGATGAGTTAAAATCCACAAAAGCGTTGCAAGTGATAGTGAATAGATGTGACAGATTTGAAGGTAGAGATATTTCTAGGTATCTGCGTGAGTACAGAGGAAAGATGGAACCGGTTAGAGTTACTAATATAGAGATGATAACCAATTTTGAGTTAGTTGTAATCCCTGAGTTGCAAGACCAAGTTAGGGATGTACAGAGAAGAAATCTAGGTGTCTAGATGAGTTCCGAGTGATCTCTTCGAGAGGAGTTTTTTGAAGAAGATTAAGAGAGAGTTACTAGGAGAACGTTCTAGATTGGGTTGAGTAGCAACCTGGTCGTATGATGAGCCTGAATGAGTTGCTGAGAGAGTTTGATCGGAGATACTGATGACTTTCAACTCTAGAGCGAATAACTTTAGATGCTAAGAGAAAAGAGCTTTTTTTGCAAGCTATCGATGATGTTACGGCAGATCAGTTATGCTTCATGTTGGCTGATCGATCTGTTGAAAGAGGAGTTACTACTGATTGAGAGAGAGTTGAGGATGCTGTTGCTGTACTAACGAGATAGAGGCGTGGAAGAGTGGCCGTGAGAGAGCGTCCGCTTGCAGAAGTGGTGTCTCAATCTCACGCTGCTCCTCAAGTACAACAACCTCCGCCTCATGCTCCTAGACCTGCTATCTCGGCTGCAGTTCTTTTAATGCGAGTTGTGCCACTTCTTGAACAAAGGACACATGTTCAAAGACCTGCGGAGAATCGTGGATAGCATGACCAGATCGAAGACTTGATTCGACAGATGTGAAACTGAAGGTGGAGCTAGCTGACCTATAGAGAGAGTAGTCATCGGCACCTGCTGCTGCACGTCTAGGAGGTACTCCTGTTCGTAGATGTATCTGGTGTGACAATTCTGATCATTTTCATGGAAACTATCAAGAGCTTATGGTTGCTTTGCGAGATGGTGTGGTTCGCTACCCGAACGGTAGGCTACACCTTTCTCCGACTGGAGAGCCGTTGAATACGCAGTTTGGACGAGGAGGCATGAGAAGTCTGCCTCAGATCGCCACAACTGTAACTGTAAATGTATTGATGGCACCACCGGTGAATCTTGATATATATGCTAGCATATTGAGGTTTCTTCTAGTCCTACGTTGCTAGATAAGACTGCTGAGAAGAGTATTGCTCAAGTTCCTTCTGAAATACTGAAGAGAGGAGCTGAGACTATCCGTAAGGTCACAGGGTGGGGTGATCTTGTTGACGTTGCGTCTCTCAAAGCATTCTTGGATGTGGATAGACACGTTCACTGACAAGATGCTTCTGTGGAGGAGAAGAGACGACGAGAAGCCTCTGAACTTGATACTGGAGTTCCAGAGGAGACTGGAGCAGACGGAGAGTCACAAGAAGGCGAGCAGCTCTTGTAGAAGACGTCCCGTCTACTTCTGCAGCTCCTCCACCTGCACCAGGTCCGATGGAGGACGTGCAGAGATCCTAGCACGAGCCAACGACTGCTGGTAGGCGGTTTACTACCCAAGAGAAAGATAAGGGATCGGCTTACAAGTTGGCGGTTGATATCGAAACTTCTACTGATCTCAAGAGCATCTTGGAGCAAAGAATATTGGACGCACGAATCAGGTTTTCTCTTCAGGAGGTTCTTGGTATTGCGAAGAGGGAGTTTCACGAACTGATCATCGACATCATCAAGCGAAAGAGACAGGTGATGTCCGAACAAGTAGAAAGTCAGATGATAGATGCAGTATGAGCTTCTCTGAATGATGCAAAGTTCAAAAAGGTGCATTTTCAGGAGGCTGATGACACACAAAAAGTGTTGGTTACTGGTACCAACACTGTTGAGTTCGATGATGATGAAGCTGGCGATGAGAGTCTAGCTACCGATAGTGACTTCAGAAAAAGACACTGGGCTCGTGCTACGACTGCTACACGAGTTCGTCTTGGAGCCTCGAACCTGTTGATGCGTTAGTTGATCACGGTTTTGAAATCAACATCATGTCACGGGAGGTATATGAAGAGGTCAGTGGCCTATCGAACTGAACCATGGTTAGGTGCTACGAGCTGCAAACAACTAGAAGGGTGGGTTATACGGTGCTTGTCCTAACGTGAGGATGAAGTTAGGTGATGTGGAAGTAGATCAGCACTTCTTCGTGCAGTCTTCTGCTTCATATCTTGTAATTCTTGGCCAGCCTTATATCACAGCAGTTCGAATGGAGACTAAGGTGATGGACGACAGATCTCACTATGCTAGAATCGGTAGTCCAGATGATAGACGTTCTGTGCAGTTTTTTACCGTTCGTACAAACCACGAACGAAACCGACAGACTTGAGAGGTTCTCCTATCTATAGGAGCAAAGGTTTTCAAAAACCACTCTTGTAGGACGGGATAACAAGAGTGATGGATCTATTGCTACTATGATCCCGCTTTAGCAGCTTGTGAGATCACATGAGGTTGACGAAGAGGCTGCTCAAGATTCAAAGTGTAGTCATAGTTGGAAATCTGGTTTGATGACTTTCAGTTCTGATGATTGGAGTGAGTTCATGCGAGTAAAGTATCTGTCTGAGAAGAGTAGAGGGCAGATGGGAAAGTATGCAAAAAATCTGCGCTGTACAGGAGTTTTGAATGAAGATGAGATGATTTCTGGTGTTTACGAGGAGTTTATAGGTGTACAGTCTTTTGTTCGTTGGCTGGATGATGTGGATAGGTTGATGGAGCAGATGGGAGGAAGGGTGGTGATCTCCATCCACTCTCGTAAACTCTATGAGGAGATTACCTCGTGCTTGCAATCTCATCCTCATCCGAGACTGGAGAGTGGATGGAAGGATGCAATCTGCTAGTGTGGCTCTCGTCAAGAAGAAGAGGTGCACACAAAATACAAAACTGTAACGAAGAAGGTGAAACCAATGACGATCCAGTTACCAGTTGACTCACAACAGCAGATGGAGTTAGCTGCCACGGAGCCTGTACTTAGAGATCTTAAACATATAGGACACAAGTTTACTCAAGAGACACTCGAGCAGCTCCAGATAGGAGGGGGTGGCTTCTTGACTGAAGGAGAGAAATGAGCTTTCGAGCAGATGATAGTTAGTCACGGTAACACATTTTCTTTCTCAGCTGAGAAGATTGGTTGTGTGGATCCTAGTGTGATAGCTCGATGGTTATCTTCACTGTTCCTCATGTACCTTGGGACTTGAAGCCGATTCCAGTCCCTCGTGCATTGCTACCAAAAGTTGTTGAGTTACTAAAGAAGAGGATGCGGATGGATATTCTTGAACTATCTATGGCTCCGTACTCTAGCCGATGATTCACAGTACCTAAGAAGACAAGAGCCTTACGTTTCATCCAAGACTTGTAGCCTACCAACAACATCACGATTCGAAACGTTGGGACAAGACCCGTGGTTGATAAAGTAGTCGAGGCATTTGCTGGAAGATCTATCTATTCTATTGGAGATCTGTTTTCAGGTTATGATAAATTTCAACTTGCTTTGGAGAGTAGAGACTTGACTACCATGCGTACACCTTTTGGGTTGATGCGGATGTGTACTCTTGCTCAGGGAGCGACAAACTCGGTAGCTCATATGCAAAACATTCCAACTAGTCTCGAGGAAGCCTAACCTCTTTGGCAAAAAAAAACTAGTTGACAATTTCTAAACATTCTACTTAAGATTCTAACTTGCTAACTTATTAGTATTCACACTTACTTACTAGGTCCCCAGAAGCTCACTTTTTGGTCGCAACCTGATTTGACTTAGACGGGTGACTAAGTTTACATTGCAGTTATAAAACTGCAACCCAATATAACCTCAAGCCACAAGACAAGTGTAAGAATGCACACTTGCTTTTCCGACGTTAAGGCAAACATAAGTCTTGGTTTAGATGCTTATCCAAACCAACTTGTTTCCTTTGAGTGCCCTTCTTTCCTCCTCTTGATAACATTATAGGTATATGATCATAACTAGTTATAGCCATGTAGTACCAATACACTTTGAAAATTTCCAAGAAACAAATTCTTTATTTCCACAAAATACAAGTCAAAGCTATAAAGTCCATCAACTCAAGAAAGGGAAAGAGGTTTACTTGGCGGCAAGAACATCACGAGACGATGGAGCAGTTGAAGGGGATTCTGAAGTCTCCACCTATACTAAGGAGGCTTAGCTACGAGAGCGGGAGACCTGTGGTACTAACCGTTGATATGAGTCCAAAGGCGATTGGATGGGCAGTTGGTCAAGAAGATGCAGAAGGTGTGCGGTTTGTTTCAAGGTTTGGAGCTCGGATCTTAACAGATAGACAGCGTAACTATCCTCAAGTGAAGCGTGAGTTGTGGGGAGCTGTTACTGCTATGAAGGTAGATCGAGAGTTCTTGATAGGAGCTCGTGTGATACAAGAAACAGATTGTTTGTCTTTGTTGGGTATGATAGCGAACTGCAATACACCAGACATAGCAATGCTGCGATGGATCGCTTATGTCCAGAGTCTGAACCATGAGCTAAAGCATATAGCAGGGAAGGACAATCCAGTTGCAGATATGTTGTCTAGGGCTCGTTATACAGATGAAGATGAGATGTTTGCAGAAGTGGAGAATGAAGAGAGGAGAGACGTTTGGTGCCAAGTTGGTCAGCAGACTTCAGACTTGGAACCACTGCCGTTCAATGAGGAGTTCTACTCAGAAAAGTTCTGCGGTATTGGATTTTATCTGAGTTCGTTATGCAGAAGAGAAGGATGGAGTGATGCAGAGTTCAAAGAGATCAGACAGAAGGCGTACAGTTATCTTCTACGTGAAGGTTATCTGTGGAAACGTCCGAAAAGAAGAGATGGAATGCTCAACCGACGAAGCTGAATCTGCTGAAAGAGTTTCATGACACCTTATGGGCTGGACATCGTGGAGTCTGGGCTACATACACGAAGCTGAAGGAGCGTTACTGGTGGAAGGGTTTGTATCAAGACGTGGTGGACTTTGTTGGGTCGTGTCTGCAATGCCAGTTCTACTCTAAGGTCCGTTACAGAGATAGGCTTGTACCTACTTATCCACCTAGTATTCATTTTCAGTGGGTTCTTGATCTTGTGATGATGCCACCGGGGTTATGGGGGTTGCGTTACTTGGTGTTGGCTCGAGAGGATCTCTCCAACTATGTGGAGGGACGAGCACTACGGACGAAGACTACAGAGAATATATGCAGGTTCGTGCTTGAAGATATCATCTGTCGTTATGGATCGGTTGAGAGATTACGTGCAGATAGAGGCGCTCGTTCTGGAGTAAAGCTTCGACTTATTACTGCTATGAATCTAGAGGGCATCGGTAAGAGTGAACGAGGACACCCTTCTATTGTTCACACTTTAGTGAAAGCATGCGATGGTAAGCCCAGAGAATGGTCGAGACTACTTCCATTTGCTTTGTGGGCTGATAGAACTACACACTGTACCACGACTGGTTATATGCCAGTTGAGCTTATGTTGGGTCAGAAATCGATCATGCCTGCTGAGGAGTACTTTCCTTCGTGGACTACGCTACCGTGGGAAGATGGTATAGAATCGTGCTTCACTCCTAAATTTACATATTAGGCAGTTGGAGCGAAGGGAGGAGGATCTTGCTGATGCGTAGGAGAGGCTGAAGGTGGCTCGAGTCAGAAACAAGGAACGTTTTGACAAGACTCATCGACTACGACCGAAGCTAATACATGTTGGTGACTGGGTTCTGGTATATGATAGCACGTTGGAGAATCAGCATTCTACACTTCGTAAGTTCTCTCGAAGATGGTTCGGGCCTTATGTTGTGCTAGATGTGTATAGTTTGTGTGAATTGGATGGTACTCCTTTGAAGCTATCTGTGGCTGACAAACGTGTGAAACTGTTCAAGAGACGCGGAGGGTCAGTTGAGTTACTCAACTTTCTGGAGTCAGAGCTGAGGACAACAAGAGACGGAGACGTCACAGTGTTTGATGAGGCTGAGGCGGAGGAGAGCGATGATGATGAAGATCAAACAGAAGACTGAGGAGATTGGCACATACCGGAGGAGGTGCAGGTTTGGAGGGGGTGGATGTCGTGATGTGAATCATTTCACATAGTAAATGATTTACTTCTCTGTCAGGCGTTAGTCTCTCTGAGTGAAGTTAAGACCTCAGAGAAGTCCATTTTTGGAAGATGTTATATATTTTGAGTCTTAGTAGGTTGATTACCATGTTGATAGGGTTTAAGCTCATGGGTTGTATTTGCGTGTCGCCCATGCACGCTTTCTAGCTGATTTAAGTTATTTTTTGGAGCTGCGTGTCGTTTTAGGTAGTTTAAGTTTTACGTTGGCACTCTAGGAGGCTTGACGTGGTAGTCTATGAATGTAGATAAGTTACCAGGTAGTTTAAGGCACAAAAGGACAGTCAAGTGGAGCTATGAACTCCCATTGGTCCATTTTTGTCTTTTGTAAAACTCTAAGTTTAGAAACAGAGCTCTAGAGTGGATTTCGAGCAATTGGTAAGGACATTGCGAAATTTGAGAGCACAGGGAGATAGAGCTCGTCGAGCCAAGCACTGTCAGTGAAATTCTTGATCGATTTGGATCAATAAACAAGGCGTTATGCCCAATTGAAGTTCGGATTGTGTCAAATCTGCATCACTTTTGTTGATTTCGGGGTTTTTAGTGTCAATTGCAGCAGCATCGAGGAAATCGCTTCAAACCTTCGTGGTTGTGTTCACTGTCAGCAGGGCTACGACTTTTTCCAAATTTTCATGTCAATTGAGTGAGTGAGTAATTCAGGGCGACCGCTGAAGTAGAGGGGGTCCGAAAAGCTCTCAATCTGGAACAGCAACTTCAGAGAGCGAGATCTGGAGTTTTGTGTGGAATCAGGAGGCCGAACTTCACAAGAGTGTTCAGCAAACTGTGTACTGCAAATCTTGTAAGAATTTTCCAAAGTTATCAAGCCAATTCTCTGTTCTAGGTCGAAACAGCTGTCTGGGTACCAGAAATTGCCGTAATTTCTCTACTCAGAAAGTTTCTACTCATATCTTAGTGCTCTGAATTGATCTGAAGCTGAAACTTCGTATGTGTATCCAGTAGGACCTCATTTACATGTAGGAGGAGTTCTGAAGTCTGAACCTTCACATATCTCTCAATCCTGAGTGCCAAAGTTCGCCATCTGATCTTATCATTGCTAGTTAAGTCTGAACCTTGCTTCCTGAACATATCAGAAGAGCCAAGAGACTTATATGAGTGTTTTTCAGAATCACCTTGAGACCTGAAGCCTATCCTTTGAGTAAACCAGCCACAACCTGAAGCCCAACGCTTCCCTGAGTAGATTGAACACAGCCTTCAAGCTCATATCACAGCCAGAAGGTTCGCCCTTCCCAAGAAGACTCTCAACCCGACAACGTATAGAATCTATATTGATTCCTTTTCTCAAAATGTTGTGAGCAGCAAGGTACTGTGATGAAACAAATTTACTGAGAACTAGCCACATTTTTATTTCAGTTAAGAACTTTTGCTTTGGTAAATTCTGAGGATTTCCTTCAATGGTTTCTTCACCTAGATAGATGAGTTTATTTATTTGATACTTCATGTGTATGATAAGACAAGTAAAACTATGAATGATTAATGATCTGTTTCATCCTTGTGTAGAAGTAGAGAAAAATAATAGGACTTTTTCATGAAAAGAGAATATAGTACCTTTGTGGTAGAACAATTTCTACATTTTGCAAATAAACTAATGAAATATATGAAAATGCAAATACTCTCACGTTTATTTGAAAGCCAGTGAAAAGCGACGAATTGGATACCAAAGGGATGCAAAGAGCTCATCAACCTGAAAAAGTGCAAGTGAAGAGCTCAAATTTGAGTTTATACATGCTAAAAAACCATCAAAAATTCCAAAATACAGAAACTTGTATAAATGGTTCAATTTCTTGATTATTTGAAAGCAAACTCACAAAAGTGGTTTGTTCGTTACCAGAATGCTCATAGGGGCACTGAGTTCAACCGTTTATACAAATTGTTCTTAGACTATATTGTTCTAAAGTTTTAAACTGTTCTGATTGTTTTTAACTTCCATCGTATCTAAAATCAAAAGCGTAATAAAACAAAGTTTGAATTAAATAAAAAATTTAGAACTTAAATGTCTTTAAGATTTAACGTTGAAGTCAAAACCCTTCTAATAGTTTGAAGACTACCATAAAATCATAGTAACCTAGAGTAATCTGACCAACGCAACTAGTGTGTTGTTTAATCATGTGGTCAAGGTATCATTCCGGCCACTGGCTGTAGTTGGCCTAAGCACTTCAGTTTCAAACGGGTACTGAATCTGTTTTACCTGAAAAGAAATTATGTTAAATCGAGCAACTAAGCCAAAATTTACTATCCGGTGTTAGATCAAACCGGGGCGGATTCCTTGATTTGTGGTGTTTTTAACGGTTGTGTGCGTAGCCTCAACTTGCTGTCACTTGACCCAAAAACTCACTAGCGAACTACTGCAAAGAGTGGTGTAATCGATTTCATGTAAGAGCGCAAAAGCTCGACAAGCGAGTGTAAAAGAGTCATTCACTCTCTCCTCTTCGCAGAAATCCATGTCTCCAGTGTCAGACTTTGTCAGGAGTGTAGATTCAAAAGTTTTGAATAATGTGCAATAGATTACTTTTACTAACATAGATTTTATTGCGTTTCGAGACATAGGTTGACCTTGAGAAGTGATAAGTAAAATTATTGCAGAAACCAGTACAATGTTTTATGAAAGTTATGAAAACCCCTTACAACCAACTGTGGAATAGTCTAGTAAACTAGATATGCTTTCCCTAACAATTTACTTGACCGCAACCCTCTTAAGATTGTTCTACTTGATCACACCTTCACCGTAACCGCAGGTTTAATAGAGCAAAATGTAATTTCAATGTGAATCATTCATTTGAACAACAAATCACCATTAGTCTGACTTGTGAGAGTTTTCGCATGAAAAGTTAGGTTAGAAGTGTCTGTGTAGTCTCTTACTTGTTCTATGTTTAGCAGAAGTAGGAAGCCTACTCTCTCGAGCAGCAGGTTTACATGCGTAACCCGCCTTTGGTAATGGCTTAGGATTGTAAAGCACACCATCAATGGGTAAGATATTCCACGACGTAACACTCGTGGTCAAAGGTTTATTCTTATGTTGTTTGATAGAAATTTTTCGGGTGTGTTGTCTAGTTATGACAATAAACTTGATATTGCCGTTCAAGGTTGCATTAATCAAGTCCTAAATCCAAAAAAATATCAAGGGTGCGGTAAAGTAAATTTATGTGCTTTCCATCAACAGTTAGAGAATAAAAACATCATGTACGTGGTCTAAGTACATAATGATGGTATGAGCAGATGAGAGATAACTTTGGAAGCCATAGCTACACTCTACACTACACAATAACCTCCCGTTTAACCAAAAATGGGTCCCTCTTTCCCTTGTAGGTTTGTTGGGGTCTTTTCATCACTTGGCTATTCATTGTGTCGTGTTCTCGTATAGCTACACTTCCTCTCGTATAGCTGGAATAGTGAGACAGAACGTTTTCATACGTCCAGTACGAGACTGTGTCGTTGTGGTAGTCCGCGTGACTCCTTCCATGCGCGAAGAGAACTGACCAAAGACACAAAACTGCATAAGAGCCTTGGAACTTGGCACAGATTCTCCATACAGTCAATTTATGTTCAGGATTCCACGACTCCAGGGTCGAAGCCTACGATCGCTCCCACAGGCATCACCGGTTTCCGTCAGAGGGTCGGCGACCGGGAGGATTGACAGGCACGGCACGCAGGGACCTGCTAAGAATCGTAAGATAAAAAAGTTCTAAATGTAAGATTCGTTGACATTCGTGAGCCTCAACGAATGAAATCATGAAGTTCATCATTCTGGCTGGATTCATATGTGAAGGTTGACAACAAGTTTCATCATTTCATCACTTGGAGATTAGTGCTAGCCAAAGTGAAGAAAGAAGATTCTTTAACAAGAAGAACTCTAACCTTCGTAGTTTATCAAATATAACTTTGTATAGAACTGTTCGTTGCTCACGACTAACCGTTTGAGTTGACAGTACCGTTTCTTCTCAAAATTCTTATTAATGTTTCTGAAACCTGAACATAAACGTCCTTACTACCAAAAGGAGTACGAAGCAACTTAAAAGTGCTTGAGGTATATTTCTGCTGGTGCTTCTGGAAAATGTTCGCAAGAAACACCCATGGCCTCTTGCCTGAGTCGTTATGCAACCAAACTGGATAGTTTGAGTGATTTTTCCTTTTTAGAGTAGTTATTATGGAGTCAAAATCTACATAATATTTTAATCTAAATATAATAAGTATTTTTATGGGATCGTGAGATTATGTTTTGTAATCTTATGATTTGATGCATAATCTCACGCTCTCCTCAGATCTTGACAATATGGAAGTTAAAGAAATAAAATGTCCCAGTGCATAACGTATAAATATTTAAACAATATTTGTGCATTACTATATGTAATGCCATCTTAGTCTAGCATTACGTCTGTTTCAGTCTCTATGTAGACTGTGACTTCCAGTAGAGGTAATATATTCTTAAGAGTGCATTATCCTATACATAACCATCTCTCGTGGAGTAAAAATATCTAATAAAGATTTTCACACTCTATATTAGATAGTAGAGAGTGTTAAAGTTTAAAAAAGAAGATTTTTTAATGAAAGAAAGAGAAAAAAATTATTTATCAAAGGATAACTTTGTATAGAACTTTGCATCTCAAAAAGTTACCTTTGTGAATTGGCAGGACAATTCGTGTCTAAATTTCTTATGCTTCTGAAACTTGGAATAACCACTGAGTATTGATTTCTCCACTGCCAAAACAGAATGAAAAGCAATTAAGAAACTTCCTTGCACTCCTGGTCAATCATCATTCTCCCATAATAATTAGTAAGATTATAGCTTTGGACGCCTCTAATGCAAAGGTTTTACTCGTTAGAATCTCTACAATGTGGAAATTTACTTGTCTAAGAGCATACTAGTCTTTACTTTACAGAATTCTCTTAAAGCTATCCCGTTTTCTTCACTTAAAGATTGCAATAAAAACCCTTTAACCCCTTATCAAATCATTTGAGGAATAGTTTCCAGTAATTCTGAAAAGGTTTGAGTTTCTTATATTCTTTAGGGATCCATTTAAAGAGTACGTTGGGGAAATTCCTCCCTTAGAGATAAAGATCTTTCACTCTTCATATGTAAAATAGAGATAAGGTCTTTGTCTTTATACGGGTCGAGATGCTTTAACACTTTGTTTATGAAATTATTCCTAGTAGGTGGTATTGTAAGGATCTATCACGTGACCTTTTAAACTGGTCGAGACTAGATTCCTTAACCTATACCTCAGCATTACACAATCTCTGAATCCAAGAGATGCTCAACAAGTAAACTGTATCACTCTAAGGACGTTCTAGTTCTACTCCAGAGAAGTTTAACGATGAATGTATCAATGAAAGCCTCTTTAATAGATTTATTCTCGGTAAATGCTTGAACATGTCTATAAAGTGTTATTTTCCGTTGACCAATTGTATGATGGAAGCTGATCATACAACTGGTCTTGTGCATGTGAACAAAATAATATATAGTAATGTCAGCAAAACAAGTGTAATTAGTACAATTAGTACCATGCAGAAGATGAAACCTTGTTATCAAACAAAATCAGATATATCGTATTGCGAGCATGAAAAATGACACGTGACAGTAAGAAGCCAACATTTTGGAATTTCTCTTGGATGGATGGATATACATATTGTCTGCTCTTCTCTTGCCAGCGATCATGGACTTGGTATAACAAGTCACAAGCCACTTGGAACAAGAAACTATAAAATAATCTATTCGACAGTTATTTGCAAATAAACCATCTAAGCCTTAGTCTCTTTGCATTTACTCGTGGTTTATTTCGGATAAACAGGCAATCTTTTCTCTCTACGTCATTGTCTAGGTTTGAAAAATAGATAGACCATTGTTTAGACTCAGTTTAGATTTGAGTTGTTAATATACCACTGCTGAGGCTGGAGAAGATACGAACCTGTTTGATTGCTGATAGATACGTTAATATTCAAAAAATACTTACATGGTTGTCGTGAACCCCTGGAAGGTAATGGTTTATATGATAAACCACTCCCTCTAGAGGTTTATGTACTACTTAAACGATTTTATGAGAATATAAAGACTCTTTTTATTATTATTTTAGAATAGTTTTATACATTATCATCTGCAGTGGATTATTAGACAAGATATATGATAATCCTTGATTGGTGATAAGTCATGATTTACATGATAAACCATGAAATTTATATAGTATTTCTAGAAACGCAGTTCAATGGTTAGATCTTCTCCTAAAACAATCAAGACTTTATATCTTTTTAAATCTTTTCCACTAGGAAAACAACTGTCATAATCATGCATCCTAAACATTATATTATTCTCGGTTCAATCCCAGAGAATGGTTTAGGACTAAAAAACCACTCTTTCTCGTGACTTATGCTATGCATATTCTGTGCCTAAGTCAAATCAAACGGAATAGAGATCGAGCAAGATCTGGTTTGTAGCTTGAATGCATATGGACTGTGAATTTCTGAACTCTATGTTATGTAAAAATGGGGCGTTAGCAAGTGTTCATTTATTATGACACCTACTATGAGTATACGCTGCTTTAAGTATATGCACTGATCTACTATATTGTAGCAAACGCTTGAGCCAGATTTCACATTACTCGTGTGTGCACACTCGCCTTACCAAGCTTTACTGTTAATAACACAACTCTTGTACACTCTGGTGGTCCATTCCTTCACGGACTTTAGACTCATTTTCTTCTGGGAATCTGGATCTGAAAATTTGAATGTATTTGACCTCTAAGCGATCAATTTTTTTGAGCATTTCCATTGGGCATTTCTAGTATATTTAAATAACATAATGAGAGTCAAATTTCTTCTCTGTGTTGAGTACGACATTCGGTTAAGTAAACCCTATGACAAAAGAATACTAGATTAGAAATAAATTTTAAAAAGAAAAAATTAGAAAAAATTATTGAAACATAAACAAGAAGCCTCGCTTGCAGTGGAATTGTCGATCTGTACGTTAGAGGTTTAACTCAATCTAGATTCTCTCTATTTCTTCTTTCTTAACTATATAATAAAACGACAGAATACACACAACAATATTCTCTTTGCTTTTCGGTTTAACCATCGATGTATAATTATCTAACGCAGATTAAACACCAAGCTTGCTAATTATTCAAAGTAAATTTAAATATAGCATGAAAAATAGAGTGACCAAAAAGAAGTTTTTCTTAGAATTTTTCCACAAAGAGTGTTTGCATTGCACGCCAAAAGTGATTTCGGCTAATTTTCAAACTTTCATCAGAAGGCGTCTCAAACCCCACCCCCATATAAACACGAAATTAAGGGTTGAACCCATATACTGCAAAGTTGTTAGATGATATCAGAGTAAGCACAAAGTGGACAAACGTCCGACTGGAAAGTTTCGGACCGCTGTGAATAGAAAAAATTCACAAGAAGAGATCACTTTAGGAATTTCTACGAGTATCTCCTCAAGTAGAGTGGGGTCGGTCACAAGAAATCTCTATAAAATAGTCTACAAGGACGACAAGAATGTTTCACGACAGAGCTTCAAAAATGCTACATCTCTCGACAAACTGATGGAGAAGAGATTCGTTTGTACCGCAATGAATCTTTCAGACTTCACATGCGCTTGGTCTTTTTTGTGCAATGAGCACCACGAATAACTAAGGAGAGTCGGTTGATGCTTTTAGATTCGAGTCACGTTGATGGGCCTCATCTGTTAGACGAGGCCCATCAACGTGATTTGAATTTGGGTCTATGAAATCTTCATCATGAAAGACTACTTACTGTCTCACGAGTGCTGTTTGTACAGTTCAT
Organism: Asterella californica; assembly: GCA_036924285.1. Classification (NCBI taxonomy): domain Eukaryota; kingdom Viridiplantae; phylum Streptophyta; class Marchantiopsida; order Marchantiales; family Aytoniaceae; genus Asterella; species Asterella californica. The sequence goes on from JAYKYS010000003.1 coordinate 5,923,369, forward strand.
CTCTCGTTCCTCTTCCCTCTACGGGCTGGAACGATACTCCATATACATCTATTGTAATAAACTTTTACTTTAATAATGTAAAAAGGCTAAACAATTACAATGTATTTACGCTAATCCTAATGGCTACTCAGATTCATCGGATGGGTGCATTTTTACCCACAGCTTCTATTTTTAAGTAACATCTTCTTGTCTTTTAGCTCATGTCCATCATCTACTTCAACCTCCGTAAGATTTTGGACGCCTTCAGCGAAGTCTCTAGCAAATCACAGCCGCTTACACGCAAGTGCTCCAACCTACTTAAACTTTCAGATGTCTCCGGGCCTCCTTCAAGCTTTTCACACGAAATTATTTCTAAATGTTTCAACCTCTCTAAGTTTCCAAATGTCTCTGGTAATCTTTCCAGTACATGACACCATTTAATCTCCAAATGCTCCAACCTACTCAAGTTTCCAAATGTCTCCGACAGCTCTTCAAACTTTGCACACTCTAAAATCTCCAAGTGCTCCAACCTACTCAAGTTTCCAAATGTCTCCGGTAATCTTTTCAGTAATTTACACAAGCTAATCTCCAAATGCTCCAATCTACTCAAGTTTCCAAATGTCTCCGGTAATCTTTCCAGTACATAACAACTACTAATATTCAAATGCTCCAACCTACTCAAGTTTCCAAATGTCTCCTGTAATCTTTCTAGTACCTTACACCCGTAAATCTCCAAACGCTGTAAATCTCCAAACGCTGTAACCTACTCAAGTTTCCAAATGTCTCCGGTAATCTTTTCAGTACCCTACACCCGTAAATCTCCAAACGCTCTAACCTATTCAAGTTTCCAAGTGTCTCCGGTAATCTTTCCAGTAAAGGACACCATTTAATCTCCAAGTGCTCCAACTTACTCAAGTTTCCAAATGTCTCTGGTAATCTTTCCAGTGTCGTGTACTGGAAAGATTACCAGAGCCATTCGGGCAGCCTTTCCAGTCTTCCACACCAATATAATTTTAAATGTTTCAACATGCTTAAGCTCCCAAATGCATGTGATAGGCGAACCAACCCCCTAGATTTTATAAACAATCGCTCTAAGCTGGACAAATATCCACATGCTTGTGGCGAAAGGATGTCTAGGGAACAATCATCTTCTCTGAATAGTATCAGAACAACCAACGACTTGCAAAATGAAGCTGGAGAGCAAGTTGGAGATTTGCATTGGAACCCTCCCACCAAAGCAGAACTAGACCGCTAGGAAGAGAAAAACCTCCAGTAATCTTACATCTCTCACACGAGAAAAACTGCCTCGAGGTCAAACTCAAATAACGTAATCCTCTTAGCTGTGAGAAGAATTTCTGCAATCTACAGAGACTCTTGTCGAATTGTCCGATATCGCTATCTCCAATAAAATCATGAGAAAGATGAGAAATATCCGCATTGAGTGCAACTACTTTCTCCAGATGAATGAAGTTTTCTCCCTTCATGCAAAAAGAACATAAATCATAAACATAAATAAGTTAAGACTGCATATCAATATTATAGGTCCACATATACTATTAGTTCTTTTGACTCAAAGAAGAGCGTTTTTGTTTCGAACTCTATTTAATTTAATGAGTTTGTATAACAAATACCATACATACTCTAAACCCAAGAAACTATTCACGAATGCCCTCCTTCATTTCATCTATCGGAAAAGGAAATAAGACAATCAGATCAAGCAAAACTGTACATGTATACGTATCACGAAGAAAAGGATGAGTCCTAAGTGCAAACACTTACCCATTGATCGTCAATCAACGAAACATATCGACCCGACATTTTTGCAATCCTCTGGCCCATTCTCCTCAGATGTTCATGCATATGTATACGCGTAAAGATTTTGACCTTCCGACCGTCATCTCCATGGTCCGTCGTCCATCGTGTTCGAGAAGTGTCAATCACACCCCTGGCAGAGTCTGTGTACCAGTTCATCGTTTCTTCTTCTTGAACCAGAGACCTGTCCACCAATGTTTTCCATCCTGTGTGCGGATATGTGTACACTGAAGACCATGCACTTCTAATTTCTTCGAAACTAAAAAGAGGATCTTCAACGAGCAAAAGAGAGACAGAATCCAGAAACATATGCTTTTCCGGATCTCCCAAAGCATCATAGCTCAGTTGCAATTTTCTCCACACTCTCTCTTCCAGATCTAAGTTGGGAATTTCTTCTACATTTCTCACTGCGTCCAAAACCTCACTCCAAATCTTGTCATCCGTTATCGTTCCAAGATATTTTCCAAGGACCACCAGAGTGAGCGGCAAACCTGCACATCCTTTCACTACGTCCTCCATAATGTGCTTCAAGCGCTCCGGAGGTTCCTTTCCAGCAGGAAATGCGTGCGTGATAAACAACTCTCTCGCAAATTCGTGTTTCAAAAATGGAACGTCACATATGTAGATCCGATTTACACCAAAGTATCCCAGAACTCCAGCATTACGACTGGTTATTATGAATCGACTTTCTTTCGAGCCGTTGTCAGCTGCTATCTCTTGTAGAAGCTCTGCATGTTCGAATTTCTCAATGTCATCGAACACAACCAGCAACTTTTTGCCAGTGACTTCCGCCCACATATCTGCGCTGGTCCCTCCTGGCACAGACTGGCCATGGCGACGCATGTTCTTCCAAACCTTCTCCTTGATCTCTTCCTTGTTTCCTTGGATCAGCTTCACTTCACTCACGAAACAAGTGTACTCAAATGTGGAAGATAGGGTGTTGAACGCTACCCTCGTCATGGTCATTTTACCAACACCTCCCATGCCACAAAACCCCAGAAAAGTATGTTTCTGCAAGTGCTTCTGAACTTCAGTCTGAAGAGATTCTACCCCCACCACGTTCAGGACAACCTTTGAGGGTACAAAAATACACAGAGAGAATCCGATTCAGTGAATGCATATGGCAGTCCATCTAATTTACCGATGAGCATATCAGAGATTCTGAAATTCTGAAATTAATGGTTCGGACACTAGTCCGAACCACAGGGTTCGAGTGTAGGTCTGGACCACAGTTTCTCAAAAAGTGGTTAAGTGTTGGAGCTCCAGCGACGTTTTAGATCGTGGACGAAGCTCCACATAAGACCTTGAAGCGAGTAAGGTATCATTGGAAAGGTCTCTACGAGAGCTTTCCTGTGATATACAGAACTCCTCGAAATGACCTCCGAATTGAGAATTATGACCGAACCAGATTAGGTTGTGGTATAATTTATAAAGATCACAGAGGAGAGTGAGACCGCCGATCCCCCGAAGTATATATGAGAGGGGCTCATTGCACAGGCGAGCCAGGATGAGTCACCCGACCCTAGGGTTCGCCCGGTAGACTTTGGGAGCATGAGGTGATGACTGGACCAGTTCCAAGACACGTTCCGGTCCAGACTTGGACGTCTGGATTTGAGAATGATGTAAAGACTGGAGCAAGACTAGAGAACGAGTCGGCGGGTTAGACCACCGTTCGAGAGCCTGTAACATCTAGGGGTTTCATAGTAGTAAATATGTGATAAGTTATAATTATGTGTGGTGAGTCTTCTAAATAAGTTCTAAGGCTAGACCATAATCTAAATTAGTGACAGATAACTAGGAGTAATCACAGTTAGAGTTGGAAGTATTCGAGGACAGAATATTAAAATATTCTGAAGTGTGAGAACTACTATTTGTTTGGTTGTGCATAAAATGACAAGGATGTGAATAATACACTCTTGTCTTATGCGTAACTGATTTTTATTGATTGTAGAGGCTTAAGAGTCAAACAATCAAGAAGGTTGTTGACCTTTTTGGTTGGATTATGTGTTAGTATTTTGTCTTATAAGGAGTAATTTGAGATTCTTTTCAAAGATTCCTTTATACTTCTAGAAGGATCTTAATTATTAGAGTAGAGTCAAAAGAAGAGAAATCTACTCTTGACTTAGGACTTTAACCTTTGACTTGGTCTCGATAAATTACAGTAAATCAGATTTATAAGTAGTTACCGTGGTAAATCTGGAGTAGTATAAATAGAGGGGTTGTGGAGTGATCCCTCATCCTCCCTTTTCTTTGTATTTAGAAGCCATTAGACTATATCTATAAAGGGTGCATTTTTCCATCTCTATGTCTCCATGAGAGTTCCTGTTCCAAGTGAGGAAGTGATATGAGCATGTTGAGAGTTGGGTTTAGTCGAAACCTCCTAGGTCCATGATGCGTCTCATCAAGGCCATCTGAGGTTTACCCTGGGTGAGAGACAGGACCGATAGCACGCTTAAGGGTCACATTTTTGGTTCCGTTGTCGGGACCTCACTACGAGGCTTGAGAGATATATTTCGCGAACATTTTTACATCAGACAGAAGGACGTTATGAGAGAGCATATCGAGAGAACTCTTGGAGAGGCTAGAGCTACTGTCATGTTAGAGACCTTAGAGCCATTCGTGTATCCTGTTGTCATCTAAGATGCATTCGAGATCATCTTGTATATTTTGTACACGTAGGATGTTAGAATCAGCTGAAGAGAACGTAACGAGTGTTAGAGTTTAAATCTGAGAGTAGAGTGCTTCATATAATCTTATATGATGATGAGGGTAGAGGATAAGATCACTCTTATCAGGTTCTTTGAGTGATAGTTCTTAACGTAGCAACTAAAAAGAAGGAGAGACTAAGGGTTCGAAGGTGTAGACGATTCGCATTCTGGCCGAGTTTACAGTCATTGTCAATGTCTCTGTATTTTTAAGACGTCTTTGAAACTTCTCGACAGACTAGAGGAGCTCTTGATTTATCCATTGTTCCAAAGATCACTAGTTTTGGAGCTACAGAGCTCAAGATATCGCTGTCAAAAGCTCAGTTGGTAGTCTAATCGATCAAAATCTGCATGGGGTCGAATTTAAGTCAAGATCATGGAAGGTCAGTAAGAGTGGATAGTGAGGCTTAGGAACCTTCCTCAGAATCTTGATGTCATAGTGGGTGTGGACGAACGTTCTAGGGAGTTAAAGGTAGAATTTGAAGAGAAGACGGAGCGAAACAAGCAAGACTCTTGCAAGAAGAAGTTGAAGACACAATCTTGGTGTTACTTCTGTAGAGGACTGTGGCACTATGCAGCAAGTTGCCCCGTGAGATTCAAGAGAGAAAATCCTCTGTGAGGGAAAGAATTCTATTGATCTAGGTCTTCGAGTTGGTCCATCGTCTCCTTCACGCGTTTTCAAGGACGAGAACATCTGCTCAAACTGTGGAATTGAAAGTTTACCGAAGGAGCACGAGTGTGAACACGTTATCGCATTGCTAGCATCCACGTCTAGAAGATTGAGAGAGGAGCAAGGAGTTGAAACGGAGAAGCTACCATCTTCAGACGGAAATTTAACTAACGCATGATGGAGATGATAATCTAGATAGTGGAGAAGGTGACGATGAGGATGCGACTCATGCATACGTTTGGTGAGGAGATAGCACAAGCGATTATGGTGGAACCTTTTCCCTTCTTGCTGCCAATGGTTGATTATGTTCGCATGGAGTTAGTGATGTTCATCTTATACTAGAAAACGAAGAGAGATATCAGATTGAGAAGAGAAAGAGACATCGAGAATCTAAGATGGGGAAACTTACAATTTTCTACGGAAAGGATGGAGAGGATGTAGAAACCTTTGTGCGAGATTTCAAGCGGGTATGCATTGGGAACCATGAGAGGAAGAAGGAAGAGTGGGCATCACTCTTACCTGATTTTCTAGAAGATACCGCATTGACTTGGTATGAGGAACATAGAAGGAACAAGATTGAAGATGATACTTGGGAAAGCTTGACGGAGGCTCTAATTGAGAACTTTTTGCCAGATGAGAGCTATGAGAAGCTCATGACCGAGGTGACCTTCTTGAAGCAAGGAGATGCTGAGAAGGTGAGGGCTTATGCAAAAAAGACCGAGAAGTTAGAGGTTCGTTTCAAGACTATATTGAAGAAGAGCGGTGATAATGTGGAGGTTACAATGATGAGGATTGTGGCCATGCTTACTAAGAACTTTGTGGCAGGTCTGAAGCCTCAAATCAGAACTCAAAACTCATGTGAAGTATGAGAAGCCCACCACTAAGACGAAGGTGATTGAAATTGCAGTTCGAATGAAAGAGAGTTTGGAAGGTGATGACGTTCTTCTAGGAGAAGCAAAGGCGGCAAGTGTTGCAAGGATTACACTCGATGGTAGAGCTGCTCAAAGAATCCCGACGCTTGTTGTGGTTAACACACCTGCTGTGGTTGCTGTCAACCCTCCGACGCCTAATCTTCAAGATGAATTGAGACAAATAACATTGGCAGATCTGAAGATCAATGTAGTACAGTTGAAAGAGCGAAGGAACCAAGGAGGAGGAGGAGGCCAACGAGGTTATGGAGGAAATTTCAATCGAGGGCCTCAAAATGAATTCGGTGGTATCTCGTGCTACGAATGTGGTGGTCCTCATTTTCGAAAGAATTGTCCACACTCCATCCAAAATGGAGGACGGAACAATGAAGATGCAAGAGGAAATCTGGGAGGAGGAGTTACGTCATAAAACAAAGACAAAGGCGTTGTCACAATTGCTGCGGTGAAGGTGCCAAATGTCTACGAGAGAGGAGAATGCTCTTACTCTTCTCAAGTGGAACTCTTAGCTCACGAGAGGAAGAGGACGAGGTTTTCGGAAGAACCTATGATCATTGAGGATTCTCCTAGTAGGAGCACCCGTTCCAGCACAATGTCTTCTTCTCAAAAGGAGCCTAGGAAGAAGCTAGGGATGGAGGATTTCACCATTTCAACTGCTCAACCTAGATATGACGTAGTGGAGGATGTCGACGCGCAAAAAACTAACATAACAATGGGCCAATTGATTGCACTCAACCCAAGCTTGAGGAGAGAGCTTCGAGGAGGATTGAGCTCGAGAAGGACCAAGAAGAAGAAATCTAAGGACAAGACCAACGTCTCCAATGTGGGAGTTGGTGTAGTGGATGCTCAGACCTATGAGGTATGCACAAAAGCATCCAAGATCGAGGTTCGTTTGAATGGACACTTTGTACTTGATGTGTTGGTGGACGGAGGTTCTGTTGTGAATGCAATATCTGAACGTTTGATGAAGCGGTTGGAGATGAAATCCACGAGATCGGCGAGCATTATTGTTGGTATGGCAAACAAGCAAAGGGTGAGACCTCGGAGTCCTAGAGAAAGTAGTGGTGTCGGTTATGGGGTATAAACCTTGATGTCTTTTCATATTCTGAAAGATTTCAGCTATGACTTGCTCCTTGGAAGACCTTGGTTGAGAGCCGTTCGTACGATTGATAGATGGCACAAGGGTTACTTGAGGATAGGACCTACCAACCATCGAGTGAAGGTGCCTCTCTCAAGTGGTGGCTGTGTAACTTCTGATTTTGATAGACCAACCAACGACTAGTGGGAATTAGAAATCGAAGACAGTGGAAGTGTCTCCAGAGTAGATACTGGTGGTTCTTCTAACGAAGAGATGTCAAAAGGTGAGGAGTTTGATATGGATTGCATCACGTCTCATATTGGAGCAATTGATTTGCTCCCTCGTCCATCTCTTGAGAAGGATCCGGACAAAACAAAATTAAGTGGAGAGGAGCTAGAGCGAATACTAGCAACCATCAAGTTGGTCCCAAGGTGACTTCGGAGGAGAAAAGAAGATTCTTGGAGATATTCAAGAAATACATCCACGTGTTTACTTTCAACTATAAAGATCTGAAGGAGGTAACATTGGAGACGTACCGGATCGACATGGAGGAGCACGCAAGACCTGCTCGACAAAAGCAATGGAGATCAGCCCGCCAACAGCAGTGATCGTCAAAGAAGAGATTGATAAACTGAAGGAAGTTGGGTTCATTTATGAAGTGGAGAATTCAGAATGGGTATCACTCATCGTGATCGTGAAGAAGAAGAATGGTAAGTTTTGCGTATGTGTGGATTACAAGAAGTTGAATGCGGTCACGAAGAAGGATTACTTCCCTTTGTCATTCATCGATGAGATCTTGGAAGAAGGCGCAGGTCACGAATGATACAGTTTTGGAGACGATTATAGTGGATATAACTAGATCCATATAGTACTTGAGCATCAACATCTAACGACCTTCACTACTCCGTGGGATACATTTGCGTTTCATGTGATGCCGTTCGGGTTATGTAATGCTCCAGCTACTTTTCAACGGTTCATGAACAAAGTGTTCGAACCGTTTCTTGGGAAGTTTGTTAGAGACTTGATTGATGACTTTTGTGTGTATGGACGAAAGGAGGATCTCTTTGATCATCTAATCAAAGTCTTAGAGCGATTGGAGCAAGCTAATGCATCTTTGAATCCAGAAAAATGCATTTTTTGATGCGAGGAGGGTTTGTTGTTGGGGCACATCGTCTCCAAAAACGAAATAGGAGTGGATCCAGACAAGGTGAAGAAGATAATCGAACTGCCATTCCCTACTAGCTTGACCAAGTTGAGACAATTTCTTGGGATGGTGGGATATTATCGTAGATTCATTTCATCCTTTTCCAATAAAGCTCAATCGTTGACCAACTACATGAAGAAGGGTGTAGTCTTCGAGCTGATACTTCAAGATCAGAAGGCTAAGGAGGCGTTTGAAGAGTTGAAAAAGGCATTGGTGATAGCCCCAATCCTCACCAAACCTGACTGGAGTAAGTCATTCGTTGTTTATATTGATGCATCCAATGTTGCGATTGGATGTATCTTGAGTCAGTTAGATGAGAATGGACACGACCATCCAATAGCTTATGCTAGTAGACAGATGGTGCAGACTGAGAAGAACTATTCCGTGGCAGAGAGAGAAGGGTTGGTCGTAATCTTTGCTTTGAAGAAATTTCGGCACTATTTGTTAGGAGGAAAATTTTCTATAGTGACTGATCACAAAACTTTGAAGTACATCTTCAATAAGCCCAACGCGGAGGGAAGGATAGCTCGATGGAAGATCCTCATGGCAGAATATGATTACGTCATTGAGGATAGACCGGGGAGGAAGCATGCCAACGCAGATTTGTTGTCTAAAGCTTACGACGAATTGGGAGAAGAATCATTAGATGACACTTTTCCGGATGAAGACTTGATGACCATCACGTTGAGCAACGAGGTGCCGGAAGAGTACAATGAGGTGTGGAATTTTTTTTCTGATGGTTCATTTCTTGAAGGCATGCGAACGAGAGAGAGGAATGCTCTAATGAGGAGGTGTAAGCCGTACACCATCTTCGAAGGAGTTCTTTTTCATCAAGGTGCTGATGGATTGCTACGACGAGCTGTGGGCAAGGAGGAAGCTGCGAGGTTGATGTTGGAGTTCCACGACGGACCTGTATGTGGTGACCGACTTCGCTGATAAGGTGACGGCTTTCAAAATCTTAGACGCTGGATATCATTGGAAGGGTATTCTCAAGGACTGTTTGGAGTATTGCAGAACTTGCGATGTGTGTCAAGCCTTTGCCAAGAAGTCTACTAGCACTCCTCCCTTGAGATCAGTTCTTGTGCTAGCACCGTTTGAGAAGTAAGGAATTGATCATGTAGACCCTTTGAACAAAACACCTCGTGGCAACAGATATATCGTGATTGCAACCGACTATCTAACCAAGTGGGTGGAAGCCAGACCACTTAAAGCCACAAGAGGTTGGTCGTTTCTTATGAGAACGAATCATTACTAGATTTGGATGCCCTCTTCAGTTGGTTTCTGGTAGAGATGATGAATTTGTGGGAAGCATCACAACCGCTATGCTGTAACATTTCTTCATCAAACCACGAGTGACAACTTCTTACAAACCGAACGCTAACGGGCTAGCTGAGAAGATCAATCAGACCTTGTGTACGATGCTGGCCAAGGATGCTGATATGGAGGATGCGAAGCACAACTGGGATAAGAGGTTACATGCAATCTTGTGGGAGTATAGGACTACTACGAAGACTTCAACGGAGTACACTACTTTTCATCTTGTTTACGGTGTGGAATCGAAGTTGCTCATACAGTTTGATTTACCTACCTTTCAAACTGTCCATAAGAGGTTAAAGAGGTCGATTGGAGCAGCAGATGAGAAGTCTAGAAGGGAGCAACTATTGGAGTTGGAGGAAGCACGAGTGGTGGCAATGGTTCAGATGAAGAAGGCGTAAGAACGTCAGAAGAAATGTTACGAGAAGCGTCTCGATAAGAGAGAAGTGAAGCCGTTCAAGGAAGGAGATATGGTAATGTTTTTTTATGCCATTAGGTATAAGAGCTAAATAGAAGTTCCTTCCACGTTACTTTGGTCCTTTCATTGTCGAGAAGGTATGGAGTAATTTTACATACGACTTAAAGAGCTAGGAGGACGGAGGTTTGACCGGGTGAATCACGACAAGCTCAAGCTCTTCCATCAAAGAAAGTCATCGTTCACTCCGAGGACGGAGTGAAAACTTAGTCCGAGGGTAAATGTAACACCTAGGGGTTGCATAGTAGTAAATATGTGATAAGTTATAATTATGTGTGGTGACTCTTCTAAATAAGTCCCAAGGCTAGACCATACTCTAAGTTAGTGCCAGATAATTAGGAGTAGTCACAGTTAGAGTTAGAGGTATTTGAGGACAGAATATTAGAATATTCTAAAGTGTGAGAACTACTGTTTTGTTTGGTTGTGCATAAAATGACAAGGATGTAAATAATACACTCTTGTCTTATGCGTGCCTGATTTTTATTGGTTGTAGGGTTGTTTACCTTTTTGGCTCAATTATTGTGTTAGTATTTTGTCTTATAAAGAGTAATCCGAGATTCCTTTCAAAGATTCCTTTATACTTCTAGAAGAATCCTAATTATTAGAGTAGAGTCAAAAGAGGAGAAATCTACTCTTGACTTAGGACTTTTATCTTTGACTTGGTCTCGGTAAATTGCAATAAATCAGATTTATAAGTAGTTACCGTGGTAAATCCGGAGTAGTATAAATAGAGGGATTGTGGAGTGATCCCTCATCCTCCCTTTTCTTTGTATTTGGAAGTCACTAGGCTATATCTATAAAGGGTGCATTTTTCCATCTCTACATCTCCATGAGAGTTCTCGTTCCAAGTGAGGAAGTTATATGACCATGTTGAGAGTTGGGTTTAGCCGAGACCTCCTAGTTCCATGATGCATCTCATCAAGACCATCTGAGGTTTACCCTAGGTGAGAGAGAGGACCGGTAGCACGCTAAAGGATCACAAACCTAGACCCAGACGGACATCACGTTTGAATTCGTGGTGATGCAATTTGGACTCTGCAACGTCCCTTCGACGTCCACTACATTGATGAACATAATTTTTCAGGAGGAGATGGATGAGTTTGTCATCGTTTACATCGATGACATCTTGATCTACTCCAAAACCTTGGAGTCGCACGCGGAGCAGCTAAAGGTGGTGTTGACGAAGCTGTAGTAGCATAAGTTGTTTGTCAACTTGACAAGAGTGAGTTCGGTGTGAGACGCATTAACTTCTTGAGACATGTCATTAGTGCAGAAGGAGTCGGTCCGGATATGTAGAAGGTGGATGTGATTGTGACTCGAGAGCCTCCGACTACAGTGAAAGGGATGCACCGATTCTTAGGATTGGCGTAGTTCTACCACAAATATGTGAAAGGGATTTCAAAGATCACGAAGCCACTAACAGATTGGACGAGCAAAGACGCACAGATAAGTTGGATAAAGGAAGTGGATGATGCATTCTAGATGATCAAATCTATTTTGTCAAAGACGTCAGTTTTGAAGCTACCGGAGTTTGACAAACCATTCGAGGTGCACACAGACGCGAGCGACTATGCGATTGGCGGAGTGTTGGTGCAGGATGAAAAACTTGTAGCGTACGAAAGCAAGAAGTTATATGGGAAGGAGAGTCCATGGCCGACTCACGAGAAGAAATTGTTTGCGGTGGTTCATTGCTTGAGAAAACGGCCGCACTACTTGGGACTTCACAAAATCCAAGCATATATTGATAATATTTCGCTCAAGTACTTTGAGACACAAGATCGGATGACGTCAAAGCAACTACGATGACATGATATCTTTGCGTTCATGAATGTGAAATTAATCCACAAAGTGAGAAAGGACAATGTAGTTCCTGACGCCTTGAGTCGCAAGGAAGAATATCTTCCATCGTCCGTACAGATTTTTCGAGCTAAGTATCCTAAGGAGTCAGACTTGGAGAGACGAATACGTGAAGGTTACATGGGGGACGACCAAGCGAAGGGGTACCTGGAACAACTCAAGGGAGGAGTGAAGTTGCAGAACATGCAGCTGAGACATGACTTACTCATGTTCAAGCAAAGTCAGATTTATGTGGGACAAGGAAAACTTAAGACTAAGTTGCTCAAAGAATGTCACGATGCGCCCTTATTAGGCCATAAGGGAGAAAAATCCACTTTAGCAGTGATAGCTAAGAAGTTTTATTGGCTCCACATGAAAGACGATGTCACCCACTTTGTGAAAACATGCGTAACTTGTAAGACCAACCGTGTTTCTTATGAGAAGAAGGAGTTGCTTCACCCTTCGCCAATTCCGACCAGACCTTGGGAAAGTATTAGCATGGACTTCATTACGTCTCTGTCTGACTCAAAGAAATACACTGCAATCTTTGTGATAGTTGACCGGTTTAGCAAACTAGCTAAGTTTGTCCCGACCTTGGATACCGCAATAGCGTTCACGACTTCTTGGTTGTTCTTAGATACTTGGTGGCGTTATCATGGATTGCGCCGGAGTATTATTTCAGACCTAGACTCCAAGTTCACAAGTGTCTTTTGGAAACACTTGTTTCAAAGTTGGGAACTAAGTTAAAATTCAGTACCGCTTTTCATTCCAAAATAGATGGACAAACGAAACGAGTTAACTCGGTTCATGATCAATATTTGAGGAATTATGTGAGGGCGGACCAAAGTGATTGGACGGAGTGGCTCAGTCTTGTGAATTTCTTAGGAAGTCTTGCTACAATTACACGAAGCATTCAGCAACCGATGAATCTACCAACGACTGCTCCAACTGATTGCTCCGGATCAGATCGAGAAGACATAACCAGTTACTGATTTTCTGAAAGTGTGGCTGGCACCCCAATCTGAATCTGTGAACCTGTGAAGACTTGACTTAGTGGTTCTCTTGATAAACGTCTCGTACTCACGTGTTCAAGAGAGATATCTGAAAATATGTTTGACCATAGTCAGATGATCCAAAGTGGAGACAAAACAGAATTGGCTAACAAAACTCATTGCAAATGCTAAATCAAGTCGAGTTAGCAACATCGCGTACATGAGCATTCCCACCAATCGCTGATAGGAGTTTTTTTTGAGTGGGTTGATGTCCTGCTGTATTGTTGAGAAATCTCAATTTATCCACCTTGAAATTGAAGACAATTGGGATAATAATCATAGTGCACTCCTGAAGACCTGATCGTGCCAAAATGCTCTCCAAGTATATGTGCTGATTAAGTGCAATGTAACATGTAATAATGTCTATCTTCATGTCCAAGCACCATTCCAGTGGTGTTGATCCCTTCATCTTGAACTTTTGCTTTAATTGAGATACTAGTAACTAGAGTTGCTGCTGGACGAACTGGAAGGAATGATATCATCGACGTAAATGACTAGCATACTGGAATCAAACCCTGTGGAACGTGTATACATGCATGGTTCAGCTTTTGATTTCATGAAATCGAGCTTTATCAAGAAAGTGTCCAGGCGCTGTCAATAACATATGTCTGATTTTTTATGAAGACCATACAAAGCCTTGAGGAGAAGACACACTGGTTGTCTCTGGACTTCGTCTCTAGATACTCATATCCTGAAGATAAGGACATCAAACCTGTTCAATCAATCTATCGTAAAGATATGTTATATCAACATCAAGCTGAAGTAGTAATAACTTCCGAGGAACAGCTATAGCAACAGTGTGCATGAAGTAGTGAGCTTTACTACGGGAGAGAAGATCTCATTGTATTCAACTCCGTATCTATGTGTGTGGCTTTTGGCTACGAGGCGTGCTTTGAATTGTTGGATGGTCCCATCTGAATTATGCTTAAGCTTGAAGACCCATTGAAGTCAGTAACCTTCTATCCAAGAGATAAATCTACTACCTCTCATGTGTCATTGTCTTTATGAAACTGTAACTCTGCTGTAATGACAATTTGTCACTGATTAGACTAAGAGGAGAGGAGGGCCTCTTCTTAAGGTTGTGGCTCAACAGGACCAGCAGAAATAGTGATCATCCATGCAGATCCAATCAAGAAGTCTTCTTGATTAACAACCATCAACTCATCTTCGATCTTATCTAATATGTACGGTGTATTTGTAATCCATGCATAATCTTGAAGACGACTTGGTGGTAGTATGTGTCTGCTAGATCGCGTATGAGATGAGCAATCTTCATATGAGGGTTCCACAGATTCTTGATGCACGTTATGTGAGCTTTCAGTTTGAAAAGACTCTGGAGTAAGATTAGACTGGAGTGGAGAAGTATTTGGACTATTTAAGCAAAGACTGGGTACCAGTGATCGTTCATACTGAGGAGTAGATACGATCAATGATAGTTGGACATGGTGGATGAGTGAGACCTCGGAGAGTTTACAAGTTGTGTCACAACGTGTATCACAGGCTCGGCAATGAGTGGCTCATGAAGAACATACTCTGTTGTAAGAGAGTTGAACTCTCTACTTTTCACCAACTGCCAAGTGATTGGATCAAAGAGTCAATAAGCACGACTATCTTCATAATAGCTCACATGAACACATTTTCAAGACTATGAATCCAGCTTCACTCGTCTCTAATTTGGGATGTGTACATAAACAATAGCACCAAATACTCTTAAGTGAGACAAGTCTGACTTCCTCCTCATCCATAGCTCTTCATATGTTTTATCCTCCAGAATTCTGTTTGGAGATCTATTGCATAAATATGGCATTGTATGTACATCTTCTACCCATAGTACCTTTTATATGTTCTGTCCATACAACATCGACCTTGTTTCCTCTAAGAGCATACGATTCGCTCTATCTGCAATCCCATTCTATTGTGGAGAATATGGACTCGTACTTTGGTGTATGCTCCCATGATTTTTTAGAAATGAAGTCATTTGATGTTCATGTATTCACCCCTGTTGTTGATCCTTAGTCTCTGTATGTTCTTTCCAGATTGATTTTCAAAAAGTGACTTGAATTCATGGAAAGTTGTGAAGACCGTTTGTCCTATTTTCCTTGCAAACCTGTAAACATAGACCATCCTGCTGTAATTATCGATGAAAGGTAGTACATACTTAGAGTTCTCTAGAGAAGGAACGTCGACGGATCCAGAGATATCTTACTTAGTGTATAAGTTGTAGAAGCTCGGTCGATATGGTAGTCGATGTAGGAAATGATTCTATTTGTTGTTTTCCTTGGAAGTAAGATTCGCAAATAGGTATGCTCATGTAACATTGATTCTAGTTCTCATTCCAGATGTCAAACGTCTGATGCTATCCACATTCAGATGTCTCACATATGATGTACTTGTGTTCTACATCAAATATGGTTTGGATATTTATATGGGTGCACTTGCATGTTCAGGTCCTAAGCAATCCATATTTCTAAATTCTTACTTGGAGCTACTGGTAGAAGAACTTGATCAATTATGAAAAGGTGTGGACGCTGTCGAGGTGAGAGTTTCCTGGGAAGGGCAAACCTTCTAGCTGTGATACGATCGTGAAGAGGAGGGCGAAAACCTCACACGGAATACGGATCGCAAGAAAACACACCACCACGTTCTCGATCTGGCCAAGATAAAACACACGGCGTGCAAGTAGATCTTCAACTCCAGATCATTCAGATTGCAAAGCTCACGTTCAGTAACTCAGAATATCAGAAAACTGCTCCTGTGAAGCACCAGCGCGTTCACCTAGAAGCTTCTCGTTTTCTATTCAAAAAGATACACGTACAAGTTCTTGGTCTACTCTCTACTCGATTCTGTGCTCGACTCTCAATCCCTCGATATCGAAACTCTTATCAGACAGAAGTTCTCTTCAGGCGTAACCTCTGTAAATCTTCTCCTCAGCTCTATTGTTCACTCTCTACTCGATAGTCTCTGCACGGTAAAAACTCTACACTGCTCGATGATCGGCAAAACTCCGCTCTCTGCGATAATGCGATAATCCCCCGACAATTCTCGATAATGCCTTCAGAAGTCTCTCTCTCCGGAGTACACCCCTCTGCCTCCATCCTACGCAACCTTCAGTGTCACCTGGCAGGGGTAAAAGATGCCCTAAACAAATGGCAGCAAAAAAATAAATCACTGATAATACATCTACACGTAAAAAGACTATTTCACTAAGCTACGCAGGTTCATCTGTACGGACGGCCACAGTCAGCATCTGCCACGTCCATCCGAAGTAACTCCACCACGGCTACCTATGGCCACCGGAATCACCTCGTTCTGACACGTGGAGCCCGAGTTATCATCATTGTCGTTTCCCGGTCCCCTTGAACTTCGAAATGCCGTAAGTATGACCTCAGGTATCAGTTTCACTTGATTTTTTGACCCAAGTGAATAGTATTTCGAATTCTACATTTTTCCTCAAAATAATTGGTACTGACTTGAAGTATCTTTGATGCCATCTCGCTACCCCAGGACTTAGAGGGCTACAACCGATTTCGTACTAATTACTCCGACAACCTGAAGGTGAGAGGTCCATTTCAAAACCCGGTGGTAATCTCCCTCTAGCATCCACACTAGGTGACTGCACTAGTGCAGGGGTAGACGGAGGCGTCCCGCATTCACGGTACGTTTAAGGGACATCTAGTGTCCCGCCCCTAGGCAACTTGGTGCCCCTCATATTTCCCCGAAGGGGCCAGCCTACTCCAAGCCGGTTGTGAGTCTGAAGGGATTTGATCCGGAGACCTCCTCCCTATAAGTTTCTCAGCTACACCACGGAAGCTGATCTCACAACTGGTTTTGAAGACCAGTTTCTGAGCTAATATGCTAGAAAGTTGCGGTATTTCGTCTTTCCTTTGCTAACACGAAGTGCCATAACTTTCTCTAGACATGCTCTTTTTGTACATTTCGAATTTTAAACAAATGTTACATACTACAATCTACATGAGAAAAATCTAAAAAGTATTTTTCGAACTCACTCAGATTTATGGTAAATTTCTCGGTATCAGAAATCTTGTAGGAGAACTCCAAGTAACTTTTCGTCTGCAACCCCGTTTGCATTTTTTGAACATACCACGGTGGTCAGCGCGACGAGGCCTACACCGTGGTGTTCTCAGATTTTCGAATGCTCACTTCCTCCAGAATCGACTTCTCTGAGATCTTAACTTTGTCTAGAGAGACTAACTTCTAACTGAGAGGTGAATTATTCACTATGTGGGATAATTCACATCACGACATCCACCCCCTCCAAACCTGCACATCCTCTGGCATGTGCCAACCTCTTCATCCTTATGTCTGCTCTTCATCATCATCGCTCTCGTCCGCCTCAACCTCTTCAGTAGCCGAGGCGTCTTCATCTCTTGTCACCCTCTGTTCAGACTCCAAAAAGTTGAACAACTCTACTGATCCTCGACATGGTTTAAACAACTTCACTCGTTTGCCAGGCACAGATAGTTTCAAAGGAGTACCATCTAGCTCACGTAAACTATAAGTGACATTCTCATAAACATCTAGCACAACATAAGGCCCGAACCATCTTCGCGAGAACTTACGAAGTGTAGACTGCTGGTTCTCCAGCGTGCTATCATACACTAGAAACCAATCACCAACACGTATTGGCTTTGGTCGTAGTCGGTGAGTCTTGTCAAAACGCTCTTTGTTTTTTACTCGAGCCACCTTCAGTTTCTCTTGCGCCTCAGCAAGATCCTCCTCCCTTCGCTCCAACTGCCTAGTTCGCAAAGCAAGGAGTGAAGTATGATCTATATCATCTTCCCACGGTAGCATGGGCCCACGTAGGAAAGTCCTCCTCAGTAGGCCTGATCGGCTTCTGCCCCAACATAACCTCAACTAGCATATAGCCAGTCGTGGTACAGTGTGTAGTTATCAGCCCATAAAGAAAATGAAAGCAGTCTTGGCCATTCTCTAGGCCTACCATCACATGCTTTCACTAAAGCGTGAACGATAGAAAGGTATCCTCGTTCACTCTTACCAATCCCTTCTGGATTCATAGCAATAGTAAGATGAAGCTTTACTCCATAACGAGCAAAGAACTCTTTCGCTTCTGCACCTCTCAACTCGCCCCTATCTGCTCGTAGCCTTCCAACAGATCCATAACGACAGATTATATCTTCAAGCACGAATCTACATATGTTCTCTGTAGTCTTCGTGCGCAGTGCTCGTCCCTCCACATAGTTGGAGAGATCTTCCCGAGCTAACACCAAGTAGCGCATCCCTCATAGTCTCGGCGGCATCATCACAAGATCAAGGACCCACGAAAAATGAATACTAGGTGGGTAGGTAGGTACAAGTCCATATGTGTAACGAACTTTAGAGTAGAACTGGCAGTGCAGACACGACCCAACAAAATTCACTACGTCTTGATACAAACCCTTCCACCAGTATCGCTCCTTCATCTTCGTGTATGTAGCCCAGACTCCACGGTGTCCAGCCCACAAGGTGTCATGAAACTCCTTAAGTAGATTCAATTTTGTCGGTTGATCATCCACCACTCTAGCAAGCATCCCATCTCTTCTCTTCGGACGTTTCCACAGATAACCTTCACGTAGAAGGTAACCGTACCTTTCGTCTGATCTCCTTAAACTCTACATCACTCCATCCTTCTCTTCTGCATAATAAACTCAGATAGTATCCGATATCGCGGAACTTTTCCGTGTAGAACTCCTCGTAGAACGGCAATGGTTCCAAGTCTGAAGTCTGCTGACCAACTTGGCACCAAACGTCTCTCTTCTCTTCATCTTCGACTTCTATAATCATCTCATCCTCATCTGTATAACAAGCTCTAGATAACATGTCTGCAACAGGATTATCTTTTCCTGCTATATGTTTCAGCTCAAGGTTCATACTCCGGATATAAGCAATCCATTGTAGCATTGCTATGTCTGGAGTATTACAGTTTGCTATCATACCTAGCAAAGACAAACAATCTGTTTCTAGTATCACACGTGCACCTATCAAGAACTCTCGGTCTACCTTCATAGCAGTAATAGCTCTCCACAACTCACGCTTCACTTGAGGATAGTTACGTTGTCTATCCGTTAAGATCCGAGCTCCAAACCTTAAAACAAACCGCACGCCTTCTGCATCTTCTTGACAGACTGCCCATCCAATCGCCTTTGGACTCGTGTCAACAGTCAGTATGATAGGTCTTTCGCTCTCGTAGCTAAGTCTCCTTAGTACAGGTGGAGACTTCAAAATCTCTTTCAGCTGCTCCATCGTGTCATGATGTTCTTGTCGCCAAGTAAACCTCTTTACCTTCCTCAGAAGTGCATACAGAGGCTCGGCAATGTGTGCATAATGAGGAATACTCACACGAAAGAACACACAAGCTCCTAAGAATCGTCGAACCTCAGTAATGTTGGTACAGTCTGCTATCCTTGCTATAGCATCTACCTTTTTTGGGTTCGGCCGTCTCCCAAAGGTACCGCATAAGTGACCAACCACCACAATCTCTGACATTCCAAAACGAGATTTGGTACCTGACAGAGTGAGGTGTACCTCTTCCAAGCGCATCAGAATCTTCTCCACATCTCGTATGTGGTCTACAACGAACTTTCTACAACCATCAGAAGTCACAGTTTCGTCCTTGTCCTCCACCGGACAGCCTTTCATGGGGATATCATCCAGAAATGGGATAGTAACCTCAGGTACAAACTCTCGTAACACTTTATGCATCGCGTTTTGCATATGGGCTATTGAGTTTGTCGCACCCTGAGGAAGAGTACACATCCGCATCAACCTCAAAGGTGTACGCATGGTAGTCAAGTCTCTACTCTCCAAAGCAAGCTGAAACTGATCGTAACCTGAAAACAGATCTCCAATGGAATAGATAGATCTTCCAGCAAATGCTTCGGCTACTTCATCAACCACAGGTCCTGTCCTCGAACGTTTCGAATCGTGATGTTGTTGGCAGGCTGCAAGTCTTGGATGAAGCGTAATGCTCTCGTCTTCTTAGGTACTGTGAACCATCGGCTAGAGTACGAAGCCATAGATGGTTCAAGAATACCCATCCGCATCCTCTCCTTCAGTAACTCAATAACCTTCGGTAGCACGAGGGACTGGAATCGGCTTCAAGTCCCAAGGTACGTGAGGAACAGTGAAGATAACCATCGGAGCTATCACACTAGGATCCGCACAACCAACCTCTCTAGCTGAGAAAGAAAATGCCTTACCATGGCTAACTATCATCTGCTCAAAAGCTCGTTTCTCCACTTCAATCAAGAAGCCACCCCCTCCTATCTGGAGATGCTCGAGTGTCTCTTGAGTAAACTCGTGTCCTATCTGTTTAGGATCTCTCAGTACAGGCTCCGCGGCCGCTGACTCCATCTGCTGCTGTGAATCAACAGGTAGCTGGGTCACCATTGGTTTCACCTTCTTCGCTACAGTTTTGTATTTGGTGTGAACTTCTGCTTCTTCACGAGAGCCACACCAGCAGATTGCATCCTTCCATCCACTCTCCAGTCTCGGATGAGGACGAGATTGCAAGCACGAGGCAATCTCCTCATAGACCTTACGAGAGTGGATAGGGATGACCACCCTTCCTCCCATCTGCTCCATCAACCTATCTACATCATCCAGCCAACGAACAAAAGATTGTACGCCTACAAACTCCTCGTAGACACTAGAAATCGTCTCACCTTCATTCAGAACTCCTGTACAGTGCAGATTTTCTGTATACTTCTCTATCTGCCTTCTACTCTTCTCGGTCAGATCCTCTACTCGCGTGAACTCACTCCAATCATCAGAACTGAAAGCCATCAAATCAGATTTCCAACTATGTACAGTGTAGCTGTTCCCAGAATCTTGAGCAACCTCTTCGTCAGCCTCCTGTGATCCCACAGGCTGCTCAAGCGGGATCATAGTAGTAGCAGATCCATCACTCTTGGTATCCCGTCCTACAAGAGTGGTTTCAGAAAACCCTTGCTCCTACAGATAGGAGAATCTCTCAAGGTCTGTCAATTTTGTTCGTGGTTCGTACGAACGGTCAAAAACTATACAGAACGTCTATCATCTGGATGACGGATCTTAGCATGGTGAAATCCGTCATCCATCACCTTCGTCTCCATTCTAACTGCCGTGATATAAGGCTGATCAAGAATTACGGGATATGAAGCAGAAGACTGCACAAAGAAGTGCTGATCTACCTCTATATCACCCAGCTTCACTCTCACGTTGGGACAAGCACCGTATAACTCACCCTTCTGGTTGTTTGCCGCTCGTAGCACCTAACCATGGTTTAGTTCGATAGGCCATTGACCTCTTTCGTACACCTCTCGTGACATGATGTTGATCTCTGAACCGTGATCAACCAAAGCCGCAACAGGTTCCAAACTCCCAAGGCGAACTCGTGTAGCAGTCGTAGCACGAGCCCAGTGTCTCTTTCTGAAGTCGCTATCAGTAGCTGGACTCTCGTCGTCAGCTTCTTCATCCTCAAATTCAGCAGTGTTGATACTAGCAACCAACGCTTCTTGCTGATATTCTGTATCATCAACCTCCTGAAAATGCACCTTTTTGAACTCCGCATCATTTACAGAAGATCCTATAACATCTATCATTTGACTTTCTACTTGCTCAGACATCACTTGTCTCTTCTGCTTGATGATATCAATGATCAGCTCGTGAAACTCCTTCTTCGCAATACCAAGAACCTCTCGAAGAGAAAACTCGATTCGCGCATCAAGTATTCTCTGCTCCAGGATGCTCTTGAGATCAATTGAAGTTTCGATATCTGCTGTCAACTTGTAAGCCGGTCCCTTCTCTTTCTCTTGGGCAGTAAACCGTCTACCAGCATTCGTTGACTCCTGCTGGGATCTCTGCACGTCCTCCATCGGACCTGGTGCAGGTGGAGGAGCTGCAGAAGTAGATGGGACGTCTTCTGGAGGAGCTGCTCGTCTCCTCGTGACCCTCCGTCTATCTCCAGTTTCTTCTAGAACTCCAGTATCAAGTTCAGAGGCTTCTCGCCGCCTCTTCTCCTCCACAGAAGCATCCTGCCAGTGAACGTGTCTATCCACGTCCAAGAATGATTTGATAGACGCAGCGTCAACATGATCTCTCCACCCTGTAACTCTGCGGATACTCTCAGCTCCTCTCTTCAGTACTTCAGAAGAAACTTGAACAGGTTTCTTCTCAGTAGTCCTATCTAGCAACGCAGGACTAGAAGAAACTTCAATGTAACCGGCATATACATCAGGATTTACAGGTGGTGCCATCAATGCATGTACAGTTGCAGCAGCTGTAATCTGAGATAGACTCCTCATGCCTCCTCGTCCAAACTGCGTGTTCAGCGGCTCTCCGGTAGAAGAAAGGTGCAACCTACCGTTCTGGTAGCGAACCACACCATCTCGTAAAGCAGCTGTAAGTTCTTGACAGTTTCCTCGGAAATGATCAGGACTGTCACACCAGATACATCTACGAACAGGAGCACCTCCTGGACGTGCAGCAGTAGGCGCCGGTGGCTGCTCTCTCTGCAGGTCCGCTAACTCCACCTTCAGTTCTCTCATCTGCCGAATCAAATCTTCGATCTGGTTCTGCTGTCCACGGTTCTCCGCAGGTCTCTGAATCGGTGCCCTTTGTGCAGGAACTGACACAACTGGCATCAAAGGAACTGCAGCCGAGACAACATGTCTAGGAGCCGGAGCAAGAGCCGGAGGTTGCTGTACTTGAGGAGCAGTACGAGGTTGAGCGGTTATTTCTGCAAGCGGACGTCCTCCCACAGCCACTCTTCCCCTCCTCTGCCTCGTTAGTACGGCAACAGCATCCTCGACTCTTCCCCAGTCGGTAGTAACTCCTCCTTCAGCAGATCGATCAGCCAACATGAAGCACAACCGATCTGCCGTAGCATCATCTGTAGCTTGCAGGAAAAGCTCTGTTCTCCTAGCATCTAACGTTATTCGCTCTAGAGTTGAGAGTTGTCGGTATCTCCGATCAAACTCTCTCAACATCTCATTCAGATCCATCATACGACCAGGTTGCTGCTCAACCCAGTCTAGAAACGTTCTTCTTGTGACTCTCTTTGAATCATCTTCGAGAAACTCTTCTCGAAGAGATCGCTCAAAACTCATCCACACACCTAGATTTCTTCTCTGCACATCCCTAACTTGGTCTCGCAACTCAAGGATTACAGCTAGCTCGAAACTGGTTATCATCTCTATATCCGTAACTCTAACCAATTCCATCTCTCCTCGGTACTGTAATCCGGTCTGTCTCTTACCCAGGGGTACCTCAGATGACTAGGATTACTAGTGCACCTTAATTACAAAGATTATATCATACCCATGCTCACTTCACTCAACACTCTGACCCGTATGGTCACATCGGTCCCTCTAATAGCGTTCCTGCAAACAAGTTCTAACCCCGCCCTCCACATTGCATCACATAGTACTCAAGGACTCTCAAGGTCTCCAATGCTCACTTTACTATAGACAGGAAAATGAGAGTCCTTTCCACTCTCTCAACTCCTCCTTATATACTCTACAACTTCTTACCGTGGTAACTTTTACTAAGTTACGTTATCACATGGTAAGTGTGCAATCCAAAATAGTTAAACTTCTAAAGGCTACTAAAATTTAAGAATAGCCCACACATTACTTGTTCTACTTTACTAAAGTAAGAGATTCTCCTACTTTAGCTTTTGTAAAGTGTTAACTTTCCAAACTATCCAATCGGAAGACGACAACAAACTAATACGTCTTTTGAGGAGCATCTCTAGATCCTTGTGCATGACTTTCCATCATGCATCCAATCAGCGATGGTCAACAAAGTTACATACTTTTGAGAAGCATATTTAGAGCTCCGCACTTGTCACATAGTGTCATAGTGAAACCTCTAATAGTTTCCCTAACTTAGTTATAACTATCTCAGCTAGTTATGGCTAGTTTTGATCACTCTAGATTTAGATCTTCGAACTAGAGTAACCTATAAGATAGTCATACCTAATGAAATTTATATAAGCACGCACACAAATAATGAGATACTTGTGGTGTGACATTTACCTCCATACTTAATTTTCACTTCGTCCTCGGAGTGAAGTATCACGTTGATGAAACTTCTTCAGCTTGTCATGGTTCACTCAGTCGAAGAACGTACCACTCCTTTCTTGAAGATCATAGGTGTCATTACTCCACACTTTCGAGATGATGAAAGGCCCAAAATATCGACGTAAGAACTTCTTTTGAACTCGCTTGTGCCTAATCGCATCCCATAACATCACCCACTCACTCTTTTGAAATGGCTGTAACTTCGTTTTGTTCTTCGCCAAGCGCTTGTCATAGCTCTTCTTCTATTGTAGCTGGCCATCTCAATGCGTTGAGCTGCGTCGTCTCTATTCTCCTCCAGCTCCAACAAGGTTTTTTCCCGCTCTTTCTGAGCTATTGGACCACCCTTTCTCTTCAATCCAGCTTGCAAGGTCTGAAAGGTGGTTAGGTCGAACTGGATTGGTAATTTGGATTCCAATCCATACACCATCTTGAAAGATGAATATCCCGTAGACGTCTTCACTGTTGTACGATACTCCCATAGCACCGCATGAAGACGTTTGTCCCAGTTGTGTTTGGCCCCTTCCATGTCAGCATCCTTTGCTAACATTTGACACAAGGTAAAGTTTGTCCTCTCTACCAAACTGTTTGAACTAGGTTTATATGATGTAGTAACCCTCTGAGAAATGGAGAAGTGTGTGCACATAGCAGTAGTCATACCGCTCACAAATTCTCGACCCCTATCAGAAACTAACTCCAAGGGACATCCAAATCGAGTAATGATCCGTTCGTACAGAAATCTATCCACCTCAACTTCTCCAATAATTACAAGAGGTCTAGCTTCTACTCACTTTGTAAGGTAATCTGTGGCTACAACAATATACTTATTGTTGCGAGGGGTGCGATTCAAAGACCCAACAAAATCTATTCCCCATTTCTCGAAAGGTCCAAGAACCAGAATAGATCTAAGAGGAGTAGAAACACTAGATTTGATAGCGAAAGCTTGACAAACATCACAAGTTTTACAATATGTCAGGCAATCTCTAAACATCCCCCTCCAATGGTATCATGCGTCAAGTATCTTGAGGGTCGTCAACTTGCCTGCGAAATGTCCTCCACATACTGGACCGTCATGGAATTCTTCCATGAGTCGTAGAGACTCCTCCTTGCTCGCAGCTTTTCTCAGGACCCCATCAACTCCTTCACGGAATAACACACCTTCCACCACCGAGTAAGGTTGACTTCGTTTCACCAACGTCTTCTTCTCTCTGGTCCGCATCCCATCTGGATAGACACCTTCCGTAACGAAATCCCAAATTTCTTGATATTCTATTGGGATAATAGAGTTGCTCATCAAGACCATCAAATCTTCATCAGGAAAGGTGTCATCCACCGACTCCTCGCCATCCCCATCGTAAGCTCTAGATAGCAAATCTGCATTCTCGTGTTTCTTTCCTGGTCGATCGCAGATCTCATAGTCGTATTTTGACAATAAGAGCTTCCACCTTGCTAATCGTCCTTCGACCATAGGTTTATTGAAGATGTACTTCAATGCCTTATGATCTATAACGATAGTGAACTTGCCTCCTATGAGATAATGTCGAAATTTTCTCAGAGCATAGATCACTGCTAATCCTTCTCTCTCTATCACAGAATAATTTCTCTCTGCCTTGATCATTTGCCGACTAGCATATGCAATAGGATGATCTCTACCTTCAACATCATACTGACTTAGAGTACATCCTACTGCTATATTTGAAGCATCCGTATATAGAATAAACTGTTTATTCCAATCGGGCTTAACCAAGATTGGAGCTGAAGTAAGAACTTTCTTCAGTTCCTCAAAGGCGGCTAGAGCTTCTTCATCTCCTAAAATCAACACGTAATCTACTCCCTTCTTCAGATATACCGTCAAAGCATATGCTTTATGCGAGAACGAGAGTATAAACCTTCGATAATACCCCACCATACCTAAAAACTGTCGTAGCTTAGTGCGAGTACTAGGAAAAGGGAGCTCTAAGATCTTCTGCACCTTCTCTGGATCAACGGCAATGCCGTCCTTGGATATGATATGACCCAAGAGTAACCCTTCTTCACACCCAAAAATACATTTCTCCGGATTGAGAGATGCATTTGCTACATCTAAACATTCTAATACCTTCACAAGGTGCTCAAAATGCTTCTCCTTACTCCCGTAAACACAAAAGTCATCTATAAAATCTCTCACAAATTTTCCTAAGAAAGGTTCGAACACTTTGTTCATAAACCTTTGAAACGTCGCAGGAGCATTACACAGACCAAATGGCATGACTCGAAATGCAAACGTACTCCACGGAGTAGTGAAAGTGGTCAGGTGTTGATGTTCTGGTGCAATTTTGATCTGGTTATATCCGCTATAACCATCTCCAAAGCTGTACCATTCGTTTCCCGCCACTTCTTCCAAGATCTCGTCAATGAAAGGTAGAGGATAATAATCCTTCTTTGTGACCGCATTGAGCTTCTTGTAATCAACACACACCCTCAATTTGCCATTTTTCTTCTTTACGATCACAATGGGTGATACCCATTCAGAATGCTCCACCTCGTAAATGAACCCAGCAATGTGCAGCTTCTCGATCTCTTCTTTCACCAGATCCGCAATTGGAGGACTCACTCTTCGTTGCTTCTGTCGCATCGGTTTGACTTCCTTCTCTAACTCGATACGATGTTGCTCCAGTGTGACCTCCCTCAGATCCTTGTAACTAAATGCAAATACATGAATGTATTTGCGAAAGATCTCTTCGAAACAACTCTTCTCCTCTTTAGTAACCTTCGATCCATAACGTAAGGTGGCAATTCTTCTCTCCACCTCCTCGTGAGTCAACGGTTCTTTGTCTCGATCTCTTTGCACTTCCAGAGAAGGGAAAAGATCCACTACATTCACACCCACATTTTGTTCTTCTCTCTCCTCTTCTGACGATGTATTTTCAGATTCTGAATCTGAAGAATTGGTACCTACATCAGAAGTAGTATCGACAACTTCTGACTCCCAGTAGTCCGATGTGGGTCGATCTGATTCCGACGTCCCAACTTGATCTCCGAGCAATGGAACTTTGATCCGGTGGTGATTCGGTCCGATGCGTAAATAACCTTTGTGCCAATTATCCGTTGCATGTACTGCTCGAAGCCAAGGTCTTCCGAGTAACATTTCATAACTTGACTCTTTCAAGATTTGAAATGTCATGTTTACTTGCACTCCCATTACTGACACACAAACTCTCTCCAGCAGGTCTAACTCGTTGTCTGTTAGCCATGCCCACCGTGATACTAGAAGGACGAGTTGGTACTAGATCCAACTTCCTCATGAGTCGTTCTGAGATGGCATTTACTGCCGATCCTCCATCGACAAGAACATCTGAGACATCTCTCCCATTGATACGAGCCTCTACTTTTGATGTCTTGTTGCACACCTCTCCTTCACTAGCATCTAAAGCACTCACACCGACAGTAGAAGGATTTATCTTCTTCTTCCGACCTCGTCGAGAGCTTAGACCGCTACGAAGTTCTTTCCTCACCGAAGGATTCAGAGCAATCAACTGTCCCACAGTAATGTTTGCTCGTTGCTTACCCACGTCTTCCACCACATTGTATTTTGATTGCTCCATCGAAATTGTGAAATCAGTATTTCCCAGTTTCTTCCGCCGTTCTTTGGTTTTTGAAGAAGATTTGCTACTCCGAGTATTTTGACTTGGAGAATCTTCCATCACGACTGGTTCTCCCTCGTCGAAATGCGTCCTCATCCTCTTCCTCTCTTGAGCCAACAGCTCTATAGATTGAAAACCTTCTCGTACATCTCGTGGCTCCAAGATGTCAATGCATGCTACACCCTTGTCCTTGCTTTGTGAAGTTGAAGCTCCATCCGCCGTTCCACCATTACGACTTGGACAATTACGTTGGAAATGTGATCCTCCGCACGTAAAACATCCTTGGTTCATGTAGTTACTTGGTGATCCTTGCGCTGGTCCACCTCTAGACTGATAGTTCCCATAACCTCGTGAGCCTCCTCCAACATTTGGACTGCGGTGTTGCAACAAATTCATCATATTGATCTTCAAATCTGCCAGAGACTCTGTCAAACTTTTCAACTCATCACGAAAGTCGGGAGTAATCGATCTAGATGGTACAGTGACTGTAACCGCACTAGTAGGAGCTACCAGAGTCAGATTCTGAAATCGAACAGTCGGAACACTCGCAGACGTCAGAGTTGGCATGATCGGCCCTTGCACATCTCCACATGCTGCCCCAACAGTCATTGGTTGCAAGTCGTCTCCATCCAGACTCTCTTCCATCCTGGTTGTGATCTTCACTGCATCAGCCTTCGAAGTTGGTCTCTCATACCGCACTTGTGTTCGAATCTCCGGCCTCAATCCCCCAATAAAATTCTTTGTGAGCATTGCTCCAATGCCCACCATCGTTGGTTCTACTACATCTCCACTCTTTCGTAAAACCACCCGAAATTTTTGTTCTAATTTCTCCACCCTCTCGGCGTAAGTCCTTACTTTCTCTTTCTCTCCTTGTTTGAGGTAAGTTACCTCTACCATTAACTTCTCGTAACTTTCATCGGGAAGAAAAGTTTCAATTAAGGCCTCCGTCAATACTTCCCAAGTATCAACTGGAGTCCTCACTACGCTTCTCTTCTTCCTATCCTCGTACCATGTCAATGCATAATTCTCAAGAAATTCAGGTATCAACCCTACCCACTCGCTCTTCTTTCGATCTCCATTGCCAATGCATGCTCTTTTGAAGTCCCTCACAAATCCTTCCACGTCTTCTCCATCCTTTCTGTAAAACACCGGAAGTTTCTCCATTCTTCTCTTCTTTTCTTCTTCTTACTCAAGGAACTGCTTGCGGATGTGAAGATCGCACTTCACCGCAATCCACAATTTCCCCGTTGAGCTCTCTCCTCTCCAAAGGTTGGAATAAATTTGACCCCCATGGTCATCTTATCTCTCGTGTGACAGACTATCTCCATCCTCGCTAGAGGTCTTCACTCGTTCCGTTTCTACACTCAACCTTCTCTCGAGATCTTCGGCTACAGTTTCTAGCAAAGCAACCGCTGCGCTACACTCGTGCTCAACTGGAATCCCGTCCACTCCACATCTAAGACAAAAGGTTGTAGGATCAATGACGCCTTGTCTAGGGGAAGAAGGACCTATGTGTAAGCTTAAGTCGACCAACCCTCTTCGCTCACGCGAAAGTCTATTCTTCGTAGGACACTTGCTCACTTTATGTCCTTCTTCTCCACACAAAAAGCACCTCGAGTTCTTCTCCTGGTTCTTACGACTACTCTCTGCTTCTTCCTCAAATTCTAGTCGAAATTCTCCTTTCGCCAGATCAGCGGTAACTATCACCGCATAGCCTTGAGGGATCTTGCTCAACCTCAATTTCCACTCTTGCTGTCCTTCCATGACGATGATCCGTCATACATCTCTCTCGCTCTATAGTTTGTTTGACACTTTTGATCACTCGACTATCTTCTCGCTTAGCAATCTCTCACATTACTAAGTAGAAGCTTAACTTGTCAACCCTGAGCCTCAGAGATCGAACATAACCCTCTCAAGAATTCTGAAATTCTTTCACTCTTTTACTTCAGCAAGCGATATAACAGATTTGACCCCCCTTCGCTTCGAATGCCATAACTCCAGTTCTACTCGAACAATTCACGCATGATTTGGGTGCCTAGATAGCTTATCTTGCAAGCTATCAGCATGGAAGATTTCAAGGTCTAACTCCAAAAACTGCAAATATGAAAATGACTGTAAACTCCTTCCCAAGAGCTCACTATTTGATACCGAAAAACCTCCTTAACTTCCGAAAGACATAACTCTCTCCTCACAATTGATCTCTCGGAGATATCAAGCTTATTGAAAAGCTTATCTTGCCTTCTATAACATGGTGTATGTACAAAGGTTCTGAACTCATGCTCAAAAACAGACATGAACTGTATTAACGACTAAATACGAATCTTTGTATCGAGGTCCCGGCAACGGAACCAAAATGTAATTCGGCCTGTCTCTCACCCAGGGGTACTTCAGATGACTAGGATTACTAGTGCACCTTAATTACAAAGATTATATCATACCCATGCTCACTTCACTCAACACTCTGACCCGTATGGTCACATCGGTCCCTCTAATAGCGTTCCTGCAAACAAGTTCTAACCCCGCCCTCCACATTGCATCACATAGTACTCAAGGACTCTCAAGGTCTCCAATGCTCACTTTACTTATAGACAGGAAAATGAGAGTCCTTTCCACTCTCTCAACTCCTCCTTATATACTCTACAACTTCTTATCGTGGTAACTTTTACTAAGTTACGTTACCACATGATAAGTGCGCAATCCAAAATAGTTAAACTTCTAAAGGCTACTAAAATTTAAGAATAACCCACACATTACTTGTTCTACTTTACTAAAGTAAGAGATTCTCCTACTTTAGCTTTTGTAAAGTGTTAACTTTCCAAACTATCCAATCGGAAGACGACAACAAACTAATACGTCTTTTGAGGAGCATCTCTAGATCCTTGTGCATGACTTTCCATCATGCATCCAATCAGCGATGGTCAACAAAGTTACATACTTTTGAGAAGCATATTTAGAGCTCCGCACTTGTCACATAGTGCCATAGTGAAATCTCTAATAGTTTCCCTAACTTAGTTATAACTATCTTAGCTAGTTATGACTAGTTTTGATCACTCTAGATTTAGATCTTTGAACTAGAGTAACCTATAAGATAGTCATACCTAATGAAATTTGTATAAGCACGCGCACAAATAATGAGATACTTGTGGTGTGACAGTACTCACGCAGATACCTAGAAATATCTCTACCTTCAAATCTGCCACTCCTATTAACTATCGCTTGCAAAGCTTTTGTGGATTTCAACTCATCCCCTCCAACGATCGGATGTTGTTGGACCAGGGCCGCAAGCGTCTTCAGAATCTCAGTTGTGACGAGGCCAGATGCAGATGTCGCTGCAGTCGTAGGGGCTACGATAGGTGCTGCAGCAAACGTAGATGCAGCAGCCGTAGGGGTAGCACCAGCAGCGCTTCCACTCTTCCGATCCATCTTCTTCTTCGTCTTTGGAATTGAACTTCACGGTCAATCACCCCAAGAAGCCTCTCAGTGGAAGCACCAGATTGTATGTCGAGGCGAGAGTTTCCTGGGAAGGGCGAACCTTCTAGCTGTGATACGATCGTGAAGAGGAGGGCGAAAACCTCACACGGAATACGGATCGCAAGAAAACACACCACCACGTTTTTGATCTGGCCAAGATAAAACACACGGCGTGCAAGTAGATCTTCAACTCCAGATCATTCAGATTGCAAAGCTCACGTTCAGTAACTCAGAATATCAGAAAACTGCTCCTGTGAAGCACCAGCGCGTTCACCTAGAAGCTTCCCGTTTTCTATTCAAAAAGATACACGTACAAGTTCTTGGTCTACTCTCTACTCGATTCTGTGCTCGACTCTCAATCCCTCGATATCGAAACTCTTATCAGACAGAAGTTCTCTTCAGGCGTTACCTCTGTAAATCTTCTCCTCAGCTCTACTGTTCACTCTCTACTCGATAGTCTCTGCACGGTAAAAACTCTACACTGCTCGATGATCGACAAAACTTCGCTCTCTGCGATAATCCCCCGACAATTCTCGATAATGCCTTCAGAAGTCTCTCTCTCCGGAGTACACCCCTCTGCCTCCATCCTACGCAACCTTCAGTGTCACCTGGCAGGGGTAAAAGATGCCCTAAACAGATGGCAGCAAAAAAGTAAATTATTGATAATACATCTACACGTAAAAAGACTATTTCACTAAGCTACGCAGGTTCATCTGTACGGACGGACACCGTTTCGGCCGTACAGTCAGCATCTGCCACGTCCATCCGAAGTAACTCCACTATGGCTACCTCTGGCCACCGGAATCACCTCGTTCTGACACGTGAAGCCCGAGTTATCATCATTGTCGTTTCCCGGCCCCCTTGAACTTCGAAATGCCGTAAGTATGACCTCAGGTATCAGTTTCACTTGATTTTTCGATCCAAGTGAATAGTATTTCGAATTCTACATTTTTCCTCAAAAGAATTGGTACTGACTTGAAGTATCTTTGATGCCATCTCGCTACCCCAGGACTTAGAGGGCTACAACCGATTTCGTACTAATTACCTCGACAACCCGAAGGTGAGAGGTCTATTTCGAAACCCGGTGGTAATCTCCCTCTAGCATCCACACTAGGTGACTGCACTAGTGCAGAGGTAGACGAAGGCGTCCCGCATTCACGATACGTTTAAAGGACATCTAGTGTACCATCTAGTGTACCATCTACGCAACCTTCAGTGTCACCTGGCAGGGGTAAAAGATGCCCTAAACAGATGGCAGCAAAAAAGTAAATCACTGATAATACATCTACACGTAAAAAGACTATTTCACTAAGCTACGCAGGTTCATCTGTACGGACGGCCACCGTTTCGGCCGTACAGTCAGCATCTGCCACGTCCATCCGAAGTAACTCCACCACGGCTACCTATGGCCACCGGAATCACCTCGTTCTGACACGTGGAGCCCGAGTTATCATCATTGTCGTTTCCCGACCCCCTGTAACTTCGAAATGCCGTAAGTATGACCTCAGGTATCAGTTTCACTTGATTTTTCGACCCAAGTGAATAGTATTTCGAATTCTACATTTTTCCTCAAAAGAATTGGTGCTGACTTGAAGTATCTTTGATGCCATCTCGCTACCCCAGGACTTAGAGGGCTACAACCGATTTCGTACTAATTACCCCGACAACCCGAAGATGAGAGGTCTATTTCGAAACCCGGTGGTAATCTCCCTCTAGCATCCACACTAGGTGACTGCACTAGTGCAGAGGTAGACGGAGGCGTCCCGCATTCACGGTACGTTTAAGGGACATCTAGTGTCCCGTCCCTAGGCAACTTGGTGCCCTCATATTCCCCCGAAAGGACCAGCCTACTCCAAGCCAGTTGTGAGCCTGAAGGGATTTGATCCGGAGACCTCCTCCCTACAAGTTTCTCAGCTACACCACGGAAGCTGATCTCACAACTGGTTTTGAAGACCAGTTTATTAGCTAATATGCTAGAAAGTTGCGGTATTTCGTCTTTCCTTTGCTAACACGAAGTGCCATAATTTTCTCTAGACATGCTCTTTTTGTACATTTCGAATTTTAAACACATACTACAATCTACAATCTACATGAGGAAAAAATAAAAAGTATTTTTCGAACTCACTTAGATTTATGGTAAATTTCTCGGTATCAGAAATCTTGTAGGAGAACTCCAAGTAACTTTTTGCCTGCAACCCCGTTTGCAACTTTTGAACATACCACGGTGATCAGCGCGACGAGGCCTACGCCGTGATGTTTTCAGATTTTCAAATGCTCACTTCCTCCGGAATCGACTTCTCTGAGATCTTAACTTCGTCTAGAGAGACTAACTTCACATCACGACAACGGTTATGATAGACGGACACAGTTTCTTGAAAGTTCTAAGAGATTTACACTGAAAGCATGTAGACCGTGCATGATTATCTCAAGTAGGGATATGTTCAAACTTACAAACAAAGAGTTATCATGCATGTCTCACATGCGGTTCTAATTTGCAAGCGATAAATTCTTCGCATAAGTTGTTATCACATGTGTTATGGATGGACGAATTACCATAAGTTGTTATCACATCTGCTTCCTGCATGTATGCAAGATTTAGCAAGTTATGAAGTATGAGATGTGATTTATGATTACTCAAATTTTTAGTTATGTTTTGTTACTATCATTAAATTAAGTTTTGAGGTGGTGAGAGTTTTCTAGGAAGAGCAGACCTCATGTTTCTCATGTGAGAATGAGAAAAATGAAAAGCAGATTATTATCGGTACTCAGAGCTTCGAATACAATCGCTTGTAACCACCAAAGTCAATCAAACATTCAAATTTGTGCAAATAGGTTTTCTAAGACACAAAATATTTATTCTTATCTCAATTTTACAATCACATTGATTGTAAAATTGCTCCATAGTTAAGTTGTGGCTCTTATGCTCTTATACGCATACTACTTATCAAGCAGGTCCCCTGCTAAGCAAACCCCTTGCTTAGTTAAAATTTTCCAACCCTTGATGTCATCTTGATGCAACTCAAATTATGAACTAAGTCATGATTTTACCGATTGAAATCACAATTACAAGCTCACCCCACATGACTTACAATCTTCTCATAACTAAATCAAGTATCTCATAGTCCATAATCTCAGTTGCATGCGAAAGGCTTATGCCAAGAAGCCCACGTTCAAAGAGGATGTCGGTCCTCCGTGTCTAGATGTGCAGGAAGTAACTACACAACCAACGTAGACTCCCATCCGGAGGTTAACATGTTGAGATAGAAACAAAAGCTAGGAGGATTTGATCTGGACATATTTTCTTCCTAGGTGGACGTCTCTTCAACAGAGAGGAACTTCTGTTCAAAAGTGTAATGATTTAGATACACATACAATAAACAAAACCTGTCTTAATTTTCTTTACTAATTTTTTACGTGCTGTTTTTTTTAGACCTTTGTTTTAGTAGCAAAAGTGTCAAAACTATGCTACTCGAGAACACCTATATGATGATGTCATCAAATAATGAATCCGAGTCACCAGCAAAACACAACAAAGTTTTCTTTTTTTGTCATTTTTAAAACTAGAAATAATGAAAACATGTCCGTATAACCTTATTTTGTGTAAATGAAAACACATGTCTATTCTATACAAGAAGAGCTTCCACCTGGTATCTTCGTAACTTCTCAATAGTTCTTCTTAATATAAGCTAAGGGACAGCTTGTCTGTCTTAGCTGTAACTTAACACTTGTCCAACTTAATAAGCTCTAGGGCAGCTTTCTTTACAACTAGGTACACAGTCGAAGAAAAAACGTTTTGTTATTATCTTTAACTATAAAGACTATCTTGCAACATGACATTCATCCCCTCCAAACTTATACATCCTCTGGTATGTGCCAATTCATCATTGATCCTCGTAATTTTTCTTTTGTTACCATCTTTCACTATAAAGACTATCCTGCAACACGACATTCATCCCCTCTAAACTTGCGCTTCCTCCGATATGTGTGTCAACAGTCACTGATCCTCATAATTTTTCAATTTATCTTTGTTCTCCTTGACCACCTTAGATAAAATATCCTCATGTGCATTCATGATATGTTCTTACTTTTAAACCTCAGTCAGCTGCACTATTCCTCCTCATTTTTTGAACAGCTTGACTCATTTCTTAGCAATAGGAAGCCTCAAAGGTGTACCGTCTAGCTCTTGCAAAGAATAAGTAGCATTTTGATGCATATCTAAGGCAATGTATGGACCAAACCATCTCTTAGAAAACTTTCAAACTGTAGAGTGTTGGTTAGTGTACTTTCGTATATCAACGCTAAGTCTCCAACGTATATTCGTTGCGGTCGAAGTTTATGAGTCTTGTCAAACCTCTCCTTATTTTCAAGTCGAGTCATTTTCAACTTCTGTTGTGCTTCTTTGAGATCTCTTTCTCTATGTTCTAGTTGTCTAATGCGAAGTGAGAGAAGCTACACGATTCATACCGTCCTCCCATGACAAGGTAGCCCAACTAGAGAAGTCTTCTTCGATTGGCAGCTTTTATCCCAACATCAATTTAACAAACATGTACCTAGTAGTAGTACAATGGGTCGTCTTGTTAGCTCACAAAGCAAAGAGGAATAACCTAAGGCACTCTCTATACCTACTGTCACATACCTTCACCAAAGCTTGAACAATTGATGGATGCTCACGTTCCCTCTTGCCAATTCTCTCTAGGTAGTAGTAAGGTTGAGCTTCACACCATATCCATCAAACAATTTCTTCACTTTTACACCACATAGTTCCTCTCCATCTGCTTGTAATTTTCAAAAATGTAGATCCATTTTTACAAAAAATGTCTTCAAGTTCAAATCTACATATACTTTTTATGGTCTTTATCCTCAATGTTCGTCCTTCTACAAAGTTGGAGAGGTCTTCACGAGCCAAGATCAAATATGACATACACCATAATTCTACAGGAGTTATGGTGCCTTGCATTCACTCCAAGTAAAGAATCCATTGGAAGTAAATGCAAGGCGTATAAGTAGGCACAAGACCATCCTTATATCATATCTTTGAGTAAAATTGTCAATGCATGCATGAACTGAAATAATTCATCATATCTCGATAGAGACCTTTCCACCAATGTCTTATTTCAACTATGTGTAAGTAGCCCATCCCTCGATGTCTAACCAACAAGGTATCATGAAACTCTTTCTTTAAATGATGTCTAGTCTGCAGATCATTCACCACTTGTATGCACATCCTATCTCTCCTATGTGGTCGTATTAAAAAATATCCATCATGTAGAAAATGATCGTAGCTTGTTTTCTTATCTTTGAAGTCTAATGCATTCCAACTCTCTTGCTTTTTTAGCGAACTCAAGTAATACTCTATGTCACGAAGTCTACCTATGTAAAACTCTTTCTTAAACAACAACATTTCCAAGTCTGTGGTTTGGCAACCAACTTGACATCAAATATCTTTCCTTTTCTCTTTCTCAACTTCTGTAAACATATCATCCTCATCTATGTAACAAGCCCTTGACAACATATCTGTTATCACATTCTCCTTATTTCCTATATGCTTCAGCATAGGATTCAAGCTTCTGATGTAAGCAATCCAATGTAACATCGCTATGTCCGATGCATTACTGTTGTATATCATGATGAGCAAAGATAGACATTCTGTATCCAAAACTACATGAGCACAAATCAAAAACTCACAATCTATTTTCATTGCAACCACAACTCCTCACAGCTATCACATCATGGATCAGCTATACCATGAAACGAAGGTCTTGGGAAAACTATTTTTTCAAACTTGCTGTTAACATAAATTTGGTAGTAGCATTAGATCTCATCAAGGAGATCAAAATTGATGTTTAAATGATCAAAATTGGAGCAAAAATAAATAAAAAAATATAGCAAAAATGTCGTGCAAGACGAAGTAAATACGAGATAGAGATCATTTTGAGATCACGATGCAAATCTAATCAAATATAGTACTTGGTCAAATGATGTGGATAGCATTTGAAGGAAGCAACTTGGGTGCTAGAGGAAGACTTGGAACATGCAAGTGAAGTATTGGACCTCTTCAAACGGGGACAAGGACAACAAGGGCATTAGCAAGATAAAGACATATCTTTCCCACTGAGGAATGAAGAAACTACGAACCATACGAGTAGCAACTTGAGACAATTTGAGCTGATGGACTTTATAGCTTTGAATTGTATTTTGTGGAAACAAAGAATTTGTTTCTTGGAAATTTTCTAAGTGTATTGGTAGTACATTGTCTAGAATGTTGTCAAGAGGAGGAACGAAGAGCACTCAAGGAAAATGAGTTGGTTTGGATAAGATCTAAATCAAGACTTAGGTTTACCTTAACGTTGGCAAAGCAAGTGTGCATTCTTACACTTGTCTTGTGGCTTGAGGTGATCTTGTGTTGCAATTTTATAACTGCAATGTAAACTTAGTCATTCGTCTAAGTCAAATCCAGTTGCGACCAGAAAGTGAGCTTCTGGGGACCTAGTAAGTAAGTGTGAATAAGTTAGCAAGTTAGAATCTTAAGTAGAACGTTTAGAAACTAGTTTTGTTTGGTCAAAGAGGTTTGGCTTCCTCGAGACTAGTTGAAATTTTCTAAGTGCTGTAGAGACAACTTAAGACTTAAGCCAAGAAGAGAATTGGGGGTTAGCTACAAGAAAATAATTCGAGCGTCAAGGGGTTAGCTATCCATTTTGAATTTGATATTAACTTAAAGATCATTGTTGATGAGAAATCAAAGTCCAAAGTAGAGATGAATATCACGACTCTCAATCTCAAGATCGAACGCAGACGCGAACAACAAAACCTTAGTGAACTTGCGATAAGTTGTGAACGTTACGGGTATGACTTAACGGCTTGGTCAAGAAGTTGAGAACAGAAGAATCTTAAGTGATTCTTTGAACGAAGGTTGAAAAATTGGGCTAGGATGTAAGGGCATATCCCAAAGGGACATATGACTTAAGGGGGCTAGTTTGAAAACGAACCGAAATGTAAGTATGAGACATAGTTCTGAGACATATGACCAAGACGTGGGTCCAGTGCGAACGAACGCTTATCTGAACCACAAGGTCCGAGTCTGACTTGAATCAATTTCCTCATATGGTTCCTCAATGCCTGAATCCAAGTCTGAGACTGTGCAAATGTGCTTGGCCATTTTGTGGATCCAACTGCCTATTTGTTGATTATCTTGCCCAGAATCATTGGAGAGCTCTACAATGATTCGTCAGTTCAGCAGCTAGCTCAGGCTGTGACACTCCTAGGAAAAGTCATGCAACGGAGCCCTGCGAGTCGTTTGACTAGCCATATTCCAGAGATTTGCTCTGTACTCATTGAGTCAGATATCATGAAGAGTATCCAGTTGTAAGTGATTTTATCCTATTTGCTGGC
This sequence comes from Asterella californica, assembly GCA_036924285.1. NCBI lineage: Eukaryota > Viridiplantae > Streptophyta > Marchantiopsida > Marchantiales > Aytoniaceae > Asterella > Asterella californica. The sequence continues at coordinate 5,961,981 of JAYKYS010000003.1, forward strand.
AGGAGACAAATAAGGAATAAGCTAGTATCCAGTAACTTTTTCCGCAAGGATAAATATTAGTCCCGGGTCTAAGCGAATTTCAAACTGAATGTTCAAGTTGTTGAGCTCTACGACAGGAATATGAATCAAAGCATTCTAGCGGTGGCGAAAGAGATGGTCAGAGCCTGGACCGTGCAAGTTAAGGAAGAACCTATCTCCATCTTATGGATCCTGCTAAATGCTGCAGCTGCAGCAAACTTTTGTGGAAGACCAGCCCTGGAGGTGAGTTACTCCCACCTGAAAGTCTCTCTCCTCACCGCCAGTTTCACAACTATGCCCCTTAACAAAACAACAACAGGAATAACAACCCTTGGTACAAAACTCAAGAATCAGATTCTATTGGAGTCAGCTATTGATGCCGGATGAAGCCTATCTAACCTTAACTATATCGCTGCAAGAGTTTCGTCAGTAACGATAGCTGCATCTGACTCTATGTTACTGGTGATGGCAGGCTGAGTCAACTCTCCAAACGCTAGCAACCACATGCAGAAACTTGTCCGCAGATGCACTCATTAGTACCTACGGGAAGACGATACTTGAACTCTTGCCACACCCTCAATTCTGGGCGATGAGATCCTTTAGATGTACTCGTTTTCTGTAAAGTGGTCCAAGTTGCGCCTCTGATCCCTCCCGGCATCATCGAAAGGTCTTTCCTTGGAGCTTATTCAAAGTTTAATCCGAAAGGTTTCAATTTCAGAATCTCCTCCAAGCTTCTCGTATCTCACAGTTGACATGGTATCAAATAAATTACTGGACTAATTCTATCTGGATGACTGACTAAGAGAAGTTTTCTTGCAACTCAGAATATTTCTCAAAATCGCTTGGTTTGGAAGGGGCTCGTTGGATCCGGACCCAAAGCTGCGGTCAGTCCTTCATTCCGACTCTTTTCCTCGGCGTTCTAAACCTTAATCCCTTCCTGGTATGTAATGATTACGGCCAACCTACGAGCATCTCCACCGCAGCTATTTAATTTAACTTCAACGCAAACCTCTGTAACTAATGTAACGAATGTACGTCTGAATCTCGCAACGCACAAGTTTTAAACCAGTCTTTTCAACCGTATCCCTCGACCATAACAAGACCAGTGAAACAGATGCCTTAGAAGCTGTGACTTTGTGTACTCCGAACATTTTTAATCTAGTAAAGACTCCGGCTGGGACAAAAACTTCTAGGACGATCTCTAAAGCTCTCGGTGGAGATGCTCTAAAGCTTTGGTTGGCCCACACAAAGAAAGTCTTTTCTCTCCTTCGTCGTAATAAATTAGAGGCCTGTTATTAGTGGAAGTTCCTACAGTGGTCTACCTAACTGGAACAGAAATGATCTAAGCGCCTGCCGAGGATTGAAGAGAAAGAGTCTGTTTCAAGTCAAGACTTTTCTGTGAAAACTGGAAAACAGAGAATGCGGCTACATTTTAACACATCGAAGATTCTTCGTATGTCTTACCATCTATTCAAGGTGTGATTCAGAAAATGGTCAAAATGTCAGTTGCTGCTACTTCTGTAGAACACGGAGAAACAGTACCGAGCATTAGAGAAAGCATGGTGGAATTGCTCGAGAACTTTCTTGTTCCTTGACTTGAACAAGTGTGAGAAGGACTGACGGCGCTAAGATCTCCCACTTTAGACACGATTTCTGACATCATCTCCAGAAGCTCCTAGTCCGTCCTTCTTCCATCTTTACTCGCTCGAGCGTTGTGTGACTTGGAAAGATTTGAGCACAAGCAGGAGGCGATCCAAAAGAAGAGAACAATTGTGCTTTTTCTACCCCTTCACCATGTCTGTCTCTCTTTTCCACCACTGGGTTAGATACCTCATATCAATCGTCTTTATTATTTTGGTCCTTAAGAAGTACTGAAGGAGCTTCGAGTTCTTGCTCCAACTTTGTAACTGTATCGCGTGGACGTGCTGGAGCAATCCGTTTGGTAATTCAATGCTTTTCACCGTCAACCTAAAACTGCAAACTGCAATACGGTTAGATCGTGAAAACTTACTTAGACTAAGTGCAGAATCTGTCTAACCCTCCATTCATTTCCAGCACAGAGTCTGATGAAATATTAGAAGCTAGAAACTGTTGAAGTCCTTGTGATCTAATCGCCTGTTCCACTCTTGTGCACATCGTTCCAGAAACTCTGCTGGAGATTCTTCAGCGTCTTCGGAAACCAATTTGTCAATGATCATGTAGCCGCTGTTCATGCTCGATAACGGATCCTTGCCCTGGCTGAAGATATGATGGGATTTGGGCCACTGGATATGCTGTGCTAGGACGTATGCCTGATAGCTTTGTACTATACCTAAAGCCTCTAATTTTGCATGTTCGAGAATCTTATATTACACAGTGCTTTACATTCGTCTTGACGGTACATAGAAGTGATCGAACAAGCATCTGAATAAAAGTCTTTCCTTCTATTGCTGCTGACCGTATATCCAGCCGACAGTATATACAGAAGTGACTGAAAACGGTCTGAACAGAAGCCTTTCCCCCTGCTGCTGCTGCTCCTCCCTCTCGTTGTTAACCTTACCGGATCTCTAGCTTCGTTTCTTTGGCGCGTTAGTTAGATATTCGATCAATTTCGGTTTTCTCGTTCCAGTCCTTTGTTCTTCTACCTAGTATACATACAAGCTTGTGAGTCCAAAGATTGCACCACAATCTGCTGAGGAGGGAGTTTGGAGCTTCACCTGAAGAAAACCCTTTCTGCTCAAGGCGTTCATATTGGAAAACAGGAAGCTGGACTTTCCTCCTGATCGAGGGACGAGGAAAACTTTCATGATGGACGACATCCAGTCCATGAATAACTTTTCGTGGCATCATTTTTGCAGTGTTCAGAGTGTAACTATCGGTCGATGAAACTCCCACTAAATAACAACATCTAAAAACACTACCCTACCTTCACTGGAGTGTGAGGTAAAAGATTCAGACCTTCCGCACTGTCTCGACTTACATTCGTAGCATGGGCCTGGTTTCACATGTGCTGGACCAAGTCATCGGACGAGACTAGAGCGCTAACTACAGAAACTAAATCATACTAATCTTAATGTTACCAAAGGTAATAGTTAACTTCTAAACCACTCAACGATCAATCATCGGTTTCAAAAGGGAAAGAATAGTGCACCTGGTGAGCAGACCTACGAAAAGAGATCAGAAAAGTTAAGCGCATAGAACCGTAACCAGGAAAAGGAATAACTACTCATGTAGTGGGAAACTTTTCACTATCATTCTCTTCGTTAGTTATACCATAGTTATACGTCGACTGTGAGAACTCGAAAGGAATGGAGCTTTTTGTAGGGTAATGTATGTTGTCGTATTAGCATAGGGTTAGTGCGAGCCGGGGCTGGAGAGAGGTGCTGTGAAACCCGGAAAGGAGAGAGACGACAAAACACTAACGTATATTCTCACATTTTCATTATAAGCGTAGCTATTTGTTGCTTGATGGGGTCTTCCAATCCTTAGTATTCATTGCGTCGCGATTCTTCTTGTTGCTATGCGTTAGAATACATATACGTGGATTGTAACAACCGGGAAGAAAGAACGACTTTCGTCGCATATTGTAAGAAAAGAAAGGGATGCTGAGGAGGGAGGAATGAGTTAATAACCATGCTAGATCGAACTTTTAGAATTTTTCTCTTTATGTTATTCAAAATTATATAAATGTTATAAGGAAATCTAAGTAGATTATGAAGAATATCAAATGTATTTATGTTAAATATTAAATGATATTTAGATTTATGTTCATGACAATATGCACAAATAATCTATGAATTGAACACGGACAAATGCATTTTCTAGAGTACAATTGCATGCCAAGAATTTGTCACCTAATTTTTCCTGAGGGTTAGGTAATAAATTAAGCTTGTTGTAGTCTTCCATCTTCAGATGGAAGGAAGATGAATAACCATGAATGTGAGTTCAATTAGATCTAGGTCAAAGTCGTTAACGAATAACCCAACAATTCCATTGCAAGCCCATAGTTCCTTGTTTACTTAGTGTTTGTTGGTAATCTGTTATGAAGCAATTTAAATCATCTTGAGAAAAAATAACTAATTACATTGACAGGGTTAGATTTTGTTTACGGTATAATATAATAAATTCAGATTTTACGTTAAGTTATGTTTTGACGTATGCTTTGTACACTCAAATATACATGCAGGATGAACATTTGAGAACTTTTGTTCATTTTTTATTATCGAGGAAATATATAAGTATTAATCGAGAATCATATACCAAGTGAATGAAAATAATAAAGATATTTTATAAATATTAACTATTAGTCTATGCTTGGAAATAAACTCAGATATAAACCATAAGGTGTGAGTAAACTACAGCGCTTCTAAAGATACAAGAACAAGAACTAATAATTAATAATATTATAATTTATTATAATTTACTATAACCCTTCTGGCAAGAAGGGTTAGATAATAAATTAAACCTCTGGATAATTTCCTCCTCCATTGAAGAATGGAGGAGGTGAATATATATGGAGGGTGCTCAGTATTTATGCATCCCAGCAAGGCTGCGTATGAAAAGTGGGGAAAATGACAAAGATAAATTTGTTACAAATACCGGTTACTGCAGCAGAGTTGGCTGGTTTCTAGCGGTTAGAAAATGGATAATGGATGAATAAAACTCGGTGCTAAGAATGCAAGGTTAATACAGAAGAATTTATAAATCTTAACTTCTGTTATCGTAATAAAGGTAGAAATTTATAATGAACTTCATATTTTGGGTTTCAGAAAAGAAGAGAACAAAACCTTGAATTCTCGTACCTATATTACCTTGGAGTAGATAGTTTTTACTGATATATTAATTTAGTATAGTGACAACCGTCTGTATACGCAGATCTGCTCACTAGAGCTCGAATCCTGTATCATTTGATTGAAGAAACAAACAAAAACTCATGAATCTCTACAGGGACTATATAGTCACTTGACACCAGAACAGGAGAAAAATGTGTGTAATTTTTGAAAGAGTTACAGGGCTATTTTATTTATTCAGGTGGCACCTGACTAAGAAAGAGAACATGTGATTGTTTCTGAACTGAATTATGGAATTATTAGTTTCCAAAATATTAAAACTCAGTACAAGGAATGAACTGGGACAATGTGATCGTACATGTATAGAGGAAGGTCTTGCGCCAGTGTCCTCATGAGCCTAAGCCGCTGCCAGATGGAGTGGCTTGTAGTGATATTTTAATTCCGGTACACCTTCCGATCCTCGAAGATCCACCATAGAAAAATTTGTATGGGTTTTTGTGCATTTACAACTTTGTGTTAATACTTGTCAAAAGAAGTCTCGTTTTATGTTCCCAAAGTGCATTCGTATCAGATTGTACATGCATTCGTTCGTGCCAGGAACCGGAACTCTACTCCTACCAAGGAACTTCACCATTACTAGAATTGACATTTTGTGCAAACATGATCCGGCAAAGCTTCTATGCAAGTATGTATCTTCCTACCGTACAAAGCTGATACATCGAAGTGGATGATTTCTGTTACAGAACTTCGCGAAGACGTGGAGACATACACGCGTACACCTTGTAGCCCTCGTGTGAAGACTTTGCAGACAAACTTCAGAGTGGAGTATGGAGACAAACATAAATCCCCAACCTGGCTGACATTGGACTCGGTACACATGCCAATGAATATTATGCAAGTGTTAAGAGACCGATATAATTTCGTAAGACAATTACAGACACGCCAGTCGCAAGCATTCCGCAATATTACACCAGTGGATAAATTTGGTCTTCTCCATGTTACATTGCTGCTAGCGACCTTTTACAGTCTGATAAAGTTTTGTAAGTATTTTACTTATACACTTTTTAGCAGGTGGAAAATTGCTATTAAAGAACTCCCATTCTGCTTCATTGCGACAAGCGGAATGAAGACTTGACAATTCAGGACATAAATCTTTAAACTTCATGTTTCAGCAACCTACGACTGGTAATGTTTTACGAGTAAAACCATGCAACGAAGAGTATAAGATAATGAATAGATGTACAAAATGCACGAGCATATGAGTTGAGAGGTTCGGAAGCACCAATATAACAAGAAAATGTCAAGAATAATGAACGAGAAATGAATAATAGAAGCCCGTCAGAAGCAGAAGTGTAACATATATATTTAAATAAAAAGAAAACGAAAATCACAAGAAATTATATAAGAAGAAGAACTGCTCACATGAATGTGGCATGCCGTTCTTCACATGACTCGAATAACCACATCTTATCTTCTTCTCTTTTCCATTTTCCCTCTTTTTTAACCACATTGTTGATCAGTCTCAAATGAGAGGTCTCAAATGACAAATGTCACATGATACAGTACAGATGAGGTCATTCATGAGGAGGAATTAAAAAAACAAAATTCTCCATCACTCAGATGAGGAAAAATTGAGTTCTCAAGTCACCTGTACATAGTCATGTAGACTCAAGTTCTCCAGGGAATTACTTGACCGCAACCGTAATATGTTTTCCGGACTTGATTTCACCCATCTTAACTTGCATTATTTGACCTTACTCTTGATTTGCAACAGCTTGTTCAACAGGTCAAAATATCACTTCATCTGAATATGAAAAGTGCATGTTAGCAATCAGCCATGTATTTATAAAAAATCCAATCTAAAATATTTTTACAAAAGATTATCAGCCTACCGACTTATGTTTATCTTTTACAACGTCTTCAACTATCAAGTATAAATATGGTTATTTTCATAGAAGATGGTAATAACGACATCCTCACTAATATGTTTTCAAATATTCTCAATGCTTTCATTGAGAAATAATATTCCAGAGGAGCACGTTGTATAAATCTTAGAATATGACAAATTCTTTTTGTTTGATTTGTTTTTAGTCCTCTTTACAATTTTCCCTAGTCCTCTGTGGAGCTTTCCACAGTCGGGAGCTGCTGCCATTGCACAGCATGAATTGCCAGGTCATCGATCTGGCATTAATTGGCTTGAATTCGAACAATGGACGAATGGATCTAGATTATAGAGTTAAGACTCAAAAAAGACTGTGGAGCAGCGTTCGAGAAATTATGGCCGGAAATGTTACCAAAATTTTGGATATATATATGATACTTGTCGGGGAAATATAAGAATATAACTGGTAGCTATATTCTGATAATACCAATGCTTATACATTAAAGTAAGTGTTCGCATTTTCTTTAAACCCCAGGTGTTGGTATACAAGCAAAGAAAAGAATATTATCTTTTCCCTTTGTCTTTGCTTTAGGTTAGAGAGAAGATATTGTGTTGTTTTTAGAATCATCAAATTCTCATTTCTATATTTTCCACTAGATATTCAATAATTATTTTTGAAGTAAATATATACTGTAAAGCTGTAAGAGAGCTTTGATTCAAGTCCTTACTTAACAGATGTGATTCACCGAAAAATGAATATATTAACAAAAATATTTTGAGTATAATGGTTAGATTTCTTTGTTCGCATACCGCCCACCGCATAATGAAGTATTCCTGGTTTCCAGGAATATTATTCATAAGGCACCTGGGCTTCAAGAACCCAGTAAAGGAGAACCTTTCTGGATTAGAGTAATGTTTGCCGCTTTTCTTCTAGGATTTCCGGGGCACATAAATAATGGAGTTTTTATTACTCGGAATGAAATACACGGATAATCAATATCCATCAAATCGTGAAACAAATATTAACTATATCAGTTCATGTGACAATCACATATCTACTACGCAACTGTGACATAAGTTTAACATATTGAACATATTATTTTTTAATCTGCATTGATCATAAAATGATTTTACTGAATGATGATTTCCAAGTAGAAGTTCGACTTCCGAGTCGTGTCGATTGACTTCACAAAAGTTCTGTTTCTAGATTTTGGTCTTAATGAGAGAAGCCAAAAAAATACGATGTTGTTATTTGGAAAATATGTATATAATTCATCTTTTCCATCTTTCTATGGAGGAGGCAATTATGCAGGGGTTAAATTTATTACCTAACCCTTCCGTTATAAATTAAACTGGAAGTAAATGAATGCATTAATAGTTGAGGTTCTCTGACTTGTACCTTTAGCAATGCGGCAGTCTACTCATGAATTATGGTTTATATTTTGACTTTTTTGTTTTTCCAGGTATGGAGTAATAGTTAACATTTCAGTTATTTCACTCGTTTTGTCTATGATTTTTAGTTAACATTTACATATTTCCTCGGAAACAGTCAGCGAGTAAAAGTTCTCAGAAGTTTATCCAGCATGCATATTCACCTCTTCTGTGAAAATGGAAAAAGTGCAGCATGCTCATTAATGTATTATTTAATTCTAATATCAAAAAGCTAAGTAAAAGTTAATATCTATCATGAATAGTGATCATTTGATAATAGGATTCTTGTCTTGTAATTCCAGATATATGTGTTTGCACGCTATGCTTATAGGTTATGTTTGGATCTGGCCGCGATTCTCAGTTCGCAATGGCCACTACTATCGGGAGTGAGGTAATCATATGGTTCAAGTCCGATTCCATCTCAGCATAACGTGGACGCCATGTAAACTCAAGTCCAAGCAGTCCAAGCAGGTTACAGAGCTAATAGATCCATGGATATACGTAAAGTAAACCACAGGCAATATGAACTCTTCTAATTTGAGGAATGAATTTGGCCTTTGGTTATACAAAGACACCCTTATGGTTATGGTATGGTTACTTATAAAGACTGGTTTTGAATTATAACATCACTAACTAAATCACAATCATAGTGAATGTATTTATGAAATTCTCATAACCAGAACCGGTTTTTCTTTTGTAGAGAACGAAAATATTTAAAATAAACACGAAAAATACATGATGGTAAACCATTTGTCGAGATAAACCAGAACTGGCGTACTTTAAAAGTATTTGTTTCTTTGATTATAATTAATAATCAAAGAAACAAATATGGTGGAAGTATCAACCTAAACCGATCAGAAAAGGTCCCGTAAATGGGAGCACCTCCGTAGATATTTGTAAGAATCAGCAAAGATGTGTCATCGCTCTTACTCTTTTCTTCATAGCTATTTTGCTATTTTTGCTATTTTACATTTTTCTTTTAGTTTCCTAGTGCACAAAAAGAAGTCCTCCGGATGAAACTGTTTTCCTTCAATAGGTTTTATAACCTGTCCTATACACCTTTGGATGCCAAATAGGCACTCTAGTGTTAGCCTCCGCGTACGAACTGGTTTATGGAATACTGTACTTTTAGGGAAGTACAGTATTATATTATTCCAGTCATTTATTCCCCAACCTTTACGGTCGGAAGGTTAGGGAATGAATTAAATTTCAGAATTTCCATTTTCTCCTAAGCAGTAAGAGGACTGGCCTAATAGTTCAAGAAGCGTGTGTGCACGAGCTGTGCTTATGGATGATCTTTATAACTCCACGTAACTCTAGGGCTGGTTAACAGTTAATATTACATAGATAGCTATATAATTATATTTATTAAAGTAATCTAGATAATTTACTGGAACACAAAATAAACAAAAGTTCCTCAAAGTTGAGCCCTGCATACACTAGCCTTATCTTGAGTGTACAATCCACATTGGAGATAAAAGAAAACCCTCTTTTCACAAGAAAATATTTTGTTTTTCTCTCTTCCTAGTATACATATTCAACGAAAGATTACTGCAAGCCTAGAATTTTTCTACGTCTTTTTCGCTTCAAACTTCCCCACATCACTTGGAATGCGTATTTTAATGTTATAGTTGTCTTGTTGTGGAACCAAGTGACAAAATTATATGCTTTCTTCCGAGCGTTTTTCAGATCAAACGATATGCTCTCAAAAGACAAGATAGATATCAAGAATTTTAGCAGTGACTAAAGCTTGGACCATGGTTTGCCGGTCTACTTATTCTTCTTATATCTCGTGCTAAGACAGTAAATAATTATATGATATGCTGATCGTCTATTTGATTATCATAGTTTTACTCTATCTGCTGACGATGTGTTGGCACTTGGGGATTTCAAAGTTGAAAGGGAAGATTTTCTAAAGAAAAAGGAATATTCCTCTACCATTAGTTTCTGCGAATACATGCAGAAATTGCCAATAAGTCCTTGCTCGGTTTTCTATATTGACGATATAAATCTAACAGTTCCGGTTCCGTACCATATATTGTTTCGAACAATAGTCTAGTGTCACTTTAATAATTCATTTTCATTACCATGTTTATTTTATTCGATGGGATGACTATATGCGTTAACTGTTAAGACTATCTAGACTTTAGAAAAGTTGGATAGTGATTGCTTGTACCAAGAAACTATGCATGTCGTGAAAGAAGTATCTCTTGCATATTCACCCCTCTCATCTTAAGGAAGAGGATTGCAAGCTTAATTTATTATCTAACTCTTAGATGGAAGAGTTAGGTAATAAATTAACCTAACTCTCGTCGGAAGGGTTAGGTAATAAACTGAAGTATTTAAAATTGAATACTTTATAATAGTTGAGAAACGTCTGGAAGAACAAGCAATGATTGGAGACATGTTGCTATAGACTTCACTTATGGGTTTTCTATGTATGATTAATATTTAATATTAAAAACAATATAGAAATTTTATATAATAATTATGATTTTTTAGATAAAAATACCGAGCAAACTTTCTCCAAAGGTGGTTTAGCATGCATATTACTCTCTCTCTCTGGTCACTATTTCACGATATCACTTGTCAACCATCTTCATTAGCTTTTGATCAGAAGGAAAAAAGATGACAAGCAAGAAAATAGAGAGAAAATTCTAGAGAGATTGGCTCTGGTCACAACAAGACTAGGCTCTGCAACGCAGGTGCTGCTAATCTGACCATAGTCAAGAGGGAACAGAAAGTGAAATCGTTCACTCAAGGAATGTTGTAACTAACTGTTTTGGATGCTCTGAGAAATTTACTTGAACATACCTCAAAAAGAGAAGTAGAACATGCAGCAACCCCAAGTTCTCAAAACTGCTTAAACATACCCCTACCATCTACAGACCTACACGTCTATGACGTGTAGGTCCGTAGTCGATAAGCATTCTTGTAGGAGTGGAGGGCAAGTCACTGGCTTGTAACCCGTCCTTGCTCGCAGACCAGTAGTCGCATTGAAACTACTTACAGAGTTTACTAGAGTTCATGGCAGCTTGACTCGAGCTCTTTCAAATTTGAACGTGAGCATAACGTGTTTCCTATTCAAGTGCAGTCAGAATTTCAGATTTGCAAGACTGTAATGCATGAGTGCAGAGGAGTTTACGAAAATGGATCAGGGGCTCTGGTTGGATACTCTTACTTCGGAGCCAAGTGATCTGTGGAAGTTAACAGTGGAAACGAACCTCAAATCTTGGAGCTCAGAAGCGTTGGTGATAGAAGCAGTTCATTTTCTGACATCGAACATACATTGACATTTTCATTACCTTCGGTCTTAGATGTGAAAACTGCTGGCAAGAGTAGCTATTCTAAATTTTTGACAAGGCAGTTTAGGTTTCACAAGTATCAATAAACAGACACATGTGTACTCAAAGCAGATGGAAAATGACTTTCAGTTGATCATTCAAGCACTTAGAGAAACATTAGCAGAGATAGATGATTTACAGTATAGTATACAGCAATTGATGAAAATTCATAATGCTGTGACAAGAGATGCGACAATAATGGGTGACAATATTGAACCGATGAATGCTGCGATAGAGAAAAATCAAGTGCAAATGAAAAAACTTGTTTCACTTTTAGAATCAATGTCAATTTAAGTCCTAGTTGTAGCTTAATAGGTAGTTTTTACTCATTAGACATTTTTGGTATTTTGTTGTAGAGATCTGTTATCATATGTAATAGACTATAATCATTTTTGAAAGCAGAGAATTCTTTGATGAAATGACATGAGACATTATGATGGATCTTAGACACTACGATGAAAATTCATTTCTGGAGAGGAACTTCTTGGACAATAAGTTGGACTACAAGGCAGATCTGAACCTCACCTACACTTGTTGATCTAGTAAATTAATATCACATGAAGGTGATTCAGAGTTTACTAGGCACGATGGGGATGGAGATTGTCGAAGCAGCTAAATCATTCTCATAGGTAAGAAGACTTTCAAAAGATATGAAGATGACAAAATCCTCATTCTCAACACACCATAAGATAAGATTAGAATACAAGACAAACTAGTAATCTCAATACAGTGAAACTTGGTACCTATCAGCTCACAGTGTACTGAGTGAACTCGCACCCACAATGAGCCCAAGAGTACATGTCTACGATTGTTTGGATAGGAGAACATTTGGGACATCTTTTATCAGTTTCGAGGTCTATTGTTACAAGCTTATAACCATTTCACTCGATATGTAAGTGAGTTCTGTCAAAAACAGTAGAGCGAGTTTGCGGCATTAGTATGAAACAATCAATCTTTAGTTGTGGCACAAGGAAGAAAGCAACAGATGCTGATGAATCATCATCTAGAGTAGAGTTGAGGTTGGGGAGCAATTTTGAAGGACAGTTGATACATCATTCTCTCAAGGATATGAAACATTTGATATCGACGTACAAAACGCTTGGGGTCATTCCAGTGGATCTAGACAAATTTTTTGGAATTTTGACAATGTTTTCACAACTCATCCTCGTGCTTACTCACTCATGAGGTCCATGGAGGAGTGGATGGTGCATATTATAGCAAGAAACAGCAAACTGAGCTCAACTGAACTGATCAAGCCACAGCCAGATGAGTCTCAGCTAAGATTGCGACTGAGCTCTACAAGCATGCAGTTGCAGTTGGGTTTACTAGCCATACCTTCGAGACTAACACAATTCAAGCAGCGGAAGCACAACCAAAGAGGATCTAGATCAAACGTTAGTGATGGAAATGTGAGTGGTCCAGCTGGACAAGAAAGACTATCTCGAAGATCTTGACCAACGAGCAATTATGAGCGCAACCAAGAAGTAGTAACCGGCACTAAAGTGTTGGTCAGTTATATTGGATGTTTCTAATTGTTTCATCTGAATTGATCACACAAGTATTAACTAGGGCCACATCACTGGAAGAATGAGAAAGAAATCAAAATGAAAAACAAAACAGATCAAATCATCACGCGGCAGAGTGTCAAAGGACCACACGAATCGAAAGCATCAGCGGCAACAATAGGTTTACGTGGAAAGGAGAGCGACAACAAGCCACCACTACCATTGTCCTCTTTCGATATAGTGACTGCAGCAACTACAGAAGCAAAACGGTCAAAGAGAGGATCCACACTTCTCGTCTGATCTGGACACACGGTATGAGACTGAGCACTGGCACAAAATATCTGTGTCTAGACTTGCTAGGCTACATGATAATCATCATATTTGACACATTATTTATAGATTATTAGTCTTTGAATCATAAAGAAAGAGCAACTGGAATCACTTGAAGCTTGAATTGACTGCATGATGTTAGTGCCCTACCTCACTACTTCAATATGATTTTATAGCATTAGTTATATGGATTTTCAGATTTACCACATTTTTTGATACAATGTCTTTCCAAGAATCATAATGAAGAGTTCAGTAGGCAACTGTCCTTTTCCTTAATCTGATGAGAATTTATCACATGATTTTAATTTTGATCAATCAAGTCTTATATTTCATCATGTTCCTCTTTGATTGCCAACTATTTATTTGTCCGTACTTACTAAGTTGTTTGACTTTCATCGGTGACCCAAAGTACTCACTAGAGAGTACACCAACTTGAAGAGTTTTAGCTATTGCAAGTATCACAATAAGTTTCTTAAGTAATAGTCAATCCACTTGTTTGACATTAGCAAGACAAGTTCCGGTGTTATTCCTAAGAGCCCAGACATTTAGATCCCGCTGATGCTAAAGCTTTGATATAGATGTTAGGAGGATCGGTAGAGGAGAATTTATTTTCTTTGGTCCGCCAAGTTGCACGATGCACGTTCGAGTTGAGATTAGTAGTAATAATTCTCTCTGTTACTCATCAAACAGAGTAATATTTCAGTCCTAATAAAGATCTATAAAAAGTATAATAATGCAAAACTTTCAGTAAAACATAGATCAATATATTCATGGACAATCCAGCGTCCATTTTATTAGAACAATTTGTCGAAAACAGAAGTACAAATTATTTTATAACCATGTGTGGATTATGAATAAATTTTTAATCAATAATCCAATAAATATCTTCAAAATATGCAAACTATTTCAAAAACATGTGCTGATTATTTCAAATAATTTTGAGTATACTTTTTATGCATTTAACACATAATATATTTATATTTATATTTAAAATATATTTATACAAAAATTTGATATACTATTTATATTTTCAAAATATATTCGATAATTTATATATCATCCAAATTAACCTATGTACATAAGTTACACAAACCTTACCATCAGGAATATATGTCAAGATCAGGACACAACAAAGATATCAGATTTTCTGATATGGGACAAAAACTTCTTTGCAGAAGTCGTAGATATAATCTATGATCATTGTTGTACCACTTTGAGAATGAGTTTCCAGAAATAGGGACTTTTAGGCCCAAGGAATACAATAATTTCTCAAAAGAGAAACGAGATTGTCCTATAATATCATGAATTGAGTTTATTTTGAGAAAAATCAAAGAGAATATTAGAGTATCACTACAGAACACAGTATTGGCGCTTTAAAACATATTCTCTTGTGTGGAACGTTGTACAAGAAGTTCCACGCAATCTATTTTTCATTAGTTCGCATTTACGTCCAGGTTTGAAATAAAATGATGAACTTAGTCTAAAGTTCTTTCTTAAATCTACAGTGCACTCAAAACACCTAAGTGAGAGAGGAGTATCAGTATTCTAACATAATACATCCAAGAATAAACTGGAGTAAAGTTTAAAAAGCATGGTGTTAAATGCTATTGTAAGATAAATAAATCAAGAATGAAGAACATTATCAGTTGGAGGGTTCTTGATGTTAAGAGAAGAGAAAATCATGAATCGTGGGACTGCTTCAGAGAAATTAAATTTTGATAAATACTATAGAGTTTTAACAACAAGAGAACACAAAAGTGAAAGGTCTTGAACTTCTATGAGTAATTGAACCGTCATATTACTGTCATCTAAGTCAAGTTTATGTGAATGTGACATCCCTTAAAGACCTCTGAATTAAATCATGCTTTGCATTGAAGCCATCGGAATGGAATTCGGGAGAGACTCTGCAACATTAATAAAGCGGGAGGAGGAGGAGAACCATCGGGATGTTACGTGGAGTAAAATATTAAAGCCTAAAGGAACTGAAATTAAATCATTATTTACGTTGAAGTTACGGAACTGAACTTCGGCAGCCCGTCGCAAAATTGAAGTAACCCTAAACATCGGGAGGAGGAAACTTTCATGGGCAATTAAACCATCGGCCTCCATGAAAAATGGTTATAATTAAATTTGTACTTTGCTGAAATCAAAGGAATTTAATATCGGGAGCTGTCGCAACATGAAAGCATCATTCTATCTGGAGCAGTAGGACACAACTGGGAAAGAATTTTTCATCGGCATTCCAAAAAGAAACTTACATGGGGTATTAAATTTAGGTCGTCTCTGAAATAAATTGTTATTTGTGTTTTTGCCAGAGGAATGAGATATCAATAGCCATAGCAGCATCAACAAATCATAAATATTGGGAGGAGGAACAATTGCTCGACCCCTTGAATTATTTATTTCGTGAGTAGTGCGAACCTTGTTCATATAAAAAATATTTAAAATTGATGGTTTAGCGAAGACAAAGTTATAACAACCATAAAAAGTGAAGAAGAAGACGGTTACATTTAGCCATTTGATAAAGAGCAGAAAGAGCCTTTGTCTGTCACCGGGCCAATTAAGCGTAGAGCATCGGGACCATACCTTCGTTGCCTTTTTCGGAACTTGGATTAAAGATAGTCATGACTAACTATAGTTAACCCATAGTTAAAAGTCATCCCGGATGACTTATCGAGCTATTGTCTCTCGCACCAGGATCATTTGTCGGACCACGCACAAAGCAATCAAGACCATTCTCTCCTTGTTGGAACCCTTTCGAAAACTTGAGCCAAAGATAATCATGACTAACTAGTTACTAGTTTGTCTTGTTCTAAGATATTTTTTGCACCTACAGTTTCTAAACTGCATATTTTGTAATTTTTTACATTTTTGCTATTACCAGAAGTCTCTCAAACCGAAGATATTTTTTCACAAAGTCTTTTGTAGGTGTGTCAAAAAGACAGACCCAGGGAGAATAATCTTTCCAGGAATTCAATGCTAAAGATAAAAAGAGGATCAAAGACAGGATCCCGGACGGGATGAGTCAATACACGGAAAAAAAATATTTGGGCTGACTCGAGTAAGTCCTGAGCAGAGAGACCCCGGCAATATTTCATTTTTATTTTGTCTCTTTTTCTGCATTGTTTTTGCAGTTTCGAGTGAAGCATTTTGTTGTACACGCTGAGATATCACACGGAAGTTTGCTGTGATGTCACGCATCCTACATGCATCGTATTGTTTATCATCTTGTAATCTGTCGTGAGGACTTAAGGTTTTGATCTTGCTCCGTTGAGTGACTCCTGACTTCCCAAGCCGAGTGACTCTTGTCCCGGTGACTTATCGATGCGAAGTCATCAGCGTGAACATGATTTGCAACTCGACGTGTCTATGAGGGAGACTATCGCTGTTTTCTCTTTCATTGTGGTTGAGGATCCAACAATCAACGAGCAAGCGAGCTTTAGAAAGTGAGTCGTCCGTCCTAGTGATGTCTCACTAAGACAACCTTTCATAATGATGGATGTTTCCGCTGCATTACTACACTTGCCGGGCATGCAAGACCGGCGTCATTGCTCACAGTTGTAGGAGGTTTGATCTATTCCAGAGGTTTCGATGCCTCTAACATCAACATCTGGAGCTAGCTCAATTTGCAAGAGGTTTGCTCGTCCGAAGCTGGGGAAGGTTTTGCCAGTTCGAATGTGATTAGGAGGTTGTTTCGCATCAATCCGCGTTGTCAGATAATTATGATTGCAGACTTTTTGCTTTGAAAGAGCTGGAGTCAAGCTGCCATGTAAACTCTAGTAAACTCTAATAAACTCTCTAACTAGTTTCTGTGCGATTACGGACCTACGAGCAAGGATGGGTCACAAGCCAGTGACTTGTCCTCCACTCATACAAGAACGTTTACCAACTATGGACATACACATCATAGGCGATAGGTCCATAGGCGGTAGGGATATGTTTAAGTAGTTTTGAGAACTTGAGGATGCTACATGTTCTACTTTTCTTTTTGGGGTATGTTAAAGTAAATTCCTCAGACCATCCAAAACAGTTGGTTATGACATTTGTTGAGTGAACGATTTCACTTTCTGTACCCCTCTTGACTATGGCAGACACCATGGTGTCTGCTATTAAACTTAAACTCTTTCAGGTGCTGCTGTTAGCAGCATTTGCGTTGCAGAACCCAGTCTTGGGTGACCAGAGCCAATCGCTCTAGAATTGTTTCTCTATTTTCTTGCTTGTCGTCTTCTTTCCTTCCGGTTGAAAGTTAATGAAGATAGTTGACAAGTGAAATGATGAAATAGTGACCAGAGAGAGAATAATATGCATGCTCAACCACCTTTGGAGAACTTTTGCTCGGTAATTTTATCTAAAAAGTTATAATTATTATATAAAAAACTTGGAATATTAAATCACTATATAAATATTAAATATTAACAATACAGAAAACTACAAAATGTGGATTAAAAACAGATAAGTGAAGTCCAAAGCAACGTGCCTCCAACCATTGCTTATCCTTCCGAACGCTTGTCAACTAATATAAAGTATTCAATTAATACTTCAATTTATTACCGAATCCTTCCGAGAGAAAAGATTAGTTAATAAATTAAGCTTGCAGCACTCTTCCATCGAAAGATGGAAGGGTGAATATGCAAGAGATACTTCTTTCCTGATAATCTTGCATGCATAGTTTGCTCGGTACACAAGCAATCACTATCCAACTTTTCTACAGTCTAGATAGTCTTAACAGTTAAAGTATATAGTGATCTCATCGAATAAAATACACATGGTAATGAAAATGAATTATTAAAGTGACAATATACGGTATAGAATCGAAACGGTTAGATTTATATAGTCAATACTGAAAATCGAGCTTAGACTTATCGGCAGAAATTTGCTTGATCACACCCCCAGTAGGTTCTGTGAGCTTGATCATACCCCTCTTAACGATGTATGGCTTGATCACACCCCTGACTGGCTATTATCTGTAAAACAAGCTACTTTTTGGTATTATTCACATGTGAGGATGCACATATTAAAAGAATGAGAATAGTGTAACGTGTATTTAATGTCAAAATTTTAAATTACAGTGATATTTAGTCAAGGTTGAAAGTACTAAAATGATAAACCAAAAGATAAAATGATTGATTCGACTGTTAATAATCCATCAGAGATATGATCAAACAACTAAACATTAAGAGGGGTATGATCAAGCGCAACAATCTCATTGGGTGTATGATCAAGCCAATTTCTGGACTTATTGGCTTATTGACTTTCCGTATGTATTCGGAGAAACTAATGGTACAAGGAATATTGTTTCTCTTGAGAGAATCTTCCATTTGAACTTTAGAATCCCCAAGTACCAATACATCGTCAGCAGAAAGAATAAAACTATGCCAATCAAGTGGACCATCAGCGTATATAATAATTATTTACTGTCTTACAACGAGATGTAAGAAGAATAAGTAGACGGGACCGTCTAGTCCCTCCATGAATTGACAAATTAAAGCCCCGTGTTTGCAGGCTCGTGCGTTAAAGCAGCTGCCCAAACAGACACACACCGGGCAGCTGTAGTAGAATGTGAAGGAAATAACCGTTATAACTCGGCTTTGAGCAGACTTTGACAAGATGGCGCAGTAGCATATCGGCAGATGAGTTCGTCTAGAACATTGAGGTCCATGGTTCGAAATTTGACTCAAAATTTTATGCGACCGAAGGTCACAGCTTAGGGTGCTTGTGTACTCTAAGTGCGACCTCCGGCCGCAGTCTTAGGGTTCTAGCTTCCCTCTGAGAGAGGGAAGCAAGTCTCAGAGAGAACCCTCTGAGTTTAGGTGATAGCGTTTGCATGTGCATAACCATTCGGGCAGTCTAAACGGGCAGAGAGAAATCTCGGAACGACGATGGATTTCAATTAATTCGCACTGGATTTCAATTAATTTGCACGTGAGAACACTGCATTTATTTGTCAATTCGTGGAGGGACTAGACGGTCCAGTAGACGGTAAACCACGATCCAAGCTTTAGTCACTGCTAAAATTCCTGATATCTATCTTATCTTTTGATCTGAAGAACGGTTGGGAGAAAGCATATAATTTTGTCACTTTGTTCCACAAGAAGACAACTATAACATTAGAATATGCATCCCAAGCGAGGTGGGGAAGTTTGAAGCGAAAAAGAAGTAGACAAATTCTAGGCTTGTAGTGATTTTTCGTTGAGTATTTATACTGGGGAGCGAGAAAAACAAAATATTTTCTTGTGAGAAGATGGTTTTCTTTTATCTCCAATGTGGATTGTACGCTCAAGATAAGGCTAGTGTATGCGGGGCTAAACTTAGGGGAACTCTTGTTTATTTTGTGTTCCAGTAAATTATACAAATATAAAAATATATACCTGTCTATGTAATATTAACTGTTAACCAGCCCTAGAGTTAAGACGAGTTCTAAAGATAATCCATAAGCATAGCTCGTGCACACACGCTTCTTGAACTATTAGGCCAGTCCTATACTGCTTAGAAGAAATGGAAATTCTAATCTTTAATTCATTCCCTAACCTTCCGATCGTAATGTTTAGGGAATAAATTACTTGAATATTCTAATACTGTACTTCAGAATAACAAACAATTCCATAAACAAATTCGTACGCGGAGTTAACGAATACTAGAGTGCCTATTTGGGATCAAAAGCTGTATAGGATAGGTTCTAAAACCTATTGAAGGAAAACAGTTTCATCCGGAGGACTTCTTTTTGTGCATTAGAAAACTAAACGAAAAATTTAAAATAAACGTGCAAAATAGCTACAGTGAGAAGAAAAGAGTATGACAGATGACGCATTTTTGCTGATTGTTACAAGTATCTACGGAGTTTTGAAGGGCCATTTACAGAACTTTTTTGGATGGGTTTAGGTTGATACTTCAACCATATTGGTTTCTTTGATTATTAATACTTCTAAAATACGCCAGTTCTGGTTTATCTCAACAAATGGTTTACCATCATGTATTTTTCGTGTTTATTTTAAATATTTTCGTTCTCTAGAAAAGAAAAACCGGTTTTGGTATGAGACTTTCATCCATACCTTCATTATGATTGTGATTTAGTTACTGATGTTATAAATAAAAACCATTCTTTATAAGTAACCATAACCATTCGGTTTGCTAAGGGTGCCTTTGTATAACCAAAGGCCAAATTCACTCCTCAAATTTGAACAGCTCATAGTTGCCTGTGGTTTAGTTTACATATACCCATAGATCATTTAGCTCTGTAACCTGCTGGACTGCTTGGACTTGAGTCTACATGGCGTCTACGTTATGCTGAGATGAAATGGGACTTGAACCATATGATTACCTCACTCCCGAAAGTAGGATACAATTTGATCAGTAGTGGCCATTGCGAACTGAGAATTGCGGCCAGATCCAAAGCATAGCGTGCACATACATATACCTGGAACCACAAGACAAGAATCCTATTATGAAATGATCATTATTTATGATAGATATTAACTTCTATTTAATTTTTGCGAATATAAAAATTAAATAATACACTAATGAGCGTGCTGCACTGTTTCCTTCTTCAGAAAAGAGGTGAATAATATGCATGTTTCCCAAATAGCAGCATCGTATTTTTTCGGGTTCTCTCACTGAGACCAAAATCTAGAAACAGAACTTCCACTAGGAAAGCATCATTCAGTTGAATCATTTTATGATCAATGGAGATTAAATAATAATATGATTTGATGGATATTTATTGTTCGTGTATTTCATTTCGAGTAATCAAAACACCCATTATTTCTGTGAGTCGGAAATCCTAGAAGAAAAGCGGCAAACATTACTCTAATCAGGAAACGTTCTCGTTTACTGGGGCTCTTAAAGCCCAGGTGCACTTATTCCTGGAAACCAGGACTACTTCATTCTGCGGTGGGCGGTATGCGGGCAAAGAAATTTAACCATTATACTTAAAATATTGTCGTTAATATACTTTTTGTGTGTGAATCACATCTGTTAAGTAAGGACTTGAATCAAAGCTCTCCTAGGGCTTTACAGTATATGATTTATTTCAAAATTAGTTATTAAATATCTAATAGAATATAAAAATAAAATTTTGATATTTTTTAGAACAAAACAATATATCCTCTCTAATTTAAGGCACACACAGAGGAAAAAGGTAATATTCCTTTCTTTGCTTGCATACCAACACCTGGGGTTAAAGAAAACTGTGACACGCATTACTTTAATATATAAGCGTTGGTGTTATCAGAATATAATTATATTTTGTTATTTCCCCGACATGTTATATATATATCCGGAAATTTGGTAACATTTCTGGCAGTAATTTTCCGAGTGCTGCCTTCGAGGTCTTTCTTAATCTTAACTCTATAATCAAAATCTATTCACCCATGGTTCGAATTCGAGATCGACCACCTGCAATGTTCTCGTATATCCGCAAGTCCCTGGTTACTGTCTGATGGTTGGACGTTCAGTTGACGAATAACATTCAAGAGGAGGTGGAGGAACAACTTCAATAATAAGCAATTTATATGCTGATATCAGCGAGTTACTAGATATTTTTTTTAAAAAGTTAAGAACTTTTATAGTAATCTAATTACCATTTGTATATTGTAACATGGAAACCGGAAAAATTTAAAGTATTCGAAGTTGATTACTACAATTGTAACATGAAAACTGAAGTAAAGTTCAAAGGAGACTTCTTTAGCTTTACGAAAGAAAGGTCTAAGGCCGGAAATGGCTGGTCCGCACACGATATTGGGAGTTTGGATGATTTTCATAAAAAATTCCAAACATATCATAAGATTCACGTTCTTGAAAACAAGGCTGAGGGTTCAAGTCCCTTTTTCCCGCTTTCTGGTCTCGTGCTCTTTGGGTCGTGCGCCAAGTCGTGAATAACATAAAAGCTCTCCTCCAAATTCTTTTCGAGCTTCTCGATCTGTCATAATTTCCCGAGAAGTTGAAAGAATTACAATTCCCATGGTGCGCTGATGGACAACTGACCGAGTTATTGCAATGTGTACGACCTCGGCAATGTCGAGCACCGGGATTCAAAGGGGGCAGAAAATCAAAAAATTTGAAATTGGTTTTAGCGGAGACCTTAGAGAGAGGAGCTACGTGCTCAGGAAGAGTTGAAATCTTTTATTTTACACTCGACCAACGGAAACTTCACCGAAATGGTTGAGAAAGAAGCACTACGTGCCGTGGGTAACCTCGGCTTACAAAACATTGAGAGCTTGGAGTGCTTTATTTTGTTCCCAAAGTCTCAAATTTTTGAGGAATTATAATTCTTAACTTGTCAGGAAACGTCTTTAAGGTAACCGTCCACAAAGGGACCACGATTGGATTAACTCCTCTTTTTAAGTTTCAAATATAAAAATATATAGATATATCTATATAACAACAGGAGAAGTCGCGCAACAAAAGCCATAAAACTCGTAAATTTGAGAATCAATTGGAGCAAGCTCCCTGTCTTCTCAAGTGAAACAAACCTTTCGTTAGGTGCATTTGGGCGAAAAAGATAAAAAGTATACACACCGGACAGAAAGAGGATATTTTCAAATTTTTTTTGTTTTTTCTACTTTATACAAAAGTAGGAATAATTCTTTATATATTTATTCAAAATAGAAAAATGAATAAATAATAATAAAAAATTAAAAAATTAATTACCTTGGTTTGTTACACGTGCTTCAATTTCATATTTTTCAAGATGAATTGAAGTATAAATATCTTCATATATTAGACGTCACCTATCTTTTTATCAAACTTTTAGTATTATTATATTAAGTTTTTCATTATTAATTTAGGAAGAGCTCCAATACCTTTTATTACAAAAAATTTAATGATAATTTGCAATTTAATCTATCAAAACCAGAGGAATCCTTTGCATTAACAAAATCTTGGCCAACTCTTTTTCTTTTTTTTTTTATCGAAGATGGAATAGACCATTCATATATATATATAGAAAATAGTCGATTTAGTAGTCAGAGTCCTAAAAAAATATTTTAAGACCATTAAAGCTGCAAAAACTAATCCCCCATTTGCAGTAAAATAAAGTTGTAATCACTAGTTATTATTTCATTATTTTCATTCATTTCATTATTTTACTAGTTTTCATTTCAAATTCTTTGCGGGAATCGAACCCGCACTCAGCACCTCTGGTGTACTAGTTATCGTGCCCATGGTATACGCTGAGTAGCCAAGTGCGGAGCTGATAACTGCTGAAAGCATCTAAGTAGGAAAGCTCACCTCAAGATGAGTGCTCTCCTATTCTCTTCTCTTGAAGCAATCTTTGGTCATAAACATAGCCAAGATACTGATAGATCTTTTGTCATTGCGAGGAAGGGAAGGACAAAAATCTTGAGAATCCAAGATAAGGTCACGGCAAGACTAATTCCTATTCCTAAATTTTTTTAGAATTTTTACTAAAAATGAATCTTAAATACTTTCAAAAATATGTCTTCAAATTATCAGTATGCTAATTAATATAAACATAAAAAATAAATTTATTATTTATTAAGTCAGGAGAACAATCAATTCAATAAAGTATTAAAAATATATTTCTTTGTTTAAAAGATTATACTATGTATTTATTCTTTTATATCTTATAAAAATAATGAAATACCACAAACGGAGACTAAAGCAGGTACTGGAGCCAAAGCTGGTGTTAAAGATGATCGATCTTTAAAAAAAGTAGGTTTTTCTATTATTCGTAAAGAAAATGGAGAACTTATTTTCAGTTGGAAAACTTTTCATATTAAAGTTTTACGTCGTAGAGCACGCATAGATCCTTTTACTAATTTTCGACTAGAATCAGATTGTTGCGCAAAAAAGTGCTTACGCTGGATGGAATGCCTTTAGTAGTTTTGGTTCATATGTTTCTGTAAGGATTTTTTGGCTTTTTGTAGTGGTTTTTCTTACTTTAACTAGTGAAAAAATGTGTTCTCCAAGTCCTTGGGCTGTTGAACAGAATTCAACGACACTTGAATGGATGGTCCCAAGCCCTCCGTCATTTCATAGTTTTGAAAAACTTTCAGTTATCAAGGAAAGCATTTAGACATCTTAGCAATTGGTGCAACTTAAGCAATGACCCGGCCCGCCCTATACAGACCTAGTCCTTATAGGGCAGAACCCGGTCCAAAAGTTGTAGTTAGGGACTTCACCGATCCAGACTTTTTTTTTCAGGGTAGGCGCCCTTCGCCTACCCTTCATGTATTTGGCCCTCCTTCTAGTTCTATTTGTATTTGATGACAATATCATATTTTATCTATCTATCATATCTTTTTCTAAACTATGCCTGTATACCTTCCTTTCCTTTCGCTACGCACTTTTGGAACGGTTTCCTCGAGTTTTCAAAGATGAAGAGTTTTCAGTTACTAAGATAAGGAAAGCTGACCCGAACAAGCGTTTTATTTCGTAAGAAATATTGATGAAGCTACTGCAAAAGCAACTACTTTACAAGTGGAGAGTTAAAAAATTATGTTAAATCTTCGTGTAATGGCTGCTAATCAAATTGTTTGGAATTCCGACATTCAAGAAATTATTTTATTCACGAATAGTGAGAAAATTGGAATACTGCCTAATCATGCTTCAGTTTCAACTGCATTAGATATAGGAATTGTAAAAATACGTCTTGATGATCAATGGTTTACTATGGCATTAACGGGCGGCGTCCGGAATATCAGACAGAGGCCAAGGGAAAGGATATTTTAGCGACAAGTGTAGACATACCAAAAGCTAAAACCATTTCTGTATAGAATATAGAAAAATAAAATAATAGTTAATATAATGAGATTGTAATAAAAAATATTTTTATCAAATAAATAAATTAATAATTGAAAAAAATATATTTTCAGATACTGCTATTCAATTAAAACCAGGGAATCCATATATTTGTATATTAGGTAAAAATTTACAAATAACTTTGGATGGGAAAATGCTCTTTGTGGTTCCTGATACGCCCAAGCCACCTTCTTACTAAAAGGGGCTGCCGCCTTCGCCTAGGCGGGCAGGCGGTAATTTATATTAATATCGATTTTTTGAAAAAACCTGAAAAACTAGAAAAAATACCATTCTGGTAATATTTCTAAAGGAGTTGCAAAAGGATTCGCAAGTTCATCAATCATTTAAGGTTCTAAAACAGCTAAACCTACAGTACATGCAATAGTACCTAAAATAACTACTGGGAAAATATATAAAAGATCATTTGGCCAAGCAGGCTCACCACAATACTTATGCCCCATACCCTTAGTTAATTTAGCTCCTCCACATTTTGAGTTAAACGATTTACATTTAATTGATGAAGATTTTGAATCCATATTATAGATGGTGACATTTTTTTTGCAAGATCTATAGTAAGATTTAGCCTACGTAAACTTTCAATTAAAATACTCATCCGATTTTCTGTTATAACATCAAGTTTATTATATAAAAGTTTGTTTATGGAAATTTTGAATAAAGGAATCGGATGTAAGTAAGGTTAATGCAACAGCGGTATTAATATCATTTGTTGGTGCAGCAAGTTCACCATTTGGTAATTCAACAACTCGTCAAGGAAAAAGAGCACCTAACCATTTTGATACGAAAATAAATAAAAACATAGTTCCTATAAAAGGAACCCAAGGACAAGTCACGGCAAGACTAGCCGTTTATTATTACGATAAATCCAGGTGAACGAATTTTAAACCTCCAAGGCAAAACACCATCATCGCCAATTACAAAATACCTTTTTCTCCTTTAGGTGCTTCTACTCTTACATAATGTTCTTGTTTTGATAATTTAAAAGTTGGCGAAGGTTTTTTACTAATAAATTGATATTCAAATAAATTTCACTCTGAGTTTTTTCCTTCACTAAGTAGGCGTGTTTCTAAATTTTCAAAAGGTCCTCCAGGAATTGCTTTTAAAGCTTGTTGTATTATTTTCACAGATTCTTTCATTTCTCCAATTCGTACTACACAATGAAATTTAAATAACCTTTTGAATTTTTAAAAAATAAGTTGTATCTTATTTAACCCAGTGAATAAAACTAACGCTAATGCTAAAGCACTAAATAAAAGAACGAAATAACTAATTATGGTAAGCATAAAAATCCTAATATCTCTTCTCGAGAAATCAATTCCTGCCTTATATTTTTTTCTACCTAAAAAAGAAATGCAAAATTTGTATTAATTAGTTGAAGGCCTTTTTGATTACCCCAGGGGAATTCGAATCCCCGTCGCCTCCTTGAAAGAGAGGTGTCCTAGGTTTTTCTTAAAGTAAAAATCATTGAATTTTTTGTCACAATAGAAAAATTTGAAACTTTCAACTTTCTGTTTACTATGATAAAACAAATTAGTTCCGAATTCTTTTTCCAAATATAAAGCCGTGATTAAACCTACTTCACGATAAGCAAGATCTAACTGAAAATGAAGAGAGTTGTTAATAGTATCATAAAGACCTTTATCACCTTGACCATTTTATTATTATATTTTTTTTAAAAAGATGGAAAATAACTAAATTAATTTTTAGTTAATAAATGAGCCCAATGCATAAAAACATGCATGTTGGTTGCTTAAACCAGTGAAAAATAAAAAATAACTGTTTTACCAGTAATACCTACGGTTGAAATCCGTATAGCCCTACTAGTTATTCCAGATGCTCGCCAAAGTTGAACCCAGAGGTTATTTGTATTCCTTGAAAACCCCGCCAACATCGTCATTTAAAATTTCTTAACCTGGCAGAGAAGTGATTTCGTGATAAATCCGGTCACTCGAAACCTAATTTTGCTTACTTTCAGTATCCTCAAAGCGACTCGGTTGCGCGCATAGCCTTCATTTTACACGGCCTTGCCAACTATTACCATCTGGCAAACTCTAAACGCCAATGTGTGAGGCTGCAGGCTGCAACTCGCCTGCATGAATCGCTAGTAATCGCCGGTCAACCATATGACGGTATAGTCCTATGGTGGCTACACCCCTTAATTTGTTAGATATACTTCGAAGAATCGCATAGACTGGTAAGAAATACCATTGACAGTAAAGGAATGGATGGCTTCCTGTGGGGTGCCGAAGGTTTCCTAGATGTCAAAGTTGATCCTTTTCACATTAAGCATCTTGAGAATTTCTTCGATAACCTTATGGTCTGCTATCTACTCTTCCAGCGTAGCACACAGTACGTGGTGGTTAACGTTATCAAAAGCTTTCCTTACATCGTAGTTGAGAAAGTTTCCATGATCCGTGAAAAGAAAAAAGCACGAAATTTATGACAAGATGACTATCGATTCTTAAACAACCTATATATTTTACATTTAACAATCATTTAATAGATTATCCAACTAAGTTATAAGTTATTGGTGGGGTTTTGGTTTGTTGGCTGGTCTTTGTTTAGTTCTGAATATTTATATATATATAAATTCTTTTAAATAGAGAAATTCTTCCTCGAATAGCTATATTAGATAAATTCTCTTTTTCAACAATAGTCCAAAATATTATTACAAAGTAAGGAAAAACCTCTCTAGATAAATTAGAAAATGAATTCCGGAGAGGTTTTTTATAAAAAATCTATACTAATATAATTTGAAAAAAATTTTATTTCATTATTAAAATCCCTAAAAATACTTGAAACATTTGGATTTGTTGAAGTTGAATTATTACGTGGAAGTGTAGGTCAACCTACATTAACTCAATTTTATAGTTTACATACTTTGGTATTACTTCTTTTAACTGCAATATTTATGTTATTGCATTTTTTAATGATTCACAAACAGGGTATTTCAGGTCCATTACAATTCACGTAAATAAATTACAAAATTAATGGACGAGCTGTGTAAGAAACAACGGTGAGATCCTAAGGGTTACTTTTATCCCTAGGAAGTCAGAGAGAAAGACGCGTATTACCACCAAAAGGTACCTAGCTCTTTCCCTACTGCTTGATAACAAGCAGTAGGGAAAGAGCCTATGTACTTACTAAATGCTTATTCTTTGGCAAGTTTTTGACTTCCACGGAGTCTATCAGGTCATCTTCAAAGGACTGTGTAATAGGCTGGCACGAAAATAGTACTATGACCTCCTTCATGCAGGCCAACATCAAAATCAGCAGTACCAAATCAACCCGATAAAACTACTGCAGAACTGGGATACTAGCCGCCACTAGTCTACCTAGATGCCATTGATCATTCCTCTAGTCTCCTATGGGAGCAGGATGAGAGAAAAATTTCTCACGTCCGGATCTTTGAGAGCCTCCGGGCTACTCTCTCAAATCTTTTTGGAAACAGAACTCTTTTATCATAGAAGTCGATCTACTATTAACGTGAGATTATTTATGAGTCGCGTCGGTTCTGAGGCTCAGTGGAAAGCCATGAAACAAGTATGCGGTAGCTTAAAACTAGAATTGGCACAATACCGTGAAGTAGTCACTTTTGTTCAATTTGGTTCAGACCTGATGCTGCGACTTAGTATTTATTAAATCGAATTCGTTTGAGACTTGGATTTATGAATGTGAGAGAATAGAAATTCATAAGACTGCAAGAAGCTGGCAAAAGAACTCCCAAAAAGATTAAGTTCAACAAGCAAATCTCCATCTTTCAAGTGTCATCAATTAATTCCATTATACGGCAAACGTGCTCCTTTTCTTCTTTTGGTTTTCTCTTTTTAATGTATTTAAGGAGCTTCCAATAAGGATTTCGGGACGGAGAACCCGTTTGCACATGCTAAAGAACTGGGCGATGAATATGTCCTCAAAAATCTTTTTTTGGCTGTGCCCCTTGTCTCAAAAATTTTCTATGGGGAGCTTAGGTCAACTAAAAAATATTCCTTTTTTATTAACAAAAATAATTAAAATTGATAAAAACTCTTAATTTCAAGAAATAAATAAAGAAATACCAAGACGGACTTCAAAATTGGAAAATGATCGCTAAACGGATAAAAGTTACTCTAGGGATAACTGGCTGATCTTGTTCAAGAGTTCACATTGACGGGAAGGAGGCTCCTACTGGAACATTCAAGGGGTGAAAACTCTGATTATGATGTAATTCTTGCAGATGAGGAAAGCTTTTGATACCGTTAACCACCACGTGCTTTCGCACTTTAGCGTCAGTTAAACATCCAGAAAGGGACTTCTTATTAATAGATAGTAAAAGTCAGTCGGTGAAACAGTGAGTTTCTTTTTTCTTACTGTAATAATTAAAAGAGTATATCAGTTAACCTAGCCCCACGATTTTATAAATACTGAGTCGCAGCATCAAGGTCTGAACCAAATTGAGCAAAAGCGGCTACTTCACGATATTGTGCCAGCAGCCGCGGTAAGAAAGAGGTTGCAAGCGTTATCCGGAATGATTGGGCGTGAAGCGTCTATAAGTGGCTTTTTAAATGCGCTGTCAAATTCCCAGGGTCTCCTCAAAATTTCGTAAATCTTCTTGTAAAATACTAGAAGTACATGTAGAAGTTAATACAATTAAATCTGGGCGTTCTTGTTTGTCTTTTCGAGTGATATTATCCACTGCTTTTTCTTGAGATCCATGAGCTAATACATGACTGATCGAAAATACTAGCAGTACGGTTCTGTGAGAAAGTTGAGGACAGAAATGGCTTCTTCATCTGGTTGCATTACATCAATATGGTTTTAATAATCCATTGGGTATCAATTCTTTTGTAAATAAAGTAGCTTTTTATCCCTATATTTACGTCAAAGATTTTTTTATTTTGATTTGGCAAGGTGATCTCTGGGCCTCTAACCGGCCCGGAGGACCAAGAAGGAACACTAAGTTTAATGCAAATGGTAAAAATTTCTTCGGTTTTGCAAATTCATCAAGCACAAAAAAAATTACTTTATGTAGCTATTCTTACCTATCCTACAACAGGGGAAGTTGGAAAAAAATTGCCTATTGATGTTCCGAAAGTAGTGATTTTTCACTTTAGCTGGAAAATGCAATCTGATGTTTGGTGTACTATAAGTGAACAAGGTGTTGTAACTCATATTACTGGTGGAAATTTTGCACAAAGTGCTACTACTATTAATGGTAGCTTCGTGACTTTTATTTAAATTGTAGGTTTGATGATTTACTTCACGAGCAAGGTCTCTAGTTCAAGTCCAGGATAGCCCAGCTGCACCAAGATAAATAAAAAAAGCAAAAATTTTGAACTTGTTCTTTAAACCATTCTTCGTCGTGTTTATAATAAGTTCCACTACAACTAACACAAAATCCCATTTCACAAGCAAAAATTTTGGTAATTGAAGCAACATGTGTTGCATCACCGAAACACTATGAACAAGAGCTATTGAAATCTATTGACCCAGGTCATATTATTAGAGGAACACTTGATGCTTTCAAAGTAAAAGATCGTCAACAAGGGCGTTCTAGTGCGTTGTATATTATAATCTCATATTACAAGAATTTGACTATCTAAAATTGAGGTCATTATTTTTTCTCCTTAATCATAAAAGAAATACCTCCTCTTCTTTGTGCTTAAAATATGCACCGCTTCTTTAACAACAGCAGTAATAATATCACCAATATTTGCATATTTTCGATTATTTGTTCTTATAACTCGAATACAGATAAGAATCTATCTTAATTTTACAACTTTGGTCTAGCGCTATTGAGTAAAATAAAATTAGAAAGCAGAATAGTGAAAGCTTTTCTTCTGACACCCAAAGTGCTGCTCCTAATATCCAACGAATCGCTAATGCTTTTCCTTGTGTGGATTTAATTTTTAGTGTAACTTCGTAGGGATCTTGGTAGGGGGTTCCGGATCGCCTGAAGTTCTTTTTCTTGACCTATATCCCCAACCAGACGTGCAAGAGTTCCGGGTTCGAGCCCCGGGCAACCCCTATCCTAATATTATGATTTTTTCCTCACCTAAAGCAATAGCATGATGCACTAAAAAGATATTTGGTAGGCTTTACGCGCTTCATTTGTATCTAAGCACCAAGGCTGTTAGGTTGTCGTTTTAATACCAAAGGTATTTTTTAAGACAAAAAAAGGAAAAAATCTGACAAAAAAAGGACACGAGCTTAAATGACTGATAAAGAAGGCACGCTAAGGTCTCGGCTAAAGCCAATTTCTATTTTTTTGATCTTGCGCTTCTTGAAAGCTGTTTCAATAGTACTAGTATGGCCCGCATTATGACTGGCGGCAAGTTTGTGTTGTGTTACAGTGGTTTATTACACGAAAATATAACAATTATTAAACGTTCCAACCAGTGCCAGAGGCTACGTTTGTTCGTTGCAGCAGTTTTTTCCGCCTTCCGTCTTGTTCCAAATTTTGTTTTCAGACTTGGATTTTCGACATGTAGTGAATATGGCGATGGTACACCACAGAATTTTATTTCATTCTGCTGTGGAAAAGACTACGTTTTACATTACCCTACTCTAAGCTACAAAACCTGAAAGCTGAACCCTGTCCCGCCTGGAGAGGGAACGCCTCCATGGTCTTCCATACAAACCACGTTTTACTTTTCTCTACTCTAAGCTACAAAACCTGAAACCTGAAAGCTAAACCCTGTCCCGCCTGGAGGGGAAACGCCTCCATGCTCTTCTATACAAACCACACCGAAAACACAAAATCATCCGTGCATAACCTTCTCAGCTGAACAGAAATCTCTTTTTCTGCCTCAAACGTCTATCGGGAAAGCATGGTCGGAGTCCGTGCTCCTCAAAAAGACAAAATCTGGTAACATGTCAATGTCGACAGGAGCTGCAGTCCCCTGCCTCGGCACTAGCGGAGGTGTAGCATGTTCGGCATGCCCCTCCTGCACTGATTGTGGAC
Organism: Asterella californica; assembly: GCA_036924285.1. NCBI lineage: Eukaryota > Viridiplantae > Streptophyta > Marchantiopsida > Marchantiales > Aytoniaceae > Asterella > Asterella californica. The sequence continues at coordinate 5,993,978 of JAYKYS010000003.1, forward strand.
TGTCTTCATTAAAGTAACGATGTTGACAATTAAGACACCGTCTGCTGTCCCTGAAAAAGAAATTGTTGTCTACACTTTCTGTCATAACGTCGTGCGGTCTCGTAAAAGAAGTCCAGAGCATCAGACCGACGTTTTTGTATACCCGCTTGCATTAACCACCTGGGGGAAGCAGTATACTTTCCAAAAACAAGCATACTACAAAGACAACACGCAAGTGTGTTAGATAACGGATGTGAAGACTTATAACGATTGAACCGTAACGCCCTCGGCAGAATGTTCATGTACCCGAGCTCGACTCTGTTCTTTGTGTCTGCAGCGCCGAGTAATGTCCAGAGTTCCCACCCATCACTCATCATGGCCTTAAAGATGTTTTTGCTCGTTGTAGTGTGATGCAGTTCAGTGTCATCTTTCAAGCAATACCCGATCATCCCAACAAAGATATGGAGATCTTTGTTGGAAAGAAGCTTAACACACACTTCTCCACCTATTGGTGTATTCTTCTCTCAACCCAAAGTGTTCACAACACGTTTCTTGATATATGCGGCAGACTTTGCATACAGGCAAATAACGCTCTGAAAGTGCAGATGTAAAAGTGTACCCCTCCTCTTTACAAAAAACAAGCCAAACAAACACTTTGCATGAAGGAAATCGGAGAGAAAGATGAACAAATCTAATTATAGGTCTGCTCCGGTCCTACACACAATGACCGAGGTCTCAAATGATGGTCCCTTTGCTCTTGCCTGTCTACGGAGAGACATCCTGCTCAAACTCAAGAAAATGACGACATATATAACTGTTATGCTTCAGGTCGAGACTCTCACAGATACAAGACATAAACTTCTTACGGTATAAAGAGTGGACAGTAGGTTTTAAGAAACCATCATCACGAATAAAGTAAGCAGGATAAGAAAACATACGAAACCTTCGGTCCTGGAGGTATAAGCAAAACTTATCGGAGGAAGAAGCAAAAAACCGATAAGGCCTAGCCAAAGTCTGTAGTGGAGGGACAGGGCAGGGCAGCGGACAGGGCATGAGTAGCAAGTTCTCCCTATCTGCAAATAATCGAATTTCAGTAAAAGTGACTTAATGTACGTGGAGAAATCCAATTCAAGATAGATATAGGATCTAGTCAGTTGGAGAACATAGTTATCAAAACTGAGCATGGACCATTTTGAACTAAGAAAATGATACTTCGATGGATCTATCGTCAAATGCAGCACAACAGAGCAGTCAGGAACAATCTCTAAAACAGGTGGGCTATCAGGCAGCGGGTCTGCACGCTGTTGCTCAAAATCCGAATCTGACATGAGATCAACACAAGCAGTTTCTCTCATCATCGACCCCTAGCCTTATATCATAGTAGAAGAAAAAACCCACTTGGAACTTGCCGACATTCTTACCTCGGAGGTAGACGTGTCGCATAGCCCGGCCGCATGGCCGTTTCTCGAACAAAACAACAGCGCCAGCGAGCAAGAAAAACAACCGCAGACCTGAAGCCATGCCTCCAATGACATGAACGTGACCACCACTCACCTACGACTCCGCCTCGAAGAAAATACAACATCATCAGCAGCGAAAGAAATGCAACGACTTGAAGATCCTCAATCCGCGAAAACCTAACCGCCTTCAACACAACCAAGGCCGTGAATGCAACATGGAAACCAAAGAAAATAATGTGGCGGAGGCAGGACTCACCTCCGACTCCCTTCAGTCGAGCAGTAAACCGAGAAGGAGCAGAAATCAAAACAAAACAAAGGATGCGGCAAGACAAAGAAGGACTTGACCAAGAAACATGACAAAGGAGCACTGTCAACTTGTGACATGAAATGGATACAAGCCCCGCAAAAATGATAGAGAAGTCGTGACCGCTTACAAAATAAAACACGGCACCGAACAAATCCTCGCTAAAACACAGTCACAACACCACCAGTGACAAAAAATAAAGCGGCGGTCTGCATGAAAGCGACCGTTCGCACGAAAAGTACGGCAGCTCCCGCCCCCATCCTCTCACATTTCCCCTCCAGGGCAAGAGCCTGCAAGACCACCGCCGCTACACCTCTCCCTCTCGCACTTCTCTTGCTTTCCCCCCTCCAGGACAAGCCCGCTAACCAAAAAAGAGCCCGTTACATTTCTCTCCTTTTCTTTTTTGTCGTCTTCTCTCTCCAGACCTAACGGCCACTTTGCACCCTAAACTTTGCAAGGCTGAAACTGTGCGTCACTTCACGATACATTAGACCAGCATCATCTAATTCCAGAGCTTTTTTGGGGCTTGCATGCGTCAGATATCTTGCGGTATGAAGATGTTTGATCAACATTTCAATAGTATTCGATCTTTATTATTATAAGCACGTGTAATCAAAGATAATAATCTACAAATATAAATAGTAATAGAAGTCTATTACTATTTATTGGTATCAGTATAGCAGTTCCTGACAAGCTACTCTACCCTTCAAGAGGACCCAATGTACTATAGTTAATATTCCTGACTGATATGGCCGTTATCACAATTCTATTCAAAATTACAGAAGAATGGTAGATAATTCTCATATTCCAAACCATGAAAAGAGTCCAATTCAACCGATAGATTATTCTCATGTTCCAAGCCAAGAAGCTGGTAACCCCATCCGTCCGTAGCTCAGACGGCACGGAGTCGAATCTTCCTGCCGGGGGATTCATGCTGTGCAAGGGCAGCAGCACCCGGCTGTGGAAAGCTCCAGTTGAAAGAGGACTCAAAGCAAATCAAAATAAAATAATTTCTCATATTCCAAGATTTATATAACCCGCTCCGCTGGAATATTTGAAAACATCTCAATCAGGATGTTGCTATTACCATCTTGTAGGAAATAACCATATATATACTTGATAGCTGAAGATATTGTAAAAGATAAACATAGGCAAATAGATTGATAATTTTTTGTAAAAATATTGTGAATTGAACTTTTTGCACATATACATGACTGATTGCTGAAATGCACATTTCATATATTTTAAATTTAATTTTTTGCACATATACATGACTGATTGCTGAAATGCACATTTCATATTCGGATGAAGTGATATTTTGACCTGTTGAACATGTTGTTGCCAGTCAAGTGGGTCAAATAATGCAAGTTAAGATGGGTGAAGTCAAGTCTGGTAAACATATTACGGTTGCGGTCAAGTAAATTCCCTGGAGAGCTTGAGTCTACATGACTATGTACAGGTGACATGAGAACTCAATGTTTCCTCTTCTAACTGATCGAGAAATTTGTTTATTTTTCCTTCCCATGAATGATCCAATCTGTACTGCATCATGTGACATTTGTTATTTGATACCTCTCATTTGGTCAGACTGTAGACTGATCAACAATGTGGTTAAAAAAGGAGAAAAGATCTGGAAAAGAGAAGAAGATAAGATGTGGTCTCGGTCTGCACAACGGTTAGGGAGACTTCAAGTGTTTTCAAAGGGTTGGATTTCTTGGACCGAGGAACAAGGTTATGGATCGTGCGAGCAGCTTGTCGCATTTACCTCGGATGGATACGGTCAATGCTTGTAGGTTATTCTATAAACTTGTGTGTTGAATCCACTGCACATGCACTTTAATGTCTTTAGTCTATATACAGAGGATACCACCGGCTTAATAAATTGACTATTGTTCCAGAAATATTTCGGATAAGAGAAGATGACGGATCGACTGTCTCTTGAGGACCAGCCAGAACTCGTTGGATTCTATATACAAGTAAGGGCCTTTGATGCACTGGTAGCATTGGTTGCATCCTGAGAAAGCATAATCAATTTTCACGTAATCTAGAGGTTTTAAGTAGTAGCGGGAGTCGATATAAATGTAACTTCTAGTCATATACAAATCTGTTTCGGAGAGAGAAAGCAGTGTACAAGATAAGACGAGATAAAGAAGTGCAATGGTTGGAAGACTGAACTGGTCCAGTTGACAACTTTGGTTACAAAATGACTGTATTTCGTGTAGAAGGGTGGACGAAGTCAAGAGCAGGGCACCGAGAGACGAGTGACCGAAGAGAGACGACGAAATTAGAGGACTGGATGACAAGATCAGAGAGCTGCAGGTCGGGAGCAAGGGACTGGGAGACGAAGAAATGAGAGGACTGGATGGCACCAGCAGAGGGCTGTAGGGTACAACTATAGGACTAGAGGGGTTGATAGGTCAATGCACTCAGACTTCTCATATCAGTCGGAGCGAGGTCACTATAGGTAGGCATTGCATAGATTCCAAGCAAGAGGAGAAAAGTATTCATTTGTACCTCGATGATGTGTCGTGAACAATGTAAAAGAACAAGTACGTATAGAGCAACGACAGACATGGACGAAGCATTAGGCTTGCTTCCATGCTGGCAGAACACGGCTACAGAGGATGGCTGCAGCGTAGTAGATCCAAATTTGGAGCAAAGCAGCATTCAATCTTCATCCCGATGCTCGTCCCGTCGTGTCATGAGTCTGCCACCACCAGCAGCCGTGGTCCCACCTGCGAAGAAACACCTGCTGCAGCGGCACTGACAAAACATCTCTCGTCGACGATGACCAAACACGGCAACAAAAGTATCAGGTCGAGCTGAAAAAACACGGTAGTAAAGTTGCGGACCTGAAAAACATGGGAGTGAACTGATGCAGCAAGGACCGAAATTGCAAACATGGCCCATTGACAATCACAAAACATGGCAACAACACGGCAATCAATGAAGCACACAACAGTACGAGCGAGATGCAAACGACTAACCGTCCCGCCTCGAAGTGGTCCCACATCATCAGCCACCACCTCTTTTCTGGAAGAAGTGGTGGCTCACGAATGGGATGAGATCTGCCGATGCTCCCGCTCCCAGGTCTGAAATAGAATGCCGTCAAGAAAATCGAGAAAACATCTCCCGACAACAAAACGTCTCGAGGTAGCACAGCGACAGAGCGGATTGTCCTTGCAATCATCATTCCATCGACAGTGAGTAATCTTGCTAACTTAAATGAAGAAAGAAAGTAACAACCAGCGAGAAAAGATGACAAAGGATAACCGCTGAGAAAACACACAAAACAGCCATCTTGATGACAAAACGGCCTCCGGTAGCACAGTGGATTGTCCTTGCAGTCGTCGTCACATCGACAGAGGCTAATCTTGCTAATCTAATGGAAAAAAGAAAGTAACAACTGGTGAGAAAAGATGAGAAAAACAGCCATTCTGAGGAGAGAATGGCCCTTGGTAGCAGAATGGATTCTCCTTGCAATCTTGGTTCCATCGACAACGGCAAATGTTGGTAATCTAATTGAACAAAGAAACAACATGCAGCAAAGGCAAGAAAGAAATATGCATGCAGTGAAATCAGTGGCAGATTCGTCTAGACACGCAGCAAGAAGAAGTAGAAACAATATCGATGAGCGGCTCCCGTTCCACTCTCGTTGACAAAGCAACATCGATGAGAAGCGATCCCACGTCATGAGTGTCGAATGAACATCGAACACGAGGTCCTGGCAAGAACAATACCTCTGGTCCCACCCGCGACGGGAAATTGTGCAGCAACGCAAACGAGAAGCGAGGTAAACCGCCTACTGCTGGTAGGCGGTTTACTGCCCAAGAGAAGGAAAAGGGACCGGCTTACAAGTTGGCAGCTGATATTGAAACCTCTACTGATCTGAAGAGCATCTTGGAGCAGAGGATACTGGATGCGCGAATCGAGTTTTCTCTCTGAGAAGTTCTTGGTATTGTAAAGAGAGAGTTTCATGAACTAATCATCGACATCATCAAGCGCAAGAGACAGGTGATGTCCGAGCAGGTAGAGAGCCAAATGATAGATGTGGTAGGAACTTCTCTGAATGATGCAGAGTTTGGAAAGGTGCATTTTCAGGAAGCTGATGACAAGGGATACCAGCAAGAAGCGTTGGTTGCTGGTACCAACACTATTGAGTTTGATGATGAGGAAGCTGGCGAGGAGAGTCCAGCTACTGATAGTGATTTCAGAAGGAGATATTGGGCTCGTGCTACAACTGCTACACGAGTTCGTCTTGGAAGTTTGGTTGAACCTGTTGCTGCTTTAGTTGATCGTGGATCTGAGATCAACATCATGTCACGGGAGGTGTATGAGAGAGGTCAGTGGCCTATCGAGCTGAACCATGGTTGGGTGCTACGAGCTGCAAACAACCAAAAGGCTGAGTTATACGGCGCTTGTCCTAACGTGAAGGTGAAGATAGATGATGTGGATGTGGATCAACATTTCTTCGTGCAGTCTTCTGCTTCATATCATGTGATTCTTGGTCAGCCCTATATCATTACGGTCCGAATGGAGACCAAAGTGATGGATGATGGATCTCATTATGCTAGGATCCGTAGTCCAGATGATAAACGTTCTGTGCAGTTTCTGACCGTTCGTACGAACCACGAACGAAACCGGCAGACCTTGAGGGATTCTCCTATCTGTAGGAGTAAGGATTTTCAGAAACCACTCTCATAGGACGGGATAGCTAGAGTGAAGGATCTACTGCTACTATGATCCCGCTTGAGCAGCCTGAGGGATCACAGGAGGCTGATGGAAAGGCTACTCAAGATTCAAAAAGTAGTTGCATTGTACATAGTTGGAAATCTGGTTTGATGGCTTTCAGTTCTGATGATTGGAGTGAGTTTACGCGGATAGAGGATTTGACTGAGAAGAGTAGAAGGCAGATGGAGAAGTGTGCAGCAAATCTGCGTTGTATAGGAGTTCTGAAGGCAGATGAGATGATTTTTGGTGTTTATGAGGAGTTTGTGAGTGTACAGTCTTTTGTTCGTTGGCTGGATGATGTAGATAGGTTGATGGAACAGATGGGAGGTAGGGTGGTGATCCCCATCCATTCTCGTGAAGTCTATGAGGAGATTATCTCGTACTTACGATATCGTCCTCATCCGAGACTGGAGAATGGATGGAAGGATGCAGTCTGTTGGTGTGGCTTACATCAGGAAGCGGAAGTACACGCCAAGTATAAAGCTGTAGCGAGGAAGGTGAGATCTGTGGCGACCCAATTACCTGTTGATTCTCAGCAGCAGATGGAGTTAGCGGCTGCTGAGCCTGTGCTTAGAGATCCTACACAGGTAGGACACAAGTTTACTCAAGAGACACTCGAGCAGCTCCAGATAGGAGGGGGTGACTTCTTGACTGAAAAGGAGAAACGAGCTTTTGAACAGATAATAGTTAGCCATGGTAAGGCATTTTCTTTCTCAGCTGAGGAGATTGGTTGTGTGGATCCTAGTGTGATAGCTCCGATGGTTATCTTCACTGTTCCTCACGTACCTTGGGACTTGAAGCCGATTCCAGTCCCTCGTGCCTTGCTACCGAAGGTGATTGAGTTACTGAGGGAGAGGATGCGGATGGGTATTCTTGAACCATCTATGGCTCCGTACTCTAGCCGATGGTTCACAGTACCTAAGAAGACAGGAGCTCTGCGCTTCATCCAAGACTTGCAGCCTGTCAACAACATCACAATTCGAAACGTTGGAACAGGACCTGTGGTTGATGAAGTAGCTGAGGCGTTTGCTGGAAGGTCAATCTATTCTATTGGAGATCTATTTTCAGGTTATGATCAGTTTCAGCTTGCTTTGGAGAGTAGAGACTTGACTACCATGCGTACACCTTTGGGACTAATGCGGATGTGTACTCTTCCTCAGGGTGCTACAAACTCAGTAGCCCATATGCAGAACGTGATGCATAAGGTGTTACGAGAGTTTGTACCTGAGGTCACTATCCCGTTTCTGGATGATATTCCCATGAAAGGCTGTCCGGTGGAAGACAAAGACGAAGCTGTGACTTCTGATGGATGCAGAAAGTTCGTTGCAGACCACATTCAAGATGTGGAGAAAATTCTGATGCGTTTGGAGGAGGTACACCTCACTCTATCTGGTACCAAATCTCGTTTTGGTATGTCTGAGATTGTGGTGGTGGGTCATTTGTGTGGTACTTTTGGGAGGCGTCCGAACCCAGAGAAGGTAGATGCTATAGCAAGGATAGCTGACTGCACCAACATCACTGAGGTTCGACGGTTCTTGGGAGCTTGTGTGTTCTTTCGTGTGAGTATTCCTCATTATGCACACATTGTCGAGCCTCTGTATGCACTTCTGAGAAAGGGAAGGAGGTTTACTTGGCAGCAAGAACATCATGAGACGATGGAGCAGCTGATGGAGATTCTGAAGTCTCCACCTATACTAAGGAGGCTTAGCTACGAGAGCGAGAGACCTGTGGTACTAACTGTTGATACGAGTCCTTGGCAGTTGGCCAAGAAGATGCAGAAGGTGTGCGGTTTGTTTCAAGGTTTGGAGCTCGGATCTTAACAGATAGACAGCGTAACTATCCTCAAGTGAAGCGTGAGTTGTGGGGAGCTGTTACTGCTATGAAGGTAGATCGAGAGTTCTTGATAGGAGCTCGTGTGATACTAAAAACAGATATTTTGTCTTTGTTGGATATGATAGCAAACTGCAATACACCAGACATAGTAATGCTGCGATAGATTGCTTATGTCCGGAGTCTGAACCTTGAGCTAAAACATATAGCAGGGAAGGACAATCCAGTTGCAGATATGTTGTCTAGGGCTCGTTATGCAGATGAGGATGAGATGTTTGCAGAGGTGGAGAATAAAGAGAAGAGAGACGTTTGGTGCCAAGTTGGTCAGCAGACTTCAGACTTGGAACCACTGCCGTTCAATGAAGAGTTCTACTCATAAAAGTTCCGCGATATTGGATTTTATCTGAGTTCATTATGCAGAAGAGAAGGATGGAGTGATGCAGAGTTCAAGGAGATCAGACGGAAGGCGTACAGTTATCTTCTACGTGAAGCTTATCTGTGGAAACGTCCGAAACGAAGAGATGGAGTGCTTGCTAGAGTGGTGGATGATCAACCGACGAAGCTGAATCTGCTGAAAGAGTTTCATGACACCTTGTGGGCTGGACATCGTGGAGTATGGGCTACTTACACGAAGATGAAGGAGCGTTACTGGTGGAAGGGTTTGTATCAAGACGTGGTGGACGTTGTTGGGTCGTGTCTGCACTGCCAATTCTACTCTAAGGTCCGTTACAGAGATGGACTTGTACCTACTTATCCACCTAGTATTCATTTTCAGTGGGTTCTTGATCTTGTGATGATGCCACCGGGGTTATGGGGGATGCGTTACTTAGTGTTGGCTCGAGAGGATCTTTCCAACTATGTGGAGGGACGAGCACTACGGACGAAGACTACAGAGAATCTCTGCAGGTTCGTGCTTGAAGATATCATCTGCCGTTATGGATCTGTTGGGAGATTACTTGCAGATAGAGGCGAGTTGAGAGGCGCTGAAGTGAAGGAGTTCTTTGCTCGTTATGGAGTAAAGCTTCGGCTTACCACTGCTATGAATCCAGAGGACATTGGTAAGAGTGAACGAGGACACCCTTCTATTGTTCATGCTTTAGTGAAAGCATGTGATGGTAGGTCTAGAGAATGGCCGAGACTACTTCTATTTGCTTTGTGGGCTGATAGAACTACACACTGTACTACGACTGGTTATATGCCAGTTGAGCTTATGTTGGGTCAGAAACCGATCATGCCTACTGAGGAGTACTTTCCTACGTGGGCTACTCTTCCGTGGGAAGATGGTTTAGATCGTGCTTCACTCCTAAATTTACGTATTATGCAGTTGGAGCGAAGGGAGGAGGATCTTGCTGATGCACAGGAGAGGCTGAAGGTGGCTCGAGTCAGAAACAAGGAACGTTTTGACAAGACTCACCGACTATGACCGAAGTCAATACATGCTGGTGACTGGGTTCTGGTATATGATAGCACGTTGGAGAATCAGCATTCTACACTTCGTAAGTTCTCTCGAAGATGGTCCGGGCCTTATGTTGTGCTAGATGTGTATGAGAATGCCACTTATAGTTTGCGTGAGTTGGGTGGTACTCCTTTGAAGCTATCTGTGGCTGGCAAACTTGTGAAACTGTTCAAGAGATGCGGAGGGTCAGTTGAGTTATTCAACTTTCTAGAGTCAGAGCAGAGGACAACAAGAGACAAAGATGTCCCAGTTTTTGAAGAGACTGAGGCGGAGGAGAGGGATGATGATGAAGATCAAACAGAAGACTGAAGAGGTTGGCACATACCGGAGGATGTGCAGGTTTGGAGGGGGTGGATGTCGTGATGTGAATCATTTCACATAGTAAATGATTCGCTTCTCTGTCAGGTGTTAGTCTCTCTAAGTGAAGTTAAGACCTCAAAGAAGTCCATTTTTGGAAGATGTTATATATTTTGAGTCTTAGTAGGTTGATTACCATGTTGATAGGGTTTAAGCTCATGGGTTGTATTTGCGTGTCGTCCATGCACGCTTTCTAGATGATTTAAGTTAAATTTTGTGACTGCGTGTCGTTTTAGGCAGTTTAAGTTTTACGCTGGCACTCTAGGAGGCTTGACGTGGTAGCCTATGAGTGTAGATAAGTTACCAGGTAGTTTAAGGCACAAAATGACAACCAAATGGAGCTATGAACTCCCATTGGTCTATTTTTGTCCTTTGTAAAACTTTAAGTTTAGAAACAGAGCTCTAGAGTGGTTTTCGAGCAATTGGTGAGGACACTGCGAAATCTGAGAGCATAGGGAGATAGAACTCGTCGTGCCAAGCACTGTCAGCGAAAAGTTTGATCGATTTGGATCAGTAAACAAGGAGTTATGCCCAATTGAAGTTCGATTTGTGCCAGAATTGCAGCACTTTTGTTGATTTTGGGGTTTTGAGTGTCAATTGCAGCAGAATCGAGGAAATCGCTTCAAACCTTCGAGGTTGCGTTCACTGTCAGCCGGGCTACGACTGTCCAAAAATTTTCATATCATTTGAGTGACTTAGTAATTCAGGGCGGCCGCTGAAGTAGAGGGGGTCCGAAAAGCTCTCAATCTAGAACAGCAACTTCAGAGAGCGAGATCTGGAGTTCTGTGTGGAATCAGGAGGTCCAACTTCACAGGAGTGTTCAGCAAGCTATGTACTGCAAATCCTGTAAGAATTTCCCAAAGTGATCGAGCCAATTCTTTGTTCTAGGTCAAAACAGCTGTCTGGGTACCAGAAATTGCCGTAATTTCTCTACTCAGAAAGTTTCTACTCATATCTTAGTGCTCTGAATTGATCTGAAGCTCAAACTTCGTATGTGTATCCAGTAGGACCTTATTGACATGTAGGAGGAGTTCTGAAGTCTGAACCTTCACATATTTCTCAATCCTGAGTGTCAAAGTTCGCCATCTGATCTTATCATTGCTAGTTAAGTCTGAACTTTACTTCCTGAACATATCAAAAGAGCCAAGAGACTTATATGAGTGTTTTCCAGTATCACCTTGAGACCTGAAGTCTATCCTTTGAGCAAACCAGCCACAGCCAGGAGTCTAGTGCTTCCCTAAGTAGACTGAACACAGCCTTCAAGCTCATATCACAGCCAGAAGGTTCGCCCTTCCCGAGGAAAACTCTCAACTCTACACCGTGCTCCTCAAGAAAGCCTCCGTCAAAGGGACGAAATCTAGTAACATGTCAATGTCGACAGGAGTTGCAGTCCCCTGCCTCGGCACTAGCGGGGGTGTGGTATGTTCGACATGCCCCTGCTGCACTGGTTGTGGACCGTCTTCATTAAAGTAATGATGTTAACAATTAGGACACTGTCTGCTGTCCCTGAAAAAGAAATTGTTGTTCACATCTTCTGTCATAATGTCGTGCGGCCTCGTAAAAGAAGTCCAGAGCATCAGACCGACATTTTTGTATACCCGCCTGCATTAACCACCTGGGGGAAGCAGTATATTTTCCAAAAACAAGCATACTACAAAGACAACGCGCAAGTGTGTTAGATACCGGATGTGAAGTCTTATACCGATTGAACTGTAACGCCCTCGGCAAGATGTTCATGTACTCGAGCTCGACTTTGTTCTTTGTGTCTGCAGCGCTGAGTAATGTCCAGAGTTCCCACCCACCACTCATCATGGCCTCAGAGATGTTTTTGCTCGTTGCAATGTGATGCAGTTCAGTGTCATCTTTCAAGCAATACCCGATCATCCCAACAAAGGTATGGAGACCTTTGTTGGAAAGAAGCTTAACACACACTTCTCCACCTATTGGTCTATTCTTCTCCTAACCCGAAGTGTCCACAACACGTTTCTTGATATATGCGGCAGACTTCGCATACAGACAAATAACGCTCTGAAAGTGAAGATGTAAAAGTGTACCCCTCCTCTTTACAGAAAACAAGCCAAACAAACACTTTGCATGAAGGAAATCGGAGAGAAAGGAGAACAAATCCAACTCTAGGTCTGCCCCGGTCCTACACATAGTGTCCGAGGTCTCAAGTGATGGTCTCTTTGCTCTCGTCTGTCTACGGAGAGACACCCTGCTCAAACTCAAGAAAATGACGACACATATAATGGTTATGCTTCAGGTCGAGACTCTCACAGATGCAAGACAGAAACTTCTTACGGTATAAAGAGTGGACAGTAGGTTTTAAGAAACCATCATCACGAATAAAGTAAGCAGGATAAGAAAACATACGGAGCCTTCGTCCTGGAGGTATAAGCAAAATTTATCGGAGGAATAAGCGAAAAACCGATAAGGCCTAGCCAAAGTCTGTAGTGGAGGGTTGTGGACAAGGCATGAGTAGCAAGTTCTCCCTATCTGCAAATAATCGAATTTCAGTAAAAACGACTGAATGTACGTGGAGAAATCCAATTCAAGATAGATATAGGATCTAGTCAGTTGGAAAACATAGTTATCAAAACTGAGCATGGACCGTTTTGAACTAAGAAAATGATACTTTGGTGGATCTATAGCCAAATGCAGCACATCGGAGCAGTCAGGAACAATCTCCAAAACAGGTGGGCTATCAGGCAGCGGGTCTGCACGCTGCTGCTCGAAATCCGAATCTGACATGAGACCAACACAAGCAGTTTCTCTCATCATCGACCCCTAGTCTTATATCATAGTAGAAGAAAAAACCTTGGAACTTGCTGACATTCTTACCTCGGAGGTAGACGTGTAGCGTAGCCCGGCGGCATGGCCGTCTCTCGAACAAAACAACATCGCCACCGAGCAAGAAAAACAACCGCAAACCTAAAGCCATGCCACCAACGACATGAACGTGACCACCACTCACATACGACTCCGCCTCGAAGAAAATACAACATCATCAGCAGCGAAAGAAACGCAACGACCAGAAGATCCCCGATCCGTGAAAACCTAACTGCCTTCAAAACAACCAAGGCCGTGAATGCAACATGGAAATCAAAGAAAACAATGTGGAGGAGGCAGGACTCGCCTCCGACTCTCTTCAATCGAGCAGTAAACCGAGAAGGAGCAGAAATCAAAACAAAACAAAGGATGCGGCAAGACAAAGAAGGACTTGACCAAGAAACATGACAAAGGAGCACTGTCAACTTGTGACATGAAATGGATACAAGCCCCACAAAAATGACAGAGAAGTCGTGACCGCCTACAAAATAAAACACGGCATCGAACAAATCCTCGCTAAAATGCAGTCACAACACCACCCGTGACAAAAAACTAAAGCGATCGCTCGCACAAAAAGCACGGCAGCTCCCGCCCCCATCCTCTCACATTTCCCCTCCAGGGCGAGAGCCTGCAAGACCACCGCTGCTACACCTCTCCCTCTCGCACTTCTCTTGCTTTCCCCCTCCAGGACGACAAGCCCGCTAACCAAAAAAGAGCCCGTTACACTTCTCTCTCTTTCTTTTTTGTCTTCTTCTCTCTCCAGACCTAACGGCCACTTTGCACACATAATCACTTTGCAAGGCTGAAACTGTGCGTCACTTCACAATATATTAGACCCGTGCCATCTAATTCCAGAGCTTTTTTGGCACTTACAGGCGTCGGATATCTTGCGGTATGAAGATGATTGATCAACATTTCAATAGTATTCGATCTTTATTATTATAAGCACGTAATCAAAGATAATAATCTACAAATATAAATAGTAATAGAAGTCTATTACTATTTATTGGTATCAGTATAGCAGTTTCTGATAATTGACAAGCTACTCTACCCTTCAAGAGGACCCAATGTACTATAGTTAATATTCTTGACTGATATGGCCGCTATCACAATTCCATTCAAAATTACAGAAGAATGGTAGATGATTGTCATATTCCAAACCATGAAAAGAGTCCAATTCAACCGATAGATTATTCTCATATTCCAAGCCAACAAGCTGGTAAACCCATCCGTCCGTAGCTCGGACGGCACGGAGTCGAATCTTCCTGCCGGGGGATTCATGTTGTGCAAGGGCAGCAGCACCCGGCTGTGGAAAGCTCCAGTTGAAAGAGGACTCAAAGCAAATCAAAATAAAAGAAATTCCCATATTCCAAGATTTATATAACGCGCCCCGCTGGAATATTTGAAAACATCTCAATCAGGATGTCGCTATTACCATCTTGTAGGAAATAACCATATATATACTTGATAGCTCAAGACGTTGTAAAAGATAAACATAGGCAAATAGACTGATAATCTTTTGTAAAAATATTTTGAATTGAACTTTTTGCACATATACATGACTGATTGCTGAAATGCACATTTCATATTCTGATACGTTATTATCATCTTTTAGGAAAATAACCATATATATACTTGATAACTGAAGACATTTTAAAAGATAAACATAGACAAATATACTGATAATTTTTTGTAAAAATATTTTAAATTTAAATTTTTGCACATATACATGACTGATTGCTGAAATGCACATTTCATATTCGGATGAAGTGATATTTTGACCTGTTGAACATGTTGTTGCCAGTGAAGTGGGTCAAATAATGCAAGTTAAGATGGGTGAAGTCAAGTCTGGTAAACATATTACGGTTGTGGTCAAGTAAATTCCCTGGAGAGCTTGAGTCTACATGACTATGTACAGGTGACATGAGAACTCAATGTTTCCTCTTCTGACTGATCGAGAATTTATTTATTTTTTCTTCCTATGAATGATCCAATCTGTACTGCATCATGTGACATTTGTTATTTGATACCTCTCATTTGGTCAGACTGCAGACTGATCAACAATGTGGTTAAAAAGGGGAAAAGATCTGGAAAAGAGAAGAAGATAAGATGTGGTTATTCAAGTCCTGTGAAGAACGGCATGCCACATTCATGTTACCAGTTCTTCTGATTTTCCTTTTCTTTTTATTTAAATATATTACGTTACGTTTCTGCCTCTGACGAGCTTTCCTTTTTCATTTCCCGTTCGTTATTCTTGACATTTTCTTGTCGTCTTGGTGCTTCCGAGCCTCTCAACTAATATGCTCGTGCATTTTCTACATTACTCATTATCTTATACTCTTCGTTGCATGGTTTTACTGGTAAAATATTACCAGTAGTAGGTTGCTGAAACATGAAGTTGAAGAGAAGACCAAGCTTTATCCACTAGTGTAATGTTGCGGAGTCCCTTGCCCCTGGCGTGTCTTTATTTGTCTTACGAATATCATATCGGTCTCTTCACACTTACATCACATTCACTGGCATTTGTACCCAGTCCAGTGTCAGTGAGGTTCGGGATTTATGTTTGTCTTCACCCTCCATAGTTAATGAATACAATTCTTGTACGAAGTCTTCATGAGGGTTACAAGGTGTATAGGTGTATGTATCCACGTTTTCCGGGAGGTTCTGTAAATCATCCACGTCGATGTATCAGCTTTGTATGGTGGGAAGATCGATACTTGCACAGAAGCTTTGCTGGTCCATGTCTGTACAATAACTTATTGAGACAGAGTCAATTCTAGTAATGGTGTGAAGTTACTTGTTAGGATAGAGTTTCGGTTCCTGGCACGAATGCGTGTACAATCTGATACCAATGCACTTTGGGAACATATGCATCCAAAGTGTACATCCGGATGCATACTCAACGGACTTTGGGAACATAAAACGAGACTTCTATTCACAAGTATGAACAGAAAGCCGTAAATGCACAAAAACCCATACAAACATCAGACTTTTCTACGGTGGATCTTCTAGGTTCGGAAGGTGTACCGGAATTAAAATATCACTACAAGCAATTCCATCTGGCAGCGGTTTAGGCTCGTAAGGACACTGGGGGCAAGACCTTCTTCTAAACATGTATGATCACATTGACCCAGTTCGTTCCTTGTATTGAGTTTTAATATTTTGGAAACTAATAGCTCCATAATTCAGTTCAGAAACAATCACATGTTCTCTTACTTAGTCGGGTGCCACCTGAATAAATAAAATAGCCCTGTAACTCAGTAAAAATTACAGACATTTTTCTCCTGATCTGGTGTCAAGTGAATAGTACCTCTAGAGGTTCATGAATTTTCTTTTTGTTTCTTCGATCAAATGATACAGTATTCGAGCTCTAGTGACCAGATCTACGTATAGAGACGGTTGTCATTGTACAAAATTAATATTTAAGTAAAAACTGTCTATACTCCAAGGTAATATACGTACGAGAATTCACGGTTTTGTTCTTGTTTTTTCTGAAACCCAAATATGAAGTTCGCTAAAAACTTTTAGCACCGAGTTTTCTTCATCCATTATCCATTTTCTAACCGCTAGAAACCAGCCAACTCTGCTGCAGTAACCAGTATTTGGTACAAATTTATCCTTGTCATTTTCCTCACTTCTCATACGCAGCCCTGCAGGGGTGCATACATACTAAGCATCTCGCATATATATTCACCTCTTTCATCGAAAGATGGAGGAGGAAATTAATCCCACTGTAAATTATAATATAGATAGTTATTGGTTCTGAGACTTGTATCTTTAGAAGCGCTGTAGTCTACTCATGTCTTATGGTTTATATCTGGATCTTTTCACATTTTGAAGAATAGACTAATAGTTCATATTCATAAATTATTTTCATTATTTTTATTCACTTGATATATGATTTTTGATTAATATTTATATATTTTCTCAGTAACAGCAAATGAGCAAAAGTTCTCAGAGGTTGATCCTGCATGCATATTTGAGTGTAGGAAGCATACGCCAAAACCTAACCTAAACTCTGAATTTAGTGTATCGTACCCTAAAGAAGATCGTTCCCTGCCAGTGTAATTATTTATTTTTTCTCACGTGATGATTTAAACTGCTTCATAACAGATTACCAATCAACACTAAGTAAATAAGGAGCTATGGGCTTGCAATGGAATTGTGAGGATATTCTTTAACGACTTTGATCCAGATCTAATTTAACTCATATTCATGGATATTCATCTCCCTTCCATCTGAAGATGGAAGAGTGCAGCGAGTTTAATTCATTACCTAACCCTCAGGAAGGATTACCTTCCTGAGGTACTAAATCCTTAGCATGCACTTGTAGTCTAGAAAACACACTTATTTGTGTTTAATTTATGGATTATTTTTGCATATTGTCACGAATGTAAATCTAAATATCATCTAATATTTAGCATAAAAACATTTATTCTTCTTATAATTTACTTAAATTTCGCTATAATATATATATATTTTTTAATAAAATAAAGAGAAAATAATTTCAAAAGTTCGAGCATGGTTATTAACTCATTCCTCCCTCCTCAGCGTCC
The DNA here is from genome assembly GCA_036924285.1 of Asterella californica. Taxonomy (NCBI): domain Eukaryota; kingdom Viridiplantae; phylum Streptophyta; class Marchantiopsida; order Marchantiales; family Aytoniaceae; genus Asterella; species Asterella californica. Next base: position 6,011,480 of record JAYKYS010000003.1, read on the forward strand.
TTTCTCTTCTTCTACAAAATAGAATATACAACGAAAGTCGTTTCTTATTCTGTGTGTCAGAATACACGTATATGTATGCTAACGCATAGCAACAACAAGAAGCGCGAGGCAGTGAGTACCAAACTGATCGAAAGACCCATCCAACAAAGAGCAACGCTTATAAGAGAAATGCGAGAATATGTGTTAACATTTTCTCGTCTCCCTCTTTCCCGAGTTTCACAGCGACCCCTCTCCATCCCTAGCTCGCACTAACCTATTTTAATGCGACAACATACATTACGCGACACAACCCCATTCCTTTCCACTTCTCACAATCGACGTATAACTATGCTATAAGTAACGAAGAGAATGATAGAGAAAAAAATTGCACTACATGAGCAGTTACTCCTTTCCCGGTCACGGTTCTATGCGCTTAACTTTTCTGATCTCTTCCCGTAGGTCTGGTCACCAGGTGCAGTATTCTTTCCCTTTCGAAACCGATGTTTGAACGTTGAGCGGTTTGGAAATTAACTATTACCTTTGGTAACATTAAAATTAGTATGATTTGGTTTCTCTGCGCTCTAGTCTTGTCCGATGACTTGGTCCAGCACATGTGAAACTAGGCCCATGCTACGAATGTAAGTCGAGGCAGTGCGGGAGGTCTGAATCTTTGTAGCTCACACTCCAGTTAAGAGAGGGTAGTGTTTTAAGATGTTGTTATTTAGTGGGAGTTTCACGACCGATAGTTACACCCTGCAGACTGCAAAAATGATGCCACGAAAAATTATTCATGAACTGGATGTAGCCCATACAAAAATTTTCCCTCGCCCCTCGATTAGGAGGGAAGTCCAGCTTCCTGTTTCCAGTATGAACGCTTCAGGTGAAGCTCCAAACTCCCTCCTCCGCAGATTGTGGTGCAATCTTCTGAAGTCACAAGCTTGTATAGCAGGTAGAAGAAGAAAGGTCTGGAACGAGAAAAACAAAATTGATCGATATTTAAGTAAGTCGGCAAAGAAATGAAGCTAGAGATCTGGTCTAGCTGACAACGAGAGGACATGTCTTCCGGGTAAGATGCTATAAGCAGCAAGAGGAAATGCTTCTCTTCAGACCGTGTTCAGTCAGTAATGTATATATTCCGGATGGATATACTATGAGCAGCAATAGAAGTAAAAGCTTGTATTCAGATCTTTGTTCGATGACTTCTATGTACCGTCAAGGCGAGTGTAAAGCATTCTGTAATATAAGATTCTCGAACGTGCAAAATCTCCTGAGCGAGCGAGTAGTTTAGTTGGTTGAAACACGCAAATTCCTTAGCTAGAGTGCGTGTATAAATTGTAGCTTGAGGAGTTGAGAGGCTTATTACGTATAGTACAAAGCTATCAGCCATAGGTCCTTGGACAGCATATCCTCTGGCCCAACTCCCAGCATATCTTCAGCCAGGGCAAGGATCCCTTATCGAGCATGAACAGCGGCCACATGGTCGGTCATTGACAAATTGGTTTCCGAAGACGCTAAAGAATCTCCAGCAGGGTTTCTGAACGATGTGCACGAGAGTGGAACAGGCGATTAGATCACAAGGACTTCAGACTTTTCGTCAATTATTATTTATACCTGACCAACAATTATGCTCGATCAGCTTAGTCGACACAATACATGCCAGTCAGTCAAGATCCTTGCAACCAAAGAATGCAGCCGCTTTCTCTCGCTCTCCCAAATGCATTTGTAAATTTGTGTTCTACACAGCAACCTCAGTATTCTTGTTTCCTGACCTTGATAGATGGATCTTCAGTTGGAAGGAACTTGATCGGGAAACGTGATGATATAACCAGGATAATATATGGGAGCAAAGTTATCACAGATCGGGGAATGGAATGCAAAAGTCTGGAAATTTCATAACACAAGCCGACGAGTGTCAATTCACTCGCTACACCACAATTTAGATTGTCTGTTGCGCAAACAAAACAACAATCACGAGACGATACTTGATTGATCTTAACAAAAGAAAGTCGCAATCCGATAAAACTGAGTGCCACTTACTATATTTTAGCCTTGGCCGTTGCGCGAGCACTTGTGTCGGTTCGTTTATATATATATGATTGCTCATAGGGGTGAAAAGTTAGAAGTTTGACGAAGAGATGGGAGTAGGAGAACAGTACGCGATGGGGATTTAGACTGAAAGGTAACGACATCGCTCTGAGGAGTCGGCAAATGATTTTAATAATGGTTTGACAACCACCATATCCACAACACGGGCAAATTTATCCGGACTCTCAAATAAACCGGTATTCACGACGTCCGGATCTGCTGGACCTTTTTTTTGGACAGTCGTTCTCTTCGAGAGATAATTAACTTCTCCCATGAAGTCTCCGTGTAAGGCACAATGCAAGCTGTGTAGTGCCTCATACCTGACGTCGACGGCCGGATCATGCAAACAGTTCACGTCCTTGTTGATTATCTTCATTAGCTCTTCATCAGTGGCAGATGTTGGTGCCTCATCTTGCATATAACTATAATACACATCAAGGGTAGAGAAAGCACTTGAGAAGTTGCTTCCGGAACAAGAAGCCTGATGATTTGTAAGCATCGTTTGTTCTCCATTGGCAGTAATAACTTTCATCGCGGATTCTGAAGTGCTTCGAGAATCGTCAAAAGCAGTGTAGCGTTCTTCAAGTCTTCAAGTCCACTTCAAGTCTATTGCTTGAGGCAGTTACCGAATCTTTAGGGTTCTCGTGGTTCAGATCGTTGACAATATCTCATTTTCTCTCGTTCCCAGAGTTTCTAAGTTGAGTAAACGTGGAATTCACTTTGACCACGTGAACAAGATTACTCTGTGTGGGAACCAACGACCCTTCGACGTCAGCTATGCCCTCTTTTTGCAATTCGCTTCTACTTCTCTCGGCACAACTGTCTGCTAACACTAGACAACTATCCTCATCATTTCTCGAGAGTATCGCCTCATCATCGCTGTTTTCCACAGCTGGGATTTTGGACGGCCGCTCAAGGACTTCCTCGTAGGATGTTCCGCTTAGCCGGGCATCTTCAAAGGTTGTAGTGGCTGCAACTGCGACTTGCATCGCCAACTCGAGACTCCTCTGTTTTTTCCACGTTCTCGAGGATTGATCTTGCTTGTTTCTCTTATTCAAGCCTGCGAAGTGTTGCTTTTGCAGTGCTCCGTAAGCCATTGTGATGTCCATCCAAGTTCGTCGTATTACTGTGATGTCTTGGTATTCCCAGAATAAACGGTTGAGTGTCACAAGCACCACCACCATCACCATTGTTTGCATCAAAGGAGGTTAAGATAGAATCACTTGAAGATTCTGTCTTTCTGGAAAACGCATTCCAGTTTGTTTGAGACTTGGGAAACGTGCTTTCGTGTCACAACAAACTGATTCTTCAATGTTTGCCAAATATCTGAAACTGACTATAACTTCGGTTTTGTCCTTGCCACCTCCATGAATGACTTCACAACCGATCAAAACTCCGACTGATTACTTATATTTCTCTCACGTGAATGAACAATCCTAATATCAAGATAACTGCACACAAAAAAACACAATTTTGTGGGAGGTGCTATAAGGGAGAGAAAGATGTAGAACCCAAACCATAGCAAGGAACTGATTTAATCCGAGCTATCGATTCCTCTCAAGCCCCTGTAATACAATTTCTGAAGATATTAACCTTCCTCTCCAAATTCAATTAAACCGGTAAGAGATAATGAAGAAAAGTACACCCTACCTAACTAGAACATACATGCCTAGGATGCAAGTAAAAACGCTCGGAGTTACAATATAGGTTGTAACTTCCTGAGGTTTGAGCCCTTGTCACGACCCTGTGAGCTCATCTAAGTAACGGAATAGTGACGGTCGATAACGACATGTGCTTAGATTGTGTACGCTTCGATCATGTTGCAACAGAAGTGGCGAATTACCAAAAACGATAATTGGAGGTACATGTCCGAGCCCTTCCAACGAGAAGAACGAAAGGCAATCAGTAAACAGATTTCTCAAAGTCATTTGAATAATACAAGAGATCGAGAGAAAAACCCCATTTGACATAGAAATTCCCCTGTTTCAATAGATCGATTCCAGGAATAGCAATGAGTTCGATGGTGCACTACCCACATGTTGTTACTCTGAGAACAACAAAACCTAAATCTTGAAGCTGGACGTCACGGGTTCTGTAGAGTACAAAAATTCGCTCCAAGAAGACACCAAACTTAATTGGCTCAGAAGGAGACGCAGACGAGGACCGAGGAGCTGAAGACTGTGACATCAGAGAAGGAGGAGCTTCTTCGGCATAAGATAGATCGTGAGAAAGAGCATGAGAAGGTTCTTTCTCTGATGAAGAAGGATTTGGATGACATGCGTGGGCAACGAAACAGGTATCAGGACACTGTCGCTGTCATGACGAAGGAGGTGGAGGATCTGAAGCACCGCGTCATCAAAAACGAGGAGCTGAGCGCTCAACGTCGGAGTAGGGTCGAGCCAGTGCTGAAGAACTACTTCGCCGTTGAGATAGACGCCGAAGAGTCGGGATTTCTTCGCCAGATTAGAGAGGAGTTCTTAGCTGCAGATGCGGAGGGTACTTCCGCTAAGAACCGAGTAGCTAGGCTAGGCCATCGAGTAATTAGGGAGCTTAGGGAGGTTAGAGCAACCGTAGAGTTCTCAGTTTGCGAGATAGGTAGAGAGCTAGCGGTAGGAAGCGGTGTCGTTCCTGGTGTCGTTTCGGACACATGACCTTCATCCGACGGTCCAGAAGTACTCCCGACTTCTTAGGAAGAAGATCCGTCATCTTCGGGAAAATCTGTATATAAGCGTTGTGTTGTTCGTATTTAGGACCTCTATGTGTTTTATCATTTTTGAGTTTTCTATTTCCTAAGTTTGCGGAGCCATTGAGTGTTTTGTCTTCTTCGGGGATTTACCTACGAAGTATCGTAGCTTGCTGTGGTAGGAATTAGTCTGGGTGCCGAAGGATTTGCTGTCGACATTTGAAATCAGAGTAGAACGTTTACGACGAGGACTGAGAATAGACCAGCATCTGCGGAGTTATTTTCCTACGAAGACGTTTTTGGGCGAAGTTGACTTCGGAGGAAGTTGTTCTTTGGTGGAACACTTAGGAAGGAGTTCAGTCTGGTACTTCGGCGGAAGAAGAGTCTTCTTCGCTAGAGTTTCTCGAGGGCAGTAGTAGTGAAAGTAACTTAGTGTGAAGATACTTAGCGTTTATGGTGTTAGAGGCTACCTAGTAGCACTTCAGCAGTACTTTCTCGTATGACATTTCCGTCCGTGGCTCTGTTTCTCTGTTGTTCATCTATTTCTTGAGGTCCCTGACCTGTTCAGTACCTGTTATGTTTATTTGTCAAGATTATCAACTCTGTCTTGTTGGATAGATCTGAGTTTGATCTCTACCGGGACTGATTTCTGCCCGTGAGAATAAAAGACAACTATAAAGAATCACCTTTGTCACGTGTTTACTACTTCTGGATGATCTTTACTTGCATCTCTGTGGGTTCGATCCTTAAATTATTACTTTCGAGCATCTTTTGGTTTTCTTGTGTGTTACAGGTGACTTCCTGGTTGCGCTGCTGTACCCGCGCCTGCAACTCCTGGTTGCTCTTCCGAAGCTGCACCAGCTCCTTGGCAGAAGCGGCTGCTTCCGTCTTGTACCTGGCTGCAAGCTTCTCCGTGGTGCGGAGACTAGCTTCCAGCGACTCCGTCTTCTTCTGGTCTTCTCCCTGTCGCAGCAAGGTGTGCAGGCCGAATCCAGGTTGTAAGGGTCTCTCCTGTGCCTTCGCCCTCTTCTCCAACAACTCCATAGCTGGCTGGATCTCCTTCTGGAAGTAGGCACTGAACTCCTCCAATCGTCTTCCTGCGGAAGACAAGTTCATCTCCACCACTCGCTCCGCGGTGTCGACTTCATCTTCCAGAGGCAAGGAAGCCTCTTCCACCACTACGGTGTCGAGTTGAGAGTTTTCCTGGGAAGGGCGGAACCTTCTGGCTGTGATATGAGCTTGAAGGCTGTGTTCAGGCTACTCAGAGAAGCGTTGGGTTTCAGGCTATGGTTGCTTACTACAGAGGTAGGGTTCAGGTCATAAAGGGCACTATAGACACTCACTCAGGTCGAATGGACCCTCCAGTATGTTCAGGAAGCGAAGATCAGATCAGACTAGCAGTAATAAGGTCAGACAGCGAACTTTAACGGTCCAGAATCAGAAACATACGATGGTTCAGACTTCAGAACTCCTCCTACATGTAAATGAGGCCCTACTGACCATACACACGAAGTTTCAGCTTGAGATCAAATCACAGTGTCGAGATATGGGCAGAAATGTTCTGAGCAGAGAAATTACGGCAATTTCTGGTACCCAGACAGCTATTTCGAACTAGAACAGAGAATTGGCTCGATCACTTTCAAAGATTCTTACAGAATTTGCAGTACACAGCTTGCTGAACACTCCTGTGAAGTTGGATCTCTTGATTGTACACAGAACTCCAGATCTCGCTCTCTGAAGTTGATGCTCTAGATTGAGAGCTTTTCGGACCCCCTCTGCTTCAGCGGTCGCCCTGAATTACTCACAATTTCAATTGACATGAAAATTTGGGGACAGTTGTAGCCCTGCTGACAATGAACGCGACCTTGAAGGTTTGAAGCGATTTTCTCAAATCTACTGCGATTGACACCGAAAACTCCAAAATCAACAGAAGTGTTGTAATTCTGGCACAAATCGAACTTCAATCAGCCATAACTCCTTCTTTATTGCTCCAAATCGATCAAAATTTTCGCTGACAGTGCTTGGCACGACGAAACCTATCTCCCTGTGCTCTCAGATTTCGAAGTCTCCTCACCAAATGCTCGAACTTTTCTTAAGACCTCTACTACTAAGTTTAGCAGTAAGTAAAGACAAAATCGGACCAATGGGAGTTCATAGCTTCACTCCCTTGTCCTTTTGTGTCCCAAACCACGTGGTGACTTGATTTTGCACATAGGCTACCACGTCAAGCCCCTAAAGTGCCAGCATAGACCCTAAACTACATGCGAAGACATGTAAAACGACACGTAATCCCGAAAGATAATCTAACCTCGCTAGGAAGCATGCATGGGCGACGTGTAATTACAACCCATGACCTTAACTCCATCTACATGGTAATCAACCTACTAAGGCTCAAAAATATATAACATCCTCAAGTGTCGACTTCTCTGAGGTCCTAATTTCACTCAGAGAGACTAACGCTTGACAAAGAGGTGAATTATTTACAATGTAAAATGATTCACATCACGACAACGGCCTTCATCTTCTGCGCACGAGAAGAAGCTATTCTTCTCATCTTCCGGGGTGGAAGACTCCTCGTGGCAGGAGCGGCTCTCTTCTTTGCGCTTCCTCTCATCGCAGCAGGAGCGCCCATCCATCCGTCGTCTTCTGGAGTCTTCGGAAGACTCCCAGGCGTTGCAAAATCGGTCTTCTGCTCTGATCGGGTACTCAACAAGTCTTCTTCCGAGTCGGACTCCGATCCTGAATGAATGAGGGAGATGGGTGTCCTCGGTACACTTCTGGGACCCATCCTCCTCAGTGGCGTGGCGTCTTCCGATCCACTAGACTCGTCTTCTCTCACCAGAAGCGTCTTCTGGTGAGAGCCAGGCCTCAGCTGGGGCATCAGAGTGGGAGTGGGCGTTGCTGCTGCCTCTCGGTCATCGTCTTCCGAGGTCTCCTCCTTCACTTCCTGTCGCTCCGTTGGTCCATATCCTGCCAGCTGATCTTCCCTAAGATCCCCCATGGCTACTTACAGGTAGCAAAGGAAGGGCGTCAAGTGTCCTCCGCCGGGGTACCCAAGTATGCTAGCTCCGTCTGTACGTAGTTGTGGATGTACGCGTCCCAGTAGATGGGCACTCTGTCATCCCACACTGATTCCAAGAACTCTACGTCCTGATCTCCTAAGTACCTGGTCTTCTGCGCTTTTCCCTTGGGAAAAAGATGCAGAAACAACTTCGCCAGAAGTCGCTTCTTCGGCTCCCGGTAAGATTCTATCTTCCAACCGTTCCTCCCCTGCCTGTCTTCCACGAAAAGGCAGGTGGTGCTCCCAAGCACATGCCACGAACTCAAGATCCTAGGTAAGATCTTCTTCTCGTACCAATATCCTCGGTTCTCGGATTCAAGCTTGTGAAAAGTCCTGCGCCACCAGTCTTCAGTCCAGGAAGATGGTCTTCCTTGAGCTACACCTGCCTTCGCAGGTACACGGTTACGAGGTGACAACGCTGCCCACACTTCCTCCAGAAGTCCTTGATCTTCGAGGTTCCAATCCCACAGGAAGAAGTCGAGACACAACTCCTTGAGGAAAGGAGTGGCCTCGGCCAATTCTGCCGCTGGTAACACCAAGCCTCGCGGATGCATCGTCATGCTGGAAGATCTGTTGCACTAAGCCACAAGCACTTACTATGAGCTGAAGGCTCAGTCCTTCCCAAGTGCCCACAGTCTAGCTTCTACTTCTCAGAAGACGAACCTAGTCTTCCAGAAGACAGCTACTCCGTCTTCCGGGATTCTAACAGTACTTCCTAGATAGCTCTCGTCTTCCAAGCTATATCTAACCAATCCTATCTAAGCAAGGCCTCGCATGGATTACCAAGAAGACAACCCACCTTGCATTACATCATACTTCCTATCAGAAGATACAAGATTCGCAAAACATAAGTGCATGACCAGTTCATAAGATGGTTGCGGGCTCCTGCGGTGACAGTGGCCTCTGGGAAGACACTCGAGACAGCTTCCGATTCAATGTCTTTCTCGGAAGACTTCCTGAAGTCAGACTTCTCTTCACTAGTCTCACCTGTCTTCGTCTTCCTACGCGCAATCTATCCTCACAACAGACTCAAGACAAGTGCACTCTGTTCTTTTGACTTCTCACTTCTCATACGCACTCAGAAGAACCTTGCTGCTCGATGGGAAGACATGATTCTAGACCATTCTCTCCAGATTCTGCCAGCAAGTATTCTCACGACTCTCTTCTAAGTTTGGGAAGAAGAAGGAATGGCTGCTATGGGTCGAACAGAAGAGACCCGAATGGACCCTCACGTCTTCTCGCTCATTTTGCCAGCCTTTCAGTCTTCTAGTCTCTCTAGGAAGATGTGGAGTTGAGGAGCTTGGAGGACCGGGAGGCACTGGCCTAATTCCCGACTTCCAACTTCTCGAAATAACAAAACATCACCACACCACTCAGGATTCGTACCAAGCCTCTCTTAACACAAAGCAACACAAATCCACTCTCGATACGATTTGTGTTCAGTCGACTTCCGAAGACAGTCTTCCGAAGACAGTCAAGTTTAAGAAGTGTCTTCCGAAGATGTTCCCATCTTTCGAATCGTCTTCTGTTCCAGGTTGCGGGGGTAGAGAGGTAGTAGGGTAGGGAAATTGATAGCGGGGATCTCCAATTTGATGGCTAGGAGTAGGGAAGCTCGAATTGAGCTCGGGAAGAAGCAAGGAGATGTCTGACAGAAATTGGGCAGCGCTTCCGTGCCCAATGTCTCAATAGAAAGAATGGGGGGGGATAATCGATCAGGCTGCCTGCACACAACCAAGGAAGCGCGGGGAACACCAGACAAAGGCGAGAAGAAGTGGGAAGGGGAAAGAACGTGGGGAAGAACCTCTACAGTCTTCTTCGGCTCCCCGAGTTGCCTTCGACCTCCGCGCGCTTCTGGCTCATGTCTTAGCTTTCAATGCGACTCCTCCCGACTGCGCCTGCTGTCAATTTCTGGCCACGCCTCGATTCCACCTTCAATTCTCTCGCTACTCTCCAATGTCAGCTTCTCGGGAGCTCACAGAAACGCTTTTGCTTTCTGCCTTTTGTGCTTCAGCAATTCGGTCTCGCCCTTCGCCTAGCTGCCAACTGGTTCTCTCCTACCTCGATGTCCTCATTCGATTCCTCTCTCAAAGCTTACTTGCGAAGCTCACTCTCTCCAATCGATCTTCTCAAGCGCTGTGTTGCGGGAAGTTGGAATGCGCCTAATGTGCTTCCTTACGCATCTTCTCCGCAGATTAGGGGTTTTCGACCTTAGGTGTCTTCCCCGACCTACCTACCTATTCGGTGCGATCCAGTAGGTACACCTACTGTCTTACCCGAAAACTCGTGGTTAGGCTTTCGCTGTCGCTGTCTTCCGTAAGACAGGTGTCTTCTGCCGTCTTCTCATCTTCCGAAGACGCAACTGAGAAGACGCGCTTCCGAAGACGGTCGTCTTCCGAAGAAGTCCACTTCTTATTAAAAAGCTCTTAAGATCATTTTCCTGTTAAGGAAGACGTAATCTTAAGTAACAACGCTTCTTCAGTTAAACAAACAAGTTATTAATATCAAAAATTCCAAAAATTCGTGCATCCTGTAATTTGTGGGCACCACAGAGAAACATGCCAGTTGTAAAACCAACTGGGACTTCGAGATATCTGGTTAATGTACTCTCCATATCAGACAGTTTAATTTTTCTTTCGTTGAAGTCATCGTGGGCGATCACATGAATATCAAATCGGATGGTGAACACATGTAGAGATTACTTAATTAGCAAGGTTCAGTCTTGCTCCGGAGGACTACAGCATAATAAAAAAGCACCAGCCTAAGGAGTATTCCACACTCATATACCCAGATGCTCCTAGCGACTCAAGTTTCGAAATGTCTGCGGGAGCCCCTCAAGCCTTCTTTTGCTGTATCAGCTCTGTCATCACCGTATATATCCGTGTAACTGATAAAGAATTCAAGAGACGTTATAAGCTTTACAACAGCAGACTTAGTATGAGAATGAAGTGGAATAAGTATGTTAGACGACGCCATCAACGAATTTAGAATCGTAGAGCAGTGGGTCTCAAAGTACGAAATGACAGTGCACTCGGATCAAGAGAAGTCAATTATCTCAGATACGGAAACTGTTAAGTGACTGGAATTCTAAGGTACACACAACTGTATCAATGAAAATTCCCGGTTAAAATGTCAATTTAATGCAACTTATTTCAATAAATCCAAGACTTTCGTCTTTTATTATTAGGTGTCAAAGTTAGAAACTCACGAGTACGACTTAGTTGTTGAGTTATCTTGAGTCTACAAACTGAAAAAAGATCGATGATAAGATAGTAATATCCATTCACAGATGCGATCCAACGCGATTCAGAATGAGTCACGTTTATATATAAAATTATCTATATAATTTTAAGATCAATTATCTTTCCGCAGTTGAAACATACTTTCTTCGAACACCCTCTATTATTCCCGAAGGCGACGATGGCAAAGAACCGTTACTGCGAGCGCTTAAGAGGGGTTAAAACACGCGTCAAAGTACAAAACCCACACCCGTCCTAGTCTGGCTATACTGAGATCTATCCTTGTTACCCTCTTGAAGCCTCGATCACTTCTACGTCCTATTCCGTGGCGCAGAACGCCTGGCTGTATAAACCTGCTCGTTCTTGAAGGAGTTGCAGAAAGTTTGAGGAAACTCCATGTCTAAGAAGAAGCTGCCGCCTCCCCCTCTGGGTTCCGACCGTGAAGCTTAACATAGACTGCGGATGCACGTGTACTTGTGTCCCTCTGAGTCCCGTGGTTCCACTTGTACTCGCTTGACTAATTTTGACGCCTTGCAGTGTAGTCGACTAATAACTTCGGACTGTCATTTTGTATCTTCGTAGAGTCAAGAGTAATGATTGTTTAGATTAAACCAAAAGTAGCGGTATATTAGTGATGAGATACTTCATCTTAATCATTTTATTCAGTGTTTAAGAAAACTAAACCTTGGCGTGCAGTTGGGTTACGATCAATTATTATCGTCTGCGTTTGATCTACATATCAAAATGATATATATATATCGTCCTCAGATCTTCTAAATGAGCCACAGATTCTCACAATCTGACATCGGAAGGCTTCAATCATCCAAAGATGAAAACAAAGAGAACCTCAAAAAAACATATTCTTAAAATTCAAAATTTAAATAGTTCTTCTAGCAAGGTCTTGCTTGTTAGAAAAACACAAAATACCGCATAAAAACATAACTCCTTACAAATGTTTTGGAACCTTGTAGTCGGCCGTGCAGCTCGTGCACCGACCGGCCATAAAAAATGATATCACCGCGATGAGACCTATCGAATATACATTTTCGGTTGGTCAAACAGCCAGCCGACTGAGCAGGAGGAACAATCCTCTTGCCTGTTTTCTTGGTTGGAGGGAGTGCGAAGAGATAAAGCTCCATCCTTTTTTTTTGGCCTTGGTCTTTTTTCCTCTTCACTTGCTTACTCTCCTCACTCTCATTTTTTCCTCTTGGTATTGTTCACACTTGGTTTTATTCTTAATTATTTATATTATAGCACCTGTCTGCTAGACATTAGAGGTAGAATGAATTCAGTCTTATACATACAGTCCTGCTCATCTGCATATTATCTTGATTTTGACTTACGTTATTAAGTATCATAAAAGTAGATCAAAATATTGCTTATTATGTATATTGCACAAGTATTTCCACAACTGCAATCAAAAATATAACTTTAATGAGATCCGCACACACATTACACATTAGCTAAACACAAATATGTTTGCTGCATGAACAGACGATGTAGCCAATTGCTCTCATTAGCATCCATCTTTTTCCCTCTTTCTAATTTGATGTCTATTATCATTAATCACCACTACAAAAAGACACTTTGCGATGCATTCTGCATCATAAAATACAAACAAAAAGTGTTCTCTAAAAATTATCACAGGGTGATACAAATACTATCGCATCACATCGCAATGCTGATGCAAATGCATCATAAACTTGATGCACATAATCATTTAAATTATTTAATTTATGAGTTTTTATCATCACAATCATGATACTTTTCTCGTCATAAAATTGAGAAAGAAAAACTTTATTCTAGGTTTTATGGTGCAAATAACATCAAAATTATGATAGACTATGCATCACAAGTGTGATGTTATACACATTGCATGTTTGATTTAAGCGTTAAAATAATGTGCTTCTATATCAATAGTAAGTATAATGCGTTTAGAATCACAAGTATGATGTTATATGCATCACAGATATGACGGTATATGCATCGTAAGTTTGTGATAAAATTTGTTTCACAAATTTTGATGCACAATCTATTGCAATTTAGGATTAGGATTTGTCTTTTTGATCGTGTGTGGTGGATTTTACATGTAACATAATGTACAATGAAATTTTAGAATGGTATTTTAAATCGAGAAGGACACTGACATCCACGAGAATACATATACGCAAAGGATAAAAGATGTGAACGTGTTTTATGTACTACATGATGACTAAAAGCAAATGGACACGTATAAGATAGTGCTAGTTTGTAACAACTAGTCAATCTGGACTGAAGCTCACCATCTAAATCAATTGTAGAGCAACACCTTCAGACCATTGCTTCGACCACTACCTCTACCCCCTACCACGTGCAGGAGATGCAAAGTAAGACATAATGTGTGCAGCTGACTGAGACTTGCATGCATATCTACCGCTAGTCTCATATCACACAATACATAAATTAAATAGATATAAATACAAATTGAATAATTCACAGTTGGTAGCACTACTGTGTTGTTCTGGATGGATTTGACATTGGTTTCTTTGGACGGCTATGAGGACTAGTAGCCAACTCTTCTGTAACTCCTCCTCCTCTAGAGAGAACTTGTCTGCAAGAACTTGAGATCTTTTGTCCGTTTGCCACGTGGACAATTCTGAAGAAGTGTTAGTATAAAAACATGAACACAAGTTGGATGGAAATCAGAAAATGAAGAGCAAGTAGTACATACCTTCTTGTTGTCAACATACTCCCACTCTTGAGAGTCGTATGTGTCATATTAAGCAAGCTCATTTGGCTCAGGAGATCTGTTCTCCCGAGATATTTGTGGTTTAAAAAACTCAATATATACAGAAATGTTAATTAAGGAAATAAATATTACATGTAAGCTAAAGGAAAATGAACAAAAAAGAATAAAATAATATGAAAAGTACATCAAAGCATAAAAAAAGAAAGAAGACTTACAAATTTGACTTTTTATGCTAAAAATCCGTGCTGTCCATAAGAATACATGGACTTTTTTCGTTTGTCAACAACATCAGCAAATTTCTTGTTTGGCTCATCATACTAGACCATGGCGTGATACTGTGTCAACTTGTGGAAAAATAATGCAAGAGCACTAGTTAACAAAACATACATTACAGCAATGCAGAATAATACAACAATAAAGATAGAAAAAGAGCTTAAAGTTACTTCTCTTTTAGATGCTCAATCGCTGAAGCTGACATAACTTTTGCGTTACTTGGAGGTCTATATGTATGTCATCCACATGATCACATGTATCCAAATCGTCATGCATCCCTCTATCGTCAGGTAGACAAGTAGGCTCATCGTCGAGTCGTACAGTTTATTGTAAGTGGACTCAAACTAAGTGTCGTGCATGATATCTATGGTTTTGCTGCACATTCTGCAGGCGGGCCGTAGTGAACCTCTCGTTGACCAAAAAACCATTACAAGATCAGTCCTCGATCTATCTGCGAGCTCGTATGATATCATGCTTCAAGATATCCTTCCAATAGAGAGAAGTGAGAAATATCACATCCATGACCAACTTTAGTGCATACTGAAATCTAGTCAAGGAAAGACTGATGAGACATGTGAAGTTGTCCAACTCCAACTCTGATAACCTTTTTGTTGCTCTCTCGTTCTCTCTTGATCGGTTGAACGATCTCTCTGAGACTCTAAACGAGCTCGAGAACGAGAGTTGTTATGTTCGTAGAACTCGTTCTGGTCAGTAATAAGATAGGAGAAGGATTCACGTGCAGAGGAGGAGGTGTCAAACCATGCTACAACATCTCGTATATGTGTCCAACCAAGACATCTAGGTCCATGTCTCTCTCAAATGTCGCGTAGACACACATGACAAAGACTATCTCTTCTCAAAAAGATAGATCTCGAGAGGTGGAAATATCAAGATCTAGAGCATCACGTCCAGCTCCACTAGAAGATATCTAAAATGTCATCTCACTACACATGGTAGGCAAAGTGACAAAAATGAATAAAAAAATGCAACAAATAGCACCTATAAAGACATAATCAAAAAATAATCATAACTTTCTGAAAATTGAATAAACATGTATTTCATCCATACGTTATATGTGAAATGAACTAACATATATTTCTAATTACAAAAAATGCAAGTAAGTTTGAAATAAAGAACTTGAAGACTGACAACGACTAAACTTCAAGAAGACGAAAGTGCTTCCACATCAACGGAGGTATGGAAGTAGAAAGTCTCTGTCAAATTTTATGCCTTGGATATATCAAAAGTCATCATATTGTTCTCAAGATGATAATAGAGCTGTCGGATGAATAGCTCAGTCGACTGTAAGTAAAGCTTGGATAAGATTGCTTAAAATAAAAATAATCTTCAGTGAGGAATTTCTGATGCAAAATGCATTGTAAATATATTTAGGATGCATAGAGCATCAGAAATTTAGACTTTAAAGTTGTTAAACTTGCACAAAACATTACAAGTTCATGTAGATTATGAATGTACAACTGAGGTATAGTAGAGAGACAACATGCAAGCTAACATTCAGGATTCCAACTGACTCTTATGGACACTATACAAGCCAAGACTACCCAAACATCATGATACATCAAATTTTGTCATTCAGGTGATGCAGAAACTAAACATGAAACATGTCTTACAATTTCTAATGCTAGGTATGCTTTTGAACCTCAAGTCGATCTACCCATTTGCTAACAAACATATTTTGTGTTGAAATGAGACAATGCAGGTCATGGTTGAAGAAAGAATCTACCAATCAAATCAAAATGAAACTCGCTGGTCCTTAGATAACTCCACCTCCTCGCAGTCCAAATGTGCACCTCAATGTTCAATTCGAGCTCCATGAAGTTCAGATTACATCTTAACAGCAAGATTGTAGTAGCAGATCACTTCATTAGCACTCTAAATCACTCTCTAGACCTAAAGAGAAGTGATCGATTGTCCTAAAACTGCAATGTGGAATGAATTTGAATGCTCCTTAGGACTAACATTTTTGATGCCCAAGTTAGGATTTGTGATGCAATTCACATCACAGTTTGACAGTTAGGGTCTCTAAGAGTAAACTTGTAACTGTATTCACATCGCAAGTTTATGTCCGATAGAAAGAAAGAATCATACGTAAATTGTGATGCGATTTCTATCACAAATAAACTCATTACTTACAAATAATAATTTTGCTCTAAACTTTAAAACTTTATTAGGCTAACTAGTTTATGATAAATTGTATTACAAGTTTAGAAAATAATATTATATGTTTCAGCTCATACAGCTTTATTTTGTGTATATATTTCACCTTGAGTCATATATGATAGTAATATCTATTCTTTTTATTTTTAACTCTTAATGTACATTATTGTGTTGAGTTCATGTGATGTTTTAAGGTTTGATAATTTAAGATATACACATTAAAATTTTTCATTGTTAATATTCTGATTTATGAAGTTTGATTTTGTGTATTATATTGTTTAGGGATTTAAGGTTTAATATCATATGTTTCATATTACGTTTTATTTTCTTTTATTGTGGTAATTTGAACCGCTTGTTCAACAACGCAAGAGGGATCTACCTCCTACTACACCATCTCATGATGATTCATCAAGAGCATCTTTTGATTATAACTCTAGTTCTCTATCGACATCTCCGGTGGAAGAATCGGAGATCAGAAGTTCTCTTGTTGTCTCAATGGTGGACAACATTATTTGTAACGGTACGAGATGTAGAGGTAGAGTTGTTAGACCAACGTTGATGGTTTGCGATCATGAGAGCA
This sequence comes from Asterella californica, assembly GCA_036924285.1. NCBI lineage: Eukaryota > Viridiplantae > Streptophyta > Marchantiopsida > Marchantiales > Aytoniaceae > Asterella > Asterella californica. The sequence continues at coordinate 6,028,283 of JAYKYS010000003.1, forward strand.
GATGGAGATGATATGATGATGTGGACTCATCTAAAGATCTCGAGTCACCGATTACCAGAGATTTGTAGTAATTCTGTTCACCTTAATGCTACTCGTGGACCACTTGTTGCACATGCATGGGATGTGGATAGAGCTATGGATGTATATCAATGATCTATGTTATATTCTATTTTGAGACATGATTTACGCACATACTGCCTTGTTGCATCAACGAAAGCCCTAGGTTGCGAAACTCACTATGCTAACTTGCAAATCATAGTCACATATTAACATCCATGCACCACTTATCTTTATCTTATTTGATCTTGATCAGAGCTGAGCCGTCTCTTCAACTCTCAACTCAACATTTCTACCTAGACCCGACTATGTCAAAATGAGCAAGTCATGACGTGACTTGGAGCCTCCTTTCAATAAAGTTCAAGGTCTTAAATGATACCTCCAACACACCTAGCGATCCAATCGTCTGTGATGTTCATTTGGGTCCAAGTTCTCGAACGGTGATCTAATCAGCCATCTCGTTCCTAGTCTTGCTCTAGCTCTAGATCATTCCTAAGTCAAGACGTCCAAGTCTGGACCAAAACATGTCTTGGTACTAGTCCAATCATCATCTCATGTCTTAAGAGTATGTCTGTCAAACTCTGGAGTTGATGACTCATCTTGGTCATCCAAGCATCGAGTCCTTCTCAAATATATTTTTGGGTATCGACGGCCTCGCTCTCTTCTTTGGTCTCTAAAAATTATATCACAGTTTGATCACATGATTGATCATAATTTTTGATTTCATTATTGATTCTAGGAGTTCTTGGTATCACTAGAAAATTCTAGCCGAGACTTGTCCAGTGATGTCTTGCTCGCTTCAATATCTTACGTAGAGGTCCACAACCCAAGAGCTCAAACTTTGTCCGATGCTTGACTTTGATTTTGACTCTTTATATGATAATCGATGTAATAACTGGTCATCTTGTAGCTTCGTAGAGTCAAGAGTAGTGTTGATTGTTTAGAGTAAACACACTCTAGATCTGTCTTGTCACTAGCAGAATGACATAGCTGCGAGAAAAAACCTAAGTATTTTTTCTGACGTGCTCTATGAGCATCTTTTGATTATAACTCTAGTTCTTTGTCGACATCTCTAGTGGAAGAATCAGAGATCAGAAGTTCTCTTGTTGTCTCAATGGTGGACAACATCATTTGTAACTGTATGTAGATGTAGAAGGAGGTGAATATATGCAGGTGGTTAATTTAATACCTAACCCTTCCGGCAGGAAGGGTTAGGTATTAAATTAACATCACAGTATATAGACAAATTAAGATCTGTGCACTCCCGGACTTGTACCTTCTCAAGCGCGCCACTGACAACAATACTTATGGGTTATCTCCTGCTCCTCCCGTGTTTCCAGGCATGGGTAACAGATAACACTTATAAAATACTTTAATTCTTTATATCTAGTTAGTATATGTTTTTAACTTAACACTTATAGATATTCCCGGAGTTCATCCAGCATGAATATCTCTGTAAATGGCCCGTTCGCATCAAATATTTCCCGCACCCAAACGCTCTCTACCACCACCGGAACCAGTCGCACAACAGTATTTTCCACCGAAAGTTACGGTTGTCTGCTTCTTCGGCCTGCCGCAAGAGTCCATCAGCATGCATATTGGAGTAAAGTTTTAAAAGCATGGTGTTAAATGCTATTGTAAGATAAATAAATCAAAAGTGAAGAACATTATCAGTTGGAGGGTTGTTGATGTTAAGAGAAGAGAAAATCATGAATCGTGGTATTGCTTCGGAGAAATTAAATTTTGATAAATACTATAGAGTTTTAACAACAAGAGAACACAAAAGTGAAAGTTCATACTTAACGTCTTGAACTTCTCATGAGTAATTGAACCGTCATATTACTGTCATCTAAGTCAAGTTTATGTGAATGTGACATTCCTTAAAGACCTCTGAATTAAATCATACTTTCCATTGAAGTCATCGGAATGGAATTCGAGAGAGACTCTGCAACATTAATAAAGCGGGAGGAGGAGGAGAACCATCGGGATGTTACGTGGAGTAAAATATTAAAGCCTAAAGGGACTGAAATTAAATCATTATTTACGTTGAAGTTACGGAACTGAACTTCGGCAGCCCGTCGCAAAATTAAAGTAACCCTAAACATCGGGAGGAGGAAACTTTCATGGGCAATTAAACCATCGGCCTCCATGAAAAATGGTTATAATTAAAGTTTTACTTTGCTGAAATCAAAGGAATTTAATATCGGGAGTTGTCGCAACATGAAAGCATCATTCTATGTGGAACAGTAGGACACAACCGGGAAAGAATTTCTCATCGGCGTTCCAGAAAAAAACTTACATGGGGTATTAAATTTAGGTCGTCTCTGAAATAAACTGTTATTTGTGTTTTTATCAGAGGAATGAGATATCAATAGCCATAGCAACATCAACAAATCATAAATATCGGGAGGAGGAACAATTGCTCGACACCTTGAATTATTTACTTCGTGAGTAAGTGCGAGCCTTGTTCATATAAAAAATATTTAAAATTGATGGTTTAGCGAAGACAAAGTTATAACAACCATAAAAAGTGAAGAAGAGGAAGACGGTTACATTTAGCCATTTGATAAAGAGCAGAAAGAGCCTTTGTCTGTCACCGGGCCACTTAAGCTTAGAGCATCGGACCATACATTCGTTGCCTTTTCCGGAACTTGGACTACAGATAGTCATGACTAACTATAGTTAATCCATAGTTTAAAGTCATCCCAGATCACTTATCGAGCTATTGTCTCTCGCATCGCTATTTGTCGGACCACGCACAAAGCAATCAAGACCATTCTCTCCTTGTTGGAACCCTTTCGAAAACTTGAGCCAAAGATAATCATGACTAACTAGTCACTAGTTTGTATTGTTCTAAGATATCTTTTGCACCTACAGTTTCTAAATTGCATATCTTGTAATTTTTTACATTTTTGCTATTGGCAGAGGTCTCTCTAACCGAAGATACTTTTTCACAAAGTCTTTTGTAGGTGTGTCAAAAAGACAGACCCAGAGAGAATAATCTTTCCAAGAATTCAATGCTAAAGATAAAAAGAGGGTCAAAGATAGGATCCCGGACGGATGAGTCAATACACGGAAAAAGAACATTTGGGCTGACTCGAGGAAGTCCTGAGCAGAGAGACCTCGGGCAATATTTCATTTTTACTCTGTCTCTTTTTCTGCATTGTTTTTGCAGTTCCGAGTGAAGCATTCTGCAAAGCGTGTGTTGGGTGTGTGTTGTACACGCTGAGATATCACACGGAAGTTTGTTGTGATGTCACGCATCCTACATGCATCGTATTGTTTATCATCTTGTAATCTGTTGTGAGGGCTTAGGATTTCGGTCTTGCTCTGTTGAGTGACTCTTGACTTCCCAAGCCGAGTAACTCTTGTCCCTGTGGCTTATCGATGCGAAGTCATCAGCGAGGAACATGTGCAACTCGACGTGTCTATGAGAGAGACTATCACTGTTTTCTCTTTCATTGTGGTTGAGGATCCAGCAATCAACGAGCAAGCGAGCTTTAGAAAGTGAGTTGTCCATCTTAGTGGTGTCTCACTAAGACAACTTTTCATAATGATGGATGTTTCCGCTGCATTACTACACTTGCCGGGCATGCAAGACCGGTGTCATTGCTCATAGTTGTAGGTGATTTGATCTATTCCGAAGGTTCTGATGCCTCTAACATAAGGGTTTGGAGCTAGCTCAATTTGCAAGAGGTTTGCTCGTCCGGAGCTGGGGAAGGTTCTGTCAGTTCGAATGTGATTAGGAGGTTATTTCGCATCAATCCGCGTTGTCAGATAATTATGATTGCAGACTTTTTGCTTAGAAAGAGCTGGAGTCAAGCTGTCATGTAAACTCTAGTAAACTCTCTAAGTAGTTTCTGTGCGATTACGGACCTACGAGCAAGGATAGGTCACAAGCTAGTGACCCATCCTTGCTCCGGTAGGTCCATAGGCGGTAGGGATATGTTTAAGTAGTTTTGAGAACTTGAGGATGCTACATGTTCTACTTCTCTTTTTGGGGTATGTTAAAGTAAATTCCTCATACCATCCAAAACAGTTGGTTACTACATTTATTGAGTGAACGATTTCACTTTCTGTACCCCTCTTGACTATGGCAGACACCATGGTGTCTGCTATTAAACTTAAACTCTTTCAGGTGCTGCTGTTAGCAGCATTTGCGTTGCAGAACCCAGTCTTGGGTGACCAGAGCTAATCGCTCTAGAATGTTTTCTCTATTTTCTTGCTTTTCGTCTTCTTTCCTTCCGGTTGAAAGTTAATGAAGATAGTTGACAAGTGAAATGATGAAATAGTGACCAGAGAGCGAATAATATGCATGCTGAACCACCTTTGGAGAACTTTTGCTCGGTAATTTCTATCTAAAAAGTTATAATTGTTATATAGAAAATTTTGAATATTAAATCACTATATAAATATTAAATATTAACAATAAAGAAAACTACAGAAATGTGAATTAAAAACAGATAAGTGAAGTCCAAAGCAACATGCCTCCAACCATTGCTTATCCTTCCGAACGCTTGTTAACTAATATAAAATATTCAATTAATACTTCAATTTATTACCTAATCCTTTCGAGAGAAAGGATTAGGTAATAAATTAAGCTTGCAGCACTCTTCCATCGAAAGATGGAAGGGGTGAATATGCAAGAGATACTTCTTCCCTGATAATCTTGCATGCATAGTTTACTAGGTACACAAGCAATCACTATCCAACTTTTCTAGAGTCTAGATAGTCTTAACAGTTAAAGTATATAGTGATCTCATCGAATAAAATACACATGGTAATGAAAATGAATTACTAAAGTGACAATATACGGTATAGAACCGAAACTGTTAGATTTATATTGTCAATACTGAAAACCGAGCTTAGACTTATTGGCAGAAATTTGCTTGATCACACCCCCAGTAGGTTCAGTGAGCTTGATCGTACCCCTCTTAACGATGTATGGCTTGATCACACCCCTGACTGGCTATTATCTGTAAAACAAGCTATTTTTTGGTATTATTCACATATGAGGCTGCACATATTAAAAGAATGAGAATAGTGTAACGTGTCTTTAATGTCAAAATTTTAAATTACAGTGATATTTAGTCAAGGTTGAAAGTACTAAAATGATAAACCAAAAGATAAAATGATTGATTCGACTGTTAATAACCCGTCAGAGATATGATCAAACAACTAAACATTAAGAAGGGTATGATCAAGCGAAACAATCGTATTGGGGTATGATCAAGCCAATTTCTGGACTTATTGGCTTATTGACTTTCCTTATGTATTCGGAGAAATTAATGGTACAAGGAATATTGTTTCTCTGAAGAGAATATTCCATTTGAACTTTGGAATCCCCAAGTACCAACATATCGTCAGCAGAAAGAATAAAACATGCCAATCAAGTGGACCATCAGCATATATCATAATTATTTACTGTCTTAGAACGAGATATAAGAAGAATAAGTAGACCGGCAAACCACGATCCAAGCTTTAGTCACTGATAAAATTCCTGATATCTATCTTATCTTTTAATCTGAAAAACGGTTGGGAGAAAGCATATAATTTTGTCACTTAGTTCCATAACAAGAAAACTATAACATTAGAATATGCATCCCAAGCGAAGTGGAGAAGTTTGAAGCGAAAAAAGTAGAAAAATTCTAGGCTTGTAGTGATTTTTCATTGAGTATTTATATGGGGAGAGAGAAAAACAAAATATTTTCTTGTGAGAAGAGGGTATTTTCTTTTATCTCCAATGTGGACTTTACGCTGAAGATAAGGCTAGTGTATGCGGGGCTAAACTTTGGGGAAATCTTGTTTATTTTTTGTTCCAGTAAGTTATATAAATTTAAAATTTAATAAATATAATATATATACCTGTCTATGTAATATTAACTGTTAACCAGCCCTAGAGTTAAGACGAGTTCTAAAGATAATCCATAAGCATAGCTCGTGCACACACGCTTCTTGAACTATTAGGCCAGTCCTATACTGCTTAGAAGAAATGGAAATTCTAATCTTTAATTCATTCCCTAACCTTCCGATCGTAATGTTTAGGGAATAAATTACTTGAATATTCTAATACTGTACTTCAGAATAACAAACAATTCCATAAACAAATTCGTACGCGGAGTTAACGAATACTAGAGTGCCTATTTGGGATCAAAAGCTGTATAGAATAGGTTCTAAAACCTATTGAAGGAAAACAGTTTCATCCGGAGGACTTCTTTCTGTGCATTAGAAAACTAAACGAAATTTTTTAAATAAACGTGCAAAATAGGTACAGTGAGAAGAAAAGAGTATGATAGATGACGCATTTTTGCTGATTCTTACAAGTATCTACGGAGTTTTGAAGGGCCATTTACAGAACCTTTTTGGATGGGTTTAGGTTGATACTTCAACCATATTGGTTTCTTTGATTATTAATACTTCTAAAATACGCCAGTTCTGGTTTATCTCAACAAATGGTTTACCATCATGTATTTTTCGTGTTCATTTTAAATATTTTCGTTCTCTAAAAAAAGAAAACCGGTTCTGGTATGAGATTTTCATCCATACCTTCACTATGATTATGATTTAGTTACTGATGTTATAAATAAAAAGACCATTCTTTATAAGTAACCATAACCATTCGGTTTGCTAAGGGTGCCTTTGTATAACCAAAGGCCAAATTCACTCCTCAAATTTGAACAGTTCATAGTCGCCTGTGGTTTAGTTTACATATACCCATAGATCATTTAGCTCTGTAACCTGCTGGACTGCTTAGACTTGAGTCTACATGGCGTCTACGTTATGCTGAGATGAAATGGGACTTGAACCATATGATTACCTCACTCCCGAAAGTAGGATACAATTTGATCAGTAGTGGCCATTGCGAACTGAGAATTGCGGCCAGATCCAAACATAACCTGTAAGCATAGCGTGCACGCACATATACCTGGAACCACAAGACAAGAATCCTATTATGAAATGATCATTATTTATGATAGATATTAACTTCTATTTATTTTTTTCGAATATAAAAATTAAATAAACACTAATGAGCGTGCTGCACTGTTTCCATCTTCAGAAAAGAGGTGAATAATATGCATGTTTCCCAAATAGCAGCATCGAATTTTTTCGGGTTCTCTCACTGAGAAACACAACTTCTACTAGGAAAGCATCATTCAGTTGAATCATTTTATGATCAATGGAGATTAAATAATAATATGATTTGATGGATATTTATTGTCCGTGTATTTCATTTCGAGTAATCAAAACACCCATTATTTCTGTGACTCGGAAATCCTAGAAGAAAAGCGGCAAACATTACTCTAATCAGGGAACGTTCTCGTTTACTGGGGCTCTTAAAGCCCAGGTGCACTTATTCCTGGAAACCAGGACTACTTCATTCTGCGGTGGGCGGTATGCGGGCAAAGAAATTTAACCATTATACTTAAAATATTGTCGTTAATATACTTTTTGTGTGTGAATCACATCTGTTAAGTAAGGACTTGAATCAAAGCTCTCCTAGGGCTTTACAGTATATGATTTACTTCAAAATTAGTTATTAAATATCTAATAGAATATAAAAATAAAATTTTGATGTTTTTTAGAACAAAACAATATATCCTCTCTAATTTAAGGCACACACAGAGGAAAAAGGTAATATTCCTTTCTTTGCTTGCATACCAAGACCTGGGGTTAAAGAAAACAGTGACACGCATTACTTTAATATATAAGCGTTGGTGTTATCAGAATATAATTATATTCTGTTATTTCCCCGACATGTTATATATATATCACCCATGGTTGGAATTCGAGGCAAATAAGGCCAGATTGACCACCTGCAATGTTCTCGTATATCCGCAAGTCCTTGGTTACTGTCTGATGGTTGGACGTTCAGTTGACGAATAACATTCAAGAGGAGGTGGAGGAACAACATCAATAATAAGCAATTTATATGCTGATATCAGCGAGTTACTAGATATTTTTAAAAAATGTTAAAAACTTTTATAGTAATCTAATTTCCATTTCTATATTGTAACATGGAAACCGGAAAAATTTATAGTATTCGAAGTTGATAACTATAATTGTAACATGAAAACTGAAGTAAAGTTCAAAGGAGACTTCTTTAGCTTTACGAAAGAAGGGTCTATGCCGGAAATGGCTGGTCCGCACACGATTTTGGGAGTTTGGATGATTTTCATAAAAAATTCCAAACATATCATAAGATTCACGTTCTTGAAAACAAGGCTGAGGGTTCAAGTCCCTTTTTCCCGCTTTCTGGTCTCGTGCTCTTTGGGTCGTGCGCCAAGTCGTGAATAACATAAAAGCTCTCCTCCAAATTCTTTTCGAGCTTCTCGATCTGTCATAATTTCCCGAGAAGTTGAAAGAATTACAATTCCCATGGTGCGCTGATGGACAACTGACCGAGTTATTGCAATGTGTACGACCTCGGCAATGTCGAGCACCGGGATACAAAGGGGGCAGAAAATCAAAAAATTTGAAATTGGTTTTAGCGGAGACCTTAGAGAGAGGAGCTACGTGCTCAGGAAGAGTTGAAATCTTTTATTTTACACTCGACCAACGGAAACTTCACCGAAATGGTTGAGAAAGAAGCACTACGTGCCGTGGGTAACCTCGGCTTACAAAACATTGAGAGCTTGGAGTGCTTTATTTTGTTCCCAAAGTCTCAAATTTTTGAGGAATTATAATTCTTAACTTGTCAGGAAACGTCTTTAAGGTAACCGTCCGCAAAGGGACCACGATTGGATTAACTCCTCTTTTTAAGTTTCAAATATAAAAATATATAGATATATCTATATAACAACAGGAGAAGTCGCGCAACAAAAGCCATAAAACTCGTAAATTTGAGAATCAATTGGAGCAAGCTCCCTGTCTTCTCAAGTGAAACAAACCTTTCGTTAGGTGCATTTGGGCGAAAAAGATAAAAAGTATACACACCGGACAGAAAGAGGATATTTTCAAATTTTTTTTGTTTTTTCTACTTTATACAAAAGTAGGAATAATTCTTTATATATTTATTCAAAATAGAAAAATGAATAAATAATAATAATAAAATAAAAAATTAATTACCTTGGTTTGTTACACGTGCTTCAATTTCATATTTTTCAAGATGAATTGAAGTATAAATATCTTCATATATTAGACGTCACCTATCTTTTTATCAAACTTTTAGTATTATTATATTAAGTTTTTCATTATTAATTTAGGAAGAGCTCCAATACCTTTTATTACAAAAAATTTAATGATAATTTGCAATTTAATCTATCAAAACCAGAGGAATCCTTTGCATTAACAAAATCTCGGCCAACTCTTTTTCTTTTTTTTTTTATCGAAGATGGAATAGACCATTCATATATATATAGAAAATAGTCGATTTAGTAGTCAGAGTCCTAAAAAAATATTTTAAGACCATTAAAGCTGCAAAAACTAATCCCCCATTTGCAGTAAAATAAAGTTGTAATCACTAGTTATTATTTCATTATTTTCATTCATTTCATTATTTTACTAGTTTTCATTTCAAATTCTTTGCGGGAATCGAACCCGCACTCAGCACCTCTGGTGTACTAGTTATCGTGCCCATGGTATACGCTGAGTAGCCAAGTGCGGAGCTGATAACTGCTGAAAGCATCTAAGTAGGAAAGCTCACCTCAAGATGAGTGCTCTCCTATTCTCTTCTCTTGAAGCAATCTTTGGTCATAAACATAGCCAAGATACTGATAGATCTTTTGTCATTGCGAGGAAGGGAAGGACAAAAATCTTGAGAATCCAAGATAAGGTCACGGCAAGACTAATTCCTATTCCTAAATTTTTTTAGAATTTTTACTAAAAATGAATCTTAAATACTTTCAAAAATATGTCTTCAAATTATCAGTATGCTAATTAATATAAACATAAAAAATAAATTTATTATTTATTAAGTCAGGAGAACAATCAATTCAATAAAGTATTAAAAATATATTTCTTTGTTTAAAAGATTATACTATGTATTTATTCTTTTATATCTTATAAAAATAATGAAATACCACAAACGGAGACTAAAGCAGGTACTGGAGCCAAAGCTGGTGTTAAAGATGATCGATCTTTAAAAAAAGTAGGTTTTTCTATTATTCGTAAAGAAAATGGAGAACTTATTTTCAGTTGGAAAACTTTTCATATTAAAGTTTTACGTCGTAGAGCACGCATAGATCCTTTTACTAATTTTCGACTAGAATCAGATTGTTGCGCAAAAAAGTGCTTACGCTGGATGGAATGCCTTTAGTAGTTTTGGTTCATATGTTTCTGTAAGGATTTTTTGGCTTTTTGTAGTGGTTTTTCTTACTTTAACTAGTGAAAAAATGTGTTCTCCAAGTCCTTGGGCTGTTGAACAGAATTCAACGACACTTGAATGGATGGTCCCAAGCCCTCCGTCATTTCATAGTTTTGAAAAACTTTCAGTTATCAAGGAAAGCATTTAGACATCTTAGCAATTGGTGCAACTTAAGCAATGACCCGGCCCGCCCTATACAGACCTAGTCCTTATAGGGCAGAACCCGGTCCAAAAGTTGTAGTTAGGGACTTCACCGATCCAGACTTTTTTTTTCAGGGTAGGCGCCCTTCGCCTACCCTTCATGTATTTGGCCCTCCTTCTAGTTCTATTTGTATTTGATGACAATATCATATTTTATCTATCTATCATATCTTTTTCTAAACTATGCCTGTATACCTTCCTTTCCTTTCGCTACGCACTTTTGGAACGGTTTCCTCGAGTTTTCAAAGATGAAGAGTTTTCAGTTACTAAGATAAGGAAAGCTGACCCGAACAAGCGTTTTATTTCGTAAGAAATATTGATGAAGCTACTGCAAAAGCAACTACTTTACAAGTGGAGAGTTAAAAAATTATGTTAAATCTTCGTGTAATGGCTGCTAATCAAATTGTTTGGAATTCCGACATTCAAGAAATTATTTTATTCACGAATAGTGAGAAAATTGGAATACTGCCTAATCATGCTTCAGTTTCAACTGCATTAGATATAGGAATTGTAAAAATACGTCTTGATGATCAATGGTTTACTATGGCATTAACGGGCGGCGTCCGGAATATCAGACAGAGGCCAAGGGAAAGGATATTTTAGCGACAAGTGTAGACATACCAAAAGCTAAAACCATTTCTGTATAGAATATAGAAAAATAAAATAATAGTTAATATAATGAGATTGTAATAAAAAATATTTTTATCAAATAAATAAATTAATAATTGAAAAAAATATATTTTCAGATACTGCTATTCAATTAAAACCAGGGAATCCATATATTTGTATATTAGGTAAAAATTTACAAATAACTTTGGATGGGAAAATGCTCTTTGTGGTTCCTGATACGCCCAAGCCACCTTCTTACTAAAAGGGGCTGCCGCCTTCGCCTAGGCGGGCAGGCGGTAATTTATATTAATATCGATTTTTTGAAAAAACCTGAAAAACTAGAAAAAATACCATTCTGGTAATATTTCTAAAGGAGTTGCAAAAGGATTCGCAAGTTCATCAATCATTTAAGGTTCTAAAACAGCTAAACCTACAGTACATGCAATAGTACCTAAAATAACTACTGGGAAAATATATAAAAGATCATTTGGCCAAGCAGGCTCACCACAATACTTATGCCCCATACCCTTAGTTAATTTAGCTCCTCCACATTTTGAGTTAAACGATTTACATTTAATTGATGAAGATTTTGAATCCATATTATAGATGGTGACATTTTTTTTGCAAGATCTATAGTAAGATTTAGCCTACGTAAACTTTCAATTAAAATACTCATCCGATTTTCTGTTATAACATCAAGTTTATTATATAAAAGTTTGTTTATGGAAATTTTGAATAAAGGAATCGGATGTAAGTAAGGTTAATGCAACAGCGGTATTAATATCATTTGTTGGTGCAGCAAGTTCACCATTTGGTAATTCAACAACTCGTCAAGGAAAAAGAGCACCTAACCATTTTGATACGAAAATAAATAAAAACATAGTTCCTATAAAAGGAACCCAAGGACAAGTCACGGCAAGACTAGCCGTTTATTATTACGATAAATCCAGGTGAACGAATTTTAAACCTCCAAGGCAAAACACCATCATCGCCAATTACAAAATACCTTTTTCTCCTTTAGGTGCTTCTACTCTTACATAATGTTCTTGTTTTGATAATTTAAAAGTTGGCGAAGGTTTTTTACTAATAAATTGATATTCAAATAAATTTCACTCTGAGTTTTTTCCTTCACTAAGTAGGCGTGTTTCTAAATTTTCAAAAGGTCCTCCAGGAATTGCTTTTAAAGCTTGTTGTATTATTTTCACAGATTCTTTCATTTCTCCAATTCGTACTACACAATGAAATTTAAATAACCTTTTGAATTTTTTAAAAATAAGTTGTATCTTATTTAACCCAGTGAATAAAACTAACGCTAATGCTAAAGCACTAAATAAAAGAACGAAATAACTAATTATGGTAAGCATAAAAATCCTAATATCTCTTCTCGAGAAATCAATTCCTGCCTTATATTTTTTTCTACCTAAAAAAGAAATGCAAAATTTGTATTAATTAGTTGAAGGCCTTTTTGATTACCCCAGGGGAATTCGAATCCCCGTCGCCTCCTTGAAAGAGAGGTGTCCTAGGTTTTTCTTAAAGTAAAAATCATTGAATTTTTTGTCACAATAGAAAAATTTGAAACTTTCAACTTTCTGTTTACTATGATAAAACAAATTAGTTCCGAATTCTTTTTCCAAATATAAAGCCGTGATTAAACCTACTTCACGATAAGCAAGATCTAACTGAAAATGAAGAGAGTTGTTAATAGTATCATAAAGACCTTTATCACCTTGACCATTTTATTATTATATTTTTTTTAAAAAGATGGAAAATAACTAAATTAATTTTTAGTTAATAAATGAGCCCAATGCATAAAAACATGCATGTTGGTTGCTTAAACCAGTGAAAAATAAAAAATAACTGTTTTACCAGTAATACCTACGGTTGAAATCCGTATAGCCCTACTAGTTATTCCAGATGCTCGCCAAAGTTGAACCCAGAGGTTATTTGTATTCCTTGAAAACCCCGCCAACATCGTCATTTAAAATTTCTTAACCTGGCAGAGAAGTGATTTCGTGATAAATCCGGTCACTCGAAACCTAATTTTGCTTACTTTCAGTATCCTCAAAGCGACTCGGTTGCGCGCATAGCCTTCATTTTACACGGCCTTGCCAACTATTACCATCTGGCAAACTCTAAACGCCAATGTGTGAGGCTGCAGGCTGCAACTCGCCTGCATGAATCGCTAGTAATCGCCGGTCAACCATATGACGGTATAGTCCTATGGTGGCTACACCCCTTAATTTGTTAGATATACTTCGAAGAATCGCATAGACTGGTAAGAAATACCATTGACAGTAAAGGAATGGATGGCTTCCTGTGGGGTGCCGAAGGTTTCCTAGATGTCAAAGTTGATCCTTTTCACATTAAGCATCTTGCGAATTTCTTCGATAACCTTATGGTCTGCTATCTACTCTTCCAGCGTAGCACACAGTACGTGGTGGTTAACGTTATCAAAAGCTTTCCTTACATCGTAGTTGAGAAAGTTTCCATGATCCGTGAAAAGAAAAAAGCACGAAATTTATGACAAGATGACTATCGATTCTTAAACAACCTATATATTTTACATTTAACAATCATTTGATAGATTATCCAACTAAGTTATAAGTTATTGGTGGGGTTTTGGTTTGTTGGCTGGTCTTTGTTTAGTTCTGAATATTTATATATATATAAATTCTTTTAAATAGAGAAATTCTTCCTCGAATAGCTATATTAGATAAATTCTCTTTTTCAACAATAGTCCAAAATATTATTACAAAGTAAGGAAAAACCTCTCTAGATAAATTAGAAAATGAATTCCGGAGAGGTTTTTTACAAAAAATCTATACTAATATAATTTGAAAAAAATTTTATTTCATTATTAAAATCCCTAAAAATACTTGAAACATTTGGATTTGTTGAAGTTGAATTATTACGTGGAAGTGTAGGTCAACCTACATTAACTCAATTTTATAGTTTACATACTTTGGTATTACTTCTTTTAACTGCAATATTTATGTTATTGCATTTTTTAATGATTCACAAACAGGGTATTTCAGGTCCATTACAATTCACGTAAATAAATTACAAAATTAATGGACGAGCTGTGTAAGAAACAACGGTGAGATCCTAAGGGTTACTTTTATCCCTAGGAAGTCAGAGAGAAAGACGCGTATTACCACCAAAAGGTACCTAGCTCTTTCCCTACTGCTTGATAACAAGCAGTAGGGAAAGAGCCTATGTACTTACTAAATGCTTATTCTTTGGCAAGTTTTTGACTTCCACGGAGTCTATCAGGTCATCTTCAAAGGACTGTGTAATAGGCTGGCACGAAAATAGTACTATGACCTCCTTCATGCAGGCCAACATCAAAATCAGCAGTACCAAATCAACCCGATAAAACTACTGCAGAACTGGGATACTAGCCGCCACTAGTCTACCTAGATGCCATTGATCATTCCTCTAGTCTCCTATGGGAGCAGGATGAGAGAAAAATTTCTCACGTCCGGATCTTTGAGAGCCTCCGGGCTACTCTCTCAAATCTTTTTGGAAACAGAACTCTTTTATCATAGAAGTCGATCTACTATTAACGTGAGATTATTTATGAGTCGCGTCGGTTCTGAGGCTCAGTGGAAAGCCATGAAACAAGTATGCGGTAGCTTAAAACTAGAATTGGCACAATACCGTGAAGTAGTCACTTTTGTTCAATTTGGTTCAGACCTGATGCTGCGACTTAGTATTTATTAAATCGAATTCGTTTGAGACTTGGATTTATGAATGTGAGAGAATAGAAATTCATAAGACTGCAAGAAGCTGGCAAAAGAACTCCCAAAAAGATTAAGTTCAACAAGCAAATCTCCATCTTTCAAGTGTCATCAATTAATTCCATTATACGGCAAACGTGCTCCTTTTCTTCTTTTGGTTTTCTCTTTTTAATGTATTTAAGGAGCTTCCAGTAAGGATTTCGGGACGGAGAACCCGTTTGCACATGCTAAAGAACTGGGCGATGAATATGTCCTCAAAAATCTTTTTTTGGCTGTGCCCCTTGTCTCAAAAATTTTCTATGGGGAGCTTAGGTCAACTAAAAAATATTCCTTTTTTATTAACAAAAATAATTAAAATTGATAAAAACTCTTAATTTCAAGAAATAAATAAAAAAATACCAAGACGGACTTCAAAATTGGAAAATGATCGCTAAACGGATAAAAGTTACTCTAGGGATAACTGGCTGATCTTGTTCAAGAGTTCACATTGACGGGAAGGAGGCTCCTACTGGAACATTCAAGGGGTGAAAACTCTGATTATGATGTAATTCTTGCAGATGAGGAAAGCTTTTGATACCGTTAACCACCACGTGCTTTCGCACTTTAGCGTCAGTTAAACATCCAGAAAGGGACTTCTTATTAATAGATAGTAAAAGTCAGTCGGTGAAACAGTGAGTTTCTTTTTTCTTACTGTAATAATTAAAAGAGTATATCAGTTAACCTAGCCCCACGATTTTATAAATACTGAGTCGCAGCATCAAGGTCTGAACCAAATTGAGCAAAAGCGGCTACTTCACGATATTGTGCCAGCAGCCGCGGTAAGAAAGAGGTTGCAAGCGTTATCCGGAATGATTGGGCGTGAAGCGTCTATAAGTGGCTTTTTAAATGCGCTGTCAAATTCCCAGGGTCTCCTCAAAATTTCGTAAATCTTCTTGTAAAATACTAGAAGTACATGTAGAAGTTAATACAATTAAATCTGGGCGTTCTTGTTTGTCTTTTCGAGTGATATTATCCACTGCTTTTTCTTGAGATCCATGAGCTAATACATGACTGATCGAAAATACTAGCAGTACGGTTCTGTGAGAAAGTTGAGGACAGAAATGGCTTCTTCATCTGGCTGCATTACATCAATATGGTTTTAATAATCCATTGGGTATCAATTCTTTTGTAAATAAAGTAGCTTTTTATCCCTATATTTACGTCAAAGATTTTTTTATTTTGATTTGGCAAGGTGATCTCTGGGCCTCTAACCGGCCCGGAGGACCAAGAAGGAACACTAAGTTTAATGCAAATGGTAAAAATTTCTTCGGTTTTGCAAATTCATCAAGCACAAAAAAAATTACTTTATGTAGCTATTCTTACCTATCCTACAACAGGGGAAGTTGGAAAAAAATTGCCTATTGATGTTCCGAAAGTAGTGATTTTTCACTTTAGCTGGAAAATGCAATCTGATGTTTGGTGTACTATAAGTGAACAAGGTGTTGTAACTCATATTACTGGTGGAAATTTTGCACAAAGTGCTACTACTATTAATGGTAGCTTCGTGACTTTTATTTAAATTGTAGGTTTGATGATTTACTTCACGAGCAAGGTCTCTAGTTCAAGTCCAGGATAGCCCAGCTGCACCAAGATAAATAAAAAAAGCAAAAATTTTGAACTTGTTCTTTAAACCATTCTTCGTCGTGTTTATAATAAGTTCCACTACAACTAACACAAAATCCCATTTCACAAGCAAAAATTTTGGTAATTGAAGCAACATGTGTTGCATCACCGAAACACTATGAACAAGAGCTATTGAAATCTATTGACCCAGGTCATATTATTAGAGGAACACTTGATGCTTTCAAAGTAAAAGATCGTCAACAAGGGCGTTCTAGTGCGTTGTATATTATAATCTCATATTACAAGAATTTGACTATCTAAAATTGAGGTCATTATTTTTTCTCCTTAATCATAAAAGAAATACCTCCTCTTCTTTGTGCTTAAAATATGCACCGCTTCTTTAACAACAGCAGTAATAATATCACCAATATTTGCATATTTTCGATTATTTGTTCTTATAACTCGAATACAGATAAGAATCTATCTTAATTTTACAACTTTGGTCTAGCGCTATTGAGTAAAATAAAATTAGAAAGCAGAATAGTGAAAGCTTTTCTTCTGACACCCATAGTGCTGCTCCTAATATCCAACGAATCGCTAATGCTTTTCCTTGTGTGGATTTAATTTTTAGTGTAACTTCGTAGGGATCTTGGTAGGGGGTTCCGGATCGCCTGAAGTTCTTTTTCTTGACCTATATCCCCAACCAGACGTGCAAGAGTTCCGGGTTCGAGCCCCGGGCAACCCCTATCCTAATATTATGATTTTTTCCTCACCTAAAGCAATAGCATGATG
The DNA here is from genome assembly GCA_036924285.1 of Asterella californica. Classification (NCBI taxonomy): domain Eukaryota; kingdom Viridiplantae; phylum Streptophyta; class Marchantiopsida; order Marchantiales; family Aytoniaceae; genus Asterella; species Asterella californica. The sequence goes on from JAYKYS010000003.1 coordinate 6,045,587, forward strand.
CACTAAAAAGATATTTGGTAGGCTTTACGCGCTTCATTTGTATCTAAGCACCAAGGCTGTTAGGTTGTCGTTTTAATACCAAAGGTATTTTTTAAGACAAAAAAAGGAAAAAATCTGACAAAAAAAGGACACGAGCTTAAATGACTGATAAAGAAGGCACGCTAAGGTCTCGGCTAAAGCCAATTTCTATTTTTTTGATCTTGCGCTTCTTGAAAGCTGTTTCAATAGTACTAGTATGGCCCGCATTATGACTGGCGGCTAGTTTGTGTTGTGTTACAGTGGTTTATTACACGAAAATATAACAATTATTAAACGTTCCAACCAGTGCCAGAGGCTACGTTTGTTCGTTGCAGCAGTTTTTTCCGCCTTCCGTCTTGTTCCAAATTTTGTTTTCAGACTTGGATTTTCGACATGTAGTGAATATGGCGATGGTACACCACAGAATTTTATTTCATTCTGCTGTGGAAAAGACTACGTTTTACATTACCCTACTCTAAGCTACAAAACCTGAAAGCTGAACCCTGTCCCGCCTGGAGAGGGAACGCCTCCATGGTCTTCCATACAAACCACGTTTTACTTTTCTCTACTCTAAGCTACAAAACCTGAAACCTGAAAGCTAAACCCTGTCCCGCCTGGAGGGGAAACGCCTCCATGCTCTTCTATACAAACCACACCGAAAACACAAAATCATCCGTGCATAACCTTCTCAGCTGAACAGAAATCTCTTTTTCTGCCTCAAACGTCTATCGGGAAAGCATGGTCGGAGTCCGTGCTCCTCAAAAAGACAAAATCTGGTAACATGTCAATGTCGACAGGAGCTGCAGTCCCCTGCCTCGGCACTAGCGGAGGTGTAGCATGTTCGGCATGCCCCTCCTGCACTGATTGTGGACTGTCTTCATTAAAGTAACGATGTTGACAATTAAGACACCGTCTGCTGTCCCTGAAAAAGAAATTGTTGTCTACACTTTCTGTCATAACGTCGTGCGGTCTCGTAAAAGAAGTCCAGAGCATCAGACCGACGTTTTTGTATACCCGCTTGCATTAACCACCTGGGGGAAGCAGTATACTTTCCAAAAACAAGCATACTACAAAGACAACACGCAAGTGTGTTAGATAACGGATGTGAAGACTTATAACGATTGAACCGTAACGCCCTCGGCAGAATGTTCATGTACCCGAGCTCGACTCTGTTCTTTGTGTCTGCAGCGCCGAGTAATGTCCAGAGTTCCCACCCATCACTCATCATGGCCTTAAAGATGTTTTTGCTCGTTGTAGTGTGATGCAGTTCAGTGTCATCTTTCGAGCAATACCCGATCATCCCAACAAAGATATGGAGATCTTTGTTGGAAAGAAGCTTAACACTCACTTCTCCACCTATTGGTGTATTCTTCTCTCAACCCAAAGTGTTCACAACACGTTTCTTGATATATGCGGCAGACTTTGCATACAGGCAAATAACGCTCTGAAAGTGCAGATGTAAAAGTGTACCCCTCCTCTTTACAAAAAACAAGCCAAACAAACACTTTGCATGAAGGAAATCGGAGAGAAAGATGAACAAATCTAATTATAGGTCTGCTCCGGTCCTACACACAATGACCGAGGTCTCAAATGATGGTCCCTTTGCTCTTGCCTGTCTACGGAGAGACATCCTGCTCAAACTCAAGAAAATGACGACATATATAACTGTTATGCTTCAGGTCGAGACTCTCACAGATACAAGACATAAACTTCTTACGGTATAAAGAGTGGACAGTAGGTTTTAAGAAACCATCATCACGAATAAAGTAAGCAGGATAAGAAAATATACGAAACCTTCGGTCCTGGAGGTATAAGCAAAACTTATCGGAGGAAGAAGCAAAAAACCGATAAGGCCTAGCCAAAGTCTGTAGTGGAGGGACAGGGCAGGGCAGCGGACAGGGCATGAGTAGCAAGTTCTCCCTATCTGCAAATAATCGAATTTCAGTAAAAGTGACTTAATGTACGTGGAGAAATCCAATTCAAGATAGATATAGGATCTAGTCAGTTGGAGAACATAGTTATCAAAACTGAGCATGGACCATTTTGAACTAAGAAAATGATACTTCGATGGATCTATCGTCAAATGCAGCACAACAGAGCAGTCAGGAACAATCTCTAAAACAGGTGGGCTATCAGGCAGCGGGTCTGCACGCTGTTGCTCAAAATCCGAATCTGACATGAGATCAACACAAGCAGTTTCTCTCATCATCGACCCCTAGCCTTATATCATAGTAGAAGAAAAAACCCACTTGGAACTTGCCGACATTCTTACCTCGGAGGTAGACGTGTCGCATAGCCCGGCCGCATGGCCGTTTCTCGAACAAAACAACAGCGCCAGCGAGCAAGAAAAACAACCGCAGACCTGAAGCCATGCCTCCAATGACATGAACGTGACCACCACTCACCTACGACTCCGCCTCGAAGAAAATACAACATCATCAGCAGCGAAAGAAATGCAATGACTTGAAGATCCTCAATCCGCGAAAACCTAACCGCCTTCAACACAACCAAGGCCGTGAATGCAACATGGAAACCAAAGAAAATAATGTGGCGGAGGCAGGACTCACCTCCGACTCCCTTCAGTCGAGCAGTAAACCGAGAAGGAGCAGAAATCAAAACAAAACAAAGGATGCGGCAAGACAAAGAAGGACTTGACCAAGAAACATGACAAAGGAGCACTGTCAACTTGTGACATGAAATGGATACAAGCCCCGCAAAAATGATAGAGAAGTCGTGACCGCTTACAAAATAAAACACGGCACCGAACAAATCCTCGCTAAAACACAGTCACAACACCACCAGTGACAAAAAATAAAGCGGCGGTCTGCATGAAAGCGACCGTTCGCACGAAAAGTACGGCAGCTCCCGCCCCCATCCTCTCACATTTCCCCTCCAGGGCAAGAGCCTGCAAGACCACCGCCGCTACACCTCTCCCTCTCGCACTTCTCTTGCTTTCCCCCCTCCAGGACAAGCCCGCTAACCAAAAAAGAGCCCGTTACATTTCTCTCCTTTTCTTTTTTGTCGTCTTCTCTCTCCAGACCTAACGGCCACTTTGCACCCTAAACTTTGCAAGGCTGAAACTGTGCGTCACTTCACGATACATTAGACCAGCATCATCTAATTCCAGAGCTTTTTTGGGGCTTGCATGCGTCAGATATCTTGCGGTATGAAGATGTTTGATCAACATTTCAATAGTATTCGATCTTTATTATTATAAGCACGTGTAATCAAAGATAATAATCTACAAATATAAATAGTAATAGAAGTCTATTACTATTTATTGGTATCAGTATAGCAGTTCCTGACAAGCTACTCTACCCTTCAAGAGGACCCAATGTACTATAGTTAATATTCCTGACTGATATGGCCGTTATCACAATTCTATTCAAAATTACAGAAGAATGGTAGATAATTCTCATATTCCAAACCATGAAAAGAGTCCAATTCAACCGATAGATTATTCTCATGTTCCAAGCCAAGAAGCTGGTAACCCCATCCGTCCGTAGCTCAGACGGCACGGAGTCGAATCTTCCTGCCGGGGGATTCATGCTGTGCAAGGGCAGCAGCACCCGGCTGTGGAAAGCTCCAGTTGAAAGAGGACTCAAAGCAAATCAAAATAAAATAATTTCTCATATTCCAAGATTTATATAACCCGCTCCGCTGGAATATTTGAAAACATCTCAATCAGGATGTTGCTATTACCATCTTGTAGGAAATAACCATATATATACTTGATAGCTGAAGATATTGTAAAAGATAAACATAGGCAAATAGATTGATAATTTTTTGTAAAAATATTGTGAATTGAACTTTTTGCACATATACATGACTGATTGCTGAAATGCACATTTCATATATTTTAAATTTAATTTTTTGCACATATACATGACTGATTGCTGAAATGCACATTTCATATTCGGATGAAGTGATATTTTGACCTGTTGAACATGTTGTTGCCAGTCAAGTGGGTCAAATAATGCAAGTTAAGATGGGTGAAGTCAAGTCTGGTAAACATATTACGGTTGCGGTCAAGTAAATTCCCTGGAGAGCTTGAGTCTACATGACTATGTACAGGTGACATGAGAACTCAATGTTTCCTCTTCTAACTGATCGAGAAATTTGTTTATTTTTCCTTCCCATGAATGATCCAATCTGTACTGCATCATGTGACATTTGTTATTTGATACCTCTCATTTGGTCAGACTGTAGACTGATCAACAATGTGGTTAAAAAAGGAGAAAAGATCTGGAAAAGAGAAGAAGATAAGATGTGGTCTCGGTCTGCACAACGGTTAGGGAGACTTCAAGTGTTTTCAAAGGGTTGGATTTCTTGGACCGAGGAACAAGGTTATGGATCGTGCGAGCAGCTTGTCGCATTTACCTCGGATGGATACGGTCAATGCTTGTAGGTTATTCTATAAACTTGTGTGTTGAATCCACTGCACATGCACTTTAATGTCTTTAGTCTATATACAGAGGATACCACCGGCTTAATAAATTGACTATTGTTCCAGAAATATTTCGGATAAGAGAAGATGACGGATCGACTGTCTCTTGAGGACCAGCCAGAACTCGTTGGATTCTATATACAAGTAAGGGCCTTTGATGCACTGGTAGCATTGGTTGCATCCTGAGAAAGCATAATCAATTTTCACATAATCTAGAGGTTTTAAGTAGTAGCGGGAGTCGATATAAATGTAACTTCTAGTCATATACAAATCTGTTTCGGAGAGAGAAAGCAGTGTACAAGATAAGACGAGATAAAGAAGTGCAATGGTTGGAAGACTGAACTGGTCCAGTTGACAACTTTGGTTACAAAATGACTGTATTTCGTGTAGAAGGGTGGACGAAGTCAAGAGCAGGGCACCGAGAGACGAGTGACCGAAGAGAGACGACGAAATTAGAGGACTGGATGACAAGATCAGAGAGCTGCAGGTCGGGAGCAAGGGACTGGGAGACGAAGAAATGAGAGGACTGGATGGCACCAGCAGAGGGCTGTAGGGTACAACTATAGGACTAGAGGGGTTGATAGGTCAATGCACTCAGACTTCTCATATCAGTCGGAGCGAGGTCACTATAGGTAGGCATTGCATAGATTCCAAGCAAGAGGAGAAAAGTATTCATTTGTACCTCGATGATGTGTCGTGAACAATGTAAAAGAACAAGTACGTATAGAGCAACGACAGACATGGACGAAGCATTAGGCTTGCTTCCATGCTGGCAGAACACGGCTACAGAGGATGGCTGCAGCGTAGTAGATCCAAATTTGGAGCAAAGCAGCATTCAATCTTCATCCCGATGCTCGTCCCGTCGTGTCATGAGTCTGCCACCACCAGCAGCCGTGGTCCCACCTGCGAAGAAACACCTGCTGCAGCGGCACTGACAAAACATCTCTCGTCGACGATGACCAAACACGGCAACAAAAGTATCAGGTCGAGCTGAAAAAACACGGTAGTAAAGTTGCGGACCTGAAAAACATGGGAGTGAACTGATGCAGCAAGGACCGAAATTGCAAACATGGCCCATTGACAATCACAAAACATGGCAACAACACGGCAATCAATGAAGCACACAACAGTACGAGCGAGATGCAAACGACTAACCGTCCCGCCTCGAAGTGGTCCCACATCATCAGCCACCACCTCTTTTCTGGAAGAAGTGGTGGCTCACGAATGGGATGAGATCTGCCGATGCTCCCGCTCCCAGGTCTGAAATAGAATGCCGTCGAGAAAATCGAGAAAACATCTCCCGACAACAAAACGTCTCGAGGTAGCACAGCGACAGAGCGGATTGTCCTTGCAATCATCATTCCATCGACAGTGAGTAATCTTGCTAACTTAAATGAAGAAAGAAAGTAACAACCAGCGAGAAAAGATGACAAAGGATAACCGCTGAGAAAACACACAAAACAGCCATCTTGATGACAAAACGGCCTCCGGTAGCACAGTGGATTGTCCTTGCAGTCGTCGTCACATCGACAGAGGCTAATCTTGCTAATCTAATGGAAAAAAGAAAGTAACAACTGGTGAGAAAAGATGAGAAAAACAGCCATTCTGAGGAGAGAATGGCCCCTGGTAGCAGAATGGATTCTCCTTGCAATCTTGGTTCCATCGACAACGGCAAATGTTGGTAATCTAATTGAACAAAGAAACAACATGCAGCAAAGGCAAGAAAGAAATATGCATGCAGTGAAATCAGTGGCAGATTCGTCTAGACACGCAGCAAGAAGAAGTAGAAACAATATCGATGAGCGGCTCCCGTTCCACTCTCGTTGACAAAGCAACATCGATGAGAAGCGATCCCACGTCATGAGTGTCGAATGAACATCGAACACGAGGTCCTGGCAAGAACAATACCTCTGGTCCCACCCGCGACGGGAAATTGTGCAGCAACGCAAACGAGAAGCGACGAGAAGCGAGATAAACCGCCTACTGCTGGTAGGCGGTTTACTGCCCAAGAGAAGGAAAAGGGACCGGCTTACAAGTTGGCAGCTGATATTGAAACCTCTACTGACCTGAAGAGCATCTTGGAGCAGAGGATACTGGATGCGCGAATCGAGTTTTCTCTCTGAGAAGTTCTTGGTATTGTAAAGAGAGAGTTTCATGAACTAATCATCGACATCATCAAGCGCAAGAGACAGGTGATGTCCGAGCAGGTAGAGAGCCAAATGATAGATGTGGTAGGAACTTCTCTGAATGATGCAGAGTTTGGAAAGGTGCATTTTCAGGAAGCTGATGACAAAGGATACCAGCAAGAAGCGTTGGTTGTTGGTACCAACACTATTGAGTTTGATGATGAGGAAGCTGGCGAGGAGAGTCCAGCTACTGATAGTGATTTCAGAAGGAGATATTGGGCTCGTGCTACAACTGCTACACGAGTTCGTCTTGGAAGTTTGGTTGAACCTGTTGCTGCTTTAGTTGATCGTGGATCTGAGATCAACATCATGTCACGGGAGGTGTATGAGAGAGGTCAGTGGCCTATCGAGCTGAACCATGGTTGGGTGCTACGAGTTGCAAACAACCAAAAGGCTGAGTTATACGGCGCTTGTCCTAACGTGAAGGTGAAGATAGATGATGTGGATGTGGATCAACATTTCTTCGTGCAGTCTTCTGCTTCATATCATGTGATTCTTGGTCAGCCCTATATCATTACGGTCCGAATGGAGACCAAAGTGATGGATGATGGATCTCATTATGCTAGGATCCGTAGTCCAGATGATAAACGTTCTGTGCAGTTTCTGACCGTTCGTACGAACCACGAACGAAACCGGCAGACCTTGAGGGATTCTCCTATCTGTAGGAGTAAGGATTTTCAGAAACCACTCTCATAGGACGGGATAGCGAGAGTGAAGGATCTACTGCTACTATGATCCCGCTTGAGCAGCCTGAGGGATCACAGGAGGCTGATGGAAAGGCTACTCAAGATTCAAAAAGTAGTTGCATTGTACATAGTTGGAAATCTGGTTTGATGGCTTTCAGTTCTGATGATTGGAGTGAGTTTACGCGGATAGAGGATTTGACTGAGAAGAGTAGAAGGCAGATGGAGAAGTGTGCAGCAAATCTGCGTTGTATAGGAGTTCTGAAGGCAGATGAGATGATTTTTGGTGTTTATGAGGAGTTTGTGAGTGTACAGTCTTTTGTTCGTTGGCTGGATGATGTAGATAGGTTGATGGAACAGATGGGAGGTAGGGTGGTGATCCCCATCCATTCTCGTGAAGTCTATGAGGAGATTATCTCGTACTTACGATATCGTCCTCATCCGAGACTGGAGAATGGATGGAAGGATGCAGTCTGTTGGTGTGGCTTACATCAGGAAGCGGAAGTACACGCCAAGTATAAAGCTGTAGCGAGGAAGGTGAGATCTGTGGCGACCCAATTACCTGTTGATTCTCAGCAGCAGATGGAGTTAGCGGCTACTGAGCCTGTGCTTAGAGATCCTACACAGGTAGGACACAAGTTTACTCAAGAGACACTCGAGCAGCTCCAGATAGGAGGGGGTGACTTCTTGACTGAAAAGGAGAAACGAGCTTTTGAACAGATAATAGTTAGCCATGGTAAGGCATTTTCTTTCTCAGCTGAGGAGATTGGTTGTGTGGATCCTAGTGTGATAGCTCCGATGGTTATCTTCACTGTTCCTCACGTACCTTGGGACTTGAAGCCGATTCTAGTCCCTCGTGCCTTGCTACCGAAGGTGATTGAGTTACTGAGGGAGAGGATGCGGATGGGTATTCTTGAACCATCTATGGCTCCGTACTCTAGCCGATGGTTCACAGTACCTAAGAAGACAGGAGCTCTGCGCTTCATCCAAGACTTGCAGCCTGTCAACAACATCACAATTCGAAACGTTGGAACAGGACCTGTGGTTGATGAAGTAGCTGAGGCGTTTGCTGGAAGGTCAATCTATTCTATTGGAGATCTATTTTCAGGTTATGATCAGTTTCAGCTTGCTTTGGAGAGTAGAGACTTGACTACCATGCGTACACCTTTGGGACTAATGCGGATGTGTACTCTTCCTCAGGGTGCTACAAACTCAGTAGCCCATATGCAGAACGTGATGCATAAGGTGTTACGAGAGTTTGTACCTGAGGTCACTATCCCGTTTCTGGATGATATTCCCATGAAAGGCTGTCCGGTGGAAGACAAAGACGAAGCTGTGACTTCTGATGGATGCAGAAAGTTCGTTGCAGACCACATTCAAGATGTGGAGAAAATTCTGATGCGTTTGGAGGAGGTACACCTCACTCTATCTGGTACCAAATCTCGTTTTGGTATGTCTGAGATTGTGGTGGTGGGTCATTTGTGTGGTACTTTTGGGAGGCGTCCGAACCTAGAGAAGGTAGATGCTATAGCAAGGATAGCTGACTGCACCAACATCACTGAGGTTCGACGGTTCTTGGGAGCTTGTGTGTTCTTTCGTGTGAGTATTCCTCATTATGCACACATTGTCGAGCCTCTGTATGCACTTCTGAGAAAGGGAAGGAGGTTTACTTGGCGGCAAGAACATCATGAGACGATGGAGCAGCTGATGGAGATTCTGAAGTCTCCACCTATACTAAGGAGGCTTAGCTACGAGAGCGAGAGACCTGTGGTACTAACTGTTGATACGAGTCCTTGGCAGTTGGCCAAGAAGATGCAGAAGGTGTGCGGTTTGTTTCAAGGTTTGGAGCTCGGATCTTAACAGATAGACAGCGTAACTATCCTCAAGTGAAGCGTGAGTTGTGGGGAGCTGTTACTGCTATGAAGGTAGATCGAGAGTTCTTGATAGGAGCTCGTGTGATACTAAAAACAGATATTTTGTCTTTGTTGGATATGATAGCAAACTGCAATACACCAGACATAGTAATGCTGCGATAGATTGCTTATGTCCGGAGTCTGAACCTTGAGCTAAAACATATAGCAGGGAAGGACAATCCAGTTGCAGATATGTTGTCTAGGGCTCGTTATGCAGATGAGGATGAGATGTTTGCAGAGGTGGAGAATAAAGAGAAGAGAGACGTTTGGTGCCAAGTTGGTCAGCAGACTTCAGACTTGGAACCACTGCCGTTCAATGAAGAGTTCTACTCATAAAAGTTCCGCGATATTGGATTTTATCTGAGTTCATTATGCAGAAGAGAAGGATGGAGTGATGCAGAGTTCAAGGAGATCAGACGGAAGGCGTACAGTTATCTTCTACGTGAAGGTTATCTGTGGAAACGTCCGAAACGAAGAGATGGAGTGCTTGCTAGAGTGGTGGATGATCAACCGACGAAGCTGAATCTGCTGAAAGAGTTTCATGACACCTTGTGGGCTGGACATCGTGGAGTATGGGCTACTTACACGAAGATGAAGGAGCGTTACTGGTGGAAGGGTTTGTATCAAGACGTGGTGGACGTTGTTGGGTCGTGTCTGCACTGCCAATTCTACTCTAAGGTCCGTTACAGAGATGGACTTGTACCTACTTATCCACCTAGTATTCATTTTCAGTGGGTTCTTGATCTTGTGATGATGCCACCGGGGTTATGGGGGATGCGTTACTTAGTGTTGGCTCGAGAGGATCTTTCCAACTATGTGGAGGGACGAGCACTACGGACGAAGACTACAGAGAATCTCTGCAGGTTCGTGCTTGAAGATATCATCTGCCGTTATGGATCTGTTGGGAGATTACTTGCAGATAGAGGCGAGTTGAGAGGCGCTGAAGTGAAGGAGTTCTTTGCTCGTTATGGAGTAAAGCTTCGGCTTACCACTGCTATGAATCCAGAGGACATTGGTAAGAGTGAACGAGGACACCCTTCTATTGTTCATGCTTTAGTGAAAGCATGTGATGGTAGGTCTAGAGAATGGCCGAGACTACTTCTATTTGCTTTGTGGGCTGATAGAACTACACACTGTACTACGACTGGTTATATGCCAGTTGAGCTTATGTTGGGTCAGAAACCGATCATGCCTACTGAGGAGTACTTTCCTACGTGGGCTACTCTTCCGTGGGAAGATGGTTTAGATCGTGCTTCACTCCTAAATTTACGTATTATGCAGTTGGAGCGAAGGGAGGAGGATCTTGCTGATGCACAGGAGAGGCTGAAGGTGGCTCGAGTCAGAAACAAGGAACGTTTTGACAAGACTCACCGACTATGACCGAAGTCAATACATGCTGGTGACTGGGTTCTGGTATATGATAGCACGTTGGAGAATCAGCATTCTACACTTCGTAAGTTCTCTCGAAGATGGTCCGGGCCTTATGTTGTGCTAGATGTGTATGAGAATGCCACTTATAGTTTGCGTGAGTTGGGTGGTACTCCTTTGAAGCTATCTGTGGCTGGCAAACTTGTGAAACTGTTCAAGAGATGCGGAGGGTCAGTTGAGTTATTCAACTTTCTAGAGTCAGAGCAGAGGACAACAAGAGACAAAGATGTCCCAGTTTTTGAAGAGACTGAGGCGGAGGAGAGGGATGATGATGAAGATCAAACAGAAGACTGAAGAGGTTGGCACATACCGGAGGATGTGCAGGTTTGGAGGGGGTGGATGTCGTGATGTGAATCATTTCACATAGTAAATGATTCGCTTCTCTGTCAGGTGTTAGTCTCTCTAAGTGAAGTTAAGACCTCAAAGAAGTCCATTTTTAGAAGATGTTATATATTTTGAGTCTTAGTAGGTTGATTACCATGTTGATAGGGTTTAAGCTCATGGGTTGTATTTGCGTGTCGTCCATGCACGCTTTCTAGATGATTTAAGTTAAATTTTGTGACTGCGTGTCATTTTAGGCAGTTTAAGTTTTACGCTGGCACTCTAGGAGGCTTGACGTGGTAGCCTATGAGTGTAGATAAGTTACCAGGTAGTTTAAGGCACAAAATGACAACCAAATGGAGCTATGAACTCCCATTGGTCTATTTTTGTCCTTTGTAAAACTTTAAGTTTAGAAACAGAGCTCTAGAGTGGTTTTCGAGCAATTGGTGAGGACACTGCGAAATCTGAGAGCATAGGGAGATAGAACTCGTCGTGCCAAGCACTGTCAGCGAAAAGTTTGATCGATTTGGATCAGTAAACAAGGAGTTATGCCCAATTGAAGTTCGATTTGTGCCAGAATTGCAGCACTTTTGTTGATTTTGAGGTTTTGAGTGTCAATTGCAGCAGAATCGAGGAAATCGCTTCAAACCTTCGAGGTTGCGTTCACTGTCAGCCGGGCTACGACTGTCCAAAAATTTTCATATCATTTGAGTGACTTAGTAATTCAGGGCGGCCGCTGGAGTAGAGGGGGTCCGAAAAGCTCTCAATCTAGAACAGCAACTTCAGAGAGCGAGATCTGGAGTTCTGTGTGGAATCAGGAGGTCCAACTTCACAGGAGTGTTCAGCAAGCTATGTACTGCAAATCCTGTAAGAATTTCCCAAAGTGATCGAGCCAATTCTTTGTTCTAGGTCAAAACAGCTGTCTGGGTACCAGAAATTGCCGTAATTTCTCTACTCAGAAAGTTTCTACTCATATCTTAGTGCTCTGAATTGATCTGAAGCTCAAACTTCGTATGTGTATCCAGTAGGACCTTATTGACATGTAGGAGGAGTTCTGAAGTCTGAACCTTCACATATTTCTCAATCCTGAGTGTCAAAGTTCGCCATCTGATCTTATCATTGCTAGTTAAGTCTGAACTTTACTTCCTGAACATATCAAAAGAGCCAAGAGACTTATATGAGTGTTTTCCAGTATCACCTTGAGACCTGAAGTCTATCCTTTGAGCAAACCAGCCACAGCCAGGAGTCTAATGCTTCCCTAAGTAGACTGAACACAGCCTTCAAGCTCATATCACAGCCAGAAGGTTCGCCCTTCCCGAGGAAAACTCTCAACTCTACACCGTGCTCCTCAAGAAAGCCTCCGTCAAAGGGACGAAATCTAGTAACATGTCAATGTCGACAGGAGTTGCAGTCCCCTGCCTCGGCACTAGCGGGGGTGTGGTATGTTCGACATGCCCCTGCTGCACTGGTTGTGGACCGTCTTCATTAAAGTAATGATGTTAACAATTAGGACACTGTCTGCTGTCCCTGAAAAAGAAATTGTTGTTCACATCTTCTGTCATAATGTCGTGCGGCCTCGTAAAAGAAGTCCAGAGCATCAGACCGACATTTTTGTATACCCGCCTGCATTAACCACCTGGGGGAAGCAGTATATTTTCCAAAAACAAGCATACTACAAAGACAACGCGCAAGTGTGTTAGATAACGGATGTGAAGTCTTATACCGATTGAACTGTAACGCCCTCGGCAAGATGTTCATGTACTCGAGCTCGACTTTGTTCTTTGTGTCTGCAGCGCTGAGTAATGTCCAGAGTTCCCACCCACCACTCATCATGGCCTCAGAGATGTTTTTGCTCGTTGCAGTGTGATGCAGTTCAGTGTCATCTTTCAAGCAATACCCGATCATCCCAACAAAGGTATGGAGACCTTTGTTGGAAAGAAGCTTAACACACACTTCTCCACCTATTGGTCTATTCTTCTCCTAACCCGAAGTGTCCACAACACGTTTCTTGATATATGCGGCAGACTTCGCATACAGACAAATAACGCTCTGAAAGTGAAGATGTAAAAGTGTACCCCTCCTCTTTACAGAAAACAAGCCAAACAAACACTTTGCATGAAGGAAATCGGAGAGAAAGGAGAACAAATCCAACTCTAGGTCTGCCCCGGTCCTACACATAGTGTCCGAGGTCTCAAGTGATGGTCTCTTTGCTCTCGCCTGTCTACGGAGAGACATCCTGCTCAAACTCAAGAAAATGACGACACATATAATGGTTATGCTTCAGGTCGAGACTCTCACAGATGCAAGACAGAAACTTCTTACGGTATAAAGAGTGGACAGTAGGTTTTAAGAAACCATCATCACGAATAAAGTAAGCAGGATAAGAAAACATACGGAGCCTTCGTCCTGGAGGTATAAGCAAAATTTATCGGAGGAATAAGCGAAAAACCGATAAGGCCTAGCCAAAGTCTGTAGTGGAGGGTTGTGGACAAGGCATGAGTAGCAAGTTCTCCCTATCTGCAAATAATCGAATTTCAGTAAAAACGACTGAATGTACGTGGAGAAATCCAATTCAAGATAGATATAGGATCTAGTCAGTTGGAAAACATAGTTATCAAAACTGAGCATGGACCGTTTTGAACTAAGAAAATGATACTTTGGTGGATCTATAGCCAAATGCAGCACATCGGAGCAGTCAGGAACAATCTCCAAAACAGGTGGGCTATCAGGCAGCGGGTCTGCACGCTGCTGCTCGAAATCCGAATCTGACATGAGACCAACACAAGCAGTTTCTCTCATCATCGACCCCTAGTCTTATATCATAGTAGAAGAAAAAACCTTGGAACTTGCTGACATTCTTACCTCGGAGGTAGACGTGTAGCGTAGCCCGGCGGCATGGCCGTCTCTCGAACAAAACAACATCGCCACCGAGCAAGAAAAACAACCGCAAACCTAAAGCCATGCCACCAACGACATGAACGTGACCACCACTCACATACGACTCCGCCTCGAAGAAAATACAACATCATCAGCAGCGAAAGAAACGCAACGACCAGAAGATCCCCGATCCGTGAAAACCTAACTGCCTTCAAAACAACCAAGGCCGTGAATGCAACATGGAAATCAAAGAAAACAATGTGGAGGAGGCAGGACTCGCCTCCGACTCTCTTCAATCGAGCAGTAAACCGAGAAGGAGCAGAAATCAAAACAAAACAAAGGATGCGGCAAGACAAAGAAGGACTTGACCAAGAAACATGACAAAGGAGCACTGTCAACTTGTGACATGAAATGGATACAAGCCCCACAAAAATGACAGAGAAGTCGTGACCGCCTACAAAATAAAACACGGCATCGAACAAATCCTCGCTAAAATGCAGTCACAACACCACCCGTGACAAAAAACTAAAGCGATCGCTCGCACAAAAAGCACGGCAGCTCCCGCCCCCATCCTCTCACATTTCCCCTCCAGGGCGAGAGCCTGCAAGACCACCGCTGCTACACCTCTCCCTCTCGCACTTCTCTTGCTTTCCCCCTCCAGGACGACAAGCCCGCTAACCAAAAAAGAGCCCGTTACACTTCTCTCTCTTTCTTTTTTGTCTTCTTCTCTCTCCAGACCTAACGGCCACTTTGCACACATAATCACTTTGCAAGGCTGAAACTGTGCGTCACTTCACAATATATTAGACCCGTGCCATCTAATTCCAGAGCTTTTTTGGCGCTTACAGGCGTCGGATATCTTGCGGTATGAAGATGATTGATCAACATTTCAATAGTATTCGATCTTTATTATTATAAGCACATAATCAAAGATAATAATCTACAAATATAAATAGTAATAGAAGTCTATTACTATTTATTGGTATCAGTATAGCAGTTTCTGATAATTGACAAGCTACTCTACCCTTCAAGAGGACCCAATGTACTATAGTTAATATTCTTGACTGATATGGCCGCTATCACAATTCCATTCAAAATTACAGAAGAATGGTAGATGATTGTCATATTCCAAACCATGAAAAGAGTCCAATTCAACCGATAGATTATTCTCATATTCCAAGCCAACAAGCTGGTAAACCCATCCGTCCGTAGCTCGGACGGCACGGAGTCGAATCTTCCTGCCGGGGGATTCATGTTGTGCAAGGGCAGCAGCACCCGGCTGTGGAAAGCTCCAGTTGAAAGAGGACTCAAAGCAAATCAAAATAAAAGAAATTCCCATATTCCAAGATTTATATAACGCGCCCCGCTGGAATATTTGAAAACATCTCAATCAGGATGTCGCTATTACCATCTTGTAGGAAATAACCATATATATACTTGATAGCTCAAGACGTTGTAAAAGATAAACATAGGCAAATAGACTGATAATCTTTTGTAAAAATATTTTGAATTGAACTTTTTGCACATATACATGACTGATTGCTGAAATGCACATTTCATATTCTGATACGTTATTATCATCTTTTAGGAAAATAACCATATATATACTTGATAACTGAAGACATTTTAAAAGATAAACATAGACAAATATACTGATAATTTTTTGTAAAAATATTTTAAATTTAAATTTTTGCACATATACATGACTGATTGCTGAAATGCACATTTCATATTCGGATGAAGTGATATTTTGACCTGTTGAACATGTTGTTGCCAGTGAAGTGGGTCAAATAATGCAAGTTAAGATGGGTGAAGTCAAGTCTGGTAAACATATTACGGTTGTGGTCAAGTAAATTCCCTGGAGAGCTTGAGTCTACATGACTATGTACAGGTGACATGAGAACTCAATGTTTCCTCTTCTGACTGATCGAGAATTTATTTATTTTTTCTTCCTATGAATGATCCAATCTGTACTGCATCATGTGACATTTGTTATTTGATACCTCTCATTTGGTCAGACTGCAGACTGATCAACAATGTGGTTAAAAAGGGGAAAAGATCTGGAAAAGAGAAGAAGATAAGATGTGGTTATTCAAGTCCTGTGAAGAACGGCATGCCACATTCATGTTACCAGTTCTTCTGATTTTCCTTTTCTTTTTATTTAAATATATTACGTTACGTTTCTGCCTCTGACGAGCTTTCCTTTTTCATTTCCCGTTCGTTATTCTTGACATTTTCTTGTCGTCTTGGTGCTTCCGAGCCTCTCAACTAATATGCTCGTGCATTTTCTACATTACTCATTATCTTATACTCTTCGTTGCATGGTTTTACTGGTAAAATATTACCAGTAGTAGGTTGCTGAAACATGAAGTTGAAGAGAAGACCAAGCTTTATCCACTAGTGTAATGTTGCGGAGTCCCTTGCCCCTGGCGTGTCTTTATTTGTCTTACGAATATCATATCGGTCTCTTCACACTTACATCACATTCACTGGCATTTGTACCCAGTCCAGTGTCAGTGAGGTTCGGGATTTATGTTTGTCTTCACCCTCCATAGTTAATGAATACAATTCTTGTACGAAGTCTTCATGAGGGTTACAAGGTGTATAGGTGTATGTATCCACGTTTTCCGGGAGGTTCTGTAAATCATCCACGTCGATGTATCAGCTTTGTATGGTGGGAAGATCGATACTTGCACAGAAGCTTTGCTGGTCCATGTCTGTACAATAACTTATTGAGACAGAGTCAATTCTAGTAATGGTGTGAAGTTACTTGTTAGGATAGAGTTTCGGTTCCTGGCACGAATGCGTGTACAATCTGATACCAATGCACTTTGGGAACATATGCATCCAAAGTGTACATCCGGATGCATACTCAACGGACTTTGGGAACATAAAACGAGACTTCTATTCACAAGTATGAACAGAAAGCCGTAAATGCACAAAAACCCATACAAACATCAGACTTTTCTACGGTGGATCTTCTAGGTTCGGAAGGTGTACCGGAATTAAAATATCACTACAAGCAATTCCATCTGGCAGCGGTTTAGGCTCGTAAGGACACTGGGGGCAAGACCTTCTTCTAAACATGTATGATCACATTGACCCAGTTCGTTCCTTGTATTGAGTTTTAATATTTTGGAAACTAATAGCTCCATAATTCAGTTCAGAAACAATCACATGTTCTCTTACTTAGTCGGGTGCCACCTGAATAAATAAAATAGCCCTGTAACTCAGTAAAAATTACAGACATTTTTCTCCTGATCTGGTGTCAAGTGAATAGTACCTCTAGAGGTTCATGAATTTTCTTTTTGTTTCTTCGATCAAATGATACAGTATTCGAGCTCTAGTGACCAGATCTACGTATAGAGACGGTTGTCATTGTACAAAATTAATATTTAAGTAAAAACTGTCTATACTCCAAGGTAATATACGTACGAGAATTCACGGTTTTGTTCTTGTTTTTTCTGAAACCCAAATATGAAGTTCGCTAAAAACTTTTAGCACCGAGTTTTCTTCATCCATTATCCATTTTCTAACCGCTAGAAACCAGCCAACTCTGCTGCAGTAACCAGTATTTGGTACAAATTTATCCTTGTCATTTTCCTCACTTCTCATACGCAGCCCTGCAGGGGTGCATACATACTAAGCATCTCGCATATATATTCACCTCTTTCATCGAAAGATGGAGGAGGAAATTAATCCCACTGTAAATTATAATATAGATAGTTATTGGTTCTGAGACTTGTATCTTTAGAAGCGCTGTAGTCTACTCATGTCTTATGGTTTATATCTGGATCTTTTCACATTTTGAAGAATAGACTAATAGTTCATATTCATAAATTATTTTCATTATTTTTATTCACTTGATATATGATTTTTGATTAATATTTATATATTTTCTCAGTAACAGCAAATGAGCAAAAGTTCTCAGAGGTTGATCCTGCATGCATATTTGAGTGTAGGAAGCATACGCCAAAACCTAACCTAAACTCTGAATTTAGTGTATCGTACCCTAAAGAAGATCGTTCCCTGCCAGTGTAATTATTTATTTTTTCTCACGTGATGATTTAAACTGCTTCATAACAGATTACCAATCAACACTAAGTAAATAAGGAGCTATGGGCTTGCAATGGAATTGTGAGGATATTCTTTAACGACTTTGATCCAGATCTAATTTAACTCATATTCATGGATATTCATCTCCCTTCCATCTGAAGATGGAAGAGTGCAGCGAGTTTAATTCATTACCTAACCCTCAGGAAGGATTACCTTCCTGAGGTACTAAATCCTTAGCATGCACTTGTAGTCTAGAAAACACACTTATTTGTGTTTAATTTATGGATTATTTTTGCATATTGTCACGAATGTAAATCTAAATATCATCTAATATTTAGCATAAAAACATTTATTCTTTTTATAATTTACTTAAATTTCGCTATAATATATATATATTTTTTAATAAAATAAAGAGAAAATAATTTCAAAAGTTCGAGCATGGTTATTAACTCATTCCTCCCTCCTCAGCGTCCTTTCTCTTCTTCTACAAAATAGAATATACAACGAAAGTCGTTTCTTATTCTGTGTGTCAGAATACACGTATATGTATGCTAACGCATAGCAACAACAAGAAGCGCGAGGCAGTGAGTACCAAACTGATCGAAAGACCCATCCAACAAAGAGCAACGCTTATAAGAGAAATGCGAGAATATGTGTTAACATTTTCTCGTCTCCCTCTTTCCCGAGTTTCACAGCGACCCCTCTCCATCCCTAGCTCGCACTAACCTATTTTAATGCGACAACATACATTACGCGACACAACCCATTCCTTTCCACTTCTCACAATCGACGTATAACTATGCTATAAGTAACGAAGAGAATGATAGAGAAAAAAATTGCACTACATGAGCAGTTACTCCTTTCCCGGTCACGGTTCTATGCGCTTAACTTTTCTGATCTCTTCCCGTAGATCTGGTCACCAGGTGCAGTATTCTTTCCCTTTCGAAACCGATGTTTGAACGTTGAGCGGTTTGGAAATTAACTATTACCTTTGGTAACATTAAAATTAGTATGATTTGGTTTCTCTGCTCTCTAGTCTTGTCCGATGACTTGGTCCAGCACATGTGAAACTAGGCCCATGCTACGAATGTAAGTCGAGGCAGTGCGGGAGGTCTGAATCTTTGTAGCTCACACTCCAGTTAAGAGAGGGTAGTGTTTTAAGATGTTGTTATTTAGTGGGAGTTTCACGACCGATAGTTACACCCTGCAGACTGCAAAAATGATGCCACGAAAAATTATTCATGAACTGGATGTAGCCCATACAAAAATTTTCCCTCGCCCCTCGATTAGGAGGGAAGTCCAGCTTCCTGTTTCCAGTATGAACGCTTCAGGTGAAGCTCCAAACTCCCTCCTCCGCAGATTGTGGTGCAATCTTCTGAAGTCACAAGCTTGTATAGCAGGTAGAAGAAGAAAGGTCTGGAACGAGAAAAACAAAATTGATCGATATTTAAGTAAGTCGGCAAAGAAATGAAGCTAGAGATCTGGTCTAGCTGACAACGAGAGGACATGTCTTCCGGGTAAGATGCTATAAGCAGCAAGAGGAAATGCTTCTCTTCAGACCGTGTTCAGTCAGTAATGTATATATTCCGGATGGATATACTATGAGCAGCAATAGAAGTAAAAGCTTGTATTCAGATCTTTGTTCGATGACTTCTATGTACCATCAAGGCGAGTGTAAAGCATTCTGTAATATAAGATTCTCGAACGTGCAAAATCTCCTGAGCGAGCGAGTAGTTTAGTTGGTTGAAACACGCAAATTCCTTAGCTAGAGTGCGTGTATAAATTGTAGCTTGAGGAGTTGAGAGGCTTATTACGTATAGTACAAAGCTATCAGCCATAGGTCCTTGGACAGCATATCCTCTGGCCCAACTCCCAGCATATCTTCAGCCAGGGCAAGGATCCCTTATCGAGCATGAACAGCAGCCACATGGTCGGTCATTGACAAATTGGTTTCCGAAGACGCTAAAGAATCTCCAGCAGGGTTTCTGAACGATGTGCACGAGAGTGGAACAGGCGATTAGATCACAAGGACTTCAGACTTTTCGTCAATTATTATTTATACCTGACCAACAATTATGCTCGATCAGCTTAGTCGACACAATACATGCCAGTCAGTCAAGATCCTTGCAACCAAAGAATGCAGCCGCTTTCTCTCGCTCTCCCAAATGCATTTGTAAATTTGTGTTCTACACAGCAACCTCAGTATTCTTGTTTCCTGACCTTGATAGATGGATCTTCAGTTGGAAGGAACTTGATCGGGAAACGTGATGATATAACCAGGATAATATATGGGAGCAAAGTTATCACAGATCGGGGAATGGAATGCAAAAGTCTGGAAATTTCATAACACAAGCCGACGAGTGTCAATTCACTCGCTACACCAC
This sequence comes from Asterella californica, assembly GCA_036924285.1. Classification (NCBI taxonomy): domain Eukaryota; kingdom Viridiplantae; phylum Streptophyta; class Marchantiopsida; order Marchantiales; family Aytoniaceae; genus Asterella; species Asterella californica. The sequence goes on from JAYKYS010000003.1 coordinate 6,065,900, forward strand.
AATTTAGATTGTCTGTTGCGCAAACAAAACAACAATCACGAGACGATACTTGATTGATCTTAACAAAAGAAAGTCGCAATCCGATAAAACTGAGTGCCACTTATTATATTTTAGCCTTGGCCGTTGCGCGAGCACTTGTGTCGGTTCGTTTATATATATATGATTGCTCATAGGGGTGAAAAGTTAGAAGTTTGACGAAGAGATGGGAGTAGGAGAACAGTACGCGATGGGGATTTAGACTGAAAGGTAACGACATCGCTCTGAGGAGTCGGCAAATGATTTTAATAATGGTTTGACAACCACCATATCCACAACACGGGCAAATTTATCTGGACTCTCAAATAAACCGGTATTCACGACGTCCGGATCTGCTGGACCTTTTTTTTGGACAGTCGTTCTCTTCGAGAGATAATTAACTTCTCCCACGAAGTCTCCGTGTAAGGCACAATGCAAGCTGTGTAGTGCCTCATACCTGACGTCGACGGCCGGATCATGCAAACAGTTCACGTCCTTGTTGATTATCTTCATTAGCTCTTCATCAGTGGCAGATGTTGGTGCCTCATCTTGCATATAACTATAATACACATCAAGGGTAGAGAAAGCACTTGAGAAGTTGCTTCCGGAACAAGAAGCCTGATGATTTGTAAGCATCGTTTGTTCTCCATTGGCAGTAATAACTTTCATCGCGGATTCTGAAGTGCTTCGAGAATCGTCAAAAGCAGTGTAGCGTTCTTCAAGTCTTCAAGTCCACTTCAAGTCTATTGCTTGAGGCAGTTACCGAATCTTTAGGGTTCTCGTGGTTCAGATCGTTGACAATATCTCATTTTCTCTCGTTCCCAGAGTTTCTAAGTTGAGTAAACGTGGAATTCACTTTGACCACGTGAACAAGATTACTCTGTGTGGGAACCAACGACCCTTCGACGTCAGCTATGCCCTCTTTTTGCAATTCGCTTCTACTTCTCTCGGCACAACTGTCTGCTAACACTAGACAACTATCCTCATCATTTCTCGAGAGTATCGCCTCATCATCGCTGTTTTCCACAGCTGGGATTTTGGACGGCCGCTCAAGGACTTCCTCGTAGGATGTTCCGCTTAGCCGGGCATCTTCAAAGGTTGTAGTGGCTGCAACTGCGACTTGCATCGCCAACTCGAGACTCCTCTATTTTTTCCACGTTCTCGAGGATTGATCTTGCTTGTTTCTCTTATTCAAGCCTGCGAAGTGTTGCTTTTGCAGTGCTCCGTAAGCCATTGTGATGTCCATCCAAGTTCGTCGTATTACTGTGATGTCTTGGTATTCCCAGAATAAACGGTTGAGTGTCACAAGCACCACCACCATCACCATTGTTTGCATCAAAGGAGGTTAAGATAGAATCACTTGAAGATTTTGTCTTTCTGGAAAACGCATTCCAGTTTGTTTGAGACTTGGGAAACGTGCTTTCGTGTCACAACAAACTGATTCTTCAATGTTTGCCAAATATCTGAAACTGACTATAACTTCGGTTTTGTCCTTGCCACCTCCATGAATGACTTCACAACCGATCAAAACTCCGACTGATTACTTATATTTCTCTCACGTGAATGAACAATCCTAATATCAAGATAACTGCACACAAAAAAACACAATTTTGTGGGAGGTGCTATAAGGGAGAGAAAGATGTAGAACCCAAACCATAGCAAGGAACTGATTTAATCCGAGCTATCGATTCCTCTCAAGCCCCTGTAATACAATTTCTGAAGATATTAACCTTCCTCTCCAAATTCAATTAAACCGGTAAGAGATAATGAAGAAAAGTACACCCTACCTAACTAGAATATACATGCCTAGGATGCAAGTAAAAACGCTCGGAGTTACAATATAGGTTGTAACTTCCTGAGGTTTGAGCCCTTGTCACGACCCTGTGAGCTCATCTAAGTAACGGAATAGTGACGGTCGATAACGACATGTGCTTAGATTGTGTACGCTTCGATCATGTTGCAACAGAAGTGGCGAATTACCAAAAACGATAATTGGAGGTACATGTCCGAGCCCTTCCAACGAGAAGAACGAAAGGCAATCAGTAAACAGATTTCTCAAAGTCATTTGAATAATACAAGAGATCGAGAGAAAAACCCCATTTGACATAGAAATTCCCCTGTTTCAATAGATCGATTCCAGGAATAGCAATGAGTTCGATGGTGCACTACCCACATGTTGTTACTCTGAGAACAACAAAACCTAAATCTTGAAGCTGGACGTCACGGGTTCTGTAGAGTACAAAAATTCGCTCCAAGAAGACACCAAACTTAATTGGCTCAGAAGGAGACGCAGACGAGGACCGAGGAGCTGAAGACTGTGACATCAGAGAAGGAGGAGCTTCTTCGGCATAAGATAGATCGTGAGAAAGAGCATGAGAAGGTTCTTTCTCTGATGAAGAAGGATTTGGATGACATGCGTGGACAACGAAACAGGTATCAGGACACTGTCGCTGTCATGACGAAGGAGGTGGAGGATCTGAAGCACCGCGTCATCAAAAACGAGGAGCTGAGCGCTCAACGTCGGAGTAGGGTCGAGCCAGTGCTGAAGAACTACTTCGCCGTTGAGATAGACGCCGAAGAGTCGGGATTTCTTCGCCAGATTAGAGAGGAGTTCTTAGCTGCAGATGCGGAGGGTACTTCCGCTAAGAACCGAGTAGCTAGGCTAGGCCATCGAGTAATTAGGGAGCTTAGGGAGGTTAGAGCAACCGTAGAGTTCTCAGTTTGCGAGATAGGTAGAGAGCTAGCGGTAGGAAGCGGTGTCGTTCCTGGTGTCGTTTCGGACACATGACCTTCATCCGACGGTCCAGAAGTACTCCCGACTTCTTAGGAAGAAGATCCGTCATCTTCAGGAAAATCTGTATATAAGCGTTGTGTTGTTCGTATTTAGGACCTCTATGTGTTTTATCATTTTTGAGTTTTCTATTTCCTAAGTTTGCGGAGCCATTGAGTGTTTTGTCTTCTTCGGGGATTTACCTACGAAGTATCGTAGCTTGCTGTGGTAGGAATTAGTCTGGGTGCCGAAGGATTTGCTGTCGACATTTGAAATCAGAGTAGAACGTTTACGACGAGGACTGAGAATAGACCAGCATCTGCGGAGTTATTTTCCTACGAAGACGTTTTTGGGCGAAGTTGACTTCGGAGGAAGTTGTTCTTTGGTGGAACACTTAGGAAGGAGTTCAGTCTGGTACTTCGGCGGAAGAAGAGTCTTCTTCGCTAGAGTTTCTCGAGGGCAGTAGTAGTGAAAGTAACTTAGTGTGAAGATACTTAGCGTTTATGGTGTTAGAGGCTACCTAGTAGCACTTCAGCAGTACTTTCTCGTATGACATTTCCGTCCGTGGCTCTGTTTCTCTGTTGTTCATCTATTTCTTGAGGTCCCTGACCTGTTCAGTACCTGTTATGTTTATTTGTCAAGATTATCAACTCTGTCTTGTTGGATAGATCTGAGTTTGATCTCTACCGGGACTGATTTCTGCCCGTGAGAATAAAAGACAACTATAAAGAATCACCTTTGTCACGTGTTTACTACTTCTGGATGATCTTTACTTGCATCTCTGTGGGTTCGATCCTTAAATTATTACTTTCGAGCATCTTTTGGTTTTCTTGTGTGTTACAGGTGACTTCCTGGTTGCGCTGCTGTACCCGCGCCTGCAACTCCTGGTTGCTCTTCCGAAGCTGCACCAGCTCCTTGGCAGAAGCGGCTGCTTCCGTCTTGTACCTGGCTGCAAGCTTCTCCGTGGTGCGGAGACTAGCTTCCAGCGACTCCGTCTTCTTCTGGTCTTCTCCCTGTCGCAGCAAGGTGTGCAGGCCGAATCCAGGTTGTAAGGGTCTCTCCTGTGCCTTCGCCCTCTTCTCCAACAACTCCATAGCTGGCTGGATCTCCTTCTGGAAGTAGGCACTGAACTCCTCCAATCGTCTTCCTGCGGAAGACAAGTTCATCTCCACCACTCGCTCCGCGGTGTCGACTTCATCTTCCAGAGGCAAGGAAGCCTCTTCCACCACTACGGTGTCGAGTTGAGAGTTTTCCTGGGAAGGGCGGAACCTTCTGGCTGTGATATGAGCTTGAAGGCTGTGTTCAGGCTACTCAGAGAAGCGTTGGGTTTCAGGCTATGGTTGCTTACTACAGAGGTAGGGTTCAGGTCATAAAGGGCACTATAGACACTCACTCAGGTCGAATGGACCCTCCAGTATGTTCAGGAAGCGAAGATCAGATCAGACTAGCAGTAATAAGGTCAGACAGCGAACTTTAACGGTCCAGAATCAGAAACATACGATGGTTCAGACTTCAGAACTCCTCCTACATGTAAATGAGGCCCTACTGACCATACACACGAAGTTTCAGCTTGAGATCAAATCACAGTGTCGAGATATGGGCAGAAATGTTCTGAGCAGAGAAATTACGGCAATTTCTGGTACCCAGACAGCTATTTCGAACTAGAACAGAGAATTGGCTCGATCACTTTCAAAGATTCTTACAGAATTTGCAGTACACAGCTTGCTGAACACTCCTGTGAAGTTGGATCTCCTGATTGTACACAGAACTCCAGATCTCGCTCTCTGAAGTTGATGCTCTAGATTGAGAGCTTTTCGGACCCCCTCTGCTTCAGCGGTCGCCCTGAATTACTCACAATTTCAATTGACATGAAAATTTGGGGACAGTTGTAGCCCTGCTGACAATGAACGCGACCTTGAAGGTTTGAAGCGATTTTCTCAAATCTACTGCGATTGACACCGAAAACTCCAAAATCAACAGAAGTGTTGTAATTCTGGCACAAATCGAACTTCAATCAGCCATAACTCCTTCTTTATTGCTCCAAATCGATCAAAAATTTCGCTGACAGTGCTTGGCACGACGAAACCTATCTCCCTGTGCTCTCAGATTTCGAAGTCTCCTCACCAAATGCTCGAACTTTTCTTAAGACCTCTACTACTAAGTTTAGCAGTAAGTAAAGACAAAATCGGACCAATGGGAGTTCATAGCTTCACTCCCTTGTCCTTTTGTGTCCCAAACCACGTGGTGACTTGATTTTGCACATAGGCTACCACGTCAAGCCCCTAAAGTGCCAGCATAGACCCTAAACTACATGCGAAGACATGTAAAACGACACGTAATCCCGAAAGATAATCTAACCTCGCTAGGAAGCATGCATGGGCGACGTGTAATTACAACCCATGACCTTAACTCCATCTACATGGTAATCAACCTACTAAGGCTCAAAAATATATAACATCCTCAAGTGTCGACTTCTCTGAGGTCCTAATTTCACTCAGAGAGACTAACGCTTGACAAAGAGGTGAATTATTTACAATGTAAAATGATTCACATCACGACAACGGCCTTCATCTTCTGCGCACGAGAAGAAGCTATTCTTCTCATCTTCCGGGGTGGAAGACTCCTCGTGGCAGGAGCGGCTCTCTTCTTTGCGCTTCCTCTCATCGCAGCAGGAGCGCCCATCCATCCGTCGTCTTCTGGAGTCTTCGGAAGACTCCCAGGCGTTGCAAAATCGGTCTTCTGCTCTGATCGGGTACTCAACAAGTCTTCTTCCGAGTCGGACTCCGATCCTGAATGAATGAGGGAGATGGGTGTCCTCGGTACACTTCTGGGACCCATCCTCCTCAGTGGCGTGGCGTCTTCCGATCCACTAGACTCGTCTTCCCTCACCAGAAGCGTCTTCTGGTGAGAGCCAGGCCTCAGCTGGGGCATCAGAGTGGGAGTGGGCGTTGCTGCTGCCTCTCGGTCATCATCTTCCGAGGTCTCCTCCTTCACTTCCTGTCGCTCCGTTGGTCCATATCCTGCCAGCTGATCTTCCCTAAGATCCCCCATGGCTACTTACAGGTAGCAAAGGAAGGGCGTCAAGTGTTCTCCGCCGGGGTACCCAAGTATGCTAGCTCCGTCTGTACGTAGTTGTGGATGTACGCGTCCCAGTAGATGGGCATTCTGTCATCCCACACTAATTCCAAGAACTCTACGTCCTGATCTCCTAAGTACCTGGTCTTCTGCGCTTTTCCCTTGGGAAAAAGATGCAGAAACAACTTCGCCAGAAGTCGCTTCTTCGGCTCCCGGTAAGATTCTATCTTCCAACCGTTCCTCCCCTGCCTGTCTTCCACGAAAAGGCAGGTGGTGCTCCCAAGCACATGCCACGAACTCAAGATCCTAGGTAAGATCTTCTTCTCGTACCAATATCCTCGGTTCTCGGATTCAAGCTTGTGAAAAGTCCTGCGCCACCAGTCTTCAGTCCAGGAAGATGGTCTTCCTTGAGCTACACCTGCCTTCGCAGGTACACGGTTACGAGGTGACAACGCTGCCCACACTTCCTCCAGAAGTCCTTGATCTTCGAGGTTCCAATCCCACAGGAAGAAGTCGAGACACAACTCCTTGAGGAAAGGAGTGGCCTCGGCCAATTCTGCCGCTGGTAACACCAAGCCTCGCGGATGCATCGTCATGCTGGAAGATCTGTTGCACTAAGCCACAAGCACTTACTATGAGCTGAAGGCTCAGTCCTTCCCAAGTGCCCACAGTCTAGCTTCTACTTCTCAGAAGACGAACCTAGTCTTCCAGAAGACAGCTACTCCGTCTTCCGGGATTCTAACAGTACTTCCTAGATAGCTCTCGTCTTCCGAGCTATATCTAACCAATCCTATCTAAGCAAGGCCTCGCATGGATTACCAAGAAGACAACCCACCTTGCATTACATCATACTTCCTATCAGAAGATACAAGATTCGCAAAACATAAGTGCATGACCAGTTCATAAGATGGTTGCGGGCTCCTGCGGTGACAGTGGCCTCTGGGAAGACACTCGAGACAGCTTCCGATTCAATGTCTTTCTCGGAAGACTTCCTGAAGTCAGACTTCTCTTCACTAGTCTCACCTGTCTTCGTCTTCCTACGCGCAATCTATCCTCACAACAGACTCAAGACAAGTGCACTCTGTTCTTTTGACTTCTCACTTCTCATACGCACTCAGAAGAACCTTGCTGCTCGATGGGAAGACATGATTCTAGACCATTCTCTCCAGATTCTGCCAGCAAGTATTCTCACGACTCTCTTCTAAGTTTGGGAAGAAGAAGGAATGGCTGCTATGGGTCGAACAGAAGAGACCCGAATGGACCCTCACGTCTTCTCGCTCATTTTGCCAGCCTTTCAGTCTTCTAGTCTCTCTAGGAAGATGTGGAGTTGAGGAGCTTGGAGGACCGGGAGGCACTGGCCTAATTCCCGACTTCCAACTTCTCGAAATAACAAAACATCACCACACCACTCAGGATTCGTACCAAGCCTCTCTTAACACAAAGCAACACAAATCCACTCTCGATACGATTTGTGTTCAGTCGACTTCCGAAGACAGTCTTCCGAAGACAGTCAAGTTTAAGAAGTGTCTTCCGAAGATGTTCCCATCTTTCGAATCGTCTTCTGTTCCAGGTTGCGGGGGTAGAGAGGTAGTAGGGTAGGGAAATTGATAGCGGGGATCTCCAATTTGATGGCTAGGAGTAGGGAAGCTCGAATTGAGCTCGGGAAGAAGCAAGGAGATGTCTGACAGAAATTGGACAGCGCTTCCGTGCCCAATGTCTCAATAGAAAGAATGGGGGGGGGGGTAATCGATCAGGCTGCCTGCACACAACCAAGGAAGCGCGGGGAACACCAGACAAAGGCGAGAAGAAGTGGGAAGGGGAAAGAACGTGGGGAAGAACCTCTACAGTCTTCTTCGGCTCCCCGAGTTGCCTTCGACCTCCGCGCGCTTCTGGCTCATGTCTTAGCTTTCAATGCGACTCCTCCCGACTGCGCCTGCTGTCAATTTCTGGCCATGCCTCGATTCCACCTTCAATTCTCTCGCTACTCTCCAATGTCAGCTTCTCGGGAGCTCACAGAAACGCTTTTGCTTTCTGCCTTTTGTGCTTCAGCAATTCGGTCTCGCCCTTCGCCTAGCTGCCAACTGGTTCTCTCCTACCTCGATGTCCTCACTCGATTCCTCTCTCAAAGCTTACTTGCGAAGCTCACTCTCTCCAATCGATCTTCTCAAGCGCTGTGTTGCAGGAAGTTGGAATGCGCCTAATGTGCTTCCTTACGCATCTTCTCCGCAGATTAGGGGTTTTCGACCTTAGGTGTCTTCCCCGACCTACCTACCTATTCGGTGCGATCCAGTAGGTACACCTACTGTCTTACCCGAAAACTCGTGGTTAGGCTTTCGCTGTCGCTGTCTTCCTTAAGACAGGTGTCTTCTGCCGTCTTCTCATCTTCCGAAGACGCAACTGAGAAGACGCGCTTCCGAAGACGGTCGTCTTCCGAAGAAGTCCACTTCTTATTAAAAAGCTCTTAAGATCATTTTCCTGTTAAGGAAGACGTAATCTTAAGTAACAACGCTTCTTCAGTTAAACAAACAAGTTATTAATATCAAAAATTCCAAAAATTCGTGCATCCTGTAATTTGTGGGCACCACAGAGAAACATGCCAGTTGTAAAACCAACTGGGACTTCGAGATATCTGGTTAATGTACTCTCCATATCAGACAGTTTAATTTTTCTTTCGTTGAAGTCATCGTGGGCGATCACATGAATATCAAATCGGATGGTGAACACATGTAGAGATTACTTAATTAGCAAGGTTCAGTCTTGCTCCGGAGGACTACAGCATAATAAAAAAGCACCAGCCTAAGGAGTATTCCACACTCATATACCCAGATGCTCCTAGCGACTCAAGTTTCGAAATGTCTGCGGGAGCCCCTCAAGCCTTCTTTTGCTGTATCAGCTCTGTCATCACCGTATATATCCGTGTAACTGATAAAGAATTCAAGAGACGTTATAAGCTTTACAACAGCAGACTTAGTATGAGAATGAAGTGGAATAAGTATGTTAGACGACGCCATCAACGAATTTAGAATCGTAGAGCAGTGGGTCTCAAAGTACGAAATGACAGTGCACTCGGATCAAGAGAAGTCAATTATCTCAGATACGGAAACTGTTAAGTGACTGGAATTCTAAGGTACACACAACTGTATCAATGAAAATTCCCGGTTAAAATGTCAATTTAATGCAACTTATTTCAATAAATCCAAGACTTTCGTCTTTTATTATTAGGTGTCAAAGTTAGAAACTCACGAGTACGACTTAGTTGTTGAGTTATCTTGAGTCTACAAACTGAAAAAAGATCGATGATAAGATAGTAATATCCATTCACAGATGCGATCCAACGCGATTCAGAATGAGTCACGTTTATATATAAAATTATCTATACAATTTTAAGATCAATTATCTTTCCGCAGTTGAAACATACTTTCTTCGAACACCCTCTATTATTCCCGAAGGCGACGATGGCAAAGAACCGTTACTGCGAGCGCTTAAGAGGGGTTAAAACACGCGTCAAAGTACAAAACCCACACCCGTCCTAGTCTGGCTATACTGAGATCTATCCTTGTTACCCTCTTGAAGCCTCGATCACTTCTACGTCCTATTCCGTGGCGCAGAACGCCTGGCTGTATAAACCTGCTCGTTCTTGAAGGAGTTGCAGAAAGTTTGAGGAAACTCCATGTCTAAGAAGAAGCTGCCGCCTCCCCCTCTGGGTTCCGACCGTGAAGCTTAACATAGACTGCGGATGCACGTGTACTTGTGTCCCTCTGAGTCCCGTGGTTCCACTTGTACTCGCTTGACTAATTTTGACGCCTTGCAGTGTAGTCGACTAATAACTTCGGACTGTCATTTTGTATCTTCGTAGAGTCAAGAGTAATGATTGTTTAGATTAAACCAAAAGTAGCGGTATATTAGTGATGAGATACTTCATCTTAATCATTTTATTCAGTGTTTAAGAAAACTAAACCTTGGCGTGCAGTTGGGTTACGATCAATTATTATCGTCTGCGTTTGATTTACATATCAAAATGACATATATATATCGTCCTCAGATCTTCTAAATGAGCCACAGATTCTCACAATCTGACATCGGAAGGCTTCAATCATCCAAAGATGAAAACAAAGAGAACCTCAAAAAAACATATTCTTAAAATTCAAAATTTAAATAGTTCTTCTAGCAAGGTCTTGCTTGTTAGAAAAACACAAAATACCGCATAAAAACATAACTCCTTACAAATGTTTTGGAACCTTGTAGTCGGCCGTGCAGCTCGTGCACCGACCGGCCATAAAAAATGATATCACCGCGATGAGACCTATCGAATATACATTTTCGGTTGGTCAAACAGCCAGCCGACTGAGCAGGAGGAACAATCCTCTTGCCTGTTTTCTTGGTTGGAGGGAGTGCGAAGAGATAAAGCTCCATCCTTTTTTTTTGGCCTTGGTCTTTTTTCCTCTTCACTTGCTTACTCTCCTCACTCTCATTTTTTCCTCTTGGTATTGTTCACACTTGGTTTTATTCTTAATTATTTATATTATAGCACCTGTCTGCTAGACATTAGAGGTAGAATGAATTCAGTCTTATACATACAGTCCTGCTCATCTGCATATTATCTTGATTTTGACTTACGTTATTAAGTATCATAAAAGTAGATCAAAATATTGCTTATTATGTATATTGCACAAGTATTTCCACAACTGCAATCAAAAATATAACTTTAATGAGATCCGCACACACATTACACATTAGCTAACCACAAATATGTTTGCTGCATGAACAGACGATGTAGCCAATTGCTCTCATTAGCATCCATCTTTTTCCCTCTTTCTAATTTGATGTCTATTATCATTAATCACCACTACAAAAAGACACTTTGCGATGCATTCTGCATCATAAAATACAAACAAAAAGTGTTCTCTAAAAATTATCACAGGGTGATACAAATACTATCGCATCACATCGAAATGCTGATGCAAATGCATCATAAACTTGATGCACATAATCATTTAAATTATTTAATTTATGAGTTTTTATCATCACAATCATGATACTTTTCTCGTCATAAAATTGAGAAAGAAAAACTTTATTCTAGGTTTTATGGTGCAAATAACATCAAAATTATGATAGACTATGCATCACAAGTGTGATGTTATACACATTGCATGTTTGATTTAAGCGTTAAAATAATGTGCTTCTATATCAATAGTAAGTATAATGCGTTTAGAATCACAAGTATGATGTTATATGCATCACAGATATGACGGTATATGCATCGTAAGTTTGTGATAAAATTTGTTTCACAAATTTTGATGCACAATCTATTGCAATTTAGGATTAGGATTTGTCTTTTTGATCGTGTGTGGTGGATTTTACATGTAACATAATGTACAATGAAATTTTAGAATGGTATTTTAAATCGAGAAGGACACTGACATCCACGAGAATACATATACGCAAAGGATAAAAGATGTGAACGTGTTTTATGTACTACATGATGACTAAAAGCAAATGGACACGTATAAGATAGTGCTAGTTTGTAACAACTAGTCAATCTGGACTGAAGCTCACCATCTAAATCAATTGTAGAGCAACACCTTCAGACCATTGCTTCGACCACTACCTCTACCCCCTACCACGTGCAGGAGATGCAAAGTAAGACATAATGTGTGCAGCTGACTGAGACTTGCATGCATATCTACCGCTAGTCTCATATCACACAATACATAAATTAAATAGATATAAATACAAATTGAATAATTCACAGTTGGTAGCACTACTGTGTTGTTCTGGATGGATTTGACATTGGTTTCTTTGGACGGCTATGAGGACTAGTAGCCAACTCTTCTGTAACTCCTCCTCCTCTAGAGAGAACTTGTCTGCAAGAACTTGAGATCTTTTGTCCGTTTGCCACGTGGACAATTCTGAAGAAGTGTTAGTATAAAAACATGAACACAAGTTGGATGGAAATCAGAAAATGAAGAGCAAGTAGTACATACCTTCTTGTTGTCAACATACTCCCACTCTTGAGAGTCGTATGTGTCATATTAAGCAAGCTCATTTGGCTCAGGAGATCTGTTCTCCCGAGATATTTGTGGTTTAAAAAACTCAATATATACAGAAATGTTAATTAAGGAAATAAATATTACATGTAAGCTAAAGGAAAATGAACAAAAAAGAATAAAATAATATGAAAAGTACATCAAAGCATAAAAAAAGAAAGAAGACTTACAAATTTGACTTTTTATGCTAAAAATCCGTGCTGTCCATAAGAATACATGGACTTTTTTCGTTTGTCAACAACATCAGCAAATTTCTTGTTTGGCTCATCATACTAGACCATGGCGTGATACTGTGTCAACTTGTGGAAAAATAATGCAAGAGCACTAGTTAACAAAACATACATTACAGCAATGCAGAATAATACAACAATAAAGATAGAAAAAGAGCTTAAAGTTACTTCTCTTTTAGATGCTCAATCGCTGAAGCTGACATAACTTTTGCGTTACTTGGAGGTCTATATGTATGTCATCCACATGATCACATGTATCCAAATCGTCATGCATCCCTCTATCGTCAGGTAGACAAGTAGGCTCATCGTCGAGTCGTACAGTTTATTGTAAGTGGACTCAAACTAAGTGTCGTGCATGATATCTATGGTTTTGCTGCACATTCTGCAGGCGGGCCGTAGTGAACCTCTCGTTGACCAAAAAACCATTACAAGATCAGTCCTCGATCTATCTGCGAGCTCGTATGATATCATGCTTCAAGATATCCTTCCAATAGAGAGAAGTGAGAAATATCACATCCATGACCAACTTTAGTGCATACTGAAATCTAGTCAAGGAAAGACTGATGAGACATGTGAAGTTGTCCAACTCCAACTCTGATAACCTTTTTGTTGCTCTCTCGTTCTCTCTTGATCGGTTGAACGATCTCTCTGAGACTCTAAACGAGCTCGAGAACGAGAGTTGTTATGTTCGTAGAACTCGTTCTGGTCAGTAATAAGATAGGAGAAGGACTCACGTGCAGAGGAGGAGGTGTCAAACCATGCTACAACATCTCGTATATGTGTCCAACCAAGACATCTAGGTCCATGTCTCTCTCAAATGTCGCGTAGACACACATGACAAAGACTATCTCTTCTCAAAAAGATAGATCTCGAGAGGTGGAAATATCAAGATCTAGAGCATCACGTCCAGCTCCACTAGAAGATATCTAAAATGTCATCTCACTACACATGGTAGGCAAAGTGACAAAAATGAATAAAAAAATGCAACAAATAGCACCTATAAAGACATAATCAAAAAATAATCATAACTTTCTGAAAATTGAATAAACATGTATTTCATCCATACGTTATATGTGAAATGAACTAACATATATTTCTAATTACAAAAAATGCAAGTAAGTTTGAAATAAAGAACTTGAAGACTGACAACGACTAAACTTCAAGAAGACGAAAGTGCTTCCACATCAACGGAGGTATGGAAGTAGAAAGTCTCTGTCAAATTTTATGCCTTGGATATATCAAAAGTCATCATATTGTTCTCAAGATGATAATAGAGCTGTCGGATGAATAGCTCAGTCGACTGTAAGTAAAGCTTGGATAAGATTGCTTAAAATAAAAATAATCTTCAGTGAGGAATTTCTGATGCAAAATGCATTGTAAATATATTTAGGATGCATAGAGCATCAGAAATTTAGACTTTAAAGTTGTTAAACTTGCACAAAACATTACAAGTTCATGTAGATTATGAATGTACAACTGAGGTATAGTAGAGAGACAACATGCAAGCTAACATTCAGGATTCCAACTGACTCCTATGGACACTATACAAGCCAAGACTACCCAAACATCATGATACATCAAATTTTGTCATTCAGGTGATGCAGAAACTAAACATGAAACATGTCTTACAATTTCTAATGCTAGGTATGCTTTTGAACCTCAAGTCGATCTACCCATTTGCTAACAAACATATTTTGTGTTGAAATGAGACAATGCAGGTCATGGTTGAAGAAAGAATCTACCAATCAAATCAAAATGAAACTCGCTGGTCCTTAGATAACTCCACCTCCTCGCAGTCCAAATGTGCACCTCAATGTTCAATTCGAGCTCCATGAAGTTCAGATTACATCTTAACAGCAAGATTGTAGTAGCAGATCACTTCATTAGCACTCTAAATCACTCTCTAGACCTAAAGAGAAGTGATCGATTGTCCTAAAACTGCAATGTGGAATGAATTTGAATGCTCCTTAGGACTAACATTTTTGATGCCCAAGTTAGGATTTGTGATGCAATTCACATCACAGTTTGACAGTTAGGGTCTCTAAGAGTAAACTTGTAACTGTATTCACATCGCAAGTTTATGTCCGATAGAAAGAAAGAATCATACGTAAATTGTGATGCGATTTCTATCACAAATAAACTCATTACTTACAAATAATAATTTTGCTCTAAACTTTAAAACTTTATTAGGCTAACTAGTTTATGATAAATTGTATTACAAGTTTAGAAAATAATATTATATGTTTCAGCTCATACAGCTTTATTTTGTGTATATATTTCACCTTGAGTCATATATGATAGTAATATCTATTCTTTTTATTTTTAACTCTTAATGTACATTATTGTGTTGAGTTCATGTGATGTTTTAAGGTTTGATAATTTAAGATATACACATTAAAATTTTTCATTGTTAATATTCTGATTTATGAAGTTTGATTTTGTGTATTATATTGTTTAGGGATTTAAGGTTTAATATCATATGTTTCATATTACGTTTATTTTCTTTTATTGTGGTAATTTGAACCGCTTGTTCAACAACGCAAGAGGGATCTACCTCCTACTACACCATCTCATGATGATTCATCAAGAGCATCTTTTGATTATAACTCTAGTTCTCTATCGACATCTCCGGTGGAAGAATCGGAGATCAGAAGTTCTCTTGTTGTCTCAATGGTGGACAACATTATTTGTAACGGTACGAGATGTAGAGGTAGAGTTGTTAGACCAACGTTGATGGTTTGCGATCATGAGAGCAGATGGAGATGATATGATGATGTGGACTCATCTAAAGATCTCGAGTCACCGATTACCAGAGATTTGTAGTAATTCTGTTCACCTTAATGCTACTCGTGGACCACTTGTTGCACATGCATGGGATGTGGATAGAGCTATGGATGTATATCAATGATCTATGTTATATTCTATTTTGAGACATGATTTACGCACATACTGCCTTGTTGCATCAACGAAAGCCCTAGGTTGCGAAACTCACTATGCTAACTTGCAAATCATAGTCACATATTAACATCCATGCACCACTTATCTTTATCTTATTTGATCTTGATCAGAGCTGAGCCGTCTCTTCAACTCTCAACTCAACATTTCTACCTAGACCCGACTATGTCAAAATGAGCAAGTCACGACGTGACTTGGAGCCTCCTTTCAATAAAGTTCAAGGTCTTAAATGATATCTCCAACACACCTAGCGATCCAATCGTCTGTGATGTTCATTTGGGTCCAAGTTCTCGAACGGTGATCTAATCAGCCATCTCGTTCCTAGTCTTGCTCTAGCTCTAGATCATTCCTAAGTCAAGACGTCCAAGTCTGGACCAAAACATGTCTTGGTACTAGTCCAATCATCATCTCATGTCTTAAGAGTATGTCTGTCAAACTCTGGAGTTGATGACTCATCTTGGTCATCCAAGCATCGAGTCCTTCTCAAATATATTTTTGGGTATCGACGGCCTCGCTCTCTTCTTTGGTCTCTAAAAATTATATCACAGTTTGATCACATGATTGATCATAATTTTTGATTTCATTATTGATTCTAGGAGTTCTTGGTATCACTAGAAAATTCTAGCCGAGACTTGTCCAGTGATGTCTTGCTCGCTTCAATATCTTACGTAGAGGTCCACAACCCAAGAGCTCAAACTTTGTCCGATGCTTGACTTTGATTTTGACTCTTTATATGATAATCGATGTAATAACTGGTCATCTTGTAGCTTCGTAGAGTCAAGAGTAGTGTTGATTGTTTAGAGTAAACACACTCTAGATCTGTCTTGTCACTAGCAGAATGACATAGCTGCGAGAAAAAACCTAAGTATTTTTTCTGACGTGCTCTATGAGCATCTTTTGATTATAACTCTAGTTCTTTGTCGACATCTCTAGTGGAAGAATCAGAGATCAGAAGTTCTCTTGTTGTCTCAATGGTGGACAACATCATTTGTAACTGTATGTAGATGTAGAAGGAGGTGAATATATGCAGGTGGTTAATTTAATACCTAACCCTTCCGGCAGGAAGGGTTAGGTATTAAATTAACATCACAGTATATAGACAAATTAAGATCTGTGCACTCCCGGACTTGTACCTTCTCAAGCGCGCCACTGACAACAATACTTATGGGTTATCTCCTGCTCCTCCCGTGTTTCCAGGCATGGGTAACAGATAACACTTATAAAATACTTTAATTCTTTATATCTAGTTAGTATATGTTTTTAACTTAACACTTATAGATATTCCCGGAGTTCATCCAGCATGAATATCTCTGTAAATGGCCCGTTCGCATCAAATATTTCCCGCACCCAAACGCTCTCTACCACCACCGGAACCAGTCGCACAACAGTATTTTCCACCGAAAGTTACGGTTGTCTGCTTCTTCGGCCTGCCGCAAGAGTCCATCAGCATGCATATTGGAGTAAAGTTTTAAAAGCATGGTGTTAAATGCTATTGTAAGATAAATAAATCAAAAGTGAAGAACATTATCAGTTGGAGGGTTGTTGATGTTAAGAGAAGAGAAAATCATGAATCGTGGTATTGCTTCGGAGAAATTAAATTTTGATAAATACTATAGAGTTTTAACAACAAGAGAACACAAAAGTGAAAGTTCATAATTAACGTCTTGAACTTCTCATGAGTAATTGAACCGTCATATTACTGTCATCTAAGTCAAGTTTATGTGAATGTGACATTCCTTAAAGACCTCTGAATTAAATCATACTTTCCATTGAAGTCATCGGAATGGAATTCGAGAGAGACTCTGCAACATTAATAAAGCGGGAGGAGGAGGAGAACCATCGGGATGTTACGTGGAGTAAAATATTAAAGCCTAAAGGGACTGAAATTAAATCATTATTTACGTTGAAGTTACGGAACTGAACTTCGGCAGCCCGTCGCAAAATTAAAGTAACCCTAAACATCGGGAGGAGGAAACTTTCATGGGCAATTAAACCATCGGCCTCCATGAAAAATGGTTATAATTAAAGTTTTACTTTGCTGAAATCAAAGGAATTTAATATCGGGAGTTGTCGCAACATGAAAGCATCATTCTATGTGGAACAGTAGGACACAACCGGGAAAGAATTTCTCATCGGCGTTCCAGAAAAAAACTTACATGGGGTATTAAATTTAGGTCGTCTCTGAAATAAACTGTTATTTGTGTTTTTATCAGAGGAATGAGATATCAATAGCCATAGCAACATCAACAAATCATAAATATCGGGAGGAGGAACAATTGCTCGACACCTTGAATTATTTACTTCGTGAGTAAGTGCGAGCCTTGTTCATATAAAAAATATTTAAAATTGATGGTTTAGCGAAGACAAAGTTATAACAACCATAAAAAGTGAAGAAGAGGAAGACGGTTACATTTAGCCATTTGATAAAGAGCAGAAAGAGCCTTTGTCTGTCACCGGGCCACTTAAGCTTAGAGCATCGGACCATACATTCGTTGCCTTTTCCGGAACTTGGACTACAGATAGTCATGACTAACTATAGTTAATCCATAGTTTAAAGTCATCCCAGATCACTTATCGAGCTATTGTCTCTCGCATCGCTATTTGTCGGACCACGCACAAAGCAATCAAGACCATTCTCTCCTTGTTGGAACCCTTTCGAAAACTTGAGCCAAAGATAATCATGACTAACTAGTCACTAGTTTGTATTGTTCTAAGATATCTTTTGCACCTACAGTTTCTAAATTGCATATCTTGTAATTTTTTACATTTTTGCTATTGGCAGAGGTCTCTCTAACCGAAGATACTTTTTCACAAAGTCTTTTGTAGGTGTGTCAAAAAGACAGACCCAGAGAGAATAATCTTTCCAAGAATTCAATGCTAAAGATAAAAAGAGGGTCAAAGATAGGATCCCGGACGGATGAGTCAATACACGGAAAAAGAACATTTGGGCTGACTCGAGGAAGTCCTGAGCAGAGAGACCTCGGGCAATATTTCATTTTTACTCTGTCTCTTTTTCTGCATTGTTTTTGCAGTTCCGAGTGAAGCATTCTGCAAAGCGTGTGTTGGGTGTGTGTTGTACACGCTGAGATATCACACGGAAGTTTGTTGTGATGTCACGCATCCTACATGCATCGTATTGTTTATCATCTTGTAATCTGTTGTGAGGGCTTAGGATTTCGGTCTTGCTCTGTTGAGTGACTCTTGACTTCCCAAGCCGAGTAACTCTTGTCCCTGTGGCTTATCGATGCGAAGTCATCAGCGAGGAACATGTGCAACTCGACGTGTCTATGAGAGAGACTATCACTGTTTTCTCTTTCATTGTGGTTGAGGATCCAGCAATCAACGAGCAAGCGAGCTTTAGAAAGTGAGTTGTCCATCTTAGTGGTGTCTCACTAAGACAACTTTTCATAATGATGGATGTTTCCGCTGCATTACTACACTTGCCGGGCATGCAAGACCGGTGTCATTGCTCATAGTTGTAGGTGATTTGATCTATTCCGAAGGTTCTGATGCCTCTAACATAAGGGTTTGGAGCTAGCTCAATTTGCAAGAGGTTTGCTCGTCCGGAGCTGGGGAAGGTTCTGTCAGTTCGAATGTGATTAGGAGGTTATTTCGCATCAATCCGCGTTGTCAGATAATTATGATTGCAGACTTTTTGCTTAGAAAGAGCTGGAGTCAAGCTGTCATGTAAACTCTAGTAAACTCTCTAAGTAGTTTCTGTGCGATTACGGACCTACGAGCAAGGATAGGTCACAAGCTAGTGACCCATCCTTGCTCCGGTAGGTCCATAGACGGTAGGGATATGTTTAAGTAGTTTTGAGAACTTGAGGATGCTACATGTTCTACTTCTCTTTTTGGGGTATGTTAAAGTAAATTCCTCATACCATCCAAAACAGTTGGTTACTACATTTATTGAGTGAACGATTTCACTTTCTGTACCCCTCTTGACTATGGCAGACACCATGGTGTCTGCTATTAAACTTAAACTCTTTCAGGTGCTGCTGTTAGCAGCATTTGCGTTGCAGAACCCAGTCTTGGGTGACCAGAGCTAATCGCTCTAGAATGTTTTCTCTATTTTCTTGCTTTTCGTCTTCTTTCCTTCCGGTTGAAAGTTAATGAAGATAGTTGACAAGTGAAATGATGAAATAGTGACCAGAGAGCGAATAATATGCATGCTGAACCACCTTTGGAGAACTTTTGCTCGGTAATTTCTATCTAAAAAGTTATAATTGTTATATAGAAAATTTTGAATATTAAATCACTATATAAATATTAAATATTAACAATAAAGAAAACTACAGAAATGTGAATTAAAAACAGATAAGTGAAGTCCAAAGCAACATGCCTCCAACCATTGCTTATCCTTCCGAACGCTTGTTAACTAATATAAAATATTCAATTAATACTTCAATTTATTACCTAATCCTTTCGAGAGAAAAGATTAGGTAATAAATTAAGCTTGCAGCACTCTTCCATCGAAAGATGGAAGGGGTGAATATGCAAGAGATACTTCTTCCCTGATAATCTTGCATGCATAGTTTACTAGGTACACAAGCAATCACTATCCAACTTTTCTAGAGTCTAGATAGTCTTAACAGTTAAAGTATATAGTGATCTCATCGAATAAAATACACATGGTAATGAAAATGAATTACTAAAGTGACAATATACGGTATAGAACCGAAACTGTTAGATTTATATTGTCAATACTGAAAACCGAGCTTAGACTTATTGGCAGAAATTTGCTTGATCACACCCCCAGTAGGTTCAGTGAGCTTGATCGTACCCCTCTTAACGATGTATGGCTTGATCACACCCCTGACTGGCTATTATCTGTAAAACAAGCTATTTTTTGGTATTATTCACATATGAGGCTGCACATATTAAAAGAATGAGAATAGTGTAACGTGTCTTTAATGTCAAAATTTTAAATTACAGTGATATTTAGTCAAGGTTGAAAGTACTAAAATGATAAACCAAAAGATAAAATGATTGATTCGACTGTTAATAACCCGTCAGAGATATGATCAAACAACTAAACATTAAGAAGGGTATGATCAAGCGAAACAATCGTATTGGGGTATGATCAAGCCAATTTCTGGACTTATTGGCTTATTGACTTTCCTTATGTATTCGGAGAAATTAATGGTACAAGGAATATTGTTTCTCTGAAGAGAATATTCCATTTGAACTTTGGAATCCCCAAGTACCAACATATCGTCAGCAGAAAGAATAAAACATGCCAATCAAGTGGACCATCAGCATATATCATAATTATTTACTGTCTTAGAACGAGATATAAGAAGAATAAGTAGACCGGCAAACCACGATCCAAGCTTTAGTCACTGATAAAATTCCTGATATCTATCTTATCTTTTAATCTGAAAAACGGTTGGGAGAAAGCATATAATTTTGTCACTTAGTTCCATAACAAGAAAACTATAACATTAGAATATGCATCCCAAGCGAAGTGGAGAAGTTTGAAGCGAAAAAAGTAGAAAAATTCTAGGCTTGTAGTGATTTTTCATTGAGTATTTATATGGGGAGAGAGAAAAACAAAATATTTTCTTGTGAGAAGAGGGTATTTTCTTTTATCTCCAATGTGGACTTTACGCTGAAGATAAGGCTAGTGTATGCGGGGCTAAACTTTGGGGAAATCTTGTTTATTTTTTGTTCCAGTAAGTTATATAAATTTAAAATTTAATAAATATAATATATATACCTGTCTATGTAATATTAACTGTTAACCAGCCCTAGAGTTAAGACGAGTTCTAAAGATAATCCATAAGCATAGCTCGTGCACACACGCTTCTTGAACTATTAGGCCAGTCCTCTACTGCTTAGAAGAAATGGAAATTCTAATCTTTAATTCATTCCCTAACCTTCCGATCGTAAAGTTTAGGGAATAAATTACTTGAATATTCTAATACTGTACTTCAGAATAACAAACAAATTCCATAAACAAATTCGTACGCGGAGTTAACGAATACTAGAGTGCCTATTTGGGATCAAAAGCTGTATAGAATAGGTTCTAAAACCTATTGAAGGAAAACAGTTTCATCCGGAGGACTTCTTTCTGTGCATTAGAAAACTAAACGAAATTTTTTAAATAAACGTGCAAAATAGGTACAGTGAGAAGAAAAGAGTATGATAGATGACGCATTTTTGCTGATTCTTACAAGTATCTACGGAGTTTTGAAGGGCCATTTACAGAACCTTTTTGGATGGGTTTAGGTTGATACTTCAACCATATTGGTTTCTTTGATTATTAATACTTCTAAAATACGCCAGTTCTGGTTTATCTCAACAAATGGTTTACCATCATGTATTTTTCGTGTTCATTTTAAATATTTTCGTTCTCTAAAAAAAGAAAACCGGTTCTGGTATGAGATTTTCATCCATACCTTCACTATGATTATGATTTAGTTACTGATGTTATAAATAAAAAGACCATTCTTTATAAGTAACCATAACCATTCGGTTTGCTAAGGGTGCCTTTGTATAACCAAAGGCCAAATTCACTCCTCAAATTTGAACAGTTCATAGTCGCCTGTGGTTTAGTTTACATATACCCATAGATCATTTAGCTCTGTAACCTGCTGGACTGCTTAGACTTGAGTCTACATGGCGTCTACGTTATGCTGAGATGAAATGGGACTTGAACCATATGATTACCTCACTCCCGAAAGTAGGATACAATTTGATCAGTAGTGGCCATTGCGAACTGAGAATTGCGGCCAGATCCAAACATAACCTGTAAGCATAGCGTGCACGCACATATACCTGGAACCACAAGACAAGAATCCTATTATGAAATGATCATTATTTATGATAGATATTAACTTCTATTTATTTTTTTCGAATATAAAAATTAAATAAACACTAATGAGCGTGCTGCACTGTTTCCATCTTCAGAAAAGAGGTGAATAATATGCATGTTTCCCAAATAGCAGCATCGAATTTTTTCGGGTTCTCTCACTGAGAAACACAACTTCTACTAGGAAAGCATCATTCAGTTGAATCATTTTATGATCAATGGAGATTAAATAATAATATGATTTGATGGATATTTATTGTCCGTGTATTTCATTTCGAGTAATCAAAACACCCATTATTTCTGTGACTCGGAAATCCTAGAAGAAAAGCGGCAAACATTACTCTAATCAGGGAACGTTCTCGTTTACTGGGGCTCTTAAAGCCCAGGTGCACTTATTCCTGGAAACCAGGACTACTTCATTCTGCGGTGGGCGGTATGCGGGCAAAGAAATTTAACCATTATACTTAAAATATTGTCGTTAATATACTTTTTGTGTGTGAATCACATCTGTTAAGTAAGGACTTGAATCAAAGCTCTCCTAGGGCTTTACAGTATATGATTTACTTCAAAATTAGTTATTAAATATCTAATAGAATATAAAAATAAAATTTTGATGTTTTTTAGAACAAAACAATATATCCTCTCTAATTTAAGGCACACACAGAGGAAAAAGGTAATATTCCTTTCTTTGCTTGCATACCAAGACCTGGGGTTAAAGAAAACAGTGACACGCATTACTTTAATATATAAGCGTTGGTGTTATCAGAATATAATTATATTCTGTTATTTCCCCGACATGTTATATATATATCACCCATGGTTGGAATTCGAGGCAAATAAGGCCAGATTGACCACCTGCAATGTTCTCGTATATCCGCAAGTCCTTGGTTACTGTCTGATGGTTGGACGTTCAGTTGACGAATAACATTCAAGAGGAGGTGGAGGAACAACATCAATAATAAGCAATTTATATGCTGATATCAGCGAGTTACTAGATATTTTTAAAAAATGTTAAAAACTTTTATAGTAATCTAATTTCCATTTCTATATTGTAACATGGAAACCGGAAAAATTTATAGTATTCGAAGTTGATAACTATAATTGTAACATGAAAACTGAAGTAAAGTTCAAAGGAGACTTCTTTAGCTTTACGAAAGAAGGGTCTATGCCGGAAATGGCTGGTCCGCACACGATTTTGGGAGTTTGGATGATTTTCATAAAAAATTCCAAACATATCATAAGATTCACGTTCTTGAAAACAAGGCTGAGGGTTCAAGTCCCTTTTTCCCGCTTTCTGGTCTCGTGCTCTTTGGGTCGTGCGCCAAGTCGTGAATAACATAAAAGCTCTCCTCCAAATTCTTTTCGAGCTTCTCGATCTGTCATAATTTCCCGAGAAGTTGAAAGAATTACAATTCCCATGGTGCGCTGATGGACAACTGACCGAGTTATTGCAATGTGTACGACCTCGGCAATGTCGAGCACCGGGATACAAAGGGGGCAGAAAATCAAAAAATTTGAAATTGGTTTTAGCGGAGACCTTAGAGAGAGGAGCTACGTGCTCAGGAAGAGTTGAAATCTTTTATTTTACACTCGACCAACGGAAACTTCACCGAAATGGTTGAGAAAGAAGCACTACGTGCCGTGGGTAACCTCGGCTTACAAAACATTGAGAGCTTGGAGTGCTTTATTTTGTTCCCAAAGTCTCAAATTTTTGAGGAATTATAATTCTTAACTTGTCAGGAAACGTCTTTAAGGTAACCGTCCGCAAAGGGACCACGATTGGATTAACTCCTCTTTTTAAGTTTCAAATATAAAAATATATAGATATATCTATATAACAACAGGAGAAGTCGCGCAACAAAAGCCATAAAACTCGTAAATTTGAGAATCAATTGGAGCAAGCTCCCTGTCTTCTCAAGTGAAACAAACCTTTCGTTAGGTGCATTTGGGCGAAAAAGATAAAAAGTATACACACCGGACAGAAAGAGGATATTTTCAAATTTTTTTTGTTTTTTCTACTTTATACAAAAGTAGGAATAATTCTTTATATATTTATTCAAAATAGAAAAATGAATAAATAATAATAATAAAATAAAAAATTAATTACCTTGGTTTGTTACACGTGCTTCAATTTCATATTTTTCAAGATGAATTGAAGTATAAATATCTTCATATATTAGACGTCACCTATCTTTTTATCAAACTTTTAGTATTATTATATTAAGTTTTTCATTATTAATTTAGGAAGAGCTCCAATACCTTTTATTACAAAAAATTTAATGATAATTTGCAATTTAATCTATCAAAACCAGAGGAATCCTTTGCATTAACAAAATCTCGGCCAACTCTTTTTCTTTTTTTTTTTATCGAAGATGGAATAGACCATTCATATATATATAGAAAATAGTCGATTTAGTAGTCAGAGTCCTAAAAAAATATTTTAAGACCATTAAAGCTGCAAAAACTAATCCCCCATTTGCAGTAGAATAAAGTTGTAATCACTAGTTATTATTTCATTATTTTCATTCATTTCATTATTGTACTAGTTTTCATTTCAAATTCTTTGTTTAGAAGAAAAAGCGGGTAGCGGGAATCGAACCCGCATGCAGCACCTCTGGTGTACTAGTTATCGTGCCCATGGTATACGCTGAGTAGCCAAGTGCGGAGCTGATAACTGCTGAAAGCATCTAAGTAGGAAGCTCACCTCGAGATGAGTGCTCTCCTAGTCTCCTTCTCTTGAAGCAATCTTTGGTCATAAACATAGCCAAGATACTGATAGATCTTTTATCATTGCGAGGAATGGAAAGACAAAAGTCTTGAGAATCCAAGATAAGGTCACGGCAAGACTAATTCCTATTCTTAATTTTTTTAGAAATTTTACTAAAAATGAATCTTAAATACTTTAAAAAATGTGTCTTCAAATTATCAGTATGCTAATTAATATAAACATGAAAAATAAATTTATTATTTATTAAATCAAGAGAACAATCAATTCAATAAAGTATTAAAAATATATTTCTTTAATTAAAAGATTATACTATGTATTTATTCTTTTATATCTTATAAAAATAATGAAATACAACAAACGGAGACTAAAGCAGGTACTGGAGCCAAAGCTGGTGTTAAAGATGATCGATCTTTTAAAAAAGTAGGTTTTTCTATTATTCGTAAAGAAAATGGAGAACTTATTTTCAGTTGGAAAACTTTTCATATTAAAGTTTTACGTAGTCGAGCACGCATAGATCCTTTTACTAATTTTCGACTAAAATCAAATTGTTGCGGAAAACGTGCTTACGCTGGATGGAATACCTTTAGTAGTTTTGGCTCATATGTTTCTGTAAGGATTTTTTGGTTTTTTATAGTGGTTTTTCTTACTTTAACTAGTGAAAAGAAGTGTGCTCCAAGTCCTTGGGCTGTTGAACAGAATTCAACGACACTTGAATGGATGGTTCCAAGCCCTCCGTCATTTCATAGTTTTGAAAAACTTCCAGCTATCAAGGAAAGCATTTAGGCCGTAACCGCACCCACATTAACTAAGCCGGTAATCCGAGATTAGCGCGATAATCAAATTTACCCCGGGGCTGTTTTGACGGGTGCGAGAATCTAGGTTTGTGTACTTGAAAAAACCACTGTCACCGCACCCGGCAGCCGTCTCTAACTGAGCACTTTAAGTGAGCACTATTATCGATGTAATAAACGTTTAGACCACAGACTGCCTCGATGCCTGCAACATGCATACAACGTGGATTGCCATGCACACTTTGATGAAGTTTGCCAGGGAGTTTAGTGATCTCGCGCGAGGGCCATTATCGATCCAACGTCTACTGTTATATAGGGAGGGAATGAGGCGCAAGTAATGTGGCCAGTAAGGTGAACTCGACCATCGAGCGAGAAATCTTTGTGTGGGAATATCGATTGACACATTCCGGAAGTCACCACGGGGATAGTTCGGTAAGAATACGGCATCAATGGGTTGGATGATCAAAACTGTGTCGTGGAAACCTGTAGTATCGTCCTCTCTCCCTGTTTTGAAGGGTTTAAGATCAGAAAAAGGTAAAAAGCATTTTAAAGGTAACCAGCTCGTAAGCATTAGAGCTCGTAAAGGTAAACAGCATTTGAAGGTAACCAGCTCGTAGCTCGTAAAGGTAAACAACATTTGAAGGTAACGAGCTCGTAAGCAGTAGACCTCGTAGAGGTAAACAGCATTTTAAGATAACCAGGTCGTAAGCATTAGACCTCGTTAAGGTAAACAGCATTTGAAGGTAACCAGGTCGTACGAATTGAAGCTTGTAAAGGTAAACAGCGGGTAAAGTAAACAGCCCGTAAGAATTACAGCTCGTAAACATGCTCGTAAACATAAACTCGAAGCTTTCAAACCTGCGACAGTAAATAGCTCGTAAACATGAACAAAGGTAAACATCGAATTTACTAGCCAGCTACCTGCGACTGTAAACATAAACTGCCAGCTTTTTGACTGTCTACCTGCGACGATAAATAGCTCATAAACGTGAACGCCGGTAAACATCGAATTTACTAGCCAGCTACTGCGACTGTAAAGTGCTGTTAAGGTAAACAGCTCGTAAACATAAACTCGAAGCTGTGAATTACAGCTCGTAAACATGCTCGTAAACATAAACTCGAAGCTTTCAAACCTGCGACAGTAAATAGCTCGTAAACGTGAACAAAGGTAAACATCGATTTTACTAGCCAGCTACTGGGACTGTAAAGTGCTGTTAAAGTAAACAGGTCGTAAACATAAACTCGAAGCTGTGAAATACAGCTCGTAAACATGCTCGTAAACATAAACTCGAAGCCTGTCGTAAACATAAACTCGAAGCCTGTTAAGGTAAACATGCTCGTAAACATAAACTCTAAACTTCTTGACTGTCTACCTGCGACGATAAATAGCTCGTAAACGTGAACAAAGGCAAACATCGAATTTACTAGCCAGCTACATGCGACTGTAAAGTGCTGTTAAGGTAAACAAGCTCGTAAAGGCAATGAACTCGCAACCAAACCGTGAGCCACTCGACTGTAAACAGCTCATGAAGGAAAATAGCTCGTAAGAAGACAAGGCTTCGCATTTAAACCGCTCATGAAGGAAAATAGCTCGTAAGAAGACAAGGCTTCGCATTTAAACAGCTCGTGAAGGAAAATAGCTCGTAAGAAGACAAGGCTTCGCATTTAAACAGCTCGTGAAGGAAAATAGCTTGTAAGAAGACAAGGCTTCGCTTCAAAACACCTCGTGAAGGAAAATAGCTCGTAAGAAGACAAGGCTTCGCCTCAAAACACCTCGTGAAGGAAAATAGCGAGTAAGAAGACAAGGCTTCGCAATCAAACCGGTTGTCGTGCGAAGGAAAACAGCTAGTAACATAACCGAATCGTAAATGTATGGGTTCGACAAACCGCGAAGTAAGCGAAAGGTAAACAGCTCGTAGCTATTTCGATAAGTAAAGGTAACCAGGTCGTAAACAATCCGTGACTCCTGCGAAAGTTTTCAGCTCGATAGGTTTCCAGGTCGTGAAGGCAAACAGCTCCATGCATAACCGTGAGTCGTGCGACAGTAAACTACGAGTAAAGGCAAACAGCTCGTAAGGGTAACCAGGTCGTGAAGGCAAACAGCTCACAAACTAACCCTGCGACTGTGCGACTACTTACTAACCGTGAGTCGCGCGACTGTAACAAGCTTGTAAAGGTAAACAGCTCGGACGTAAAACAGCTCGTGAGAGACTTGACTGTAATGAACCACGACTAAAAGAAGACGCAAATCAAATTCGGTAAAATGTAAACGAATGAAAATTTCGAGAGCTGGTGACCGAGAAAAGCGAACATGACCACGAGCAGTAGAACAAAACAGTAACGATATTTGCATGTAAAGTGCCTCGGCAACGATACCATACATATCAAGTGCCTCCCTACTCCCAAGGAACTGAACACTCTACACAATCTAGAGGGCACGGGAACTCTGAGTCCACCCAGTAAAGTAACACTGGGTCTACCGCACCCACTGAGCGAGCTGCAAATAAATCTGAGATCATCTTCTTGACAAGCTTTCGCTTCGCTTTGTGACCTGTGACTGCGAACCCGGCACATATCAGCATGGACAACTCGAAGATCGAATCAAAATCTGCTTCTTCGCCGACATGTAATGCATCTTCCCACCACTGCAAGCACAATTCGTGCCACACAGGAAACATCATCTTCAATTCTTCTGGGTCGATTTGCATGCCCCAAGTCAGCTCTGCACCAACAACCTCCCACTTATCTGAACCGTCAACTCGATGTACCTTCACTACGGGCAGAGGCTCATCTGCACACCAGTCCACATCGAACCTCGGCTGTGGAGGTAACTCCTCTTCCAGGGTCCACATTGGCCTTCCTGCAGCAATTCGGTGTGCATATCAGTAAACCCACTGAACATCGAATTGAAGCTCAGACTGTAAACAGCACACGAAATCGAAGTCCTGAGTTCTCACCCATGTTGTATACTGTCTGATACCGAAAACTTAGTTTCTGACGATGTTGAGACGACTCACTAAACAGTGACAGTGGAGGACAGAATTCGAAAGAAGCCCAGCGAAGATGCTCTAACACAGTGCGATAGAGGTACCCAGCCGACGTTCGACCTCAAGCTGATGTGGTAAATTCAACCACTACAGCCTAAAAACAGAAGATTTAAACCGAACTTCGAGTCATTTTCTACGTTTATTCAACCACTACCGACTATCTGTCTGGACCCATATTCGATGCAGTGATACATCGAGAGCGAAATCAAAACAAGTGTAATAGCGAGTGCTCCTCAATACAGCAAGACCGAAATAATTATATACACACCTCAAGGGTCCTTGAAGCATCAAGGAGCTGAAGACGACTCCAAAAATGCTGCTAACGCTTCTCTAACTTCACTACCACTCTCCCTGGCCTCGTTATGAGCTCGATCCGTGGTCGCTGTCACAGAAGACGTGGTGACAGCCGAATCTACACAAACCACAACTCTATGGTGCACAAGGAAATTATGTAACACGCAACAACACTTCACTATTTCCGCTGCCCATTTCACACTACTGGTGATCCCAACACTCAGAATTGCAAAGCGACCTTTCAGAAGTCCGAAGGTTTGCTCAATACAAACTCTACCTTTTATCTGACGTTCTGTAAATAGTCTATGTACATGTGGTGACCTCGGATTCAATGAGAATGGGGGCATTAACCACCTTTCCATCGTGTAACCGGAGTCTCCTAACAAATACGGGTGAAGCCGAAATCCATTAGGTAGTGTAACTATGGGCTCTGATAACACTTTGCAGTCTCGAATATGGGTCCACAATGCTGAGGTTCTCAGAACTCGTGAGTCGTGGTTCGACCCTGCCCGGCCGCAACTCACATCAAGAAAACGTCCTTCTGTGTCGCACACACATTGCAACACTAAGCTGTGGTACTGTTCTCTGTTGTAATATTCTCCAGGAAGCTCTCTAGCTGGCGGGGCTCTGATTTTAATATGTGAGCCATCTATGGCACCTTGACAATTTGGAAGACCAGCTTTCCTAAGAAAACCCTGAGACACTCGTTCCATAGCAGATCCAGTAGGCCATTGGACAAACAAAGGACCAAGGACTCGATTCACAGCAGACACAACATCTGCAAAAACTTCTTGAGAGGTGCTCTCTCCTATACCGAACCTTTCGCCCACCTGAAAATGAGTCATGCCTGAGGTCAGTCTCAGTAATGCTGCCCCAACTCGAACCTCGGCGGGGACTGCTTTCCGATAATGAGTATCTGCTTTTGACACATGTGGCCCAAGTAGAGCAACAAGCTGAAGAAACAATGCCTTAGGCATTCGAAGGGTTCTAATCCATCGATCTTCTTCATAACTCTTCA
Organism: Asterella californica; assembly: GCA_036924285.1. Lineage (NCBI taxonomy): Eukaryota > Viridiplantae > Streptophyta > Marchantiopsida > Marchantiales > Aytoniaceae > Asterella > Asterella californica. The sequence goes on from JAYKYS010000003.1 coordinate 6,095,687, forward strand.
TGAGATAGTAGTCAAACCATATTAAAGATCTTGGCTTCACCCACCATGTATAATGCTCAGTTTGCTCGAGATGCTGAACGATAAGTTGTTGTGCCATGAAGACAACTCGCGTGATAGAGTCATGCACGGCCATAATATCAAACCACGATTCGAAGACATCATCCTCTTCCTCTTCCTCTTCCACTCTCACCCACTCCGCCACAATTTCTGTAACGAGCACAACCGCTGTAGTCACAACCACCAAGATAGCCTTCCTATCTGCAGAAGAAGGCAACAGTTCGAAATGTTTCTCAGTAGACAACTCGAATTCCAAACAGTAAGCAAGTGCAACTATAAACATGAACTCTGACCTAAAATATGATATATTGTTATTCTGAGGCTCGAACAAGCAAACAACTCAGCTCTTCGATTCGAAACTCAGTAGACAACTCGAATTCGTGACAGTCAGTTTGTGGAACTATAAACATGAACTCTGACCTGAAACATGATATATTGTTATTTTGAGCTGGAACAAGCAAACAACTCAGCTGTTCGAATCGAAAATCAGTAGACAAGTATAAACATGAACTCTGACCTGAAACATGATAGATTGTTATTCTGAGCTGGAACAAGCAAACAACTCAGCTGTTCGAATCGAAAATCAGTAGACAAGTATAAACATGAACTCTGACCTGAAACATGATAGATTGTTATTTTGAGCTGGAACAAGCAAACAACTCAGCTGTTCGAATCGAAAATCAGTAGACAAGTATAAACATGAACTCTGACCTGAAACATGATAGATTGTTATTCTGAGCTGGAACAAGCAAACAACTCAGCTGTTCGAATCGAAACTCAGTAGACAAGTATAAACATGAACTCTGACCTGAAACATGATAGATTGTTATTCTGAGCTGGAACAAGCAAACAACTCAGCTGTTCGAATCGAAACTCAGTAGACAAGTATAAACATGAACTCTGACCTGAAACATGATAGATTGTTATTCTGAGCTGGAACAAGCAAACAACTCAGCTGTTCGAATCGAAACTCAGTAGACAAGTATAAACATGAACTCTGACCTGAAACATGATATATTGTTATTCTGAGCTGGAACAAGCAAACAACTCACATGTTCGAATCGAAACTCAGTAGACAAGTATAAACATGAACTCTGACCTGAAACATGATATATTGTTATTCTGAGCTGGAACAAGCAAACAACTCACATGTTCGAATCGAAACTCAGTAGACAAGTATAAACATGAACTCTGACCTGAAACATGATATATTGTTATTCTGAGCTGGAACAAGCAAACAACTCACATGTTCGAATCGAAACTCAGTAGACAAGTATTAACATGAACTCTGACCTGAAACATGATATATTGTTATTCTGAGCTGGAACAAGCAAACAACTCACATGTTCGAATCGAAACTCAGTAGACAACTCGAATTCCAAACAGTCAGTAAGTGAAAGTATAAACATGAACTCTGACCTGAAACATGATAGATTGTTATAGAAGCTGGAACAAGCAAACAACTCAGCTGTTCGAAATGAAACTCAGTAGACAACTCGAATTTCAAAACACATCTGAAATAGGCTTCCTTACACAACGTCAAACATACAAATGGCTGATAGTTCGAAATGGGGGAACTGTACAAACTTCAAGTTCTGAGTGTAGATACCGATTCCAACTACAACAGTTTCACCATTATGAACTCTTCAGTTTCTGGTCAACGCGCTGCCAATGTGAGCCAATGCCCCTGCCATCTTATCTAACACACTAACAATTTGGCTGGATCGGACGTTAGCCCCTTCTTGTTTGCTCTTCTCTTGCTGGAGTTTCTGAGCTTCTAGTTCTCTATACAAACTCAACTTCTCTCTATCAATTTCGAGTTTTTGTTTCTCTACCTCAACTATGGAGCTAGAAAAGCACGTGAGAGTTTGGTTCAGAGCAGAAGCACTACGGCTCATTTCACGCTTCCGTTTTCCTGAGTTATGACGACTGGACTCCTTGGCATCTATATCTGTGGAATTCCTTACTTCAGAATCCGGTTGAGGACCGGGTTGAGGACCAGGTTGAGGACCTGGTTGAACATCATCACTATCTGGACCTGCAGGACCATTACTCGGAGTGAGAGATTCGGCCATGCACGGCGGGGTTGTGCCAGGTCGAAGACCATACCAACAGTCAATGAGCGGATAGTGGTGCAATGGATAATTCAAGAGGAGTTTCTTCTCTTCACGTTCCTGCCGACTCAACGAGGTGTAGGGGGCATTTCCAGAGACCTTGTTGTGATCTCGAATTTTTCTGTACCCGGTTATCACTGTCTCCCACTTATTCTTTATAACAGTTATGTCCGTGATAACCACACCTTTACCACGAAGGAACGACTGAACCTGCTGAAGCTTGCTCACCGCCGTTATCATCTTCTTCAGACTTGAACTCCTATTCTGCTCCTCATGCTCTAATCGCTTCGCCTCAATCAGGTGCAGCACTTGCCAATCTTGCCACACAAACCTACTCTGCTTTTGACAATTACCTGGCAGCGGCGAGCTTGGCTGAGAGGTACCATCGACCTCAGAAATTGGGATGGAATGCAATCGAACAACTGGTATCCGTGACACTCCTTCATCTCGTACTGCCTCCTCAGCTCCAACAACGTCGTCGAGAGGACTTCCCATGATTTCATGAAGATTCGGAGGTGGTGCATATACTCGATCATTGTGTGCAGCAGCCTGAAAACGAAATGGCAGCTCATGTCGAATCTGACTGTCGGGACTTAGAACTGACCCATTCGAATCATCGAGTTGTGTCCCTCCAGGCACCGGAGGCTCATCTGCAACGAGATCAAACAGTTCTAAAACCCTTCGTCTCAAAGCCATTTGCACTCTCCACTTTACAATACTCGAGAATGAAAGTAACGTTACGACACTGTAAATTACGGCCGAAACTGCAAACGCTGGAGAGGCTTCACACAACGCTAGCAACTGAACCGCAATATGCGTCATTTCTCTCTTCTGATACACACAGCGAAACGATTCTCTTACCGCGAATGCTCAGCTCTGGTGACTCGGGCATTTCCCGCTCCATTTCTGCACATGTGGACACCGAATTGCTCGAGGAGCTACTGCCTTCCCGCTCCATCGCAGCACAGCCTAGAATTCGTGTTAAACTCACATGCGCGGGGAGGGACCAGCACTCGTGCGAAAGGTCAAAAATCTGTGCCGAAGCCCAGACCTCACCCTTTTCGAGCCTGTCTCGCAAACGGCAAATTAAGCGTACGGATCGACTTCCTGCGGCCACGGAGACTAAAACCGGATACTGTGCGGTGAACACGTCTATCTCCAACCGTAACCGTAACACGCGTAAGGGGAAAAACCGGCTTAGTTAATGTGGGTGCGGTTACGGCCTTAGACATCTTAACAATTTGTGCAACTTAAGCACTGACCCAGCCCGCCCTATACAGACCTAGTCCTTATAGGGCGGAGCCTGGCCCAAAAGTTATAGTTAGGGACTTGACCGATCCAGATCCTCTTTTTCAGGGTAGGCGTCCCCGCCTACCCCTTCCTGTATTTGGCCCTCCTTCTAGTTCTATTTGTATTTGATGACAATGTCATATTTTATCTATCTATCATATCTTTTTCCAATCTATGTAAGTATACCTTCCTTTCCTTTCGCTACGTACTTTTGGGACGGTTTCCCCGAGTTTTCAAAGATGAAGAGTTTTCAGTTACTAAGATAAGAAAAACTGACCCGAACAAGCGTTTTATTTAGTAAGAAATATTGATGAAGCTACTGCAAAAGCAGCTATTTTACAAGTCGAGAGTTAAAAAATTATGTTAAATCTTCGTGTAATGGCTGCTAATCAATTGTTTAGAATTCCGACATCAAGAAATTATTTTATCCACGAATAGTGGGAAAATTGGAATACTGCCTAATCATGCTTCAGTTTCAACTGCATGAGATATAGGAATTGTAAAAATATGTCTTGATGATCAATGGGTTTACTATGGCATTAACGGGCGGCGTCCGGAATATCAGACAGAGGCCAAGGGAAAGGATATTTTTAGCGACAAGTATAGACAAACCAAAAGTTAAACCCATTTCTTTATAAAATAAAATAGTAATTAATAATGAGATTGTAATAAAAAATATTTTTATCAAATAAATCAATTGATTATTGAAAAAAATAATATTTTCAGATACTGCTATTCAATTACAACCAGGGCATCCATATATTTGTATATTAGATAAAAATTTGCAGATAACTTTGGATGGGAAAATGCTCTTTGTGGTTCCTGATACGCCCAAGCCACCTTCTTACTATAAGGGGCTGCCGCCTTCGCCTAGGCGGGCAGGCGGTAATTTATATTAATATCGATTTTTTGAAAAACCTGAAAAAATACCATTCCGGTAATATTTCTAAAGGAGTTGCAAAAGGATTCGCAAGTTCATCAATCATTGAAGGTTCTAAAACAGCTAAACCTACAGTACATGCAATAGTACCTAAAATAACTACTGGGAAAATATATAAAAGATCATTTGGCCAAGCAGGCTCACCACAATACTTATGCCCCATACCCTTAGCTAATTTAGCTCCTCCACATTTTGAGTTAAGCGATTCACATTTAATTGATGAAGATTTTGAATCCATATTATAGATGGTGACATTTTTTTTGCAAGATCTAAAGTAAGATTGAGCCTACGTAAACTTTCAATTAAAATACTCTACCGATTTTCTGTTATAACATCAAGTTTATTATATAAAAGTTTGTTTATGGAAATTTTGAATAAAGGAATCGGATGTAAGTAAGGCTAATGCAACAGCGGTATTAATATCATTTGTTGGTGCAGCAAGTTCACCATTTGGTAATTCAACAACTCGTCAAGGAAAAAGAGCACCTAACCATTTTGATACGAAAATAAATAAAAACATAGTTCCTATAAAAGGAACCCAAGGACAAGTCACGGCAAGACTAGCCGTTTATTATTACGATAAATCCAGGTGAACGAATTTTAAACCTCCAAGGCAAAACGCCATCATCTCCAATTAAGAAAATACCTAATTCTCCTTTAGGTGCTTCTACTCTTACATAATGTTCTTGTTTTGATAATTTAAAAGTTGGCGAAGGTTTTTTACTAATAAATTGATATTCAAATAAATTCCGCTCTGAGTTTTTTCCTTGACTAAGTCGGCGTGTTTCTAAATTTTCAAAAGGTTCTCCAGGAATTGCTTTTAAATCTTGTTGTATTATTTTCACAGATTCTTTCATTTCTCCAATTCGTACTACACAATGAAATTTAAATAACCTTTTGAATTTTTTTAAAATAAGTTGTATCTTATTTAACCCAATGAATAAAACTAACGCTAATGCTAAAGCACTAAATAAAAGAACAAAATAACTAATTATGGTAAGCATAAAAATCCTAATATCTCTTCTCGAGAAATCAATTCCTGCCTTATATTTTTTTCTACCTGAAAAAGAAATGCAAAATTTGTATTAATTAGTTGAAGGCCTTTTTATTACCCCCAGGGGAATTCGAATCCCCGTCGCCTCCTTGAAAGAGAGGTGTCCTAGGTTTTTCTTAAAGTAAAAAATCATTGAATTTTTTGTCACAATAAAAAAATTTGAAACTTTCAACTTTCTGTTTACTATGATAAAACAAATTAGTTCCGAATTCTTTTCCCAAATATAAAGCCGTGATTAAACCTACTTCACGATAAGCAAGATCTAATTGAAAATGAAGAGAGTTGTTAATAGTATCATAAAGACCTTAATCACCTTGACCATCTTATTATTATTTTGTTAAAAAAAAGATGGAAAAAAACTAAATTAATTTTTAGTTAATAAATGAGCCCAATGCATAAAAACATGCATGTTGGGTGCTTAAACCAGTGAAAGATAAAAAACAACTGTTTTACCAATAATATCTACGGTTGAAATCCGTATAGCCCTACTAATTATTCCAGATGCTCGCCAAAGTTGAAAAAATCCAGAGGTTATTTGTATTCCTTGAAAACCCCGCCAACATCGTCATTTAAAATTTCTTAACCTGGCAGAGAAGGGATTTCGTGATAAATCCGGTCACTGGAAACCTAATTTTGCTTATTTTCAGTATCCTTAAAGCAACTCGGTTGCGCATAGCCTCCATTCTACAAGGCCTTGCCAACTATTACCATCTGGCAAACTCTAAACGCCAATGTGTGAGGCTGCAGGTTGCAACTCGCCTGCATGAAGCTGGAATCGCTAGTAATCGTCGGTCAACCATATGACGGTATAGTCCTATGATAGCTACACCCCCTAATTTGTTAGATATACTTCGAAGAATCGCATAGACTGGTAAGAAATACCATTGAGAGTAAAGGAATGGATGGATCCCTGTGGGGTGCCGAAGGTTTCCTGGATGTCAAAGTTGATCCTTTTCACATTAAGCATCTTGCGAATTTCTTCAATAACCTTATGGTCTGTTATCTACTCTTCCAGCGTAGCACACAGTACGTGGTGGTTAACGTTATCAAAAGCTTTCCTCACATAATAGTCGAGAAAGTTTCCATGATCCGTGAAAAGAAGAAAGCACGAAGTTTATGGCAAGACGATTATCGATTCTTAAACAACCTACATTTTTTACATTTAACAATCATTTGATAGATTATCCAACTCCGAGCAGTATAAGTTATTGGTGGGGTTTTGGTTTGTTGGCTGGTCTTTGTTTAGTTTTGAATATTTATATATACATAAATTCTTTTAAATAGAGAAATTCTTCCTCGAATAGCTATATTAGATAAAATATCTTTTTCAACAATAGTCCAAAATATTATTACAAAGTAAAAACGACCTCTCTGGATAAATTAGAAAATGAATTCCGGAGAGGTTTTTAACAAAAAATCTATACTAATATAACTAAAAAATTTTATATTTCATTATTTAAAATCCCTAAAAATTTGGATTTGTTGAAGTTGAATTATTACGTGGAAGTGTAAGTGTAGGTCAACCTACATTAACTCAATTTTATAGTTTACATACTTTTGTATTACTTCTTTAAACTGCAATATTTATGTTAATGCATTTTTAATGATTCGTAAACAAAGTATTTCAAGTCCATTATAATTCACGTAAATAAATTACAAAATTAATGGACGAGCCGTGTAAAAAACAACGGTGAGATCCTAGGGGTTACTTTTATCCCTAGGAAGTCAAAGAGACCGACGCGTATTACCACCAAAAGGTACTTAGCTCTTTCCCTACTGCTTGATAACAAGCAGTAGAGAAAGAGCCGATTGTACTTACTAAATGCTCATCCTTTGGCAAGTTTTTGACTTTGACGGAGTCTATCAGGTCATCTTCAAAGGACTGTATAATAGGCTGGCACGAAAATAGTACTATGACCTCCTTCATGCAAGCTAACATCAAAATCGGCAATACCAAATCGACCCGATAAAACTACTGCAGAACTGGGATACTAGCCGCCACTAGTCTACCTAGATGCCTTTGATCATTCCTCTAGTCTCCTATGGGAGCCGGATCTTTGAGAGCCTCCGGGCTACTCTTTCAAATCTTTTTGGAAACAGAACTCTTTTATCATAGAAGTCGATCTACTATTAACGTGAGATTATTTATGAGTCGCGTCGGTTCTGAAGCTCAGTGGAAAGCCATGAAACAAGTATGCGGTAGCTTAAAACTAGAACTAGCACAATACCGTGAAGTAGTCACTTTTGTTCAATTTGGTTCAGACCTGATGCTGCGACTTAGTATTTATTAAATCAAATTCGTTTGAGACTTGGATATATGAATGTGAGAGAATAGAAATTCATAAGACTGCAGGAAGCTGGCAAAAGAACTTCCAAAAAGATTACGTTCAACAAGCAAATCTCCATCTTTCAAAGCGCCATCAATTAATTCCATTATACGGCAAACGTGCTCATTTTCTTCTTTTGGGTTTCTATTTTTAATGTATTAAAAACCTCGTAAGCTTCCAATAAGGATTTCGGAACGGAGAACCCGTTTGCACATGCTAAAGAATTGGGCGATGAATATGCTCTCAAAAATCTTTTTTGGCCTTGCCCCTTGTCTCAACAATTTTCGATGGAGAGTTTAGGTCAACTAAAATTTATTTTATTAACAACAATAATTAAAATTGATAAAAGCTCTCAATTTCAAGAAATAAATAAAGAAATACCAAGACGGAATTCAAAATTGAAAAATGATCGCTAAATGGATAAAAGTTACTCTAGGGATAACTGGCTGATCTTCTTCAAGAGTTCACATCGACGGGAAGGCGGCTCCTACTGGATCATTCAAGGGGTGAAAACTCTGATTATGATGTAATTCTTGCAGATGAGGAAAGCTTTTGGTAACGTTAACCACCACGTGCTTTCGCACTTTAGCGTCAGTTAAACGTCCAGAAAGTGACTTCCTATTAATAGATAGTAGAGTTCAGCCAGTGAGACAGTGAGTTTTTTTTTTCTTACTGTAATAATTAAAAGAGTATCTCAGTTAACCTAGCCCCAAGATTTAATAAATATTGAGTCGCAGCATCAAGGTCTGAACCAAATTGAGCAAAAGCGGCTACTTCACGATATTGTGCCAGCAGCCGCGGTAAGAAAGAGGTTGCAAGCGTTATCCGGAATGATTGGGCGTAAAGCGTCTATAAGTGGCTTTTTAAGTGCGCCGTCAAATTCCCAGGGTCTCCACAAAATTTTGTAAATCTTCTTGTAAAATACTAGAAGTACAAGTAGAAGTTAATACAATTAAATCTGGGAGTTCTTGTTTGTCTTTTCGAGTGATATTATCCACTGCTTTTTCTTGAGATCCGTGAGCTAATACATGACTGATCGACAATACTAGCAGTACGGTTCTGTGAGAAGTTTGGGGACAGAAATGGCTTCTTCATCTGGCTGCATTACGTCAATATGGTTTCAATAATCCATTGGGTATCAATTCTTTTGTAGATAAAAGTAGCTTTTTATCCCTATATTTACGGCAAAGACTTTTTTATTTTGATTTGGCAAGGTGATCTCTGGGCCTCTAACCTGGCGGTTAGAGGCCCGGAGGACCAAGAAGGAACACTAAGTTCAATGCAAATGGTAAAAATTTCTTCGGTTTTGCAAATTCATCAAGCACAAAAAAAATTACTTTATGGAGCTATTCTTACCTATCCTACAACAGGGGGAGTTGGAAAAAAATGCCTATTGATGTTCCGAAAGTAGTGATTTTTCACTTTAGCTGGAAAATGCAATCTGATGTTTGGTGTACTATAAGTGAACAAGGTGTTGTAACTCATATTACTGGTGGAAATTTTGCACAAAGTGCTACTAATATTAATGGTTGACTTCGTGACTTTTATTTAAATTGTAAGTTCGATGATTTACTTCACGGGCGAGGTCTCTAGTTCAAGTCCAGGATAGCCCAGCTGCACCAAGATAAATAAAAAAAGCAAAAATTTTGAACTTGTTTTTTAAACCATTCTTCATCGTGTTTACCATAAGTTCCACTACAACTAACACAAAATCCCATTTCAGAAACAAAAATTTTTGGTAACTGAAGCAACATGTGTTGCATCACCGAAACACTCTGAACAAGAGTTATTGAAATCTATTGACCCAGGTCATATTATTAGAGGAACACTTGATGCTGTCAAAGTAAAAGATCGTCAACAAGGGCGTTCTAGTGCGTTCTATATTATAATCTCATATTACAAGAATTTGACTATCTAAAATTGAGGTCATTATTTTTCTCCTTAATCATAAAAGAAATACCTCCTCTTCTTTGTGCTTAAAATATGCACCGCTTCTTTAACAACAGCAGTAATAATATCACCAATATTTGCATATTTTTGATTGTTTGTTCTTATAACTCGAATACAGATAAGAATCTATCTTAATTTTACAACTTTGGGCTAGCGCTATTGGGTAAAATGGAATTAGAAAGCAGAATAGTGAAAGCTTTTCTTCTGACACCCAAAGTGCTGCTCCTAATATCCAACGAATCGCTAATGCTTTTCCTTGTGTGGATTTAATTTTTAGTGTAACTTCGTAGGGATCTTGGTAGGGGGTTCCGTATCGCCTGAAGTTCTTTTTCTTGACCTATACCCTGAACCAGACGTGCAAGAGTTCCGGGTTCGAGCCCCGGGCAACCCCTATCTTAATATTATGATTTTTTTCTCACCTAAAGCAATAGCATGATGCACTAAAAAGATATTTGGTAGGCTTTACGCGCTTCATTTGTAGCTAAGCACCAAGGTTGTTAGGTTGTCGTTTTAATACCAAAGGTATTTTTGAAGACAAAAAAAGGAAAAAATTTGATAAAAAAAGGACACGAGATTAAATGACTGACAAAGAAGGCACGCTAAGGTCTCGGCTAAAGCCAATTTCTATTTTTTTGATCTTGCGCTTCTTGAAAGCTATTTCACTAGTACTAGTATGGCCCGCATTATGACTGACAGCAAGTTTGTGTTGTGTTACAGTGGTTTATTACACGAAAATATAACAATTGTTGAACGTTCCAACCAGTGCCAGAGGCTACGTTTGTTCGTTGCAGCAGTTTTTTCCGCCTTCCGTCTTGTTCCAAATTTTGTTTTCAGACTTGGATTTTCGACATGTAGTGAATATGGCGATGGTACACCACAGAATTTTATTTCATTCTGCTGTGGAAAAGACTACGTTTTACATTACCCTACTCTAAGCTACAAAACCTGAAAGCTGAACCCTGTCCCGCCTGGAGAGGGAACGCCTCCATGGTCTTCCATACAAACCACGTTTTACTTTTCTCTACTCTAAGCTACAAAACCTGAAACCTGAAAGCTAAACCCTGTCCCGCCTGGAGGGGAAACGCCTCCATGCTCTTCTATACAAACCACACCGAAAACACAAAATCATCCGTGCACAACCTTCTCAGCTGAACAGAAATCTCTTTTTTTGCCTCAAACGTCTATCGGGAAAGCATGGTCGGAGCCCGTGCTCCTCAAGAAAACCTCCGTCAAAAAGATGAAATCTGGCAACATGTCAATGTCGACAGAAGCTGCAGTCCCCTGCCTCGGCACTAGCGGAAGTGTAGCATGTTCGGCATGCCCCTCCTGCACGGGTTGTGACTGTCTTCATTAAAGTAACGATGTTGACAATTAGGACACCGTCTGCTGTCTCTGAAAAAAGAAATTGTTGTCCACATCTTCTGTCATAATGTCATGCGGCCTCGTAAAAAAAGTCCAGAGAGCATCGGACAGACGTTTTTGTATACCCGCCTGCATTAACCACCTGAGGGAAGCAGTATACTTTCCAGAAACAAGCATACTACGAAGACAACGCGCAAGTGTGTTAGATAGCGGATGTGAAGACTTATAACGATTGAACTGTAAAGCCCTCGGCAGGATGTTCATGTACTCGAGTTCGACTATGTTCTTCGTGTCTGCAGCGCCGAGTAATGTCTAAGTTCTCACCCATCATTCATCATGACCTTAGAGATATTTTTGCTCGTTGCAGTATGATGCGGTTCAGTGTCATCCTCCAAGCAATACCCAATCATCCCAACAAAGGTATGGAGACCTTTGTTGGAAAGAAGCTTAACACACCTTTCCCCACCTATTGGTCTATTCTTCTCCCAACCCAAAGCGTCCACAACACATTTCTTGATATCTGCGGCAGACTTCGCATACAAACAAATAACGCCCTGAAAGTGAACCCTAAACAAGAACGCTATCGGTGTACCTCTCCTCTCTACAGAAAACAAGCCAGACAAACACTTTGCATGAAGAAAATCGGAGAGAAGGGAGAACAAATCTAACTCTAGGTCTGCCCCGGTCCTACACACAGTGACCGAGGTCTCAAGTGATGACCTCTTTGCACTCGCCTGTCTACAGAGAGACATCTTGCTCAAACTGAAGAAATGACGACACATATAACTGTTATGCTTCAGGTCGAGACTCTCACAGATGCAAGACAGAAACGTCTTACGGTATAAGGAGTGGACAGTAGGTTTTAAGAAACCATCATCACGAATAAAGTAAGCAGGATAAGAAAACATACGGAACCTCCGGTCCTTGAGGTATAAGTAAAACTTATCGGAGGAATAAGCAAAAAACTGATAAGGCCTAGCCAAAGTCTGTAGTGGAGGGTTGTGGACAAGGCATGAGTAGCAAGTTCTCCCTATCTGCACATAGTCGAATTTCAGTAAAAACGACTGAATGTATATGGAGAAATCCAATTCAAGATAGATACAGGATCTAGTCAGTTGGAGAACGTAGTTATCAAAACTGAGCATGGACCGTTTTGAACTAAGAAAAGAATACTTCGGTGGATCTATAACCAAATGCAGCACATCGAAGCAGTCAGGAGCGAACGCTAAAACATGTGAGCCATCAGGCAGCGGGTCTGCACGCTGCTGCTCAGAATCCGAATCCGACATGAGACCAACACAAGCAGTTTCTCTCATCATCGACCCCTAGCCTTATTTCATAATAGAAGAAAAAACCCACTTGGAACTTGCCGACATTCTTATCTCAGAGGTAGACGTGTAGTGTAGCTCGGCCGCATGGTCGCCTCTAGAACAAAACAACAGCGCCAGCGAGCATGAAAAACAACCACAGACCTGAAGCCATGCCTCCAACGACATGAACGTGACCACCACTCACCTACGACTCCACCTCGAAGAAAATACAACATCGTCAGCAGCGAAAGAAACGCAACGACCAGAAGATCCCCAATCTTAAACCGCCTTCAACACGACCAAGGCCGTCAATGCAACGTGGAAACCAAAAAAAACAGTGCGGCGGAGGCAGGACTCGTCTCCGACTCCCTTCAATCAAGCAGTAAACCGAGAAGGAGCAGAAATCAAAACAAAACAAAGGATGCGGTAAGACAAAGAAGAACTTGACCAAGAAACAGGAAAAAGGAGCACGGTCAACTTGTGACATGAAATTGAAAATGGCAGAGAAGTCGTGACCGCCTACAAAATAAAACACAACACCAAAACAAATCCTCGCTAAAATGCAGTCACAACACCACCAGTGACAAAAAACCAAAGCGGCGGTTTGCATGAAAACGACCGCCCGCACGAAAAGCACGGCAGCTCCCGCCCCCATCCTCTCGCATTTCCCCTCCAGGGCAAGAGCGTGCAAGACCACCGCCGCTACACCTCTCCCTCTCGCACTTCCTTTGCTTTCCCCCTTCCGAGACGACAAGCCCGCTAACCAGAAAAGAGTCCGTTACACTTCTCTATTTTTCTTTTTTGTCGTCTTCCCCCTCCAGGCCTAACGGTCACTTTGCACGCATAATCACTTCGCAAGGCTGAAATTGTGCGTCACTTTATGATATATTACACCTGTGCCATCTAATTCCAGAGTTTTTTTGCACTTGCAGGCGTCGGATATCTTGCGGTATGAAAATGATTGATCAACATTTCAATAGTATTCGATCTTTATTACTATAAGCACGTGCAATCAAAGATAATAATCTACAAATATAAATAATAATAGAAGTCTATTACTATTTATTGGTATCAGTATAGCAGTTCCTGATAATTGACAAGCTACTCTACCCTTCAAGAGGACCCAATGTACTATAGTTAATATTCCTGACTGATATGACTGTTATCACAGTTCCATTCAAAATTACAGAAGAATGGTAGATGATTCTCATATTCCAAACCACGAAAAGACTCCATTTCAACTGATAGATTATTCTCATATTCCAAGCCAACAAGCAACAGCTTGTTGGTAACCCCATCCGTCCGTAGCTCGGACGGCACGGGGTCGAATCTTCCTGCCGGGAGATTCATGCTGTGCAAGTGCAGCAGCACCCGGCTTTGGATAGCTCCAGTTTAAAGAAGACTAAAAGCAAATCAAACCAAAAGAATATTTCATAATCCAAGATTTAAACAACGCGCTCCGCTGGAATATTTGAAAACATCTCAATCAGGATGTCGTTATTACCATCTTTTAGGAAAATAACCATATATATACTTGATAGCTGAAAACATTGTAAAAGATAAACATAGACAAATAGACTGATAATCTTTTGTAAAAATATCTTAAATTGAACTTTTTGCACATATACATGCTGATTGCTGAAATGCACATTTCATATTCGGATGAAGTGATATTTTCACCTGTTGAACATGTTGTTGCCAGTCAAATAATGCAAGTTAAGATGGGTGAAGTCAAGTCTGGCAAACATATTACGGTTGCGGTCAAGTAAATTCCCTGGAGAGCTTGAGTCTACATGACCGTGTACAGATGACTTGAGAACTCAATTTTCCTCTTCTGACTGATCGAGAAATATATTTATTTTTCGTCCCCATGAATGACCCAATCTGTACTGTATCATCTGACATTTGTCATTTGATACCTCTCGTTTGGTCAGACTGCAGACTGATCAACTATGTGGTTAAAAAATGGGAAAAGATTTGGAAAAGAGAAGAAGATAGATGTGGTTATTCAAGTCCTGTGAAGAACGGCAACCACATTCATGTGAGCAGTTCTTCTGATTTTCCTTTTCTTTTTATTTGAATATATTACGTTACGTTACGTTTCTGCCTCTGATGAGCTTCCTTTTTTCATTTCCCGTTCGTTATTCTTGACATTTTCTTGTCGTCTTGGTGCTTCTGAGCCTCTCAACTAATATGCTCGTGCATTTTGTACATTTATTCATTATCTTATACTCTTCGTTGCATGGTTTTACTGGTAAAATATCACCAATAGTAGGTTGATGAAACATGAAGTTGAAAAGATTTATGTCTTGAATTGTCAGTCTTCATTCCGCTTGCTGCAATGAAGCAGAATGGGAATTCTTTAATAGAAATTTCCACCTGCTAAAAACTGTGTAAGTAAAACACTAACAAAACTTTGTCAGACTGTAAAAGGTCCTTATCAGCAATGGTAAGGTAACGTGGAGAAGATCAAATTTTATCCACTAGTGTAATGTTGCGGAGTCCTTTGTCCCTGGTGTGTCTTTAATTCTCTTACGAATATCATATCGGTCTCTTCACACTTACATCATATTCACTGGCATTTGTACCCAGTCCAGTGTCAGTGAGGTTCAGGATTTATGTTTATCTTCACCCTCCATAGTTAATAAATACAATTCTTGTACGAAGTCTTCATGAGGGTTACAAGGTGTATACGTGTATGTATCCATGTTTTCTGGGAGGTTCTGTAAATCATCCACGTCGATGTATCAGCTTTATATGGTGGGAAGATCCATACTTGCACAGAAGCTTTGCTGGTCCATGTCTGTACAATAACTTATTGAGACAGAGTCAATTCTAGTAATGGTGTGAAGTTACTTGTTAGGATAGAGTTTCGGTTCCTAGCACGAATGCGTGTACAATCTGATAACAATGCACTTTGGGAACATATGCATCCAAAGTGTACATCCGGATGCATACTCAACGGACTTTGGGAACATAAAATGAGACTTCTATTCACAAGTATGAACAGAAAGCTGTAAATGCACAAAAACCCATACAAACATCGGACTTTTCTACGGTGGATCTTCTAGGTTCGGAAGGTGTATCGGAATTAAAATATCACTACAAGCCATTTCATCTGGCAGCGGTTTAGGCTCGTAAGGACACTGGGGGCAAGACCTTCTTCTATACATGTATGATCACATTGACCCAGTTCGTTCCTTGTATTGAGTTTTAATATTTTGGAAACTAATAGTTCCATAATTCAGTTCAGAAACAATCACATGTTCTCTTACTTAGTCGGGTGCCACCTGAATAAATAAAATAGCCCTGTAACTCAGTAAAAATTACAGACATTTTTATCCTGATCTGGTGTCAAGTGAATAGTACCTCTAGAGGTTCATGAATTTCTTTTTGTTTCTTCGATCAAATGATACAGTATTCGAGCTCTAGTGACCAGATCTACGTATAGAGACGGTTGTCATTGTACAAAATTAATATTTAAGTAAAAACTGTCTATACTCCAAGGTAATATACGTACGAGAATTCACGGTTTTGTTCTTGTTTTTTCTGAAACCCAAATATGAAGTTCGCTAAAAACTTTTAGCACCGAGTTTTCTTCATCCATTATCCATTTTCTAACCGCTAGAAACCAGCCAACTCTGCTGCAGTAACCAGTATTTGGTACAAATTTATCCTTGTCATTTTCCTCACTTCTCATACGCAGCCCTGCAGGGGTGCATACATACTAAGCATCTCGCATATATATTCACCTCTTTCATCGAAAGATGGAGGAGGAAATTAATCCCACTGTAAATTATAATATAGATAGTTATTGGTTCTGAGACTTGTATCTTTAGAAGCGCTGTAGTCTACTCATGTCTTATGGTTTATATCTGGATCTTTTCACATTTTGAAGAATAGACTAATAGTTCATATTCATAAATTATTTTCATTATTTTTATTCACTTGATATATGATTTTTGATTAATATTTATATATTTTCTCAGTAACAGCAAATGAGCAAAAGTTCTCAGAGGTTGATCCTGCATGCATATTTGAGTGTAGGAAGCATACGCCAAAACCTAACCTAAACTCTGAATTTAGTGTATCGTACCCTAAAGAAGATCGTTCCCTGCCAGTGTAATTATTTATTTTTTCTCACGTGATGATTTAAACTGCTTCATAACAGATTACCAATCAACACTAAGTAAATAAGGAGCTATGGGCTTGCAATGGAATTGTGAGGATATTCTTTAACGACTTTGATCCAGATCTAATTTAACTCATATTCATGGATATTCATCTCCCTTCCATCTGAAGATGGAAGAGTGCAGCGAGTTTAATTCATTACCTAACCCTCAGGAAGGATTACCTTCCTGAGGTACTAAATCCTTAGCATGCACTTGTAGTCTAGAAAACACACTTATTTGTGTTTAATTTATGGATTATTTTTGCATATTGTCACGAATGTAAATCTAAATATCATCTAATATTTAGCATAAAAACATTTATTCTTCTTATAATTTACTTAAATTTCGCTATAATATATATATATTTTTTAATAAAATAAAGAGAAAATAATTTCAAAAGTTCGAGCATGGTTATTAACTCATTCCTCCCTCCTCAGCGTCCTTTCTCTTCTTCTACAAAATAGAATATACAACGAAAGTCGTTTCTTATTCTGTGTGTCAGAATACACGTATATGTATGCTAACGCATAGCAACAACAAGAAGCGCGAGGCAGTGAGTACCAAACTGATCGAAAGACCCATCCAACAAAGAGCAACGCTTATAAGAGAAATGCGAGAATATGTGTTAACATTTTCTCGTTTCCCTCTTTCCCGAGTTTCACAGCGACCCCTCTCCATCCCTAGCTCGCACTAACCTATTTTAATGCGACAACATACATTACGCGACACAACCCATTCCTTTCCACTTCTCACAATCGACGTATAACTATGCTATAAGTAACGAAGAGAATGATAGAGAAAAAAATTGCACTACATGAGCAGTTACTCCTTTCCCGGTCACGGTTCTATGCGCTTAACTTTTCTGATCTCTTCCCGTAGGTCTGGTCACCAGGTGCAGTATTCTTTCCCTTTCGAAACCGATGTTTGAACGTTGAGCGGTTTGGAAATT
This sequence comes from Asterella californica, assembly GCA_036924285.1. NCBI lineage: Eukaryota > Viridiplantae > Streptophyta > Marchantiopsida > Marchantiales > Aytoniaceae > Asterella > Asterella californica. Next base: position 6,113,212 of record JAYKYS010000003.1, read on the forward strand.
AACTATTACCTTTGGTAACATTAAAATTAGTATGATTTGGTTTCTCTGCGCTCTAGTCTTGTCCGATGACTTGGTCCAGCACATGTGAAACTAGGCCCATGCTACGAATGTAAGTCGAGGCAGTGCGGGAGGTCTGAATCTTTGTAGCTCACACTCCAGTTAAGAGAGGGTAGTGTTTTAAGATGTTGTTATTTAGTGGGAGTTTCACGACCGATAGTTACACCCTGCAGACTGCAAAAATGATGCCACGAAAAATTATTCATGAACTGGATGTAGCCCATACAAAAATTTTCCCTCGCCCCTCGATTAGGAGGGAAGTCCAGCTTCCTGTTTCCAGTATGAACGCTTCAGGTGAAGCTCCAAACTCCCTCCTCCGCAGATTGTGGTGCAATCTTCTGAAGTCACAAGCTTGTATAGCAGGTAGAAGAAGAAAGGTCTGGAACGAGAAAAACAAAATTGATCGATATTTAAGTAAGTCGGCAAAGAAATGAAGCTAGAGATCTGGTCTAGCTGACAACGAGAGGACATGTCTTCCGGGTAAGATGCTATAAGCAGCAAGAGGAAATGCTTCTCTTCAGACCGTGTTCAGTCAGTAATGTATATATTCCGGATGGATATACTATGAGCAGCAATAGAAGTAAAAGCTTGTATTCAGATCTTTGTTCGATGACTTCTATGTACCGTCAAGGCGAGTGTAAAGCATTCTGTAATATAAGATTCTCGAACGTGCAAAATCTCCTGAGCGAGCGAGTAGTTTAGTTGGTTGAAACACGCAAATTCCTTAGCTAGAGTGCGTGTATAAATTGTAGCTTGAGGAGTTGAGAGGCTTATTACGTATAGTACAAAGCTATCAGCCATAGGTCCTTGGACAGCATATCCTCTGGCCCAACTCCCAGCATATCTTCAGCCAGGGCAAGGATCCCTTATCGAGCATGAACAGCGGCCACATGGTCGGTCATTGACAAATTGGTTTCCGAAGACGCTAAAGAATCTCCAGCAGGGTTTCTGAACGATGTGCACGAGAGTGGAACAGGCGATTAGATCACAAGGACTTCAGACTTTTCGTCAATTATTATTTATACCTGACCAACAATTATGCTCGATCAGCTTAGTCGACACAATACATGCCAGTCAGTCAAGATCCTTGCAACCAAAGAATGCAGCCGCTTTCTCTCGCTCTCCCAAATGCATTTGTAAATTTGTGTTCTACACAGCAACCTCAGTATTCTTGTTTCCTGACCTTGATAGATGGATCTTCAGTTGGAAGGAACTTGATCGGGAAACGTGATGATATAACCAGGATAATATATGGGAGCAAAGTTATCACAGATCGGGGAATGGAATGCAAAAGTCTGGAAATTTCATAACACAAGCCGACGAGTGTCAATTCACTCGCTACACCACAATTTAGATTGTCTGTTGCGCAAACAAAACAACAATCACGAGACGATACTTGATTGATCTTAACAAAAGAAAGTCGCAATCCGATAAAACTGAGTGCCACTTACTATATTTTAGCCTTGGCCGTTGCGCGAGCACTTGTGTCGGTTCGTTTATATATATATGATTGCTCATAGGGGTGAAAAGTTAGAAGTTTGACGAAGAGATGGGAGTAGGAGAACAGTACGCGATGGGGATTTAGACTGAAAGGTAACGACATCGCTCTGAGGAGTCGGCAAATGATTTTAATAATGGTTTGACAACCACCATATCCACAACACGGGCAAATTTATCCGGACTCTCAAATAAACCGGTATTCACGACGTCCGGATCTGCTGGACCTTTTTTTTGGACAGTCGTTCTCTTCGAGAGATAATTAACTTCTCCCACGAAGTCTCCGTGTAAGGCACAATGCAAGCTGTGTAGTGCCTCATACCTGACGTCGACGGCCGGATCATGCAAACAGTTCACGTCCTTGTTGATTATCTTCATTAGCTCTTCATCAGTGGCAGATGTTGGTGCCTCATCTTGCATATAACTATAATACACATCAAGGGTAGAGAAAGCACTTGAGAAGTTGCTTCCGGAACAAGAAGCCTGATGATTTGTAAGCATCGTTTGTTCTCCATTGGCAGTAATAACTTTCATCGCGGATTCTGAAGTGCTTCGAGAATCGTCAAAAGCAGTGTAGCGTTCTTCAAGTCTTCAAGTCCACTTCAAGTCTATTGCTTGAGGCAGTTACCGAATCTTTAGGGTTCTCGTGGTTCAGATCGTTGACAATATCTCATTTTCTCTCGTTCCCAGAGTTTCTAAGTTGAGTAAACGTGGAATTCACTTTGACCACGTGAACAAGATTACTCTGTGTGGGAACCAACGACCCTTCGACGTCAGCTATGCCCTCTTTTTGCAATTCGCTTCTACTTCTCTCGGCACAACTGTCTGCTAACACTAGACAACTATCCTCATCATTTCTCGAGAGTATCGCCTCATCATCGCTGTTTTCCACAGCTGGGATTTTGGACGGCCGCTCAAGGACTTCCTCGTAGGATGTTCCGCTTAGCCGGGCATCTTCAAAGGTTGTAGTGGCTGCAACTGCGACTTGCATCGCCAACTCGAGACTCCTCTGTTTTTTCCACGTTCTCGAGGATTGATCTTGCTTGTTTCTCTTATTCAAGCCTGCGAAGTGTTGCTTTTGCAGTGCTCCGTAAGCCATTGTGATGTCCATCCAAGTTCGTCGTATTACTGTGATGTCTTGGTATTCCCAGAATAAACGGTTGAGTGTCACAAGCACCACCACCATCACCATTGTTTGCATCAAAGGAGGTTAAGATAGAATCACTTGAAGATTCTGTCTTTCTGGAAAACGCATTCCAGTTTGTTTGAGACTTGGGAAACGTGCTTTCGTGTCACAACAAACTGATTCTTCAATGTTTGCCAAATATCTGAAACTGACTATAACTTCGGTTTTGTCCTTGCCACCTCCATGAATGACTTCACAACCGATCAAAACTCCGACTGATTACTTATATTTCTCTCACGTGAATGAACAATCCTAATATCAAGATAACTGCACACACAAAAACACAATTTTGTGGGAGGTGCTATAAGGGAGAGAAAGATGTAGAACCCAAACCATAGCAAGGAACTGATTTAATCCGAGCTATCGATTCCTCTCAAGCCCCTGTAATACAATTTCTGAAGATATTAACCTTCCTCTCCAAATTCAATTAAACCGGTAAGAGATAATGAAGAAAAGTACACCCTACCTAACTAGAACATACATGCCTAGGATGCAAGTAAAAACGCTCGGAGTTACAATATAGGTTGTAACTTCCTGAGGTTTGAGCCCTTGTCACGACCCTGTGAGCTCATCTAAGTAACGGAATAGTGACGGTCGATAACGACATGTGCTTAGATTGTGTACGCTTCGATCATGTTGCAACAGAAGTGGCGAATTACCAAAAACGATAATTGGAGATACATGTCCGAGCCCTTCCAACGAGAAGAACGAAAGGCAATCAGTAAACAGATTTCTCAAAGTCATTTGAATAATACAAGAGATCGAGAGAAAAACCCCATTTGACATAGAAATTCCCCTGTTTCAATAGATCGATTCCAGGAATAGCAATGAGTTCGATGGTGCACTACCCACATGTTGTTACTCTGAGAACAACAAAACCTAAATCTTGAAGCTGGACGTCACGGGTTCTGTAGAGTACAAAAATTCGCTCCAAGAAGACACCAAACTTAATTGGCTCAGAAGGAGACGCAGACGAGGACCGAGGAGCTGAAGACTGTGACATCAGAGAAGGAGGAGCTTCTTCGGCATAAGATAGATCGTGAGAAAGAGCATGAGAAGGTTCTTTCTCTGATGAAGAAGGATTTGGATGACATGCGTGGGCAACGAAACAGGTATCAGGACACTGTCGCTGTCATGACGAAGGAGGTGGAGGATCTGAAGCACCGCGTCATAAAAAACGAGGAGCTGAGCGTTCAACGTCGGAGTAGGGTCGAGCCAGTGCTGAAGAACTACTTCGCCATTGAGATAGACGCCGAAGAGTCGGGATTTCTTCGCCAGATTAGAGAGGAGTTCTTAGCTGCAGATGCGGAGGGTACTTCCGCTAAGAACCGAGTAGCTAGGCTAGGCCATCGAGTAATTAGGGAGCTTAGGGAGGTTAGAGCAACCGTAGAGTTCTCAGTTTGCGAGATAGGTAGAGAGCTAGCGGTAGGAAGTGGTGTCGTTCCTGGTGTCGTTTCGGACACATGACCTTCATCCGACGGTCCAGAAGTACTCCCGACTTCTTAGGAAGAAGATCCGTCATCTTCGGGAAAATCTGTATATAAGCGTTGTGTTGTTCGTATTTAGGACCTCTATGTGTTTTATCATTTTTGAGTTTTCTATTTCCTAAGTTTGCGGAGCCATTGAGTGTTTTGTCTTCTTCGGGGATTTACCTACGAAGTATCGTAGCTTGCTGTGGTAGGAATTAGTCTGGGTGCCGAAGGATTTGCTGTCGACATTTGAAATCAGAGTAGAACGTTTACGACGAGGACTGAGAATAGACCAGCATCTGCGGAGTTATTTTCCTACGAAGACGTTTTTGGGCGAAGTTGACTTCGGAGGAAGTTGTTCTTTGGTGGAACACTTAGGAAGGAGTTCAGTCTGGTACTTCGGCGGAAGAAGAGTCTTCTTCGCTAGAGTTTCTCGAGGGCAGTAGTAGTGAAAGTAACTTAGTGTGAAGATACTTAGCGTTTATGGTGTTAGAGGCTACCTAGTAGCACTTCAGCAGTACTTTCTCGTATGACATTTCCGTCCGTGGCTCTGTTTCTCTGTTGTTCATCTATTTCTTGAGGTCCCTGACCTGTTCAGTACCTGTTATGTTTATTTGTCAAGATTATCAACTCTGTCTTGTTGGATAGATCTGAGTTTGATCTCTACCGGGACTGATTTCTGCCCGTGAGAATAAAAGACAACTATAAAGAATCACCTTTGTCACGTGTTTACTACTTCTGGATGATCTTTACTTGCATCTCTGTGGGTTCGATCCTTAAATTATTACTTTCGAGCATCTTTTGGTTTTCTTGTGTGTTACAGGTGACTTCCTGGTTGCGCTGCTGTACCGGCGCCTGCAACTCCTGGTTGCTCTTCCGAAGCTGCACCAGCTCCTTGGCAGAAGCGGCTGCTTCCGTCTTGTACCTGGCTGCAAGCTTCTCCGTGGTGCGGAGACTAGCTTCCAGCGACTCCGTCTTCTTCTGGTCTTCTCCCTGTCGCAGCAAGGTGTGCAGGCCGAATCCAGGTTGTAAGGGTCTCTCCTGTGCCTTCGCCCTCTTCTCCAACAACTCCATAGCTGGCTGGATCTCCTTCTGGAAGTAGGCACTGAACTCCTCCAATCGTCTTCCTGCGGAAGACAAGTTCATCTCCACCACTCGCTCCGCGGTGTCGACTTCATCTTCCAGAGGCAAGGAAGCCTCTTCCACCACTACGGTGTCGAGTTGAGAGTTTTCCTGGGAAGGGCGGAACCTTCTGGCTGTGATATGAGCTTGAAGGCTGTGTTCAGGCTACTCAGAGAAGCGTTGGGTTTCAGGCTATGGTTGCTTACTACAGAGGTAGGGTTCAGGTCATAAAGGGCACTATAGACACTCACTCAGGTCGAATGGACCCTCCAGTATGTTCAGGAAGCGAAGATCAGATCAGACTAGCAGTAATAAGGTCAGACAGCGAACTTTAACGGTCCAGAATCAGAAACATACGATGGTTCAGACTTCAGAACTCCTCCTACATGTAAATGAGGCCCTACTGACCATACACACGAAGTTTCAGCTTGAGATCAAATCACAGTGTCGAGATATGGGCAGAAATGTTCTGAGCAGAGAAATTACGGCAATTTCTGGTACCCAGACAGCTATTTCGAACTAGAACAGAGAATTGGCTCGATCACTTTCAAAGATTCTTACAGAATTTGCAGTACACAGCTTGCTGAACACTCCTGTGAAGTTGGATCTCTTGATTGTACACAGAACTCCAGATCTCGCTCTCTGAAGTTGATGCTCTAGATTGAGAGCTTTTCGGACCCCCTCTGCTTCAGCGGTCGGCCTGAATTACTCACAATTTCAATTGACATGAAAATTTGGGGACAGTTGTAGCCCTGCTGACAATGAACGCGACCTTGAAGGTTTGAAGCGATTTTCTCAAATCTACTGCGATTGACACCGAAAACTCCAAAATCAACAGAAGTGTTGTAATTCTGGCACAAATCGAACTTCAATCAGCCATAACTCCTTCTTTATTGCTCCAAATCGATCAAAAATTTCGCTGACAGTGCTTGGCACGACGAAACCTATCTCCCTGTGCTCTCAGATTTCGAAGTCTCCTCACCAAATGCTCGAACTTTTCTTAAGACCTCTACTACTAAGTTTAGCAGTAAGTAAAGACAAAATCGGACCAATGGGAGTTCATAGCTTCACTCCCTTGTCCTTTTGTGTCCCAAACCACGTGGTGACTTGATTTTGCACATAGGCTACCACGTCAAGCCCCTAAAGTGCCAGCATAGACCCTAAACTACATGCGAAGACATGTAAAACGACACGTAATCCCGAAAGATAATCTAACCTCGCTAGGAAGCATGCATGGGCGACGTGTAATTACAACCCATGACCTTAACTCCATCTACATGGTAATCAACCTACTAAGGCTCAAAAATATATAACATCCTCAAGTGTCGACTTCTCTGAGGTCCTAATTTCACTCAGAGAGACTAACGCTTGACAAAGAGGTGAATTATTTACAATGTAAAATGATTCACATCACGACAACGGCCTTCATCTTCTGCGCACGAGAAGAAGCTATTCTTCTCATCTTCCGGGGTGGAAGACTCCTCGTGGCAGGAGCGGCTCTCTTCTTTGCGCTTCCTCTCATCGCAGCAGGAGCGCCCATCCATCCGTCGTCTTCTGGAGTCTTCGGAAGACTCCCAGGCGTTGCAAAATCGGTCTTCTGCTCTGATCGGGTACTCAACAAGTCTTCTTCCGAGTCGGACTCCGATCCTGAATGAATGAGGGAGATGGGTGTCCTCGGTACACTTCTGGGACCCATCCTCCTCAGTGGCGTGGCGTCTTCCGATCCACTAGACTCGTCTTCTCTCACCAGAAGCGTCTTCTGGTGAGAGCCAGGCCTCAGCTGGGGCATCAGAGTGGGAGTGGGCGTTGCTGCTGCCTCTCGGTCATCGTCTTCCGAGGTCTCCTCCTTCACTTCCTGTCGCTCCGTTGGTCCATATCCTGCCAGCTGATCTTCCCTAAGATCCCCCATGGCTACTTACAGGTAGCAAAGGAAGGGCGTCAAGTGTCCTCCGCCGGGGTACCCAAGTATGCTAGCTCCGTCTGTACGTAGTTGTGGATGTACGCGTCCCAGTAGATGGGCACTCTGTCATCCCACACTGATTCCAAGAACTCTACGTCCTGATCTCCTAAGTACCTGGTCTTCTGCGCTTTTCCCTTGGGAAAAAGATGCAGAAACAACTTCGCCAGAAGTCGCTTCTTCGGCTCCCGGTAAGATTCTATCTTCCAACCGTTCCTCCCCTGCCTGTCTTCCACGAAAAGGCAGGTGGTGCTCCCAAGCACATGCCACGAACTCAAGATCCTAGGTAAGATCTTCTTCTCGTACCAATATCCTCGGTTCTCGGATTCAAGCTTGTGAAAAGTCCTGCGCCACCAGTCTTCAGTCCAGGAAGATGGTCTTCCTTGAGCTACACCTGCCTTCGCAGGTACACGGTTACGAGGTGACAACGCTGCCCACACTTCCTCCAGAAGTCCTTGATCTTCGAGGTTCCAATCCCACAGGAAGAAGTCGAGACACAACTCCTTGAGGAAAGGAGTGGCCTCGGCCAATTCTGCCGCTGGTAACACCAAGCCTCGCGGATGCATCGTCATGCTGGAAGATCTGTTGCACTAAGCCACAAGCACTTACTATGAGCTGAAGGCTCAGTCCTTCCCAAGTGCCCACAGTCTAGCTTCTACTTCTCAGAAGACGAACCTAGTCTTCCAGAAGACAGCTACTCCGTCTTCCGGGATTCTAACAGTACTTCCTAGATAGCTCTCGTCTTCCAAGCTATATCTAACCAATCCTATCTAAGCAAGGCCTCGCATGGATTACCAAGAAGACAACCCACCTTGCATTACATCATACTTCCTATCAGAAGATACAAGATTCGCAAAACATAAGTGCATGACCAGTTCATAAGATGGTTGCGGGCTCCTGCGGTGACAGTGGCCTCTGGGAAGACACTCGAGACAGCTTCCGATTCAATGTCTTTCTCGGAAGACTTCCTGAAGTCAGACTTCTCTTCACTAGTCTCACCTGTCTTCGTCTTCCTACGCGCAATCTATCCTCACAACAGACTCAAGACAAGTGCACTCTGTTCTTTTGACTTCTCACTTCTCATACGCACTCAGAAGAACCTTGCTGCTCGATGGGAAGACATGATTCTAGACCATTCTCTCCAGATTCTGCCAGCAAGTATTCTCACGACTCTCTTCTAAGTTTGGGAAGAAGAAGGAATGGCTGCTATGGGTCGAACAGAAGAGACCCGAATGGACCCTCACGTCTTCTCGCTCATTTTGCCAGCCTTTCAGTCTTCTAGTCTCTCTAGGAAGATGTGGAGTTGAGGAGCTTGGAGGACCGGGAGGCACTGGCCTAATTCCCGACTTCCAACTTCTCGAAATAACAAAACATCACCACACCACTCAGGATTCGTACCAAGCCTCTCTTAACACAAAGCAACACAAATCCACTCTCGATACGATTTGTGTTCAGTCGACTTCCGAAGACAGTCTTCCGAAGACAGTCAAGTTTAAGAAGTGTCTTCCGAAGATGTTCCCATCTTTCGAATCGTCTTCTGTTCCAGGTTGCGGGGGTAGAGAGGTAGTAGGGTAGGGAAATTGATAGCGGGGATCTCCAATTTGATGGCTAGGAGTAGGGAAGCTCGAATTGAGCTCGGGAAGAAGCAAGGAGATGTCTGACAGAAATTGGGCAGCGCTTCCGTGCCCAATGTCTCAATAGAAAGAATGGGGGGGGGTAATCGATCAGGCTGCCTGCACACAACCAAGGAAGCGCGGGGAACACCAGACAAAGGCGAGAAGAAGTGGGAAGGGGAAAGAACGTGGGGAAGAACCTCTACAGTCTTCTTCGGCTCCCCGAGTTGCCTTCGACCTCCGCGCGCTTCTGGCTCATGTCTTAGCTTTCAATGCGACTCCTCCCGACTGCGCCTGCTGTCAATTTCTGGCCACGCCTCGATTCCACCTTCAATTCTCTCGCTACTCTCCAATGTCAGCTTCTCGGGAGCTCACAGAAACGCTTTTGCTTTCTGCCTTTTGTGCTTCAGCAATTCGGTCTCGCCCTTCGCCTAGCTGCCAACTGGTTCTCTCCTACCTCGATGTCCTCACTCGATTCCTCTCTCAAAGCTTACTTGCGAAGCTCACTCTCTCCAATCGATCTTCTCAAGCGCTGTGTTGCGGGAAGTTGGAATGCGCCTAATGTGCTTTCTTACGCATCTTCTCCGCAGATTAGGGGTTTTCGACCTTAGGTGTCTTCCCCGACCTACCTACCTATTCGGTGCGATCCAGTAGGTACACCTACTGTCTTACCCGAAAACTCGTGGTTAGGCTTTCGCTGTCGCTGTCTTCCGTAAGACAGGTGTCTTCTGCCGTCTTCTCATCTTCCGAAGACGCAACTGAGAAGACGCGCTTCCGAAGACGGTCGTCTTCCGAAGAAGTCCACTTCTTATTAAAAAGCTCTTAAGATCATTTTCCTGTTAAGGAAGACGTAATCTTAAGTAACAACGCTTCTTCAGTTAAACAAACAAGTTATTAATATCAAAAATTCCAAAAATTCGTGCATCCTGTAATTTGTGGGCACCACAGAGAAACATGCCAGTTGTAAAACCAACTGGGACTTCGAGATATCTGGTTAATGTACTCTCCATATCAGACAGTTTAATTTTTCTTTCGTTGAAGTCATCGTGGGCGATCACATGAATATCAAATCGGATGGTGAACACATGTAGAGATTACTTAATTAGCAAGGTTCAGTCTTGCTCCGGAGGACTACAGCATAATAAAAAAGCACCAGCCTAAGGAGTATTCCACACTCATATACCCAGATGCTCCTAGCGACTCAAGTTTCGAAATGTCTGCGGGAGCCCCTCAAGCCTTCTTTTGCTGTATCAGCTCTGTCATCACCGTATATATCCGTGTAACTGATAAAGAATTCAAGAGACGTTATAAGCTTTACAACAGCAGACTTAGTATGAGAATGAAGTGGAATAAGTATGTTAGACGACGCCATCAACGAATTTAGAATCGTAGAGCAGTGGGTCTCAAAGTACGAAATGACAGTGCACTCGGATCAAGAGAAGTCAATTATCTCAGATACGGAAACTGTTAAGTGACTGGAATTCTAAGGTACACACAACTGTATCAATGAAAATTCCCGGTTAAAATGTCAATTTAATGCAACTTATTTCAATAAATCCAAGACTTTCGTCTTTTATTATTAGGTGTCAAAGTTAGAAACTCACGAGTACGACTTAGTTGTTGAGTTATCTTGAGTCTACAAACTGAAAAAAGATCGATGATAAGATAGTAATATCCATTCACAGATGCGATCCAACGCGATTCAGAATGAGTCACGTTTATATATAAAATTATCTATATAATTTTAAGATCAATTATCTTTCCGCAGTTGAAACATACTTTCTTCGAACACCCTCTATTATTCCCGAAGGCGACGATGGCAAAGAACCGTTACTGCGAGCGCTTAAGAGGGGTTAAAACACGCGTCAAAGTACAAAACCCACACCCGTCCTAGTCTGGCTATACTGAGATCTATCCTTGTTACCCTCTTGAAGCCTCGATCACTTCTACGTCCTATTCCGTGGCGCAGAACGCCTGGCTGTATAAACCTGCTCGTTCTTGAAGGAGTTGCAGAAAGTTTGAGGAAACTCCATGTCTAAGAAGAAGCTGCCGCCTCCCCCTCTGGGTTCCGACCGTGAAGCTTAACATAGACTGCGGATGCACGTGTACTTGTGTCCCTCTGAGTCCCGTGGTTCCACTTGTACTCGCTTGACTAATTTTGACGCCTTGCAGTGTAGTCGACTAATAACTTCGGACTGTCATTTTGTATCTTCGTAGAGTCAAGAGTAATGATTGTTTAGATTAAACCAAAAGTAGCGGTATATTAGTGATGAGATACTTCATCTTAATCATTTTATTCAGTGTTTAAGAAAACTAAACCTTGGCGTGCAGTTGGGTTACGATCAATTATTATCGTCTGCGTTTGATCTACATATCAAAATGATATATATATATCGTCCTCAGATCTTCTAAATGAGCCACAGATTCTCACAATCTGACATCGGAAGGCTTCAATCATCCAAAGATGAAAACAAAGAGAACCTCAAAAAAACATATTCTTAAAATTCAAAATTTAAATAGTTCTTCTAGCAAGGTCTTGCTTGTTAGAAAAACACAAAATACCGCATAAAAACATAACTCCTTACAAATGTTTTGGAACCTTGTAGTCGGCCGTGCAGCTCGTGCACCGACCGGCCATAAAAAATGATATCACCGCGATGAGACCTATCGAATATACATTTTCGGTTGGTCAAACAGCCAGCCGACTGAGCAGGAGGAACAATCCTCTTGCCTGTTTTCTTGGTTGGAGGGAGTGCGAAGAGATAAAGCTCCATCCTTTTTTTTTGGCCTTGGTCTTTTTTCCTCTTCACTTGCTTACTCTCCTCACTCTCATTTTTTCCTCTTGGTATTGTTCACACTTGGTTTTATTCTTAATTATTTATATTATAGCACCTGTCTGCTAGACATTAGAGGTAGAATGAATTCAGTCTTATACATACAGTCCTGCTCATCTGCATATTATCTTGATTTTGACTTACGTTATTAAGTATCATAAAAGTAGATCAAAATATTGCTTATTATGTATATTGCACAAGTATTTCCACAACTGCAATCAAAAATATAACTTTAATGAGATCCGCACACACATTACACATTAGCTAAACACAAATATGTTTGCTGCATGAACAGACGATGTAGCCAATTGCTCTCATTAGCATCCATCTTTTTCCCTCTTTCTAATTTGATGTCTATTATCATTAATCACCACTACAAAAAGACACTTTGCGATGCATTCTGCATCATAAAATACAAACAAAAAGTGTTCTCTAAAAATTATCACAGGGTGATACAAATACTATCGCATCACATCGCAATGCTGATGCAAATGCATCATAAACTTGATGCACATAATCATTTAAATTATTTAATTTATGAGTTTTTATCATCACAATCATGATACTTTTCTCGTCATAAAATTGAGAAAGAAAAACTTTATTCTAGGTTTTATGGTGCAAATAACATCAAAATTATGATAGACTATGCATCACAAGTGTGATGTTATACACATTGCATGTTTGATTTAAGCGTTAAAATAATGTGCTTCTATATCAATAGTAAGTATAATGCGTTTAGAATCACAAGTATGATGTTATATGCATCACAGATATGACGGTATATGCATCGTAAGTTTGTGATAAAATTTGTTTCACAAATTTTGATGCACAATCTATTGCAATTTAGGATTAGGATTTGTCTTTTTGATCGTGTGTGGTGGATTTTACATGTAACATAATGTACAATGAAATTTTAGAATGGTATTTTAAATCGAGAAGGACACTGACATCCACGAGAATACATATACGCAAAGGATAAAAGATGTGAACGTGTTTTATGTACTACATGATGACTAAAAGCAAATGGACACGTATAAGATAGTGCTAGTTTGTAACAACTAGTCAATCTGGACTGAAGCTCACCATCTAAATCAATTGTAGAGCAACACCTTCAGACCATTGCTTCGACCACTACCTCTACCCCCTACCACGTGCAGGAGATGCAAAGTAAGACATAATGTGTGCAGCTGACTGAGACTTGCATGCATATCTACCGCTAGTCTCATATCACACAATACATAAATTAAATAGATATAAATACAAATTGAATAATTCACAGTTGGTAGCACTACTGTGTTGTTCTGGATGGATTTGACATTGGTTTCTTTGGACGGCTATGAGGACTAGTAGCCAACTCTTCTGTAACTCCTCCTCCTCTAGAGAGAACTTGTCTGCAAGAACTTGAGATCTTTTGTCCGTTTGCCACGTGGACAATTCTGAAGAAGTGTTAGTATAAAAACATGAACACAAGTTGGATGGAAATCAGAAAATGAAGAGCAAGTAGTACATACCTTCTTGTTGTCAACATACTCCCACTCTTGAGAGTCGTATGTGTCATATTAAGCAAGCTCATTTGGCTCAGGAGATCTGTTCTCCCGAGATATTTGTGGTTTAAAAAACTCAATATATACAGAAATGTTAATTAAGGAAATAAATATTACATGTAAGCTAAAGGAAAATGAACAAAAAAGAATAAAATAATATGAAAAGTACATCAAAGCATAAAAAAAGAAAGAAGACTTACAAATTTGACTTTTTATGCTAAAAATCCGTGTTGTCCATAAGAATACATGGACTTTTTTCGTTTGTCAACAACATCAGCAAATTTCTTGTTTGGCTCATCATACTAGACCATGGCGTGATACTGTGTCAACTTGTGGAAAAATAATGCAAGAGCACTAGTTAACAAAACATACATTACAGCAATGCAGAATAATACAACAATAAAGATAGAAAAAGAGCTTAAAGTTACTTCTCTTTTAGATGCTCAATCGCTGAAGCTGACATAACTTTTGCGTTACTTGGAGGTCTATATGTATGTCATCCACATGATCACATGTATCCAAATCGTCATGCATCCCTCTATCGTCAGGTAGACAAGTAGGCTCATCGTCGAGTCGTACAGTTTATTGTAAGTGGACTCAAACTAAGTGTCGTGCATGATATCTATGGTTTTGCTGCACATTCTGCAGGCGGGCCGTAGTGAACCTCTCGTTGACCAAAAAACCATTACAAGATCAGTCCTCGATCTATCTGCGAGCTCGTATGATATCATGCTTCAAGATATCCTTCCAATAGAGAGAAGTGAGAAATATCACATCCATGACCAACTTTAGTGCATACTGAAATCTAGTCAAGGAAAGACTGATGAGACATGTGAAGTTGTCCAACTCCAACTCTGATAACCTTTTTGTTGCTCTCTCGTTCTCTCTTGATCGGTTGAACGATCTCTCTGAGACTCTAAACGAGCTCGAGAACGAGAGTTGTTATGTTCGTAGAACTCGTTCTGGTCAGTAATAAGATAGGAGAAGGACTCACGTGCAGAGGAGGAGGTGTCAAACCATGCTACAACATCTCGTATATGTGTCCAACCAAGACATCTAGGTCCATGTCTCTCTCAAATGTCGCGTAGACACACATGACAAAGACTATCTCTTCTCAAAAAGATAGATCTCGAGAGGTGGAAATATCAAGATCTAGAGCATCACGTCCAGCTCCACTAGAAGATATCTAAAATGTCATCTCACTACACATGGTAGGCAAAGTGACAAAAATGAATAAAAAAATGCAACAAATAGCACCTATAAAGACATAATCAAAAAATAATCATAACTTTCTGAAAATTGAATAAACATGTATTTCATCCATACGTTATATGTGAAATGAACTAACATATATTTCTAATTACAAAAAATGCAAGTAAGTTTGAAATAAAGAACTTGAAGACTGACAACGACTAAACTTCAAGAAGACGAAAGTGCTTCCACATCAACGGAGGTATGGAAGTAGAAAGTCTCTGTCAAATTTTATGCCTTGGATATATCAAAAGTCATCATATTGTTCTCAAGATGATAATAGAGCTGTCGGATGAATAGCTCAGTCGACTGTAAGTAAAGCTTGGATAAGATTGCTTAAAATAAAAATAATCTTCAGTGAGGAATTTCTGATGCAAAATGCATTGTAAATATATTTAGGATGCATAGAGCATCAGAAATTTAGACTTTAAAGTTGTTAAACTTGCACAAAACATTACAAGTTCATGTAGATTATGAATGTACAACTGAGGTATAGTAGAGAGACAACATGCAAGCTAACATTCAGGATTCCAACTGACTCCTATGGACACTATACAAGCCAAGACTACCCAAACATCATGATACATCAAATTTTGTCATTCAGGTGATGCAGAAACTAAACATGAAACATGTCTTACAATTTCTAATGCTAGGTATGCTTTTGAACCTCAAGTCGATCTACCCATTTGCTAACAAACATATTTTGTGTTGAAATGAGACAATGCAGGTCATGGTTGAAGAAAGAATCTACCAATCAAATCAAAATGAAACTCGCTGGTCCTTAGATAACTCCACCTCCTCGCAGTCCAAATGTGCACCTCAATGTTCAATTCGAGCTCCATGAAGTTCAGATTACATCTTAACAGCAAGATTGTAGTAGCAGATCACTTCATTAGCACTCTAAATCACTCTCTAGACCTAAAGAGAAGTGATCGATTGTCCTAAAACTGCAATGTGGAATGAATTTGAATGCTCCTTAGGACTAACATTTTTGATGCCCAAGTTAGGATTTGTGATGCAATTCACATCACAGTTTGACAGTTAGGGTCTCTAAGAGTAAACTTGTAACTGTATTCACATCGCAAGTTTATGTCCGATAGAAAGAAAGAATCATACGTAAATTGTGATGCGATTTCTATCACAAATAAACTCATTACTTACAAATAATAATTTTGCTCTAAACTTTAAAACTTTATTAGGCTAACTAGTTTATGATAAATTGTATTACAAGTTTAGAAAATAATATTATATGTTTCAGCTCATACAGCTTTATTTTGTGTATATATTTCACCTTGAGTCATATATGATAGTAATATCTATTCTTTTTATTTTTAACTCTTAATGTACATTATTGTGTTGAGTTCATGTGATGTTTTAAGGTTTGATAATTTAAGATATACACATTAAAATTTTTCATTGTTAATATTCTGATTTATGAAGTTTGATTTTGTGTATTATATTGTTTAGGGATTTAAGGTTTAATATCATATGTTTCATATTACGTTTATTTTCTTTTATTGTGGTAATTTGAACCGCTTGTTCAACAACGCAAGAGGGATCTACCTCCTACTACACCATCTCATGATGATTCATCAAGAGCATCTTTTGATTATAACTCTAGTTCTCTATCGACATCTCCGGTGGAAGAATCGGAGATCAGAAGTTCTCTTGTTGTCTCAATGGTGGACAACATTATTTGTAACGGTACGAGATGTAGAGGTAGAGTTGTTAGACCAACGTTGATGGTTTGCGATCATGAGAGCAGATGGAGATGATATGATGATGTGGACTCATCTAAAGATCTCGAGTCACCGATTACCAGAGATTTGTAGTAATTCTGTTCACCTTAATGCTACTCGTGGACCACTTGTTGCACATGCATGGGATGTGGATAGAGCTATGGATGTATATCAATGATCTATGTTATATTCTATTTTGAGACATGATTTACGCACATACTGCCTTGTTGCATCAACGAAAGCCCTAGGTTGCGAAACTCACTATGCTAACTTGCAAATCATAGTCACATATTAACATCCATGCACCACTTATCTTTATCTTATTTGATCTTGATCAGAGCTGAGCCGTCTCTTCAACTCTCAACTCAACATTTCTACCTAGACCCGACTATGTCAAAATGAGCAAGTCACGACGTGACTTGGAGCCTCCTTTCAATAAAGTTCAAGGTCTTAAATGATACCTCCAACACACCTAGCGATCCAATCGTCTGTGATGTTCATTTGGGTCCAAGTTCTCGAACGGTGATCTAATCAGCCATCTCGTTCCTAGTCTTGCTCTAGCTCTAGATCATTCCTAAGTCAAGACGTCCAAGTCTGGACCAAAACATGTCTTGGTACTAGTCCAATCATCATCTCATGTCTTAAGAGTATGTCTGTCAAACTCTGGAGTTGATGACTCATCTTGGTCATCCAAGCATCGAGTCCTTCTCAAATATATTTTTGGGTATCGACGGCCTCGCTCTCTTCTTTGGTCTCTAAAAATTATATCACAGTTTGATCACATGATTGATCATAATTTTTGATTTCATTATTGATTCTAGGAGTTCTTGGTATCACTAGAAAATTCTAGCCGAGACTTGTCCAGTGATGTCTTGCTCGCTTCAATATCTTACGTAGAGGTCCACAACCCAAGAGCTCAAACTTTGTCCGATGCTTGACTTTGATTTTGACTCTTTATATGATAATCGATGTAATAACTGGTCATCTTGTAGCTTCGTAGAGTCAAGAGTAGTGTTGATTGTTTAGAGTAAACACACTCTAGATCTGTCTTGTCACTAGCAGAATGACATAGCTGCGAGAAAAAACCTAAGTATTTTTTCTGACGTGCTCTATGAGCATCTTTTGATTATAACTCTAGTTCTTTGTCGACATCTCTAGTGGAAGAATCAGAGATCAGAAGTTCTCTTGTTGTCTCAATGGTGGACAACATCATTTGTAACTGTATGTAGATGTAGAAGGAGGTGAATATATGCAGGTGGTTAATTTAATACCTAACCCTTCCGGCAGGAAGGGTTAGGTATTAAATTAACATCACAGTATATAGACAAATTAAGATCTGTGCACTCCCGGACTTGTACCTTCTCAAGCGCGCCACTGACAACAATACTTATGGGTTATCTCCTGCTCCTCCCGTGTTTCCAGGCATGGGTAACAGATAACACTTATAAAATACTTTAATTCTTTATATCTAGTTAGTATATGTTTTTAACTTAACACTTATAGATATTCCCGGAGTTCATCCAGCATGAATATCTCTGTAAATGGCCCGTTCGCATCAAATATTTCCCGCACCCAAACGCTCTCTACCACCACCGGAACCAGTCGCACAACAGTATTTTCCACCGAAAGTTACGGTTGTCTGCTTCTTCGGCCTGCCGCAAGAGTCCATCAGCATGCATATTGGAGTAAAGTTTTAAAAGCATGGTGTTAAATGCTATTGTAAGATAAATAAATCAAAAGTGAAGAACATTATCAGTTGGAGGGTTGTTGATGTTAAGAGAAGAGAAAATCATGAATCGTGGTATTGCTTCGGAGAAATTAAATTTTGATAAATACTATAGAGTTTTAACAACAAGAGAACACAAAAGTGAAAGTTCATACTTAACGTCTTGAACTTCTCATGAGTAATTGAACCGTCATATTACTGTCATCTAAGTCAAGTTTATGTGAATGTGACATTCCTTAAAGACCTCTGAATTAAATCATACTTTCCATTGAAGTCATCGGAATGGAATTCGAGAGAGACTCTGCAACATTAATAAAGCGGGAGGAGGAGGAGAACCATCGGGATGTTACGTGGAGTAAAATATTAAAGCCTAAAGGGACTGAAATTAAATCATTATTTACGTTGAAGTTACGGAACTGAACTTCGGCAGCCCGTCGCAAAATTAAAGTAACCCTAAACATCGGGAGGAGGAAACTTTCATGGGCAATTAAACCATCGGCCTCCATGAAAAATGGTTATAATTAAAGTTTTACTTTGCTGAAATCAAAGGAATTTAATATCGGGAGTTGTCGCAACATGAAAGCATCATTCTATCTGGAACAGTAGGACACAACCGGGAAAGAATTTCTCATCGGCGTTCCAGAAAAAAACTTACATGGGGTATTAAATTTAGGTCGTCTCTGAAATAAACTGTTATTTGTGTTTTTATCAGAGGAATGAGATATCAATAGCCATAGCAACATCAACAAATCATAAATATCGGGAGGAGGAACAATTGCTCGACACCTTGAATTATTTACTTCGTGAGTAAGTGCGAGCCTTGTTCATATAAAAAATATTTAAAATTGATGGTTTAGCGAAGACAAAGTTATAACAACCATAAAAAGTGAAGAAGAGGAAGACGGTTACATTTAGCCATTTGATAAAGAGCAGAAAGAGCCTTTGTCTGTCACCGGGCCACTTAAGCTTAGAGCATCGGACCATACATTCGTTGCCTTTTCCGGAACTTGGACTACAGATAGTCATGACTAACTATAGTTAATCCATAGTTTAAAGTCATCCCAGATCACTTATCGAGCTATTGTCTCTCGCATCGCTATTTGTCGGACCACGCACAAAGCAATCAAGACCATTCTCTCCTTGTTGGAACCCTTTCGAAAACTTGAGCCAAAGATAATCATGACTAACTAGTCACTAGTTTGTATTGTTCTAAGATATCTTTTGCACCTACAGTTTCTAAATTGCATATCTTGTAATTTTTTACATTTTTGCTATTGGCAGAGGTCTCTCTAACCGAAGATACTTTTTCACAAAGTCTTTTGTAGGTGTGTCAAAAAGACAGACCCAGAGAGAATAATCTTTCCAAGAATTCAATGCTAAAGATAAAAAGAGGGTCAAAGATAGGATCCCGGACGGATGAGTCAATACACGGAAAAAGAACATTTGGGCTGACTCGAGGAAGTCCTGAGCAGAGAGACCTCGGGCAATATTTCATTTTTACTCTGTCTCTTTTTCTGCATTGTTTTTGCAGTTCCGAGTGAAGCATTCTGCAAAGCGTGTGTTGGGTGTGTGTTGTACACGCTGAGATATCACACGGAAGTTTGTTGTGATGTCACGCATCCTACATGCATCGTATTGTTTATCATCTTGTAATCTGTTGTGAGGGCTTAGGATTTCGGTCTTGCTCTGTTGAGTGACTCTTGACTTCCCAAGCCGAGTAACTCTTGTCCCTGTGGCTTATCGATGCGAAGTCATCAGCGAGGAACATGTGCAACTCGACGTGTCTATGAGAGAGACTATCACTGTTTTCTCTTTCATTGTGGTTGAGGATCCAGCAATCAACGAGCAAGCGAGCTTTAGAAAGTGAGTTGTCCATCTTAGTGGTGTCTCACTAAGACAACTTTTCATAATGATGGATGTTTCCGCTGCATTACTACACTTGCCGGGCATGCAAGACCGGTGTCATTGCTCATAGTTGTAGGTGATTTGATCTATTCCGAAGGTTCTGATGCCTCTAACATAAGGGTTTGGAGCTAGCTCAATTTGCAAGAGGTTTGCTCGTCCGGAGCTGGGGAAGGTTCTGTCAGTTCGAATGTGATTAGGAGGTTATTTCGCATCAATCCGCGTTGTCAGATAATTATGATTGCAGACTTTTTGCTTAGAAAGAGCTGGAGTCAAGCTGTCATGTAAACTCTAGTAAACTCTCTAAGTAGTTTCTGTGCGATTACGGACCTACGAGCAAGGATAGGTCACAAGCTAGTGACCCATCCTTGCTCCGGTAGGTCCATAGGCGGTAGGGATATGTTTAAGTAGTTTTGAGAACTTGAGGATGCTACATGTTCTACTTCTCTTTTTGGGGTATGTTAAAGTAAATTCCTCATACCATCCAAAACAGTTGGTTACTACATTTATTGAGTGAACGATTTCACTTTCTGTACCCCTCTTGACTATGGCAGACACCATGGTGTCTGCTATTAAACTTAAACTCTTTCAGGTGCTGCTGTTAGCAGCATTTGCGTTGCAGAACCCAGTCTTGGGTGACCAGAGCTAATCGCTCTAGAATGTTTTCTCTATTTTCTTGCTTTTCGTCTTCTTTCCTTCCGGTTGAAAGTTAATGAAGATAGTTGACAAGTGAAATGATGAAATAGTGACCAGAGAGCGAATAATATGCATGCTGAACCACCTTTGGAGAACTTTTGCTCGGTAATTTCTATCTAAAAAGTTATAATTGTTATATAGAAAATTTTGAATATTAAATCACTATATAAATATTAAATATTAACAATAAAGAAAACTACAGAAATGTGAATTAAAAACAGATAAGTGAAGTCCAAAGCAACATGCCTCCAACCATTGCTTATCCTTCCGAACGCTTGTTAACTAATATAAAATATTCAATTAATACTTCAATTTATTACCTAATCCTTTCGAGAGAAAGGATTAGGTAATAAATTAAGCTTGCAGCACTCTTCCATCGAAAGATGGAAGGGGTGAATATGCAAGAGATACTTCTTCCCTGATAATCTTGCATGCATAGTTTACTAGGTACACAAGCAGTCACTATCCAACTTTTCTAGAGTCTAGATAGTCGTAACAGTTAAAGTATATAGTGATCTCATCGAATAAAATACACATGGTAATGAAAATGAATTACTAAAGTGACAATATACGGTATAGAACCGAAACTGTTAGATTTATATTGTCAATACTGAAAACCGAGCTTAGACTTATTGGCAGAAATTTGCTTGATCACACCCCCAGTAGGTTCAGTGAGCTTGATCGTACCCCTCTTAACGATGTATGGCTTGATCACACCCCTGACTGGCTATTATCTGTAAAACAAGCTATTTTTTGGTATTATTCACATATGAGGCTGCACATATTAAAAGAATGAGAATAGTGTAACGTGTCTTTAATGTCAAAATTTTAAATTACAGTGATATTTAGTCAAGGTTGAAAGTACTAAAATGATAAACCAAAAGATAAAATGATTGATTCGACTGTTAATAACCCGTCAGAGATATGATCAAACAACTAAACATTAAGAAGGGTATGATCAAGCGAAACAATCGTATTGGGGTATGATCAAGCCAATTTCTGGACTTATTGGCTTATTGACTTTCCTTATGTATTCGGAGAAATTAATGGTACAAGGAATATTGTTTCTCTGAAGAGAATATTCCATTTGAACTTTGGAATCCCCAAGTACCAACATATCGTCAGCAGAAAGAATAAAACATGCCAATCAAGTGGACCATCAGCATATATCATAATTATTTACTGTCTTAGAACGAGATATAAGAAGAATAAGTAGACCGGCAAACCACGATCCAAGCTTTAGTCACTGATAAAATTCCTGATATCTATCTTATCTTTTAATCTGAAAAACGGTTGGGAGAAAGCATATAATTTTGTCACTTAGTTCCATAACAAGAAAACTATAACATTAGAATATGCATCCCAAGCGAAGTGGAGAAGTTTGAAGCGAAAAAAGTAGAAAAATTCTAGGCTTGTAGTGATTTTTCATTGAGTATTTATATGGGGAGAGAGAAAAACAAAATATTTTCTTGTGAGAAGAGGGTATTTTCTTTTATCTCCAATGTGGACTTTACGCTGAAGATAAGGCTAGTGTATGCGGGGCTAAACTTTGGGGAAATCTTGTTTATTTTTTGTTCCAGTAAGTTATATAAATTTAAAATTTAATAAATATAATATATATACCTGTCTATGTAATATTAACTGTTAACCAGCCCTAGAGTTAAGACGAGTTCTAAAGATAATCCATAAGCATAGCTCGTGCACACACGCTTCTTGAACTATTAGGCCAGTCCTATACTGCTTAGAAGAAATGGAAATTCTAATCTTTAATTCATTCCCTAACCTTCCGATCGTAATGTTTAGGGAATAAATTACTTGAATATTCTAATACTGTACTTCAGAATAACAAACAATTCCATAAACAAATTCGTACGCGGAGTTAACGAATACTAGAGTGCCTATTTGGGATCAAAAGCTGTATAGAATAGGTTCTAAAACCTATTGAAGGAAAACAGTTTCATCCGGAGGACTTCTTTCTGTGCATTAGAAAACTAAACGAAATTTTTTAAATAAACGTGCAAAATAGGTACAGTGAGAAGAAAAGAGTATGATAGATGACGCATTTTTGCTGATTCTTACAAGTATCTACGGAGTTTTGAAGGGCCATTTACAGAACCTTTTTGGATGGGTTTAGGTTGATACTTCAACCATATTGGTTTCTTTGATTATTAATACTTCTAAAATACGCCAGTTCTGGTTTATCTCAACAAATGGTTTACCATCATGTATTTTTCGTGTTCATTTTAAATATTTTCGTTCTCTAAAAAAAGAAAACCGGTTCTGGTATGAGATTTTCATCCATACCTTCACTATGATTATGATTTAGTTACTGATGTTATAAATAAAAAGACCATTCTTTATAAGTAACCATAACCATTCGGTTTGCTAAGGGTGCCTTTGTATAACCAAAGGCCAAATTCACTCCTCAAATTTGAACAGTTCATAGTCGCCTGTGGTTTAGTTTACATATACCCATAGATCATTTAGCTCTGTAACCTGCTGGACTGCTTAGACTTGAGTCTACATGGCGTCTACGTTATGCTGAGATGAAATGGGACTTGAACCATATGATTACCTCACTCCCGAAAGTAGGATACAATTTGATCAGTAGTGGCCATTGCGAACTGAGAATTGCGGCCAGATCCAAACATAACCTGTAAGCATAGCGTGCACGCACATATACCTGGAACCACAAGACAAGAATCCTATTATGAAATGATCATTATTTATGATAGATATTAACTTCTATTTATTTTTTTCGAATATAAAAATTAAATAAACACTAATGAGCGTGCTGCACTGTTTCCATCTTCAGAAAAGAGGTGAATAATATGCATGTTTCCCAAATAGCAGCATCGAATTTTTTCGGGTTCTCTCACTGAGAAACACAACTTCTACTAGGAAAGCATCATTCAGTTGAATCATTTTATGATCAATGGAGATTAAATAATAATATGATTTGATGGATATTTATTGTCCGTGTATTTCATTTCGAGTAATCAAAACACCCATTATTTCTGTGACTCGGAAATCCTAGAAGAAAAGCGGCAAACATTACTCTAATCAGGGAACGTTCTCGTTTACTGGGGCTCTTAAAGCCCAGGTGCACTTATTCCTGGAAACCAGGACTACTTCATTCTGCGGTGGGCGGTATGCGGGCAAAGAAATTTAACCATTATACTTAAAATATTGTCGTTAATATACTTTTTGTGTGTGAATCACATCTGTTAAGTAAGGACTTGAATCAAAGCTCTCCTAGGGCTTTACAGTATATGATTTACTTCAAAATTAGTTATTACATATCTAATAGAATATAAAAATAAAATTTTGATGTTTTTTAGAACAAAACAATATATCCTCTCTAATTTAAGGCACACACAGAGGAAAAAGGTAATATTCCTTTCTTTGCTTGCATACCAAGACCTGGGGTTAAAGAAAACAGTGACACGCATTACTTTAATATATAAGCGTTGGTGTTATCAGAATATAATTATATTCTGTTATTTCCCCGACATGTTATATATATATCACCCATGGTTGGAATTCGAGGCAAATAAGGCCAGATTGACCACCTGCAATGTTCTCGTATATCCGCAAGTCCTTGGTTACTGTCTGATGGTTGGACGTTCAGTTGACGAATAACATTCAAGAGGAGGTGGAGGAACAACATCAATAATAAGCAATTTATATGCTGATATCAGCGAGTTACTAGATATTTTTAAAAAATGTTAAAAACTTTTATAGTAATCTAATTTCCATTTCTATATTGTAACATGGAAACCGGAAAAATTTATAGTATTCGAAGTTGATAACTATAATTGTAACATGAAAACTGAAGTAAAGTTCAAAGGAGACTTCTTTAGCTTTACGAAAGAAGGGTCTATGCCGGAAATGGCTGGTCCGCACACGATTTTGGGAGTTTGGATGATTTTCATAAAAAATTCCAAACATATCATAAGATTCACGTTCTTGAAAACAAGGCTGAGGGTTCAAGTCCCTTTTTCCCGCTTTCTGGTCTCGTGCTCTTTGGGTCGTGCGCCAAGTCGTGAATAACATAAAAGCTCTCCTCCAAATTCTTTTCGAGCTTCTCGATCTGTCATAATTTCCCGAGAAGTTGAAAGAATTACAATTCCCATGGTGCGCTGATGGACAACTGACCGAGTTATTGCAATGTGTACGACCTCGGCAATGTCGAGCACCGGGATACAAAGGGGGCAGAAAATCAAAAAATTTGAAATTGGTTTTAGCGGAGACCTTAGAGAGAGGAGCTACGTGCTCAGGAAGAGTTGAAATCTTTTATTTTACACTCGACCAACGGAAACTTCACCGAAATGGTTGAGAAAGAAGCACTACGTGCCGTGGGTAACCTCGGCTTACAAAACATTGAGAGCTTGGAGTGCTTTATTTTGTTCCCAAAGTCTCAAATTTTTGAGGAATTATAATTCTTAACTTGTCAGGAAACGTCTTTAAGGTAACCGTCCGCAAAGGGACCACGATTGGATTAACTCCTCTTTTTAAGTTTCAAATATAAAAATATATAGATATATCTATATAACAACAGGAGAAGTCGCGCAACAAAAGCCATAAAACTCGTAAATTTGAGAATCAATTGGAGCAAGCTCCCTGTCTTCTCAAGTGAAACAAACCTTTCGTTAGGTGCATTTGGGCGAAAAAGATAAAAAGTATACACACCGGACAGAAAGAGGATATTTTCAAATTTTTTTTGTTTTTTCTACTTTATACAAAAGTAGGAATAATTCTTTATATATTTATTCAAAATAGAAAAATGAATAAATAATAATAATAAAATAAAAAATTAATTACCTTGGTTTGTTACACGTGCTTCAATTTCATATTTTTCAAGATGAATTGAAGTATAAATATCTTCATATATTAGACGTCACCTATCTTTTTATCAAACTTTTAGTATTATTATATTAAGTTTTTCATTATTAATTTAGGAAGAGCTCCAATACCTTTTATTACAAAAAATTTAATGATAATTTGCAATTTAATCTATCAAAACCAGAGGAATCCTTTGCATTAACAAAATCTCGGCCAACTCTTTTTCTTTTTTTTTTTATCGAAGATGGAATAGACCATTCATATATATATAGAAAATAGTCGATTTAGTAGTCAGAGTCCTAAAAAAATATTTTAAGACCATTAAAGCTGCAAAAACTAATCCCCCATTTGCAGTAGAATAAAGTTGTAATCACTAGTTATTATTTCATTATTTTCATTCATTTCATTATTGTACTAGTTTTCATTTCAAATTCTTTGTTTAGAAGAAAAAGCGGGTAGCGGGAATCGAACCCGCATGCAGCACCTCTGGTGTACTAGTTATCGTGCCCATGGTATACGCTGAGTAGCCAAGTGCGGAGCTGATAACTGCTGAAAGCATCTAAGTAGGAAGCTCACCTCGAGATGAGTGCTCTCCTAGTCTCCTTCTCTTGAAGCAATCTTTGGTCATAAACATAGCCAAGATACTGATAGATCTTTTATCATTGCGAGGAATGGAAAGACAAAAGTCTTGAGAATCCAAGATAAGGTCACGGCAAGACTAATTCCTATTCTTAATTTTTTTAGAAATTTTACTAAAAATGAATCTTAAATACTTTAAAAAATGTGTCTTCAAATTATCAGTATGCTAATTAATATAAACATGAAAAATAAATTTATTATTTATTAAATCAAGAGAACAATCAATTCAATAAAGTATTAAAAATATATTTCTTTAATTAAAAGATTATACTATGTATTTATTCTTTTATATCTTATAAAAATAATGAAATACAACAAACGGAGACTAAAGCAGGTACTGGAGCCAAAGCTGGTGTTAAAGATGATCGATCTTTTAAAAAAGTAGGTTTTTCTATTATTCGTAAAGAAAATGGAGAACTTATTTTCAGTTGGAAAACTTTTCATATTAAAGTTTTACGTAGTCGAGCACGCATAGATCCTTTTACTAATTTTCGACTAAAATCAAATTGTTGCGGAAAACGTGCTTACGCTGGATGGAATACCTTTAGTAGTTTTGGCTCATATGTTTCTGTAAGGATTTTTTGGTTTTTTATAGTGGTTTTTCTTACTTTAACTAGTGAAAAGAAGTGTGCTCCAAGTCCTTGGGCTGTTGAACAGAATTCAACGACACTTGAATGGATGGTTCCAAGCCCTCCGTCATTTCATAGTTTTGAAAAACTTCCAGCTATCAAGGAAAGCATTTAGGCCGTAACCGCACCCACATTAACTAAGCCGGTAATCCGAGATTAGCGCGATAATCAAATTTACCCCGGGGCTGTTTTGACGGGTGCGAGAATCTAGGTTTGTGTACTTGAAAAAACCACTGTCACCGCACCCGGCAGCCGTCTCTAACTGAGCACTTTAAGTGAGCACTATTATCGATGTAATAAACGTTTAGACCACAGACTGCCTCGATGCCTGCAACATGCATACAACGTGGATTGCCATGCACACTTTGATGAAGTTTGCCAGGGAGTTTAGTGATCTCGCGCGAGGGCCATTATCGATCCAACGTCTACTGTTATATAGGGAGGGAATGAGGCGCAAGTAATGTGACCAGTAAGGTGAACTCGACCATCGAGCGAGAAATCTTTGTGTGGGAATATCGATTGACACATTCCGGAAGTCACCACGGGGATAGTTCGGTAAGAATACGGCATCAATGGGTTGGATGATCAAAACTGTGTCGTGGAAACCTGTAGTATCGTCCTCTCTCCCTGTTTTGAAGGGTTTAAGATCAGAAAAAGGTAAAAAGCATTTTAAAGGTAACCAGCTCGTAAGCATTAGAGCTCGTAAAGGTAAACAGCATTTGAAGGTAACCAGCTCGTAGCTCGTAAAGGTAAACAACATTTGAAGGTAACGAACTCGTAAGCAGTAGACCTTGTAGAGGTAAACAGCATTTTAAGATAACCAGGTCGTAAGCATTAGACCTCGTTAAGGTAAACAGCATTTGAAGGTAACCAGGTCGTACGAATTGAAGCTTGTAAAGGTAAACAGCGGGTAAAGTAAACAGCCCGTAAGAATTACAGCTCGTAAACATGCTCGTAAACATAAACTCGAAGCTTTCAAACCTGCGACAGTAAATAGCTCGTAAACATGAACAAAGGTAAACATCGAATTTACTAGCCAGCTACCTGCGACTGTAAACATAAACTGCCAGCTTTTTGACTGTCTACCTGCGACGATAAATAGCTCATAAACGTGAACGCCGGTAAACATCGAATTTACTAGCCAGCTACTGCGACTGTAAAGTGCTGTTAAGGTAAACAGCTCGTAAACATAAACTCGAAGCTGTGAATTACAGCTCGTAAACATGCTCGTAAACATAAACTCGAAGCTTTCAAACCTGCGACAGTAAATAGCTCGTAAACGTGAACAAAGGTAAACATCGATTTTACTAGCCAGCTACTGGGACTGTAAAGTGCTGTTAAAGTAAACAGGTCGTAAACATAAACTCGAAGCTGTGAAATACAGCTCGTAAACATGCTCGTAAACATAAACTCGAAGCCTGTCGTAAACATAAACTCGAAGCCTGTTAAGGTAAACATGCTCGTAAACATAAACTCTAAACTTCTTGACTGTCTACCTGCGACGATAAATAGCTCATAAACGTGAACAAAGGCAAACATCGAATTTACTAGCCAGCTACATGCGACTGTAAAGTGCTGTTAAGGTAAACAAGCTCGTAAAGGCAATGAACTCGCAACCAAACCGTGAGCCACTCGACTGTAAACAGCTCATGAAGGAAAATAGCTCGTAAGAAGACAAGGCTTCGCATTTAAACCGCTCATGAAGGAAAATAGCTCGTAAGAAGACAAGGCTTCGCATTTAAACAGCTCGTGAAGGAAAATAGCTCGTAAGAAGACAAGGCTTCGCATTTAAACAGCTCGTGAAGGAAAATAGCTTGTAAGAAGACAAGGCTTCGCTTCAAAACACCTCGTGAAAGAAAATAGCTCGTAAGAAGACAAGGCTTCGCCTCAAAACACCTCGTGAAGGAAAATAGCGAGTAAGAAGACAAGGCTTCGCAATCAAACCGGTTGTCGTGCGAAGGAAAACAGCTAGTAACATAACCGAATCGTAAATGTATGGGTTCGACAAACCGCGAAGTAAGCGAAAGGTAAACAGCTCGTAGCTATTTCGATAAGTAAAGGTAACCAGGTCGTAAACAATCCGTGACTCCTGCGAAAGTTTTCAGCTCGATAGGTTTCCAGGTCATGAAGGCAAACAGCTCCATGCATAACCGTGAGTCGTGCGACAGTAAACTACGAGTAAAGGCAAACAGCTCGTAAGGGTAACCAGGTCGTGAAGGCAAACAGCTCACAAACTAACCCTGCGACTGAGCGACTGCTTACTAACCGTGAGTCGCGCGACTGTAACAAGCTTGTAAAGGTAAACAGCTCGGACGTAAAACAGCTCATGAGAGACTTGACTGTAATGAACCACGACTAAAAGAAGACGCAAATCAAATTCGGTAAAATGTAAACGAATGAAAATTTCGAGAGCTGGTGACCGAGAAAAGCGAACATGACCACGAGCAGTAGAACAAAACAGTAACGATATTTGCATGTAAAGTGCCTCGGCAACGATACCATACATATCAAGTGCCTCCCTACTCCCAAGGAACTGAACACTCTACACAATCTAGAGGGCACGGGAACTCTGAGTCCACCCAGTAAAGTAACACTGGGTCTACCGCACCCACTGAGCGAGCTGCAAATAAATCTGAGATCATCTTCTTGACAAGCTTTCGCTTCGCTTTGTGACCTGTGACTGCGAACCCGGCACATATCAGCATGGACAACTCGAAGATCGAATCAAAATCTGCTTCTTCGCCGACATGTAATGCATCTTCCCACCACTGCAAGCACAATTCGTGCCACACAGGAAACATCATCTTCAATTCTTCTGGGTCGATTTGCATGCCCCAAGTCAGCTCTGCACCAACAACCTCCCACTTATCTGAACCGTCAACTCGATGTACCTTCACTACGGGCAGAGGCTCATCTGCACACCAGTCCACATCGAACCTCGGCTGTGGAGGTAACTCCTCTTCCAGGGTCCACATTGGCCTTCCTGCAGCAATTCGGTGTGCATATCAGTAAACCCACTGAACATCGAATTGAAGCTCAGACTGTAAACAGCACACGAAATCGAAGTCCTGAGTTCTCACCCATGTTGTATACTGTCTGATACCGAAAACTTAGTTTCTGACGATGTTGAGACGACTCACTAAACAGTGACAGTGGAGGACAGAATTCGAAAGAAGCCCAGCGAAGATGCTCTAACACAGTGCGATAGAGGTACCCAGCCGACGTTCGACCTCAAGCTGATGTGGTAAATTCAACCACTACAGCCTAAAAACAGAAGATTTAAACCGAACTTCGAGTCATTTTCTACGTTTATTCAACCACTACCGACTATCTGTCTGGACCCATATTCGATGCAGTGATACATCGAGAGCGAAATCAAAACAAGTGTAATAGCGAGTGCTCCTCAATACAGCAAGACCGAAATAATTATATACACACCTCAAGGGTCCTTGAAGCATCAAGGAGCTGAAGACGACTCCAAAAATGCTGCTAACGCTTCTCTAACTTCACTACCACTCTCCCTGGCCTCGTTATGAGCTCGATCCGTGGTCGCTGTCACAGAAGACGTGGTGACAGCCGAATCTACACAAACCACAACTCTATGGTGCACAAGGAAATTATGTAACACGCAACAACACTTCACTATTTCCGCTGCCCATTTCACACTACTGGTGATCCCAACACTCAGAATTGCAAAGCGACCTTTCAGAAGTCCGAAGGTTTGCTCAATACAAACTCTACCTTTTATCTGACGTTCTGTAAATAGTCTATGTACATGTGGTGACCTCGGATTCAATGAGAATGGGGGCATTAACCACCTTTCCATCGTGTAACCGGAGTCTCCTAACAAATACGGGTGAAGCCGAAATCCATTAGGTAGTGTAACTATGGGCTCTGATAACACTTTGCAGTCTCGAATATGGGTCCACAATGCTGAGGTTCTCAGAACTCGTGAGTCGTGGTTCGACCCTGCCCGGCCGCAACTCACATCAAGAAAACGTCCTTCTGTGTCGCACACACATTGCAACACTAAGCTGTGG
The DNA here is from genome assembly GCA_036924285.1 of Asterella californica. NCBI lineage: Eukaryota > Viridiplantae > Streptophyta > Marchantiopsida > Marchantiales > Aytoniaceae > Asterella > Asterella californica. The sequence continues at coordinate 6,143,958 of JAYKYS010000003.1, forward strand.
TACTGTTCTCTGTTGTAATATTCTCCAGGAAGCTCTCTAGCTGGCGGGGCTCTGATTTTAATATGTGAGCCATCTATGGCACCTTGACAATTTGGAAGACCAGCTTTCCTAAGAAAACCCTGAGACACTCGTTCCATAGCAGATCCAGTAGGCCATTGGACAAACAAAGGACCAAGGACTCGATTCACAGCAGACACAACATCTGCAAAAACTTCTTGAGAGGTGCTCTCTCCTATACCGAACCTTTCGCCCACCTGAAAATGAGTCATGCCTGAGGTCAGTCTCAGTAATGCTGCCCCAACTCGAACCTCGGCGGGGACTGCTTTCCGATAATGAGTATCTGCTTTTGACACATGTGGCCCAAGTAGAGCAACAAGCTGAAGAAACAATGCCTTAGGCATTCGAAGGGTTCTAATCCATCGATCTTCTTCATAACTCTTCATGAGATAGTAGTCAAACCATATTAAAGATCTTGGCTTCACCCACCATGTATAATGCTCAGTTTGCTCGAGATGCTGAACGATAAGTTGTTGTGCCATGAAGACAACTCGCGTGATAGAGTCATGCACGGCCATAATATCAAACCACGATTCGAAGACATCATCCTCTTCCTCTTCCTCTTCCACTCTCACCCACTCCGCCACAATTTCTGTAACGAGCACAACCGCTGTAGTCACAACCACCAAGATAGCCTTCCTATCTGCAGAAGAAGGCAACAGTTCGAAATGTTTCTCAGTAGACAACTCGAATTCCAAACAGTAAGCAAGTGCAACTATAAACATGAACTCTGACCTAAAATATGATATATTGTTATTCTGAGGCTCGAACAAGCAAACAACTCAGCTCTTCGATTCGAAACTCAGTAGACAACTCAAATTCGTGACAGTCAGTTTGTGGAACTATAAACATGAACTCTGACCTGAAACATGATATATTGTTATTTTGAGCTGGAACAAGCAAACAACTCAGCTGTTCGAATCGAAAATCAGTAGACAAGTATAAACATGAACTCTGACCTGAAACATGATAGATTGTTATTCTGAGCTGGAACAAGCAAACAACTCAGCTGTTCGAATCGAAAATCAGTAGACAAGTATAAACATGAACTCTGACCTGAAACATGATAGATTGTTATTTTGAGCTGGAACAAGCAAACAACTCAGCTGTTCGAATCGAAAATCAGTAGACAAGTATAAACATGAACTCTGACCTGAAACATGATAGATTGTTATTCTGAGCTGGAACAAGCAAACAACTCAGCTGTTCGAATCGAAACTCAGTAGACAAGTATAAACATGAACTCTGACCTGAAACATGATAGATTGTTATTCTGAGCTGGAACAAGCAAACAACTCAGCTGTTCGAATCGAAACTCAGTAGACAAGTATAAACATGAACTCTGACCTGAAACATGATAGATTGTTATTCTGAGCTGGAACAAGCAAACAACTCAGCTGTTCGAATCGAAACTCAGTAGACAAGTATAAACATGAACTCTGACCTGAAACATGATATATTGTTATTCTGAGCTGGAACAAGCAAACAACTCACATGTTCGAATCGAAACTCAGTAGACAAGTATAAACATGAACTCTGACCTGAAACATGATATATTGTTATTCTGAGCTGGAACAAGCAAACAACTCACATGTTCGAATCGAAACTCAGTAGACAAGTATAAACATGAACTCTGACCTGAAACATGATATATTGTTATTCTGAGCTGGAACAAGCAAACAACTCACATGTTCGAATCGAAACTCAGTAGACAAGTATTAACATGAACTCTGACCTGAAACATGATATATTGTTATTCTGAGCTGGAACAAGCAAACAACTCACATGTTCGAATCGAAACTCAGTAGACAACTCGAATTCCAAACAGTCAGTAAGTGAAAGTATAAACATGAACTCTGACCTGAAACATGATAGATTGTTATAGAAGCTGGAACAAGCAAACAACTCAGCTGTTCGAAATGAAACTCAGTAGACAACTCGAATTTCAAAACACATCTGAAATAGGCTTCCTTACACAACGTCAAACATACAAATGGCTGATAGTTCGAAATGGGGGAACTGTACAAACTTCAAGTTCTGAGTGTAGATACCGATTCCAACTACAACAGTTTCACCATTATGAACTCTTCAGTTTCTGGTCAACGCGCTGCCAATGTGAGCCAATGCCCCTGCCATCTTATCTAACACACTAACAATTTGGCTGGATCGGACGTTAGCCCCTTCTTGTTTGCTCTTCTCTTGCTGGAGTTTCTGAGCTTCTAGTTCTCTATACAAACTCAACTTCTCTCTATCAATTTCGAGTTTTTGTTTCTCTACCTCAACTATGGAGCTAGAAAAGCACGTGAGAGTTTGGTTCAGAGCAGAAGCACTACGGCTCATTTCACGCTTCCGTTTTCCTGAGTTATGACGACTGGACTCCTTGGCATCTATATCTGTGGAATTCCTTACTTCAGAATCCGGTTGAGGACCGGGTTGAGGACCTGGTTGAACATCATCACTATCTGGACCTGCAGGACCATTACTCGGAGTGAGAGATTCGGCCATGCACGGCGGGGTTGTGCCAGGTCGAAGACCATACCAACAGTCAATGAGCGGATAGTGGTGCAATGGATAATTCAAGAGGAGTTTCTTCTCTTCACGTTCCTGCCGACTCAACGAGGTGTAGGGGGCATTTCCAGAGACCTTGTTGTGATCTCGAATTTTTCTGTACCCGGTTATCACTGTCTCCCACTTATTCTTTATAACAGTTATGTCCGTGATAACCACACCTTTACCACGAAGGAACGACTGAACCTGCTGAAGCTTGCTCACCGCCGTTATCATCTTCTTCAGACTTGAACTCCTATTCTGCTCCTCATGCTCTAATCACTTCGCCTCAATCAGGTGCAGCACTTGCCAATCTTGCCACACAAACCTACTCTGCTTTTGACAATTACCTGGCAGCGGCGAGCTTGGCTGAGAGGTACCATCGACCTCAGAAATTGGGATGGAATGCAATCGAACAACTGGTATCCGTGACACTCCTTCATCTCGTACTGCCTCCTCAGCTCCAACAACGTCGTCGAGAGGACTTCCCATGATTTCATGAAGATTCGGAGGTGGTGCATATACTCGATCATTGTGTGCAGCAGCCTGAAAACGAAATGGCAGCTCATGTCGAATCTGACTGTCGGGACTTAGAACTGACCCATTCGAATCATCGAGTTGTGTCCCTCCAGGCACCGGAGGCTCATCTGCAACGAGATCAAACAGTTCTAAAACCCTTCGTCTCAAAGCCATTTGCACTCTCCACTTTACAATACTCGAGAATGAAAGTAACGTTACGACACTGTAAATTACGGCCGAAACTGCAAACGCTGGAGAGGCTTCACACAACGCTAGCAACTGAACCGCAATATGCGTCATTTCTCTCTTCTGATACACACAGCGAAACGATTCTCTTACCGCGAATGCTCAGCTCTGGTGACTCGGGCATTTCCCGCTCCATTTCTGCACATGTGGACACCGAATTGCTCGAGGAGCTACTGCCTTCCCGCTCCATCGCAGCACAGCCTAGAATTCGTGTTAAACTCACATGCGCGGGGAGGGACCAGCACTCGTGCGAAAGGTCAAAAATCTGTGCCGAAGCCCAGACCTCACCCTTTTCGAGCCTGTCTCGCAAACGGCAAATTAAGCGTACGGATCGACTTCCTGCGGCCACGGAGACTAAAACCGGATACTGTGCGGTGAACACGTCTATCTCCAACCGTAACCGTAACACGCGTAAGGGGAAAAACCGGCTTAGTTAATGTGGGTGCGGTTACGGCCTTAGACATCTTAACAATTTGTGCAACTTAAGCACTGACCCAGCCCGCCCTATACAGACCTAGTCCTTATAGGGCGGAGCCTGGCCCAAAAGTTATAGTTAGGGACTTGACCGATCCAGATCCTCTTTTTCAGGGTAGGCGTCCCCGCCTACCCCTTCCTGTATTTGGCCCTCCTTCTAGTTCTATTTGTATTTGATGACAATGTCATATTTTATCTATCTATCATATCTTTTTCCAATCTATGTAAGTATACCTTCCTTTCCTTTCGCTACGTACTTTTGGGACGGTTTCCCCGAGTTTTCAAAGATGAAGAGTTTTCAGTTACTAAGATAAGAAAAACTGACCCGAACAAGCGTTTTATTTAGTAAGAAATATTGATGAAGCTACTGCAAAAGCAGCTATTTTACAAGTCGAGAGTTAAAAAATTATGTTAAATCTTCGTGTAATGGCTGCTAATCAATTGTTTAGAATTCCGACATCAAGAAATTATTTTATCCACGAATAGTGGGAAAATTGGAATACTGCCTAATCATGCTTCAGTTTCAACTGCATGAGATATAGGAATTGTAAAAATATGTCTTGATGATCAATGGGTTTACTATGGCATTAACGGGCGGCGTCCGGAATATCAGACAGAGGCCAAGGGAAAGGATATTTTTAGCGACAAGTATAGACAAACCAAAAGTTAAACCCATTTCTTTATAAAATAAAATAGTAATTAATAATGAGATTGTAATAAAAAATATTTTTATCAAATAAATCAATTGATTATTGAAAAAAATAATATTTTCAGATACTGCTATTCAATTACAACCAGGGCATCCATATATTTGTATATTAGATAAAAATTTGCAGATAACTTTGGATGGGAAAATGCTCTTTGTGGTTCCTGATACGCCCAAGCCACCTTCTTACTATAAGGGGCTGCCGCCTTCGCCTAGGCGGGCAGGCGGTAATTTATATTAATATCGATTTTTTGAAAAACCTGAAAAAATACCATTCCGGTAATATTTCTAAAGGAGTTGCAAAAGGATTCGCAAGTTCATCAATCATTGAAGGTTCTAAAACAGCTAAACCTACAGTACATGCAATAGTACCTAAAATAACTACTGGGAAAATATATAAAAGATCATTTGGCCAAGCAGGCTCACCACAATACTTATGCCCCATACCCTTAGCTAATTTAGCTCCTCCACATTTTGAGTTAAGCGATTCACATTTAATTGATGAAGATTTTGAATCCATATTATAGATGGTGACATTTTTTTTGCAAGATCTAAAGTAAGATTGAGCCTACGTAAACTTTCAATTAAAATACTCTACCGATTTTCTGTTATAACATCAAGTTTATTATATAAAAGTTTGTTTATGGAAATTTTGAATAAAGGAATCGGATGTAAGTAAGGCTAATGCAACAGCGGTATTAATATCATTTGTTGGTGCAGCAAGTTCACCATTTGGTAATTCAACAACTCGTCAAGGAAAAAGAGCACCTAACCATTTTGATACGAAAATAAATAAAAACATAGTTCCTATAAAAGGAACCCAAGGACAAGTCACGGCAAGACTAGCCGTTTATTATTACGATAAATCCAGGTGAACGAATTTTAAACCTCCAAGGCAAAACGCCATCATCTCCAATTAAGAAAATACCTAATTCTCCTTTAGGTGCTTCTACTCTTACATAATGTTCTTGTTTTGATAATTTAAAAGTTGGCGAAGGTTTTTTACTAATAAATTGATATTCAAATAAATTCCGCTCTGAGTTTTTTCCTTGACTAAGTCGGCGTGTTTCTAAATTTTCAAAAGGTTCTCCAGGAATTGCTTTTAAATCTTGTTGTATTATTTTCACAGATTCTTTCATTTCTCCAATTCGTACTACACAATGAAATTTAAATAACCTTTTGAATTTTTTTAAAATAAGTTGTATCTTATTTAACCCAATGAATAAAACTAACGCTAATGCTAAAGCACTAAATAAAAGAACAAAATAACTAATTATGGTAAGCATAAAAATCCTAATATCTCTTCTCGAGAAATCAATTCCTGCCTTATATTTTTTTCTACCTGAAAAAGAAATGCAAAATTTGTATTAATTAGTTGAAGGCCTTTTTATTACCCCCAGGGGAATTCGAATCCCCGTCGCCTCCTTGAAAGAGAGGTGTCCTAGGTTTTTCTTAAAGTAAAAAATCATTGAATTTTTTGTCACAATAAAAAAATTTGAAACTTTCAACTTTCTGTTTACTATGATAAAACAAATTAGTTCCGAATTCTTTTCCCAAATATAAAGCCGTGATTAAACCTACTTCACGATAAGCAAGATCTAATTGAAAATGAAGAGAGTTGTTAATAGTATCATAAAGACCTTAATCACCTTGACCATCTTATTATTATTTTGTTAAAAAAAAGATGGAAAAAAACTAAATTAATTTTTAGTTAATAAATGAGCCCAATGCATAAAAACATGCATGTTGGGTGCTTAAACCAGTGAAAGATAAAAAACAACTGTTTTACCAATAATATCTACGGTTGAAATCCGTATAGCCCTACTAATTATTCCAGATGCTCGCCAAAGTTGAAAAAATCCAGAGGTTATTTGTATTCCTTGAAAACCCCGCCAACATCGTCATTTAAAATTTCTTAACCTGGCAGAGAAGGGATTTCGTGATAAATCCGGTCACTGGAAACCTAATTTTGCTTATTTTCAGTATCCTTAAAGCAACTCGGTTGCGCATAGCCTCCATTCTACAAGGCCTTGCCAACTATTACCATCTGGCAAACTCTAAACGCCAATGTGTGAGGCTGCAGGTTGCAACTCGCCTGCATGAAGCTGGAATCGCTAGTAATCGTCGGTCGACCATATGACGGTATAGTCCTATGATAGCTACACCCCCTAATTTGTTAGATATACTTCGAAGAATCGCATAGACTGGTAAGAAATACCATTGAGAGTAAAGGAATGGATGGATCCCTGTGGGGTGCCGAAGGTTTCCTGGATGTCAAAGTTGATCCTTTTCACATTAAGCATCTTGCGAATTTCTTCAATAACCTTATGGTCTGTTATCTACTCTTCCAGCGTAGCACACAGTACGTGGTGGTTAACGTTATCAAAAGCTTTCCTCACATAATAGTCGAGAAAGTTTCCATGATCCGTGAAAAGAAGAAAGCACGAAGTTTATGGCAAGACGATTATCGATTCTTAAACAACCTACATTTTTTACATTTAACAATCATTTGATAGATTATCCAACTCCGAGCAGTATAAGTTATTGGTGGGGTTTTGGTTTGTTGGCTGGTCTTTGTTTAGTTTTGAATATTTATATATACATAAATTCTTTTAAATAGAGAAATTCTTCCTCGAATAGCTATATTAGATAAAATATCTTTTTCAACAATAGTCCAAAATATTATTACAAAGTAAAAACGACCTCTCTGGATAAATTAGAAAATGAATTCCGGAGAGGTTTTTTACAAAAAATCTATACTAATATAACTAAAAAATTTTATATTTCATTATTTAAAATCCCTAAAAATTTGGATTTGTTGAAGTTGAATTATTACGTGGAAGTGTAAGTGTAGGTCAACCTACATTAACTCAATTTTATAGTTTACATACTTTTGTATTACTTCTTTAAACTGCAATATTTATGTTAATGCATTTTTAATGATTCGTAAACAAAGTATTTCAAGTCCATTATAATTCACGTAAATAAATTACAAAATTAATGGACGAGCCGTGTAAAAAACAACGGTGAGATCCTAGGGGTTACTTTTATCCCTAGGAAGTCAAAGAGACCGACGCGTATTACCACCAAAAGGTACTTAGCTCTTTCCCTACTGCTTGATAACAAGCAGTAGAGAAAGAGCCGATTGTACTTACTAAATGCTCATCCTTTGGCAAGTTTTTGACTTTGACGGAGTCTATCAGGTCATCTTCAAAGGACTGTATAATAGGCTGGCACGAAAATAGTACTATGACCTCCTTCATGCAGGCTAACATCAAAATCGGCAATACCAAATCGACCCGATAAAACTACTGCAGAACTGGGATACTAGCCGCCACTAGTCTACCTAGATGCCTTTGATCATTCCTCTAGTCTCCTATGGGAGCCGGATCTTTGAGAGCCTCCGGGCTACTCTTTCAAATCTTTTTGGAAACAGAACTCTTTTATCATAGAAGTCGATCTACTATTAACGTGAGATTATTTATGAGTCGCGTCGGTTCTGAAGCTCAGTGGAAAGCCATGAAACAAGTATGCGGTAGCTTAAAACTAGAACTAGCACAATACCGTGAAGTAGTCACTTTTGTTCAATTTGGTTCAGACCTGATGCTGCGACTTAGTATTTATTAAATCAAATTCGTTTGAGACTTGGATATATGAATGTGAGAGAATAGAAATTCATAAGACTGCAGGAAGCTGGCAAAAGAACTTCCAAAAAGATTACGTTCAACAAGCAAATCTCCATCTTTCAAAGCGCCATCAATTAATTCCATTATACGGCAAACGTGCTCATTTTCTTCTTTTGGGTTTCTATTTTTAATGTATTAAAAACCTCGTAAGCTTCCAATAAGGATTTCGGAACGGAGAACCCGTTTGCACATGCTAAAGAATTGGGCGATGAATATGCTCTCAAAAATCTTTTTTGGCCTTGCCCCTTGTCTCAACAATTTTCGATGGAGAGTTTAGGTCAACTAAAATTTATTTTATTAACAACAATAATTAAAATTGATAAAAGCTCTCAATTTCAAGAAATAAATAAAGAAATACCAAGACGGAATTCAAAATTGAAAAATGATCGCTAAATGGATAAAAGTTACTCTAGAGATAACTGGCTGATCTTCTTCAAGAGTTCACATCGACGGGAAGGCGGCTCCTACTGGATCATTCAAGGGGTGAAAACTCTGATTATGATGTAATTCTTGCAGATGAGGAAAGCTTTTGGTAACGTTAACCACCACGTGCTTTCGCACTTTAGCGTCAGTTAAACGTCCAGAAAGTGACTTCCTATTAATAGATAGTAGAGTTCAGCCAGTGAGACAGTGAGTTTTTTTTTTCTTACTGTAATAATTAAAAGAGTATCTCAGTTAACCTAGCCCCAAGATTTAATAAATATTGAGTCGCAGCATCAAGGTCTGAACCAAATTGAGCAAAAGCGGCTACTTCACGATATTGTGCCAGCAGCCGCGGTAAGAAAGAGGTTGCAAGCGTTATCCGGAATGATTGGGCGTAAAGCGTCTATAAGTGGCTTTTTAAGTGCGCCGTCAAATTCCCAGGGTCTCCACAAAATTTTGTAAATCTTCTTGTAAAATACTAGAAGTACAAGTAGAAGTTAATACAATTAAATCTGGGAGTTCTTGTTTGTCTTTTCGAGTGATATTATCCACTGCTTTTTCTTGAGATCCGTGAGCTAATACATGACTGATCGACAATACTAGCAGTACGGTTCTGTGAGAAGTTTGGGGACAGAAATGGCTTCTTCATCTGGCTGCATTACGTCAATATGGTTTCAATAATCCATTGGGTATCAATTCTTTTGTAGATAAAAGTAGCTTTTTATCCCTATATTTACGGCAAAGACTTTTTTATTTTGATTTGGCAAGGTGATCTCTGGGCCTCTAACCTGGCGGTTAGAGGCCCGGAGGACCAAGAAGGAACACTAAGTTCAATGCAAATGGTAAAAATTTCTTCGGTTTTGCAAATTCATCAAGCACAAAAAAAATTACTTTATGGAGCTATTCTTACCTATCCTACAACAGGGGGAGTTGGAAAAAAATGCCTATTGATGTTCCGAAAGTAGTGATTTTTCACTTTAGCTGGAAAATGCAATCTGATGTTTGGTGTACTATAAGTGAACAAGGTGTTGTAACTCATATTACTGGTGGAAATTTTGCACAAAGTGCTACTAATATTAATGGTTGACTTCGTGACTTTTATTTAAATTGTAAGTTCGATGATTTACTTCACGGGCGAGGTCTCTAGTTCAAGTCCAGGATAGCCCAGCTGCACCAAGATAAATAAAAAAAGCAAAAATTTTGAACTTGTTTTTTAAACCATTCTTCATCGTGTTTACCATAAGTTCCACTACAACTAACACAAAATCCCATTTCAGAAACAAAAATTTTTGGTAACTGAAGCAACATGTGTTGCATCACCGAAACACTCTGAACAAGAGTTATTGAAATCTATTGACCCAGGTCATATTATTAGAGGAACACTTGATGCTGTCAAAGTAAAAGATCGTCAACAAGGGCGTTCTAGTGCGTTCTATATTATAATCTCATATTACAAGAATTTGACTATCTAAAATTGAGGTCATTATTTTTCTCCTTAATCATAAAAGAAATACCTCCTCTTCTTTGTGCTTAAAATATGCACCGCTTCTTTAACAACAGCAGTAATAATATCACCAATATTTGCATATTTTTGATTGTTTGTTCTTATAACTCGAATACAGATAAGAATCTATCTTAATTTTACAACTTTGGGCTAGCGCTATTGGGTAAAATGGAATTAGAAAGCAGAATAGTGAAAGCTTTTCTTCTGACACCCAAAGTGCTGCTCCTAATATCCAACGAATCGCTAATGCTTTTCCTTGTGTGGATTTAATTTTTAGTGTAACTTCGTAGGGATCTTGGTAGGGGGTTCCGTATCGCCTGAAGTTCTTTTTCTTGACCTATACCCTGAACCAGACGTGCAAGAGTTCCGGGTTCGAGCCCCGGGCAACCCCTATCTTAATATTATGATTTTTTTCTCACCTAAAGCAATAGCATGATGCACTAAAAAGATATTTGGTAGGCTTTACGCGCTTCATTTGTAGCTAAGCACCAAGGTTGTTAGGTTGTCGTTTTAATACCAAAGGTATTTTTGAAGACAAAAAAAGGAAAAAATTTGATAAAAAAAGGACACGAGATTAAATGACTGACAAAGAAGGCACGCTAAGGTCTCGGCTAAAGCCAATTTCTATTTTTTTGATCTTGCGCTTCTTGAAAGCTATTTCACTAGTACTAGTATGGCCCGCATTATGACTGACAGCAAGTTTGTGTTGTGTTACAGTGGTTTATTACACGAAAATATAACAATTGTTGAACGTTCCAACCAGTGCCAGAGGCTACGTTTGTTCGTTGCAGCAGTTTTTTCCGCCTTCCGTCTTGTTCCAAATTTTGTTTTCAGACTTGGATTTTCGACATGTAGTGAATATGGCGATGGTACACCACAGAATTTTATTTCATTCTGCTGTGGAAAAGACTACGTTTTACATTACCCTACTCTAAGCTACAAAACCTGAAAGCTGAACCCTGTCCCGCCTGGAGAGGGAACGCCTCCATGGTCTTCCATACAAACCACGTTTTACTTTTCTCTACTCTAAGCTACAAAACCTGAAACCTGAAAGCTAAACCCTGTCCCGCCTGGAGGGGAAACGCCTCCATGCTCTTCTATACAAACCACACCGAAAACACAAAATCATCCGTGCACAACCTTCTCAGCTGAACAGAAATCTCTTTTTTTGCCTCAAACGTCTATCGGGAAAGCATGGTCGGAGCCCGTGCTCCTCAAGAAAACCTCCGTCAAAAAGATGAAATCTGGCAACATGTCAATGTCGACAGAAGCTGCAGTCCCCTGCCTCGGCACTAGCGGAAGTGTAGCATGTTCGGCATGCCCCTCCTGCACGGGTTGTGACTGTCTTCATTAAAGTAACGATGTTGACAATTAGGACACCGTCTGCTGTCTCTGAAAAAAGAAATTGTTGTCCACATCTTCTGTCATAATGTCATGCGGCCTCGTAAAAAAAGTCCAGAGAGCATCGGACAGACGTTTTTGTATACCCGCCTGCATTAACCACCTGAGGGAAGCAGTATACTTTCCAGAAACAAGCATACTACGAAGACAACGCGCAAGTGTGTTAGATAGCGGATGTGAAGACTTATAACGATTGAACTGTAAAGCCCTCGGCAGGATGTTCATGTACTCGAGTTCGACTATGTTCTTCGTGTCTGCAGCGCCGAGTAATGTCTAAGTTCTCACCCATCATTCATCATGACCTTAGAGATATTTTTGCTCGTTGCAGTATGATGCGGTTCAGTGTCATCCTCCAAGCAATACCCAATCATCCCAACAAAGGTATGGAGACCTTTGTTGGAAAGAAGCTTAACACACCTTTCCCCACCTATTGGTCTATTCTTCTCCCAACCCAAAGCGTCCACAACACATTTCTTGATATCTGCGGCAGACTTCGCATACAAACAAATAACGCCCTGAAAGTGAACCCTAAACAAGAACGCTATCGGTGTACCTCTCCTCTCTACAGAAAACAAGCCAGACAAACACTTTGCATGAAGAAAATCGGAGAGAAGGGAGAACAAATCTAACTCTAGGTCTGCCCCGGTCCTACACACAGTGACCGAGGTCTCAAGTGATGACCTCTTTGCACTCGCCTGTCTACAGAGAGACATCTTGCTCAAACTGAAGAAATGACGACACATATAACTGTTATGCTTCAGGTCGAGACTCTCACAGATGCAAGACAGAAACGTCTTACGGTATAAGGAGTGGACAGTAGGTTTTAAGAAACCATCATCACGAATAAAGTAAGCAGGATAAGAAAACATACGGAACCTCCGGTCCTTGAGGTATAAGTAAAACTTATCGGAGGAATAAGCAAAAAACTGATAAGGCCTAGCCAAAGTCTGTAGTGGAGGGTTGTGGACAAGGCATGAGTAGCAAGTTCTCCCTATCTGCACATAGTCGAATTTCAGTAAAAACGACTGAATGTATATGGAGAAATCCAATTCAAGATAGATACAGGATCTAGTCAGTTGGAGAACGTAGTTATCAAAACTGAGCATGGACCGTTTTGAACTAAGAAAAGAATACTTCGGTGGATCTATAACCAAATGCAGCACATCGAAGCAGTCAGGAGCGAACGCTAAAACATGTGAGCCATCAGGCAGCGGGTCTGCACGCTGCTGCTCAGAATCCGAATCCGACATGAGACCAACACAAGCAGTTTCTCTCATCATCGACCCCTAGCCTTATTTCATAATAGAAGAAAAAACCCACTTGGAACTTGCCGACATTCTTATCTCAGAGGTAGACGTGTAGTGTAGCTCGGCCGCATGGTCGCCTCTAGAACAAAACAACAGCGCCAGCGAGCATGAAAAACAACCACAGACCTGAAGCCATGCCTCCAACGACATGAACGTGACCACCACTCACCTACGACTCCACCTCGAAGAAAATACAACATCGTCAGCAGCGAAAGAAACGCAACGACCAGAAGATCCCCAATCTTAAACCGCCTTCAACACGACCAAGGCCGTCAATGCAACGTGGAAACCAAAAAAAACAGTGCGGCGGAGGCAGGACTCGTCTCCGACTCCCTTCAATCAAGCAGTAAACCGAGAAGGAGCAGAAATCAAAACAAAACAAAGGATGCGGTAAGACAAAGAAGAACTTGACCAAGAAACAGGAAAAAGGAGCACGGTCAACTTGTGACATGAAATTGAAAATGGCAGAGAAGTCGTGACCGCCTACAAAATAAAACACAACACCAAAACAAATCCTCGCTAAAATGCAGTCACAACACCACCAGTGACAAAAAACCAAAGCGGCGGTTTGCATGAAAACGACCGCCCGCACGAAAAGCACGGCAGCTCCCGCCCCCATCCTCTCGCATTTCCCCTCCAGGGCAAGAGCGTGCAAGACCACCGCCGCTACACCTCTCCCTCTCGCACTTCCTTTGCTTTCCCCCTTCCGAGACGACAAGCCCGCTAACCAGAAAAGAGTCCGTTACACTTCTCTATTTTTCTTTTTTGTCGTCTTCCCCCTCCAGGCCTAACGGTCACTTTGCACGCATAATCACTTCGCAAGGCTGAAATTGTGCGTCACTTTATGATATATTACACCTGTGCCATCTAATTCCAGAGTTTTTTTGCACTTGCAGGCGTCGGATATCTTGCGGTATGAAAATGATTGATCAACATTTCAATAGTATTCGATCTTTATTACTATAAGCACGTGCAATCAAAGATAATAATCTACAAATATAAATAATAATAGAAGTCTATTACTATTTATTGGTATCAGTATAGCAGTTCCTGATAATTGACAAGCTACTCTACCCTTCAAGAGGACCCAATGTACTATAGTTAATATTCCTGACTGATATGACTGTTATCACAGTTCCATTCAAAATTACAGAAGAATGGTAGATGATTCTCATATTCCAAACCACGAAAAGACTCCATTTCAACTGATAGATTATTCTCATATTCCAAGCCAACAAGCAACAGCTTGTTGGTAACCCCATCCGTCCGTAGCTCGGACGGCACGGGGTCGAATCTTCCTGCCGGGAGATTCATGCTGTGCAAGTGCAGCAGCACCCGGCTTTGGATAGCTCCAGTTTAAAGAAGACTAAAAGCAAATCAAACCAAAAGAATATTTCATAATCCAAGATTTAAACAACGCGCTCCGCTGGAATATTTGAAAACATCTCAATCAGGATGTCATTATTACCATCTTTTAGGAAAATAACCATATATATACTTGATAGCTGAAAACATTGTAAAAGATAAACATAGACAAATAGACTGATAATCTTTTGTAAAAATATCTTAAATTGAACTTTTTGCACATATACATGCTGATTGCTGAAATGCACATTTCATATTCGGATGAAGTGATATTTTCACCTGTTGAACATGTTGTTGCCAGTCAAATAATGCAAGTTAAGATGGGTGAAGTCAAGTCTGGCAAACATATTACGGTTGCGGTCAAGTAAATTCCCTGGAGAGCTTGAGTCTACATGACCGTGTACAGATGACTTGAGAACTCAATTTTCCTCTTCTGACTGATCGAGAAATATATTTATTTTTCGTCCCCATGAATGACCCAATCTGTACTGTATCATCTGACATTTGTCATTTGATACCTCTCGTTTGGTCAGACTGCAGACTGATCAACTATGTGGTTAAAAAATGGGAAAAGATTTGGAAAAGAGAAGAAGATAGATGTGGTTATTCAAGTCCTGTGAAGAACGGCAGCCACATTCATGTGAGCAGTTCTTCTGATTTTCCTTTTCTTTTTATTTGAATATATTACGTTACGTTACGTTTCTGCCTCTGATGAGCTTCCTTTTTTCATTTCCCGTTCGTTATTCTTGACATTTTCTTGTCGTCTTGGTGCTTCTGAGCCTCTCAACTAATATGCTCGTGCATTTTGTACATTTATTCATTATCTTATACTCTTCGTTGCATGGTTTTACTGGTAAAATATCACCAATAGTAGGTTGATGAAACATGAAGTTGAAAAGATTTATGTCTTGAATTGTCAGTCTTCATTCCGCTTGCTGCAATGAAGCAGAATGGGAATTCTTTAATAGAAATTTCCACCTGCTAAAAACTGTGTAAGTAAAACACTAACAAAACTTTGTCAGACTGTAAAAGGTCCTTATCAGCAATGGTAAGGTAACGTGGAGAAGATCAAATTTTATCCACTAGTGTAATGTTGCGGAGTCCTTTGTCCCTGGTGTGTCTTTAATTCTCTTACGAATATCATATCGGTCTCTTCACACTTACATCATATTCACTGGCATTTGTACCCAGTCCAGTGTCAGTGAGGTTCAGGATTTATGTTTATCTTCACCCTCCATAGTTAATAAATACAATTCTTGTACGAAGTCTTCATGAGGGTTACAAGGTGTATACGTGTATGTATCCATGTTTTCTGGGAGGTTCTGTAAATCATCCACGTCGATGTATCAGCTTTATATGGTGGGAAGATCCATACTTGCACAGAAGCTTTGCTGGTCCATGTCTGTACAATAACTTATTGAGACAGAGTCAATTCTAGTAATGGTGTGAAGTTACTTGTTAGGATAGAGTTTCGGTTCCTAGCACGAATGCGTGTACAATCTGATAACAATGCACTTTGGGAACATATGCATCCAAAGTGTACATCCGGATGCATACTCAACGGACTTTGGGAACATAAAATGAGACTTCTATTCACAAGTATGAACAGAAAGCTGTAAATGCACAAAAACCCATACAAACATCGGACTTTTCTACGGTGGATCTTCTAGGTTCGGAAGGTGTATCGGAATTAAAATATCACTACAAGCCATTTCATCTGGCAGCGGTTTAGGCTCGTAAGGACACTGGGGGCAAGACCTTCTTCTATACATGTATGATCACATTGACCCAGTTCGTTCCTTGTATTGAGTTTTAATATTTTGGAAACTAATAGTTCCATAATTCAGTTCAGAAACAATCACATGTTCTCTTACTTAGTCGGGTGCCACCTGAATAAATAAAATAGCCCTGTAACTCAGTAAAAATTACAGACATTTTTATCCTGATCTGGTGTCAAGTGAATAGTACCTCTAGAGGTTCATGAATTTCTTTTTGTTTCTTCGATCAAATGATACAGTATTCGAGCTCTAGTGATCAGATCTACGTATAGAGACGGTTGTCATTGTACTAAATTAATATTTAAGTAAAAACTGTCTATACTCCAAGGTAATATACGTAGGAGAATTCACGGTTTTGTTCTTGTTTTTTCTGAAACCCAAATATGAAGTTCACTAAAAACTTTTAGCACCGAGTTTTCTTCATCCATTATCCATTTTCTAACCGCTAGAAACCAGCCAACTCTGCTGCAGTAACCAGTATTTGGAACAAATTTATCCTTGTCATTTTCCCCACTTCTCATACGCAGCCCTGCAGGGGTGCATACATACTAAGCACCTTGCATATATATTCACCTCTTCCATCGAAAGATGGAGGAGGAAATTATCCAGGGGTTTAATTTATTACCTATCCCTTCCCTGCCGGAAGGGTTAGGTAATAAACTAATCTCACTGTAAATTATAATATAGATAGTTACTGGTTCTCGTATCTTTAGAAACGCTGCAGTCTACTCATGCCTTATGGTTTATATCTGGATCTTCTGACATTTTGATGTATAGACTAATAGTTAATATTTATAAAAAATGTTTGTTATTTTTATTCACTTGGTATATGATTTTTGATTACTACTTATATGTTTTCTCAATAACAGCAAATGAACAAAAGTTCTCAGACGTTCATCTTGCATGCATATTTGAGTGTAGGAAGCATACGTCAAAACATAACTTAACCTAAACTCTGAATTTATTGTATCATACCCTAAAGAAGATCTAACCCTGTAAGTGTAATTAGTTATTTTTTCTCACGTGATGATTTAAACTGCTTCATAACAGATTACCAATCAACACTAAGTAAACAAGGAGCTATGGGCTTGCAATGGAATTGTGAGGATATTCTTTAACGACTTTGATCCAGATCTAATTTAACTCATATTCATGGATATTCATCTCCCTTCCATCTGAAGATGGAAGAGTGCAGCGAGTTTAATTCATTACCTAACCCTCAGGAAGGATTACCTTCCTGAGGTACTAAATCCTTAGCATGCACTTGTAGTCTAGAAAACGCACTTGTTTGTGTTTAATTTATGGATTATTTTTGCATATTGTCACGAATGTAAATCTAAATATCATCTAATATTTAGCATAAAAACATTTATTATTTTCATAATTTACTTAAATTTCGCTATAATATATATATTTTTTAATAAAATAAAAAGAAAATAATTTCAAAAGTTCGAGCATGGTTATTAACTCATTCCTCCATCTTTAGCGTCCTTTCTCTTCTTCTACAAAATACAATATACAACGAAAGTCATTCCTTATTCTCTGTGTCAGAATACGCGTATATGTATGCTAACGCATAGCAACAACAAGAAGCGCGATGCAATGAGTACCAAACTGATCGAAAGACCCCATCCAACAAAGACCAACGCTTATAAGGAAAATGCGAGAATATGTGTTAACGTTTTCTCGTCTCCCTCTTTTCTGAGTTTCACAGCGACCCCTCTCCATCCCTAGCTCGCACTAACCTATTTTAATGCGACAACATAGATTATGCGACAAAAAATCCCATTCCTTTCCACTTCTCACAATCGACGTATAACTATGCTATAACTAACGAAGAGAATGATAGAGAAAAGATTTGCACTACATTAGCAATTACTCCTTTCCCGGTCACGGTTCTATGCGCTTAACTTTTCTGATCTCTTCCCGTAGGTCTGGTCACCAGGTGCAGTATTCTTTCCCTTTCGAAACCAATGTTTGAACGTTGAGCGGTTTGGAAATTAACTATTACCTTTGGTAACATTAAAATTAGTATGATTTGGTTTCTCTGCGCTCTAGTCTTGTCCGATGACTTGGTCTAGCACATGTGAAACTAGACCCATGCTACGAATGTAAGTCGGGGCAGTGCGGAAGGTCGGAGTCTTTGTAGCTCACACTCCAGGGTAGTGTTATTAAATGTTGTTATTTAGTATTATTTAGTCGACCGATAGTTACACTCTGAACACTGCAAAAATGATGCCACGAAAAGTTATTCATGGACTGGATGTCGCCCATACAAAAATTTCCCTCGCCCCTCGATTAGGAGGAAAGTCCAGCTTCCTTTTTCCAGTATGAACGCCTTGAGCAGAAAGGGTTTTCTTCAGGTGAAGCTCCAAACTCCCTCCTCCGCAGATTGTGGTGCAATCTTCTGAAGTCACAAGCTTGTATAGCAGGTAGAAGAAGAAAGGTCTGGGACAAGAAAAACAAAATTGATCGATATTTAAGTAACTCGGCAAAGAAATGAAGCTAGAGATCTGGTCTAGCTGACAACCGAGGACATGTCTTCCGAGTAAGATGCTATAAGCAGCAGGAAGAAATGCTTCTCTTCAGACCGTGTTCAGTCACTAATGTATATATTCCGGATGGATATACTGTGAGCAGCAATAGAAAGAAAAGCTTGTATTCAGATCTTTGTTCGATCACTTCTATGTATCGTCAAGGTGAGTATAAAGCATTTTGTAATATAAGATTCTCGAACGTGCAAAATCTCCTGAGCGAGCGAGTAGTTTAGTTGGTTGAAACACGCAAATTCCTTAGCTAGACGTGCGTGTATAAATTGTAGCTTGAGGAGTTGAGAGGCTTATTAGGTATAGTACACAACTATCAGGCATATGTCCTAGCACAACATATCCTCTGGCCCAACTCCCAGCATATTTTCAGCCAGGGCAAGGATCCGTTATCAGCGGCCACATGGTCGGTCATTGACAAATTGGTTTACGAAGACGTTGAGAATCTCCAGCAGAGTTTCTGGAACGATGTGCACAAGAGTGGAACAGGTGATAGATCACAAGGACTTCAATAGTTTCTATCTTCTAAGTGCTGGCTAGACCATCTAATATTCCATCATACTCTGTAATGGAAATGAATGGAGGGTTAGATAGATTCTGCACTTAGTCTTAGTAAGTTGCCCTGATCTAACCGTATTGCAGTTTGTTTTAGGTTGACTGTGAGAAGCATTGAATTACCAAACCGATTGCCGTCCAGCACGTCCACCACAAACCACGCGATGCAGTTACAGAGTTGGGGCAAGAACTCGAAGCTCTTTTAGTACTTCTTAAGGACCAAAATAATAAAAGACGATTGATATGAGTTATCTAACCAGTGGTGGAAAAGAGAGACAGACCTCGCGAAGGGGTCGAAAGAGCACAATGTTTCTCTTCTTTTGGAATCGCCTCCTGCTTGGATGCGAATCATTCCAAGTTTAGGAACGCTCGCTCGAGCGAGTGAAGATGGAAGAACGACGAGCTTTTTCAGATGATCTCAGAAATCGTGTCTAAAGTGGGAGCTCTTAGCGCCGTCAGTCCTTCTCGCACTTGTTCAAGGCAAGGAACAAGAAAGTTCTCGAACAATTCCACCATGCTTTCTCTATATTGTTTCTCCGTGTTCTACTGGAGTAGCAGTAACTGATATTTTGACCATTTTCTGAATCGCACGTAACACCCTTGAATAGATGATAAGACATGCGAAGAACTTTTTATGTGTTAAAATGTAGCCGCATTCTCTGTTTTTCAGTTTTCACAGAAAAGGTCTTGACTTTGAAACAGACTCTTTCTCTTGGATCCTCGGCAGGCGCTTAGATCATTTCTGTTCCAGTTAGGTAGACCACTGTAGGAACTTCCACTAATAACAGGGCCTCTAATTTACTACGACGAACTAGAGAAAAGATTTCTGTTTGTGGGCCAACCAAAGCTTTAGAACATCTCCACCGAACTCTTTAAGGCACAACTTAGAGATCGTCCTAGAAGTTTTTGTCCCAACCGGAGTCTTCATCTAGATTAAAAAGTTCGGAGTATACAAAGTCACAGCTTCTAAGGCATCTGTTTCACTGGTCTTGTTATGGTCGGAGAATACGGTTGAAAAGACTGGTTTTAAACCTGCACGTTGCGAGATTCAGACGTACACTCGTTACATTAGTTACAGAGGTTTCCGTTGAAGTTAAATTATATAGCTGCGGTGGAGATGCGCGTAGGTTGGCCGTAATCATTACATAGCGGAAAGGGAGCAAGGTTTAGAACCCAGAGGAAAAGAGTCGGAATGAAGGACTGACAACAGCTTTGGGTCCGGATCCAACGAGCCCTTTCCAAACCAAGCAATTCCCTTCCGAACCAAGCGATTTTGAGAAATATTTTGAGTTGCAAGAAAACTTCTGTTGGTCTGTTAGTCAGTCGTCCTGATAGAATTAGTCCAGTAATTTATTCGATACCATGTCAACTGTGAGATAAGAGTAGCTTGGAGGGGATTCTGAAATAGAAACCTTTCGGATTAAACTTTGAATAAGTTGCAAGGAAAGACCTTCCGATGATGCCGGGAGGGATCAGAGGCGCAACTTGGACCACTTTACAGAAAACGAGTACATCCAAGGATCTCATCGCTTGGCTCTAGAGATACAGGACAAAGTCATGTCAATTAAGAGAAGTATGAAGCATATGCTTGGATAGTCCGTAAAAGTTAGAAGCAAAAGCAAGCAAAGACCCGAGCACATATGAAACAGCGTGCAGCAAGGAAGCTTGAGGTATGATTCTAGGACCAAGGTAGCTCTACTGTAATCGTGTCATGTCATCCACTTGTGATGACATGCATGTTAGTGCTGGGTATGTAACGTAACAGAAGTCACGATCACAACTCGCTGGTAGCGGACCTCATAACTAGGGAAGTTGATCCCAATACGATAGATTTACAACTGATTTTTGAAGTAATATCGTGACTCGTCCTTACAACTGAAGACATGAGTAGTTAAGTGGGTGTAAGTTGACTAACATGTGAAAGCCGGTGGCAGAGGTCGTCCTGCTACTGCTTGTAAATCATCAATATCTTCTGGCAAGTATATTTGTATATCTTTCACTTCATTCTCATTTTCCGCTTCATATCTGTTGCAAACGTGAGTACCATCAGTTTCTTAGCATCTGGATCTAGTTGGCAACTTTATATCCATGAACTGGATGGATTTTTTGGGACATCGATGTCTCCTCTACAACTTGGAAATAGTCTTAATAAAATGATGTTTGCGGCTTACAGATGACCAACTTCTTGCATGAGTTGGAAAGCGAGATGTTGAATTGTCGGACTTCCATCACTGAAGCCACTCAGCAAATATCTGGACAAGTCCAACACAGATTTTGATTGAGAGGATACTCTACAGTATCACTATGACGTGGAGAATGTAAGGGGATAGTCGGTTGACGTTGCCTGCAACTACTATGAAAACTTTTCAATTTGAAAGAAATGATTGAGAAACGTACGGAACAAGACGACATTCGTGCTCCTTCCTTTCATCCAGTTCTTGGAGCCAACTAGCTACTGTTCTCAGTAGCTGCTCCCGTACTTGAATACTTCTGTCGTCGGCTAGTAGAGCCAAATACTGAGACTGGAACACGTCAAGCGAGGGACATAAGGTCGAGATCTAGGTCTAATTGAGTTCGAGTAAAGTTATGAAGGTCCCATAAGACCTTCATACAAAGAGACATTCAAGATAAACACAGAATGGAGAAGTTGAAATGAAAAATGAGTTCAAGTGTTGAGTGTTCATCGTTTCTGATAGATCATTATCACTCTTCTCTTAGGATCCGGATGATAAAAAGCTCTAATAGGTACAGTATTGGGATCCCGAAAGCTGTTAAATCATATATGCTTTCATGCGCACCACAAAGCACGAGTCTGCAGGGTGATAAGCTAATGTCACAACAAGGCGTTGAGGTATGAAACGACCAATTGCAGGTTTTACTGTTAGCTTGATTATGTATGTCGTCGTTCATGTAATCAGTCTATGTTTATCTATTTGGCACCGTCGCTATCTACTTCCTCTTTGTCATTCCTCACCGGTGTATAGCATGTAAACCAGCCACCCGCAGTCTATGACGATTGTGGGAGAGCGAGGGTATAAGCACTGGATTAGGTTCTTTGCCACTGGTTTCAACTTCGTGCCACAGATCTCACCGAAGAGTCTCATTGCTGCAAAAGTTTCCTGCAATTGTAAAGGTGCCAAACTTAGCTCGGAGCGAAGCGTGTGCAACGAAAGGATTTGTCACTTTAGCCCGCTAATCCCAGTCTAGCACGACGTACCATGAGAACTTCTGGATTATAGTCACAAGCAGCTGCAGTCCGTATTGTTGCTGTATCGGAGGCGAATGGATGAATCATAGCTTTGGATGTCTTGAGCAGCTCTTGGATAAGGTAGATCAGGAGCAGCCGAATATCTTCAGACTTTTCGACAATTATGATTCCTACCTGACCAACAATTATGCTCAATCAGCTTAGTCGACACAACACATGCCAGTCAGTCCAGATCTTTCCAACCAAAGAGTGCAGCCGGTTTCTCTCGCTTTCTCAAATGTATTAGTAAATTTGTGTTCTACACAGCAACCTCAGTATTCTTGTTTCCTGACCTTGGTAGATGGATCTTCAGTTGGAAGGAACTTGATCGGGAAACGCGATGATATAACCGGGATAATATATGGGAGCAGAGTTATCACAGATCTGTTGAAGGATAATATAATTTCACGTTCATTTTCTTTAACACTGTTCAGTTGTCTCTGTGGAATACCTGTCCTAACGGCCGCTCAGTTCTTTCTCCCTCTTGTGTGTCTGTTACTATCTCCTTCTTGTGTATCTGAGTTGTAACTCCCACTGATCCCATGTTTCCTTGTTCTTTCACTAAGACACCCACAATGACCTCGACTCTGGAGATGATGACTTATTCATTGTCTGATCCTATGTCCGCAGCTTCAGCTGTGTGTGTGAGCTCCTGCTAACTCTCGCGTTATTCAACATGGTATCGGAGCAAGGCAGCAAGATCCAAGAGAGAGAGAGCTTTTGCAAGGGGGCTTGACAGGAGGACAAGAGAGTCTGAGTGAAGATGCAGATGTACTCTTGACTGGGAGAGCAAAACGCGAATGTGGGCTGAGTTGTGATCAAAATTTTTCGGATTTTGAGACTATTTTACAGTTCCAGAGAGTTTGAAAGTCGATTTTGAAGGGTTTCTTGAGGTTTTTTGATGACTTCAAGGGCACCCACTTTCGGTGTCTTGTCAAGAAGGGTCGAATTAAGTAGGATACACCCTTTCTTGGATTTTTCGTGATGATGACAAATTACCTTAAACTCACTTTTGACCAACGTTTTGAGGGGGTTAGAGACGTTTTCTGCGAATTCTGAGGACACATTATTGGTAGAAAAAGGCTCCATGCCTTTTCCGATTTTGGACAACCTTTCCAACAAAATTTTTTTTGATCGATTCTGACCTCGTTTCAAACTGTCATCATACTTTGACCAAACTTTGACCCTCGATTTGAAGACCTTAGAGGTCTTTTTAGAAGAAACTAAATTTTCCGAGGTGTACCTCAATCCCACACCTTCCATATATTATAGGTCCTACTTTCACTCTGCCAACAATCATTCCAAGTTTCGTTCCATTTCGAGACTGTTCGGTTAGACTAGTTTCGCCACAGTGTACAATGACGTCAGTTATCATAACTGAGATTTTACTTTCTGATTCTCATAAGTTGAATACTTCGAACTACCCTATTTGGAGAGCTAGGGTACAAGCCATACTTGCTGGATATGACTTATGGAAGTTTGTTACTGGTTTACATGAGAGACCCATTGTTGCTGAAGAAGCTATCATTTGGGACAGAAGTGATCAGTTAGCACTTTTCTGTTATCAAGATGACAGTGAAAGATGCAGAACTAGTTGATATCCTAGATACAGAAACTTCGAAAGAAGCATGAAGTTTAGAGTTCTTAAGGATAAGCTCGCAACCTTGCAGATGCAAGAGGGTAAGGGCATTGAGGATCATTTTATGACCCTCAAATTTCTCTTACAGGACATCAAAACCTTAGGAGGAAGAGTTGAGAGTTCAAAAGCTATTCATTCGTTTCTTGAAAGTCTCCCTTCTGCTTATGGGACATTTGTGAAGGCTATGGAGGTACGTCCTCGAAAGATTGAGATGGACGAACTGGAGAGTTTGATGCTACAAGAAGAAATCAACATCGAACAGAAGAACAAAAGAAAAGCAGCAAGTGACAAATCTGTTTTGCTGCACATCAACAAACAGAGGGGAAACTTTCAGAGAAAGAGGAAACCATTTCCTCCCAACAAAAGGTGGAATAGCAGTGCTGGGCCAGTCAACCAAGGAGGAACATCTTCGGCATATGCACAAGGTGATAAGAAACATAAGAATGGAATCTGTCATTACTGTGATAAACCAGTCCACTTTGCTCGTGAGTGCAGATTGAAGGCAAGACACGAAGGTAGTGGTAAGGGCAAAAACAGAGCAAATCTTGCTCAGGCTAAGTCTCCAGGAGAAAGTAATGAGCAGCTGTTTTTTACTGCTCTATACACCAATAAGTTAGATCATCCATGGTGGATAGATTCTGGAGCATCTAACCATATCTCTTCCATTCGAGAGTGGTTCCACAACTTTCAGGAGATCCACCAGTGGACCAACGGTTGGTCTAGGAGATGGTGAGAGATACGAAGTTAAGGGACAAGGTGATATTCACTTCCAACTACTTACTGGAGCAGTATTTTGAGTTGAGGGAGTTTGATACATACCTGGTGTGGTGCATAACTTGCTCAAGGTTGGGAGGTTAGTCCAATCTGGTTTTTACATCAACTTCAACAACAAAGGCTGCAACATACAAGACAGTCAAGGTGTAGTAGCAAGAGGTAATGTGGTAGGTCATTTATACGAGCTTGAAGCTACTTCCTTACCTGAAGTTTTGCTTACTGCTACTGTACAAGAGAAGACGGATTTGTGACACAGAAGGCTAGGTCACATGAGTTCAGATAGAATGAACTTGCTGTGCAAGTTCAACCTAGTTGATGGAGTCCAGAAATAAGATTCTTTGCACAAGCCATGTGAGATCTGCTTGAAGGGAAAACAGGTTCAGAAGAAGTTCCCTTCAGCAGCAAGAAGGACTACAGGTCCACTAGACTTATTACATATAGATCTAGCAGGATCCATTGATCCTCCATCATTAGGTAGAGCTGAATATTACCTTTTGATAGTTGATAATTACTCACAAAAAATGTGGGTGAGGTTTTTGAGGAAGAAGAATGAAGCTTTCGCACACATGAAAGACTTCATAACCGAGGTTGAGCTTCAGACTAGCAGGAGTGACAGAGGAGGGGAGTTTCTGTCCAAAGCAGCGGAGGTTTTCTACGAGTCCAAAAGCATCATACGACAACTAAGTGCACCTTACACTCCACAACAAAACGGAGTGGTGGAGAGGAAGAACAGAGTGGTTGCTGAAGTAACCAGATGTCTACTCAAGGATGGAGGACTACCTAGGAAGCTGTGGGCTGAAGCATTTAACACTGCAGTATATCTTCTCAACCGAAGTCCAACAAAGGTGGTGGAAGGTATGAACCCTGAAGAGGCTTTCACAGGTATAAAACCTGATATCTCAAATCTTTGAGTTTTTGGGTGTAAGGCCTATGTACTTGTGCCTAGAGAGTTGAGGAGGAAGTTAGACGACTGCTCTAAAATTTGCACTTTCATAGGCTACACTGAACAAACGAAGGGATACAGACTCCTTGACAGTAAAGAGAAGATTGTCATTAGTAGGGATGTTTTCTTTGATGAGGCAAATCATACTGCTCATCTTGAGGTAGAGAAGAAGGAGACTACCACTACCTCCAATGGTACTAGTCTAGCTTTCAGATTTCTTCTTTCTGATATGTTACAAAATAATCAGTCTGATGAGAATGTACCAGAAGCTGTTAGAGGTGGTGTAGATGTTGATGTTGCTCAAATAGAACATATCGTGCACTAAACTTGAGTTGGTAGTAGATCTTCCCACACAAGTTACAATTCCAACTTCAGTATCTGAACAAGTGCTTCAACCACTTCCGAATCAAGTAAGAAGATCTACTCGAATCAAGAATCTACCTGCTCGACTTGCTGAGATGTGGTTGGCAGAGGCGATTGACAACGCAAAACCACTGAAGTTCGAAGATGCTATGAAGTCTGAGAAGTGGACAAAAGCGATGAAGGAGGAGTTTACTACATTGTAGAAAAACGATACTTGGTTCTTGACAACTCTTCCTGAAGGGAAGAAGTTGATGAGAACCAAATGGGTGTACAAAACGAAGTACCATGCTGATGGTACAGTTCAAAGATATAAGACTCGACTTGTAGCCAAGGGCTATCTATAGCAGCAAGGGGAGAACTATGATGAGACGTTTACTCCTGTAGCGAAGATGAGTTCAGTTAGGCTGCTAATAGCATATTCTATGCTTCATAACTAGAAAATATGGCAACTAGATGTGAAGAATGCTTTTCTGAATGATAAGATACAAGAGGAAGTATACATACAGCAGCCACAAGGTTTTCAGGTTGCTGGAAAAGAGCAGTTAGTATACAAACTTCGTAAAGCCTTGTATGACCTTAAGCAAGCTCTTAGAGCTTGGTTTACTAGGATAGACAGTTTCTTAAAGAAGAAAGGTTTCTCTTCTACAAGGAAAGATCCTAATTTATATATCCTAGTTACAGCAAAAGGGAGAGTAGAGTTGCTGCTGTATGTGGATGATGTAATCCTTTCAGGCAGCGATGAAGAGGCTATCTCTTTAGTGAAGTTACAGTTATCTACAGAGTTTGAGATGACTGACCTGGGCAGACTTACCTACTGTCTTGGAGTTCATTTAGTCGAAGATGGAAAAGATCTGTACCTTGTACAGAATAAGTACGTCAACGATACATTGAAGGAGTATCAGATGCAGGACTGCAAGCCAGTGCCTACTCCGATGATACTTTCGAAAGATTGGTCTACTCAACATGGATTTGACGAAGCGGTTGATAAAATGGAGTACAAGAGACTAGTGGGAAAGCTGATTTATTTGGTTGTAACGACCAAACCAGATGTAGCTTATGCTGTAAGCAAGCTTGGTCAGGAGATGGAGGATCCAAGAGTTCCACATTTGAAGGCAGCGAAACGAGTACTCAGATATCTGAAACGTACTGCGTTTCATGGACTGAAGTTTAATTCAATTAATCCTAAAGTTCTAACAGACTTTACGGATGCTGACTGGGCAGGTGATGTCATAGACCAGAAATCAAGATCTGGTTATGCATTTTTGCTTGCAGGTGCAGCTGTTACTTGGCAAAGTAAGAAACAGAAAGTTTCTTCTTTGTCATTCACGGAAGCCGAATATCGTGGACTGTGTAATGCAGTTCAGGAAGTCGTGTGGATAAGATGGATGCTGGAAGATCTGGAAGAGGTTCAAAGAGAACCAACTATCATTTTTACTGATAACATGAGTAGCATTGCTCTTGTCAGAAATCCAGTCCATCATGCAAGGACAAAGCACATTGAGGTGCAGGTCCATTTTATTCGTGACAAAATACAAAGTGGAGAGGTACTTGCACTCTGCATCACACTCTATACCAAGGGGAACTTTATCTGGAAATTTCCGTCTTACTAATACATAGTACCGTCTACACACGTGTACCGTCTTACATACATACACATTCCCATCGGCACACCATTCGATTACAAGTAATTCGCTAACTTCGCTTGACAGTTCAGCGCACATTCGGCCTCCATTGGATACTTACTATGTACTTGGCCCCGTATTTCCCTCTGTAGAGAGTGGTCCTTCATAAAATCTACCATTCTCGACGTATGAATATATGAATCAGCGCTGGATTCCTGAACTTATGATATATGAGTTTAGGGGTAACGTCATAAATGAGCTCAAAGAGTTTACGGCTGCTACCGTGCAAGTTTCAGGGATCACTACTGTAGGGTAATTAGGTTTAGGCACGTAGCCCGGACGATATGCCAACTTCGAGAGTACAAGAACTACCATGTTGAAATGCATATGAGAGCTTTGCATGTCTTTGTCTTCAATAATCTGTCGTACTTATGTAGCACTTGGTTTACCTGAAGTAGAGCAGTCATCCTCTGACGTCACAGTATCACCTCTCAGTCGTTCATACAAGCAGATCAGCATATCGGAGAACCAATTCAAGGACGTCGACGTCTAGTGGTCTCCTAATCTGTGCCAGCCTCTGAAGTCCCCTTCAAGCTGTTTGATTGGCAAAGGGACACCTACTGTAATGACCAGAAGGGCGTTTGATGCTTGTGAACTCGATGTTCCCTCGCCCTTCAGTACGCTTGAGGATGACTCTGTTCCCTTTGGGAGAACAGTGTGAATTACGGAGCATAACAGTAGATCGTATGGAGGAACTTCTGTCAGGGGGGCGAGAGCGAAAGTTTCCAAACGATGTCATGCTTATAATTCTCGCCACAAGTTCGAGGACATAGAGGGAGAGCTTTGAGTCTCCAAGACCCGAGCAGTATCTAAAAGTTGTACCCTACAAACGTTGCAAAGGGTAAGAAGGTTGCAGTCATATTACACAGTGAGTTCTCATCTGCACGAGCACAAAAGTTGTTCAGACATATAAGGAATCTTGACAGGAAGCGTCACATCTATCGGGAATCACAAGAATCACCTTGAGCTCTATCGAGAGCTCGGTTTCCCTCACATGTATTTTGCATGGCGGTTACAATGCCTTCTACGAAGCTTATCCAAACTGGTGTGAGCCCAGGCTTGTTAGACGTTTTCCTTGTCGCCAATTAAGTTCGGTGTCTTCTTGGAGCGAATTTTTGTATTCTACAGAACCCGTGCCGCCAAGCTTCAAGATTTAGGTTTTGTTCTTCTCAGAGTAACAGCATGTGGGTAGTGCACTCTCTAACTGATTGGTATTCCTGAAATCGATCTACTGAAACAGGGGAATTTCTATGTCAAATGGGGTTTTTCTCTCGATCTCTTGTATTATCCAAATGACTTTGAGGAATCTGTTTACTGAGTACCTTTCGTTCTTATCGTTAGAAGGGATCGGACATGTACCTCCAACATGTCGTTTTTGGTAATTCGCGACTTCTGTTCCAAAATGATCGAGGAGTACACAATCTAAGCACATGTCTTTATCGACCGTCACTATTCAGTTACTTAGTGGAGCTCACAGGGTCGTGACAGGGGCTCAAACCTCAGGAAGTTACAACCTATGTTGTAACTCCGAGTGTTTTTACTTGCATCCCAGGCATGTATGTTCTAGTTAGGTAGGGTGTACTTCTGTTCATTACCTCTTACCGGTTGAATTGAATTTGGAGAGGAAGGTTGATACCTCAGGAAATTGTATTACAGGTTCTGCTTGAGAGGAATCGATAGCTCGGACTGCGTGGTATTGCTTTTGCAGTGCTCCGTAAGCCATTGTGATGTCCATCCAACTCCGTCGTATTACTGTGATGTCTTGGTATTCCCAGAATAAACGGTTGAGTGTCACAAGCACCACCACCATCACCATGGTTTGCATCAAAGGAGGTTAAGATAGAATCACTTGAAGATTTTGTCTTTTTGGAAAACGCATTCCAGTTTGTCTGAGACTTGGGAACGTGATTTCGTGTCACAACAAACTGATTCTTCAATGTTTGCCAAATATCTGAAACTGACTGTAACGTTGGTTTTGTCCTTGCCACCTCCATGAATGACTTCACAATAACGAAGAGCACAACCGATCAAAACTCCGACTGATTACTTATATTTCTCCACAAGTGAACGAACAATCCTAATATCAAGATAACTGCACACAAAAGAAACACAATTTTGTGAGAGGTACTGCTATAAGGGAGAGAAAGATGTAGAACCCAAACCACAGCAAGGAAGGTAAAAGAGACTGTGAACCTTAGTTATGAAACAAATGTTGGAACAGCAAAAAAGAAAAAGAGAAACAAGCAAGATCAATCTTCGAGAACGTGGAAAAAGAGAAGAGTCCCGAGTTGGCGATGCAAGTCGCAGTTGCAGCCACTACAACCTTTGAAGATGCCCGGCTAAGCGGAACATCCTACGAGGAAGTCCTTGAGCGGCCGTCCAAAATCCCAGCTGTGGAAAACAGCGATGATGAGGCGATCCTCTCGGGAAATGATGAGGAGGACAGTTGTCTAATGTTAGCAGACAGTTGTGCTGAGAGAAGTAGAAGCGAATTGCAAGAAGAGGACATAGCTGACGTCGAAGGGTCGTTGGTTCCCACACAGAGTAATCTTGTTCACGTGGTCAAAGTGACTCCACGTTTACTCAACTTAGAAACTCCGGAGAACGAGGAAAAATGTGATATAGTCAACGATCTGAACCACGAGAACCCTAAAGATTCGGTAACTGTCTCAAGCAATGGACTTGAAGAACGGCACACTGCTTTTGACGATTCTGAAAGCACTTCTGAATCCGCGATGAAAGTTATTACTGTCAATGGAGAACAAACGATGCTTACAAATCATCAAGCTTCTTGTTCCGGAACCAACTTCTTGAGTGCTTTCTCTACCCTTGATGTGTATTCTAGTTATGTGCAAGATGAGGCACCAACATCTGCCACTGATGAAGAGCTAATGAAGATAATCAACAAGGACGTGAACTGTTTGCATGATCCGGCCATCGTCGTCAGATATGAGGCACTTCACAGCTTGCATCGTGCCTTACTCGAAGACTTCCTGGGAGAAGTTAATTATCCCTCGAAGAGAACGACTGCCCAAAAGAAGGCCCAGCAGATCCGGACATCGTGAATACAGGTTTATTTGAGAGTCCGGATAAATTTGCCCGTGTTGTGGAAGTGGTGGTTGTCAAACCATTATTGGAATCATTTTCCGACTCCTCAGAGCTATGTCGTTATCTTTCAGTCTACATCCTCATCGCGTACGTCGACTGCTCTCCTACTCCCATCTCTTCGTCAAACTTCTAACTTTTCACTCCTATAAGCAATCATATTCATATGAACAACCGATACAAGTGCTCGCGCAACGGCCAAGGTTAAAAAATAGTAGGTGGCACTCAGTTCTATCGGATTACGACTTTCTCTTGTTAAGATAAATCAAGTAGCGTCTCATGGTTTTTGTTTTTGTTTGCGTAACAGACAGTCTAAATTGTGGGGTAGCGAGTGAATTGACACTCGTCGGCCTGTGTTATGAATTTTCAGGGTTTTGCATTCCATTCCTCGATCTTGTTGAATAACGCGAGAGTTAGCAGGAACTCACACACACAGCTGAAGCTGCGGGCATAGGATCAGACAATGAATAAGTCATCATCTCCAGAGTCGAGGTCATTGGGGGTGCCTCAGTGAAGGAACAAGGAAACAGGGGAACATGAGAGTTACAACTCAGATACACAAGAAGGAGATAGTAACGGACACACAAGAGGGAGAAAGAACTGAACGGTCGTTAGGACAGGTATTCCACAGAGAGAACAATGTTAAAGAAAATGAACGTGAACTTATATTATCTTTCAACACCCCCTCGTAAGATCACGGGCAGTTCACATATACCAAGGCCATTTCTCAGTTTATCAAACTGAGGTTTAGACAAAAGTTTAGTGAATATATCTGCTAGCAGGTATTTTGAGTCTATCTCCTGGTGTATCAGAGCATGGCTCAATACCCGTAATGACAGTGCGACTTCTATGTTTCTCCATCAGACGAATCACCAAATACTCTCTGTACCAGTAATGCGACCCACTTCTTCATCTATCAAGCAATCACATTCCATAACAATGTCCGGCAGTTTTCTGTCAAAAGTGAGATTGCCACTACGATTTGCAGTTCAGACTTACCGAAGTTCAGAGAAGGCATTGAAGGCTAGGTTGCATGGATGACTGCAAAAGTTCCCCATAAATACGTGAGAATGTCTTGGATGCGTGTGATTCAGCGTGTGGAATCTCGATCAGTTCTGCTCGTTACTTGGATAAATAAGAGTAATAAGACGAAGGCAGGAGTTCGCACACAGTTGCACTCTGTAGCAAACATCCATTTTGTAAGTTTGTTCCTTGTGGAAATAAAAAGCTTTTGTGCATATGCTTTATGAACTGTATGGAGTGCAGGGATGGCTGTGGACGAGCACCTGAAACCATTTATGAAAGAAGTACATCTTCTAAAGTGAGTGCAGTGCTAGGTTTAGTTTGAAATCCGGCGTCAAGCTACACGAGCTCGTATTTCAGAGGGAGGAAGGTTTAACCGCCAGCGGGAGCATTTCGTCGGCCATGGGAACAGTAACGTGGTGATGCATAGTTGAACCTCCGTTTCTTCAGTTTGCACTTGTGAAACATAAGGCTTCTGCTAGATCGCTTTGTGATTGTGTGCGTCTCATGTCTTGGCAACTGCAAAACAGAATTTCAGCTCACATTGCCTCCTCGAAGTCGCTGCCCTTTCTTACATCGATGTCCTCTACTTTGAGTGCTGAAGCAACGTGATAGTTCGACTAGAACTGAATTGAGGTGAACATCTTTTCCTTAAAACTACCAGATGCAAGGAAACTGAAATGCACGTGAGTGGATGAAGTTGTGACCGATTCGGAAGATTGAAAGTAACAAACTCACTGTGACGACGGGAAACACACTCACTGAAACGAAACAGAGATAGACAATATGGATCTGGATGTGCTTCAAATTATAACCGTGTAACCATTACATCCATCGAAAATCCAGATCTCGGTGGTCTGTTCACACAGCATTTGCAGTTTTATCAGTAAGGGGTGGGTGTTAGAGGCGACATCGAGATTGTGGTACATCCGTTTCGTGTGTCCATGTTGTAACACCATAGCACGACTGACAAGTTTGAGAAGCCCTCTCCCACCGTTAGAAGAATGTACACTTCCACGTTGTAGTACCATAGCACGACTCGCAAGTTTGAGAAAGACAGCTCCCACCGTTAGAAGACGTACACATAGCACGACTCACAAGTTTGAGAAAGACCTCTCCCACCCTGTATACCTTCAGGTTGTAGCACCATAAGTTTGAGAAAGACCTCTCCCACCACCTGAAGGAGTACGTCTGTTAGGTGGAGATTTTCTTCAAAATGGACTCAGAGAATATCGAACTCAAGACCTCCTTCTCCTAAACTCGAGGTCTCACCACCACGCTACCACGAGGTGATGATCTAAAGCTCTCCCGCACAGTAATAAAGATGTCTCACTCGATCTTCACATCCTCTGCCCGAATTTCTGTTTTACTTACCGAGATTCAAGCGTGTCGCAATTAAGCTGACACGAGGGTCACTGCATTAGTTGGCTCATCAGTGACACTACTGTACCATCCATCAGGATGTCATAAGCAATCTACCCGCCCCGAGAACCTGAACGATTATTGAATGTACTATACTACGAGCCAAGCCGAGCACACTTTTGAAAAGGCCAAAGTAGTCCATGGCAGTTTACCAGTAAACTGCCGAGCAAGGAAGTCGGAGTAATGCGTGGTCACGAAGGCGCAGTGCTAGCAGCGCGATTCAACACAGACGAGACTTGCAGAAACATTGATCTTTAAAGCTGTGGCATCCTTACTAGTCGTTGCCTGAGAGCATTTCCACCGGAGAACTGTAAATCCCCCCGCATTGTAAACAATTCCGGTAACCAGTTCTCTCCTTGCCGTGGACCGCGGGAAAACACGTTAAAGGACGTTTCCTCACTGTATATTGATCTCGTGTATGTGTCCCGGTAAACATCCGCGTTAAATTGAATCCAATGAAGAAAAACCGCGTCGCGTGAACTTCTTCCTTTGTTTCAGAGTAGACTGAGAACTGGATCTTCCCGGGCCGTTTTAGTCTTCGGGTGGAGATGCTCTTAGTCCTACTCTGGAGTCTGGACATGCTCGAGTACGGTGACGAGAAGTTTGTGATGTTTATCTGTCCCAAGTGAGTATCGGTCTTGTTTCTTTTTTTTAGCTATTAACTGGATCTTGAGAGAAAGAAACACTTTTGCATGCCAATTTGCCATTTGCCACTTCGCGATTCAGATGTTTCACGTCTGAAACCTCCCGGGAGCCGAAATGGCTGAGAAAGGAGGGGCCGGTGCGAACAAACGTCGTGCTGATGGACAAACTGACGAAATCGATGCTTATTCGAACTGAGTTTCGCTCGCTAGACTTATTCGACTCGCAGTTGTTTCATTGGTGTGCTTCGCAACGGCAAAGACTAGGCGAAATTGTCGTGTAGAGGAGACCGATACAGTTCTACTGAGGATGTGGCTACGGACAAGATAATTTGCAAACTGCGCGGTCATGACAGTTAGGTCTCATGTCTGGAAACGGTGCTTGTGCCTCATGCGGTGCCCGTGCTCATAATCTGCTTCAACTATGGACGCATCTGCCTCTTAACCGGCAACGATTAGCAGAGCATGTTTGTAAGGAGGAATCCGGCATTCCAGAGCCCCGCACATGTCTCTGGTGCCTCTGCAGGTGAGCTCCGTCAAGTTCAACCAGTATTGAGCAGTGATAGTGTCTAGAGGCTGTGATAATACAGTGCGCGCACATACCCATCCAGGTCCGTGCTTCCGGGAGTGCATGTGTTCTTTCCTACTGCTCCGGCATTTTCGCTCGAGAAGATTTTGGATGAACTTTTTTACTGTGAGATCGAGGAGAAGCGCACTCCGTTGTATCGACAAAGCGGGAAGTATAAACAAGTACTTGCTCAAAATAACTGATTCAGTCACCTCACGGTTTGAACCGTGGCCTTCGACTCATAAGAAGCTTAAGAAGTCAAGCAGAGTCGATTCTCACGGCATAGTCCTCTCAGTGAGTTTGGTCTTTCAGCTGAGGGTTTGAAGTCTCACTTGTTCCAAGTTTTCGACTGAGATTGAGCCTATGATTGAAAGATTTGACTCGCTACCTCCTTCTGGAGACTAAACACTTGACCCCCTATCTCCTTCTGAAATTAGTCTCCGGCCGGCCCCAACCAATAGCGAGCAGACAACGGTTTTAAGAGTTTGGCCCCTAATTCCTAAAGCTGCTGTGTCTACTGCGCTGTTGAGTGAACTTCTTTTGCAGTGGAGAAGTTATATGTGTGCGTTTGGGGATCATTCACGCAAATAACTGTCTGGATTGGTCCACATATGAAAGTTCCCTATGCTGCAGTCTCTGACGAGAGGAACTTGTTGGTGGAGGACGAGTGTCCGCTGGAACTGTGTACGCGTGCGTCTGGTTGATATGTGTATGCAGAAGACGGTGGAAAAACGTCACATTCAGATGCTTTTGGGGCATAGACGGGATATGTCACTTTCCCTTTTACCAGTTCTCCTGTTCCTTATGATGCAGCAAACAAATCCTTGCTGATCGGATTGACTCGAATGCCTGGTGCGGGGTAATTTATAAGGATTGTAGAAACACACGGACCGACGGAGACAGAGAGTTTCATCGTTCTTGGATGATTTTGTTTGGATTTCTGCAGTGCCTGCGCTCTGGGATGGACACTCGCTCTTTTAGCTCGAGTGCGAAGGTGGAGCTTACGTTACGGTTGAGGATCTCAACGACGATCGGTCGTTGTGAATGCTTTTGACACCAGTGGCATTTTATCAGTACCATTGAATCCATATGATGGAGGCGGAATTAGAGCAGTCATCCTCTGACGTCATAGTATCGCCACAGTCGTTCATACAAGCAAGGTCAGAGATCGGAGAACCAATTCAAGGACGTTGAAGTCTAGTGGTCTCCTAGTCTGTGCCCGCCTCTGAAGTCCCCTTCAAGCTGTTTGATCGGCAAAGGGACACCTACTGTAATGATCAGAAGGGCGCTTGATGCTTGTGAACTCCATGTTCCTTCGCCCTTCAATATTGCTTGAGGATGACTCGAAGACTCTGTTCCCTTTGGGAGAACAGTGTGAATTACCAAGCATAACAGTAGATCGTATGGAGGAACTCTGTCAGGAGAGCGAAAGTTTCCAAACGATGTTGTGATTATAATTCTCGCCGCAAGTTCGAGTACACTGGTGGTCACATGAAGGGAGAGATTTGGGTCTCCAAGACCTGAGCAGTTCCAAAACGTTGCACTCTAAAAACGTTGCAAAGGGGAAGAAGATTCAGTCGTATTCCACTATGAGTTCTTATCTGCCCGAGCACCAAAGCCGTTGAGGCATATGAGGAATCTTCACAGGAAGCATCGCATCTATCGGGAATCACAGGAATCACATTGAGCTCGGTTTCCCTCACATGTATTTTGCACGGCGGTTACAATGCCTTTTACGAAGCTTATCCGGACTGGTGTGAGCCCAGGGAGTACGTTCGCATGGCTGATCCTCTCTATGTAGAAGATCTTAGAGCATCTGGACAGTAAAATACTGAATAGAAGCAAAATCGAAAAATTCTTCCTTCTGAACATTCTAAAACGCACACTCCTCTACTTTTAGGAGAGTGCTTTTCCCTCATCACCTTCAACGCGATTCTTAATCTCTAAAACCACCGCCAACTCAAACCTTGATGTGCCTTGAGCAACATGACTGAAGCGTACTGAAGATTGTGGAAGCACATGTCTTTATCGACCGTCACTATTCAGTTACTTAATGGAGCTCACAGGGTCGTGACAGGGGCTCAAACCATAGGAAGTTACAACCTATGTTGTAACTACTAAGTGTTTTTACTTGCATCCTAGGCATGTATGTTCTAGTTAGGTAGGGTGTACTTCAGTTCATTATCTCTTACCGGTTTAATTGAATTTGGAGAGGAAGGTTGATACCTCAGGAAATTGTATTACAGGTTCGATAGCTCGGATCAAATGACTTAGCTCTGTGCACGAGGGCCCTTGAATCCATCAGCGGTACGGTGATTGACTTTGGTACATGAGTCTATGTTGCGATTCCATCATTTCTTTCGTAACTAAGGTTCACAGTCTCTTTTACTTTCCTTGCTATGGTTTGGGTTCTACATCTTTCTCTCCCTTATCGCAGTACCTCTAACAAAATTGTGTTTTCTTAGTGTGCAGTTATCTGATATTAGGATTGTTCGTTCACTTGTGGAGAAATATAAGTAATCAGTCGGAGTTTTGATCGGTTGTGCTCTTCGTTATTGTGAAGTCATTCATGGAGGTGGCAAGGACAAAACCGAAGTTACAGTCAGTTTCAGATATTTGGCAAACATTGAAGAATCAGTTTGTTGTGACACGAAAGCACGTTCCCAAGTCTCAAACAAACTGGAATGCGTTTTCCAGAAAGACAGAATCTTCAAGTGATTCTATCTTAACCTCCTTTGATGCAAACAATTATGGTGGTGGTGCTTGTGACACTCAACCGTTTATTCTGGGAATACCAAGACATCACAGTAATACGGCGAAGTTGGATGGACATCACAATGGCTTACGGACCACTGCAAAAGCAATACTTCGCAGGCTTGAAAAAGAGAAACAAGCAAGATCAATCCTCGAGAACATGGAAAAAGAAAAGAGTCCCGAGTTGGCG
Source organism: Asterella californica (assembly GCA_036924285.1). Classification (NCBI taxonomy): domain Eukaryota; kingdom Viridiplantae; phylum Streptophyta; class Marchantiopsida; order Marchantiales; family Aytoniaceae; genus Asterella; species Asterella californica. The sequence goes on from JAYKYS010000003.1 coordinate 6,181,423, forward strand.
ATGCAAGTCGCAGTTGCAGCCGCTACAACCTTTGAAGATGCTCGGCTAAGCGGAACATCCTACAAGGAAGTCGTTGAGCGGCCGTCCAAAATCCCAGCTGTGGGGAACAGCAATGATGAGATGATCCTCTCGAGAAATGGTGAGGAGGATAGTTGTCTTATGTTAGCAGACAGTTGTGCCGAGAGAAGTAGAAGCGAATTGCAAGAAGAGGGCATAGCTGATGTCGGAAGGTCGTTAGTTCCCACACAGAGTAATCTTGTTCACGTGATCAAAGTGAACTCCACGTTTACTCAACTTAGAAACTCCAGGAGCGAGGAAAAATGTGATATCGTCAACGATCTGAACCACGAGAACCCTAAAGATTCGGTAACTGCCTCAAGCAATGGACTTGAAGAAGAACGGCACACTGCTTTTGACGATTCTGAAAGCACTTCTGAATCCGCAATGCAAGTTATTACTGCCAATGGAGAACAAACGGTACTTACAAATCATCAAGCTTCTTGTTCCGGAAGCAACTTCTCGAGTGCTTTCTCTACCTTTGATGTGTATTCTAGTTATATGCAAGATGAGGCACCAACATCTGCGACTGATGAAGAGCTAATAAAGATAATCAACAAGGACGTGAACTGTTTGCATGATCCGGCCATCGACGTCAGGTATGAGGCACTACACAGCTTGCATCGTGCCTTACTCGGAGACTTCGTGGGAGAAGTTAATTATCTCTCGAAGAGAACGACTGCCCAAAAAGAAGGCCCAGCATATCTGGACGTCGTGAATACCGGTTTATTTGAGAGTCCCAATAAATTTGCCCGTGTTGTGGAAAAGGTGGTTGTCAAACCATTATTAAAATCATTTTCCGACTCCTCAGAGCGATGTCGTTACCTCTCAGTCTACATCCTCATCGCGTACGTCGACTGTTCTCCTACTCCCATCTCTTCGTCAAACTTCTAACTCTTCACCTCTATGAGCAATCATATTTATATAAACGAACTGATTCAAGTTTAAAAGATAGTTGGTCGCACTCACTTTTATCGGATTGCGACTTTCTCTTGTTAAGATCAATCAAGTATTGTCTCGTGGTTGTTGTTTTTGTTTGCGCAACAGACAATCTAAATTGTGGTGTAACGAGTGAATTGACACTCGTCGGCCTGTGTTATGAAATTTCTAGGCTTTTGCATTCCGTTCCTTGGTCTGTTATAACTCTGCTCCCATATATTATCCCGGTTATATCATCGCGTTTCTCGATCAAGTTCCTTCCAACTGAAGATCCATCTACCAAGGTCAGGAAACAAGAATATTGAGGTTGCTGTGTAGAACACAAATTTACTAATGCATTTGAGAGAGCGAGAGAAAGCGGCTGCACTGACTGGCATGTGTTGTGTCACCTAAGCTGATCGAGCATAATTGTTTGTCAGGTAGAAGTAATAATTGTCGAAAAGTCTGAAGATATTCGGCTGCTCCTGATCTACCTTATCCAAGAGCTGCTCAAGACATCCAAAGCTATGATTCATCCATTCGCCTCCGATACAGCAACAATACTGACTGCAGCTGCTTGTGACTGTAATCCAGAAGTTCTCATGGTACGTCGTGCTAGACTATTAGGATTAGAGGGCTAAAGTGACAAATCCTTTCGTTGCACACGCTTCGCTCCGAGCTAAGTTTGGCACCTTTACCTGGCAGGAAACTTTTGCAGCAATGACACTCTTCGGTGAGATCTGTGGCACGAAGTTGAAACCAGTGGCAAAGCAGCTGATTTCAGTAGTTATACCCTCGCTTTCCCACAACCGTCATAGAGTGCGGGTGGTTGGTCTACATGCTATACACAGGTGAGGAATGACAAGGAGGAAGTAGATAGCAACGGTGCTAAATGGACAAAGATAGACCGATTACATGAACCACGACATACATAATCAAGCTAACAGTAAATCCTGCAATTGGTCGTTTCATACCTCAACGCCTTGTTTTGACATTGTCTTATCACCCTGCAGACTCGTGCTTTGTGGTGCACATGAAAGCATATATGATTTAACAGCTTTTCGGGATCCCAATACTGTACCTATTAGAGCTTTTTATCATCCGGATCCTAAGGTAAGAGTGATAACGATCAATTAGAAACGACGAACGCTCAACAATTGAACTCATTTTTCATTCTAACCTCCATTCTGTGTTCATCTTGAATGTCTCTTTGTATGAAGGTCTTTAGGACCTTCATAACTTTACTAGAACTCAATTAGACACTCGACCTTATGTCCCTTGCTTGATGTGTTCCAGACTCAGTATTTGGCTCTGCTAGCCGGCGACAGAAGTATTCAAGTACGGGAGCAGCTACTGAGAACAGTGGCTAGCTGGCTTCAAGAACTGGATGAAAGGAAGGAGCACGAATGTCGTCTTGTTCCGTACGTTTCTCAATCGTTACTTTCAAATTGAAAAGTTTTCATAGTAGTTGCATGCAACGTCAATCGACTATCCCCTTACATTCTTCACGTCATAGTGATATTATAGAGTATCCTCTCAACCAAAATTTGTGTTGGACTTGTCCAGATATTTGCTGAGTGGCTTCAGTGACGAAAGTCCGACAATTCAACATCTCGCTTTCCAACTCATGCAAGAAGTTGGTCATCTGTAAGCCGCAAACATCATTTTATTAAGACTATTTCCAGGTTGTAGAGGAGGCATCAATGTCCCGAAAGATCCATCCAGTTCGTGGATATAAAGTTGCCATCTAGATCCAGATGCTAAGAAACTGATGGTACTCACGTTTGCAACAGATATGAAGCAGAAAATGAGAATGAAGTGAAAGACACACAAATATACTTGCCAGAAGATATTGATGATTTACCAGCAGTAGCAGGACGACCTCTGCCATCGGCTTTCACATGTTAGTGAACTACACTCACTTAACTACCATGTCTTCATTTGTAAGGACGATTCACGATATTACTTCAAAATTCAGTTGTAAATCTACCGTACTGGGATCAACTTCCCTAGTTATGAGGTCCGCTACCAGCGAGTTGTGATCGTGACTTCTGTTACGTTAATTCCCAGCCCTAACATGCATGTGATCACAAGTGGATGACATGACACGATATACAGTAGAGCTACCTTAGTACTAGAATCCAACCTCAGGCTTCCTTGCTGCACGCTGCTTCATATGTGCTCGGGTCTTTGCTTGCTTTTGCTTCTAACTTTTACATACTATCCAAGCATATGCTTCATACTTCTCTTAATTGACATGACGTTCTCCTGTATCTCTACAGCCAGGCCGTGTCTGGGAGCGAGAATCTTAGTAAGAAGTTGTTGTTCAGTCATGCTCCATGCTCTCAGTGGCGATCTGGACGCATGGACGTCAGGAACGAAGTCCCTGGCAGCAGACTTCTTGGAAACTATGCTTTTGTTTGTTGAGGAGCATATTACAATGCATCTACAACAAGTTATTATTATGCTGATGAAAGCACTGAAAGACCCACTTACAGAAGCAAAGGTGAGTTGATATTACATGCAAGGTATCGACTGGTATCTTCTGCCCAAATGATGTTTTCTCTTCCTTTCTCGGGACTTTATCCAGTCTGATGATGTACTGTTTCTATCGGTGCTCACTGATTTCTTAATGATAACATTGAATCAGTTTGCTCATATGGTTCCTCGATGCTTGAATCCAGGTTTCCAACTCTGCGAATGTGCTTGGCCATTTTGTGGATCCAACTGCCTATTTGTTGATTATCTTGCCCAGAATCACTGGAGAGCTCTACAATGATTCGTCAGTTCAGCAGCTAGCTCAGGCTGTGAAACTCCTAGCAAAAGTGATGCAAGGGAGCCCTGCGAGTCGTTTGACTATCCATATTCCAGAGATTTGCTCTGTACTCACTGAGTCAGATATCATGAAGAGTATCCAGTTGTAAGTGATTTTATCCTATTTGTAGTACATTTGCTGGCAGGAGACAAATAAGGAATAAGCTAATATCCAGTGACCCTTTCGCAAGGATAAATATTAGTCCCGGGTCTAAGCGAATTTCAAACTGAATGTTCAAGCTGTGGAGCTGTACGACAGGGATATGAGTCAAAGCATTGTAGCGGTGGCGAAAGAGATGGTCAGAGCCTGGACCGTGCAAGTTAAGGAAGAAACAATCTCCATCTTATGGATCCTGCTAAATGCTGCAGCTGCAGCAAACTTTTGTGGAAGACCAGCCCTGGAGGTGAGTTACTCCCACCTGAAAGTCTATCTCCTCACGTGCCAGTTTCACAACTATTGCGGCCCCTCAAAACAGAACAACAATCGTTGGTACAAAACTCAAGAATCAGATTCTATAGGAGTCAACTATTGATATCGGATGAACCCTATCTAACCTTAATTATATCGCTGCAAGAGTTTCGTCAGTAACGATAGCTGCGTCTGACTCTATGTTACTGATGATGGCAGGCTGAGTCAACTCTCCAAACGCTAGCAACCACATGCGGAAACTTGTCCGCAGATGCACTCATTAGTACCTACGGAGAGACGATACTTGAACTCTTGCCACACCCTCAATTCTGGGCGATGAGATCCTTAGATGTACTCGTTTTCTGTAAAGTGGTCCAAGTTGCGCCTCTGATCCTTCCCGGCATCATCGACAGGTCTTTCCTTGCAGCTTATTCAAAGTTTAATCCGAAAGGTTTCTATTTCAGAATCCCCTCCAAGCTACTCTTATCTCACAGTTGACATGGTATCGAATAAATTACTAGACTAATTCTATCAGGATGACTGACTAACAGAAGTTTTCTTGCAACTCAGAATATTTCTCAAAATCGCTTGGTTTGGAAGGGGCTCGTTGGATCCGGACCCAAAGCTGTGGTCAGTCCTTCATTCCGACTCTTTTCCTCTGCGCTCTAAACCTTACTCCCTTTCCGGTATGTGATGATTACCGCCAACCTACGAGCATCTTAATTAACTTCAATGGAAACCTCTGTAACTAATGTAACGAATGTACGTCTCGGGCAAAATCTGAATCTCGCAACGCGCAAGTTTTAAACCAGTCTTTTCAACCGTATCCTTCGATCATAATAAGACCAGTGAAACAGATGCCTTAGAAGCTGTGACTTTGTGTACTCCAAACTTTTTAATCTTAGCTAAAGACTCCGGCTGGGACAAAAACTTCTAGGACGATCTCTAAATTGTGACTTGAAGAGTTCGCTGGAGATGCTCTAAAGCTTTGGTTGGCCCACAGAAAGAAAGTATTTTCTCTCCTTCGTCGTAATAAATTAGAGGCTCTATTATTAGTGGAAGTTCCTACATTGGTCTACCTAACTGGGACAGAAATGATTTAAGCGCCTGCCGAGGACCAGAGAGAAAGAGTCTGTTTCAAAGTCAAGACTTTTCTGTGAAAACTGAAAAACAGAGAATGCGGCTACATTTTAACACATCGAAAATTCTTCGTATGTGTTACCATCTTTCAAGGCTGTTACGGGCGATTCAGAAAATGGTCAAAATGTCAGGTGCTGCTACTTCTGTAGAACACGAAGAAACAATATCGAGCATTAGAGAAAACATGGTGGAATTGCTCGAGAACTTTCTTGTTCCTTGTCTTGAACAAGTGCGAGAAGGACTGACGGCGCTAAGAGCTCCCACTTTGGACACGATTTCTGAGATCATCTCCAACAGCTCCTGGTCCGTCGTTCTTCCATCTTCACTCGCTCGAGGCTTGTGTGACTTGGAAAGATTTGAGCACAAGCAGGAGGCGATTTCAAAAGAAGAGAAAGATTGTGCTTTTTCTACCCCTTCGCGAGGTCTGTCTCTCTTTTCCACCACTGGTTAGATACCTCATATCAATCATCTTTTATTATTTTGGTCCGTTAGAAGTACTGAAGGAGCTTCAAGTTCTTGCTCCAACTTTGTAACTGTATCGTGTGGTTTGTGGTGGACGTGCTGGACGGCAATCAGTTCGGTGATTCAATGCTTTTCGCCGTCAACCTAAAACTGCAAACTGCATACAGTTAGATCATGGCAACTTACTTAGACTAAGTGCAGAATCTATCTAACCCTCCATTCATTTCCATTACAGAGTATGATGGAATGTTAGATGGTCTAGCCAGCACTTAGAAGCTAGAAAACTGTTGAAGTCCTTGTGATCTAATCGCCTGTTTCACTCTTGTGCACATTGTCTCAGAAACTCTGCTGGAGATTCTTCAGCGTCTTCGGAAACCAATTTGTCAATGACCGACCATGTGGCCGCTGTTCATGCTCGATAACGGATCCTTGCCCTGGCTGAAGATATGCTAGGAGTTGGGCCAGAGGATATGCTGTGGTAGGACGTATGCCTGATAGCTTTGTACTATACCTAATAAGCCTCTCATACTCCTCAAGCTACAATTGGTACACGCACGTCTAGCTAAGGAATTTGCGTGTTTTAACCAACTAAACTACTCGCTCGCTCAGGAGATTTTGCACGTTCTAGAATCTTATATTACAGAATGCTGTACACTCGCCTTGACGATACATAGGAGTGATCGAACAAAGATCTGAATACAAACTTTTCTTTCTATTGCTGCTAACAGTATATCCATCCGGAATATATATGCAAGTGCCAGGAACCGAAACTCTACTCTTACCAAGGAACTTGGCCTGCGGGTCCTTCTTTCCGTTGTAAGGATTGATGGGGTCTTTCTATCCGTTGGTTATTCATTGCATCGCGTGTTCTACTTCACACCGTTACTAGAATTGACTCTGTCTCATAAATTTCTGTGCAAACATGGAACGGAAAAGCTTCTGTGCAAGTATGGATCTTCCGACCGTACAAAGCTGATACATCGACGTGGACGATTTCTGCTACAAAACTTCCCGGAAAACGTGGAGACATACACCCATACACCTTGTAGCCCTCGCGAAGACTTCGTAGAAAAAATTCAGAGTGAAGATTAGAGACAAATATAAATCTCGAACTTTACTGACACTGTACTGGGTACATATTCCAATGGGTGTGAGTGTGAAGAGACCCGTCAAAAGTCAAGTAAAGACACGGCATGTGGCAAGGCATTCCGCATCAATACACTTGTGGGCCTCGAAAATATTTAGCACAGTAAGTGCGTTTATGACGCACGCCTGTGGCCGTGGGAGCGTGCGTCTATGGCCGTGGGTGTCGCTGCCCGCACCAGCCCAACGTCTAACACCTAAACCAGGGGGGGTTTGATTTTCTAGAGAGGCAAGTACCCTAATGACCGCGGCCTGCGGCCGCATACACAGAGTGAACAAGGACCCTAAGCAAGCGGCCTGCGGCCGCACAAGACTCAAAAATTCGAACCGGAGACCTGTCCAATCTAATGGGGGAGAATACCCAACACGCTGTGCCACAACGATGTGAAAATCGTTGTCAAATCCTCTTATATACCAGATTTACGTGAATCCCTGACCGGACGCGCCTGCCCGGATTAGCACGCGGACGGCTTAAGTGCGATTACTGTCCTAAATAACTTCGAGGCTTGTGGGTGGACTCTAGTCTTCTCCACGTTACCTTATCATTGCTGCTAGTGACCTTTTAAGCATGCATATTATTCACCCTCCGTCATGTTCTGCTCTGCTGGTGGGCGTTGTATTGAGCTGGTGGGTACCAAATATTATAGATCTCAGTGTATTGAAGAGGCTGATAGAGGCAAGTGAGGAAGTTTAAGAACGCCCTTGGCGACAGAACGTAAAATATATATGTTTTTGATTTTTTCCACTGTTACTGCTTCAATACAAGTTTCAATTCTATTCTTTGATGATAGGTAAATTCTCTACTGCGCAGTCCTCAGTTTTGTATGCCATTGCTGGTAAAGACGACTACCCGTTGGCTTAAACTTTATTTAAATTCTCAATTGCACACACGGATTTCTGTATCAGCATATTGAAATTCAGACTCCACAGGAGTTCGTGCTACAGTCAGCTCTATACTTGAATTTTACCGCTACAGTAAACTCTATAGTTGAAACTATATTTGAAACTATACATTTATATAAAAATATTTACTATGTCAGGTCTTGTTGTTCTGTTGTCCGTGCTCTGTGACACTCTATGATCCTCATGAAAACATCTGCAAGTGAGACGTAGTAGGAGACTCCACCGGCGTCTCTGCTGCATCCATGTACCTGTCTTTATAATGATCACACGTGCGATATTCTTGTCAAAAGAATATTTTCTGAATTTCTTCAGGTGTAATTTGCTCACAAACGATTTTCACAAAGAATCAACTCTATGAACATGAATTCCAGTCTCTATTAACCAGCGGGGTGAAATAAAGTATTTTCCAGATTCTATCATGCCTCGAAGACAGGTGCTGAAAATAGATCACAGAGGATGACGGCTCTTATACTTATTATACTGCAGCGCACAGACTAGAATGTTAGCATAGCTCAACTCTACATGATTTTTTGTATCGTAAGCACCGAGGAGTGTATACAGCTCTTTATCATCTACGAGCATATTCTCAGAGATATTTTTCATATGTATGTGATGGTGATCCTCGACCTCGTCCTTCATACAATATCCAATCATTCTCACGTATATGTGCAGTCTTGTATTGATCAATCTTTTAATAAAAATCTTAGCCCCTACTTGACGTTGGTGACTCGAGCCCAAGGCAAACATGATACGCTTCTTCACTTTTTGACAAGATTTTGCAGAGATGACGATGACACCTTGGTAGTGCAGGTGTAGCAGTACTCTCATAATAACAAAGTACATTTTGGAAAGCAAAGAATTCTTTGATGAAATGACATGCGACACTATGATGGATCTTAGACACTAAGATGGAATTTCATTCCGAACCTACATTAGAGCATTGTCAATGTAATTCACGGATTAAATACATTGTGTGCATTGTGCTCTAATGTTTAAGCTGATGTGTTTGTGTCTCGACTCTGATGGGTACATGAAGCTGAAAGTTGACATAGTTCAGTGGGTCAACACAATTACTGCTACCGTTGGGAAAATATATAGACAAAAAGTCTGAGTACAACGTTTCAGTTATCCCTGCATATTGACAAACATACATTCTGTTTAGGAAAAAATGGACGTAGATAAAGAAATGAAGATCCTCGATCATGTAATTTTTCTTACGACCAGCAATAATCATACCATCTTGTGTACATATAAGTTCTTTACTGTAAGCACATGCAATCGTATAAAAACTAGCAGTCATATATCATAATGGTTGATGATTTTTACTTCGTTCTACTATTAGTAGTTGTATACGTAGATTATAAATAATATTGTAAGATCCATGCCTTCACACATGCATAAAAACAAGAAGGAAATACACCCGTAGATAATGTAGAATATATTATCTGCACATGTTGTTCATTATATACTGACGATCATTTTTTATAAAAATAGGACAATAAAACTATATCCAAAAACTCATTTCCTGAATTCAAAACAACCATGATAACGTCATAAAAAAAACATGTTTTCACTTTTTCCCTCCATATTTCACCTGCATAAAACATCAGAAAAGTCTTAAAAGTCAAACAATGAGGTCTCAAGATTAAGAAGTAAAAACAAAGAAGATTAAATACTTCATGTTACCTTATGTTGGGAAACTATTAGTGTCGAACGATCAACATCGACAATAGTTTCCACTGAAATCTTCGTTATAATTTCTGCCAAACAAGATCATACCATAAAAGGAAAAGATGTTCATGACATAAATAATGACACAAAGCTGATTAGAATAAATCAGAAGTCTTTCCAAGCCGACAATAATTCTCATGTTAGAAAAGTTTATCCGATCTCATTTATCTTGCATGTTATTAAAGGAAATCTTCTCAATTTAAGGCATGGTCAACTGAACCATGCCTTCTCATTTATTGACAGATAAAGTTCAAGTTCATGAAAATGAATTAACTATCTTCCAGTTTGAAAATATATAGCATATTAAAAAGTTTCACCAGTTCAATAGACTGCAGGTCAAACGACCATACCTTAAAATGAGAAGACGTCTCTTCGTAACATGTATATTATCACAGAATCTTGAGCTATTCATTGTACGTACACTTGATCACTTACGAACATACGTGTGGAATCATTTATTCAGAAATAAAAAAATGAACAACTGTGAAGAGATCTACGTTTCAATTTGTCAAAAGAGAAAAAATAGACATAGTAGTATAATCTATTTCTTCTTCGATGAGCTAGGACATTGATAGAAACAAGTACGATGATGATATACCGTCTAGTAACTCCTTTGATGAATGCTCAGAACCTTTCAATAACTCTTTCGATCGATATTCTTGAGTGTGTATAAAGAAAACAAAAAGTGACGGATGGGTCTTCAGATCAGTATTGTTTCTCCAAAGTACAAGTCTTGCCTTCATCGCTTATGAATAAACTTCTTCTTGTGATCATGAAAATCTGTGGTGTGCTATCTTTGAACGCGTATGAGCCAACGATGAACTCAAAGTCGGTAGAACTTAAGACATCTCCATACATGATCAGATGTTTAGATTTCTACACTACATATTTGACAATTGATGAGAAGCAAAAAGTGAGCAACAAGTACACTGCCATCTTCTAACCCATCTGTGGTGAGAGTGTAGAAATTCAAAACTCATGAAAAAATGTTGGTACAAGGAACTGACAATGAAAGTTTGACCTAAGCTAGTGAAACCTTCTCAAACAGATATAGTCTTCTTTCTCGACCTTTGGTATGACATAAAAAAATTATCAACCATTAAAAGACCAAAATATACTTAAAAGAAATCATGATTATTTGTACATGTCTTGAAACTAAAAGCAAGCCATCCAAGCAAATGCCACACAACTTGCAGAACTTTCTTCGAACTGGTTGTCCGATCGGTGTTTCATAATCATCCACTCGGAAAGAAGCTATTTGAGACCAGTTTTGTGAACTTCCACTAAGAATTTGTCTTACTCTATGACAACCTTTGTGCACTGCAAGAGGTGGTGGGCCACAACTTCTTGCTACAAGCAAGTCATGTGTACTAAAGAGAACTAGTGACTTTGAATAGACTACCTTCAAAAAATCATGTGTCCACACACAATCTATGTGTCTCTCTGAAACTCTTTTGTAACTCTCTATTCCATGGCATGAGGACAAGACCAGAGCATGTCTCTGAGCTCTAAGCATTCACATTATATCGTCGGATATGATTTCATAATAAACTCCTCGTCAGTAGAGAACGAAGCAACCAAATAGTCATTACTAGAAGCTTGGAACACTCGATATTCACTTGCAACACCTTTGTTCTTCTTCAGCTTTTCAGTAGCAAATGTTGCAAGTCAATATGGAACATCTTTGACCTCTTGAACTAGTCCAACAACTGTTTGCATTACCTTCTTATACACCTCTGCTAGTAACTTTAGAGGTGCAAAGTTTTGGAACTCTATAATTGCAACATTAGCACTCTCCACCACATTACTGGATGTTTGTCCAAACCTAGAACACTTCATTGTCATATGAAGTTGGATCGATATTTTGGATATACACCGCAATCTCAACATTTGCTCTTCAATCTTCAACAAAAGTGTCATTGAAACTGTTCACATAAATCAGTAAGTCAACATACATTTAGTAAACATAATAATTATTCAAAATGATAGAAAGACAACAGATATTAAAGATAAAACATATATTATCTTCTCTCTCTTTGCTTTGTGTAATTGCTTGAAGAGCTTTTCAACTTGTGTCTCATATCGCGCTTTCATATTTCTTCCAAATGAACTGTACAATGGACATGAACATGTCATGAGAAAATTTTTTTCGCAACATGGATGAGATCTTTTTGTCTATTAGACACAAAAGATACATGAGAGCAGCTAATACCGTGTATGACTTTGGCTAATAGTGACAAAAACCAAATCCAGTTATCTTCATCTAATTGCCCAGGTTAGAAAAGTAATATGGTTATTATCATCGAGAGCAATCACAAGAAATATTTACATCAGATATCGCCAGGTTTTTCTATGATAAGCGTCGAGCCTTATGTGTAGACGTGGATACACAAATGCATGTCGTAAAGCCGAAGGACTGACGAATGTCTTATGAAAGATCTGAGTTCCAAGGTATGACTTCCAATCTAATAGCACTCCAATATCTACTTCTCTTAGTCTTTGGCAGTAAGTTGGAATCTTATAGAATGATTTGTTTTTTATACTACATATATCATCCTTAGTTATCTCCTTACCTCGCCACATTGCTGAGTATTGTGTTGATCTCTTGTAATCACCTCTAAACTCTTCAACCAACTGATTTAGACAAACATCATGATGTTGAGTCACTGTATTCACTAGGATTGTGGCAAGCCACCATGCATTACGTGATGGAGCTCTCCAAGTATGTACAAGTGTATGACATGTATACACTAAGTTACACACTGTAATCTCAAAAGTTTAGGTATTTTTTTTGAAATGAGCAATTTCACTTGCGGAAGCTTGTATATTAACTTCTCCGCATACATCTCTTGTTCCTTTCTTATGCTGACTCAATGTCTCACTTGAACCCCTGCTCTCTATAGTTATTGCTACGTCTCGCTCATCCCACTTTCGAATCTTCTCCTATATCTACACACTGCAACTCTACACGTGATTGCAGACTTTGATAGCAGAAATAACCTTTGAGCCACTACGTACCAGCGCCATAATGCATACTCAAACTCATCCACTGCGTTAAACGTTGAACCTAGAACAATTCGGGCAACTCCCTATTTGACTACATCGATTGAGATATCAAGACAATAACATTGTCAATCACGTTTCACTCTAATAACATGCTAATTCATTTCACCTTGCTTGACTTGAATCTGAAGTTATGAACTTTTAACATATTTAATATCAACAGACTTTGTCTATGATATCAACGAAGCATAAAGTACACACAACTTTTCTTTCTACAGTATACAAATGAAGATGAAAACTATTCAATTGTACGTTGAATTCAAAACAACATGGATTCACAATGAGTTTTTGTTTATTTTCATAAGACCATAATACATTATCATACGATGTTCGGCATATAGTGCTACTTGACTCATTACTCATCGATTCGTCCACTGTATTCATAATATGCATTCTTCTAGTCAAGGTCACAATCGAATAGTGAAGAAAAATTTCTCATAATAAAGATTGATTGCGGTGAAACATAGAGCTAGACCTTCGGATCTAGAGTAGAAAAAATTCTTGCAAGCCGTTCGGTCAATTTGTAATCTAACTTTAGATCTGGACTTAAGCCGGACAGGTTGCGATTCTCGTCTCTTTTGTCTCCAACGCTCCAATGGACGTTGTAAGAAGGAATCCGACCGAAGATAGGGCACAACATTCCTGTCCAACTCACCTAGAAAAGTTCGTCCTGTTTTCATAGCTTGCAAAAACCACTCATTCGATTCTAAACCTATTTGTACGTAAAGCGTTAACAGTGCTCAAAAACTAAAACTCTCTATCTCCACGAGAAAAATGTGACTTGGGAGTTGAAAATTAACAGAACTCACGATTTTTCTTCGTAGCGACTATGTTCTCCAAGCGCGCCAACGCATTATCCCTTCTACAAGGACAAAACACCGGAAACTTGTGATGACGTCAGCACCTTATTGCGTAGCGGTATGTTCAAGTAATTTGGAGAACTTGGGGATGCTGCAAGTTCTACTTTTCCTTTTGGGGTATGGTCAAGTAAATCTCTCGGATGGTCTACATCCAAGTAAAGACCTCTCTCAGGACTCAGGAGGCTCGTAATTTGTACGGACTTCGAGTGAGAACGAGAATTACGAGAGTCGTAATAACCCTGTGAAGCGAACCTTCTGCTCACTGTTCTTCAGACTTCTTCTGTTTCTGCTCTGAAGACTGTCACGTGCTGTAAAGTTGTTCTTGAGTACCGTAAACCGAGCACAGTCGATCCGTTCATCGACGGCTGGTTCCGTCCCGTTCAGCCTTATGTTCTGCCTCCGTTCCATTCCGTTCTGCTGACAAATCTGAGATTCTTTCTTTCGTCCGCTCGCTCCTTCATTCATTCAGACAGTCTCTTGCTCTCTCACTCGTAGCGCTGGTCTAACTTACGCTCTACGACAGAAAATTCTTGGAAGAAAGCTCCACGAGAAGAGACAGTTAAACGACAGGCAGATTTGCCTGCCTGACTGCTTGAGTGGATTGATGCTGATGGATAGTGGATAGTAGATCGAAACCTGCCTCACACATTGCTGTCTCGAGCTCGCTCCCAGCGGTCAAGGTGAGGTGCGGTGGAGCTTAGCTTGAGCCGGGGAGGGATCAGCAGACTGCGGCATTTGAAGCGTTTCGAGAGGAGTATGTGCTTTGGCTCGAGAAATGCTGGTTTCGGACTTCTTCAACAATCCGCATTGAGGCGGGGTGAAACCGGGCATGGTGAAGTTGGTTCAGTTGTCGGTAATGGTTCCCTGGTTCTGATGTCATGAAGAAGAGAGTTTGAAGTGGATTTGTGATAAACTGGAGAGCGGGAGGCAGTAACTTTGGCGGGCGTTGTGAGTTGAAAATTGAGCGAGCATTATATCGTTGTGGGAAGTGGGAGGGCGGGCGGGCTTCGCAATGGAGACCCTAGCGTCACCCGCGAACCCTTTCTCTTCAGTGACGCGGCTGCTTCATACCGCTGAGAAGCAGGAGCAACAGATCCGCCGGTGCTCTCAGTTTACCAATGTAGATCATGTTCGTGCCTTCGGATTACACAGAAGATCGTGGTCCGTAAGCGGTTGTGCAACCCAGTTCGTGGCCTGGCCGTTCTCTTCAAGCCGGAGACAGCAACAGCAGCAGGAGAAGAAGCAAGTATCTGCCCCGTGTCGAGGATCATCATTCTTTGGTTCCCAGGACTTGAATCAATTTTTTATCAGCTATGGGAGCTGCTTAGATTCAAAGTATTGTTCTGAGAAACGGCAAACTGTGACAGCAGCTGCGGCAGACGGCGTCAGCTCATGGATTCCTCCGTCTCCACCCAAGGGGGGGATGCCAGTTTGGACTCCACCTGCATTGCGTGGCCCTGCTGCTGTAGCATCACCAGCACAGGAATCAGTTACTGTTGGCAGCACGAAGGAGAAAGCTGATTCAAATGTGGGTCCATTCTTGAAAGTGTCTCCTGATTCACTACAGTATGAGGCAGGTTTCGTGGGAGGAATTTCGGAGCAAACACGTCCAGATGAAAGCTCAGATGCTATGTCTTACTTGACTCGTATCATCAATTCAAAGGTTTATGATGTGGCAATTGAGTCACCTCTGGAGCTTGCCCCGAAGTTGAGCGAAAGAGTTGGTAACAGCATTTTACTGAAACGTGAAGATACGCAACCGGTCAGTAAACTGTATCTTTACGGGCCAAAGTTTGCCTCGTACATGTGGAAATTCAATCTAGTAAGGCAGGTAGCCACTACAAGGTGATCTCCTTTCCTGCAATTATAGCGTCTACAAATCTGCTCGGCACTTTTGGTCCACTAATAACTGAATTAAGTGTCTATGAGTACTTGGGAACATACAGGAGAACAGCACTATATTAGCGAGGACTATCATCTCATCGGTCGGAGTTGTATTCACTCCTCTGCCGGGAAATGTGGACAGGTATTTTCCTTCAAGCTTCGTGGGGCTTACAACATGATGGCAAATCTGTCTTCTGAAGAATTGGCGAGAGGTGTTATCTGCTCGTCTGCTGGCAATCATGCTCAAGGGGTTGCATTAGCAGCACGCCGTTTAAAATGCGATGCCGTCATTGCTATGCCTGTGACAACACCCGAAATCAAGGTGTGACTTGCCATTGCCAGTTTCATGTATGTAACCAACGTGGAGAATATTAGTCAACTCCAGTCTTTTAGAGAATTATGGTGGTCATATCGCAGTTGATTGCTGGTTACGGCGTTGGATAACAAAGAGCGTTGTACATCGTGTCACTTCCTGTTGCAATCTTTCACCCCAGTCGCTAATTATAGCCGTAATTTAGTTTAAAGCCTGGGTTCCGAATGCCAGCTGAAGTTTTCGAATTTCTTTCTCAAACTTTGAGTGCAGTGGAAATCGGTGAAGCGACTTGGAGCCACTGTTGTTTTGGTAGGAGATTCGTATGATGAAACCCAGGCATATGCAAAGCAGCGAGCATTGGATGATGGACGTGTTTTCGTGCCACCTTTCGATCATCCAGATGTCATAGCTGGTCAAGGAACAGTCGGTCTTGAGATTGTTCGCCAACATCCAGGCAGTTTACACGCTGTCTTTGTTCCTGTGGGAGGAGGTGGACTCATTGCTGGAATTGCTGCGTACATGAAACGATTTCGTCCCGAGGTTTGTTCCTGGTTTCTGCACGTAGTGGTCGAGCAGCATCGTTCTGTCCCTGACCAGCATTCAGACCATTCTCCAAACCTAAGTATCATTTGTTTGGGAATTAGGGCTAGCTTGATGGTAAGTGTCCTTGGTGAAGGTATCGCTAACGTGGGATGAATATTTGGTAGGTCCGCATAATTGGAGTCGAACCAGCCGATGCCAATGCCATGGCATTGTCTCTCTTTCATGGGCAGCGCGTGGTTCTCGATCAGGTTGGAGGCTTTGCAGATGGGGTTGCAGTTAAGATGGTAGGAGAGGAGACATTTCGCTTGAGTCGAGAATTGCTGGATGGCGTAGTCCTCGTGAGCCGGGACTCCATATGTGCCGCTATCAAGGTGCGCATAGTGATGAGGTCTGATGGATCTGTTGAATTATGTCTTTGTTGATATAGAAGCGTGCTGTCTTCTGGGCAGATTAGATGACCAAACCTCCGAAGAACTATTGGGAATTCGTGAGCTAGGAACTTACCACGTCTTCGGTATAATCTCCTTGCAGGACATGTTCGAGGAAACTCGCAGTATCCTGGAGCCGGCAGGAGCCCTGTCATTGGCTGGAGCGAAGGCCTACTGCAGCTATCACGGATTGGAAAACGAAACCGTGGTTGCTATAACAAGTGGAGCGAATATGAATTTTGAACGTCTTCGGATTGTAACTGAGTTGGCGGATGTTGGAGCTCGAAAAGAAGCTGTTCTCGCAACTTACATGCCAGAGAAACCGGGTTCATTCAAAACGTTTGTTGAATCAGTGAGTGTTCCAAGTCGTTTGATTATTATGCTGCTATTACTTTGTAAAGAACTAATGACCTTTCCCCGTGTTGGTGTAATATGTCTGGGTTTTGTAGGTCGCTTCAGAATAGCAGTGTTTTCTTCATGGGAGTAGTGGTAAAGGTGCTCACGATTCTATGGTGAAAACGAGCAAAGCAGTGTGTATTAAGTACGATAAATGGAGAAAAACAACCCAGTGTGTTTATAGCTAGATTTAATAGGTGTTGTGGTCGAGACTCGGACTGCCGTAGTGGTATACCTTAACAACAAAGCCCAGAGTTATGGAACAGTTCTGGTTCCAAGAGCCTAAAGTGGCCACTGCACTCTTTGGTAGCATTTATCTCATGGTTCCAGCTTAAGAGACTGTGCAAGAAAGGAACCGCTCACCTGTCTTCTGCAACCACCGCACTACTAAAGCCTAAGTTGATTCCCTCTACAAAGCTCACAGGTGTTTCTTTGATTCAGTGACATTGTCAAGAGGGTGGTTTAGATGGTACTGTGGCCCTGTGAGAGCGATGATTTTGTTCACAACTCACGGTTGCTCAGAAAGAGGAGCACCTCCTTACCATGGAGTTTTTGGAAGGGTATAAACCTACTGCCAAGTGACTGTCCCCTGTTGAGTTGAGGAAGGCGTTTTAAACTTATCCTGAACTCATCTGGGACAAGCCAACCTTAGGGTGCTTGTCAGGCGATCGAGAAAGTTAGTGACCTAGCCTGGCACGCCGTTACTTGCGATCATCCATTTTCTCTCTAAGGATCTCATCTACACTGATCTAGAGAAATGCAGTGGAAACCATGACACTTCGTTATTACTGTTCAGCCAAGGAATGCACTATGCGTTTGTCCGCCCGTATTGTCATATGGAGATCAAAGTTGAGCAGCTGGCAGCCTTCTGTTTATAGCCACTGAGGATCCGTGCACCGTGTGATGCCTTATATAACGACTGTGATGAATGAAGGAGCTGTTCTTATTGGATTGTCCGAGAAATTATGGGTGCTGTAAGCGTCATGTTTGGGGATTGTATTTAGAAGAGAATATCAATCACCAATTGTCGTTGTCGTCGCTGGCTTGCCGTCGGTTCTAGGAAACATAAGACGATTGGTTCTAAGTATTGCCACTTCATTATGCAAACCAAATGGATCCACCGTTCCTCATGCTGTTGAGAGTTACGGTGTTATCTGTTTCGGACTTGACTACCTTCTATGTGTTTGAGTCAATGAAATTTCACTCAACTTTCAGTGAAATTGTCCTTGTGGAAATGGTATGCAGGTAGGACCTGCTAATATTACAGAGTTCAAATATCGGTTCAATGACGAGAATGAGGCACTCGTTCTCTGCAGGTAACGGTTTGGCTCTCGTCGGTACTCTCATGCAGATAGGACCTCCGATAGCACCTTTTCACCAATAGTATTGCAGTGAAATTTCTGGGATCTCTTACTAGCTCAAATCTCATCGCGGTATGATACAGAGTCTGAAAGTTCTGCTGATGATTTTCTGCAGTGTTGGTGTAACGAGCGAGGCGCAGCTCGACCGTATAAAGTCTAGGATGGACGCAGGTGGACTGCGAACTTTAGATTTGACCAACAATGATCTTGCTAAGGACCACTTACGCCACCTTGTAAGATAACTTTCCTTTTTGCTTCCTGAGAAATGAGTGGTTTTTGTCTTGCAAAGGCTTCTAGGCTTGTATGTTGCTTCGTACTCGAGCTCAACAGTGAGAAATGCGCCGTTGTATCAGATGGGGGGACGAACAAAGCTGGACAACGAGGTGCTGATGAGATTCGTGTTCCCAGAAAGGCCTGGTACACTTATGAAATTCTTAGAAGCCTTCAGCCCTCGATGGAATATCTCCCTCTTCCACTACAGATCACAGGTTAGGAAACACCATCTCCTAGAGTGAATTTTGTAATATCTGTGTGATGCTGAGCTGGATCTAGGTCAGTTATTTCTCGTAAGCATGTCTCTGGTTTGGTGTCGTTGCTTGGCCCCGCAGCATCAGCAGCTCAGATAGTTAACAAGGAAAAGTTCATTTCCCGTGATATTTTCCAGTCTGCAGAAAGCCTGAAAGACTTGAACCATGCGATGCTTGCAGGGTGAGATGGGTGCCAATGTTTTAGTAGGTATACAAGTACGCAAGGAGGACGAGGGCGAGTTTCTAGCTCTGGCTGATGCGCTTGGTTATGCTTACCAAGATGAACGATCGAATGAAGCTTACGAGCTGATAATGCACTAGCTCCGGGAAAAGTTAATTTGTGGACCTGCAGAGACCTTCCTAGTCTCTACTCACCCTGCGGACTGTCCCACATTGACAGTGAACCTAGCGCGCAAGGGTCCACTTGCATTCAGCAAGTTTTGTACACGTGATTTACTCTCCTAACCAACTCTCACAGACGAGTATCTACGGTCGACACTACTGGACGACACCATCTGTGAATTGCGGTCGTGTTTTTTCTCGACGATTATTTTCTACAGTCGAAGAGCAATGTTTTGAGAGAGTTCTCCAACTTAGAAACGTTTACATAGGAATATGTCTCGAAAAGGGTGGATGCAAACCTTTAGCGCAAGTGCAAGTTCTAATAAAGCGCAAGTTCAGGAGATGTCGATGTAAGATAAAGTTGTAAAAGGTGGCACGCAAACCACAGTTTTGAGTGGCGTTTCATGATGCTTGCGTGAGAAATGTTGATATCTTATTGATCGCTGTTTATTATCTGGATCTTTTTATCAGTTTTCCAACCATGAGCACAGCACTTTCGAGTCGTTTTGAAGTCCGAGCATACTGGACATTTTGAGTTAAAGAACGGCTAGGTCAAGGCGGTTATTCTTCCTAAGCTTTGTTAAGACTGCGAGCCATGTTGAAATGGCGTGTGAAGCATAGGGCTGTGATATGGGATTTGGTACTACCTGTGACGGAGGATTATTCAGTGAAATGGTGATGACCAGTCCTCTGTCATCGGTATTTGATCTCGTCTAATAGAGAAAAGGCAGTCCACCCCATCCTCCGTCGCTGCCCATTATTGCGTACAGGTGTTGTAGCTCTGATGTTAGAAAGCATCAAAATACATCTCACTGACAGTTGGCAGTGAGGGTGGGTGTTTCAGGTTGCTTTGGCCTAGGTGGATTTATGGCTTCTGTCATGTCGCTTCTGGGTGCTACGAATTGTAAGTGAGAATACTTCTGCATAAACTTTTTCTTGCACCGCTAGTATGCACGTCCTTGCAAGGGTCATTACTCCAACTTGCTCGCTTTGGTTATTGACGAGGCCTAGGAAAGGAAGAAATGAAGTCCTCGGACTAGTAACTGCTAATGCTCGTTTATGACTAGGACTTTCCAAGTGAGAAATGAATAGATCTATGGTATCGCAATGGAGTATCGCTGTCTCTATGTATGAAAGCATTTGGGGAAGTTACGGAAACTGAAGGATATTCGTAAGGACTTTCCAGTTGAGAAATGAATAGATCTATAGTATCGCTGTGGAGTATCCCTGTCTCTATGTATGAAGCATTTGGGGAAGTTAAGGAAACACGAGGATATTATTCACCCATGTACACTTAGAAGTGTACATGAGGTGTAATATATGTTCTAACCCTTTCGGCCGGAAGGATTAGAACATATATTAATTTCCTCATCAAACTGCACCCTTTGAGAATTAGGATCCTGGAACTATCCTGGAATTTGGGGAAGTTAACGAAACATGAGGATATTATTCACCCATGTACACTTAGAAGTGTACATGAGGTGTAATATATGTTCTAACTCTTTCGACCAAAAGGGTTAGAATATATATTAATGTCTTCATCAAACTGCACCCTTTGCATCTGCCCGGACTCCATTTATGGTTTATATCCGGATGAGTGGGTTACTCCCATCAACGTAGCAGTCCAGACTTCACTTATGGTTCATATGAGTGGGTTACTCCCATCAACGTAGCAGTCCAGACTTCACTTATGGTTCATATCCGAGACAGTTTAACACATATCATTTATGAATTAATTTAATAATTTATAATAAGATATTTTTATAATATTTACACGGTCTCTTATCAGAGAAAACGAAATTCACTGTACAGGTAAGGATCTTTATTCGGTAGCTATGGTTTGAGAAAGGGGCGGGGTTTGTAGCCTGCTATGGAAGTGGGTCTTTGATTTATATATAAGAGCTGTTTTCTCCGTGGAGCTTTGTGCTCATACACGGACGACACCACCACCCGGGAACATGAGAACAGCAGATCCGGGTTTTACCACCCGACCGTAGAATCCCTACAAGCTAACCCCATCTCTGACCCCTTATTATTGCTTGGCCCTTCGGGTCCTTCTTTCCCTTGTAAGGCTTGATGGGGTCTTCCCATCCGTTGGCTATATATTGGGTCGCGTTATTCTTTCCGATAGAACCCCTTCTAGGCTTGTGCAGTGTCGTGCCCACTAGTCTTCCCAGTTAGTCGTGGTGACATATCCCTCTAGTAAGCAAACTGACATTTGACACCCAAACCACGTTACAGCTTACGTGGTTTACGTGTCCAGTCCATGTATGTGATACATTACATTAACTATAGTCGAAAAGTAGGTTCTTGTATTTAGAAAATGGGGGATAATTTGCTTTCTGGACTATCCAAACTACTATCATTAGGTAAAATAGGCTACAGGCAGTCGATAAAACATCCTTTTCTGAGGAATATTATATTTCATCATTTCCGTATTATAATATATGTATTTTCAAACCTTCATAAATGGTTTTCCTATAAAATGATCGAGCATCTACTTTTTATTCCGAAAGGGCTTCGGGGGTCCCTTCCGGAATTCTTTGTTTTCCCAATGTTCGTGTTATTTTGGAACCCTGCAGTGTTCTCATGGAAGACCAAACCATTGCCCTCTGGCATTAGTTTGGTTATTAAGGAGCCCTAAGTACAGTTTAAGTTCTAGACGCAGTAGACTAGTATCCGTTCAGCGGAGTTGAACCTCGACGGAACTTCGATGGGACCACGTTTCTGCACTGCGTAGTGAAGACGTAGTGAACTCCTGTAGTCACGGAACTGATCGTAGTGAACTTATTTTGGATCAAGGGTTCAAGGTTGTCAAACATAGCATATGTGAAAGGGGATTCGATTCTGTTTTCCTGCAGGAAGAGTTATGGATTTTGCATACAAGGCTACCTCGAAACTCGCTTCGAGGAGTACTTCTGCACCTCGTCCTAGTGTCGAGAAGATTGAGAAATTCGGTGGAGGTTTAATGCTCTGTGGATAGATTTCAGCTTTCTCCGACAAGTTTTTGCTTTTGCTTTTTATGCCTTTCCGGCCGTCGAATTTGCAAGATAACTAGAAAGAAAAACTATATTGTCATTACAAGGCTTATTTTCCAAATAACTTGAAACTAAAAAGTTCTAGACTGAATGATGTATTTCTTTGGAGTTGTTGCGTCAGGCTGATGGGTTCTTCCCAATGCTCGGGGAGTTTATTCCGTGAAAGTGGTAAAGTTTTCTGCGGAAGGAAAAAGAAATCGGAAATCGTAGATTATTGTTGGAAAGTCGATGAATTTTTGCACTAAGAATTAGAAATTCTTCTCCAGAGAAATTTCCGACATTATTGATCCGACACCGGAAAGTTTTCGAAAGCACCGCACGCACAACTCTAAAAACCGGAACTCCGATAGCATTGGTTCATCCTTCCTCGTCGGCTAACATGGAGATCTGAGAGACGGTAGATGTACCACGTGCAAAGAGGTGGTTACCTTCACATAGTTGTTACGAGTTTAGAATATTTAATTAAAAAAGTCTCGTTTATATAGTTATTAATAAAAATATCTAATTAAACTAGTCTCGTTTATATGACTCGTACGTTTTTCTGCAAAACAGAGACAACTCGTTTTTAATTGCTGTCTGGTTGATTTATTTTCTTTTTTTCACAAGTTCTCGTATGTAGTACGTCATGACCAATAAAAGATCCAGATTCTCAACCAAACTCAATGGTTTTCTTTTCCGTTTTCACGTTGAAGAAGTGACTTTTGATGCATTATATTTCCTTTAAAATATTATGGGCCATAGCTGACGATAGTAACTTATGAATTTATGAAGTTATAACTCTAAATCTCCGACTACATGTATCAATTATCATAAACGTTTCGAAGTTTAGTATCAAAGTCCAAAAAAGGACCTACATGCTGATTTCCTGTTAGATGGTACATCATACATTCTCTCTATTTACTCTCATGTCCCTCATTACCTCTTCTTTATATTATAAGTTATATCGAATGCATCTCCACAGCCTCCCACTCCGAGGATCATATGAAAACGAGGCATGCATTATTCACCCTCTTCATCTTCAGATGGAAAGGGTGGCATGTTTAATTTATTACCTAACTATTCTCAACAAGGACTCGATCTTATTGATTCAAAAGAGCGCACTGCTACACTCTACTGATGAGTTCTCTCCGGATCAAGATGCAGGTCATGATTTATCTAATATTTAATATTTACATAATAATTCTAATTTTAGTTGTAATTTAGTCCAAAATTGTCATATAACATGTATATTTTTATAGTCAAAATAAAAATATCAAAAAAATATCAAAAAATATCTTAAAATGTTATTCCATTCTATATCACGCGAGATCCAGTCCACTTTGTGTATTTTCTCTCTCATATCTCCGTTTGTCTCTTTCTAGTCTACATTTGGCCAAGTCGTTTGCAATGAATATTTTCATATATTTCCTTCCTTGTATTATTTCCAGCTCGAAACCATAGGGTCTTTATTTCAAATATGTGCATAAGGCATTTATTTCAAAATATCGAGCAAATAAAGAGGGAAGAAGTCGATGTTCTATTTTTACTCCTTAAAACATAAGTACATTTGTGCAACTCATGTATATGTCAGGGCTCTAATGGAGCAACAAATGTTACTTGACACGACCTTAATATGTTCCTTGGACTTGACCCAACTCTCCACTCCCATAACTTTGACCGCATCTTTGACCAATAAATTGTATTTCCTTAAAAATTCGTCTGGAATGAACTTTACGATTTTCTAAGTGATTTTCTAAGTGATTTAAAAGTGATAATCTCAAAGCACGAACTTTCATATACAGATACGAGGGTGAATACATATGCATGCAACTTACACTTTTCGGCAGAGATAGGAAGAATACAATCGTGGATAGCGGAGCCAAATCTAGTGGCGTAATTTTCATGAACAAGGCGGTGGAATTGTTACAGAACTTCTGGGTCAGTTTAATCAATACTAAGCTAACCCAGTTTAATCAATGCTAGATTAAATGTATGTTTGTGAGTTGTTAATTGCAACTCTGTAAATGTTAAATGATAAGTATAAACTAACATTAGAACAAAATTATTTTATATATTACATATAACGGAGATGCTGGAAGTAGTGGAGAAAAATATAAGCAAATGCAAGGAAAGCCATGCTCCAAGAACCATAGGACCTATTCTTTTTTAGTAGAAAAAAGTATCATATTACAAGTTTAATTTATCACCTAACCTTAATTTTATATTTAAGTGTTAAACTAAACCACTTTACATAGTCCCCTCTTCCACGAATGCTATTTATCCACCTCCGAAGTGTACATGAGGTTGAATATATGTTCTAGCTCTTCGGGGAAGAGTTAGAACATATACTAATATCCTCGTAAAACAGAGCGATCTGAGAATTAAGATCTCGATCTTATCCTCCCAGCAACACATCAGGCTGGACTCCACTTATGGGTTATATCTTGCTGGGTTGGCTACTCCGAGATGGATTAACATATATCATTTATTAATTTTTATAATATCTTATTATAAAATATTTTCATAAAATTTACACGTTCTCTGATAAGAGAAAATAAAATTCACTGTACAAGGCTGTTAGAGATGCTTATTTATTCATGAAGATGGAAAAGGTGAATATATGCAAGGAAGTTAGACTATAGCTAGATATATAAGAGAGAGCATATTATATGCATGTTATTTATTGTTCATTGTTCATTATGAATGGAAACAACCCGGAGATCAACAATAGTGGAAGCAAAACAGAAATTGGCTCATTAGCAGATTTAGAGCATGTCTCCATTGTGTCCTAATTATTTCTCTCTCGTGATTTTTGGCGCATTTTCAGTGAACCGAAAGCTAGTCTTTGTTGTGAAACCATGTCTTTGACTTAAGGAATATCAGATAACTCTGTACAGAAAATATCCAGTTGTTCTGATGAGAAGTTCAGATTGAACATTTACTTTTGGTTATTCACCAGCATTTATGAGTTATCTTTTACCAATGCTATGATGCTTATA
The DNA here is from genome assembly GCA_036924285.1 of Asterella californica. NCBI lineage: Eukaryota > Viridiplantae > Streptophyta > Marchantiopsida > Marchantiales > Aytoniaceae > Asterella > Asterella californica. The sequence goes on from JAYKYS010000003.1 coordinate 6,206,733, forward strand.
GGTAGCTTATCTTTAATTGGTTCTTCTTTTTTAACAGGATTTTACTCAAAAAATATTATTCTGGAACTTGCTTATACGAAATATACTATTAGTGGTAACTTTACTTTCTGGTTAGGAAGTGTATCGGTTTGCTTTACTTCTTATTACTCTTTTTGTTTACTGTTTTTAACCATTTTAGCACCAACTAATTCATTCAAGCGAGACTTAAGTAGATAGTAATGATGCGCCCATTCTTATAGCAATACCTTTAATCATTTTGACTTTTGGGAGTATTTTTGTAGGATACTTGGCCAAAGATATGATGATTGGTTTAGGTAGCAATTTTTGGGCTAATTCACTTTTCATACTACCCAAAAATGAAATTCTGGCAGAATCTGAGTTTGCTACTCCAACCATTATCAAGTCGTTATCACGTAGTGACTTCTAATCTCCAATAATAATATCATGAGTCAAAAACAACAAGCTATGGGATCAAGGACTGAACTATCACAGTCCAAGCATGATTACGATAAAAAGAACTTTACACATGACATCTTGATAGTGGTCAAAGGGTAAAGGTGATCACGTAAGGAAGTCACTTAAGGACGTAATGGATACAAGCCCTTAGTGCTCATGACCCAAGCTCTCATGAAGCGCAAGTTTGCTAGGAAACCTGCTATGTGCCAAATGTTGTTCCTTTATATGCTTGTGTTTTTGCTTTGCTTCCTAACTCATGTTCATTTGCTCCTTAAGGAAACGAGACAAAACGAAGGTGACAAGCATCAATAGCGAAAGCAAATAAACATCCCAGTCGCCTGTGAAAACTTTTGTTTGCTTTGAGTTTTCAGAAAATATATAAATGTTAGAATCTAGAATTTTCATGTAAAATGTAAAATGTAAATATTATTTATTAACACTGTAATTATTATATGTTAACAAAGGATAATTTTACCAAAATATGCGGACATAACTCATACGACAAGCACACACATTTTTCCAAAACTATAAATCCTTAGACCCCGATATAAAATACATTTATTTATTATATACAATTTTTAATGTAAAAGTTAATATCTATTTCGTCACAAGATTTCGCACTTGCAATTTCAGTAGCACATGTCTGTACTTGCTTTATGGGTTATGTTCGAGCCCATAAATCTCGTCTCTGTTATTAGTTATCAAAAAATTGAACTTTTACATTGACCTAGTCTACATTATATGCATTTATATATTTTATGCTAATAAGAAAAGAATAATTTCCTCCATAAAGAACATAGCACACGGAATAACGAAAAAAACATATTCCTACGCCTGTCCTGTTCTAAAGGTTCTTCCCGCACTGCGCTTGGGATGCATATTCAAGCTAAAACAATTTCTGGTTTCAAACACAGATGGCATAGAAAATTGTTTCCCTTGAAGAGAAAGAAAGAACACTCTACGTTATCAGACATTGACTTCCGGCTATTGTTGGAGTGAAAGTTGAAGGCCACTAAACTACGTAGACTCGAACCGCGGTAATATCAAAGCAAAGGCTAGGCCCGATACACTTTGCTTGTTCAACATCGTCCTCGTCGAACTATATTTCTTGACCAGAGCTTCAAGCTTTTCTTCTCGATGCTGGATCGGGTTGGTTCCAGACAGTTGGATTTTAGTATAGAGGAGAAATTCTGTCTGAGAACCCGAATCCTTGTGGATATATCTGTAGGGTCTAGACTTGCACCCCTTTAACATTGTAAAAGCTTTCCCTGCGGTCAGTGGAACTAGTGGAAATATGTATCATGCACACGTTACTCGTGAGTTTGAGTTCAAGTTCCGGGAGCACTCATTCTTGTCTACACTGCCTTGTAGACAAAAACAAACATGTCACTCTTCAACTAGACACTTTTGACTTTTACGCAAGAGTGTTGATCCAAGACCTACCTCATCTGGTGATGTGATGTGATGTTTGTTTTGTTCTCCGAAGTTCTGTTTGGCTGGGTTTTCCCGGCCCGTGCAAATGCCGGCAGCATGTGTCGTAGCGGTCAATTTCCGGAGACAAACCAGCGCCACCTCGAGAATGATGTTGAAGAGGAGAACCAAAAGTTAGCACTCTACTGCCCATTTCGGATGGCGAGCAGCTGAAGGAGTACATCCTGATCTCTGACCTTTTGGAGTCGGTTGATTTGGCATATCCTCGAGTAATCCCGGCTATAAAAATCCCCCTCTGCCCAAGGATTGTAGGTCGAGATTTCGTCATGGTTACAACCTCAAACTAGCGCAGCAAATTTCTCCACTTTTGGACCTTGGCCCACCTTTGAATCACGCTGGACAGAATTTTCGGATCTTCGAACAAGAATGCTCATCCGAAGCTTCATACTTGGCCATCACCTCTTCACATCTTGATTATCGTGACATGTCCATCGTTGTGGTCTGTACAAGAAAGCACTGAGTATCATATTCCTCGTAATGACATCCACTGCTGGCTTGCCCTTTTGAACACAGAACTGTCCCCTAGGAGAAAGAAGTTAGACAACCGGTCATGTAAAACTCCTTCCTGCTTGGAATCCAAAGTGAGAAAACGATGAGATCCTCCCTGTGAAGTGGCAAATTACTGAAGCATATGAGATGAACACGGTTTCCAACATGAGGCGCCATGAATCCAGGCGTTGGATGACTCCGCGGAGGTTGGAGAGCGTCCAGAGAAACAGAGCACACCCGCCGACGGCGAAAGCTGGGAAAGGACTGAATAACTATCTCATGAGAATCAACGTGAAGCAAGCAGCCTGCAAGTGGAAACTAGGATCGTATCTGAAAATAGAGAATTTAATATAGCATAATTGAATAGAATATAGTATATTGATGGATGCGGTAAACAAAAGAGACGTAGTAGAGGTGCAGCCGGTGGTATCCGGTGTGATTTACATTGTCTAAAATTGACCTACCCCGTCACAACTATCCGACATATAGACCCACAGTAATATCCAAATATTAAGGCAACTCAAACTTAGCTTTTAAGGAACTCCGTAATACTTTGTACATGCATTTGCTGTAAAAAGTTTATAAAAGTATATGCTGAAGTTTATGTATCACATCTGGAGATGATAGGTAAAATTTACAGTCATTGAATGTTTGTATATATACATGTAACCGACATCTCTTGAACGCATTTGAAACAAATTAAATCGAATTACTACCGACGTTCTACAGTCCTTGACAAATCTTGACAGTTTAGAGTTCGGTCATCTTATCTGAACCATGTAACTTTTGTTATGGGAAAAAGTTGGAGTGGCCCTATTAGGGTCTTGTCTATGAAAATGCCTAGATAATCTACGGGGTATCTCCGGACGTACAAATTTATTTACAGAGTTACACGAATGCTTTACGGGAGAGGTCTGAGTGGTCGTACCTAGTTCAGTTTGAAACAGGGTCCGAAAAATTCGAAAAGTTTAGAGAGCTTTATGTAGAGCAGTTTCCCTCCACTTCTTTTGTCCTTGCAAGCCAGAAAGTCGTTGTCACTCCCAGCTGCACCCCACACCAACTTGCAGGTCACGTCTTTCTGATTCTGCAGGTAAAGTTCAACCTTGAACCCGACGCCAAGTCCACCTGCTCATACGGACTGAAGTTCTCAGACTGGAACTTGCTGGGACGCAAACTGAGAATCCCCGGACTGGACGAATCCAAAATCCGTAAGGCTAAGGGAGGCTAAACTCTGGAACTCTATAAGCTACAGTAGCGGTCTTACCTACGTACGTACTGGAGAAGATAAACTAGGGCATGTTAAAGTTAAATGTTTTATATTAAATGTATTACTTATTGAAATAGTGCGACTTTTAATTGTACATTCAGACGAAAAGGTATACCTGTTCCTCATACAACCTGCTAGACCCTTTTATGTCTTTATACACTAATCAATTAAACAGATAGATTTTCCTCTCTCTTTATAAACTTCATATAAATTTTTCTGGCTGTAAGATAATTTACTTACTTATTCAACTCGAGTTTTCTTAGTCGAGTATGTTCTTTGTCAAGATAACTCACTGGTAAAAGGTCCAGCCTTTATACAAAATTGGACGCAAAATGCAACTACAGAAAACCGTAAACCGTAACCAAGTTACGGTTTTTATGCCTTCGCGATTAGAGAGAATATTTCCCAACTTGTACACTCCATATTATCTAAGATTTCGTAGAAGCAAGGAACCCTGAATGCTGCAAGTACGTTGGTGCGGGGACGCACAACTTGGAGAGGTGTAGCGACCTGAGAAATATTCTTTCAGTTGAGTTCTGCATCAACTGCAGTTCCAGAAATTAGGTTTAGGTATTCTGTAGGTCCAGAAATTGCATGGGTTCTTCGTTCAGTTCCTTCAGTATGGGCCCAGTAGTACATAGTTTATCACTAGCTTTAGTTTCTTTTTCACGGAATCCGAAGCAGATTTGCCAGGTTGAAACACATAGTCTTTTCACTCCACAAACGTGAGGTCAATGTTGTGACCAGAACCAGAGTCTAGATTTATATGATTGAGTAAACTATTATTTATTTTTTATATTTATTTGAAAAAAAATCAATAGTAATATAACAAGTGTTAACATAGAAAACAAATCGCTCATAAAAATAAACATGTTTTAAATTTTAAATTTTATTTCAATAAGAATTAATAGATCATTAATTAAAGTGAGTCTACATATGAACTCTGGAAAGAATTGCTTAGGTGTAGCCTGCACTATGCTCCAAAATATTAGTTTGTTTCAGAACTATTTTGTACATGGCAGGATGTGTAAATGGGATACTATAGTGTCCAATATTTACAGGATTCGTTGAATGATGTGGAAAAAATCTAAATGTCTTCTTTTGCTTCCCTGCTATTAGTCAGAAGACATAATTCCTTTCTTACTTCTTCGCTTGTAGTTTCCGCTCTTAGCTTATGGAACTAACTTTGAATATATCCATATATTCTTTCATTTTTATTCTTTGGATGTATTCTTTTTATTTACTTATATCGAAGAGTCAAAACTCAAAAATTATTTAAAATGAAACAACTGCATATACTATCAAAAAAAGCTTATTAGATTTAGGCTATCTATGTGTGAAGTTAAGTACAGCAACTAGTTTGAACTCATATTCTTTGGTCATAAATATCTGACATATAGATCTGACATTATTAGTAAATAAACAATTAACTTTCACATACTTGCTATCTCTTGCAACGATTCTTTTTCTACTTTTCCTATAACTAAACTACTGAGATATTCCCAACAGTCTAAAATTTTACCAACGGCGATCATGTTTCTCCCCGAGAAACGCGAGTACACAACACACACCCCAACAAAGAACCGATGGGAATGCAACTTTAGTGAAGGCAATCCATCCGCCGAGTCATCTGAATGGCCAAACAACGAGATGTCATACCGTTACCATGTGCTGTTGGAAAAGGGCTATCTTAACTGTCAACTTGGTACCAGAAGTCAAGCAGGCCCCACCACAGCACTTCAATAGTGTGTGAGCCGAGAGTTCGACTGATAAATAGTTTGATTAGTCTAACTATTGATCAGTCGAACTCTCGGCTCATAATCAAGACAAGACTCTACTAATCCTTCTCTTACCATGAATTTATCTGGGGAAAATGGAGGATAAAGTACACTCGGCACTCCGTAACTCATTATTAGTGCTCGCTAGCATCATAATTATTAACAAGAAAATAATCTAACGATTAGAGATAATACTTTCATTAAATAATTTCTGGGTAAGATTTACGTTCTTTCTCTTCCAGTAATATGATATCAGTTAGAAATATACTTTTAACAAAGGAACCTTTTAACCGCAGAAGTATAATCTTTTAACTATTATTCTCGTTACATTGTCAGGAGTAAATCTGTTCACAACATTTCAAGAATATAACGGTAACGGGAAGAAGAATTAAGGAGTGCCTACTGTATATCGAACTTATTTTCTGGAAATTTTCTGCGTCGTAAGTGTGTAACATTGAAGGACACCAATTCTGGTCAGTTCTGCCGTGGAAATTCACACCATATCAATGCAAGATGATCTGAAAGCCGAAAGATATAGACCGGATAAGTCCTTGGCGCGGGACCCGATGAGGTCAAGTAGAACATTCTCAAAAAGAAAAATGGAATGAACAAGTGCATCTAGAGAAAAGTCAAGGAAAGTAAGTAACGTATATGACAGTGCATTGTCCATAGTGTACTTACGAGCGTAAGCACACTGCCACATTGTGTGGTTTGCGCTGCCCGGAAGTACGAGTAGGATAGTGCATTAGTCTACGTTGAATATGCATGCTGGATGAATTTCGGAGAACTTTTGCTCGTTTCATGTTATCGGGAATATATATAGATGTTAAGTAAAATATATATACTAAGTAAATATAAAGAATTAAAATATTTTATAAATATTATCTGTTATCCATGCCTGGAATTACGGGAAGAGTAGAACATAATCCATAAGTGTTGCCTTGAGTACCGCGCTTCAGAAGGTACAACTCCGAGAACTTTTGCTCATTTAATGATATCAAGAATATATATAGATGTTAAGTAAAATACATATACTAAGTAAATATAAAGAATTACAATATTTTATAAATTTTATCTGTTACCCATGCCTGGAATACAGGAAGAGTAAAAAATAACCCATAAATTTTGCCCTGATTGTCGTGCTTCAGAAGGTACAAGTCCGGGAGTCCACACTCGTTAATACATTAAGATACTCTGATGTTAATTTAATACCTAACCCTTCCTGTCGGAAGGGTTAGGTATTAAATTAACCACTTGTGTATTTACCTCCTCCCTCTGAAGATGGAGGAGGTGAATATGCAAGTGCTCTCTGAAGTACACTTTAGTATATAATACGTAAATTATATTTGCAGGTGCTCTGAAGAATATGCAGGTGCTCTGAAGAATTATGTTGAATATGTTACAAAAGTTTACTTCATGTCTATGATTTCACGTCACTTGTTCGTTCTTAAGACAAAAAAGTTGCAGATGCTTTATGTATAACGGAAGACCCTACCCGCAGTGGCCTTACGAGCCTAAGCTGCTGCTCGAGAACTGCTTACACAATAAATTTGTTATCCGAGAGAGTGGCCTACGCTCGTAAAGAACACCATCAGACAGAGCCTTTCGTAACGTAACACTCGTGGGTAAAATTTTGTCTTGTGCTCGTTACTTGACGATTTGTTTGAAACTTCTACGGTAACGGAAGTTCTAGCATTCTGTTCTCTTCTTTTTTACACGAGATTCTTTTTGTTTTAACACAGTTACCCTGTGCTGGCGAGGACCCTCTGTTCCTTGCGGTTGTGTCAATAAAATATTCTCACTCTCCATTTCAAAAAGTAATTAACTCTCAGATACAGAGTTTCATTCGTTAGCGCTCCCCTTATGGGTTCTTCCTAGATTGTTCTACATTTCCAGGCTAGCTATGATTTAACATTTAGCATAATTTTGATTTTTGTTCAACTTGGAATAATTTCTCTAAAATTGTATACCAAGTTAAACACTTATATATTTTTCTGATAATAACAAGCGGCAACAAATTCTCGAAGTGGATCTTGCATGCATATTTTACGAGCAATTTGCCCATCCTGCACTACTTTTCACGTCTTTGTGAAAAGTAGTGCAGGATGGGCAAATTTTGTGAAATTATCCTAAGTCGGGCTTTAATATAGTGGCACGTAATTTTATCAAAAAACGCTATTCATCAATATACACAAGTTAAAATCTTAAACTTCATTATGGAAAGTATAATGCATTATTTTCCCTTTTTCCAATACTAGCATATCAGTTTAATTTCCCCTGTTTCTGGGAGGAAGTGCAAAGGTGAACGTCAGTTTGCAAGACTGTCTATAAGGTAGAGTAGTCTTCTCAAGAGGACCCACCGTTCCTCGCAACTTTCCATTGACCCTCGCTACAGTCAACTAACCGCTAATTCCAGGGGCGTTTGGGGAGCACTTTTTGTCGTGTTCTGACGTCCATCTGGCCAACATGTAGGCATGTTTAGTAAACTAAGATGCGTCAATATTATGTACATGATGAAACTCTGATTATTTAACATTTTGGATGTTTTATAACTTTATTAGAATATATATATATGAATCCTCTAAATCCTCTAATGCTCAGAATGAGAGTTCCTTTACCTCAAAGCAGAGCATAAATTGTTGTATAAGAAACTCAGTAATAACTTCTCAGGCGTTAGTTCGATGGGAGAGCTTGCAGCCTGATTGTAGGTTTTATCCTCTCCATCTCTCTTAATGAGGTGTATCAGAAACTCTGCTTTTTGGGCAAAAGTTTAGAGCATAAATAGCATTTGGAGTAGTATTTTTCAGAGGTTTTCTGGGCAAAAGTTTAGAGCATGAATAGCATTCCGAGCAGTATTTATCGTAGTGGATTGCGTTGGAAGTTAGGTCGATGATATCCAATCAATAACGGAAAAAGTAAAATAAAAATCTCATTACCAAAGTTCTATGGATTTTTTAAAGAAAAAAGTTAACTGCTAGTGACCTTTTCCGGCATAGGTTTCTCCTCCTATAGTGCTTCATGAGTTTTAACCGTTCCCGATACTGTAAATGGTTGTGTCGATTGATACATTCGTGGAAGTTGGTGTCAAATAAGCTTATTATTATATATCTGCCAAGTAAACTTCTACTTTTGAAAATACTCTTTGGGTTAGTTTTCAAGTCTAAAGCGAAGTACTCCCAATTTATGATGAGCTCGAATCCCGAGTTGTATACTAGCCACAATAGGAACACTATAAGACATTTTCAAAAAGACTCAATGAGAATAATCGAATTCACGTGTTCCAATGCAGTAAATGTTTGAAGTGTGATAAAATGCAATCACTGGTGTACTATCAAAAGTTAATGCTTATAATCTATTAAGGGTGTTAAAGTTAAGCGAAAATATTTCCATCCGGCCAAGAGAAAGAAATTAGTAATTTAGTATCGACTAGTTTTATACTTTTTTCAAACCTCCGGAACTTAACGGCCACGTCTCATGTGATGTCACTACGGCAATTATCATACTGATATTAGTAATACTCGTTTCTTTGAGTAATTTACTGTTTTGACTTTTATACTTACTAATCTGATTTGGTAAGAGAAACAACTTTTACGAACATTTTCCCAACAATTAAAGATCAATAACTATATTTCATAGCTCGCATTCGCTCGCTGCCGATTGTTGATCTGGATCTCAAAGTGGATTTGTTGGTGACTGGTTTGACAAGTCCCTGCTCGCATTCGCTCATCGCTATTATGTGTTGCTGTTAGATGGATATTCGCTCCCGAGTTAAGTCGTACCACTATCACTGTATCACGGAAAGATTGATTATTTGCTCATCTGTGGAGCAGCGCGAGAGCCATGTCAAAAGAGAAGCTGATTCCTTACTCTGAACGACTCTAGTTCGCCAGCCCTTTTATCCCATGTGTGTCATTGGCTTTGGACTCAGGGGGACTTAACACCGTTGCGTCCCCTTGCACGACTTCTCTCCCATTTGCACCACTGGCCACGTGGTCATCCATTCCAGTTACGTTGCCCTGAAGAAGAGGGAATCACCGTCAACGCCAGATCTCGGTAACTAGCTTCTCCTCAGACAGTCAAATGCATGGAGAGAAACAAAACATTCGCAGTAGTACACCTTCCAGATGGGTTGAACATTCTAACTTACAGTCCAAGACCACCGAGTGGCAGAGAACTCCATGCTTCTACACTTATCTTCTAGGAAAGCCTTGTTTTCGTTCCTCGTTACTTCTCCGCGTAATATGCTTTTCGCAGGCTTCGTAGGAGTGTCCTGTCCGTGTCATGCTGGCTACAGCTTGTGTAGTCCTACCTCATTTCAACAAGTCGAATTCAGCCAAGAAGACGAATGAGAAGATCCGAGGCAGAAGAAAAGACGCCTCTAGCTATGCACTTATCCCAGAGAACTTGTCCAGTAAACGCTGTTTAGGAAAAGCGCGGTTTTGACCTCGCTACCCGCTACCTATACCTTACTTTCTTCGTTCATTCCTCCCCTTCTTCTGTTTGAACTGCAGAGTTTCTGCTTGCCTTCGCGTTCAGGAAACGTCCGTGGTCGAACCTCGCTACCCGCTACCTATGCCTTACTTTCTTCGTTCATTCCTTCCTTCCTTCTGTTTGAACTGTAGAGTTTCTGCTTGCCTTGGCGTTCAGGAAACGTCCGCACGACCACGTAGATGCCTCCCCCTCCAGTTTCCCCTCCGCCTCTTTTGATTTGAAAATTGAGGTTTCCTGCAGCCGCGGGAACTTCTCTGCACAATACAATACAAAAGTGAACCAGTGGGACGAAACTCCAAATTGGAGGCAAGGTGCGCTGTGCGACAGCTTCCATCCGGAACCTCATTCTGACATGCGCCGCTTTATCCGTATACTTCTGTAGCACGACTATGCCCCGTAGACGCTCCTTTCCACGACCGAGAACAGTCGTCACTCTCGCTGCCGGAATATATTAAACCCCCAACCTGCCCCACCGAAGCTTCCCCTTCCCTTTTCCTCCCCTACGCAATACAGAAGGTCCATTCGGCCTTCTGCCTTCCGAATTATAATAAGGTCCGCACTGACTCCGCAGTAAAGAGTCACCGATAATATTAATGCGTACTGGTTACCTTTACGGGGAAGGAAGGCCGGGGAAAAGGCCCACCTCGGATATCGGAGTTGGATAGTCGGGTAAATAGTGCCTTCTCTAACCTGGAATCTTGACCAGGGTCAGGTTAGGGAGATCGGACCGTTTATGGGGAGTTCCCATTGGGATATATGGGGAATCCGCGCTTCTAGCTGTAAAGGTTGGCGGATGTTATTAAAACGGTAACCGGATGGTTTGGACCAAGGACCTCTTTACTTTTGTTTGTGGTCGGGCTTGCTTTCATTCGCGCATCGCTAACCGTTGTTTCTAAGGTTTCTAAGGTCTTCCCTTCCAGTTTACTTTTGACGCGTAAGGCACTGAGGAGTGACCGCGCCTTCACCTCAGCAGCAGCTGTGATGAACGACTGACTCCGCAGGAGGTTTGCATACTCTCCTTGCGACCGCATGGAAGTAGCATGGCCCGCCTGTCCTGACTGAAGCTGACTCCCGTAGCGCTCTTGTCTTTCATCGTCATTTTGCACACGGGATTCACTTTCACTCTCCTGTATTCCATACACAACAAGGCGCGTCAAAGTTGGAGAATATATTCTTTAACGGAAGAAAAAGTCGTTTAGGTCGGCGGTACTCGTTCGTAGATTGTAATTTGTAACGTCTGTTAGCGGGGGATTTGGAGGAACGTGTCAAAGGTAACCCAAAAGTACTAATTAAAGAATAACTAACATCCTTGCGTTAGATGTGGACATTTAGCGTTCGCGATTATATTTCGAATTATTTGATTAAGTAATAATTATGCTGCAGGGAACACTCTAACGAGCCTAAACACCCAAGGGCAACTTTCCGCGCATATCTCAGGAGGTATATGGTACTACCCCTCGCAGGAAAAGAATATTCACCTGATGTGATATGCACTAATATATGTATTACCATGTGCATGCATGCATGGTATGTCACTTTGACATCTCGTGACTCGTGATATATTCTTGCTTGCCTTACGGGCCGCTTCCCATTCCAAGCATCGTGGTAAATATAGGAAAGAAACCTCCGCGAGAATAATAAAATTACAGAAAGCACGACCCCCCTTCCGAAAGTATTACATAAAGCTTTTATAAATTTTACAGATCTGATTGGAAGGGAACGATTTAACGTTATCAATCTAATTGTGGGATATAGGGATGTTTTTATTAGTTTATTCTTTTGAGATTGATATTATCGGATGAAAGCATCCGAAGATAGGTTGATCTCTAGAGTTAGTTAAAATGTACGCAGATGAAGACTCTAGGAAGATTATTTTATTGCTACGATTTTAGATCGTTCATGTGCAACAGAGGATCAGTATTATGTTACATAATGTATTAATGGAAATTTTATGAGAAAAGTTGAAATGCTTTCTCTTTTTTGTTAAGAGAGATAATACATATGTGACTCATCTCAGGAAGTATAGTATATTTTCTTACGAGAAGCATTAAGATTTAAAGATTCAATCACTTAATTAGAAAAAAGATCATTCGTTCATTTGTATGTGAGAGCTGGACCATCTCCACTTACAGTGTTCATAGTTTTATTCGTGTTTTGTCCCAAAAGACTATAAAAAAATCAGTGAAACATGAAACTTAAAACACAAACTAAAAACGTAGTGGAAGTGTCCATGTTTGGAACCAGTAAATATCGAATCTTCAAAAAAGAAAAAGACCAAACAAATTCATTGTAACATTTAAATATAAATATAGTGAATTTGTCATCGAATGTTATCCTCATTGAAGGCATTATGAAATTTCGTCTTCAGATCTAGTTCTGTTCCATCATTATAAAAAGATATATGTTCTCCAGTGTCTATGGGAGTGAAAATTGTTTTGGGACTAGATTTGGATAACAGACTAGTCTTTACCTTGGACTTCATGTTCATATATGACTTTATATTTGAGGACGTAAGATTTGAAAGGAGCTTGATGGAGCTTCTATTATTAGATATTAGCACAGTATCACATGTGCTCTCAAGCTTTAGAGCTCTACAGAAAACATTGAAGCGATAAATCATCATAACTGAAACGAATCAAATCTCCAACATATTACCGCAAGCACAGTTAAGATTTGTACTCAAATCAAAGTTTTATTCTAACACTCTATGAAATAGAGTGGTCTCGTATAACTTTACAAGCATAACTCATTCTACATCAACCATCACCTATCTGAAACCGCTAATAGCTTTGCTGGTGAATTACAATCACAAAACTTATCTCATCCAATTCACATCTATTTCATGATTCTCCTAATTTACTGTTCTTTCACTAGTGCCCTCTGAGCATTCAAAGGATAAATATAATAGTGAACTGATCTTGCTTTACTCTTATGTACTGTCTCTCTGGTTACAAAGCTCTAAAGTGGTAAATCACAAAATATGAAACAGATCATTCTCTTCCTTCGGTCTCTTTTTCTCTTTCAAGTTTCACACACATTGTTTTTTTTCCAACACAGGTCAGAAAAAGCCTTGGAGTTCTTTTTTGAGTTCTCGGTAGGTTCTGCTGACCAATATGCAACAAAAGTGCACATCCGGCCGGGAGCCGGAAGACGACAAGCGGGAGTGGCGGGGCATTTACGGTTGGCGTAGGATACGCGTAGGCGAGAGTTAGGTTGTTATTTGAAATTCTATGTTCCTCGGGCGGTCCGATTATTTGACCTAATGGTGCGCTCTCGGTGCTATGCGTGATGGGCTGTGGGCGATAGTTTCATTTTTGTGTGTGAAGATCGCTGTTGGGTGTTGTGCGATGTCGTGCGTCGGTGTCTTTGGTGCGTTGGTAGAGATTGTTCGGTCGTGGTCGTCGCAGTCGCTCGATTTCATTTTCGTCGCGTTCGGTTGATTGCTTTCTTCTTGATTGGATGCAGGTCCTGTGTCGTATTTCGCATCCGCGTGCAATTTTGCATCCTCGGTTCTTGAACATCGTGGTTTCAGTTCTCGACGCGGTCCCTTCGTTTGTATCTTCGGTTCTTGGTCGATGGGCTGCTGTCGGTGTGGTGGACCATCCTCGCTTGCTGGACATCGTCGTGCATTGTTGATTTTTGTCTTCGCTTCGTGTTGGTGCATCATTTGGTTAGGCTCGTTTCGCTATGACTTTTCTGCACGAAAATGCATGCCGATGAGAACAAATAAGTTTCCACCGTCAGTATGGGATACCTTTGGCTAGCTTTCGTGGGCGCGAGTCGACGGCTGCTGTCTTCGTAGCAGGTATGTCTGTACCACTTTTGACAGTGCTCGACTGTTAGGTGCGTTTGTGTGTTATGCGTGTTATTTTTCCCATCTTTGCAAATGTCTGAGAGTACTGACCAGTGCGAGACTGTCCTCGACAGTGAGGAGGCTGTTGATACCGTCGATAGTGGAGAACAAGTACAAACTGTTCAGGAAGTGGCCAGTCTGATCTCAGATCCAGACTTCGAGTTTCTGGATCTGAGGGATACTAGCCCTCGTTTTTCTCTCTTGTCGTCTAAGACTCCTATGATTTATTTCGCGAAGAAGTTGCTGCAAAAGACCCGCTGTTACATTTACTTGCAGCTTGGGTTTTCGCAGCAGCTTCCAGAGTTTTTGATTAAGTTCGATTATGTTCTCATAGGTAGAACGTGTCATCCCTGTGAGTTGTATCCTGTTCCCTTGCAATGGTTAGTTGGACCATTCTGATTTTTCTCATACTCTGTGGATAACTTCTACCTGTATTTGCAGGACAAGCGGTTTCGAATGTTCGCTTATCTTGCCTATTTTGCTCGTGCTGACGGTTCTCTGAGATCTACCGTGCACGCAGTTTATCGAGCTCAATGTCACCCTTGTGTTTGTACTCAGGTTGACCTTGAGGACAGCGTTGTCATTTGTCAGCATTTTCCACTGCAGCGATGTCTCTCCATCGAGAGACGAGGACCAAGCGTCCCAGCCTAGAGGTTTCTGTTATTGCGTGTACAACTGGTGCTGACCTCGATCTTCATTTTTTTCTTGTTGGTTGCGAGTTTTTGAAGAAAGAGTGGGTATCTGATATATTTTCCATTGAAAGGGGTGGGTCGCTGCTTCATCTTCACTTTCAGGGTGTTATCTGTATATATGGGAAATCGACCGTGGGTAAAGAAGCGGATCTCTCAGGCGTTGGGTTGGGACAGGGATAAGTCACTGGGAGCATAGATTTGCGTGAAACAACTTACCAACAAAGGTATCCATACCTTTGTTGGCATGGTGGGCTACTATCTAAAGGACGAGAACCAGGAGCATCACCAGGCTGTAACTAAGAACATAACTGATAATATGATTGACGACGACAGAGAATTGTTTATGCTGATGGGGGCCGCGGACACCAAGAATCGAGTTGAGTTAACCTACTTGAATATCCTACCCCGAGCTTTACAGTACAACATGTATAAGAGCCTTAGTCCCCTTTCACATACTTTGTCTCGGTGTTTACGAGCGATGCTGGCATCTGGGAAGTACACAACATCTCCGCATTGGCTCACACATGCAGGTATTCATAAGTGCCGTTCAGATTCGCTGTGAAATTCGTTTATCAGGCTTGGAGATATTACAGCAAGTGACATTGAAAATATTTTCTTCTTTAGAGAGAGTGCTCGCTGCCTTCACTGTTCCCGCAGATACTACAGCAGCAAGGACCGTGTCGATGAAGAGCTGGACACAGGAGTGGAGATTCCACCAGTTCCCGAGCAACACGACGTGGGGACCGATCCTCAGAGTCCTGGCATTGAGACACACGCCGATATGTTTACTACTGTGCAGCTCCCGGAGTACATCCTCCTCACCAACGCGATGACTCGTAGCACCGAATATGAGAGGGGTATAGCGTAGATTGAGCAGTGCAGTATCGTATATTTTCCACTACTTATGTTACCAATGCAGCGAACGTGTAGAGTATGCTGTGTGTTATAGTACTTGTGTGCACCTTTTTTTCTCAGAAATAAAGCAACGTGGGTCACCGTACCCCTTTAACCCTAAAAACGAAAATGCTGGTAGCAGCCATCCCCAGTACAGTACGCAGAAAGTCCAGCCAAAACAGAGTCGCACCGCCAGAACGGCTCGTGAGTGGTCCGAGCGCAAAAATAATTCCTGAAGTGAAAAATAAAGCGCAAAAAAAGTCCACAAACCTGGCCGCGACTATATGCAACGAAGTCAGATACATAGTGGTCAACCACATGGTTAATCACTATCCAAAGGCAAGGAAATTTAGGTTCAATAAAGACAAATCATGACAATTACAATCTCAGTCTTGCCCTTTGCCTGGTTTGATTTCTGCTGCGGACTAATATGCATCCAACATGTATTTTTGGCAGAGGCAAAGAAAAAGACAAGCGTGTAAAATGAAAAATAAATTGTGCTTGTAACTGATTGTGAAAGGTTCAACATTAGAACTAGAGAAAAATCAACCATTTTTCTAATATGAATATCCAGAAGAACAGATATATCTCGAGTCTTCATGCAACCATAAGAATCTTTGAGTTATAAATATAAGATCATTATTTTGAACTAGGCACATAAGAACGAAAAAACTTATATATAACTGTCTTTCTGTTATATACATATGAAATCTTCCCGGTCCTCTCGTACTAGAGAAAGGTCCTGCTAAATAAAAAGCATCCCAAGCAGAAAAGAACATCTGAGCATACAGCATGATACTGCAGTGACAAGAACTTGAGTTTGGAGACGCGTCCGTCCCGATTCAAATCCTCAATCATATTGTTATAAGAGAAATAACTCTACGATGTATAATACACATCAGGTTATCTCAGATTACTCTTTGATGAATAGAAAATAATAAATTCTCAAAGTGACTTAGAGGGGTGTGTTTATTATTTACATTTCACTATAGCCGTCTAGAGCAACTGATGATTGGTTGAGAGTGAAAAATAAATCACGTATAAATACAAAGACATCAAAATATAATGAGCGAACTGAACTCAAGTGAATAAGCACCGAAACTGTACAGTTCGTGGGGGAAGAAAAACGGACAAATAGAGAAAGCGCGAGACAAGAGGAAGGTTGCAAGGAAGGCATAAGTAGATTATTTCGATTTCTACTTTTAAAAATGTTTGGAAACACGAAGAGAGTAGGAGATAACTCATAAACCTTGACCCTAACACCGCGCTTCAAAACGTACAAGTCCGAGAACCATCGTTCATTAAGCCAGTCATGTACACTAAGTTTAATTTAACACCTAATCTTTCCGGCAGGAAGGGTTAAGATTAAATTAAACCCTTATTTATTTGCCTCCTCCATCAGAAGCTGGAGGAGGTAAATAAGCAAGGAAACTGTACATCTGATAATACACGCTTTTCAAATGTCTATCCCAGTTAAAGTGATGTAAGCAATGTGAAAGTTAATGAAATTGGTGAAATCATGTGAACATTATTTCTAGAAAATAAGGGTAAAAGTAAAAACAAATCGTTCCAAAGAATAAGAGAGAGATTTATTCTAGAGCGGAAACAATCATTGTTCACGAGTTTATACTTCTTTTTTTGGTTTCTCGCGGGCTTGGCTCAAGGTGATTATCTGCTTCTATTAAAAAAAGATAAAAATAAACTCTCTTGGAACATTTAACACTACAAAATTGGATTTAGCTTTGTTCTTCTCGAATTCTCCTTCATCGGTGTTCTTTGTTGTTTATTACACATAATAGAACAGTACTTGGATATACTTTTTATGTCACTGTAATCTGTTATTCCTCTGAAATGGACTGCAACCAATAGCAAGATGAATTTTCACTCTCACTTCTAGTGTGTCTTTTCCTTTTCCTATTGCAAAAACCTCAAGTTGCATACATATTTTCTTCTCGTGTAATTAAATATATTCAAGTAATTTCGTATTGCCATTTACCATATTGAAGTCTTGCAAGGGATCTCTTTCTCTCCTACTCTAGGAACAGCAAATATAAATTCTCTAGAGAAGAATATATACTGTACAATGTTAGAATATACGTCCTGTACAACGTACATGAGGTGATCCATAAATTTGCTTGATTACACCCAAGTAGGTTCCTTGACTTTGATCACACCCCTGACTGGCTATTGCTTGTAAAACCAGTCACTTTGTGATGTTACTCGCATGTGAGACAGCATATATTAGTCTAACGTGTCTTTTAATGTTAAATATTTTGAATCATAATGATATTTAGTCAAAGTTGAAAATACTAAAATAACAAACCAAAAAATAAAATGACTGGTTCTACTGTCAATAACCGTCAGAGGTATAATCAAGCTATACATCGCTAAGAGGGGTATGATCAAGCTCAAGGAACCTACTGGGGGTGTGATCAAGCCAATTTCTGTGAGGTGATCCTTCAGAATAAAGACATGTATGGCACCCGGTAATAAGTACATGCATACATACTGTCTAAGTTACTAGCATGATGCACATCCAACGCATCCGCTGTCACGAGGCTGATGATCATGGCATCAAATCCGCTCGTCTTGTTTCTGACCGCTGGTCCTCGCAGTGAACGATCGGACCGGAGACTCTCTCAACTTTTTCCCTTCTCCAATGTTTAGCTTCTACTGCCATACTGACCCCGTTTACGACGCCTCGTCCTCCCGCGCATTCCTGCCGATCGGATTGCCAAGGACTGCTGCACATTCCTCCACTCTCTTCTTAGGGATCGATAAAAGAGTTGCGGGTCTCGGGGCGTTGTCTCGAGGCTGTTTTTAATTAGTGTTTTTTCCGGGAGTGTTGTGTTGAGTGGGTTTTCGTTTCTGGGTTTTTGAAGAGAGTATCTTCGTCGGTACTGGCAGCTCGATTTGACTCGCTCGTCAAGATCTTGCAGAGGACGACGAGATTGGCTTTTGTTTCTTGGAGAAATTCGGGCAGCTCTCCTGTCGGTTCAGCAGCTTTGGAGTTTGATCTCCGGGGAGATTGATTGCTGCTGCCGAGTTCTTTTTAGGAGTTCGTATCTACCTTCGTGTAACTTACTTCTAGTGGAGCTTTGAAGCAGCTCACGGACTGTACCGATTTTCTTTGAGGAAACAGGTTAAGCAAGGTGGAATATGCAGTGAGTCAGAGGGAGCAATGAGGCGCAGGGCAAGCATTGGCCAGAGTTCGGACCGGGCCATCGACAATTGGGAGCGTTTGGTTCGAAATGCGTTGAATTCGGAAGAATTGCAGATTGGGGCTGGATTGGGCAGAGATGAGTTGGGACGTCTGGTGCCGACGTCGTTGGGACAACAGTCTAGTAATATCAATCTTATTTTACAGGTCGCCGAGGAGATTCAACCCGATAATCCGCACGTCGCACGCATCCGTATGTTTATCTTGTTCCTTAAGGCTGTGTGTATGTGAATGGTCGTGATTAGCCTTACACAGCAGGTTTTTACTGTCCCTACCGGTGTCAAGGGGTGGCCCTGCTTACGGGGTCTACTCGCCCTTGAGACATATTTGCGCATCTTAACTAGTACGCGAGTAAACTAATATGCCCCGCTAAGAGGAAGGAAAATTTCTGGAGATGATAGATGCTGCTTCGTTCTGGAAACCTTGTCCAGGAAAAAGTTATCGCTCGATTGACCCGAAGAGGTCAGGGAATATGAGTTTTAACTTTCGTCGGAGTGGCAATGAACATGGAGAACAGTAATTTGAACAGCTGGACTCTAGTTCAGGTTCGGTAAGGACCTGAACCGTCCTGATTTGTTTATTTTCGGGGCTGGTCGGAGTCGAGGTGGTACGTTACCTCGACTCCGACTCCCTCTGTCGGTGTCGGTTAAGGCAGTGCACTGGGAAATTGTTGGGTTCCGGATGAATACTTGCAAACTTCGGATGCACCATATTTTGGAGCCGCGCCTTTTTGCTCTTATCTTAGTTGGTCGCAAGCTTGCTCATTTTAGCCATGTATTTGAATATGTTACCTTCTCTGCAACTGTATCTTCTGGCCAGCTTCCACAAGGTATTGCCAGTATGATCCCGATTTCGGTTCTAGAACAACACGTTAAGTTTCTGTCAGTCAGAACTGGCACCTGCTTAAGCGACGCAACGTACTCTCTGATCATGATATCACACGTCTGAACCACGGTGCAGATGTGTGACACCATGTACACATTTACATTCATCAATCATTTCCACGAAATCTTGGACCCGAAAGAAAATTCGTTCAGTTTCACGTTCTAGCTACGTACTGAATACAGTCCCGAATCTTCGTCCGTGTAACCAAGTGGCCACGGATTGCTCGATGGAGAAACGTTGGTTCAGATACACCAATAGTGCAGAAATAGCGTAATCTAGTCGGTTTATTTAGTCCCTGTCGAGATCTCGTTAGCTGGATCTATCAGGGGCATCCTCGAATATGAAAATGGTCTACATTTTGCTGAGGGTAGGAGCGGAGCGGAATCATCATCAGATCAACATACCAGTTTTATCATCGCAGATATAATACCCATAGTGGGTTCGCTTAATGTGGAGTGTGTGAGGTGCCAGGGTACTCATGCTTTTCGTAGTAATGAAGCTTGTAGAAGTACACCTCGGTTTCGAGCATCTCGAAGTAAAGCTTCTCATGTAGGCCTGGAATTCAATTTGGTTCGGACCTTGTGGAGGCTTTTCGCCCAGTATGTTAAGTTCGGTTGAAAGTCCTCGCTATCAGGAATGCAAGTTTGTTGACTAGTAGAATTCGTCCCTGTCATGTTTAGCTTCAACGGCCTGAAGTCATATGTCTGTGAGTTCAGAATCGTTGCTGATTTTGGCAATAACTCGGATATATCGAATGGTTGAGGGCTGGTACTCCCAGCTGTTTGTGCGAACGGTTATAGGTCGTCAACTTCTGAATTGGACGCTTATGAGAATCGCAGCTTCTGACGCCGTATGACATGCTAAATTTTATCTTCATATTCCGCTAGCTGTTTGTATCCCGTGTCTCAGTAACCTGTGGGCTGGCATCTACCGCTTCATGCTCCCTTGTTCACCATAAAACTCGTGATATTGAGATTTGGTTTGGCTTCGGTGCAGTGTGCGAGTATGCATACTCGATGGCGCAACAATTGGATCCCCAGAGTGAGGGAAGGGGTGTCCTCCAGTTCAAGACCGGGCTGATGTCAGTTATTCGGGTAAGTCTACGTTCGATAATTCTTTGCCAAATACCCGAGCTTTAGTGTGTTTGTTATTATCAGCAGCGTTTTCACTGCGGAAGATAACTGATGTGGCATCGTGTAACAGTCTAGGTGTCTAAATCAGAAGCAGTATTTGTTGAAAGCAGGCCACCCACCGTTTGATCTCCAGCTATCTCATATTGACTATTTCTGTCGGTGAAGATTACGGCGGTTTACTGTCGATGTCAATGTATCTTTTCGTCAGCATGAAAGAGAGTAGATATGGACTGTCTTTGTATTCTGACGTACTGCTCTGGATGAACAGCAAAAACAGTCCAAGAAAGAAGGAGAAAGAATTGACAGGAGCCATGATATCATTCAAATTCAAAAGTTTTATGAAGAGTACAGGCGGTTTCACAGAATTGATGAGTTGGAGAGATTGCAACAACAAAGAGGGAGGTTCCCCGAGGCTGCTCGCGAGTACGTCGCTTTACGTAAACTCTGTACTGATTGATGTCTACACTGAAGTACCTGGTACTGAGTATGGAATCTACTGGAGTTTGCCTCTGAAGTACCTTTTTCATATTTAACGTGTAATAGCAGCGTCCACTTGGCTTCGAACTTATCCTGAGCATTCTTTCCCCTTGAAAAGATTAGCCTATAAGAAGGTGTTTTGAGTGTCACTGTGGGTTCTCTCTTTACGTCTTTGTGTTTCTCAAGCGGAGCTTGAGAGTCGTACATCATTAACTCCTACCTTCCGTACCAGCTCTATAATTGATGAAGCACGCGATTTATTTCCTTTTCGTTATTTAGACGTTCTCCGTGGTTTTTCTGAGTTGTGGTCTCTTTCGTTTTGTGATTGAATATATTTTGATTGGTCTCCTTGCAGAAGACTCAGAGATACGTAGTTCCGGGTGGTGAACTATGGGTAGTATAGGGAAGGATTCGTTTCTTTCCACCTTGACAGTAATTCAAAGCTTTTGCATTCTTGTAAACTGTGTCTATTTTTAGGGTCGAGGAGCGAATGCAGAAAATGAAGAAGGTCTATCAGATCTCCAAGGTTCTCAATGACGTGCTGAACTCTCTTACCGAGAACACAACCAAGGAAGAGAGAGATAAATTGATTTCTAAGGAGGTCGGTTTCCTGAACTCATCTCTGTAATGATGTTGAATGAGAAAAATCAGCTGCCCAGGATAAATGAGGGTTGAATGATTTGGATGGATTTCTGAGGCGTCACTCTCTTCGCAGACGAAAGACAAAATGGAATCGGCTGCCGCTAAGACTGCTGAGTTCAAGCCATTCAACATTTTGCCGCTAGAGACACCGGGGGTGCCAGACACAATAGTTCTGATAGAGGAGGTGAAACCAATCTGCCTCACTGCTTTGTCCAAAGCCTGTTTGCTTAAAGGCACGTTGACAGGAAAGTTTTGTGCAGTCTCTGACATAACGGCGCGATGAGAAGTCATGCTTCTGAACTTCTTTATCATTATTCTGGCTTACTTCCAGTCAGGAAGGAATCTCTTTGTTGCAGCGCTAGTTACATATTTTCTTTCACCGTTGTCGTTAAGAGCTGGCACACGGTTAGCGCCCTCAACTTGCTTTGGACGTGGTTTGTATTCACGGTGGTCGATCTCGAACGTATTTTGCCCCTTGTCTAGTGGATCTATTTTGCTATTCTAGCGTGCCCCTCGTGTAGTGGATGAGTATATTCTACTTATAATATTGTCCACGGGGGGGGTTTCTCACACGGTTTTCGTCGATGGTATCGTTGCAGGTCAGAGCTGCCGCTCTGACTTTGGGCTACTCAGAAGAACTACCAAGACTACCTGATTCTGCCGCGAAGGCTGGGCTGCAGAGAGACTTAGATATTTTTGATCTGCTGGAGTACATCTTCGGATTCCAGGTACTTCTGACCCGAGATTTGTGTCATTCAAAGACTATGGCATACATACAGTATCATTCTAGATGTAAGCGAGAAGAGTAGTTCGTATCTGCAGTGGTTTGTCTCATCGATCGTCTGTTTTCCCTTTCAGAAGCCACCCTCTACTGTGAACCAAGTTGATCATGCAACGGGATCTAACTTTTCTGTTTCCTACCAGCTCGGTAATGTGAATAATCAGCGCGAACATCTTATCCTTCTGCTCTCCAACTCACAGTCCGCCTTGGGTCCACCTTTACGGCCCAACCAGGTCAGACTTTCCCTTCATTAATTTTTATTTGTAACTTGAACCTGTGCAAGGCCAAAGCACGATGGGTCGTAGTGATCACTTTGGGTTAAGTCATGGACTCATGTACGCCTACCGTTTTGAGTGATGAATTTGTTGCTTTTCTTCGATGTTACTAGATATTCCGAAGTGGATTTAACGTTCAATGATCTACATTCTGAGCTACCCTTTTATTTCAATGTCTACTACAGGTCGATGATGGTGCGATCCTGCGGTGTTACGAACGTCTGTTGGATAACTACATGAAGTGGTGTCAATATCTCAGGTTTTCGGCCGTGACCGAGAGGTACTGCGCCGGCGTTTATGTTCAGCTGAATGGAGGGTTGCTCTGCGGTCACTCTTAATGCAGTAGACACAACCATTCTCCGTCTTGCTGTGAAACAGGCTAGCTCTTTCGGTTAATCACACTTGATTCAGGAAGGCTGGCAGTGTTTGACTGCCTTCCTTGGAAACACTAAAAATTAACGTTATTGATTACTCAGTTGCACGGGATCTTTTATGGATTGATTTGGTTTTTATTTTTCTGGTCCTTAATGTTTGTCTCATGCTTTCAGCTTTTCACGCTGTTCTTGCTATCACTTGCCTTCAGGGCCACGGGTGAACCTCGCATGATGCTGCTCTTGATGGCGACATATCTGTTGATCTGGGGAGAAGCAGCCAATCTGCGGTTTTTACCTGAGTGCCTTTGTTACATATTCCATCATGTGAGTTTCTGTTTTTGGCCTTACGCATGTCTTAGTCTAGTCGCTACATTGTGCTTTAGTCTTCGCGATAATTCCATCTATCCGCTGTCGAAATACCGTGATTCGGAGCTCAGCGCTTAACGCCCAATGTAGACTTGATCCCGAGATCTTGGCTCTTGGACACCGCAGTTTGCTACGTGTTTATTTCTTTGCTGCAGGGGGCCCTTTGTCTGCGTACTCGTTGTACATGGTCTAGTCCGCTATTCCAGTTCGATTGTTTATCCCTGGCTTGACATAACTTGTTAGACTTCTAAAAGTGTCGAAAATGTGCAAAATGTTCAACCAGGGAAATCACTCATATTTTCTTGGTTTCTATTGTCCAGATAGCACTAGAGTTGTACAGCTTTCTGGACAACCCCACAGCTCAACGGTCTAAGGTTAATCCCGAGGGATCGGAGACCGCCGAGACCGCCTTTCTAGACAAAGTTGTGACCCCCTTGTACCAAGTTATTGCGGCGGTGAGGACTACTTCTATTGCACTTCTTTTGACGATTTGTAACCTTACGTTGTTCTTTTCATTTTATTTTCTTTAGAACAAGAGTTGTTCGGTTAGTGTGTGCGATGTAGACGCATGAACCAGGTTTAACAGCTTGATGTTTCTCTGTCTTTTACTGTTACGCTTCCTACTGAAGAAGAGGGGCTCTCTCATTTTGTTCGGTTGTAATATATCCAGAACCACTGAAAGAGAATAGGACTGTCATAATATGTTTACAAGAGACATACTATCACACTGAGTGTTGAATAGCCGAAAAGAGGAGCGAGTCAGAGCCTTAAACTCCTAGGGCTCAACTAACTTACTGCGGCTCGTTTAAAATAACTCGCTCGCTTAAATAACTTACTGCAACTCGTTTTTGACCAGTTTAAAGATGTGCAGCATACTGATTCCCGCATTTATATTGTCAGACATCTGTGGAGCCTATAGTAAATTTCACAGTATGATTCGTTATTTAGTAGTGAGTGACTGCAGGTGGATACTGCCAGGTGATTGTAAGAATGTAGTCAGGCTGCGCCCCAGGTGCACGTGGGTTGTTCTTCGATACTTACATTCTGT
This sequence comes from Asterella californica, assembly GCA_036924285.1. NCBI lineage: Eukaryota > Viridiplantae > Streptophyta > Marchantiopsida > Marchantiales > Aytoniaceae > Asterella > Asterella californica. The sequence continues at coordinate 6,231,345 of JAYKYS010000003.1, forward strand.
TAGTTGACATGAATTTAGTGTGGATTCACAGGAAGCAGCGAATAATCAGGATGGAAAAGCATCTCATGCAGCTTGGAGAAATTACGATGACTTCAATGAATACTTCTGGTAAAGTGGCAAATCTACCGTGTCCCTTGGATGAAACAGATTTGATTTGAGCGGTGGGTATCTTTTCCAGACAAGAATACCTATCGAATTTTGGTTCGACAACCAGGCTTTCCATGGTGATCAGTACTGTATGGATGAACCAGTCTTTTCAGACGTGTAGGTGAAACAAATCTGGTACTGGAGTTAACAGAATGCTTTCCTTTAAGTGCTGACTTCAGAACTTTTGTATCGTGTCAATTCAGGTCTCCTCGGTGTCTTGAGAGTCTATCGTGGCCCTGGCGGCCAGATGCTGGATTCATGATGAAGCCAAAGAAGAAGGCAAGTTTTCCGATCATGTGTTTAGCGATTGCGCTGTTTATGCCAATTGTTGTTTAGTCACTGTGTACGATAGGGGCGCATGAACTGGATTGAAAAGGCCTTGATGTTTCTGCGTCGTATTCTGTCACCCTTCCTGTTCAAGAAGGAGGGCCGCCTGAATCTGAAATCGGCGCCACTTCAGGAAAAGAACCTGCTTATCGTATGATACTATCATGCCTATCAATCGGAGGATACCTGCACTGTAGATAGTTAGAGTTGCACCTTATTCTTAGCAAGCATACAACATATCTCAGTTTGTGGGTGTGGTTCGTGATTCGAACTGTCATTCCCGTGTGCCAATATATACCTGCATGTTATTGCCCTCACATGCCGAACTACCAGAAGATACAGGCAGAGCATGCAACAGAACACTCTCCCGTCTCGTGCAACTCCAACCTGCTCTCTGACTGCATCGGCACCGAACAGGGGAGGGTTAGGCTTTAGATGAGTAGGAAACGTGATCAAACGCAGTTGATGACTTATGGAACTCAGCAGCACGGCCTTGTCGGTCCAGGAGTTCAGGAACAGTTCAATTCAGTTGTTGGCGTTCAAAAGTCCAGGTGTTGGCGATCAAAAGCTCCTCTTTCCTTTGCAATCCTCATAAGTCAAGCGTGTTTCTGTTGTGCAGGATGGAAAAGTGGTTATAAGCGTGGAAAGGCGGAAGAGAGAGAAGAAAATTGGCAAGATGACTTTTGTGGAACATCGAACTGGTTTACACGTTTATCACAGTTTCCATCGCCTCTGGATTTTCTTTACTGTTATGCTTCAGGTAATCTTGAGTTGCAGAGGGCTAAACCTGAATTGCGTTACTTTTCAGGCGCGCACTTTAGTGATGGAAGGCTCACTCATGTCGCTAAGCACATTATGAGCGATGCTTAGCTATTTCTGAAACGAGGGTGTGGAGGATAGTCTTACAACTAGAGAGTTATCATGTTCCGAAGTTGGTGGAAGCCTTTTAACTTTGTCAAAGGTATAATTCTTTGAAATGGTGGACCTTGATCTAATAATGCAGGGGTTGATGATATTTGCGTTTGCCGATCAGCAATTGAACGCCAGTACCTTCAAGAAAATGCTTAGTGTTGGTCCGACATTTGTCGTCATGAAATTCATCCAGTGTAAGATGCTTTGCAACTTATGTAGGAGGACAATGGTTACTGTAGCCATCTTGCTGCTTACAAGAATGTATTCTGCTTACAGAAAGTATTAGCAAAGAAGTACGTATTGCAGATGAGAGATTGAAACTCTTTCCTTCAGTACCATACCGGTTTAGCATCGCCTCGTTCTACTAGTTCTTACTTTACCTTTCGCCGAAAGTACTGGAAAATTAGAAGTTAATTAGATGAGAGGTCCCGAAGCAGGTAGCCATCAGTACTTCCATGAACGTACATCTTACATGTTTCTGCTGACCTTGTTTGCAGCGTTCCTCGACATTGTCTTCATCTATGGTGCCTATGCTTCTACTCAGGGATGGACGTTTTCAAGGATACTTGCTCGTTTGGCATGGTTTGGAGGGTTATCCGGCGTAATAACGTGGCTCTATGTGTAAGTTGTCAGACTTTTTTATCAGTCTGTTCTTTTTACCTTTCCATGTTGGGAATTTCATGGATGCCTTTGTCAAGGTTGTAGAATCTGTTACTCATACTGATATATACAGATAGAGCCCTGTTAAATTTCATTTATACCTGTCCCAAAGATTTCGCTCGGATCGTGTCTGAGTGACATTTCTTATCCACAAGGTTAATAGACAACGGAATATTTCGGATCGTACATAAAAGCATGATCGAACATAAAAGCATGAAGCCTCTCCTTTCCTGACTCTAATAGAGAGTCGCGAAACGGGAGTTCTGTGGGAGCCCGCGGGACCTTTCTGTTCCGGAGCAGGAAGTAACGAAATTGTTTGGAATTATCCAGTGGGCCCATAGAAATACAAAGTAGACAGGGCAACACTGTACTCGCTGATCGAAAAGATGGTTTCCTTTGTACGCAATCCAATCCCGCCTTTCTACCCTTGGAATAAGCGGAACAATAGTTCATTTTATCTTCTCACTAATCCGGTCTGAGGAGGACTGAGAAAGATGATGTTTGTTCTGATAGCACTGGAGAGAGTAGTACGACCACAAAGTCGTGTAATTGTCGTATTTTCTAGTAACGTATTTCAGCGTTTCGTGAGGCTCAGTGACCGAAAGCGAAGCTTTGTAAGATGTAACGTGTCCTGTGCAGTAATCATTGTGCTCTAATTCGTACCCAGGTTTCGGTTTTTCTCTATTGCAGGAGAATGATGCAGGAAGAGAATAGTGGAACTGGGGGAACCACTTGGTATCACCTGTACATGATTGTGCTAGGATCATATTTAGCAGCTCAAGTTGTAATTACGCTCTTGATGCGGATTCCTTTCTTCCGCCGACGAACCGATAAGTGTGGTGACTGGGCTATCATCCGTTTCATTATGTGGATTCACCAGGTACATGTTGGGTAGATAATAACTAGAGATCACTCGCTGGATTACCACCGCTCATTCTGAGATGACATGCATCGTGTCTTGTTGGAACTGACTCGCTGTTAAACCGATAAGATTCGTATAGTTAACAGCTAGATCGTTATGCGCCCACAGTAAACAGAACTTATGTCAGTGATTTCCCGTCACACTTGTTCCGAACCTTGAGTATCCGTCTGAAGTGATCAGACTGCAGTTCAGTTTGCCGAGAGTAGTCAGTTAATCTTATCATTGTGCACATCTGCACGAGGTAACGAAGACATGCATATCGACCCTCTGCGTTTAACTTGGGAGTCTTTTACAGGATCGATACTTTGTGGGACGCGGCTTATATGAAAGAACTCGAGACTATGTCGGGTATGTATTCGAGTCAAAGAAGGCCGGTTCAACAAGGTCATGTTGACTGGATTGCTACATGTAGTGCCTTTTCTGTCTTGAGATACTCTGCTATGAACAAGTCACGCCGTTAGGTGTTAATCGTATTAAGTCCACGCTGCTTGACTTCGCTTAAGAAGAAGAACTCGTGATCTCTGTTTCGTTCGCGAGGTCAAGCCCGCTCCTCTTCATGTAACATGTTTCTAGTAGATCTCGCGGGACGATGATTTCGACCCTCGATTTGTGATGAGGCGAAGTGATTTTCCAGTGGAATACCTCGGAGCCTTATATCCGTGGTGCCTTGGACTTCTCATCGCGGTGTTTAAGTTTTACTTTTTGTTTGCTGCAGGTACACGGCGTTTTGGGTATTTGTTCTGGCTTGCAAGTTCGCGTTTAGCTACTATTTTCAGGTTGGTTATGTAATGCATTGTCTATGATACGCAACTGGGACCTAGAGATGAATCATGCACCATGTTATATAGACGAACTTCTGTCTGTCTAAGGTTTCCGTAGGTCCCACTGAATTTCTGACCTCTTCATCAATTTTAATGTAACTAGATCGTTGTTCATTTCTAACTTGCGGTGTACCTGTCCGGGTTTCAAGTACGGGGGTACCTTGAGTGTATATGTGTTCTTCTTGCATCACACTGCCAATCACGTTTACCGGCATGGACCTGGTTTTCCTCCGTGTTTTCAGTGGAGGCAGACTCTTGCTATTGGAAGGCGTGGACTGATTGGTGTCTTGTTCTTGCAGATCAAAGCTCTTGCTTCACCCACAAAAACAATCATAGCCCAAGACTTCACTTATAAATGGCATGACTTTGTCTCTCGACGTAAGACCAATACTCTGAAGAATGTTCATCTTATACGGGCTGGGATTTTGTGCTCCTAGTGACTCGTTTACCTGTCTTACTGATTTGCAAGTGCAGCGGAACTAAGTTGTGTTGATCGTGTGCGACAGGTAACCACAATGCTTTGACGGTGGGAGCGCTATGGGCTCCAGTGCTTTTAGTATGTATTTATCCAAAGGGTCTGGTGCTTCTTGTTGAACATCTGTTGCGGGTATCAGTTTTGATAAAATTTAGCCTCAAGTGGATCATTGATTTTACCCCGGTATGCTTTTCCCCAGATTTACTACCTCGACACACAAGTGTGGTACACTGTTGCATCCGCGTTTGTCGGTGGGCTTGACGGTGCCACAGCTCGGCTTGGAGAGGTAACGTTCATTCCGAGAGTACTGGATGGTTTCGAGGTTCATGTATCGCTCGGTCTTTCTGTTTTAAGAATTCTTTCGTCCTTGGTGGGATCTTTCTGTACTTGCTCAAAGTGAAATTGTAATGTCAGATTCGTACGCTGAGCATGTTACGTAAGCGATTTTCATCTTTCCCATTCGCATTTTCCAAGAACTTGGTTTCATCGAAGAATGGTCCTGGAGAGTAAGTCACTCGTCCTCATCTCAATAGAGTGATCAAGATTACAAAAAAGTTTTGTTTCTAGGTTGCAAGCCAGTGTCAAGCCAGTAGAGCCAGTACACTTGCTCTACAGGCTGGCACCTTGCCCGTCTGCATTATCCCGCTGCTTCAGAAATTCTGTAGTCTTGTCTTTCGTCTTCAGGGTTGCGTCATCTGTCATCATAACTGCGTGGATGACCTTTCTGATCCCGCACCCTTAAATGAGTGAAAACAAGTTCCAGCTAGAGAATGTACTCACAACGCATCGCATGTCGTTTGTTTCGTTGTAAACCGTGGAACACTCTCTTCGCCTTGCGCAGAGCGGATGGACCATCCACCGTGCTATAGAGAGAGAGAGAGAGAGAGAGAGAGAGAGAGAGAGAGAATATCTAAGAAAGTACTTGATGCAAACGCAGGAAAAATCCTGGAGCTTCACCCTCTCAGGTAAAAATTTCTTTCTAGCCTCAACCCGAACTTGAAATAGTTCTGTCTGTAACATCTTGTATCTTTGTAACTCATGAGAGATAGCTGCGAACACGTTTGTTAATTGTACAAGTTTACATATGTACATCTTATCGTTCATGACATTTTCTTGTCTGCCAAGTCTGAGATCCTTGTGCGTCATTAACACCTGCCACTTTCCCTTGTTAGAACACGTTAGTTATTTCCAATGTCCTCACTAAGTTGCGAGCTACGTGAACTAAGGAGTGAAGGTATGAAGCTCATTACAGTTGTCGCCTGACCCTGTAGGTCAATTGGAACCTACCAAAGCTTAATGCTTTTAAGTTTGCTCCCATGTGGAACGAAATCATCAGCTGTTTACGCGAGGAGGATTACATCAGCAAAAAGTAGGTGCTGAGATGAAGTCCAGGTCCTGCACCGTGTTTATAGTAGTTGTCAGTCTTTGTAATCTGTTGTAAGGTCAGTTAATTCCTGAGAACATCGAAGTTGACACAAGTTTTTAAGTCAAACGTTGTCAACTAGTACTATGAAATTTTTCTCTGTCGTTTAACCGAAATTTCAGGGTTGTCACGTAAAATACAAAGGTTGTGCTGTTCAGGGAGAAAGATCTGCTCTTAATGCCAAGAAATCATGGACCCGGAACACTCGTTCAGTGGCCCATTTTCCTACTGGCGAACAAGGTATGTAGTCTGTACTCGTCAATTGGATCAGGAGAATGGAGTTCTGCATGGTTTCATTTTGCAGGTTGTGTCTTTCTGTATCTCCTCCATGAGGATGCTGTTTGTCTTTGTTCTTGGCCTCTGTCCGAAGCCCTTGTCATTCTCTATTACCCCTGTCCTTCAGTTCAGATTCCAACTTAACTTGATCCTGCTTTTCAGGTATACTTGGCGGTCGAGATGGCACAGGACTCAAAAAGTTTGAACCAACAGCAGTTATGGGAGAGAGTATCTAAAGATGAGTACATGGCTTTTGCCGTTGAGGAAGCGTACAGTCTTCTAGAGGAAGTTTTGATATCTCTGGCGATACGTGATGCAGCGCATATATGGTAGGTACCGTTGCAAGTTTCTGTACTCGTTTAATGTGACGCGCCATAGATGGAAATGTATCTCAAGGAGTTCCAACTTGAAACGTTTCGGAAGAGTGTGGACTGCCACGCGCGGTCAAGTATGGGCATTTCAAGTCCTTTTAATAGCACAACAGTGACTTTGAGCTCCCCTTCGCTGTGTGTTCTTTTATTCAGTTCTGTCCGACTGCTTACTTCATTTGAGGAATAATATGTGTTTGTAGGTATATAGAAGTGTGTGTTTGCCATTATCTTTCACGTGGTGATTGTTTCATCTGGAGTTGCTCCGAGAAGGTTTACTGAAGTATGCTTCAGCCATGCCGACTGACGTTCCTTCTTTTCATCTGAAGGGTTAAGGGTGTCTTCAGTGATGTGAACGCCGGAATTCGGGAGAGTGCTCTTGTAGGCCACTTCTATCTGAAGAGAGTTGATAGTGTGTTGACCAGAGTTATTGCACTCACCGGCTATCTGGTGCGTTTCCTTCTTATACGTAAATTCCATTGGACGTTTATTTTCTTGTTGTCATTCAGCTTAGCGTACCTCAGCTCTGGGAAGCTTGCCTTTAGTTTGTACGCTTCGCTTTCGCGGACCGTCTGTCGCTGTCTTCTCTAATCTAGCGGTTACTACCTGTACTGCCTAGAGGTTCAAGATGGATGAAATCTCACCGCCAGGGAGTGTCACTAAGGTTCTGTATTGAGGTCTGAAGTACCCGGAGGGCTGTGAGATACTAGCACTGTACGGGGGGTCTGCCATATCCTGTGGGGTCACGATGTGTCTCACTCACAGTAAACTCTTTAAATGGCACGGGGTCCACGGTCGCAAGGATATTGTATGCAAGCATAATGAATGCCCTCCCAGCCGACTCTGATTTGTGCCTGTCATCCTGCTTTGGGGTTTTGCCGGCAGATGCATGAGGAAACAGAGAAGCTGAAAGTTCAGGCCGTACGGGCGATGCAGGATCTTTATTATGCAGTTATGAATGATTTCTTCACAGTTGAGCTCAGGTGCAGTGTCTAATGTTGTAGGCACGCATGTCTTGCGCTTAACGTGACTCCGCAGGTGTAGAAGGAATTATGTTTATTAGTTTGAATTGGCCCCTATTTGCTACTTTCTATGTACTTGGCCCCGTACTTGCCATTCTCGACGTATGAATATATGTACTGGCCCCGTACTGGACCAATCTCTAGTACCTCTGTACTAGAGAGTGGTCCTTGATAAAATCTGCCATTCTCGACGTATGTTATTAGTTTGAATTCGTAGGTGGAATTAGGGTGTAACACGGTGAATTATGCGGCGAATTATTAGAATCGTGGTGAATTATTCATACTATTCTGTTTACAGGGAGAGAATAGAGGAATTCAGGGCGCTGAAGGAGGCTAGAGAGGAGGGAAAACTCTTTGTAAATTTGACTTGGCCTAGCACAGAGCGGGAGGTAAGATTAAATTGCACGGATATCTTTCTTTACATTTCCTTACGGATACAAAGAGGTTTTTGCACTCCAATATCGTTGTCAGGAAGTTGGTACTCCATTGTGACGTCGAGTACTTAAATTTGCGACTTTGTCCTCATAGCTAAGATGGTATATTGCGAGAACCTGCAGCTCTAGCTTTTGGACTTGGACGTCCCTTCCCTGCTGGATAGGATAAAGCGACGATTCGGTTCTAAATGCCTAAGGGAAGGATGTGCGTGCATTCTCAAGGTTTAGGGATCTTCACATGTTGAGAACTTCACTTGTTGGGATCTCTGTTGCAGAAAGATAATGTGAAGAGGTTGCATTACCTCTTGACAATCAAAGAATCCGCAGCCAACATTCCCCGAAATCTGGAGGCCAGACGGCGCCTGGAGTTTTTCACCAACTCACTATTTATGGATATGCCACCACCCCCGTCAGTGCAAAGAAGCCTCTCTTTCAGGCAAGATCTTGTCACTGTGCGTGCATCGTGTGGAAGGGCCTTTTCTTTTGGCCTAGTGATTATCAGGGAATTAGTTATCTGAATCTTTATGAACGAAGCTTATGTCCAGGTTGTTACTGTTCCCTGACTTTTGTGTCGTAATGAACAGTGTCTTCACACCCTACTATGCGGAAGACGTTGTTTACAGTAAGAAGCAACTGAAAGAGGAGAACGAAGATGGTATAAGTATCCTGTTCTACCTGCAGAAGATTTTCCCAGGTATGTCATGCTAACTTTTGGGTTGTTCCTTGAACGTTGAAAACTCGGGATAGTTTCGCATGCCCTTCCTTTGGGTGTATTGTTGGCTTCCTTCATGAAGCTGACTCTGTACTTGAGCCATTTGAGTAGTTGGCTCTACGGTCGAAGCGTGGGGTGTGACTTTCAGTAAAGTAACTTAGGATTGTTTGTGCAGACGAGTGGAAGAACTTCCTGGAGAGACAGGGTATTACAGGGAAAGAATTGGAAAGACAGCTTGATAACGATAGCCTTGATATGATGGAGTTGCGATTGTGGGCTTCCTACAGGGGTCAAACGCTAGCAAGGACAGGTGGTTTCTTCTCAGATTAGGTTCTTGTGCATAAGGGTTCTTTGTTCTTGTGGTTGAATGTGGCAGAGTTAAATTGTTTCAATCAGTTTGGTTCGCGGATTGTGGCACTGTTGATGTCGAGACATATATATTTTGAAGTTCCCAAGTAACTTTGATACGTTGCTGATTGGTGATATTCCTGCAGTCCGGGGAATGATGTACTACAAGAAAGCCCTCATTTTGCAAAGTCTTCTCGAGGGTAACCAAGGTATGCCTTAAAATTTCCTTGCCAGGCATGTGGTTCGCGTATTCTTTCTGTCGGGTTATGTGTACGAGCCAAACTGTTTATCTCCAAGTTGGTTCATCTCTTGAATTTTGAGGACATGGCTTCCTTGTTTGTATTTGTCCTTTATATGATAGTGTAGTGTCCGGTTTGTTGCAGATGTCGAGGGAGGAGGTTCTCTTGGAGTTTCACTAGAAGAAAGTCCAGGGTACAGGATGGCACGTGCCATTGCCGAGACGAAGTTTACGTATGTCGTGACTTGCCAGATTTATGGGCAGCAAAAGCAAAAGAATGACCAGGCAGCCGCGGACATCCTGTATCTGATGAATAAGTTAGGATCCTAATCTCTTGGTTTAACATGAGCGGTAGCTTAGTCTGGTATCTGCGCCTGTATGTTACGTGAGCTAAGGCAACATATTCGCGCGAATAGTCAACGTGGTAGATTTTGTCTTTTGCACTCAGCAGTAGTGGAATAGAACAGAGTGTCGGAGAGAGGTTCGGTATAACTAGAAACTCATCAGCAATTTATCTTGATCATGACGAGTTTTTGTATCCGTGGGTTTTAGGTATGAATCTTTAAGAGTTGCGTATGTCGACATAGTGGATAAGATTCAAGTAGACAAGAACGGTAAAAATGTTAATGTCCAAGAGTTCTACTCCAAGCTCATCAAAGCTGATGCAGATGGGAAAGACCAGGTATGGAGTTACTCTTGCCGAGCAAAAGTGAGTAGTGCGCGCGTTATGCACTTATACTGGTAGTGTTGTTGATATGGACTTGAGACGCCATACATAAGTTTTAGCTCTGATGTGGAACACTTCATTTATTACCGTTCGCTGTTGCACTGAGGGGAAAATTAGGACCACGAATTGGAGCAGTCTGACTAGGATGTAAGACTTTATGAGAGCACATGCATTGAGGTAGTTATTTCTACCATTACCTTACTTCCTGAACAGATACACTTACATCTGTCTTACATGATGCAGGAAATCTATTCTGTCAAGTTACCCGGTCAGTTCAAACTTGGAGAAGGGAAACCCGAAAACCAGAACCATGCCATTATCTTTACTCGTGGTGACGCATGTCAAACCATTGATATGAACCAGGTAACAACGCGACCTCGTTTTGTCTCATTATTTGACTTCTCTTACTTACTCTAACCCTTCACTTATGAGGTTCTGGTGATGAAAATCACGGGAGTAAGTTTCAGCAGAGAACTGTGTCACTTCGTGTGGTTATTTGTAGTAACCAGAGTTTCAGAGAGGCACAGAGGTCAATCGCCGTCACGGATCATCTCGAATTAAGGAGTCCATTCTCATGAGAGACGTTTCTGAGTTCTTCAGGATAATTACTTTGAAGAGGCGTTCAAGATGCGAAATCTCTTGGAGGAGTTCAACGCCAAGAACTGTTTAAGAAGACCGACCATACTCGGTATTCGTGAACACGTCTTCACTGGAAGGTATGGTGGGGACACAGTTCAACGTTTTGATGGAAGTGTTCTTGCCACAGAACAATATCATGTTGAACCTCTTTCCTTTCCTTTCTCGGAAATCAAGCCGTACAACTTACGACCACTTAATGTGTACGCAGTGTGTCTTCGCTGGCATGGTTTATGTCCCAGCAAGAGACAAGTTTTGTGACCCTTGGTCAGCGAGTTTTGGCACGTCCGCTGAAGTAAGTTCTGGAAGTTAACCGTTTCCTAATTGCATAGCTCACTTCACCAGGTGTGCGGATATTGGGCGCGTTGTATCGTCATTACTTCATCCGTTAGTGAGAGTAAAGTTTCCCCATCTTTGGCAGTTCCAGATAGCTTGAACTCAGATGGTGCCCACGAGACACAAATTTACTCAGGGCTAAATTCTGCCAGTTCCTAATCCACCCCTGGTTCTGTCCAGGGTACGAATGCACTACGGCCATCCGGATGTTTTCGACAGAGTTTTCCATATCACCCGAGGAGGTATAAGTAAGGCTTCAAGAACGATCAACATCAGTGAAGACATCTTTGCAGGTACCAGTCTACCTTCATGTCCATGCAACTCATCACTAGATAAGATCGGTTCTCTCTCTCGTTAAGAATATTGGGTGTCATGCCTTATATCGTTTGGCGGTTCCCAGCTAAAAGTATCAGTATAGGAAGTTCGTTGCGCAACTCGGCAGGAAGGATAGATGACGAGAAGGTCATGACCTGGACGTCGGTTGTGTGGAGATTTAAGTTTTTCTCTTGACACTCTCTTCCATAACAGGTTTCAACTCCACCCTCCGGCAAGGAAATATCACCCATCATGAGTACATTCAGGTCAGTGTCTGACATGTGGCCCAGGGCAACCACGTCCTGTCTGAACATCGATGTTGATAAGCTGAGGTTTGTCGTTCCAGGAAGTCAGGGGATTGGAACCCCTTGTTCTTGACTGTTTCGACTTTCGACAAATTTCAGGTTGGCAAAGGACGTGATGTAGGGCTCAACCAGATCGCGATGTTTGAAGCAAAAGTTTCCAGTGGGAATGGTGAACAAATTCTCAGCAGGGATGTGTTCCGTCTGGGTCAGCTTTTTGACTTCTTCCGCATGTTGTCATTCTTCTACACTTCAGTGGGTTACTATATCACCACTCTGGTAATATGTCGGGACCCCTTCTTTAGTGCTTTCATGCAGACTAGATCCTCTCACTGTGGCCTCGGCATACGGCGTCCTTTTGTGCTTGCTACTAGTAAATAGTTCAGTGTTGTACAATCTGATCAGGAAGGCAGCACGATTGAAGTACATTAGTGAAGCAGCAGGAGTGCCTCCGGGGTACTCCATTTCGGATACTTGATTTCGCCCAGACAAGTTGGTTGTGTGCATTCTTTCAGTTTCTCCCTGTGAGGATTTTGGTTTCCTGTTTTAACAATCGATTATTGAAATCCAGATGACAACGTTGGTTGTGTACGTATTCTTGTACGGGAAAGTGTATTTGGTGAGTCATGCGCAGAACCGAGATGTTTACATGTTATTTCGCTCCTTGGATGAGCAGCAGGAACTTTTTGCTGGCATGAACTTTTTCTCCTCTTGGAAATACTCTCATGTCATCTTTTTAGCTTACAGAGCCCGGGTAGATATACGTTGACAGTAATCTTTTTCTAAACTTTTTCCTCTTGAACTGAATGCAGGCTCTTTCTGGAATGGACCAGCAGATTCAAGAATTTGCGGATGATAGTAACAACAGAGCTCTGATTACCGCGTTGAATACTCAGTTCTTGCTGCAAATTGGTGTCTTCACCGCTATCCCGATGATCATGAACTTTATCTTAGAACAAGGAGTTTTGAAGGTCAGATTGACCGTTCTACTGGTCGCTTACGCTCCGTCTGACATGTGGTTTGCACCCTGTTATTAGCCCGGCAGTTTGATACGTCAGGAGAGTCCGTTCACCCTTGTCTGTATGCATAGGTATTTGCTAACTGTTAACAGTGTCTTGTCTCAGGCTGTAATCAGCTTTTGTACTATGCAACTCCAGCTATGTTCCGTCTTCTTTACCTTTTCTCTCGGAACCAAAACACACTACTTTGGCAGGACAGTTCTTCACGGTGGTGCCAAGGCAAGAGACCTTTGATTACTTTGAAGAAACCCCTTGTTTCCTGCAATGAGTAGAGTTTATTTCGTAAAGATCTTCCGTTGCAAGAACCTAAATTGATGTTTTCTATGTTGGACAGTATCGGGCTACAGGCCGAGGTTTTGTGGTTCGGCATATCTCTTTCGCAGACAACTATCGTTTGTACTCTCGTAGTCACTTCATTAAGGCGTAAGGAGTCTTCAAACCAATTCTATCCGTAGCTTCTCACCGAGGGTTGTCTACTGTGCTAGGTTGATTGACAATACTGCGTGGCGTTCGTGTTTAGACGGGACAACAAAACATCACGCACTCTGTCGAATTTTAATTTCCTTTGAGCTAGATTTCGCTTCATGACACTACTTCTCCGGTTTACTCAGTTTTGAGGGTTACCTCCATGTGTGGTCGTGGTTCCTGATTCGGACTGCTAATCCCGTGTACCAACTTATATGCAGATTGGAAATATCTGTCTTGCTCATAACTTATCTAGCATACGGGCAAGACAACAGGGGAGTGGCCTACATTCTGCTGTCGATCAGCAGTTGGTTCATGGCACTATCATGGCTTTTCGCCCCATACATCTTCAATCCGGCTGGTTTCGAGTGGCAAAAGTAAAGAGTTCCTCCTCATTATCAAGTTCCTAGAATAATGCACTTTGAATGCTGTACTTGTCAGATGTGGATTTCTCGGACATAGTCTTTACCTGCTCTTGACCGTCAGTATTTGTGAAAACGCTTGCTCCCACAGAACCGTCGAGGACTTTGACGATTGGACAAATTGGCTCTTTTACAAAGGTGGTATCGGATTGAAGGATACGGAAAGTTGGGAAGCATGGTGGGAAGGCGAGCAGGTAAAAACATTGCGAATTCAGTACTTGATACTGTTTGGTCGAGTTGTTATGTTTCCGGGTTAACCAACAAGCTCCTTTCCCAGGCTGTAGATGCTCGAAAGTGGTCCGGGCCTCTCATTCGACTTAACTTGGCTTTGCAGAGCCACATCAGGACTCTCCGTGGACGAATCTGGGAGATTATTTTGAGTCTACGTTTCTTCTTCTTTCAGTATGGAGTTGTGTACTCTCTGAGTGTGTCCGGAGATTCGACGAGCTTGTCGGTATGTTAATAGTTACCTTCGTGAACCTGGTTCAAACTTTCTTGATATTGGTCAGTATCGAGGTCAGTATCGACTTAAGTGGGTGATATTTTAAAATTAATAGAGTGGTTTTTGGCGCACATAGTTCTTGTCCATCTCCTTTTGACAGTTCCTGTGATCCAACGTCTGAACTTTTATAACGGGTAGATTCTGCTTATATACATGTCTAGTATGGATGAATCACCGGAAATGTCAAAACTAGTCGTCTGAATAAAACATTTCAAATCTTTCCACCTGCTGCACCCGCTGTTCTTCCCTTGCGACATTTTTGTTTTGATTGGCTCATTTTCCTTTTCTTAGAGTCTCACGGAAATCTGCGCAGATTTATGGGTACTCCTGGATTGCATTTGGCGCCGGAATTCTCTTATTCCAGGTGAGATGGCATCGTGATGCTGCTGCTGGTGTTTCATGGTAGTGCATGGATAACAACTTATACAGTACTTGTTCCTGTGTTCTCTTGTCGCCCGAGCATAGGGTGTATGAGTTCCTGTCACTTCTTCAGCGACATGAATGTCGTCTTGAATCTGCTTCTCTTTCAAAACATCCTCAGCTTAGAGTCCGCCTAGAATGGGGGTCCCAGAATTAGTTGTCTTTATCTTGAGTTTCGATTCAGTATCATATTATCATGTGGAAACGCTGGACCCTTGACTCAAATCGTCATTTAATGGAGGCAGATTTTTACCTTTACGACCAAGTCATCAGTAAAATTCCAGCTCTTCTTGAGGCTTTTCCAAGGGGGCTTCTTCCTGGCGTTAATTGCAGCTGTTGCCGTGGCGATCGTGTTCTCATCTTTGACGATTGGTGATTGCTTTGCTATGGTGCTGGCCTTCATTCCGACGGGTTGGGGAGTGCTCTCGGTGAGAGTTTTGCTCCTCTATCATCCGTTGCATCATGTTTTGTGGGTCTGTTAGTGCATGGACTATTCTCTTGAGAGAAGTACTTGTTGATAGCTGCTGAGCACGGCCATAGAGAAACTTTGGCTGGGTTTGGGAGCGTTTGAAAGCTAGCCTTACTCAGCTGTGTGAGTTGCATATAGCTCTTGGCGTCCTGGAGACGAGTCCTTGTGTTTTGCTAGTGCTGATCATGATGGGTCGTTTCCTATACCTGCAGATTTGTCAAGCGATAAGACCGATTTTGGAACCACTTGGTGTTTGGAATTCTGTCCGGTCTGGTTTCCGCTTGTACGACGCCATGATGGGTGCGGTTATTTTCACCCCTGTCGCCATTCTTTCTTGGTTCCCCTTCGTGTCAACCTTCCAGACAAGGCTGGTGTTCAACCAGGCTTTCAGCCGTGGTTTGGAGATATCTCTGATCCTTGCTGGAAATCGACCGAACGCAAGTACGTAATAGCAGAAAAGAGCGCGGAGACGGATATTCAGCATTCAAGAGTGAGTATTGAGCATTCAAGAGTTTGTACGGGGCGAGGTCATCTAATTGTTGTAAGTTGTATCGAAATTTACTGTAGTGAGGAATGTAACAAATACAATTTTGCCTTCTGTGTACCTGATTTGCACATGATAGTAGTTTGAGACGTCGCTGGTGATTGAATCGTTACTGTAATCAGTTCATCCGGGGTAGGTCACCACCAGTGTGTTTACTGCTATGGTGAGATTCTCGTTTTCCACTTTTGTACAGAAATTTGGTTTCCTTATTGTGTTGCTCGTTTCTGAGCTAGTAGGACGTTGCATTTGCCTCGTGCCGCCCGCTTTTACTCGGCCTATGAAAGGATGCATGAATTTCGACCATCGATATACTGGAGTCTTCCCTGACCCGATGTAACCTGTACATTGTATATACGGCGCTTGCGAGGGTGTTGTAGATGCAGTGTATGTAATCACTGTTGATTGATTGACGACCATAGTCTTTCTGTTATTGGTTATGTCATCTACTTCCTTTTCTGTTTTGTTCTGAGCTCATCATTACTCAGATGAGACGACCAGCTCCGTTGGCTTCATACTCAAATGTCCAGTCAAGTCTACTGGATATTACTTTTTTGGTACGCCAGACGTCGGAAAATGTAAGATACGTAATTTTTAAGAACTGAAGTCGACGTAGTTTTGTTTTGATTAGTGTCTTTTAATGTGTTTAGAGAGCAGGTACGATCGATAGACACTGTCGAACAGTAGAGACATGACTGTTACCACCTCCTTGATTACTATGTACTACCTCATTGGTTACCAGTTGGAAACTTTTCTGGCTACGCATAAACCAAACTAGTTCTATCTAGAAAAGTTTGTTCACGCTTGATCTTCAATATGATATCAGAGCGTTAAGCAGACGATAGGATAGCTTGTTTTTCTTCGATTAGGTAAGTGAGGGTCAATTGCTGCGGAGAGGGACCGGTTTCTTCCGACAAAAGGTATTGAATTTGTAAGCTTCAAAACTGGAACGACCCAGTTTTGCGCTTTTACCATTCTCTAATCTCAACCGCACACATTGTGATCATTTTGAAATTTGTCTAATAATTTTTTCCAGGAATCTGCTGCAAATTATTTCAGGAATTCTGGGAACTGCAAATTATAGATGTGCTGTAGATGGTCGAATTTGCAGTTTTCAGAATTCGGTCGTTTTAAGTTTCATAGAAAGATTTTGCTGTTCCTGTTATTAAGTACCGTTGGTGGTGGGGCGACCGCACACAGGACAGTGTTGAAAAATATCCCCCCGAACGTCTCGCATCTGGTGGGATGAGATTTTCTAAGTTTGTTCATGTAGAATCGTAGCAGAAGCATCACAGCAACTGACCAGATGTTTTCTTGTTATGAAACCTTATGGTTGGTTTCAGTTTGGTTGGAAACTTCTGTTGTCGCGCACAATTTCGATTCAGAGAAAATATCGACGTGCAAATGCTTTACTAATTCCATCCGAAAAAGTCGTGCATGTACTGCGTGAATAGCAGAATCACCAAAAGGAAGCAATCGAGTATTACGGTAAACGATGTTGAAAAATGCATCATCTTGACGTGCAGAAGAATGCTTTCAGTTATCACAAGAATGTTTGCATCTTCACCGGACGAGCCAGTATTTTTGTTCAAATGTTAATTGCGCCCGAGGCAATTCTTAACACACGTCTCCTATAAAGCATTCAAAGGAAACTTCTGTAAGAAAACTTGTGGCCTCTTTCCCATCAAAGGTACGTTAGCCCCCACAGGAACCCTGTAAGAATTTACGAGAATTGTTTATGTCAAGTCCGGTTTGGAAGCCATATAATCAGCTTACAGTTCATTGATTGAGTCAATTACAGGTTACTGATTGGAAAGTTTCAAGTCTTATTCAACTTGAACTTGACCTTAGATTGAGTTTAATTAGAAGGCAAGGCAGGTTTTATCTTCAGGAGATATGGTAAACTCTTGTCCACTTTGAGGATGACTGCCCCCAATGGTGTACATGTACTATACTCGTAGTTGGAAGGAAGAGTTTCTTTGCACTGCGGTCAAGCATTCTCTTTCAAAACGCTTTAAATTCTTGTCTATTTCGAGAATAACTGTTTCAAAATCTCTCTGGAAAGAACGTTCTTTCTGAAAAACAGAAAAGCTTGATATTTGACAAACTGGTTTCTGAACATGTTTAAATCAAAACAGAAAATATTAACAAAAATTTGGCACTTCTCAGTTGCTTTTTCAACGTTACCTACCACGTAAAAAGCAGAGGTCAGACCCACATTATGAAGAAGCGCAGTTTGCTCTGGGTAACCGAGAGGTGCATTTCATTTCCACATACATCAACAAATGAGGAGACTGGATAACCTAGACTCTAAGTATCAAGAGCGGGGTTTAATAAACTGTACGTACACGTAAATATGTACAACACATATTTAGGTGTATTTCCAAGTTGTACGAACATCAAATCTAGTTCTAGAACTCATACGCTATCTGGGTGTCAACTGTCATCCGTGTTGGTATAATCAACATCATTAATTTCACTTTGTGGGAGAGATAATCTGGTTTTAAGGAAAACTTCTCTATGCTTTTAGGATTAAGACTTAGAGAGCCCTATAAGGTAATAGAGGATAGCAGTCTATGTAACTTCATTGAATGATATTGTTTTATTTCCAAAATGCTTTTTCCATTTTGTAAGATTTTCAAATATTTCTGAAGTCTAGAAAAGAGGGGGTTTAGTTCAGATAATACCTAATATAAACTCTCCATGAGTTTCTTAGTGTTGGTAATAAAGTGAGAGTTATGATCAGTTCAAGTTTCTACCGTGTCAAAATAGAATCGCATTCCTCAGTCGGAGATTTCTACTTGTACTTGACGACTAGATTGTTGACTTTGATGCATATCTCTCAATAATCAACCTATGAAATTTCAGAATAAAGTGAGGATAAAGGATAATGAATTACAAGTCATCAATATATATATTGATATACCTAATTAATATATATATTAATTAGGTTTAGAACTCTCTAAATCTGAAAGCTACCACCTAAAGCTACAAACTTCTTCATAACAAGAGGTCGATACAATACATCTATAAATAATTTTATGGGTCTGTAGTAGATTATTAAATACATTCAACTTGAGTTAAGAGAGCTTAGTCAGTATGCAGGTATAAAGGTAAAGAATTGATCAGTTTTGGAAAAGAAATAGTCACTTAGAGCTCAAATTGAACTGAACTCTTCTAAAGATGTGGTTTTCTATCAAGGTGAATCTCATATTCTTTTGACGGGTTAGTTCATGGAGTGTTTTGCCAAATATTTACTTATGAATTTTCTGATGACAGTTTAATACTTGAATTTATGGGGCAAACGGATGCTCTTACTACTTATAGCATGCATATATAGAGAGAGATAACAGCGAACATCAGCCATAAAGAAACCACAACCTGCAGTGGTTTAACTAACGGTCAACTTTGTGTGTAACTTTTTATTTTGGTCATAACTCTTTTACGTCACCAAAGAATGTGTTCATGGGGAAAAGAAAAAACAGTCGAGACTTCTTTCTGGGTTAGCTCAGGATGTGGTTGTAACCGTGTGGACTATGGCGAAAATAGTCCACACGGTTAAGAATGTTTGAAAACTATTTTCACTTCTAACTCCTAATACTTTTCATCTTTTAAACTCTTTAATATGAAGAGTCTCAAACCCCACCCCGATATAAACACAAAATTAAGAGTTGAACCCATAGGCTGCAAAATGTTAGATAATATCCTTCCTCACGTCCTTGTACAGACAACGTGGAGGTGAAAAAACTGTTTATGAAATACCTGCGGACCGGTTGGCTACCGCAGATTTAGCCATAAAGCCCCGCTTAAGAAGAGGAGGTTACAGTGTAAAATTATTTGCTTTTTATTGGAGCGCAGTGAAGCCAGGTTGCAATGTCAAATTATTCGGTTCTCCACGGCTCCACAGTTACGGAAAGAACCGGCGCCGGGGTTTCACGTCGGCGGGTCAAAGTCAAACTACTATATAAAAATTTTTTAATTTAAACTTCTCTGTGAACGAAACACATGGATTCTGGAAATCACAAACACCTATAAGCGTTGTGATTGTCTGGAAACCGTACGCAATATAAGTCAAGTTGTTGTCCAAAACAAAATAAATGATGAGACATTAATTTAGAGCTAACCCTTCCTAAGAAAAGGGTTAGCTCATAAATTACGTAGAAGTGTACATGGGTGAATATACAGCCTTCAACTGTATATTCACCCATGTATATATAATATCAGAGCAAGCACAAAGTGGATAAACGTCCCACTGGAAAGTTTTGAACTGCTGTGAATAGAGGAAACTCACAACGAGAAACCACTTTAGTAATTTATAAGAGTACCTTCTCAAGTAGATCACGAGAAATCTCCATAAGAGACTTGCTTAAGCAACGGGTGGCATTTTATTTTCTTCAGTTGTCAGATGAAAGGAAACTTATCATGTACGATCTTCAAGGTTGTAACATGCATCGGGGATATAAAATTCTTAGAAATCCATCACTAATATTTAGTTACTGAATTATAAATAAAATAATGTATATCAATTTAAAACATAGCTGAAATAGTACAACATGAAGTCTGAGTATGATTTCTTAATAATTATGATATATCATATGACAAGTGTCTGCAAACTTTAGAAGCATTTTTCGTTTTAGGAATTGAATGCTCATGCAGCAAACCAATACTATCAAACCTGAGCTCTTTCTTGAGTTTCAGTTCTCTTAAAAGTTGAGTACTAACTGAGTATCCATGATGATAGCTCAGCGGTTTCTTCGGTCTAAACTTTGAACTCCATGCTCTTCAAGCAACGCTCGTATTTCTCAACTCAATAGTTAAAAAATGAATCTAACCATCTATCGAATTGAACCTCTACTTCATAAGGAAAGTGCTCCAATGGTGGTAACTCTGGGTCAACACAAGCAACAGTATATGCTTCTGAAGCTTTTGCTAATTAACAAAGTATTAAATCTGATGAATCTATCCAAAGATCTCAATGTGTAGAAATTTTACAGGGGCGACGAGAATGTTTCACGACAGAGGTTTGAGATGCTACACTTCTCGATGAACTGATGGAGAATAGCTTCATTTGTACCATAGTGGATGCTTCAGACTTCACATGCGCTTGGTATTATTTGTGCAATGAGCACCACAAATAAACTATGGAGGGTAAGTTGATCCTTTTAGATTCAAGTCTTGTTGATGGACCTAGTCTGTTAGACGTAGTCAGAATTCGGTCTATCAAATCTTCATCATGAAAGACTACTTACTATCTCACAAGTGCTGTTCTTACACTTCCTCGTCTCAAATACCTTGACACTCGTTGTCATCAGTCAGTCATAATTTCACAAGGCTGTCCTATTCAAGATATTAGTTGAAAGTACTAGACTGTCACGAAAAGTTGAAGGGTTTTCCGATCTGCAGTTACTATTAGATTACCTTAGAGAGCCTTGCGTAGGACCCTAGAAATTTACTTCCAGTTTTTGTAATAAGCATTAGTGATCATAAACGGCATTGAACTGCAAGACTAGCTCGGTTTGCCACTTCACACTTGAAACCTCCCAGACTGAATTAAAGAAGTTAGCTACCTTCTTATACGTTTTTATAGCAGCCATCCTTCACCCTCGCATTGCCACGAAGAACGAGATCATGATAACGACCATGGAGTAGCAAAGTATGATATCTCTGCTTTGATGACTCGGACAATCTTCACATTAGCCACAAAGAACACATCCAGAAAACAAAGGTGTCCTTATGCATCATGACCAACGACAAGATTCATCATTTTCAGGAGAACCAGGTTTCTTGGAGTAAGGAGCTTTGCAAACTGAATTTGTACTATGAGGTAAGTACTAAGGGGATTTGACAAGTCCTATTGTGGAGATGTTCAAGGACGTATAACTAACGCTCAGAAAACCTGTGTACTAGATTTGCTCTAAAAGCAGAATGAACATGGATCACATCAAGTGTATGTAGCTAGACGACAGTTTCCCATGCTCCTTTGCAGGATGAAACTCGTAATTACTTTCAGTGTTGATCATGGTGTGATACAGTTGTCCTTCGGCTCCACGAGAAAGTTCAATCTAACAGGTGGTTCTACAAATTGGATGGTGTGATACTACTTCTGCGGGCTGATTCTAGCAACGACTGAATATGATTACAACTTCTGCTGGTAGCAAGGCCGCTTCCTATATAACTCCAGTTCGTAGCGTGCTCCATGCAGTTTTATTTCCCTCTACGGGCTGGAATGATACTTTGTATACATCTACTGTAATAAACTTTAACTTCAAACAACGACGAGGAGTTCCATTAAGAAATCAAATGCACGCAAGAGCTCAAGATGAGTGAGTTCATCAAACCATGCATTGCATGAGATAAGAGGAGAGTTGAACACAATATAAAATTTATTTTCTTTTGGATCTACTAAACGCAGAGCAGATTCTAAGGTGTATTGGTTGTATTACGCACCTCACCTTGATGGATACAGATGAACTCTTCTCATCTCACGAGATGGACGTACGATGAGAGGACTAAGCAACATGAGTCTAGCTTTTGCACCGATACCTCTGACGCCCCAGGATTTCCATCCATTGAGTGCATAGCGTAGGGGACAATAATCGTAGGTCTGCAAGCCTGTGTGTAAAAGTCGGAGCGATGTAGTTGCACATTCGCCAACCTTGATCTTCTGTCCGTGCTTCAAACTGTTGTAAGATGGATAGCACGAGCGACGTTGTGATGGACAGCTTACAGGAAACCTCACTTGTAAGGTCATTCCTTTCTTTCACCCTCACAACACAGTCAAAACATATAGGAGAAGCGTGCCTCCACTGTTGTTTGGAGGGAGAAGTGACACTGATCAGGATTGGACTGAAAATGGTTTCGAATGTTCTTACTGGGTCTTTACATGAAAGTGGTCCAGATCTATTGAAAAGCAATAACTGATCCTTATGGCAGCACAAAAGCCGATCGTCTTATGCAACGAATAGCTTTCTACAGCATTTCTAGTAATTTTAGTAGTATTCGATGATATTTCTACAGCTTTCTTACTGGAAGTTGTCAGTATGACAAAGAGCAGCTACCGTCTTCTAAAACGAAGTAAGAATTTTTTGCGCCGCTTGTTTGTTCTCATTATTTTCTCTTGAACTCTAAGGGTCTTCCAAGTTTGATTTTTATTTAACATTTATTAATTTTTTGTTTTCTACTGTAATTGATTTCATATTTCATATCACTTTTTGAAGATATAATTTTGTGGTCTACTAGGTCTAAGAAATGTTCTTACGGAATTATCTGTGGAATCATTCACACCAATAAACAAAAAGAATGAAGAAAAAGCATGTAGAATGAAATGAGAGAGTAACTTTTTGATCTCAAAAATTCTTATAAATTAGAATTGACCCAAGTCTCATACTACAACGTCTTGATATTTCAGAACAAAAATCCTTTTGTTATTTTTACAGTCGACTTCTCTAATTACATCGTGTAGTGGAATCAACAAGTTATGCATTTAATTTGATAAATAAATAGAAAATTTGATACAAAAATTTGTTTAATTGTTCTAGAAATAGTGTAAACAAACTGATAATTGCAGTTTGTTTACGTTGAACAATTTTACCCAAAGATTCTAAGCCTAACCTTCTTGTCTTCTAGCTCATCTCTATCAGTGATTATATACTTCAACCTGCTTAAGTTTTTGGATGCCTTCAGCGAACTCTCTAGTAGATCACAGCCTCCTATCTTCATGTGCTCCAACCTCCTTAAATTTTCAAATGTCTCCGGGACTGCCTCAAGCTTTTCACACAAAAGTATTTCTAAACGTTTCAACCTCCTTAAGTTTCCAAAGGTCTCTGGCAATCTTTTCAGTACATGACATCCGACAATTTCCAAATGCTTCAAGCTATTCAAGTTTCCAAATGTCTCAGGCAGTCCTTCAAGTACATGACATCCGTAAATCTCTAAATGTTGTAAGCTGCTCAAGTTTTCAAATGTCTCCGGCAGTCTTTCAAGTACATGACACCCGTGAATCTCTAAATGCTCTAATCTACTCAAGTTTCCAAATGTCTCCGGCAATCTTTCAAGTACATGACATCTGTTAATCTCCAAATGCTCCAAGCTACTCAAGTTTCCAAATGTCTCCGGCAATCCTTTGAGTACATAAGACAAGTCAATCCTGAAATGCTTCAAGCTACTCAAGCTTCCAAATGTCTCCGACAATCCCTCGAGTACATAACACCCGACCATTTTCAAATGCTTCAACCTACTCAAGTTTCCGAATGTCTTCGGCAACTTTTCAAGTACATCACACCAAGCAATCTCCAAATGCTCCAAGCTACTCAAGTTTCCAAATGCCTCCGGCAGCCCTTCAAGCCTTTCACATCCGTATATTTCTAAGTGTTTCAACCTGCTTAAGCTCCCAAATGCGTGTGATAGGCTAACCAACCTCGGAGATCTTATAATCAATCGCTCTAAGCTGGACAAATATCCACATGCTTGTGGCGAAAGGATGTCTAGGGAACAATCATCTTCCCTCTCTAGTATCAAAACAACCAACGACTTGCAAACTGAAGCTTCCAAAGCAAGTTTGAGATTTGCATTGGAACCCTCCCACCGAAGCATAACTAGACCGCTAGGAAGAGAGAAACCTCCAGTAATCTCACATCTCCAGCACGAGGAGAACGGCCTCAAGGTCAAATTCAAGTAACGTATTCCTCTGAGCTGTGAGAAGAATTCCTGCAATTTACACGGACTCTCGTCAAATTGTCGACATGTTCCTCTGAGCTGTGAGAAGAATTTCTGCAATTTACACCGACTCTCGTCAAGTTGTCCGATATCGCTATCTCCAGTAGAACCATGAGAAAGATGAGAGATATCCGCACAGAGCACAACGACTTTCTCCGGATGAATGAGGTGTTCTCCCTTCATGCAAAAAGACCACAAGAACATAAATCACAAACATAAATAAGCTAAGACTGCATATCAGTATTATAGGTCCATATATATACTATTAGTTCTTCGACTCAAACAAGAGCGTTTCTGTTTCGAACTCTGTTTAATTTAATGGGTACGGAACAAAAACCATACATACTCTAAACCCGAGAGACTATTCACGAATCACCTCGTTCATTTCATCTATCGGAAGAGGAAATAAGACATTTAGATCAACCAAAACTGTACACGTTTCACCAAGAAAAGATGAGTCCTAAGTGCAAACACTTACCCATTGACCGTCAATCAACGAAACATATCGACTCGACATTTTTGCAATCCTCTGGCCCATTCTCCTCAGATGTTCATGCATATGTATACGCGTAACGATTTCGACCTTCCGACGATCACCTCCATGGTCCGTCGTCCATTGTTTTCGAGAAGTCTCAATCACATACCTGGTTTCAGAGTTTGTGTACGAGTTCATCTTTTCTTCTAGAACCTCTTCTTCTTGAACCAGAGACCTGTCCACCAATGTTTTCCATCCTGTGTGCGGATATGTGTACATTGAAGACCATGCACTTCTAATTTCTTCGAAACTAAAAAGAGGATCTTCAACGAACAAAAGAGAGGCAATATCCAGAAACATATGCTTTTCCGGATCTCCTAAAGCATCATAGCTCAGTTGCAATTTTCTCCACACTCTCTCTTCCATATCTAAGTTGGGAATTTCTTCTACATTTCTCACTGCATCTAAAACCTCACTCCAAATCTTGTCATCCGTTATAGTTCCAAGAAATTTTCCAAGGACCACCAGAGTGAGCGGCAAACCTGCACATCCTTTCACTACGTCCTCCATAATGTGCTTCAAGCGCTCCGGAGGTTCCTTTCCAGCAGGAAATGCGTGCGTGATAAACAACTCTCTTGCACATTCGCCTTTTAAAAATGGAACATCACATATGTAGATCCGATCCTCACCAAAGTGTCCCCGAACTCCAGCATTACGACTGGTTATTATGAACCGACTTTCTTTCGACCCGTTTTCATCTGCTATCTCTTGTAAAAGCTCTGCATGTCCGAATGTCTCAATGTCATCGAACACAACCAGCAACTTTTTGCCACTTACTTCCGCCCACATATCTGCACTGGTCCCTCCTGGCACAGACTGGCCATGACGGCGCATGTTCTTCCAAACCTTCTCCTTGATCTCTTCCTTGTTTCCCTGGATCAGCTTCACTTCACTCACGAAACAAGTGTACTCAAATGTGGCAGACAGGGTGTTGAACGCTACCCTTGCCATGGTCGTTTTACCAACACCTCCCATGCCACAAAACCCCAGAAAAGTATGTTTCTGCAAGTGCTTCTGAACTTCAGTCTGAAGAGATTCTACCCCCACCACGTTCAGGACAACCTTTGAGGGTACCAAAATATACAGAGAGAATCCGATTCAGTGAATGCATATGGCAGTCAATCTAATTTACCGATGTGCATACAGATTCTGAAATTCTCAATAAGTATTTCTCAAATCAAGACGAGAACAAGAAAGAAAAATTAGATTTAAATTTCAGCTTTCACAAAATACTTTGGGCAGTGCATAATACCTGACGACTCTTCTCAACATATACGGTATCGATGAGATCAACGAGGTGTAGGTATCTATTGCTCGTTGTGCTTACAGGTCTACAGATAGAAAAGTGATCAGATTCATCTGTCAGATAGTTATCACCGAATCGCGAAGATGCCTCCGGCACTAGAGGGTCGCGTTGTCCTTCCATCGCCTGCATGGAAGCAATAAAAAGACGCACAATTTACTCAAATTACGGCCATGTATTCTGTCTCTTCTCTTGCAAACTATTAGCCTAAGGGAGCTCATGCCACATAATTGTAAAATCTCTGAGAAGGAGATCTGCATCTTTTGTGATGTTAAAAGCGTGTTTCGACAACTTATATTAGTTTGCAAAATATCAGGCAATAAAAGAACATAGCATGATTCATGTATAGACTGAATTCTCGTCCTTTCAAAACTCAATTCATGTTCACAGAATGTATAGACATGACAGCTCCAGTCTAAACATTGGATTTTATAATTTCAGGTCAGGCAGCATGCAGTCACTGACACGAGTCCCTGTCTGCACTATTACCTACATCAATGAGATCATAACATTGGATAGACGCATTAAAGACAAACAAAAATCATGTAACTTACATGTAACTCTCCGAGTCCATAAATTCGCCACTTGTACTCTCGCCACCTCTGCTCAAATTGTTCATGAAGCCTCGCAGCATCTTTACCAAGTAGTTCCACGAATGCCAGCAGGGTTTTATTTGCTGGCATGCTACTCATCACAGAATCTCTGAACACAACTGCGTTATTCATCTCCAGTCCACGGTGTGGTGTTCCGTAGAAAAATATTCCCCGAATGCTTTTTAGAAACTTGCCGATATCTTGGCCATTTGCAGATCTTTCTTCGCTCTGGGAAGCATGGAAGCACAACTGCTTTATAACAAGGCCACCAAAGCTGTGACCCACGAGAACTATTGGACAATGTTCTATCCCCTTATTTTTACGAACCCACAAAATCTCTCCCAATAAGTTTTCACCGATTAGGTACATATCCATCCTTCCTTCCGTGCCAGTAGTTCGTATGAAAGCATCATACGATACCGATAAAATTCGCGCTCCAGGATATTTCTCCGGAAGCCATGTTTGTGGCCAGACTTCTTGCGATTCACCTCCTCTTGTCCAAGTCGAAAGATATGCATCAGAGTTGTGCTCAAACTGAAGCCCATGAAAGAAAATGATATCGATGCTTATGATAGCTGGTGGAGCTGGTTCGAACAGCTTGAAGAGAGAATCGCTTATCTGAACATGTGTGCAAAGT
The DNA here is from genome assembly GCA_036924285.1 of Asterella californica. Classification (NCBI taxonomy): domain Eukaryota; kingdom Viridiplantae; phylum Streptophyta; class Marchantiopsida; order Marchantiales; family Aytoniaceae; genus Asterella; species Asterella californica. The sequence goes on from JAYKYS010000003.1 coordinate 6,258,367, forward strand.
TCACAGTCACAAAAGACTTTCTCAACAGATTAACGGGATACGGGAAAATGCGCTGAGATGAAACATCCAGCAGTAATACGCACAACTCAGGACCACCGTATATCCGTGTGATTGATAAGAATTGAAGAGACGTAATAAGCATTACAACAGGAGACTTACTATGAGAATGAAGTGGAGTAAGTATGCTTCTCTAATCAAACCGAGTGATACCCAGTTACATCCAGATTGTTGCAAGCGGTCGGATCACAACCTTTTGAGGTGAATTCGAAGTACTGCTTGAAGCTTCATCGATCCTCGCGTTGAAGTTCTTGAACTTGGCCATGAAGTAGCTACTCTCGCCTCGTTAGATAGCCCTGATTCTTCTTCACGGCTAGCACTAATATACTTCCAAAGCAAACCAGTACCAGTATGTAGCGTACACAACGTCTAGATCTTGACAGTTTACCAAAAACTTATTAAGGAAACGACCTCTGGAGGAAATTAAATCTAGCATTGAATCTACTAGGTTGTGATCATGACCCTCCTTAAGAAATGGACAACACGATGACGATCAATCTACGACGAGGACACTTACTATTAGTCGTTGGTACTTTCGCGAAAGCCCAGTTGGACTCCACGTTTGATCGGAGATGTCACCGATTATATCTGTTTATTTTTGTAGCTTCACAGAGGTAGAGATTGAAGAGATCACAGCAACATCGCTCACTCTTCTTCCTGGGCAGACTGACAAGAGTGTGAATGCTGGAACTTAAATGAGCGCGCATACATGAGATTGATACAGTCATCAAGAGCGCTAGCAAGAGTTGAATGTACCAATCAACAGAAAGAGTTGGAACATGATGGATCGATATCCGAGCCCATGTCAAGAAAACATCAAGTAGACAACAATTGCAAGACACTCAATGACACTAACACGTTCTGATCAGAACGTTTTCAGCACCGAGTTCTCTTACACGACAACCGTGAAGTTGGCATACCCAGATGTATATCCAGTCGACTGGTTCTGACCAGTGCATGTGAACTTTGTAAATAGCCTGTAAATAGCATGTAGATAGCATGCATGTCTACAGGGTCAGGAGATTAAACTGAATACAAGACGAAGTCCAGTTGTTCCACGAATATAGGATGCGACAGAAAATTCAGACGATATCTAGTGGTATAGTGGTGATCTTATTCAACTAAACTTGGGAGGAAAAGACACAACGTTAGAAGAGAATATGCCTTTCCAGCATCGAGAAGATTAAGAGACCTTTTCTTATTGTACATCGCCGGGATACCTTCCTTTAGCATTGGCAGGAGCTCTGCAGTCACTCTTATATTACATTTCATCCATGTAACAAAACTGGGAACTCTACTCCAAGTTTTTAATAATATGGAATTTTATCTCTCACAACAGAATACTACTAGCTTGTTAGAACTGATAACAGATTAACCTGTTAAAACGGATCAGAAGGAGAATTTAATAGAAATATCTTGACATGACATGTGCACATCTTTACTTAGACTTTGGAACTAGTACAAGCAGAAAGGGCCTCTATTCATGCTACTCTACAAAGAATGTGAGTTATATATTATTGATACATAACTGCTGTCACCTCAAAGTGACTTAACTAACTGCTGTCACAATACTTCTCACTTCAAAGTCATGTCACAAGTCATCTAATATCTTCTTTTTTTTGTTCTTTTATCTTTCTCAGAGTTCAGATGTGACCCTCTAATGATATTTAACACTCTTTCATTAGAGCATTACTTCCTTCATACCTAGTAAATATCTAATATGTATAAACTTTAGCTTTGGTAAAGCTTGTTAAAAATATCAGCTAGTTGGTCTTCATATGAACAATATTCTAGCTTGACTATGTTAGCTTCAATCTTTCCTTGATATGATGTAACTTTGTCTCCAAATCTTTTGTTTTTTCTTTGATAACCTTGATGTTAGCAAAGAACATTGCACTCTGATTATCCACATGTAATAGTTTAGCTCAAGATATATTTTCTCTCATCTCCAACAATAAATTCCGTAACCATATCAATGTTATATAATCATCACTAAGAGCAATGTATTCAACTTTTGTTAAAGACCTTGCTACTGATTCCGTCTCTTGTAGCTCCAACTGATAATTCCACCTGAACATAAGTTGAAGCATGCACATGATATATATGATTTTCTGTTGTTAATATCTCTAGTCCAATCACTATCACTAGTACCGTAAAGTTCACCTTTCCCTCCTTAAATATAGGATCATTAGAATAGAGAAAAATTGTATCATAGAGAGAAAGGTATCATAAGAACCCAATTTTCTCACTCAATAGTCTCCTTAAGCTTAATACTACCAGCAAGCTATGGACCTCTCTCCACAGACATAATACTAAACTTCAACTTGATAATTGATCTTTGGAATATTGAAGCATTTTCAAAATGAACCTCAAATCTAATAGCTCGGTGACAGATATAAAGTTTTGAACAGCAGGAATGTATGGATGACTTTGCCCGTAAACTAAAGTTACGGGCGAGTTTCAGATGCCCCATTCTCCTTTCAGACCCGTTCAGTAAAGTTCCTCGGAGCTGCTGTGTCACGCGGCGTCCGGGGAGACGGACACAAGTTCTCTCTGCGCGAGAGAGATATGTCCGGGAGAGAATCTGACTTAGACCGGAACCGCACCCGCATTCGAGATGGTTTTTCTTAACACGCGTGCGAACTTTACAGTTGGGGATAAGTTCTTTCACCGTACAGTAACAGTTTGGATATTCGCAACGTGTTTAAGCTTGCCGTACCAGTAATTTTGCTTGCTATGAGACGGATGTTGAGGTCTGAGAAACCAAAAGTATTTTAGAAACTTCGGACGAGTACACTCTCTCGGTTTCGCAAGCTAGGAGGTATTTACATATGTTGTTCGTGGTGTTAGAGAGTCTTGAGAGTTTTATAAAGAATCTATTCATTCCCATCAATCCTGAAAATAAATATTAAGTGACTGTCATCCGGATGATAGTAAAACCCGGCAGTCGCACATTGTACAACAGGTAAAGTACCTAAGACCGATTCGTCAGCCTCGCCCACGTTCACAAGAAAAGACTTCCCATCGAGTGGTAGCGAAAGTTCACCAGACACACATTGGTACTACCAGTAAGTTACTTGCGACGGATTCATTACGCTGTTGAGTTCAACAAAAAAGGACTTACAAACTCCCTGATGCAATTTTCATTTGTTTCAAAATGTTGTAAGTCCTGAGCAATGACTTCCTCGACAACTCAGTGATGATCACTCTACTCGGCCGATCGGATGTGATGATCTGCTATATGGTACAGACAACGCTTTCAGCTTCAAAACTGTATGGGGCTCACAGAAAGCCCAGTATCACTTTCTTGAGGGTCTGAAAGATTTCGCAAATCTTTTCTTTGGACCGCCATGCGTTCCTCCAACATCTTCATGGTCATCATCATAGCCACCTTTCCTTTTGCCTTTCTTTCCCCTTTTGGTATCTTTCTCTCGCATATGCTGCAAGCACGTTAACGATGACAAGTTATCGTTAACCTCCACTTCTTAGATCAGACAAAACTAATGTACTTCACTGATTGGATGACTAAGTTCAACATGAAGAGACATCAACTGTAAAGTAGAACACTAACCAGTGTTGCAAGTCTCTGAGATTCACTAACTCGCTCCTCCAGTTGCAAAACTTCCTCCTGATCCGCCAGATATGCTGGTAATTTCTTTTCTGTTGTCATCCACCCGAAACCTCACTTAGTAACCAGCAAACCGTGCGATACCATCAACCATCTTCATCACGTATATTCACAAACCCTCGAGTAAACTACCACAATCCAGACATGCGTATCTGTAGACTGGACACAGATGTGACGTCCCTGGAAGCTCACCAATTAGCTGCTCGATACGCTGATAAAGCTCCACGTCATACTGAGTCACCAACGCTACAGCACGACCTGACCTTCCCGCACGAGCCGTCCTACCAACCCTATGTATGTAATCCTGAAGTTCATAATTAAACATAAGTACAAAGTCGGTGAATGATTACCCATCACAATGGAGGGGAGGCTGAGGAAATGAACGCTCGAGTGCCGCAGATATAACATTTTCTGTGATACGATTGGATTTTAACAACGGAATGTTTCTAGACAGAGAACACAAACATACTACGGTTCCTTTCAGTGACCTGCAATCTCATTTGACGTGGGCCAGATTTTTCTAACGCTCAGGAAGATCATGTAGACCGCTGAAGCCTTCAAAATGAACTCTCTGCGGCTAGTTATATCCACTTACTGACCTTCGAGTTCGTAGGTATGTCATAGTTGATAACGACGTCCACGGAGGGTATGTCCAACCCTCTGCTAGCAACATCTGTACATATCAAGATACTCCTCTCACCTGCCTTGAATTTATTCAAAGCACCTAACCTCTTTGGCTGCAGACAGACAAGACAAACTGGAATATGAGCGTTCAAGATACACCAGTCAACTTATGGCTGAAAACGGTCGATCAAAGAGGAGTATATCCAGGTGCAACATAGCCAAAACTCAAAGGAGCAGGAAAAATGAATCACCTGGCTCATTTGTCCACTGATGGGAATAGCATCCATTCCTAGATTACGTAGAACCAGAGCCAGCCTTCTTGTGTTCTCACACGTCCTTGTGAAAACCATAATTGTGTTCCCTGCCATCTCGTTGAGAATAAACACAAGGTAACAGTCCTGTTCAAGGATAAACCGTACGGTCATACTCTTTGCAAGACCTAGGATGGCAACATCTTCAATCAGTGATCGTCGAACAACAAAAATGTATAGTGTTTTGAAGGAACTACGAAACCATCTCGGTCAAAGGTTGATCAAATGCACCTTGAATTTCGCTGGGATAAAAATGTATTCCTGCTTGAGGGTGTCTACTGTTGAATACTTGGAGGAGACCTCCACCTGAAGGACAGTAGGTGAACAGTAACTAAGTTAAAAGGCGTCAGGTCATATAACTGAGCTAACTAGTAAACCGACCCTATGACCAAACGACGCAATATTGACATCATGGATGCTTTCATGCCTGAATGTACAGCTAAGAAGAGAACATGACTTCCTTCGCTGGGGATACAGTCACTGGGAAAATTAACTGACCTTAGCAGGATTCTTCAAACACGCCCGCTGAAGTTTCGCTACCTGTCGATTTCATGTCGCAATCACACGAACTGAGAAATAATACTAACAGCAATGCACAGAAGTGAAAAATATCTGCTTATCAGATTCCCGGAGTAACCCGATGCTTCTCAGCAAGTTTCCAGCATAAAACGAGTCACTTAAAGAATCACTTATCATCGAGAAAAGACTGAAACAAGACGTGAGCTCTGTGACGTCGACCCACCTTACTGGTCATCGTCGCAGAAAACAAATAAGTTTTTCTGTCCTTCGGGATCACTTTCAGAATCTCGTCAATTTCAGTTTCAAAATCTAAGTTCAACAACCTATCAGCTTCATCCAATACCTGCGATTAATGGAATCACGGATTACTTGGCGAAACCATAAAGTTTGAAAAGATTTTCCTCGGACCTTTAGAGACCTGAACTTCTGTAGAAAAACTGCGTAAGGGAGCCCACAAGGTGGAGATCATCGCAAAAGAACTTACCAAGTATCTGATTGTGCGGAGGCTAAAACCTTTTGTATTCGTTAGGTGATCCACAAGTCGTCCAGGAGTTCCAACCTGGATAACACGGTACAATAAATAAAGTCAGAAGTATGTAGACTACAGCTTCCTGAGTTGGTGTCACTTCATGCATTTATTCAACACCTCGGCAGCGGCATGGTGGCATGGTATATCCCTTTACGTCCTGAATGATACTGCGAAAGGCAAGAAAGATTCCAGCGAGAGAAGTCCGTATGGTGGGAAACGTCCATCTAGTGCAGTATAAACACACTGCAACAAGCAGGTGCGAATATCCTTCCCACTTACCACAATGTGTGGTCGCTTGGCTAAAGCTATTGACTGTGCCATCATATCGACTCCACCCACAACCTGTACAGGGTAACGGTTCCAAACAGCTCAAACTTCATGCGTGTACTTCAGTGCCAACGCCCCATAATTGCAATCATCAAGCAACAATCCTCTCTTCTCCCTGGTTAAGATAACTAACGTCTCAACTTTCAACAGCAGGGTAAACACTGTTACAACTTACAACAGCGCACTTGACACCAATCCCAGATCCCAGAGCTTCGAACTGCTCGGCAATTTGTATCGCCAACTCCCTGCAGTTACAGTTGAAAGCGTTTCAATTTGGCCGCACTTCTCCTGCTTCCACAGGCACTCGGAGTTTCATACCTTTCCTCAAGTGTGAAACCAAAACGAGAACAAGAAATGAATTGGTGCCTACATATGGGCCTTACCTCGTCGGAGAAAGAACACAAGCAAAGAAAGCCTGTGGCTTCTCGAGCAAGGCTTGCAAAATAGGGAGAGCAAAAGCTGCCGTCTTGCCAGAACCTGTCTGGGCAAGACCTATCATGTCCCGACCTGTAGAAGACCGTGCCATTATATTCAGTAAGGGTGATCACATCTAAAACTATGGTAAAGAGTCAGCACCATGAACTTCGGTAACCCTTGCCCAGGGCACTGACCTTCCCAAGCATGGCGCTAGCTGCTGTTAAAGGAATTGCAGATAAATTACTGTATATGGTGCGGAGTCGCAAACATGTAATAGTTACAATGGGTTCTGCAACATCTCAGAAAAGCTGGATTCATCAGCTGCCAACAGAATCCGACTGGCCGAAGGAAGGTAATACTGCTCGAGCAACAAATCTGACACGAGTTGGCGTCGTTATGACTACTTCTGCGTAGACCAACCTTTGTCTGAAACTGTGATCTTCACACACCAATTTCTTGTAATGTCCTACTCGGCTACCACGGTGGTCTTATTTCTTATTTCTAAAATTCTTTCAATCTACAACTTCGCTTGACGATGGTGGACAGTACCTGCTAGAGCAAGGGGAATTGACTGCGTCTGAATTCCCGACGGTGCCTTCCAACCCAATGCAGCACAAGCGTCTGCTAGCTGATCCACCACTCCAAGATCCTTGAAGGTCTTCGGCTTTTCGTTACCTTCTGCTTCCTCATCCCGTTCATTCTCCGGTCCCATTCCGCTCTAACCGAACTCGAATTCTTGCCAATCACTTTCTCGCCAAAGCCTAGTTTCCGAGCTCAAAAGGTCAACTTGCTCGCTGCGGGCGGATTTCTCAATGAATTGGAAACAGAAAGAGTTCGAAGTGGAAGACAGGAAATCCGCAGAAACAGAATCACGAACGACGAACAAATGAACGACAGGCCAAATTCTACCAAAGCGATGGATTCCTCTGTCTCCGTTCTCCGCTTCCACTCCGCTCGAACTCTTTCTTCCTCAACACGAAATTCTCCCATGCGTGAAGCTCGAGTTGCAAGGGCACGCACGGTGGCAGAGATTGAGGGTTTTACGAGTCCAAGGACACTACGGTCGGGAAGACCGCGACGGCGCGACCAACCCGTCCCGTCGCCAAATATACGAAGAGCCAGTTTTCATAGAGCACCCTTTTCGACGCGTCGCAGAAAAAGTCGTCAGATTAGGGCGCCAAAAGGTAGCTGGTATCGGTTCTGTCGCAAGCAATGCTCGGGGTTTTCCGGAATATAGTGTTATGACTTCCTGACTTTTCTCGCAATTACCGGCCTCGAGCCCAAATCGGTCGGGAAATGGTCGACCGAAATTTCTTTTCCTTATAAAATGTATAAATTATGTTATACAAATATAAGATTTTTATTTTACTATGCGATAAATTAACTATACATCACTTGTGAAAACTGGAAAAAAGAGGAAATTTCTAGTCATGTAATGAAACAGAGGGATGAGACGAAAAGAAAAAGAAAGCGGCGAGAACGTTGAGAACGGACGGATGGAGTCATTGTAGAAATTGGAAAAAAGAATAATTTCGCAGAAAGGCATAACTCGCAATTCTATTGCAGAAGCTCTTTCTTTCTTTTTTCTATTTTATATAATATTTTTCTAATAAACATTTGTGCACGGTAAGTGTGAGAAGTATTTTTGAAATATCATGAGATTATGCGTGATACATCCATAAATACTAGGAGTGTACATGAAACAAGAAAATAAAACATCAATGCACATCGAGAACTAAATGATAATTCTAGAATTCAATGTACCTAACTGTGTGAAGTATACGAATCAAAGAATTGCGTGAACTACTTCGCTAGTTCAAAGTTCATGCGCTATAAAGTAAGAATAAATCTCTTTTGGAAACTTGCACGATGTGGATTAGCAGTAAGGTAATTTTGGGCGTTAAGATATTCCATGTCCTCTCTTTTCTCGACTTTTCATGGTCTTGAGTCATTAGCAGTGTTTGCTGAAAAAATATGCAAGTAACAGAACTTTCGGGGAACTCTTGTCCGTTTGTGATTATAAAAAAATAAGTAAGTGTTAACTGAAAAATCTATATTAAATTAATTTAAAATATTAGAATATATATAAATATTAAATACTAGAAGATCCTAGAGACGTGAGAAGATCTCGACATAAACCATAAGAAGAGAAATGAAAAACATGATTCTGCCAGTATAAGTCCGAGTGGCTCCAAGCAAAACATTCAAGCTTTAGGTAGGCATTAAATTTATTACCTAACCCTTCCCCAAGGAAGGGTTATGTAACAAATTAAACCTTGTTATATTTGGAGGAGGTGAAAAATATACATGGGTGTCTGTACATAGTCATGAGCAGAAAACGGATAAGAGATTGAGTTTTTCTGTAACACTTATTATTGGCTTCGAGGATTAGGTGGTCTTTTTGTACTCTAATATATACTAACTTAAGAACTCGTTTGGAGACAAGTTCGCTGATACCTATTGCACCTCATACTCTTCAGATAGTTTATGAAGACAAACAAGTTGTTAGGCTAACAGTTCCCCACTACGGCCATGGATGTAGTTCATTCTCTATATCTAGTGTTAAGAACAATGAAGATTTAAGACCGGTAAGTAGATGTTCCCCTGTACAACTATTCCCTATGTTCAAGTGGACCATAATATTGAAGTTCGAGATTCCCAAGCGAAATAGATGCTTCATGCTGCATGTACTTGTTGTGTGAGATTTCCGATGGTCATCGCGTCTTTGTGAAGTCATGACCTGCTTCAGATTGTTAGCTATCTGGTATGGTTCATTCGATTTTAACCTGCTTCAGAAGTAAGCTATCTGCTATGAGTCAGTCGTTTTTTACCTGCTTTGGAGTGAAGCTATGTGGTATGATTCAGTCGTTTTTAAACCTGCTTCCGAGTTTAGCTATCTGCTATGAACCAGTCATTTTTTGACTTGCTTCGGAGTGAAGTTCTCTGCTACGAGTTAGTCGTTCGTTAACCAGCTTCGAAGTTAACCTACTTTGGAGCAACACAAGCTAGGAAAACACAAGAGCGAGCTACGAGCTTGGGAGAGAAGAGCGTCGTAAAGTGCAGGCAGACGTCGAGGACACGAGGACACGATCTGAAGTCGAGTCAACTTCGAATCGATTGTTGAGAAGTGAAGCCAATCGTTGGCTTAGCTGAAGGAGAGACAAGAACGAGCAAACCAGCAGGTACGGAGGTGATCTCAAGTCTCGTGTACTTCGAGTCGACCGTAGCGAAGGCTAGTCTATCGTCGGTGATTTCAAGTTGAGCCTTATACTCTATCTTTGAGTGCCCACCGTTTGGACAAGTGTTACGAGTAACAGAGCTGAACTTCTCCGTTTTTGGTGTTTCACACCTGCAAGTTTAGTCGTGATCTACGCCTTTTCTTGCAGCTCGTTACAGCTCGTTGCATGCTTGTTGTGTCGCCAACGGCATGCACTACGTAGAGATCACTGCAGTTGGCTTAGCATCTCCCTTGCATGTCTTCGAGGTTTCAGTCTATAGCAGCTTTTGAGTTTGCATGGTTATGAGCTTCTCGTAGTACAATCTTTTCATAGGATAGTACTGGATCTACTAAATAGTGGTTTACAACTGATATATATTGGAGCACCGTTTCACCATAACCGTGTCCATTTTTCGAAATGTTTGTGTCGTGCATGAGTCTATATTTGACCGTCGTGACTTTTTGAGAGTCTCGTAGGAAATAACGTGATGCCATAAACTTATGAAAATCTTGACTGACTGCGAGTATGAGTTGATGTTGAACGTGATTTGGTAGAGACTTACGGCCGAAAAAAACGTCACTTCGTTTCATATCACTCACTTCAGCTTTCTGGACTCGGATTACTGTTTACACTTGCAACCTGGGCTGCGAGACTACTCACTCACTTCGCTTCGACTGGAGGTGTTGTTCGATGGGTGTGTACTAAAACTTATTATTTTAAAGATTTTTCATACTTTTCAATTGTCTTATTGTTTGTTTTGAGATACAATTTTCTTATCGAACCGCTGGAACTCATGTAAGTCGACCGATGTGGAGGCTGGACTCTGATTCTGAGTCCTCAGTTCGGGAATCAATTCGGAGATCAGTAAGACTCATGCCAGTCTTGGGCTCAGAAGACTGGCAGATAAAAGATGGGAACCTGTCCATGCCAAAGCAATTTCACCGAAGGAGTTGGAGGAGCAGTCCCTGAGTGGCAGCGAGTTTGCAAGCAGTGGCATATAGATGCAGATCATGCAGATGAAGATGTGCCATTCATATCTATTTTTGAGCTGTCAATGTGTATCACTGGAAGCTTCGCTGTGGTTGGACATGTCCAACAGAGGCTGGTTGTGAAAGACTTGATCATGCAACTCTTCGATATGAGGGAACTCTACAAGATCGATTTCTGTTTATGCGAGGTTGTAGATTCTGAATTTCCATGTCTTGGTGACTGCGAGGACTGTGGGATACCTTGGGTCTAATCGTTGTAGCGTCTAAGCGAATGTACTTGATGTGTCGAACCGACTGCCCTTGATACATGATAAGAAATAAACCATTCACTTTCCTATCACTCTCAGTGAGATGGATTCCTTTTCCTCATCTGTTCAGTTGGACGTTAACTCGTCAATCTTGTGAGCTTGTGTGTTGTCTTACGTGTGTTTGTCAAGCTCGATTTGGCTTAGCTGGTTTTCAGTCGGATATTCATTCGGGTAACTTCACTCGCTCCTTGTACGGGAGGAATATCCTATTCATGAATGTATGAACGGATGTGTATTAAAAGTTGTAATTGTTGTCTCTGTTGTTAATTAACAGTCTTGACTGTTGAAGAATACAGTGAATATACTATGGGTTGCCTTCAAAGCAACAAACGTGGGTTAGACGGGTTGATACATCAACCTTGGAATGAGCCATTGATTCTGATGAGAATTATGAATCTTCCAATATCCTGAGCAGAGACCGTGAAAAGACCTCAAAGTCGAGAAAGAAGAACTTCAAGAAGTCCAAGAGCAGTCGTGAAGAAGAGAAGAAGAAGAAGAAGAAGAAGAAACTGAAGCGCAAGAACAGAAAATTTTCATCTTCGGAAGAATCTTCAGAAGAGTCCTTAGACGGAAGTTCATCGTCTGAAGATGAAGATACCTCGTCTTCGGACGAAGAGGAGAGATACAAGAAGCGGAAGAGAACAGCGAAGTCCAGACTTCCGATGGTGAGGAGAACACTGCCACCTAAAGACAATGCACTTGATGATCTTCTCAAGAAATTCGAAGACCTCAAAGTGCAGTTGGTTAGAACGCCAGAGAGACAAAAAATCACCAACTACTTCACGTCTGAATTTATGGTGTACTAACTGTGGTAAACCTGGACACGCCAATACGGAATGTTTTAACAGTAAATCATCTTATAATACACATTCAGTGGAGTGGGCGCATGTATACGAGCCCAATTACTTTGTGGAATGTGAAGATGGGGTCTATGGAGTACAAGCTCAAGATGGTGCTATGATGCCCACACAGCCTCAACAATTCACACCCATCCCTCCGATACATATCCAACGCTTTGTACCTAGACAAATGACAACTAATGTCTCCCAACGGAAGTTTGCGCTTGTAGGTTATCAGAGACCATCGCCTCTTGGTACATCCTGTTATAATTGTGAAGCCGTTGGTCATTGGGCTCCTAATTGCCCTCATCCCAAGAAGCAAGTAGGATATATGCCATCATGTGAAAAATGTGATAAACCCGGACATGGAGCGACTGATTGTACAAATGAACCAGCACAGAAGACTGGAGTAAGATTCCAACCACCTGTCGTCCAAACACGAACAGATGCAAGAGTAAATATGATCGACTTAGTGGATGAACCAAAGATCAAAGACTCTGAAGAGGAAGATGGAAATGATTAGCCAGAAGTTAAAGACATTCAGATAAACAAAGTGGAGACTCGAAGTGAGAAGAGACTACTTCGAAAGGGAGAGACTTTAGCAGAAGCTGCAGCTCAGGAAGCGAAGGACCTTAAAAAGACTGAGCGGAAGCAACTGAAGAAAGAGAAAAAAGCGCACAAGACGCTGACCGAACAAGTGCGAGAGTTGACAGAGAAGCGGATAAAGTTGGATTCGACCGAAGTCCACGGAGAAGAGACGAAGAAGACCACAGCAAGACTACCCGCTGACATTTCAGAAGAAGTGAAGACACTACTCAGTAAAGAACTGAGTAAACAGAAGAACGGAGCAGAACTGGGTCAGGAAAAGCTGACGAAGACGAAGGACGAAGACTCTTCATCTGAAGATAGAAGATCAACCGAGTCCCGAAGACAAGTAACTGAGCAGAAGACGAAGACCGCTCAAGTGGTAAGCCCCCACTACAATGTAGTAGAGGACTTATTGAACCAACAGGCTAATATAACAGTAAAGCAGTTGGTCGAAGATAATAGGCTGTACATGAAGTTGTTACTAACAGCCTTAAGAAAACCAGCAAAGACTAGAACGAAGAAACTGCCTTCAATGTTTCAAGTGGGGTTGGAGGACTTAAGATCCCCAGAAATAGACATAGAAATAGATGGATGTCTAATAAAGCATGTGCCTATAGACTCTGGTTCTAGTGTGAAGATTATTACAGAGGATACAGCACATGGATTGGGGTACACAAAATTTGAATCAACACCAAGAGTGTTGAGGATGGCTGATCAGAGCCGACGAAGATCTTTGGGGGTACTGCAAGATATTCCTACAACAATTGGTGGGATAGTCTTCAAATTTACCTATATTGTGCTAAGACCTTTGGTTAAGTCTGGTTATGGAGTGCTTATAGGTAGACCTTGGCTATACGGTGCTAAGGTAATTACTGACTGATATAAGCAGAAGTTGTCCTTTAATGATCCTATGAAACCTAAGGATAAGAGTGTCTCCGTAAGTTGGAAGAAGATGTCACACCAAGACGAGACATCTTCAACAGATTCATGATACACTTCGGAAGAAGGCTCTTCGTCTTCAAGCACTAGCTCGGAGAATGAAGGATCAGGACCTTACATAGTCGTGAACTACTTGCAATGTTACGAGATAGAAGAAGACGAAGAGTGCGAAGGGCCTGAAGAAGAATAGCAATCACAGTTGGGACAGGGAAGTTCAGAGGTAAGCCACACAGAAGGAATGGTACTGAAGTCAGCAACAGTGGACTTAGTCCTCGAAGAAGGGAAGGTCTTGAAGGTCACAACGAAGTTACAAGGAGCCGAATTGGAGATGTACCATGACATGTTAACTTACTACCAGGATGTCTTCGCCTGGAAGATAGAAGACATGAAAGGTATTCCTGCGAAGTGGGGTCAACATCGAATTGACCTACTGGAGAATTTTGTACATGTGAGACAAAGACAGTATCGACTGAACCTCAAATACTCCCTCTTAGTCAAAGATGAGATTGATAAGTACTTAAGTGCTTGTATTATCTTTCTTGTCCTTAGCAGTGAATGGGTATCACCTATAGTGATAGTACCCAAGAAGAAGACTGGTAAAATCAGAGTATGTCAAGATATTCGAAAACTGAATGCAGCAACTAGAAAAGACCACCACCCCTTATCTTTTACAGATTCTATTTTGGATAGAGTAGCTGGTCATGAGTGCTATAGCTTTCTCGATGGATTCTCAGGGTATAATCAGGTATCCATCAGAGAAGAAGACAAAGATAAGACTACTTTTACCACTGACTGGGGTACTTTTGCATATCATAAGATGCCCTTTGGTTTGTGTAATGCTCCTGCTATATTTCAGAGAATGATGACGAATATTTTCCAGGAGTATCTTAGGAAGTTCTTAGAAATTTTTATAGATGACTTTTGTGTTTTCGGTCCAAAGGAATAACATGTAAATTCCTTGGCTGTAGTTTTTCAGCGTTGTAGAGATGCTCAGTTGACATTGCATCCAGAAAAGTGTTTCTTCGTCATGTCATAGGACCTCTTATTAGCACATAGAGTCTCGCAGTGAGGCATTGAAGTAGATGTAGATAAAGTTCAAGTTATAGTAGCTTTGGATCCTCCCTCAAATGTTAGCGAGTTGCGAGGATTTTTAAGACATGTGGGCTACTATCGAAGGTTTATCAAAGACTATGCAACGTTGGCAGCACCACTAACCGAATTGTTGAAGAAGACTACTGAGTATGTCTGGCAGGAACCGAGACAGAAAGCTTTTGAAACACTGAAGACGAAGTTGATTGAAGCTCCAGTAATGAAGGCACCAGATTGGAATCAAACTTTTCAAGTGTATGTGGATACTTCAGCATTCGTCATTGGAGTGATACTCAGTCAGAAAGACAGCGAAAAGAGAGACCATCCGATTTACTACGCGAGTAGACAACTATCTGCTGCAGAGAAAAACTACTCCACTATAGAACGTGAAGCACTAGGGATGGTGTATTCTGTCAGAAAATTTCGACACTACTTGTTGGGCTGCGAGTTTGTTTTCTATGTGGATCACTATGCTTTAAAACATCTAGTCCAAAAATCTGATCTGTCGGGAAAGGATAGCAAGATGGTGTTGTTATTGCAGGAGTTTAAATTCACAGTCCAAACTCGAGCAGGCAAACATCATGAGAATGCATACTACTTATCTCGGTTGAGGACAGGAGAGCGTCAAGACAACGTAGCAGATGACTTCCCAGATGAAGAACTCTTCCAGCTCACAATAATACCTACAAGCATGTATCATGAGATATATAGATATCTGTATACATTGCAGTGTCCTGAAGAGATGGATATGAAACAGCGTACGGTGTTCATACACAAAGTCGGACCGTACGAGCTAAAGAGTGGTATTCTGTTCAAAAAAGGAACCGATGATGAACTACGAAGATGTTTGGAGGAAGAAGAAGTAGGAAGAGTGATGGACGCCATGCATTCTGAATCAGCAGGAGGACATTATGCCCTTCGCAACACAGTGAAGAAGATTTTGAATGCATGGTACTGGTGGTCCATCATGTACAAAGATGTACAAGCGATCATTAAGAGGTGTGACAGTTGTCAGCGAGTGGGTAAGCCTACTCGAACTACTCAGTGGTCACTTCATCCTATCTTACCTCTTGCACCATTCGGAAAATAGGGAATTGACTTTGTGGGACCTATTCAGCCAGCAACGAAGAAGACACGAAGAAGATACATATTAGTTGCTACAGATTATGCAACCAAGTTGGTGGAAGCTGAAGCAACGAAGAAAGATGATGCGATGACAGTGGCAGCTTTTCTTCACAAGAATATCATCACCAGGTTTGGATGTCCATTGGAATTGGTGAGTGATAAAGGTACACATTTTTTGAACAATACCATAGAAGCATTGACAGAGTATTTTCAGATCAAGCATCGGAAGACTACTCCGTATAATCCTAAGGCGAATGGACTTACTGAGAAAAGCAATGGGTTGCTGTGTAAGATATTGAATAAAGTGACTGTCAATCATGCTTATGATTGGGACACCAAGTTGGATGCAACGCTATGGACATTGAGAAATACAGAGAAGATAACAACATGACAGACGCCGTTCTTCTTAGCGTATGGAATGCATCCCATTATACCCATTGAGTTCGAAACCCCTACTTACAGAATTCTGTCACAGGATAGATTGCCTGCAGAAGATAGTCAGCTCATCATACTGCAAAGTTTGATGGCACTAGAAGAAAATCGTGAAGCATCTCTGCAGTTAACTAAAGATATACAAGAGAAGCGAAAAGAGGTATATGATAAGAGGTTGAGGAAAGTGGATGTGAACAATGGAGACTTAGTCTTGCTATATGATAGTAGACATATTAAGTTTTTAGGGAAATTACAACTGCGATGGATGGGACCACACAAAGTTTCAGAACGTTATGAGAATGGTTCAGTTCAACTCGAAGACTTGGAAGGAAATCTTTTTGCTACTCGAGTAAATGGAGGAAGAATCAAACGATATTTTTGCTGATGTGTTCGCGGGGTCGCTCACATCTGGGGGGAGAAGTATGTAAAGCCCACTTTTTCAATTTTTGATAGAAGAAGATCGAAATGTAGAAGTTTGTAGAAGAAATAATGAAGATAGAAGAAGAATAGCTTAGTTTTAGTGAAGAAGAGCGAGTGTGAAGAAGAAGACCTTCGGAAGAAGACCTTCACTGGAAATACCTGAATAGGAGATACAGGAAGACTTTCAGAATACATCCCTTGAAACATAATCTCTTCACGAATAAGTCAATGAGCGTTACAGCAGAAGATAGTCGGAGTAAGATCAATTTCTCTAGCCGAAGATGGACAAGGATGCAAGGGCGAAGACGAAGATAGTCTGCGCATATCCTTGTCAGTCATGTAGCAGGGGAACGAGTGAAGACTTCGGCACGTGTGAGGTGTTCGAACTTAATTATATACCCCGAAATCTAGCTCATTATCCAAATCTACTTTTAGCGCACAGTGATTTCAAATCTGCGGAGAGAGTTAAGACGGAGGTAGTAAAATTTAGGCGAAGGCTCACATTTGTCACATGCCCGAAGTTACCACGCATTCGAGCTTTTGAGTTAGACCAGGAGGAGTTAAGGAATCTTCGGCCGAAGCTGAAGAAACTTGGTCTAAGCTTCTTGACATGGGGAGGTTGGACCCGAGTGTCTGGCAAGTTCATCAGCCAGATACGAATGTGTGAAGACCATGGTGGCGAAGACGGATATGCGAGACCAAGGAACTGGACGCTCGAGAATTGGGAGAAGGTCTTGCTCGACGAAGCGGACGAGAAGGGAGATTTGCTCTTCGACAATGCGTCAATGAAGAGCCTGGTGAAGGAAGGCCACGACTACGGAGAGCTCTTCACACATCCTCTACACCCGACGAATGACTACAAGTTAGCTGATTACCGTGATCTTGTGAAGAGGAAGATCGCCGAGGCGATTATGTTGATTTTGAGTCCGAGGCGGACGACATACTTGTCTGCATGGAAGGTGTGCTTCTTCAAGAACATCTTTGTCGGTAAACGAGCACATTGGACGAAGATCTTTCACGACGAGGTACAACGCATTTGGACGAAGTAGGACTACGTCTACTTGGGAGGATTTGTTAGTGTCTTCTACTTCGGTATGGGATGGCTAACAGAGAAAGACGCGAAGCAGTTGGGCTTCGGCGAAGACGAAGAGTGCGAGGGCAAAGACCTTTCGCCAATCCGTGAAGAAGAACATACAAAAGCAATTCAGCAAGCGGAGACTTCATCGAATGCACCCATTGAAGACGCACCTGAGGTATCACCAGTGGAGATCCCCGAGTCAGTCAAAGATGTAGAGAAACGCCGCGGTAAGAGAAAGCGGAGTCGTTCAACTTCGCCAACGTAGAAGTCAGTCGAGAAGCCAAGGGCGAGGAAGAAGGCGAAGGGTACCAAGAAGGAGACTGTCGAGCTAAGTAGCTCAGAGGCGAAGATGGAAGGTACGACCAACTTCGGCGAAGGTACTTCCGAAGGACCTGCACTTGGAGAGAGTGATAAGTTTCAGAAGGCGATGTTATTCGGTACAGAAGTGGTGGTTTCGATACTTAGACTTCTGGAAGAGAACAGAGCTGAGTACGAAGAAGAAGTCGGGAAGAAGCTATCTTTGCCTGAATTGCTCGCCACAACACATTCACGAAGGGGACTTGGCGACACGAGAAGAATAATCTTCGTGAAGAGGCGAGGAATGCAACGAAGCTTTGGTTGGAGGCAGAGAAGGAACTACAAGATCTTCGGCGTTAATGTGAAGAGCTTAAGACCGTTGTGAAGACAAAGGACGACGAATTGAAAGTCTCGACGAAGAGCTTCTCCGAGCGTCTCAAGGAGTTGTCGAACGAGAAGACGGAATTGCACAGAAATCGTGAAGAATACTTGGTAACAGTTGCGGAGCTTACCAAGGAGAAAGAAGATCTTCGGGCGAAGGTTGAAGACTCAGAAGAACTTCGGAAGAAGTTGATGCCTGTGTTATCAGCGTACGTGACTTCGGGGCTTGATACAGAAAAACTTGCTCTTCTTCGGACACTCAGGTCGGAGGTAGTTCAAGCAGATGCGAACTCGGACGGTGTGAAAGCACGCCTTTCCAGACTTAGGCAGAAGGTAGATAGAGAGTTAGGAGAGATACGAGCTAACGCGGAGGTTCAGTTAGAAGAGTTTAGAGCGCAGTTAGGCTTAGAAGTGTAGATTCGGTGAAGATGAAGACAGATCGTAGGGTAGTGATTGACTTCCACCTTCTTAAGAAGATAAGCAGTTAGCATAGTTAGAAAATAGTTAGGTTAAGAAGAAGGAGTATATAAGCAGCGCGATCCTCATCCCTCATACCTTTTTCCATGTTTTCAGTTCTTTATTAATTAATTTCCATTTCCCAAAAGTACTGAGCGGTGTTGTGAATGTTTTGGGCAAAAATATTTTCCTCTGAATATTTGGAGTTTGCTGTCGCAAGTATAATCCTGATTGACGAAGATCTCGTCTTCAATCTTGAACGAAGAGACTTCGGTGTGTAGAGCTTGAAAGAGTCTTCGGCCGAAGATGAACCTGTGTCTTTGCGAAGGTGTATAAGTGAAGATCTGAGAACAAATCAGTTACTGTGAAGTGGAAGAGATAAGTTAAATTGTTAGGAGAGTTTGGAATATGGTGGCTTTGTCTTAAGTCTGCCCACTTCAAATAATTGGGGTTCTTAAGAGTGAGGATTTAGTTGGAAGAACGTTTCCTTAAGAAGAGTAGGGGCTTAGCCTTCGAACCTTGATGTGAAGTCTGTATTCTTCTGTCTTTTCAGAAGAAGACTAGTAACATTTCCGCAGTATTTTACATTCTTCATTCATTCACACAATTGTCTTCTCGAATCTTTTGTTTGTATTGTTGGAAGGGTCCCTGATCAAAGAACTATTTCATTGTTGTTTGTATTCGATTTATCAGGTTTTGCTTGGGTTTGGTTTCTTATCAGACTTAATCTCTCATCCGAATATTATTCCATTCCGTGAGAATAACAGAAAACTATCTGAATTACCATTGTGACATTCTTATACTGTGTTTTGTGTAATTGTTAACTGTATCTTCGTGAGAACGATCCTTAATTTACTATTTCCGATACTTTGTGTTTCTCTGGGTTGTTACATTGTCCAACTCTAACTTTGATAACCTCTGCTGCTCGCTCACACTCGCTCGATCAGTTGAACGCTCTCTCCGTCAAGTTTGTAGAGTCCGTTGTGACCACTTGTAAGATAGGAGAAGGACTCATATGCAGAGGAGGGGAAAATGGTGTCAAACCATGTTGTAACCATATATATATGTCGTATATGTATCTAGCCAAGACACCTAGGTCCATGTCTTCCGGAACGCTGCATAGTTATGCATGATACAGATTACCTCCTCTCAAAAAGATGGACCCGAAGAGATAGAAATATCAAGGTCTACAGCACCACGTCCAGCTCCACTAGAATGCTATCTATCTAAAAGGGCACCTCACTATAGAGGATAGGCAAAGTGACAACAATGAATAAAAAAGATGTGACAAATAGCACATGTAAAGACACAACTCAAAAAATACCATCATCACTTTCAAAAAATTGAACAGACATTTCATCGATACATTCTATGTGAAATGAACTAACATTTATTTCTATTTATCAAAAATACCATAAAGGCTTGTGACCCATCCTTGCTCGTAAGTCCATAATTGCACAGACACTACTTAGAGAGTTTACTAGAGTTTACATGGCAGCTTGACTCCAGCTCTTTCAAAGCAAAAAGTCTGCAATCATGTAATTATCTGACAACGCGGATTGATGCGAAACAACCTCCTAATCACATTCGAACTGGCAGAACCTTCCCCAGCTCCGGACGAGCAAACCTCATGCAAATTGAGCTAGCTCCAGACGCTGATGTTAGAGGCATCGAAACCTCCGGAATAGATCAAACCACCTACAACTATGAGCAATGAGACCGGTCTTGCATGCCCGGCAAGTGTAGTAATGCAGCGGAAAAAGCCATCATTATGAAAGGTTGTCTTAGTGAGACACCACTAGGAAGGACAACTCACTTTCTAAAGCTCGCTTGCTCGTTGATTGCTGGATCCTCAACCACAATGAAAGAGAAAACAGCGATAGTCTCCCTCATAGACACGTCGAGTTGCACATCATGTTCCTTGCTGATGACTTCGCATTGATAAGTCACAGGGACAAGAGTCACTCGGCTTGGGAAGTCAGGAGTCACTCAACGGAGCAAGATCGAAACCCTAAGCCCTCACAACAGATTACAAGACGATAAGCAATACGATGCATGTAGGATGCGTGACATCACAGCAAACTTCTGTGTGATATCTCAGCGTGTACAACACACACCCAACACACTCTTTGCAGAATGCTTCACTCGGAACTGCAAAAACAATGCAGAAAAAGAGACAGAGTAAAGATGAAATATTGCCCGAGGTCTCTCTGCTCAGGACTTCCTCGAGTCAACCCAAATGTTCTTTTTCCGTGTATTGACTCATCCCGTCCAGGATCTTATCTTTGATCCTCTTTCTATCTTTAGCATTGAATTCTTGGAAAGATTATTCTCCCTGGGTCTGTCTTTTTGACACACCTACAAAAGACTTTGTGAAAAAATATCTTCGGTTCGAGAGACCTCTGGCAATAGCAAAAATGTAAAAAATTACAAGATATGCAGTTTAGAAATTGTAGGTGCAAAAAATATCTTAGAACAAAACAAACTAGTGACTAGTTAGTCATGATTATCTTTGGCTCAAGTTTTGGAAAGGGTTCCAACAAGGAGAGAATGGTCTTGATTGCTTTGTGCGTGGCCCGACAAATGATCTCGGTGCGAGAGACAATAGCTCGATAAGTGATCTGGGATGACTTTTAACTATGGATTAACTATAGTTAATCATGACTATCTTTAGTCCAAGTTCCGACAAAGACAACGAATGTATGGTCCTGATGCTCTAAGCTTAAGTGGCCCGATGACAGACAAAGGCTCTTTCTGCTCTTTATCAAATGGCTAAATGTAACCGTCTTCCTCTTCTTCACTTTTTATGGTTGTTATAACTTTGTCTTCGCTAAACCATCAATTTTAAATATATTTTTTTATAAACAAAGCTCGCACTTACTCACGAAATAAATAATTCAAGGGGTCGAGCAATTGTTCCTCCTCCCGATATTTATGATTTGTTGATGTTGCTATGGCTATTGATATCTCATTCCTCTGACGAAAGATGTGTCTTATCTCGCACTCGGTGTTAAAGTTTATAGGAGGGAGCTGATTTAGATCCATCCTTCGTTAGATGAGGATAAAGACGGTGAGATCCCATTCTTGGCCGTAAGTGACAACGTAAGATCACAGGGACAGGCGAGAGCATGACTTGCGCGGTAAAGTTATGTCTGTTGGAAATGAACTCGTTCCATGTACATCAGTTTAATCTGGAAGGGTTTCGAAAAGAGAATCTGGGCGGTAAATAGAGTCCTTCGTCCATCTCTCACAACATTTGTACTCCAACTACAAGGGTATCTCGATCCATAAAACTTCGATACAATCTCATAGGATCATTTCGATCTCTCCACGAACAATCTCTTGAAAATCTCAAGGTCGAATGCCCCCACACATGTCACTCCCCTTTGCTTAAAAGTTTCGAACGCAAAACAAGGATAGGTGCAAGCCCCTAACCGAGCAACCCAAGCCACACGGGCTGATGAGGTGACACGCATGCACATCGCATGTTTGATCCCGTCATACTCATCCACTTGTAGGTCGTCTAGGTGGAAGGTTCAAAGCAAGCACCGTAACATATCCCAATACTAGAGACTAGGCTAGACAGGTAGTCGACTTTACAGATCAAGGATCGCACTTTGCCACGTTGAGTGCGAACCTGACAACCACATGACGTGGTTACAACATAGGTCGCTAAAGTCTTATCTACGCCTAGAATACTCCCAAAGCAATACAAACGTCACACTAGATACTTTTCTGCCAGCTGCCGCTAACAAGATTCGGGACCTAGAGTAGATATCGTTGCCGATACAACTCGACAGAAAGAACAACGAACTTTCACACATGATAGGTACAGATCTACAGCTCAGTCTCCTCTCAAAATTGCCACGTAGGTAGGATACAAAAATCTCTACTTACAGGTCAAATTTCAGGAGATCCGATGGGTACATCTCCTCCCACAATTAAAACAAATTCACAAAAAAACTAACACGCACCTCTAATCTCAGATTCAGGACAGAAGCTTCTTAGTCAAAATGAACCGTCCACTTCCACTCAAACTTCCTGTGCTATCAAATCAGAAGGTAAACCCACTACTCAAGAAATTTCAGCCGATTTGACCGTTCGGATCATCCTCCATAAATCAGCAAACTTGCTGCTCCAGATTGAAAGCTTTCTACACCCCGTCGCTTTCAAATCGCCATTGCGCTCAATCCGCATAACATCCGGTGGTGAAATTTGGGATCAGAGCTTCAGCAACTGACAGACTACAAGCTCATGAAATCTGATCTCAATCTGACGGCTCAATCACTCAAACTCCTTAATCTTACAATCGGAAGAGAAAGCTATGTACTCTCATCACTCTATGAACTTCAAATGGTCATAACGTATGCCTTTGGACCTCCAAATCGAGTGAAATTTGGGCTCAGGTTGCTCGTCCCGTTGAGAGCTCTCCACCCATGCCTTATGATCTCCAAAATCCCTCGTGAAAAAGCCCCGATCCTCCCAGAGCACACACTTAGGTAGATGACAAGTTATCTTCATTTTTTGGTGGACCAATGAGAAGTTTAAGGACTCAACCTTGTCCTTTTCTGCCCCATGGAGACCCCCAGCAGATAATAGAGCATTCTAAGCTCATAAGAGCAAAGTTTTAGATCCCATTACACCACAACTTCTACAACTGTTGCAAAACGCACTTATACGTAATTTACATACTAATTGATCTCACAACAGGACATCGGATCGCTGATGTGGCTTACATGCAGCCTTAGATCCGAAATACCATCTAGATGGTTCAGAATGAGTCACGTAAGAGCTCGCTGGAAAGTTCTTGAAGCTTCCTTCCAGACTTCCTTCTTGGTGGACTTTTGGTGCACCCGTCTATTGGTAGAAGTACTCTTTTGCTGCATTTATTCTCATGCCAAACTTAGCCGTAACTAATTCTTATACCAAATACTTCTACCAAACCAATTTCCCCTCTAGTTGATAAGTAGAGCTCTACTTATTACAAACCTCATCTCTTTTAAGAAACAACGTCCTCGTTGCTCAACTTCTGTTCGTAAGCTTTCACTATGAGTGAGGCGTGTGCAAGATTGGTTGCAGGTTCCCATGTTGCTTCATGTAATGGATAGCCTTTTCATTTCACCAAATAATCTACTCGTTGATGACGAGTCCCACGTGGGTAGTCCTAACTTGTTTAGTGTCCATAAGAGTCAGTTGGAATCCTGAGTGTTAGATTGCATGTTATCTCTCTACTATACCTCAGTTGTACATTCAAAATCTACATGAACTTGTGATGCTCTGTGCAAGTTTAGCAATCTTAAAGTCTAAAATTTTGATGCTCTAAGCACAATAAATTTATTTGCAATGCGTTTTGCATCAAAAATTGCTCACTGAAGATTATTTTTATCCTAAGTAATCTTTTTTAAACTCTACTTACAAACGACTTAGCTATTCATCCGATAGCTCTATTATCGTTCTTGAAAACAATGATGACTTTTGCTATATCCAAGGCGTAAAATTTGACAGAGACGTCTAGTTTCATATCTTCATTGATGTTGAGATTTACTGACAACGACTAAACTTCAAGAAGATGAAAGTTTAGTCGTTGTCAGTCTTTCAAGTTCTTTACTTCCAAGAACGTACACTATACAAGAACGTTTACCAACTATGGACATACACATCATAGGCGGTTGGTCCATAGGCGGTATGGGTATGTTTAAGTAGTTTTGAGAACTTGAGGATGCTAGATGTTCTACTTCTCTTTTTGGGGTATGTTAAAGTAAATTCCTCAGACCATCCAAAACAGTTGGTTACGACATTTATTGAGTGAACGATTTCACTTTTTGTACCCCTCTTGACTATGATAGACACCATGGTGTCTGCTATTAAACTTAAACTCTTTCAGGTGCTGTTGTTAGCAGCATTTGCGTTGCAGAACCCAGTCTTGGGTGACCAGAGCCAATCACTCTAGAAATTTTTCTCTATTTTCTTGCTTGTCGTCTTCTTTCCTTCTGGTTGAAAGTTAATGAAGATAGTTGACAAGTAAAATGATGAAATAGTGACCAGAGAGGGAATAATATGCATGCTCAACCACCTTTGGAGAACTTTTGCTCGGTGATTTTTATCTAAAAGGTTATAATTGTTATATAAAAAATTTTGAATATTAAATCACTATATAAATATTAAATATTAACAATACAGAAAACTACAAAAATGTGAATTAAAAACAGATAAGTGAAGTCCAAAGCAACGTGCCTCCAACCATTGCTTATCCTTCCAAACGCTTGTCAACTAATATAAAGTATTCAACTAATACTTCAATTTATTACCTAATCCTTCCGAGAGAAAGGATTAGTAATAAATTAAGCTTGCAGCTGAATATGCAAGGGTGAATATGCAAGAGATACTTCTTTCCTGATAATCTTGCATGCATAGTTTGCTCGGTACACAAGCAATCACTATCCAACTTTTATAGAGTCTAGATAGTCTTAACACTTAAAGTATATAGTGATCTCATCGAATAAAATACACATGGTAATGAAAATGAATTACTAAAGTGACAATATACGGTATAGAACCGAAACTGTTAGATTTATATCGTCAATACTGAAAACTGAGCTTAGACTTATTGGCAGAAATTTGCTTGATCACACCCCCAGTAGGTTCAGTGAGCTTGATCATACCCCTCTTAACGATGTATGGCTTGATCACACCCCTGACTGGCTATTATCTGTAAAACAATCCACTTTTTGGTATTATTCACATGTGAGGCTGCACATATTAAAAGAATGAGAATAGTGTAACGTGTCTTTAATGTCAAAATTTTAAATTACAGTGATATTTAGTCAAGGTTGAAAGTACTAAAATGATAAACCAAAAGATAAAATGATTGATTCGACTGTTAATAACCCGTCAGAGATATGATCAAACAACTAAACATTAAGAAGGGTATGATCAAGTGCAGCAATCGTATTGGGGGTATGATCAAACCAATTTCTGGACTTATTGGCTTATTGACTTTCCGTATGTATTCGGAGAAACTAATGGTACAAGGAATATTGTTTCTCTTGAGAGAATCTTCCGTTTGAACTTTAGAATCCCCAAGTACCAACACATCGTCAGCAGAAAGAATAAAACTATGCCAATCAAGTGGACCATCAGCATATATTATAATTATTTACTGTCTTAGAAAGAGATATAAAAAGAATAAGTAGACCGTCAAACCACGATCCAAGCTTTAGTCACTGCTAAAATTCCTGATATCTATCTTATTTTTTGAGAGCACATCGTTTGATCTGAAAAACGGTTGGGAGAAAGCATATAATTTGGTCACTTTGTTCCACAACAAGACAACTATAACATTAGAATATGCATCCCAAGCGAGGTGGAGAAGTTTGAAGCAAAAAAAAAGTAGAAAAATTCTAGGCTTGTAGTGATTTTTCGTTGAGTATTTATACTGGGGAGAGAGAAAAACAAAATAATTTATTGTGAGAAGAGGATTTTCTTTTATCTCCAATGTGGATTGTACGCTCAAGATAAGGCTAGTGTATGCGGGGCTAAACTTAGGGGAACTCTTGTTTATTTTGTGTTCCAGTAAATTATATAAATTTAAAATTTAATAAATAAAAAAATATATACCTATCTATGTAATATTAACTGTTAACCAGCCCTAGACTTAAGACGAGTTCTAAAGATAATCCATAAGCATAGCTCGTGCACACACGCTTCTTGAACTATTAGGCCAGTCCTCTTACTGCTTAGAAGAAAATGGAAATTCTAATCTTTAATTCATTCCCTAACCTTCCGATCGTAAAGTTTAGGGAATAAATTACTTGAATATTCTAATACTGTACTTTCCTAAAAGTACAGTATTCCATAAACAAATTCGTACGCGGAGCTAACGAATAGTAGAGTGCCTATTTGGGATCAAAAGCTGTATAGGATAGGTTCTAAAACCTATTGAAGGAAAACAGTTTCATCCGGAGGACTTCTTTTTGTGCATTACAAAACTAAAAGAAAAATCTAAATAAACGTGCAAAATAGCTACAGTGAGAAGAAAAGAGTATGACCGATGATGCATTTTTGCTGATTCTTACAAGTATCTACGGAGGTGCTCCCATTTACGGAGAAAACCCCTAAACCTTTTACACATGTGACGAGAATGGGAAAGGTTTGAAGGGCCATTTACGGAAATTTTTTTGATGGGTTTAGGTTGACACTTGAACCATATTGGTTTCTTTGATTATTAATACTTCTAAAATACGCCAGTTCTGGTTTATCTCAACAAATGGTTCACCATCATGTAACAAATGGTTTACCATCATCAGTAATATCATTTGATGGATATTTATTGTCCGTGTATTTCCTATCGAGTAATCAAAACCTGTTATTTCTGTGCCTTAGAAATCCTAGAAGAAAAGCGGCAAACATTACTCTAATGAGGAAAGGTTCTCGTTTACTGGGGCTCTTAAAGCCCAGGTGCACATATTCTGGAAACCAGGAATACTTCATTCTGCGGTGGGGGTATGCGGACAAAGAAATTTAAACTCAGAATATTCAACTGAATATACTCAAAATATTGTTGTTAATAATTTTCTTTTGCGTGAATCACATCTGTTAAGGAAGGACTTGAATCAAAGCTCTCCTATGGATTTACAGTATATGATTTAGTTCAAAACTAATTATTAAATATCTAATAAAATATAAAATTAAAATTGTGATGCTTTTTAGAACAAAACAATATATCATCTCTAATTTAAAGCACACACAGAGGAAAAGGTAATATTCCTTTCTTTTCTTGTATACCAACACCTGGGGTTAAAGAAAACTGTGACACGCATTACTTTAATATATAAGCGTTGGTGTTATCAGAATACAATTATATTCTGTTATTTCCCCGACATGTTATATATATATATATATCCGAAAATTTGGTAACATTTCCGGCCATAATTTTCCGGGTGCTGCCTTCGAGGTCTTTGTTAATCTTAGCACTATAATCAATATCTATTCCCCCATGGTTCGAATTCGAGCCAAATAAGGCCAGATCGACCACCTGCAATGTTCTCGTATATCCGCAAGTCCTTGGTTACTGTCTGATGGTTGGACGTTCAGTTGGCGAATAACATTCAAGAGGACGTGGAAGAACAACATCAATAAATAAGCAATTTATATGCTGATGTCAAGAGAACTTTTATTTGATATCAATAGATTTTTACTGATACCAGCAAGTTACTTGATATTTTGTATAAAATTAAATTTTTTTTATAGTAATCCAATTTCGATTTCTATATTATAACATGGAAACTTAAAAAAATTATAGTATTCCACGTTAAGTACTATAATGTAACATGAAAACTGAAATAAATTATAGTATTTAATCTTTATTACTATAAGCACATAGTAATCAAAGATAATAATCTACAAATATAATACTAATAGAAGTCTATTACTATTTATTGGTATCAGTATAGCAGTTCCTGATAATTGACAAGCTACTTTACCCCTTCAAGAGGACCCAATGTACTATAGTTAATGTTCCTGACTGATATGGTCGTTATCACAATTCCATTCAAAATTACGGAAGAAAGGTAGATGATTCTCATATTACAAACCATGAAACGAGTCCAATTCAAGTGATAGACTATTCTCATATTCCAAGCCAAGAAGCAGTAACCCATCCGCCTGTAGCTCGGACGGCGCGGGGTCGAATCCTCCTGCCGGGGGTTTCATGCTGTGCAGGGGCAGCAACACCCGGCTGTGGATAGCTCCAGTTAAAAGAGGACTAAAAGCAAATTAAACTAAAAGAATTTCTCATATTCCAAGATTTATATAACGCGCTCCGCTGGAATATTTGGAAACATCTCAATCAGTATGTCGTTATTACCATTTTTTAGGAAAATAACCATATATATACTTGATATATACAACGCGCTCCTGTGGAATATTATTTCTCAATGAAAGCATTGAGAATATGTCAATCAGGATGTCCTTATTACCATCTTTTAGGAAAATAACCATATATATACTTGATACGGTATTACCATCTTGTAGGAAAATAACCATATATATATATTTGACACGTTATTATCATCTTGTAGGAAAATAACCATATATATCTTAAATTGAACTTTTTGCACATATACATGACTGATTGCTGACATGCACATTTCATATTCTGATGAAGTGATATCTTGACCTATTGAACATGTTGTTGCCAGTCAAGGATGGGGTCAAATAATGCAAGTTAAGATGGGTGAAGTCAAGTCTGGGAAACATATTAGGGTTACCGTCAAGTAAATCCCCTGGAGAGCTTGAGTCTACATGACTATGTACAGGTGACTTGAGAACTTAAATTTTCCTCTTCTGACTGATCGAGAAATTTATTTATTTTTCCTCCCCATGAATGACCCAATCTGTACTGCATCATCTGACATTTGTCATTTGATACCTCTCGTTTGGTCAGACTGCAGACTGATCAACAATGTGGTTAAAAAAGGGGAAAAGATTTGGAAAAGAGAAGAAGATAAGATGTGGTTATTCAAGTCCTGTGAAGAACGGCATGCCACTTTCATGTGAGCAGTTCTTCTGATTTTCCTTTTCTTTTTATTTAAATATATTACGTTATGTTTCTGCCTCTGACGAGATTCCTTTTTTCATTTCCCGTTCGTTATTCTTGACATTTTCTTGTTGTCTTGGTGCTTCCGAGCCTCTCAACTCATATGCTTGTGTATTTTGTACATTTATTCATCATCTTATACTCTTCGTTGCATGGTTTGCCTGTAACTTTTTAAGAATTACAGACATTTTTCTCCTGATCTGGTGTCAAGTGAATAGCTATTGCCTCTAGAGATTCATGAATTTTCTTTTTGTTTCTTCGATCAAATAATACAGGATTCGAGCTCTAGTGACCAGATCTCCGTATAGAGACGGTTGTCATTGTATTAAATTAATTATTTAAGTGAAAACTGTCTATACTCCAAGGTAATATACGTACGAGAATTCACGGTTTTGTTCTTTCTTTTTCTGAAACCCAAATACGAAGTTCATTCCAAGTTTTTAGCACCGAGTTTTCTTCATCCATTATCCATCTTCTAACCTCTAGAAACCAGCCAACTCTGCTGTAGTAACCAGTATTTGTAACAAATTTATCCTTGTCATTTTCCCTACTTTTCATACGCAGCCCTGCAGGGATGCAAACATACTGAGCACCTTGCATATATATTCACCTCTTCCATCGAAAGATGGAGGAGGAAATTATCCAGGGGTTTAATTTATTACCTATCCCTTCCGGAAGGGTTAGGTAATAAATTAATCCCACTGTAAATTATAATATAGATAATTACTTGTTCTCGTATCTTTAGAAGCGCTGCAGTCTACTCATGCCTTATGGTTTATATCTGGATCTTCTCACATTTTGATGCATAGACTAATAGTTAATATTTATAAAATATTTTTGTTATTTTTATTCACTTGGTATATGATTTTTGATTACTACTTATATATTTTCTCAATAACAGCAAATGAACAAAAGTTCTCAGAGGTTCATCTTGCATGCATATTTGAGTGTAGGAAGCATACGCCAAAACATTAAGTAAACAAGGAGCTATGGGCTTGCAATGGAATTGTGAGGATATTCTTTAACGACTTTGATCCAGATCTAATTTAACTCATATTCATGGATATTCATCTCCATCTTAAGAGTGCAGCAAGTTTAATTCATTACCTAACCCTCAGGAAGGATTAGGTACTAAATCCTTAGCATGCACTTGTACTCTAAAAAACACACTTGTCTGTGTTCAATTTTATAGATCATTTTTGCATATTGTCATGAATGTAAATGTAAATATCATCTAATATTTAGCATAAAAACTTTTCTTTCACTTTATTTAGATTTTCCTATAATATTATATATTTTTAATAACATAAAGAGAAAATAATTTCAAAAGTTCGAGCATGGTTATTAACTCATTCCTCCCTCCTCAGCGTCCCTTTCTCTTCTTCTACAAAATACAATATGTGACGAAAGTTGTTCCTTCTTCCCGGTTGTCACAGTCCACGTATATGTATTCTAACGCATAGCAACAACAAGAAGCGCGACGCAATGAATACCAAACTGATTGGAAGACCTCATCCAACAAAGAGCTACGCTTATAAGAGAAATGCGAGAATATACATTAACGTTTTCTCGTCTCCCTCCTTTCCGAGTTACACAGCGACTCCTCCATCCCTGGCTCGCACTAACCCTATATAATACGACAAGATACATTACGCGACACAAAACCCCAGTCCTTTTCATTTCTCACAATGGACTTATAACTATGCTATAACTAACGAAGAGAATGATAGAGAAAAAATTTGCACTACATGAGCAGTTACTCCTTTTCCCGGTCACGGTTCTATGCGCTTAACTTTTCTGATCTCTTTCCCGTACGTCTGGTCACAGGTCCACTATTGAACGTTGAGCAAATTAACTATTACCTTTGGTAAAATTAATTAGTACGATTTAGCTTCTCTGCGCTCTAGTCTCGTCCGTTGACTTGGTCCAGCACATGTGAAACGAGGCCCATGCTACGAATGTAAGTCGAGGCAGTGCGGAAGGTCTGAATCTTTGTAGCTCACACTCCAGTTAAGGCAGGGTAGTGTTTTTAGATGTTGTTATTTAGTGGGAGTTTCGTCGACCGATAGTTACACTCTGAACACTGCAAAAATGATGCCACGAAAAGTTATTCATGGACTCGATGTCGCCCATCATAAGATTTTCCCTCGCCCCTCAATCAGGAGGAAAGTCCAGCTTCCTGTTTTCTAATATGAACGCCTTGAGCAGAAAGGGTTTTCTCCAGGTGAAGCTCCAAACTCCCTCCTCAGAAGATTGCACAGATTGCAGATTGCGGTGCAATCTTCTGAAGTCACAAGCTTGTATACCAGGTAGAAGAACAAAGGTCTGGAACGAGCAAAACAAAATGATCGATATTTAAGTAACTCGGCAAAGAAATGAAGCTAGAGATCTGGTCTAGCTGACAACGAGAGGACATGTCTTTCGGGTAAGATGCTTTAAGCAGCAGGAGGAAATGCTTCTGTTCAGACCGTGTTCAATCACTAATGTATATAGTCCGGATGGATATACTGTGAGCAGCAATAGAAGGAAAAGCTTGTTTCAGATCTTTGTTCGATCACTTCTATGTACCGTCAAGGCGAGTGTAAAGCATTCTGTAATATAAGATTCTTGAACGTGCAAAATCTCCTGAGCGAGCGAGTAGTTTTGTTGGTTGAAACACGCACATTCCTTAGCTAGACGTGCGTGTATAGATTGTAGCTTGAGGAGTTGAGAGGGTTAGAGCTGCTCTGCACTCACAGTTTCAGAACTGCGGAGAGGCTGTTCACGCGTGCGAGTTAGGGTTGGTAATAAACGTGGAGTCCAGACTGCTCGCATTTTCAATTTCATGAATAGGGTTGGAGCGAAATCGTCCAGCGGCCCGCATTTTGGGAGAAGGTTTCAGAACAGGTCCTTTTCGCGGAACTCCTTGCAGTTTCGGACGCCACACGGACGAAGACTGCCATGTGGATATGCGTCCCATCCAGCTCAGTCAGTGGAAGCACGGGAGATTTTGGGTGTACAGAACTTCGCGTCGTGAGAATTTGTAGGCAAGAGAGGTGAGGGTCGAGGACAGTGAGGAAGAGAGAAGGCGGGGGGTGAGAGAGGCTTCGCGAGATGACATGGTGCATCTCGAGTTGTGTAATCGATTTCTTGTTTTCCGAGGCGAGGTGATAGAGTGCATGATCTCGAGTTTGTATACACGTTTTCTAGCTTTTTTCCGCAAAGTGATACAGTACATGACCTCGATTTGTATAGTCGCTTTCGCTCTGTTGTTGTGGTGTGGGCGGCTGTTTCTGTGGTTGTTTGAAAGACAGGGTGCAATGGCACTTCGACGATCCGTCATGGAAATCTTTGCAAATGCAGACATTCCTATTGATAACGAGATTGTGGCTGAGTTGAATCATGACTCGGTGAGTCCAGACAGCCAAGTCCCAGCCCAGGAGACAGACCGAGAGTACCCGAATCTGCGAGAGGTGATGAGATCTTGCTTGGATAATGCTGTGCCGATGGACGAGCAGACATTTGAGGTTGTAATGCGAGATCGCTCACCCATCCCTAGACGATCCTGGAATAGAGACTCTTGATGCCAGTAACCCACGAGAGGTGATGGGTTCTTCGTTGGAGAATGCTGTGCCGATAGACGAAGGCACATTCGAAGTGTTAATGCGTGAACGGCCATCCATCCTCAGGCGCAGATCGAGCTCTCTCCCACAAACTGAGACTCCAGAAGCTGAATCTCAACCTTCTTCTCCTGCCGCAGGTAACTCTCATAGAGGTAGGTTTACATGGCAGGATTGGCAGACCTTAGTGTTGATCGAAGCGAAGAAATTAGAGTGGGAAGAAGCTTCTGCTAATAACAGTCGGGAGAATATGCAGAACGTTGAGTTGAAACTGCGCAGGATACAGCAGTTTTTGCGTGCAAGAGACATAGATGTCACTACGAGCCAGATAAAAACAAAGTGAGAGAATCATATTTCCAACTTCAAGAAAGTTTGAGACAATGACAAGCTGTCTGGGAGCGCCCCTTATGCTGCAATGGATCATTTCGAAAGAAAGGAGAAGAAACTTCCTATTGATTTTCCTCTCCATCACATACCTCTGATCGAGTCCTGGTATCGCCAGCGACCGTCGATGACTCCGCCTTGCATGGTAGAGTCAATGGCACCTAGCTCTAACACTGGACCTCCTCTTGTACCCGGCCCTCATCCTGTTGCTCAACAGGAGTCGGAAGTTCGAAATGAAACATCACCCGAAACCGAGGCGAGTAGTCGACATAACTCTGGAAAAAGGAAGAGGTCGCAGAATCGAGCCGGTTCAGCACTGAATGATACTCTTAGCTCCTTCTCTACCGAAATTGTGTTTGTTGAGAAACAAAAATTAGAATTTGCTAGAGAAGCAGAGAAGTCTAGGGCAGAGAGTCTGAACGTTCGTTCGGACAAAATAGTCTCAGTGTTAGATAAGATGACTTCAGCTCTGATGGACATTGGGTCTGCTTTGAACAGCCATAGACGGTAGTTTCTTCAGTCTGACCTGTCCACAGTTTTGCAGTACAGTTGTGGGCGCTCAGCTTCGACCCGTCCAGAGTTTTGCCCTTCAGTTTTATGAGCTAAGCTTCTTGCAGACATTTGCTGTTTACTTGTAGGAGCTCACCTTGAAGGATGTCGGATGTAACAGGTTTCGTCTGAATTCGAGGCCTCGATGTTAACTTTATGTCTTTTATAATACAAATCTGTTTATTTTTTGCACTGGGTATAGCTCTTCCTTGGGTTCACATTGAGTTGTGGGGTGGTTTATCTGTGCAGATACCGATCACATCATGAAAGCTGTTATCAGTGCTGTTCTTGTGGCTGTAAAGATGGTTGTCTTATTCTTGTGTACAATGGATGAAGATGGAGAAGACGAGCAAGTGATGCTTGCCTTCGATGCTGTGCAAGACTCATTAATGCGAATTGTGTCGATGGCTAATCAACTGGTGGCTGCACAATCAGGTGGAAGTCGACAGCTGCAAGTGGTGGGTAAAGCCAAGATCCCTGATATGGTTCGACTATTACTTGTGGTGTAGCTACGATGACAATCGTTGGATAAGAACTCTACGCATGCCTAAGCACCTGTTCCTAACAATAGTGGATATGCTGAGTCCACATATTAAAAAACAAGACACTCGTTACAGAAAAGCCGTCCCGGTGGAGGTCAGGGTGGGTGTAGCTCTTCTCAGGCAATGAATCATTTCCATGTAGGTGAGTGTTTCGGCATAGGTGAGTCAACTTCTGCCGAAGTTTTCCAAGAAGTTATCATGGCTATCAATGCTATCATGGCACCCAAGTATATTCGATGACCCATTGCCTCGGAAATGGAGAGGGTATCCGCTGGGTTCGCAAGAAAAGCTGGGCTTCCTAATTGTCATGGAGCCATTGATGGTTCACATATAAAGATAAGAGCTCCTCCTTCATCTTTGTATCCTGTCGAATATTACAACAGGAAACAATATCACTCTATCGTCCTGCAATGTGTGTGTGATAGTGATGGTCGGTTCCTTGACGTAAGCTGTGGGAGGACAGGGTCCTGCCACGACTCTAGAGTTCTTCGCAACTCTGCCTTGTATACTAACATTCGAGACGGCAAAGTACTAAACGAGCCGGTTCTTACCTTGCCTAACGGATTTCAGCTCCGACCTTACATGCTGGACGATTCGGGCTATACACTGGAGCGGTGGCTAATGACACCCTACAGCTTGGGGCCTAGAAGTACATCTCGACAAAGGTTATTCACTGAAAGGCAAATTCGGGGACGAATTTGCATTGAGCAGGCCTTCGGCGTTCTCAAAGGAAGATGGCAGATATTACAAGCAGGCATAACTAGCAGCGTTCTCTGGGCAGCAGAAGTGGTGAAAGCTTGTTGTGCTCTTCATAACTTCTTGGTTGAGCACAGGGTGCAGATGGATAGAGCTATTTCGGAACCTCCCAGCCAGCACGATTCGGAACTCGTCACTGAAGGGGTGAATATGAGACAGGCTCGAGATTCAAGCAATGCAGTTCGGGAAGCCTTAGGGGACTTTCTAGCTATCGGTTGACATGTATAGTACATCGAGGTGAAGTGTGTTTCCTGTATTTCCTGCTGCGTAGCCTTCCGCTAGTTTCGAAATTTCAGAGCGTTACATACAATAAACTCGTACGCTTCAGCTGCTTGTTTCTCCACTTATCGGCATGAATGGTAACATAGTCACCATCTGCTTGTTGTTTCGAGTGACAATGCGGTATGAATGGTAACAAATCAAGTTCGCTGGGGTTTGAATGCTTACATCGTAATGTTTTTGTGAAGTTCGCTGGGGTTTGAATGCTTACATCGTAATGTTTCTGTGAAGTTCGATGCGGATTGAATGCTAACATCGTAAACTTTCTGTATGGCTGCGTGTTGGGCCTTCGCAACTTTGCAATTTATAGCACTTGCACTAAGGCTGCGTGGAAGCCTTAGTGCGATCATGGGAGCGAGTCTCCCTCCCAGCCTATCATTTCCAGACTGTAAACTCGCTGCGAGCTAAACCAGATTGCAATCGATTTCTTTGGAATCACTCTACTTGGTGCGAGTCCCCTCTCCCAGCCTCTCTGCTTCACCTTGTGCTGTGCAAAACTGCTCGCCTGGACTTCGCCGCTGCTGTAATCGTCGGATCGCTGCTGTAATCGTGGAATATTGTGGACTCATGGGTCCGTTCGATAAGATTTCCCTGATTTCTTTATCGGCTTGTCATCGTCGTAGTCTCCTGGTTGTAGTCGCAAGGTCGCGAGGCGTCTAAACAAAGTGGGAGCTTGGAATCGATGCTCGCAGTTTCAGCTATCGATCGTCGTCTCGCTTTCTGCTTATCTACATTTTACTATCGGCTCGCTTTCCGCTTTGCTTTCGGCTCAATATTAAACTCGCTTTCCGCTTTGCTTTCGGCTCAATTTGACTATCGGCTCGCTATCCACTTTGTTTTCGGCTCACATTTACTATCTGCTCAATTTGCTAAGCTTTACTTCCAAATTGCTGCGACTTGCTTGCAGGGCTGCCCTTCGTGGTCAGCGAGGCGATGGACGCAGCTGAGGAGACGTCGGCTGAGGTTGCAGTGGACCTGGAAACGGTGCTTGCTGCACCTTCGTGTGTTATTTTCGAAGTCATTACCAGTGGCTCAGACTCGGAGTATGAGCGTTGGACTTTTCATCGAGGCCGAATCCAAGACGTCAGGCGGTACTGTGTAGCGAGGATTCGGGAGGAATTCTCCACCTGGTACCAAACTTGCCTCGACTGGCACTCTGAAGCAGACCGAGTTCATGAGGAAGTCCCTTATGACAACTTTTTGGACTTGTTTATGACGATTGTAGCTAGCTTTGGGAATCTTGGCCATCGATTGAAGCGAGAAGCTGTAAAGCAGCAGTTATTGTATCTGTTTGGAGTCCCATCGCTGCAGCTTGTGGATGAAGAGCTAATTGAGGCTCTACACTGTGAATTTCCGTGTCCACCCCCTTGCAATATCTGTGCATAGAAACGAAGTGTACTGTATATAGTTTCGAAACATCGCAGCCACGAGGAGTGTACAGAGTTTCGCTGTAGTATCGCAGCCACGAGGAGTGTATAAACGAGGAGTTAAACGAGTTTCGCTTAAACAAAACAGCCACGAGGAGTGTATAAGCTTTCGTTAGAACTTTGCAGCCCCGACGACTGTATATGGCGTGGCTGTAAGGGGTTATCGGCCTGAACTGAAATAAAGCATCTGTTTTCGGCTTTCGTTAGAACCACGCAGCCACGACGACTGTATATGGAGTGGCTGTAAGGGGTTATCGGCCTGAGCTGAAATAAAGCATATGTTTTCGTTCGACCTCTGAATTCGAGTTTCAGAATAAAAGTTCACCTCACTTTTCATATCAGAGGTTTTCGGTGAACTTTGTTTTTTCCTTGTGAAGTTACCTTTAAGGAGCATGTGAATTCGAGATTCTCCTATAAATTTTCACTTCATCAAACTCTATCAATCACATCGGTAAACTACTTGTTGACCTTGCGAAGTTTCCTTCAGTTTTATGGAGGGCGAAGGTAAGGAGCTCGCACTCAGAAAGCGGTAAGGAGCTCGCTATCGGCCTAGCAGTAAGGAATTCGAGTCTCGGAAAGCGGTAAGGAGCTCGCTATCGGCCTAGCAATAAGGAGCTCGCTATCAGAAATCGTTAAGGAGTCACCATCAACATATTTTCCCACGAACACGTCCCCTTATACACGTCATCTCTACACGTGGCACACTTTAGCCACTTTGGCGCGTTCGTTTGTACCAACACTCGAATTTATTGCCCTAAACTGCAGACTACAATGCGGAGACAAACGTCGAAACTGCGCCCTCCCCGATGAAAATGCGGAGGATCGGCGAAACCAAAGTGCGCCGTAAATATCAGAAACTGCGAGAGGAAATGGGACTGAAACTGTAGGTGCAGAGCAGCTCTTATTAGGTATAGTACAAAGCTATCAGGCATACGTCCTAGCACAGCATATCCTCTGGCCCAACTCCCAGCATATCTTCAGCCAGGGCAAGGATCCGTTATCAGCGGCCACATGGTCGGTCATTGACAAATTGGTTTCCGAAGACGCTGAAGATCTCCAGCAGAGTTTCTGGAACGATGTGCACAAGAGTGGAACAGGCGATAGATCACAAGGACTTCAATAGTGTCTATCTTCTAAGTGCTGCTAGACCATCGAATATTCCATCATACTCTGTAATGGAAATGAATGGAGGGTTAGATAGATTCTGCACTTGGTCTAAGTAAGTTGCCCTGATCTAACCTTATTGCAGTTTGTTTTAGGTTCACGGTGAAAAGCATTGAATTACCGAACCGATTGCCGTCCAGCACGTCCACCACAAACCACGCGATACAGTTACAGAGTTGGAGCAAGAACTCGAAGCTCCTTTAGTACTTCTTAAGGACCAAAACAATAAAAGACGATTGATATGAGTTATCTAACCAATGGTGGAAAAGAGAGACAGACCTCGCGAAGGGATAGAAAGAGCACAATGTTTCTCTTCTTTTGGGGTCGCCTCTTGCTTGGGCTCGAATCTTTCCAAGTCACACAACGCTCGAGCGAGTGAAGATGGAAGAACGACGAGCTTTTGGAGATGATCTCAGAAATCGTGTCTAAAGTGGGAACTCTTAGCGCCGTCAGTCCTTCTCGCACTTGTTCAAGGCAAGGAACAAGAAAGTTCTAGAGCAATTCCACCATGCTTTCTCTAATGCTCGATATTGTTTCTCCTTGTTCTACAGAAGTAGCAGCAACTGACATTTTGACCATTTTCTGAATCGCACGTAACAGCCTTGAATAGATGGTAAGACACGCAAAGATTTTTTGATGTGTTAAAATGTAGCCGCATTCTCTGTTTTTCAGTTTTCACAGAGAAGTCTTGACTTTGAAACAGACTCTTTCTCTTCGATCATCGGCAGGCGCTTAGATCATTTCTGTTCCAATTAGGTAGACCACTATAGGAACTTCCACTAATAACAGGGCCTCTAATTTACTACGACGAACTAGAGAAAAGATTTTCTGTTTGTGGGCCAACCAAAGCTTTAGAGCATCTCACCGAACTCTTTAAGTCACAACTTAGAGATAGTCCTAGAAGTTTTTGTCCCAGCCGGAGTCTTCATCTAGATTAAAAAGTTTGGAGTACACAAAGTCACAGCTTCTAAGGCATCTGTTTCACTGGTCTTGTTATGGTCGAGGGATACGGTTGAAAAGACTGGTTTAAAACTTACGCGTTGCGGGATTCAGACGTACATTCGTTACATTAGTGACAGAGGTTTCTGTTGAACTTAAATTAAATAGCTGCGGTGGAGATGCTCGTAGGTTGGCCGTAATCATTACATACCGGAAAGGGAGTAAGGTTTAGAACCCAGAGGAAAAGAGCCGGAATGAAGGACTCATAACAGAAGGCTCCGGATCCAACGAGCCCCTTCCAAACCAAGCGATTCCCTTCCAAACCAAGCGATTTTGAGAAATTTTCTGAGTTGCAAGAAAATTTCTGTTAGTCTGTTAGTCAGTCGTCCTAATAGAATTAGTCCGGTAATTTATTCGATACCATGTCAACTGTGAGATAAGAGTAGCTTGGAGGGGATTCTGAATAGAAACCTTTCGGATTAAACTTTGAATAAGTTGCAAGGAAAGACCTTCAGATGATGCCGGGAGGGATCAGAGGCGCAACTTGGACCACTTTACAGAAAACGAGTACATCTAAGGATCTCACCGCCCAGAATTGAGGGTGTGGCAAGAGTTCAAGTATCGTCTCTCCGTAGCTACTAATGAGTGCATCTGCGGACAAGTTTCCGCATGTGGTTGCTAGCGTTTGGAGAGTTGACTCCGGCTGCCATCATCAGTAACATAGAGTCAGACGCAACTATCGTTACTGACTAAAGACAACATAGGAGAGGGATGAGAGGATGAGGGGACTGAGCGGCGCGGCCAAGGGGGGGCTAGTTAGCCCTCCACTTAGTGAGAGTTTAGGGAATAGGGACACAATTACGACGGAAATGCGAATTAGTGAAAAGTAAGCAAGTTAGGGTTGCGGTTTATGACACAGCAAGACAGGCACTGGTAGGAGCTCGGGGAATCGAAACAGCAGGGGAAGAGATATGCCGAGTAAAGACAGCGATTGCGAGAGGGCAAATGCAGAGTGTAGGAAGGCGGGCGTTAGTAGTGAATTGATCCAGTTCGGGGCTACAAGAAACGCCAGATTGAACCAGGTCTCAGACCTGGAGAAAAAAAAGAATAAGAAGAGAGTCTCTTAACCTAATAGAAGCTCAGCGACGGTGGAGGGCCTCCTGCACTCTCAAAAGAAACGAAACGTTGAGCGAAAGGAGGAGACTGAACTGACGAACAAGTCTGCCGAGGGGCCCCCAGCGATCGAGACGATGGAAGCTGTGGGTGAAGCCCCTACGGAAGTAGTTCCCGTGGCAGCCATTCGTCGTGGAGCTGCTGCCTGGGGCCCCCCCTGGGATAGTGGGTGCGGATTCAGGAGGAGCGTTGGAGCAGCGGGTGGGCGGTAGTCCTCGAGCTGGCGATGAGCGAGTGGCGACTCCCAACAGTATCGAGGCTCAATGGCAGACGGGCTTTCCTGCTCAAACAACTAAGAAGGACACATCAGGTGTGGGCGAGCAGCCGGGAACCAATGTAGACAAGGAGGTGCAAGGCGATAAGAGAAATCAGAGTCAACAAAACAGTTGGACAAAACCCCTGAAAGGGGTAGGAAAAGCGAGCCAGAACCCTTACCTGGAGGGTTTGAATCCGCTTGCGGGAGCAGGGATGTCCGACGGCGAGCTGAAGGAGGCGCTCCTAAGCATCCAAAAGAATCAACACCATGGGGAACTGAAGAACGGGGTGAGAGTTGTCCTGGATAGAAATCTGGTAGCGAGCCGCCTTGCGCTCCTGAAAACGACAGCCGTAGTCCTATCGACGATAGACTGCAGTCCCTCCAGATACACCTTCGAAGCTTGGGCCTTCAGGAGGCTGGGACAGGGGATGGAGGTACAAATAACCCAACTACGTATGTTGAACCGGAAAAACTTTTTAGTGGTGCTCGCTACGCCGGATCAACTAAACCAGGTCCTCAGAGAAGCTCCTCTCTTCAGCAATGGAAGGATTGTGCTTGCTGCACCCTGGTCACCGGGCTACAGAACACAAGCGGAGAATCCTAAAGCGGTGTCAGTCTGGGTAGACCTCCCACTGGTCGACCCTACCTTTGAAATTGAAGCCGACACTCTGCTGACAGCCATTGGACCGGTACTGTACAAGTCCTCAACAAGAGCAACAAACGCGTACCCCCACATAAGAGGATGTGTTTTGCTAGACCTCGGAGAGGATCTAAAAGACCACCTGCAGATACAGGTGGGGGTGGGGACAACGATTGCCCAGCCAATAATCTACCAATCGTTTCCTGACACCTGCTTTTCGTGCAAAAAGAAGGGACACTTTGCGAGGAACTGCCCAGAAAACGTCTGGAAAAGTGAAGGATTGGGTAAAGGTTCGACTGGAGCGGCGGATCAGAAGGAGACCTCTGTCTCGACCCCTCCGACCGAAGCCTCACAGTCAGTTAGCAAAGAGGGGGAGTTCACAAAAGTTACCAAAAAGAAATGGTCGAGAAAGACCATACAGGGGAAGATCGCCCCGGCCCTTGCTAACCGGTTCAAAGCGCTAGAGATGGAAGAGGAGGTAACAGCAGTAGAGAGAAAAGCTAAAGAAGGAGAAAAGGCGGAAGGGAATACGAGAGCACAGGAGAGAAAAGGACTTGAAATAGGGGAGGGGAACGAAGCTACACAGGAACCATCCAAGGAAGGGCTCAGACCTGCAGGACAGTCTCTTCCTGTCAGCGATGCGGATCCTACTCAGACACAACCATTTTTGAACGAAGCTAAAGAGTCCCTCCCTGACCTGAACATGGAAGCGGGGATCAACCAGTCAACTGACATCAGCCAGGACAAGTCAGAAGAGAAACGAGGTGGGAAAACGACAACTGAAGCACAATCTGACGACAAGGAGGAAGCAGACAAGGACACCACGATGACGAGGACAGGCGAAGGGGATGTGACCCAAGTAGTCAACGAGGAGGACCAAGGCAAGAAGGAAGCGATGGAGCTAGACAGAGTGGAGGCTGGGCCAGGTGACGGAACACAAAGATGCGCCTCGGAGGCTGACACACGGAGCGAAGGTACACACGTGGCCGAAGAGCCCCTCGCACAAAACGAGAGTTTTTCCTACTTGAAATTCTGGGAAGCCTCTACAGGCGACGGCAGAAAAGGAAGAGGACCGGAGATTCCAGAGCCAACAAGTGAGGAGAACGCAAGCGGAACAGGAACGGGCTTGGACGAGGACGACTCGGGGGGTCAGCGAGGGCCGATCACGGAGGGGCCGTGGGGTGGTCCGATCCTTCCAGGACCCACTCCATCTTCGCCACTTCGGTCAATTGAGCGAGAGGTGCTAAGTGAGCTGGTACCGAACCTGTTAACCAGCAGAAGGGGGACGAGGAGAGAAAGCACTCCGAAGTCGGTCGGAAACCTGTCCAAGCCAATAGGGAGAGAAATTGGGAAGGTCTCCACGAACAAAGAGAAGCCGAAGAAGAAAGGTAACATGGCGAGAGCCAGGAACTTGATGACTGCGTTGACCCTTACTTAGCTGCGAGGATGAACGCAAGGACCACCAGAGGAATTGATACCACCAATCAACAAGTTATTAAATGCAGGCAGAACTAAAAATTG
Organism: Asterella californica; assembly: GCA_036924285.1. NCBI lineage: Eukaryota > Viridiplantae > Streptophyta > Marchantiopsida > Marchantiales > Aytoniaceae > Asterella > Asterella californica. Next base: position 6,300,764 of record JAYKYS010000003.1, read on the forward strand.
CTTCGTGGAATGTAAGAGGTCTGAGCGATCCGCATCGCGTGACTATTCTTCGCCGTTGGCTGGGAAGAGAAAGAGTTCAGGCTGACATCATAGCCCTACAGGAGATGAAGACAGAAAAGCAGCGTCTTGAATTCAACTTAAAACAGATAATGAGAGAAGGGACGAGGATTATTGACTATGCGGAGGGGGGGGGGGGGGCAGAGGCGGAGCTGCTCTCTTGATTAAAGAACACATTATCGTGTCGGATATTGCGTGAAGGATGTCCAGGAAAACGCTAGGTTCCTGGCTGTGGAGATGTTGTGTGCTGAAACAGAGACAAGACAGAGAAGAACAACCACGAAAACGAACGCGCAATATATACCACTCCAAATGTATGTACACTGCCGTCTCTTTCTCCTAACAGCACAAAATTGAGGAACAGACCAGAGCGGTCCGTAACCTACTTAAGAAGCCCTAAAACAAACCCCTGAATCGCAACCCTAGTCCGAAATCGTCGAAGCGTAGCTCAAAGCAAGAGAAACTTCTCTTTGCTAACAAACAGAGCCACAACAATAGCACGCGATCCAAACCCAACTCCAAACCACATCCACGCACTAGCTCTTGGCTAAAGCTAGCTACCACAAGCCGCACACAACCAATTAAGTCCCTAACGAACTCAAAAAGACGAAATCCGTAGCAAAGGAACCGAAAAAGACCTATCTGAGAACTTTCTCCTTTCTCCAAACGATCTTCAAATGTTGATAGGGTCTCCTTCCCTGACTCCTTTGGCTCAAGAAACCTTCAGATCTGACTCACGATAGTCGAGATATCGCCGATTTTCGGTCGCAGGTGACCGAACTTCCAGAAGTTCCTCCCTGCGGCTTAAAACCGCTCACACCGCACAAACGGATCGTCTAAACTGATATCCGTCTTCGCTGGTAGGTAGATCTGGCTACCCTAAACCCAACAAGACTCCAAACAAGCCGTTTGGAGTTCCCCTTGCAAAACCAATCGGGAAATTTGGTTGCAGGTTGCAAAAAACTGACGTAAATCGGCTCCCTGCGGCTCAAATTCGCTCACCACACCCAAACCAACAATCCAATTCACTTACAGTCTTCTCCTATGCGTACATGAGGACTCCCTGATCGCGTAGGCACCAAGAACGAAAAGCTTGGCTCACCGATCGCGAAGAACAATCCAATCTCAAGTCGCAGGCGATGAAAAACCTGACGCAAGCGCTTCCCTGCGAACCAATTTCACTCAGAACACCCAAACCGTCCGATGAAAACTCGTATCGTCTTCAATTTCCTGAAGAACTCGTTGTTCTGATCCCGATGGATCCAAGAACAGCAAGTTTGGACTCCGGAACGGTCCGAACGGTCCAAGTCTCCTTCACAGGTAACTGAAAACCCCAAATCTGCTTCCTGCGTCTCAATTTCTTCCAAAACACAACCCCCGATCCGTCTCTTCAAGAACCGTCTTAACCTGTGCGTAGCCTGCACAGATCTGAACCCGATGACACCTTGCGCGCGTGTATTGGACTTCCCAATTCTCCAAAACATCCACCGCAGGTCGTAGAAACAAGCAAGCCCCTTAAGCAGCCTCCTTGCAACAGTCTCCGTACGTACATTTCTCTCTTGAATAATAAGAAACAAGCCCCTTGCGTCCTTGATATAACGCCTGGAGCCCTAAATACCCAGTCAGCAAGTAACTAGGGGCCTAGCTTGATTTTGCCTTCTTTCGAATCGCATAACTTTTTCTCTGGATGTCCAAACGAAATAAACAAGATGCCCATGGAAAGCTGACAACGAGCTCTATCCATCTATGCGATAAAAGTAAAGATCCGAAGTTGCGCCAAAAGCTCGTAAGCTGGAACTTAGCTTGTTTTCTCCATCTTTCGAGTCTTGTAACTTCTTCACTATGCGTCCAAACGAAGTAGACAAAGTGCCTATGGAATGCTGACAAGGAGCTCTATCCACTGGTGCGATAAAAACGAAGATCCAAAGTGGTGCCAAAAATCCATAAGCTGGGGCCTAGCTTATTTTCTCCATCTTTCGAGTCTTGTAACTTCTCCTCTAGGCGTCCAAACGAAATAGACAAAGTGCCTATGGAACGCTGACAAGGAGCTCTATCCATCTATGCGATGAAAATGGAGATCTGAGATTGTGCCAAAAATCCATAAGCTGGAGCCTAGCTTGTCTTCTCATGAGTGTCTTTGGAGCGACAAGCATCGAAGTTTGAATTTCACGTAGGAGCTGGTCCACGACACGACAACGTGAAAGTTGTATAGCAAGGGGTTAAGGGCGATGGCTCTGTAGCGTGGGGCATTATCGACTCTGCCATCAGACACATCGGGGTAGCCTCGATTTATGCTCCGAACAAAAGAGATGGTAGAAGGCATCTATGGGAATGGATTGCTAATAGAACGAAGGAAGGGATGTGGATTTTGACGGGAGACTGGAACATGGAACATGGTTGAGCTCCCGGATGATAGTGTGGGACCCTCGCCGCTTCTGCACGGCAGTGAACTTCGCCTCTGGAGGAGCACCCTCCTACAAGACGACCTGATCGACGTCCTGTTCTCTGCTACAAGGAAGGAAGGGCCGGTATTCACTAGACAGGTTCAAGCTAGAGACAGAAGGGACCAGGCCAAGCTGGACAAGTGCTATATTAACAACAGCGCTGATTGGTGCTCGGAGGTTACACGTATAGTCCATGATGGAAGACAAATGCTCTCTGATCACATACCGATGACGATGGAAAGCTGACAAGGAGCTCTACCCATCTATGCGATGAAAATGGAGATCTGAGATTGTGCCAAAAATCCATAAGCTGGAGCCTAGCTTGTCTTCTCATGAGTGTCTTTGGAGCGACAAGCATCGAAGTTTGAATTTCACGTAGGAGCCGGTCCACGACACGACATCCACCCCCTCCAAACCTGTGCATCCTCCGGTATGCACCAGAGATAACAACCAAGGAGTGGACCGGCACACACACACGTCCTCATCTTCTCATCCTCCTCTCATCTCGGTCAACCTCTTCCTCAAGTCTGCAACTCGATCGTCATCTTGAAGTTGCAACCCTGTCATGATCCTCCCTAGATCCATGCTCATCGACCTCTTCTCCAACCTCCCATCCAACCACCCTCTCTAAATCTACACATCTTCAATATGCGAAGACATAGAAAGAATAACCCATCATACCATAGAAATATCTTCCATCCGCCCTATAGAACCTCACCGTCGAGGTTTGTGACCCAAGTGTCGTAGTAGACATCTCTCATCCTGCCAATCATCACTCGTATCTTGACTGTAACCCTCAACCTCAAGCATGTACATGTCGTTGTACGTAATCCTCTCTTCTTTTTTGTTTTTCTGAAAACAAAAAGAACCACATCGCTGCAACCAAATCCTCAAACGCAACCATCATTGTCTCGCTGTACAATACAATGATATCCTCCTCAACCATCATCCTCCCTTATCCATCTTCTGAAAACCCTTACAACCTCCCAAGCATCATCCTCTCAACCTTCCTGAAAATATTTACAATCCCCCAAGCATCATCCTCCCAACACAAATCATCTTCAGCAATGGCTTCTCCCCTGTAAGCCATCGTTACCCATCATCCTATACCCGTAGCCTCCAGAGCGTCCATCCACTCTCCTTCACCCTCAGCATGTCCGTCCTTGATGATATCAATGATGACATCATGGACTTCCTTTGTAGCTGCACCCAAGACCTCCCGTGATAGGAACCCAACCTGTGCATCTTGAATGCACTCCTCCCAACCTCCTCTCACATCCATCGTCGTAATCTCTGCATCTGGTTGTTGTTTGTCTGCAACCAGATCAACCATGTCTATTGTCTGTACCTGAACCATCTCCTTCGGTTGTGAAGGATCGCCCTTCAGTGCCTGTTCAAGAAAAATACTTTCCTGTTGAACCTTATCTTCCCCAGCTTGCTTCTCCAAAGAAGTCTCTTCTTGTCCCTTCTTCTTGCTCTGCATCGTCGATGCAGTATCCAACTTGAGCTCGATTAGATCCTCGTGCTCACCCAAACCATCTCTATGGAGATCATGCTCAATCTCCTCCACCCTAGCATCATAACTTGTAGCTTCGATAGCTACAACTGCATGTGCCACAAGGTAATCATCCACAAACTTCTTCATCCCTCCTTTACCAACGTTGGCTTGAAGGAGAGTACCCGTACTTGTGAATCCAACCTTTTCATCCTCCCAAGAAATAACCCCACGTTGCAAAGACTCTGCAAAGTCGATGCAATCGTCCTGTTGATGATCATTACCATCACACCACACGCACTGATGTACCCAAGCTGGTTTGGGTACAAGCACCATCTCAGTCGATGGTCTCTTATCCTCCAACCTAGTAACCTTAGCTTGCAGATCTTGCATCTTTTGCTGTAAGTCCTCGATGGTTGGATCCTTCTCCTCTACAACCACAGCTGGAGGTTGAACCTCAGATACTACCCGAACTGGTGTGGTAGTCAACGCTGCAGGTGTCAACCTTGTAACCCTTTCCCTTGTCTGTCTTCGGACAAGAAGCTCAACAGCTTCATGCACAACCTCCCAATTCCTTGTCAACCCATCTTCTTCCTCTCCATCCTCGAGAAGTAGCGCCAACGACTCTTGCCATGTCTCATCAGCAGCTTGAAGAAACAACTCTGTCTTGTAAGTCTCCAAGGCTAGCTTGTCCACCCGAGGTAGTTGAGAGAATTGTCTCTCGAACTCCTTTAACAGCTCTGTAGGCTGTAAACCCTTGCTAGGTCGGTTGACCCATTCCAAAAATGATTTCTTGGTTACTCGATCTGAGTTTCCCAAGAAATACTCCTCCCTCAGCGCATGTGAAAATGTATCCCAGTTCCTCCCAAAACGCTTTGTTAGACCTTTCACATGCTCTCTTATCTCAGGCACCGCAGCGAGTTCGAATGTCTCGATCATTTTCTTCTCCGATACCTGATCCAAATCCATCTCCGTCTTGTAACATCTCAAGTACTTTGAGATGTCTTCCCCATCAAACAGATCGAGCTTGTCGATCACCCTCCGAAGCGCCTTCGTCCCCAAAGCCTCCTTTTGTTGGGTTCCTTGCTCTTGTCGCATAAACAAAGTGAAGGCTTGAAACAATCGTGCAGTTGCTGCGTCCAACTGCATCCCTGGTATCCCCTCTGATCCGTCCATCCCGTCCATAGTCATGGCTCGTCCCATCCTCCCATCCTCCCATGATCCCAACCGTCTACAAATCCATCATCCCAGGTCCGCAACATCCTCCCGAACAACCAAATCCATCTTCATTCTCGTTCATGATTGCTGATCTCTTCTGTCCAGTTCTAACACACAAATATCTCCACCCCAGACCTTCACGTCGAGTTCACCACCGTATCGTGTCGGATATTGCGTGAAGGATGTCTAGGAAAACGTTAGGTTCCTGGCTATGGAGATGTTGTGTGCTGAAATAGAGACAAGACAGAGAAGAACAACCACGAAAACGAACGCGCAATATATACCACTCCAAATGTATGTACACTGCCATCTTTCTCCTAACAGCACAAAATTGAGGAACAGACCAGAGCGGTCCGTAACCTACTTCAGAAGCCCTAAAACAAACCCCTGAATCGCAACCCTAGCCTGAAATCGCCGAAGCGTAGCTCAAAGCAAGAGAAACTTCTCTTTGCTAACAAACAGAGCCACAACAATAGCACGCGATCCAAACCCAACTCCAAACCACATCCACGCACTAGCTCTTGGCTAAAGCTAGCTACCACAAGCCGTACACAACCAATTAAGTCCCTAACGAACTCAAAAAGACGAAATCCGTAGCAAAGGAACCGAAAAAGATCTATCTGAGAACTTTCTCCTTTCTCCAAACGATCTTCAAATGTTGATAAGGTCTCCTTCCCTGACTCCTTTGGCTCAAGAAACCTTCAGATCCGACTCACGATAGTCGAGATATCGCCGATTTTCGATCGCAGGTGACCGAACTTCCAGAAGTTCCTCCCTGCGGCTTAAAACCGCTCACACCGCACAAACGGATCGTCTAAACTGATATCCGTCTTCGCTGGTAGGTAGATCTGGCTACCCTGAACCCAACAAGACTCCAAACAAGCCGTTTGGAGTTCCCCTTGCAAAACCACTCGAGAAATTTGGTTGCAGGTTGCAAAAAACTGACGTAAATCGGCTCCCTGCGGCTCAAATTCGCTCACCACACCCAAACCAACAATCCAATTCACTTACAGTCTTCTCCTATGCGTACATGAGGACTCCCTGATCGCGTAGATACCAAGAACGAAGAGCTTGGCTCACCGATCGCGAAGAACAATCCAATCTCAAGTCGCAGGCGATGAAAAACCTGACGCAAGCGCTTCCCTGCGAACCAATTTCACTCAGAACACCCAAACCGTCCGATGAAAACTCGTATCGTCTTCAATTTCCTGAAGAACTCGTTGTTCTGATCCCGATGGATCCAAGGACAGCAAGTTTGGAATCCGGAACGGCCTGAACGGTCCAAGTCTCCTTCACAGGTAACTGAAAACCCCAAATCTGCTTCCTGCGTCTCAATTTCTTCCAAAACACAACCCCCGATCCGTCTCTTCAAGAACCATCTTAACCTGTGCGTAGCCTGCACAGATCTGAACCCGATGACACCTTGCGCGCGTGTATTGGACTTCCCAATTCTCCAAAACATCCACCGACAGGTCGTAGAAACAAGCAAGCCCCTTAAGCAGCCCCCTTGCAACAATCTCCGTACGTACAGTTCTCTCTTGAATAATAAGAAGCAGGCCCCTTGCGTCCTTGATATAACGCCTGGAGCCCTAAATACCCAGTCAGCAAGTAACTAGGGGCCTAGCTTGATTTTGCCTTCTTTCGAATCGCATAACTTTTTCTCTGGATGTCCAAACGAAATAAACAAGATGCCCATGGAAAGCTGACAACTAGCTCTATCCATCTATGCGATAAAAGTAAAGATCCGAAGTTGCGCCAAAAGCTCGTAAGCTGGAGCTTAGCTTGTTTTCTCCATCTTTTGAGTCTTGTAACTTCTTCACTATGCGTCCAAACGAAGTAGACAAAGTGCCTATGGAATGCTGACAAGGAGCTCTATCCACTGGTGCGATAAAAACGAAGATCCATACTGGTGCCAAAAATCCATAAGCTGGGGCCTAGCTTATTTTCTCCATCTTTCGAGTCCTGTAACTTCTCCACTAGGCGTCCAAACGAAGTAGACAAAGTGCCTATGGAAAGCTGACAAGGAGCTCTACCCATCTATGCGATGAAAATGGAGATCTGAGATTGTGCCAAAAATCCATAAGCTGGAGCCTAGCTTGTCTTCTCATGAGTGTCTTTAGAGTGACAAGCATCGAAGTTTGAATTTCACGTAGGAGCTGGTCCACGACACGACAACATGAAAGTTGTATAGCAAGGGGTTAAGGGCGATGGCTCTGTAGCGTGGGGCATTATCGACTCTGCCATCAGACACATCGGGGTAGCCTCGATTTATGCTCCAAACAAAAGAGATGGTAGAAAGCATCTATGGGAATGGATTGCTAATAGAACGAAGGAAGGGATGTGGATTTTGACGGGAGACTGGAACATGGTTGAGCTCCCAGATGATAGTGTGGGACCCTCGCCGCTTCTGCACGGCAGTGAACTTCGCCTCTGGAGGAGCACCCTCCTACAAGACGACCTGATCGACGCCTTGTTCTCTGCTACAAGGAAGGAAAGGCCGGTATTCACTAGACAGGTTCAAGCTGGAGACAGAAGGGACCAGGCCAAGCTGGACAAGTGCTATATTAACAACAGCGCTGATTGGTGCTCGGAGGTTACACGTATAGTCCATGATGGAAGACAAACGCTCTCTGATCACATACCGATGACGATGGAAATCCAGCTTAAGGAGGAAGAAGTGGGGGTGAAGATCAAAAAGTCCTCTTATTTCAAGATGGAGGTAGAGATGCTAAAGGATGTGAGAATCAGAGCTAAGATTGAAGCCGTGTGGAGGGAGCAACAAAGAAGGACGGACGACCCAAGGACTAAGTGGGCGGTGGGCTGGGCTAAGATACGAAGAGTATTGATGGAGGAAAAAAGGGCAGCGGGTAGTAGGACCTCCTACAATGCGGGTCTTGAAGGGGAACTGCAGAGACTCAGGGTGCTAGCTCGGGGGGATGACTCTGAAGAAACAAAGCGAAAACTACAAGAGACAGAGGAAAAAGTTAGGCGGAGAGAACATCAAGACGCTATCCTTTGGAGGAAGAGAAGTCGCATCAGATGGCTGAAAGAGAGTGAGGCGCCATCCCGCTATTTCTTTGCCCAACTTAAGGCAAAACACAGACGGGAAGAGATGAAAGGGGTGGTGCTGGAAAATGGAGTGATTACTGAAGAACACAGGGAAATCCTAAAAAGAGTGCACATGTACTATACGGGGTTGTTTACGGAGGATGCCGAAGTAGCCAAAAACAAGGAGGATAGGAAGGAGGTGCTGCAACTCACCTCTAAATGGATCGCCGAGGGGAAAAACACACGTTTGGTAGCCTCTCCGACTAGCGAGGAAGTGGAGAAGACGGTCCTAAATTTCCCCAAGGAGAAGTCGTCTAGCATTGATGGCGTCACGTACGAGATGCTACAGGCATGTTGGCCCTTCATTAAAGAGGAATGCACTGCTATGGTGTTGGAATTCTGGAAGACCGCAAAGATTGATGAAAAAACACGGCAGGGGTAATCAAACTAATACTGAAAGGAGGAGACAGAAATGAACTGGGAAACTGGAGGCCAATCACCTTACTCTCAGCCACCTACAAGATTTTCAATAAAATCCTTGCGGAGAGGTTGAAGGAGGTTGTTGGGAACGTGGTAGACGAGCAACAAACCGGGTTCATCCAGGGAAGAGACATACACGATAACATATTAAGCTTTAAGCTGGGGAAGGAGATGACCAAAGCGAAGGGCTGGGAGTCACTGTTCCTAAAAATTGACTTCATGAAGGCTTATGACCGGGTGTCCCAAGCCTATCTGTGGGAAACGATGGAGTCAATGAGGTTTGACTCTCATTTTGTGCGTCTGCTCAAGGTCCTAGCGAAAGACGGGAAGTCCAAAGTGCACTTAAACGGTGGGTTCACGGAAGAAATCGCACTTGGGAGAGGGGTTCGGCAAGGGTGCCCGGTAGCCTCTTTCCTTTTCGTCATTGCCACCCAGTCCTTGATGAATATGATCAAGAGAGCCAGAGATCAGGGTGAGATAGAAGGGCTTTGGTCGGGCGAGGCTCCCCCCTTCTGCATCAGCTCTTCGTCGACGATACCGGGATAATTATTGAAGGCACTGAGTACTGCTTTAATGCTACGAAAGAAGTACTACATAGATACGAGAAAATCTCTGGGGCGGCACTTAACCTGGAAAAGACGATGGTCATACCGTTAGGGATGAACGAGGTCCCTAGATGGCTGGAGGAGACCGGCTGTTTACTGGCCAGGCCATGACAAATGGTTAAGTATCTTGGAGCTTGGATCAGGAGGAATCTGTCTGAATGCCAGGTCATCGAAAGGATCGTCGGAAGAATTCACAGCAAACTTCAACACTGGTCCAACCGGATGCTCTCGTTGACCAGACGGGTTGTACTCCTGACTCACGTCCTCCGGGCGATCCTTGCATATCAACTTACGGGAGTCGACTACTCTGTCAACGGCATCAAGAAGCTAGAAGAAGTATGCAGGATCTTCCTATGGGGCAGAAACTCGGACGGGAAGCCTAAGATACCGGTAGTGGCTTGGGAAGCGATAGCGAAACCTAAGAGCGAGGGGGGGTTGGACATAGTTCCCTTCAGGAAAGTGGCACAGGCGCTCAAGCTAAAATACATCGCTAAACTCCTCAACGGGGGCAAACAAGACTGGGTGAATATAGCGAAGTGGGACATCAAAGAGAGTATGAGAGAAAAAAGATACAAGGGGATGACGGAAGGATGGACCCCGGAAGACTGTATTCTGATGTTGCATGGGTTCAAGGTGCGCGGCCTGCCGACTCTGAACAATATGATGCAGTGCTGGAAGGAGGTGGCGAACAAGATAGTGTTCGAAGGTGAAAGGATTCAACTCCATGGGAATCTGCCATCAAGGGTGGTGGTCGAGCTGTGGGCCAGGAAGGAAAGAATCGATGAAGTAGGGAAGAGGGAGGTGTTGAGAGAACTAAAAAGGAGTCCACTTACCTCTCTAAACTCCCTTAAACTCAAAGACCTTCACGACTCGTTGAGGATCGTCTCGCTATCGAGGCACATAGAAGACCAGGAAGGGGCAGAAACTAGTAACATAGCGAAACTAACTAGATGGGCCGGAGTGACGCATGTGATCAACGGAGGACTGCAAGACAGCGAGAACTGGCAATGGAGACTAGAGAACAAAACCTTTCGGGGGTGGAATTTAGATTTCAGAACCTGGAAGAGACTGCTACCTGTCAAAACGAAAAACCTAGACCTAATAAATGCGAGATGGGAGGTAAATGACCCGGTGGAGAAATGGGAAACTAGATGGAGGAGAGTATGGCTATCAGGGGCAACTTTAGGACCAACCTATGGCTATGGAGAATCCTCAACCACGGCTTCTTTACCAACAGGAGGGCGAGGCTGATGGAGATTGACGATGAGAGATGCGCGAAGGGATGTGAGGAGGTCGAAACTATCAGGCATCTGTTCTGGGACTGCAGGGTGGTGAAGAACAGATGAGAGAAGCTGCGGATTCACGAACAGGATTGCAATACCGGTTACGTTGAAGGAAGCGACCTGTTAGAGACAATAGACAAGGCCCTGGAAATTCGGAATCGCAACCCTGCCCTCCTCCACCTTCTCGTGCAACACTCCCAGGCTGCGTGGGCAGAGAAGGCGGATCGGATTTTTAGAGGAGGCCGTTCCGATCGTCCGGCGGTCAGGATCGTTGCTGAAACCAATAAAGCTCTATGGGCTGGTCTGAACGAAGATGCGGGAAAGGAACAGAGGAAGGCCTGGGAGGCCGCGATGACGACTCCAGGGTCAATACAAAGAAGATGGCAAACCCTTTCATCAAGCATACATGGGCAGCTGCTCTTCTAACTGCACTCGATGCTTCTAGCGTTAGCGTCATTATGGTCAAAAGAAAGAAGGGAGAGAGGAGAGCGCATGTTACCGAAAACAAGAGGTCGACGAGGTGGTCGCTGACGTCGAGCAATGATAACACTCCTGTTCAGGTGCTCGATGGGAAGAACGGGAGGAGGAAGGTCAGCGCCAGGGGCCGCATCAATCATGAGTGCTGGGCTGCCAGACCGAGGTGGGACCGCCTGCTCGTGACTCTTGCTCTGTCGAAATGGCAAAACCGCAGCAATCATGTCAATAACAACAACATCAGGAATCTTAGGGCTGCGATTACCTCGAGATCCGAGCTGGAAGAGAACGACGACAACAAATACGTCAACACTGACGATCTGGAGAGGCCGAAGGAGAGCGGGAGGCTGTGGCTTCGAAAGAGGTCGTCGAGATCCGACCATGGCACTGACAACATCATCAAGAGGGCGATCGAGGCCTTCGCGCTCGACGAGGACGGCACGACGAGAATGAACTCCAACAGAATGAGGATGGGCAGGACGAGCGGGGACAGGCCCCGGAATCCGACGTCTTCCACGAGGTGGGGTCACCATGACGGCTTTTGACCGACTGTTTTTTGTTTTAGGGTGGCTCCTATTAGCCCCAATAAAGTTATCACCCGGCCCTTCGCAGCTTTTTAATTTAAAATAAAATAAAATAAAATAAAATAAAAAATAAAAAAAATCGTTACTGACTAAACTCTTGCAGCGATATAGTTAAGGTTAGATAGGCTCCATCCGGCATCAATAGCTGACTCCTATAGAATCTGATTCTTGAATTTTGTACCAACGGTTGTTATTTCTGTTGTTGTTCTGTTGAGGGGCCTCAATAGTTGTGAAACTGGCACGTGAGGAGAGAGACTTTCAGGTCGGGGTAACTCACCTCCAGGGCTGGTCTTCCACAAAAGTTTGCTGCAGCTGCAGCATTTAGCAGGATATAAGATGGAGATAATTTCTTCCTTAACTTGCACGGTCCAGGCTCTGACCATCTCTTTCGCCACCGCTACAATGCTTTGATTCATATCCCTGTCGTAGAGTTCCACAGCTTGAACATTCAGTTTGAAATTCGCTTAGACCCGGGACTAATATTTGTCCTTGCGAAAAAGGTTACTGTATACTAGCTTATTCCTTATTTGTCTCCTCCGAGCAAATGTACTACAAATAGGATAAGATCACTTACAACTGGATACTCTTCATGATATCTGACTCAGTGAGTACAGAGCAAATCTCTGGAATATTGCTAGTCAAATGACTCGCAGGGCTCCCTTGCATGACTTTTCCTAGGAGTTTCACAGCTTGAGCTAGCTGCTGAACTGACGAATCACTGTAGAGCTCTCCAGTGATTTTGGCCAAGATAATCAACAAATAGGCAGTTGGATCCATAAAATGGCCAAGCACATTCGCACAGTTGGAAACCTGGATTCAAGCATTGAGGAACTATATGAGAAAACTGATTCAATGTTATCATTATGAAATCAGTGAGCCCCGATAGAAACAATACGTTTTCATCACCAGACTGGATAAAATCCCGAGAAAGGAAGAGAAAACATATTTGGGCAGAAGATACCAGTCGATACCTGCATGTAATATCAACTGACCTTTGCTTCTGTAAGTGGATCTTTCAGTGCTTTCATCAGCATAATAATAACTTCTTGTAGATGCATTGTGATATGCTCCTCAACAAACAAAAGCATGGTTTCTAAGAAGTCTGCCGCATGCCAGGGACTTTGTTCCTGATGTCCATGCGTCCAGATCGCCACTGAGGGCATGGAGCATGATCGAACAACAACTTCTTACCAAAATTCTCGCTCCCAGAAACGGTCTCGGTCGTGTGCGTAGCCTAGACTTGCTGTCATTCATCGGAGACCTTAAAGACTCGCAAGCTAACTACTGCAAATAAAGGTGTAATCGATTTCATGTAAGAGCGCAAAAGGTCGACAAGGGATTGTAAAAGAATCATTCATCTTCTCCTCTTAGCAAAAATCCATATATCTCCAGTGCCAGACTGGAGACATATGGATTTCTATAGATTTCTAACATAGATTCTATTGCATTTACAGACATAGATTGATCTCGAGAAGTGATTAAGTAAAAAGTATCGTAAAAATCAGTAAAATATTTCATGGAAGTTATGAAAATCTCTTACAACCAACGGTGGAATAGTCTAGTAAACTAGATTATGCTTTCTCTAGCAATTTACTTGACCACAACTCCTTTAAGATCGTTCTACTTGATCACACTCTTCACTGGTAACAGCAGGTTTAATAAATCAAAATGTGATTTCAGTGTGAATCATTCATGTGAACAACAGATCACCGTTAGTCTGACTTGTGAGACTTTTCGTATGAAAAGTTTGGTTAGAAGTGTATGTGCAGTCTCTTACTTGTTCTATGTTTAACAGAAGCAGGAAGTCCACTCCCTCGAGCAGCAGGTTTACATGCGTAAGCTGCATTTGGGTAATGGTTTAGGATCGTAATGCACATCATCGATGGATAAGATATTCCACGACGTAACACTCGTGATCAAAGATTTATTCTTATGTTGCCTGATAGAATTTTTCCCGACGTGATGTCTTTTTATGATAATAAACTTGATAAACTTACTATTGTCAGTCAAGGTTGCATTAATCAAATCTTAAACCCAGCAAAAGTATCAAGGGTGCGGTAAAGTAAATTTCTGTGCTTTCCATCCACAATTAAGGAATAAGAACATCATGTACATGGTCTAAGTGTAGGAAACTAAAGTAATTTAATCTAAGACTCTTAACTGGAAAGCATACACAAATGTGTATGAGAGAGGAAACGAGAGAGAGCTGAATAATGAATAATGATGAGAGGACCAGGTGGGTCCTCCTGATATACAACGGGAAAGAGTAAAGGTCGAGGGGTGTCATCCCCTTGTGTCCCTTCACAATATCCACTTAAGGATAGTTACTGTTCACACAGTATTCTATCACTCTTACTCAATGACTAGTCCTTAACAATCCTAGTCTTGGTTACAAGTATTCCACTTTAGGAGATGGTAAACTCTTAGTAAGAATATTAGCTACCATGTCAGCCATTGGACAATACTGAACTAACACTATTCTGAGAGTGACTTGATACTTTATGAAATGATATCTGATATCAATGTGCTTTGTCCTATCATGAAATTTAGTAGTGTCAACTAGGGCAATAACACTTTGATTATCACAAAATAAGATCGTTGGCTGTTCATCCTTCAGTCCAATATCTGTGAGTAGTTGTCGTAGCCAAATCGCTTCTGAAGAACACATACTTAATGCTATGTATTCAGCTTCCGTACTTGACAACACCACAGACTGTTGTCGTTTGGATGACCAACTGATCGCTCCTTGGGCAAAAATGAAACAATTTCTGGAAGTGGAACGTCGTGATTCAACATCACCTCCCCAGTCAGCATCACAATATCCGAAAAGGGAGCGTGGATTAGGAGAGTATTTATACTCAAGGTAATAGTCCAAAGTGCCTTTGATGTATCTGAAAGCTCTCTTCATTGCAGTGATGTGAGTTGGACCGGGACTTGTCATATGCTGAGACAATGAGCTTATGGTGTATGACAAGTCAGGCCTTGTACATACAGCTGCCCAGTTGATGGATCCGGCTACGCTTTGATATGGATAGTTGGTGCATAAAGCAGTCTCCTCCTCATTGGTGGGAGGATCATGAGCAGGAAGTTTCTCACTTGGAGTCATAGGAGTACTGACAAGTTTACAGTTCTCGAGACCAAATTGAAATAGCTTTTGAGTAAGGTATAGAGATTGACTGAGTCTTATCATCCTATTGATCTATCATGTTTATCTCTATGCTCAAACAATGATGTACTTCTCCAATGTGGCTCATCTAGAATCTAGAACTGAGTTGTCTTTTTATTTTGATCATCAACTCCATGCTACTGCTTGCTATGATGGTATCGTCAACATACAGGACCAAAATCATGAACTAGTTGCCCTGATGTAAGTAGTAAACATTCCTATTGGCACCAGACTTGGTAAACCCGAGGGATATGAGAAAACCATCGATTATTAGATATCATTCTCGTGAGGACTGTTTTAATCCGTATAGTGTGCGAGTAATCTGCACACTTGTCTTTTTTTCAGGGCAATGACTCCTTCCGGAACATTCATGTATATCTCCTCATTGAGTGTTCCATTCAGGAAAGCTGTCTTAACATCAATCTGATGCACATGTAAGTTATGCAGTGCAGATATAGCCAGAATCAGACGTACAGATTGAACTCTTACCACTGAGAAAAAATTGTCAGTGTAGTCGAGGCCGTAGATTTGAGTGAATCCACGAGCCACAAGACGTGCTTTGTATCGAGATATGGAATCATCGGAGTTCAACTTTAGCTTAAACGTCCACTTGTTGGTGATGAGACGTCTGCCATGTGATAGGTCAGTGAACATCCTTGTTCCGTTAGCTTGATGCGATTCTAGTTCCTCATGTATGGCTTTCTCCCACTGTTCTGCATTGGGAGAAGAAAGTGCATCTCTGTAGGACACAGGCTCCATGGAGACTGATGAGAGTGTTATCATTAATGCGTCCTTCTGTTTTCTCGGCTTTCTTGGTTTTGGAGGAGTAAGGGATTTTTCGTAACCTTCAGCATGGTCACGCCTTGGAGGTACTGATTGCCTTGTTGATCATCTCAACATTGGAGGAACAAGAATACTTGTGAGAAGGAATCTCCTCTTATGAAGATTCTGTTGATGAAGTCTCAGGGAGTCGGATCTCCTGCGGTGGCCGACGTTGCTAGATGTTTGGTGATGTCCTCCTGAGGTAGGGATGGTATTGACTCATATTTTCAGCTACCGAAGACTGATCATGATGGTGACTTGTTGATGACGTTGGAGATCGAGGGATTGTCAGTACAGTAGTTAGAGTGTTCTGAGTTGACTGTGAGCTGGATGAACTCACAGTCGGAGTTGGTGCGCCTCCTACACCACCACCACCTCCTCCTCTAGAACTGGACGGTGTGACGGGAGGTACAAGTGGACCAGTGATAGGAGGAATGAGAGATGACACGGAAGGAGGAGTGAACATTGAGGGAGGGGGCTGAGCTCCCACTGAAACTAGAGTGGGAGCTTGTGCGGGAGATACTGGGTGGTTGTTATAAAACTCAATGTTATTCTGTTCACTATAACCTAGTAAGATGCAAGCATGAGAGTGATAATCTAACTTAGAGCGGAGATCAGATGGGACCTGGGAATATGCAATGCATCCAAAAACACGTAGGTGTGAAATATCAGGCTTATGATTGTGCCACAACTCAAATAGTGTCAACTTAGGAGGGAGTGTCTTTGTCGGGCACCTATTCTAGATGTAGTTGACACAGTCGATAGCCTCACCCCAGTAAGGTTTTGACAAGCTTGACTCATGCAGCATGGTGCGGACAAAATTAAGAAGGGTGCGGTTTTTCCGTTCAGCAACGCCGTTTTGTTGAAGCGTGTGTGGAACAGTGAGTTGACGCTGGATGTCAAACTCAGTGCAATATGCTTCAAATTTTGTGGATAGATACTCATCACCATTGTAAGAGCGTAGTGTTTTCAGCTTGTGACCAGTTTGCCAAAAGCTTGAGAGTAATCACTCTTGTAATGGAGTAGCCGAACAACGGTGTGACGAGAGTAATCGTCAATGAAGGTTAAAAAATATTCATAGCCAGAATATGTGCAAGGAAAAATACGGCCGCTTATGTCTGAATGTACCAACTCAAGAGGTTCTATTGCCCGGATGGTTGCTACACGTGAGATTTTAGTGCGTGGTTGCTTGCCGTGCTGACATGCTGGGCAGATCTGTTCTCTCACTTCTCGCAGGTTAAGACCAGTGACAGAATTCTCACGTCTAAGCTGGTCTAAGCGCTATGAGCTAATGTGGCCTAGGCGACGATGTCATAGTGTAGTGTTATTGCTAGTGACTGCTGTGTTTGCTGCACGGTAGAGAAGTGGAGGAACGAGAGCAAGCGAGAATGTGGAGTCTAGACACGTGTCGTGGCGTGAAACGGTGGACTGGATGGTGATAACTGACCCATCGTTGACGGAAGAGAAAAGATTATCATTGTGAAAGGGACCCGATCCACTGTCAGTGGGGACGCGATCTGCCCAGGTGACGAGCTGGGAAGTGTCCTCCGCAGGGAGCCCCTGCTCACTATTTGTGGAGCCGCCTCATGCATAAGAGCGCGGTCTGCCCAAGTGGCAGGTGGCTTTGTGTCCCTTGGGGGCTTGTGACCACGCCTGACGGCACGTGGGGATTATTATCCTCACGCCCTGAAGCCGAGCGAGTGTCCGCCGGGGGCTGTGATCTCGTGTGGGCGGACGTGCCCTCCTCGAGGTTATGCCAGGCGTGGGGGTTATTATCCCCACGTCCCAAAGACTAGGGAGTGCCCGTGGGGGGATGTGCCTCCCGCGAGACTCTTCCGTGCGTGGGGGTGATTGCTCCCACGTCTCGACGGTTGGTGAATTCCTGTTGGAGGACGCGATCCTACATGGGGGTCCGTGCCGCTTGAGGATCCATGGTCCCAAGAGGGTCTCGATTTGCGATCGAGGGCCTTCTTGCACCATGGAATCCTTGGCTCGCGTCTCCGCGAGTCATGTGATGTCTCTTGGGTGCGTGTGCCCTCTCGCGAGGTGGGAGGGCACACGCGTCAGCTATCTGGTGACGGTTGCGTGTAAGATTCTGGGATTTCAGGTTCCAAGGGGAGGGAGATTGCGCAGATCAGGAATTTGACCTTCATTGTACATTTCCGCTCCTTGGGGATTGCAAAATTATGTTGAGTGCGTAAGGAGTGCAAATAAGAGTGCTTGGCTGGTGAATAAGTAATTGCGTGGTTGGGAGGATAAATTCCACGTTTTTTGTGTCTAACACGCATTCGTGATCTAGGACACTGGCAAGGTGGTAAGGTGTCTCGGTCACGCGTGACGGTGTGTAATGATGCAGTCTGCTTAGTTACCGACACAGAATTCCCAAGAAAATACAGATCATTTGATAATGGACAGAGCATAAAATGCGAGAGTATTTATCTTCAAGGTAGCAAATGCCATTTCCAATTAAGCACCAACCTCCTTTGGAGTCAAATTGACATGCCGAGAAGAGGTTCTTGTGCAATGCAGTCACATGTAGTACTTTGCAAATCAGGTACCTTCTCTCTATTCAACAGCTTGATTTCGACAGTTCTGGCGCCTTCGATGTACATTGTAGTGTTGTCTCCCAATAAAATTTTATCGTTTTGACGACGCTCTTCTGAGTATGGAGTGTATGTAATGAATTGACGTCGGTCGTGGGTCATGTGGTGTGTTGCTCTGGTGTCCACATACCACATGCTGTCTATCTGTGATATCGTACTTAGTCTAGTGGATTTGATTGTCATGAGGACTCTGCGTGCATTGTTCTGTTGGTTGTTGTGCAATTTAGGACGGTTTCTTTGATTTTGTCCTCGACCTTGTTGTCTGTTACCACTGTGCTGCTGCTGATTACTGCTGCTTGTTCGGTTGAGACACTCATTAAAAAAATGTCCGATTGAGTCACAACTGAAACATTTAGCGCTATCAATTTGAAGTCGACGGCGAGGTTGACTCCAACTGCCTTGGTTGCTACTTCATCCTCGTCCTTGCTGTCGGTGTCCAACGAACAAGGCAGTAGAAGGTTCGACAGACGTCTTCGAGACATGAGCTCCTCCTCGATTAAGAACGAGATCAGATCTTGTAGAGACATGTTCGAGTTCGTGCGCATTGCGTGCAAGAAGGTTTGGTAGTTAGGTGGTATGCTGCCCATCAGTGTGAGGATTTGTTCCTGTGCGTCAACTATAACACCGGCAGATGCGAGTTGCTGCACGAGGGCCTTAAAGTTGTTAATGTGGGTCATGACTGAATCGTTCGGCTTCATTCTGAGAAGCCTGAACTTTTCTCTCATGTGCATGCGGGTGACAAGATCTTGACCAGCAAAGTTTGCGGTCAGAGTTGTCCATGCGTCATTTGTTGTTGTGCAAGCGAGTATGTGACCGGCAACTAAGTTTGCACAGCACTCGTTGATTGCAGTTAAGGCGTTCTTGTTCTTCTTGTCTCATTCTGCAATGCTGCCCGGTCCAGTAGCTGGTGTTGCTGTTCCGCCGGGCTTGTTGCTCCAAGTCATGAGATTGTGTCATCCACCACGCTGAGTACTTCTTCCGAATCGAGTCGGACAGTTATTTTATGCTTCCAAAAGGTGAAGAAAGTGCCATCGAATACCACCCATCCTTTCGTGTTGTGAAGTCATTCTGCGCAGTCTTGATCGCGGGAACTGAACTGGTCCTTTTTCATGCTGCGCTGGTCTGTGCGGGGAGCGTCCTCCACGCAACGATCAAGGCATCCTTTGAATCGCTCTGGTTTCTAATGTCTAAGACTTAGAGTGAATCTATGTTATCTTAATAGATCATCTAACAACACGGGCTCTGATACCATGTAGGAAACTAAGGTAATTTACTCTAAGACTCTTAACTGGAAGGTATACACAAAATATGTGTGAGAGAGGAAACGAGAGATAGCTGAATAATGAATAATGATGAGAGGACCAAGTGGGTCCTCTTGATATACAAAGGGAAAGAGTAAAGGGTCGAGGAGTGTCATCCCTTTGTGCCCTTTCACAATATCCACTTAAGGATAGTTACTGTTCACACATTATTCTATCACTAAGTACATAATGATGGTATGCACAAGTGAGAGATAACTTTGGAAGCGATGATTACACTCGTACACTACATAATAATCTCCCGTTTAACCAAAGACGAGTCTCTTTTTTCCTTGTATGGTTTGATGGGGTCTTTTCATCACTTGGCTATTCATTGTGTCGCGTTCTCATCTAGCTACACTTGTTTGGACAGCTGGAATAGTGAGACTGAAACTATTTCTACGTCCAGTACGAGACTGTTGTCATTGTGGTAGTCCGTGTGCTCCTTCCATGCGCGAAGAGAACTGACCAAAGACACAAAACTGCAGATAAGAGCCGTTGGAACTTGGCAGGGATCCCCACTCAGTCAATTTAGGTCCAGGATTCAAGGACTCCAGGATCCAAGCCTGCGATCGCTCCCACAAGCACCGTCGGTTTCGGTCAAAGGATCGACGATCGGGGGATTGACGGGCACGGCACGCAGAGAGCTGCTAAGAACCGTAAGATAAAAAAGTTCTAAATGTAAGATCCGTTAACATTCCTGATCCTCAACGAATGAAATCATGAGGACCATCGTTCTGACTGGATTCATATGTGAAGGTTGACAACAAGTTTCATCATTTCATCACTTGGAGATCAGTGCTTGCCAAAGTGAAGAAAGAAGATTCTTTAACTGGAAGAACACTAACCTCCGTAGTTTATCCAATATAACTTTGTATAGAACTGTTCATTGCTCACGAGTAACTGTTTGAGTTGACAGTACCGTTTTTTCTCAAAATTCTTATTACTGGTTCTGAAACCTGAATATAAACGTCCTTACTACCAAAAGAAGTAAGAAGTAACTTTAAAATGCTTGAGGCATTTTTCTACTGGTGCTTCTGGAAAATGCTCGCAGAAAACACCCATGGCCTCTTGCCAAAGAGATAAGCAACCAAACTGGATAGTTTGAGTGACTTTTCCTTTTTAGAGTTGTTATTATGGAGTCATAATCTATATAATATTTTAATATAAATATTATATAGATTGGTCTCATGGTCTGTTGTGTCATGGAAAAACCTGAGCGGAACCCTTTGTCGAAGGAACAGCTCAATAACATGAATCTAGGGATATGTGAGGTACACTGATCGTCTTTCCTCGTCTCGGTAAGCCCTCACAGCTTCACCGTTTTCACTTTCCTGCCGCCCCTTACAGAGCGAAGTCACTCTGGAAACTTAAGAAATAAAACAGCAAACCGGTACGTCCGTTCAGTTATGGACATATAATCGTACAGTCCATTTTTCTGAAGGTGCGTTTCCTTTATAGCCGGTACATATGCTGCACCTATGGCATCAGTAGGTGACCATTCATTGTATTCATACGAGGATTGTCCATCCGACTTAGTTAGATTAAGCCAAGCCAAAAGCTTCTGTCTTAAGTGTTATATATATATTGAAATTGTTGAATATATAGATTAGAATTGTTGATTCGGACCCATTAGGGCACTCCATGTGAAAAGTTTGAAGATGGTTCAACACAATGCCAAAACTTAGTAAATAAATAATTTGAACAACGGAGTCAATTTTTGTGTAATGCCATCTCACATATAGAATCTATACTGATTCCCTTTCTCAAAATGTTGTGAGCAGCAAGGTACTCTGACAAAACAAATTTAGTGAGAACTAACCACATTTTAATTTCAGTTAAGAACTTTTGCTTTGATAAATTCTGAGGATTTCCTTGAATGGTTTCTTTAACTAGATAGATGAGTTTATTTATTTGATACTTCATTATGTGTATGATAAGAGACAAGTAAAACTATGAATAATTAATGATATGTTTCATCCCTGTGTAGAAGTAGAGAAAAAGAATATGACTTTTTCATGAAAAGAGAATATAGTATCTTTGTCATAGAACCATTTGTACATTTTGCAAATAAACTAATGAAATATATGAAAATATAAATACTCCCGTATTTATTTGAAAGCCAGTGAAAAGCGACGAATTGGATACCAAACGCATGGAAAGAGCCCATCAACTTGAACAAGTGCAAGTGAAGAGCTCAAATTTGAGTTTATACACGCTAAATTTCATTCAAAAGCATTAAATTTCAACATACAAAAACTTGGATAAACGGTTCAGTTTCTTGATTATTTGAAAGTAAACTCGCAAAAGAGGTTAGTTCGTTACTAGAATGCTCATAGAGGAATCGAGTTCAAATTTTTCTTAGACTATATTGTTCTAAAGTTTCAATTTTTTCTGATTATTTTTAACTTCCATCGTATCCAAAGCAAAAGCGTAATAAAACAAAGTTTGAATTAAAGTGAAAAATTTAGAACCTAAATGTTTTTAAAATTTAATGTTCAAATCAAAACTCTTCTAATAGTTTGAAGACCAGCATAAAATCATAGTAACCTAGATTAAACTAACCAACGCAACTAGTGTGTTGTTTTAATCCTCCATGTGGTCAAGGTATCATTCTGGCCACTGGCTGTAGTTGACCTAAGCACTCCAGTTTCAAACGGGTAATGAATCTATTTAAAATCGAGCAACTATGCCAAAATTTACTATCCTGTGTTAGACTGGACCGGGGCGGATTCTTTGGCTTTTGGTATTTTTACCGGCCGTCTGCATAGCTTCAACTTGCTGTCATTCATCGGAGACTCAAAGACTCACGAGCGAACTACTGCTAAGAGTGGTGTAATCGATTTCATGTAAGAGCGCAAAAGTTCGACAAAGGATTGTAAGAGAGTCATTCACTCCTCTCCTCTTAGCAGAAATCCATATGTCTCGAATGTCCGGCTTTGTCAAGGAGTGTAGATTCAAAAGTTTTGAACGATATGCAATAGATTACTTTTACTAACATAGATTTCTATTGCATTTACAAACATCGATTGATCTCGAGAAGTGATAAGTAAAATGATTGAACCAGTAAAATGTTTTATGGAAGTTGTGAAAATCTCTTACAACCAACGGTGGAATAGTCTAGTAAACTAGATTTAGCTTTTCCTAGCAATTTACTTGATCGCAATCCTCTAAAGATCGTTCTACTTGATCACACCTTCATTGGTAACCGCAGGTTAAATAGGTCAAAATGTGATTTCAATGTGAATCATTCATGTGAACAACAGATCACCGTTAGTATGACTCGTGAGAGTTTTCGTGTGGAAAGTTTGGTTAGAAGTGTCTATGCACTCTCTTACTTGTTCTATGTTTAGCAGAAGCAGGAAGTCTACTCCCTCGAGCAGCAGGTTTACATGAGTAAGCTACCTTTGGGTAATGGTTTAGTATCTTAAAGCACACCATCGATGGATAAGATATTCACGACGTAACACTTGTGGTCAAAGGTTTATTCTTATGTTGTCTGATAGAATTTTTCCAAATGTGATGTCTTTTCATGACAATAAACTTGATAAACCTACTATTGTCAGTCAAGGTTGCATTAATCAAACCCTAAATCCAACAAAAGTATCAAGGGTGCGGTAAAGTAAATTTCTGTGCTTTTCATCAGCCGTTAGAGAATAAGAACATCATGTACATGGTCCAAGTACATAATCATGGTATGAACAAGTGAGAGATAACTTTGGAAGCAATGGCTACACTTTTACATTACACAATAATCTCCCGTTTAACCAAAGACGGGTCCCTCTTTCCCTTGTAGGTTTGATGAGGTCTTCCCATCACTTGGCTATTCATTGTATCGTGTTCTCGTATAGCTACACTTCCTCAGACAGCTGGAATAGTAAGACTGAACCCATTCCTACGTTCAGTCCAATACGAGACTATGTCGTAGTGGCAGTCTGCGTGACTCCTTCCATGTGGAAAGAGAACTGACCAAAGACACAGAACTGTAGATAAGAGCCGTTGGAACTTGACAGGGATCCCCCACTCAGTTGATTTAGGTCCAGAATTCCAGGATTCCAAGGTCTAAGCCCGCGATCACCTCCGCGTGCATCACTGGCGTCAACGGTCAGCAAAGGGTCAACGACTGGGGGATTAACGAGCTCGACAAACAGAGAGCTGCTAAGAATCGCAAGATAAAAGAATTCTAAAAGATTTTGTAAGATCCATTGACATTTCTAAGCCTCCACGAATGAAATCATGAGGACAATCATTCTGGCTGGATTCATATGTGAAGGTTGACAACAAGTTTCATCATTTCATCACTTTGAAATTAGTGCTTGCCAAAGTGAAAAAAAAAGATTCTTTAACGAGAAGAACCCTAACCTCCGTAGTTTATCAAATATAACTTTGTATAGAATTGCTCAGTGTTCACGAGTAACCATTTGAGTTGATAGTACCGTTTCTTCTCAAAATTCTTGTTAATGTTTCTGAAACCTGAATATAAATGTCCTTACTACCAAAAGGAGTAAGAAGCAACTTAAAAATGCTTGAGGAATTTTTCTACTGGTGCTTCTGGAAAATGCTCGCAGAAAACACCCACGGCCTCTTGTCATAGTCGTTATGCAACCAAACTGTATAGTTTGAGTGATTTTTTCTTTTTAGAGTAGTTATGATGGAGTCAAAATCTATATAATATTTTAATCTAAATATAAATATAATAAGTATGTTTATGAGATCGTGAGATTACCTTTTGTAATCTTATGATCTGATGCATAAACTCACGCTCTCCTCAGATCCAGAAAATCTGGAAGTTAAAAGAATAAAATATCTCAGTGCTTAATGTATAAATATTTAAACCATATTTGTGCATTACTCTATGTAATATCATCTAAGTCCAGCATTACGTCTGTTTCAGGTCTCTATGTCGACTGTGACTTTCAAATGAGATAATATTCTTAAGAGTGCATTACCCTATACATGACCGTCTCTCGTGCAGTAAAAATATCTAACAAAGATTTTGACACTCTATATTAGATAATAGAGAGTGTTAAAGTTAAAAAGAGAAGATTCTTTAATGAGAAAAAGAATTATTTATCAAAGGATAACTTTGTATAGAACTTTGCATCTATGAAAGTTACCTTTGTGAATTGGCAGGACAATTTCGTGTCCAAATTTCTTGTGCTTCTGAAACTTGGAAGCACTCCCCTGAGTATTGGATTTCTCCACTGCCAAAACAGAATGAAAAGCAATTAAGAAACGTCCTTGCACTCTCGTCAGTCATCATTCTTCCATAATTAGTAAAGATTATAGCTTTGGACACCTCTAATGCAAAGGTTTTTACTCATTAGAATCTCTACAATGCGGAAATTTACTTATCTAAAAGCATCTCCATCACGGGTCTTTAAACGCTCCTCTAACCAGTTAGGGAACGAGTTACGGGAACCTTCCCACCATTGATCTTTAAACTAGTCTTTAATTTACAGAATTCTGTAAAAGTTATCCCATTTTCTTAATTTAGAGAATGCAATAAAAATCCTTTAATCCTATATCAAATCATTTGAGGGACAACTTTTAGTAACTTTTGAAAAGGTTTGAGTTTCTTATATTCTTTAGAGATTTATTTAAAGAGTGCGTTGAGGAAATTCCTCCCTTAGAGATTCTAAGATCTTTCACTCTTCATCTGTCAAATAGAGATAAGAAGGTCTTTATCTCTATAGAGGTGAAGATGCTTGAACACTTTGTTTATGAAAGTATTCCTAGTAGTTTGTACTGTAAGGACTTATCATATGACCTTTTAAACTGGTCGAGATTGGATTCTGTAACCTACAGCTTAGCATTACAAAATCTCTGAACCCAAGAGACGCTCGACAAGTAAACTGTATCAGTCTAAGACGTTCTAGTTCTACTCCGGAGAATTTTAACGATGAATGTATCATTGAAAACCTCTTTAATACACTTATTCTGGATAAATGCTTGAACATGTCTATGAAGTGTTATCTTCCGTTGACCAGTTGTATAATTGGAGATGGTCATACAACTGGTCTTGTGGATGTGAACAAAATAATATATTGTCATGTCAGCAAAACAAGTGTAATTAGTACAATTAGTACCATGCAGAAGATGAAACCTTGTTATCAAACAAAATCAGATATATTGTATTGCCAGCATGGCAAGTGACAGGTGACAGTAAGAAGCAAACATTTTGAAATTTCTCTTGGATGGATGGATATACACATCATCTGCTCTTCTCTTGCCAGTGATCATGGACTTGGTATAACAAGTCACAAGCCTCTTGGAACAAGAAAGTATAAAATAATCTATTCGACAGTTATCTGCAAATAAACCATCTAAGCCTTAGTCTCTTT
The DNA here is from genome assembly GCA_036924285.1 of Asterella californica. Lineage (NCBI taxonomy): Eukaryota > Viridiplantae > Streptophyta > Marchantiopsida > Marchantiales > Aytoniaceae > Asterella > Asterella californica. The sequence continues at coordinate 6,326,685 of JAYKYS010000003.1, forward strand.
TTGCATCTACTCGTGGTTTATTTCTGATAGACAGTCGGTCTTTTCTCTCTACGTCATTGTCTAGGTTTGAAAAATTGATAGATCACTGTCTAAACTTATTTTAGATTCGAGTTGTTAATATATCACTGCTGAGGCTGGAGAAGATACGAACCTGTTTTATTGCTAATCGATACGTTAATATTCAAAAAATACTTACATGGTTGTCATGAACCCATGGAAGGTAATGGTTTATATGATAAACCACTCCCTCCAGAGGTTTATGTACTACTTAAATGATTTTATAGGAATATAAAGATTCTTTTTAGAATTATTTTAGAATAGTTTTATAATACATCATCTGCAGTGGATTATTAGACAAGATATATGATAAACCTTGATTGGTGATAAGTCATGACCTACATGTTAATGTGATAAACTATGAACTTTAAATAGTATTTCTAGAAACGCAGTTCAATGGTTAGATCTTCTCTTAAAACAATCAAGAATTTATATATTTTTTCATCCTTTCCACTAGGAAAACAACTGTCATAATCATGCATCCTAAACATTCCGTTATTCTCGTTCAATCCCAGAGAATGGTTTAGGACTAAAACTCACTCCTTCTCGTGACTTATGCTATGCATACTCTGTGCCTACGTCAAATCAAACTGAATAGAGTGGACCAAGACTTGGTTTGTAGCTTGAATGCATATGGACTTGTGAATATTTGAACTCTGTGTTATGTAGAAATGGGACGTTCGCTAGTGTTCATTTATTATGACACCTACTATAAGTATATGTTGTTTTAAGTATATGCACTGATCTAGTATTTTGTAGCAAACGCTAGAGTCATATTTCACATTACTCGTCGTACCAAGCTCCACTCTATATAACACAATTCTTGTACACTTTGGTGGTCAATTCCTTCATGGAGTTTGGACTCATTTTCTTCTGGGAATCTGGATCTAAAAATTTGAATGTATTTGATCTTTAATCGATCAACTTTTTGAACATTCCAGTATATTTAAACAACATAATGAAAGTCAAATTTAGACAACATAATGAGAGTCAAATTTCTTCTCTGTGTTGAGTACGACATTTCGTTAAGTAAACCCTATGAGAAAAGAATACTAGATTAGAAATGAATTTGAAAAGAAAAAAAATTTAAAAGAAGATTGTTGAAACATAAACAAGAAGCCTCGTTTGCAGTGGAATTGTCGATCTGTACGTTAGAGATTTAACTCAATCTAAATTCTTTCTATCTCTTCTTTCTTAACTATATAATAAAATGACAAAATACACCACACACAACAATATTCTCTTTGCTTTTCGGTGTAACCATCGATGTATAATTATTCTAACGCACATTAAACACCAAGCTTGCTAATTATTCAAAGTAAATTTAAATATAACATGAAAAATAGAGTGGTCAAAAGATTCTTAGAAGTTCTTGTTCTTAGAGTTTTCCACAAAGAGTGTTTGCAATTCATGCCAAAAGTGATTTCGGTTAATTTTCAAATTTTCATCATTCTTCTTCGGTCTTACACATTCAAACAGAATGAAAGACATATTACTATCGTGAATTAAGAATCTTGAAAAGTATTCCCACTTCGAATTCCTAATACTTTTCGTCTTTTAAACTCCTTAATATGAAGGCATCTCAAACCCCAACCCCATATAAACACGAAATTAAAGGTTGAACCCATACGCTGTAGTTGTTAGATGATATTAGAGCAAGCACAAAGTGGACAAAGTCCGACTAGAAAGTTTCGAACCGCTGTGAATAGAAGAAACTCACATCACTTTAGGAATTTCTACGAGTGAATCCTTGAGTAGAGTGAGATTAGTCATGAAAAATACTCATAAAATCATGTACAGAGACGACGAGAATGTTTCACGACAGAACTTTGAAATGCTACACTTCTCGATAAGCTGATGGAGAAAAGCTTCATTTGTACCGTACTGGATCTTTCGGACTTCACATGCGCTTGGTCTTATTTGTGCAATGAGCACCGCAAATAAACTACGGAAGGTGGGTTGATTCTTTTCGATTCGAGTCACGTTAATGGGCTTCGTCTGTTAAACGTAGTCAGATTTGGGTCTATGAAATCTTCATCATGAAAGACTACTTACTATCTCACGAGTGCTGTTCCGACAGTTCCTCGTCTCGAATACCTTGACACTCGATGTCATTGGTCTGAAGAGAGATTTCTTTCACAAGGCTATCCTATTCAGGGTATTGGTTGAAAGTACTGGACTGTCATGAACCCATATCCCATATCCATATACCCGAGAGCTAATCCAATATCACCTACGCGAAGTTAAAGGGTCTTCCGGTCTGCAGTTGTTATTAGATTACCTTTGAGTTTTGCGTAGGACCCCTGAAATTTAATTCCAATTTTAGTGATAAGCATTAGTTAGAGAAGATCATAAACGGCAGTAAACTGCAGGACTAGCTCTGTTTGCCACTTCACTCTTGAACTCACAGGCTGAATTAAAGAAGTTAGCTACCTTCTTCTACGTTTTTTTAGCAGCCATCCATGATATATCTGGCTTCACCCTCACATTGCCACGAAGAACAAGATCATGATAACGAACGGAGTAACAAAGTATGATATCTCTGCTTTGATGCCCCGGACAATCTTTACATTAGTCACAAAGAATACATGCAGAAAACAGAAGTGTCCTTATGCATCACAACAAACGACAAGGCATGTACGTTGGAAATGACCTACATCATTTTCAGGAGAACCAAGTTTCTTGGAGTAAAGAGCTTTGCAAACTGAACTTGAACTGCGAAATAAGTAGTAAGAGGATTCGACATGTCTCTTTGCAGAGATGCTCAAAGACGTATAACTAACGTTCAGAAAACTTGTGTACTAAAACTGCTATAAAAGCAGAACGAACATGGACTACATCAAATGTATGCAGCTAGACGTCAGTTCCCCATGGTCTAAATTGTTCTGTTGTAGGATGAAACTCGTACCTCAGTCTCGTCCATGGTGATACATTTGTTCTCCAGCTCCTCGAATAGTTCAATCTAGCAAGTGGTTGTACATATTGGATAGTGTGATATTACTTCTACTGGCTGATTCTAGCAACGATTAAAACTTCTGCTGGTAGCAAGGTTGCTTTCTATATAATACCAGTTCATAACGTGCTCCACAAAGTCTTACTGTATAGGTTGGAACGATACTTTGTATACATCTTCTGTAATAAACTAAAACTTTAATAGTGTTAAAAAACTAAATAATTGCAGTTTATTTTCACTGATCCTAATGGCTACTCAGACTCTTCGGATGGGTGCACTTTTACCCACCGCTTCCATTTCTAAACTTCACCTTCTTCTCTTTTAGCTCATGCCCATCATCTACTTCAACCTCCGTAAGATTTTACACGCCTTCAGCGAACTCTAGCAGATCACAACCTCTTATATGCATGTGTTCCAACCACTTAAATTTTCAAATGTCTTTGGGCCTCCCTCAAGCTTTCTACACGAAAGTATATCTAAATGTTTCAACTTCCCTAAGTTTCCAAATGTCTCTGGCAATTCCAGTACATAACATTCGCTAATCTTCAAATGCTCCAACCTACTCAAGTTTCCAAATGTCTCCGGCAATCTTTTCAGTACATGACACGCGCAAATCTCCAAATGTTCCAACCTACTCAAGTTTCCAAATGTCTCCGGCAATCTTTCCAATACATAACACCAGTTAATCTCCAAATGCTTCAACCTACTCAAGTTTCCAAATGTCTCCGGCAATCTTTCCAGTACATAACCCCAGTTAATCTCCAAATGCTCCAACCTACTCAAGTTTCCAAATGTCTCCGGCAATCTTTCCAATACAGGACACCAGTGAATCTTCAAATGCTCCAACTTACTCAAGTTTCCAAATGTCTCCGGTAATCTTCCCAATACAGGACATCCATTAATCTCCAAATGCTCCAACCTACTCAAGTTTCCAAATGTCTCCGGCAATCTTTCCAGTACAGGACACGCACAAATCTCCAAATGCTCCAACCTACTCAAGTTTCCGAATGTCTCCGATAGTCTTTCCAATACGTGACACCCATTAATCTCCAAATACTTCAACCTACTCAAGTTTCCAAATGTCTCTGGTAATTTTTGTAGTACACGACACCCGTGAATCTCCAAATGCTCCAATCTACTCAAGTTTCCAAATGTCTCCGGTAATCTTTCCAGTACACGACACTGCTTAATCTCCAAATGCTTCAACCTACTCAAGTTTCCGAATGTCTCCGGTAATCTTTCCAATACATCACATCCGTTAATCTCCAATACATCACCGTTCATCTCCAACACATCACATTCGTTAATCTCCAAATGCTCCAAATGCTCCAACCTACTCAAGTTTCCAAATGTCTCCAGCAACCTTTCCAGTACACGAGATCGAGTAATCTCCAGATGCTCCAACCTACTCAAGTTTTCAAATGTCTCCGGTAACCATTTCAGTACATAACACTGGTTAATCTCCAAATGTTCCAACCTACTCAAGTCTCCGAATGTATGTGATAGACGAACCAACCCTGGAAATGTTATAATCAATCGCTCTAAGCTGGACAAATATCCACATGCTTGTGACGAAAGGATGTCTAGGGAACAATCATCTTCTCTGAATAGTGTCAAAACAACCAACGACTTGCAAAATGAAGCTTCCAAAGCAAGTTTGAGATTTGCATTGGAACCCACCCACCGAAGCAGAACTAGACCGCTAGGAAGAGAAAAACCTCCAGTAATATGACATCTCTTGCACAAAACTAGACCGCTAGGAAGAGAAAAACCTCCAGTAATCTTACATCTCTCGCACGAAAAAAACGGCCTCAAGGTCAAACTCAAATAACGTAATCCTTTGAGCTGTGAGAAGAATTTCTGCAATTTACACAGACTCTTGTCCAACTGTCCGATATCGCTATCTCCAGTAGAACCATGAGAAAGATAAGAAATATCCGCACTGAGTGCAACGACTTTCTCCGGATGAATGAGGTTTTCTCCCTTCATGCAAAAAGACCACAAGAACATAAATAAGTTAAGACTGCATATCAATATTATAAGACCATATATACTATTGAGTTCTTTTGACTCAAAGAAGAGCCTTTTTGTTGCGAACTTTATTTAATTTAATGAGTTTGTATAACAAAAACCATACATACTCTAAACCCGAGAAACTATTTCACGAATGCCCTCCATTTCATCTATCGGGAGAGGAAATAAGACAATCAGATCAAGCAAAATTGTACATGTATACGTATCATCAAGAAAAGGATGAGTCCTAAGTGCAAACACTTACCCATTGATCGTCAATCAACGAAACATATCGACTAGACATTTTTGCAATCCTCTGGCCCATTCTCCTCAGATGTTCATGCATATGTATACGCATACAGATTTTGACCTTCCGACGATCACCTCCATGGTCTGTCGTCCATTGTTTACGATAAGTCCTCGCAATCACATACCTGGTTCCAGAGTTCCTGTTTGTGGACAAGAACATCTTTTCTTCTAGAACCTGTTCTTCTTGAACCAGAGACCTGTCCACCAGTGTCTTCCATCCTGTGCGCGGATATCTGTACATTGAAGACCATGCACTTCTAATTTCTTCGAAATCAAAAGGAGGATTTTCAACGAGCAAAAGAGAGGCAATATCGAGAAACATATGCTTTTCCGGATCTCCCAAAGCATCATAGCTCAGTTGCAATTTCCTCCACACTCTCTCTTCCAGATCTAAGTTGGGAATTTCTTCTACATTTCTCACTGCATCGAGAACCTCATTCCAAATCTTGTCATCCGTTATCGTTCCAAGATATTTTCCAAGGACCACCAAAGTGAGCGGCAAACCTGCACATCCTTTCACTACGTCCTCCATAATGTGCTTCAAACGTTCCGGAGGATCCTTTCCAGCAGCAAATGCGTGCGTGATAAACAACTCTCTTGCAAATTCGTATCTCAAAAATGGAACATCACATATGTAGATCCGATCTACACCAAAGTATCCCCGAACTCCAGCATTACGACTGGTTATTATGAATCGACTTTCTTTCGAGCCGTTGTCATCTGCTATCTCTTGTAGAAGCTCTGCATGTTCGAATGTCTCAATATCATCGAACACAACCAGTAACTTTTTGCTAGTGACTTCCGCCCACATATCTGCCATGGTCCCTCCTGGCACAGACTGGCCATGGCGACGCATGTTCTTCCAAACCTTCTCCTTGATCTCTTCCTTGTTTCCCTGGATCAGCTTCACTTCACTCACGAAACAAGTGTACTCAAATGTGGCAGACAGGGTGTTGAACGCTACCCTTGCCATGGTCGTTTTACCAACACCTCCCATGCCACAAAACCCCAGGAAAGTATGTTTCTTCAAGTGGTTCTGAACTTCAGTCTGAAGAGATTCTACCCCCACCACGTTCAGGACAACCTTTGGCTGTACAAAAATATAGAGAGAGAATCCGATTCAGTGAATGCATATGGCAGTCCATCTAATTTACCGATGAGCATATCAGAGATTCTGAAATTCTGAAATTAACTATGACTCTGTAACTATTTCTCAAATCAAGCAGCGAAGAACTGAAAACAAAATTAAGCAAAATTAGATTCAAATTTCACTTTTACAAAATACTTTGGGCAGTGCATAATACCTGACGACTCTTCTCAACATATACGGTATTGATGAGATCAACGAGGTGTAGGTATCTATTGCTCGTTCTGCTTACAGGTCTACAGATAGAGAAGTGATCAGATTCATCTGTCAGATAGTTATCACCGAATCGCGAAGATGCCTCCGGCACCAGAGGGTCGCGTTGTCCTTCCATCGCCTGCATAGAAGCAATAAAAAGACGCACAATTTACTCAAATTACGGTCATGTATTCTATCCCTTCTCTTGCAAACTATTAGCCAAAGGGTGCTCATGCCACATAACTCCAAAATCTCTGAGAAAGAGATCTGTATCTTTGTGATGTTAATCCCAACCAAAAGCGTGGTTCGACAACTTCTATTAGTTTGCAAAATATCGGGCAATAAGATAATATAGCATGATTTAGATATAGATTGCCGCAGACTGAATTCTCGTCCTTTCAAACTCAATTCATGTTGACAAAATGTATAGACATGACAGCTCCAGTCTAAACATTGGATTTTATAATTTCAGGTCAGGCAGCATGTAGTCACTGACACGAGTACCTAATTGAACTATTACCTATATCAGTGAGATCATAACATTCCAGGATAGACGCGAACTAACTAAAAGTCATGTAACTTACATGTAACTCTCCGAGTCCATAAATTCGCCACTTGTACTCTCGCCACCTTTGCTCAAATTGTTCGTGAAGTCTCGCAGCATCTTTGCCAAGTAGTTCCACGAATGCCAGCAGAGTTTTATTTGCTGGCATGCTACTCATCACAGAACCTTTGAGCACAACTGCGTTATTCATCTCCAGTCCACGGTGTGGTGTTCCGTAGAAAAATATTCCCCGAATGCTTTTTAGAAACATGCCAATATCTTGCCCATTTGCAGATCTTTCTTCGCTCTGGGAAGCATGGATGCACAACTGCTTTATAACAAGGCCACCGAAGCTATGACCCACGAGAACTATTGGACAATGTTCTATCTCCTTATTTTTGCGAACCCACAAAATCTCTCCCAACAAGTTTTCACCGATCAGGTACATATCCATCATTCCTTCCGTGCCAGTAGTTCGTATGAAAGCATCATACGATACCGATAAAATTCGCGCTCCAGGATATTTCTCCGGAAGCCACGTTTGTGGCCAGACTTCTTGCGATTCACCTCCTCTTGTCCAAGTCGAAAGATATGCATCAGAGTTGTGCTCAAACTGAAGCCCATGAAAGAAAATGATATCGATGCTTATGATAGCTGGTAGAGCTGGTTCGAACAGCTTGAAGAGAGAATCGCTTATCTGAACATGTGTGCAAATTTCACAGTCACAAAGACTTTCTCAACAGATTACCGGAATACGTGAAAATGCACTGAGATGAAACATCCAGCAATAATACGCACAACTCAAGACCACCGTATATCCGTGCAATTGATAAGAACTGAAGAGACGTAATAAGCATTACAACAGGAGACTAACTATGAGAATGAAGTGGAGTAAGTATGCTTCTCTAATCAAAACGAGTAATACCCAGTTACATCCAGATTGTTGCAAGCGGTGGGATCACAACCTTTTGAGGAGAATTCGAAATACTGCTTGAAGCTTCATCGATCCTCGGCTTCTTCAACTTGGCCATGAAGTAGCTACTCTCGCCTCGTTAGATAGCCCTGATTGTTCTTCACGGCTAGCACTATTAATATACTTCCAAAGAAAACTTATACTGTACCACTATAAGTGGCGTACACAACGTCTAGATCTTGACAGTGTACCAAGAACTTATTCAGGAGACGGGCTGTGGAGGAAATTAAATCGAGCGTTCAATCTACTGGGTTGTGATCATGACCCTCCTTAAGAAATGGGCATCAGATGACGATCGATCAATCTACGACGAGGACACTTACTATTACTCGTTGGTACTTCCTCGGAAGCCCAGTTGGACTCCACGTTTGACCGGAGATGTCACCGATTATATCTGTTTATCTTTGTAGATTCACAGAGGTAGAGATTGAAGAGATCACAGCAACATCGCTCGCTCTTCTTCCTGGGCAGACTGTTACGAGTGTGAATGCTGGAACTGGAATGAGCACGCATACATGAGATTGATACAATCATCAAGAGCAAGACTTGAATGTACCAATCAACAGAAGGAGTTGGAACATGATGGATCGATATCCAAGCGCATGTCAAGAAAACATCAAGTAGACAGCAATTGCAAGACACTCAATGACACTAACACGTTCTAATCAGAACGTGTTCAGCACAGGGTTCTCTTACACGACTACCGAAAAGTTCTAGCGTTTATTAAAGCGAACAGACGATATCCAGGGCAGGCTAGTGGTATAGTGGTGATCATATTCAACTAAACTCTGACGTACGGAAAAGATACAACGTTAGAAGAGAATATGTCTTTCGAGCAGTGAGAAGAATAAGAGGCCTTGTTTATTGTTTATCGCCTGGATACCTACCTTCTGCAGCACTGGCAGGAGCTCTGCAGGCAGTCTTATATTAAACGTCATGCAATATGTCAGACGACGCCGGACTTCCGCGTATCGGCCCAAAAGGATCCTCCAAGCTGGGATTGGGGCCACGTTCAAGCTTGAATCATCGAATTTAGATGCAGACCATAGTGCGTCTGAATCGTAAGATCCGGAACATCACAGTACATTCGCATCAAGACAAGTCAGTTATCTCAGATACTTAAACTGTTAAGTAAGTGACTGGAAGGTACACACAAGCACAATCTCTGAATTTTAACTGTTATAATGTCATGAATCAATCAGTCCAGATAGTTCAATAAATCCAAGATTGTCTTTCTTTCATCCTTCTCTTCTCGAAGGCGCCGAAGGACAAACAACCATTACTGCCAGCGCTTGAGCGGGTTAAAACACGTACCAAAGAATGGTGAGAGTAGATATATATGAGCCCGGCGCGGGCTCCTAATCTGGCTATACTGAGATCTATCCTCATGAATCAATTCGACGGCCTAAACCTGCTGCGCTTCCCAGGATTTCACACGAGCTCGAACTTTGTCCGATGCTTGACTCTAATTTTGACGCCTTTCAGTGTAGTCGATCCAGTAACTTCGGATTGTCATCTTGTAGCTTCGTAGAGTCAAGAGTAGTGTTGGATTGTTTAGATTAAACACGCTCTAGATCTGTCCTGTCACTAGCAGAATGGTATAGCTGCAAGAAAAAGCTTAAGTACCTTTCCTTACCTGCTCTACTTCTGATTGGGACTGGTCTGCTGCGGCACGGGCGTTACTTCCAGGTGGCACAAGGAAACCACAAAGTCTCGTGGTATCTAAGTTGGACAGCCCCACAGCGAAAAAGAGGCCTAAAAGAAAAACCAAATAAAAAAAAATCTAAGTTGGACAGCATGCAGAAAGCAACCTACCCCATGGTGACAGAGTCGCAGCATGTGGGCCATGTAGCTTTAACCTGCTGAGGCGGGACCCGAGGACGGGCCGCTAATGACGGAAAGCATCACTTAGGCTGTAACTGCACCATGGAGCTTTTGACATAGTTTTTTGTCTAACATCCTTAGAGGCTAGATTCGGTAATAAGGGTGTCACTACACCATGCGAGTTTTTTGCAGCTGCCTCCTCTCCAGGCCCGGTCAGAAGATTAAGGAATAGTCTTTGCACACCCTGTTAATATTTGTTAAAATCAAAATATTTATCAATGTTTAACTGTTAATCCCCTGGAATGTGGAAGACCCGGACATAAACGATACCCTTACGATACGATAGAATATTTACCTTCAGAAGCACTGCAGTGCTTCTGAAGGTAAAAGTCCGAAAACGAACACTATTTATACATGAATTTACTTTGAGTTTAGTTTATTATCTAACTCTAGTGCGGTAAGGGTTAGGTAATAAATTAAATCCATGCATATTTTCCTCTTCCATAGAAAAATGGGTGAGGTGTAATATGCTAGCTGCACAATTTGAAAGCAAACGTACTGTCTACCATATCTCGCTTCCGGAGAAACATGCCAATTGTAGAACCAACTGGGACTTAGAGATATTTGGTTAATGTACTCTCCATATCAAATAGAGTAATTCTCGTTCGCTGAAGTCATCGTGGGCGATCACATGAATATCAAATTGAACGGTGAGGAGTACTTAATTACCCAGTTGAGCTGGAGGAGTCAATGATTGTTGATGATAGTCAGTCAGTAGTCCTAGACAATCAACAAGAGCATAAGATCGTTGTGAGTGCACCAAGCATGGCTAGAGAAGGATCGCATGATGAGTTGGAAGAGGAGCGGATTTTAGAGATCGATGATGAGCCACGTAGATGACAGCCATCCGGGGGTCGTCAGAAGATTGTGGAGTTTTGCAAGGTCTTCCGTGTGAAAAGTCCTCATTTGGAGTGTGTGTTGTATTGCACAACTCCTGTGATCACCGAATTGCAATAATGTTGGCAGTTGAAATTTGACTGCGATGTGGTCACACAACAATCTTTGTGACGAGAGAAATGGAGATTGATCGTGGATCACCGCATGTTTCACGTCGGTTTGGTTACTCAACTAGGTTGACTGAGTGCGAAGTGAGGAATCCCGGTAAGGTCGTTAGTCCAGTTAGGACAAGTTGGTGAGAGTGTCCACAAGGGGTATATTCGCAGGTAGGGCTTGAAGACCTCAGTTCTTCAAGTTGAGCCTTCAAGCTCCTGGCTATGGTGGGTAGTCTTGTGAGTGAGATCTGGATTCTCTGCGAGCATAGAGTGGATTTGACTCGACTGTAGTGATTGTCTACTGTCTGTTGGCATGATAGAGTGAGTACATACCTTGTTATCACTTGAAGAACTCAGATTGCGAGGTCTGGTTGAGGGATATCAGGTCATGGATTGCTGCCGGTGGTATCTTCGATTTGCGGGTGCGCGCATGGATGGAGTAGTTCATTTTGGGTGTTGTGATCGATCGTTGTGTGGATGGGCGTTGTCTGAACCTGTTCTCAGTTGATTTGGTGGTGAGGTAGTGCGGAAGCACTGCTGAAATTTGGCGGAATGTGTTGAAGTGATCTGTTTTCAGTTGAAGTGCGTATTTGGACGTGGCCAGACAAAATATTCGACAATGTCAGGTCGATATGGGCTCGTTGGAAGCGTGCTGGGAAGACGGTCCTAGTGCATGAAGTTACACGAAGTTTGGTCGAGCAGTTTGTGAGTTATGAGAAGTTGAAATTTCTGGTGACAAGTTTTGTGACGGATTTTAGGTCAGCCGAAGTGCGTCAGCGAGTGTCAGCTGGCGTGGGTCAACAATCTTTGGTTTTGAGGAGTGCAGTAGGTGCGCGTCGGGAAGACGATTCCAATGCACCAAAAATTTTTCGATTTGGTGAAGGGTCGACGAAGTTACAAGCCGAAGAAGGTCGCAAGTTGGTCAAAATCTGACGTAATCCCGTCTTCGAGTGTCAAATTGGCTGATTTTGACGGTTTGGAGTGCAATTTCGACCTCTGAGTTGCTGTTTCGGGTGTTTCCTCGTCGTACTCGTCCTTTTTGTGGTGTTTGGTTCGAGTTCTACTCTTCTCCAAGCGGAGCGGAGCGGAGAGTGAGCAGGAATGTCGAGTGTGTGTTAGGAGGCGTTGTCGGAGTGTGATCCGTCTACCTAGGAAAGCGCCGGGCTTCTGGCTGTGGTTGTTTACTCAAGAGGTTGGTTTTCAGGTCACAATAGGAGCTATAAACACTCACACAGGAGTGTAGGATCCTCTGATATGCTCAAAAAGCGAAATCTAGGTCTCACTAGTAGTAATAGGTTTAGACGATGAACTTTGGCACTCAAAGAGAGGAAAACTATGAAGGTTTAGACTTCTAAACTTCCCCTACATGTAAATGAGGTACCACTGAACACACACACGAAGTTTCAGCCTGAGATTGAATTCTAGCACGGAGATGTTGACAGAAAAGTTCTGAACAAGAGAATTATGACAATTTCTGGTACTTAGACAGCTATTCTGACATAGAACAGAGAATTGGCTCGATGAATTTCAAATCTTCTCACAGTATTTGAAGTCTACAGGATGCTGAACATCCCTGTGAAGTTGGGACTCCTGAATGTACACAGAACTCCAGATCTCCTCCTCTGAAGTCGCTGCTCTAGATTAAGAGCTTTTCAGACCCCCTTTGCTTCAGCGGCCGCCCTGAATTACTCAATCACTCAAATGATTCGAAACTTTTTGGACAGTCGTAGCCCTCCTGACATTGAACGCAACCACGAAGTTTTGAAGTGATTTTCTCAATTCTGCTGCAATTGGCACCGAAAACCCCAAAATGAACAAAAGTGACGCAGTTTTGGCACAATCCGAACTTCAATTGGGCATAACTCCTTGTTTATTGATCCAAATCGAGCAAAAATTTCACTGACAGTGCTTGGCACGACGAGCTCTCTCTTCCTGTGTTCTCCGATTTCGAAGATACCTCACCAATTGCTCGAACTCCACTCTAGAGCTCTGTTTCTAAACTTAGAGTTTTACAAAAGAAAAATGGACCAATGGGAGTTCATAGCTCCACTTGACTGTCCTTTTGTGCCTTAAACTACATGGTAACTTATCTACACTCATAGGCTACCACGTCAAGCCCCCTAGAGTGCCAGCGTATAACTTAAATTACCTAAAATGACACGTAGACTCTAAATTTAACTTAAATCAGCTAGAAAGCGTGCATGGGTGACAAGTAAGTACAACCCATGAGCTCAAACCCCTATCAGCATGGAAACCCTAAGTTATGTACATTAAACGTCATAGACAAGTAAGAAGTCACTTGCACAAGCGCACAAATGCTTGAACAAGATAACTAACATACTATCAGCCTACTAGGACTCAAAATAGTGTTAACACCGTATGCAAAGGTGTCAAACATATACATAAAGGACTAGAAGTAATATGAGCTAACTTCTAGAACTACTAAACCTAAGCGTCGGAGTAGAAATATAACATGTAGCCGCCAAGTAGTGCGATATCCACCCCCTCTGAACCTGCACATCCTCCGGTATGTGCCATCCAGATCAAGACTCTTCAGCTTCGGCTTCAAACTCATCTTCAACCTGCATTGAGTCTTCAGCTTCATCCTATGTAAACTCTGCAACGTTCCGATCCTCCCCTCTCCTTCTAAAGAGCTTGATTCTCTTTCCTGCGACTGGTATCTTGAGCACTGCACCATCTAACTCTCTCAAGGAGTATATGGCATTATCATAAACTTCTAACACCACATAAGGTCCAAACCATCTCTTGGAGAACTTTCTGATAGTGCTATGCTGATTATCAAGACTACTATCATAGACTAACACCCAATCACCTTCTTTAACTGGTTTGGGTCGTAATCTCTGCGTTCTATCAAATTTGCCTTTGTTTCTCTCTCTAGCAGTCCTCAACCTTTCCACAGCTTTGGCAACATCCTCAGGTCTCCGTTCTAACTGTTGGATCCTTAATGCAAGAAGATCCTCCGTACTTCTACCATCTTCTCATGGCAAAACATTCCAAGTAGGCACAACCTCCTCAATCGGCATCACAGATTTTTGCCCTAGTATCAACTCTGCTGGCATGTAACCTGTAACGGTACTATGAGTTGTACGATCTGCCCACAAAGCAAATGGTAGCAGTCTAGGCCATTCACGGATCTTACCCTTGCAAGCTTTTACCAAAGCTTTGATGATTGACGGATGACCTCGTTCGCTCTTGCCATTCCCTTCAGGATTGTAAGCAGTGGTTAACGCCAACTTGATTCCCAATCGCTTGAAGAACTCAACTGCTTCTTGTGAATCCAGCTCACCCCTATCTGTAGTGATCTTTCCCACACACCCATACCTACAAATAACATCTTCAAGTAGAAAGCGGCAGACACTAGCAGTGGTCTTCGTCCTCAAGGCACGGCCTTCAACTTGGTTAGACAGATCTTCTCTAGCCAAGACTAGATACCTCATTTGTCCAAGCCCAAATGGCATAGTTACCAGATCCACTACCCATTTGTAATGAATGGCTAAAGGATAAGTAGGATGCAATCCATCACGATGATGTATGTTGGAATACATCTGACAAGATATACAGGATGAAACAAACTGTACTACATCCTTATACATACCCTTCCACCAATACTTCTCATTTATCTTGGCAAATGTAGCCCAAACTCCTCTATGACCGGCCCATAGGCTCTCATGGAACTCCTTGATCAGCTTCTGCTGCAATTCCAGATCACATACCACCCGCTGTGGTACACCTCCTTGTATCTTAGGGCGCTTTCATAGATGTCCTCCATATAAAAAGTACCCATAAGTTGTTCTACGGATCCTCTTGAAATCTGCATCAGACCAGCCTTCTTACCTTTCCAGTGAACTCAAATAGCGCCCAAGATCCAACCACTCGCCATCATACACAGTTTCCTCAAAAAACTCCAACAAGGCTGCAAAACAACTTCTATCTCTTCTAGCAAGAGCACTAGAATAAAACTCTGTTCCCACATCCTCCTGGTCATCTATCATTTCCTTCTCACCGTAGTACATAGCCCTTGATAACATATCTGCCACATGATTGTCTTTTCCTGCAATATGTCTAAACTCTGGGTTCAAGGACTTGATATATGCTATCCACCTTGTAACAACCCAGAGAAACACAAAGTATCGGAAATAGTAAATTAAGGATCGTTCTCACGAAGATACAGTTAACAATTACACAAAACACAGTACTACAACGTCACAATGATAATTCTGGTAGTTTTCTGTTATTCTCACGGAATGGAATAATATCCGGATGAGAGTTTAAGTCTGATAAGAAACCAAACCCAAGCACAAACCTGATAAATCGAATACAAACAACAATGAAATAGTTCTTTGATCAGGGACCTTTTCAACAACACATAAAAGTTTTGAGAAGATAGATGTATGAGTAAATGAGGTAGCAAAATACTGCTGAAATGTTACTAGTCTTCTTCTGAAAAGACAGAAGAATACAGACTTCACATCAAGGTTCCAAGGAATAAGTCCCTACTCTTCCTAAGAAATGTTCTTCCAACTAAATCCTCACTCTTAAGAATCCCACTTATTTGAAGAAGGCAGACTTAAGACGAAACCACCATCATCCGAACTCTTCTTACAATTTAACTTATGCTCTTCCGCTTCACAGTAACTAATATGTTCTCAGACCTTCGTTCAAACACCTTCGAAGTTTACAGTTTCAACTTCGGCCGAAGTGACCTTCGGTCAAATTCTACACTGAAGTCTCTTCGTCCAATATTATCAACAAGGGCCTTCGTCAATCAGAATTACACCTGCGACAGCAAACTACGTCCTTCGTAGGTAAATCGCCTTCGCCCACTTTATTCACACTCTCACTCTCCGCAATCTTGCGCAATCGAAAATTAAGAAACAAAAACTGAAAACATGGAAAAGGTAAAATGACTGAGAGTCGCATCGCTTATATAGCCCTTCGCCCTAAGATGGCGGATCTCATTTCTACAAAAAGATGGTCACATCTAGACCGCTTGATCACGACTCCCCACTTGGCGGAACCGCAATATCTACTCTACCTAACTGTAATTTCTGTCCTATACTGCAAAGTGTAAACTTAACTGTCTCCCTAAGCTCCTTCAGATCTCTAATGATTCTCTCCGCTAGTCGAACTATTCTGCTCTTCGCCGAAGGATCTGGCGCTATCGTTAACTCTGCCCGAAGCCGCTAGAGTAACTCTAACTCTGTCGCGTCGAGTTCGGTGGCGAAGTATGTTGTTGTGACCACATCCACCTTCATCCGAAGCTCTTCGGCCTTCGTTTCTGCTATCTCCTTCGCTTTCTGAGCCTTCGAGAGCTCCTCATCCTTTGCTGCTAACTGCTCGTCCTTCGTCGCGAGTTGTTCCAACATGGCATCCCTCTCTGACTTCAAATCGTGAAATCTCGTAGTCATCAAGTTCAACTTCACCTCCAAGTTTGAATATGATACGAAGATGGTCATGAAGTACGAAGTACAAAGTTGAAAATAGATACGAAGTTGAAGTTGAAGAAACTTCTTGAAGAACCTTCTCACATATAGTTACTTTCTTCAAAACAATCTTCGCTGAAGATCAACTTCTTCGTCAATTTCTCTCTCGGTCTCTTCGTCTTTTCTGACATTGTAAACACGATATGACAATGACTTAACATCTTTCTCATATATCTTCATGACTTTGTCACACATGCCGTAGTTAGAGTTTTTCTCAGCCTGACGAAGTTCTTCTTCGGCCGAAGTACGAAGAAGTCATTCCCCATCAACTTCATCGATTCTTAAATCCTTGATAACTTCGTCATTCGGACTCCGTTCTTCTCGCATAACATATCGTTAGAAAGCTCTTCGTCCCAAGAATCCATTCATGAAGAAATCCCATCCAAACTGACTTCACAACTTCAACTGATTCTACAAGAGCAAATCTTCTTCACTAAACTTCTAATTAACACTACTCTACTTCTATCCTCTATCTTTTACTACCTATTCTTCTTATTTAGTCTACAACTAGTCAATTAATTAACAAAAATGAAAAATCAAGGCTTCACACACCTCAACATAGCAATATCTGGAGTTGTACAGCTAGTGATCATTCCCAAGAGAGGTAAACAATCTGTCTCCACAACCACAGGTGCTCCTATCAAGTATTCCTTGTCACTCTTCATCGTAGTAACTACTCCCCATAGTTCTCTCTTGACCTGAGGGTAGTCTCTCTGCCGTGAACTTAATACCTTAGCACCAAAACGCACCACATATCTATTTCCATCCTGATCATCTTGTCCTATAGCCCATCCAATGCCAACAGGACTAGTATCAACAGTAAGGATAACAGATCTGCCCAACTCATATGTTACCTTCCGTAGAGTTGGTGGTGAAGACAACAGATCCTTCAACTTCTTCATAGACTCGCTTTGCTCCTCTTGCCACTGAAATCTTTGCCCCTTCCTCAGCAACTTGTACAACGGATCTGCTACATGTGCAAAGTGTGGAATCCATATATGATAAAACACACATGCATCTAGAAATCTTCTCACCTCAGTAACCGATCCACACGTCTCCTTCATTCTTCGAATGGCATCAACCTTGTTTGGACAAGGTTTCCGACCATAAGATCCACATAGATGCCCCACAATCAACACCTCTTGTTCTCCAAATACAGACTTTGCTCTTGATAAAGTCAAATGAACCTCCTCCAGTCGACTCAATATCTTATCGCAATCAGCTATGTGATCTGCAACAAACTTACGGCACCCCCTCTGATCCATTACCTCATTCTTCTCCTCCTCAGCACACCCTTTGATCGGCACATCATCAAGAAACGGCATAGTTTTTTCAGGAATAAAATCCCTCAAAACTTTATTCATGCCATTCATCATATGTGCTACAAAATTGGTAGCACCTTGTAGCAAGGTGCACATCCTTAGTAATCCCAAAGGCGTCCTCATTGTAGTCAAGTCTCTACTTTCAAATGATAACTGAAACTAATCATAACCTGAATATAAGTCTCCCATGGAATAGATAGCACGACCAGCAAAAGCCTCTGCAAACTCGTCTACAATAGGTCCTATACCCATATTCCTGATAGTCACCTTGTTAACTGGCTGCATATCTTGGATAAATCTCAAAGCTCCACTCTTCTTCGGAACAATAAACCATCTGCTAGAGTAGAGAGCTATAGATGGTTCCAAGATACCCATCCTAATCCTCTCATTGAGCAAGTCTATCAGCTTTGGTAGATGAGCTCTAGGTACAGGGATAGGACGTAGATTCCAAGGCACATGCGGTATAGTAAAGATTACCATAGGTGCAACTACACTTGGATCTACACATCCTACTTCATGTGACTCAAACGCAAACGCCTTACCATGCCTAGATAGCATCTCCCTGAAGCTCTTTTTCTCTTGCTCAGTAAGAAATCCATCACCTCCAATCCTCAGCTCCTTCAGTGTTGTTTCTGTGAACTGATGCCCAATTCTTCTCGGTCCTCTGAGCGTCGGTTCTCGTGCAGCTTGCTCCATCTTCTGATTGTAATCGAGTGGCAAAGGCAAAGCCACTGGTTTGACTTTCTTTGCCACTGACTTGTACTTGGTCTCCACATACACTTCTTGTCGATCTATAAATTTATCAATTACATCATAAAGCTCCTTGGAGCTCACTCTCACCACTCTATCTACATCATCTATATAACTTTCTACTATAGATTTCAACTCCCCTATAGTATCTACCAAATACTGCTCTTCAAACACTCCAGATATGTATTCATCTCCTGCTAACTCTCCACTATCCCACAAAGACTGCTATACATACTTCACATGTTGCCTCTCAAACCTCTTCAGATTTTCAACCTTCCTATAACACACTGATCCACATGACGTCAGTCCTAAGAAGCCAGTGGATAAAGCTTCCTGCTCTATTGGATCAGGCGAGAATCCTATCTCTACTGTACCGTTGAAGTCTCGCTCTTCAATGGTACTCTGCCAAAACCCCTAGACTCTCTAAACTCCTGAGTAATCTTAGGTAGTGGACGGTCTCTCAAGCTATCACAATTCCTCTCATGTTCTGCAGCAACGGTCAAAAACTGAACAGCTCTTTTGCCGTCTCTATTACGTATCCTAGCATAGGCTGAACCATCATCCATAACTCGTGTCTCCATTCTAACAGCAGTAATGTAAGGCTGCCCTAGAATGATAGGATAGGTTGACATGTCTTGCACAAAGAAATTTTGAACATCACTGATGTCATTCACAGTTACCTTGATGTTGGGACAAGCACCATAGAGTTCTCCCCTCTGGTTGTTGACAGCATGTATAAGCCATCCATGATCGGTGTCTATAGGCCACCTCCCACGCTTGTACAGCTCCTTAGACATCAGATTATTCTCTGAGCCGTGATCAATCAATGCCACCACAGGTTCCTCCAGATCTCCCAACTTCACCAAGGTCTCTGTGGTTGCTCTTGCCCAATGGTTGTGAGAATAATGGCTCTTCTATGATGCTTCCACCTCATCTTCAAACCTCACGTTGTCGTGTTGGGGTTCGGCTCCTGTGTGAAATTCCTGTGTAACCTATGTTGTGTTTCTTTTTTGTGTTTCGTGAATCGTATCGCGTAACTCGCCGAACGGTGTGATGAGTGCCACGTTTATGATTATCTGTTTAAGTGATCGCACGGTAGAGGAACGTGCCAAGTCATCGATCTGTGTGCGTTCAATTCAGTGGTCCTTGTCACCGCAATTATGTATAAAATGGTGGGTCGAAGGTTCATATGACATTCTCTCTCAACGGGTGATTCGTGAGGGTTCTCGGTGGTCTGCATGGAGGAGTGAAGAACTGCAGGAGTGGTGGTTATGGACGGAGGTGTGTTACCGGCTCCGGATCTTCCTTTTCCGAATCCATTTCACATCAAGCTTCATTGCATCCACCGCGATCACTTTCGACAGTGGTTAGTTGCATACTTTGGCGATGAATTCATGGGAAGAATGATGGAGTTACAGCTTCCGGTGATCCTTCCGATTGTTACATACGGAGAGACTTGGGATATGACGGTGTACATTTTGTTGTGAGGAACAATGGATCTCAACTATCCATCGAACGTTCCTTTCAACCTTTGGGTCGATGTCCGGTGTCATTGCCGACCGAAGGTCAATCATGGGGCTTGGATCGTGAGAAACTTCGGGCAAGAATACTACAATCGAGTGATAGCTTCACCGTTTCCTTTTGTCGTACCTTTTATTGTAGAACGTTTCCAAGTTGTAATATTGACGTTGTATTAGTCTGCGACTCGCTGGTTTCATTCTGGTTGAGCGCTTCTATGTAGTTACGGACCACGAAGAATCCATCGACACATCTGAAGGATTTTCTGAGGTCTTAGAGTGTTGTTGATGTCTTATGTCTCCTTGGGAGTAAAAATTCGTTCTAAGGGAAAAGTTAAGAGGAGAAAAGACAAAAAGTAAAGCTCTTTTTGCTCTTATTGGTCCACTTTTGGACCAATGGTGTTCTAGCTGATCCTCGCGACGTTTCTATGGTTTCTGGAGGCTTCGGAGGTCCATTCGCAAAACGAACGGTATGGTTGGAGAGCTCTCGACCGGGGCTACAATCTGGGCTGAAGAATCGATCGATTTGATGGAAATATGAGCGCGTTATGATCGATTGAGTGGAGGGGATATAATTCGGACCTACCGCTACATTTCTGGTTGTTCCGAGAGACTCGCGAAGAGTTTTGAGGAGCTGTCTGTTGGGTTGGAGAGCTGACGACGTGCTGGTCATTTTGATATCAATTTCATCAGGTTCTTGATCGATTTGGATTCTGAACCGACCGATTGAAGTTGAGAAGTGCAGACGGGATAAGACGGGGATAGCGAACTGTGATAATCATGGGTAGATTGCTATTGCTTAAATTCTGTGTCGAATTTCTGAGTGAAACTTTCCAAGATTGAAACATGTCTTATCAGTAAGATACTTGGGAAGTTTCACCTCAAATGGTCAAGTAGTTTGTTCAAAATCTTGGATCAAATGTACCTGGGTCTGTAAAGCTCTGAAGTTAGCATAGATTACGGTTTGATCCATATCTGAGAATTGGTTTAAGATTTTGACCTGAAAATTGTTCAGGGTAGGAGTGAAGGGTCCAATCAAGCTTCCTGTGAAGTTTGATCATCAATGGTTGACTGGTTTGGGAGGATTGAGGTCTCAAAGTTCGAAGATACTTCTGTTATTAGCAATTTCGGGTTTTTCGGTATCATCTATGGTCAATTGGTCATTTTCGATCAATTTGGAGAGGAGTTTGTTGCTGAAACTGCCATGCCTGCATACAACTCGACAATGGAAGGTGTGGGGCTGATTTCAGCTCTTGGTGATGAAGGAGAACGGAGTCGTCATGAATCTTAAGCCGTTGTTTGGGTTCTCGGAGCTGCCAGGTATTACCGCTGTTGGTGCTATATTGAGATCTGAGTGGTGCCTTGAAGCATGCATGCTCTACCTTGCTGGAATGCTTGATAGGCCAGGGTGTACAGCAAGTTGTATCGATACTCTATCAAGTTGATTGAGTGATCTTATAGCGTCTTCTGGTTGTACTATGAAGTTGTGATAGTTGGATTGATGGGCAGTTAGCGTCGCTGGAGAGCTATTTAGAAGTCAGCTTCTAGTGATATAGAGGAATAACTTCAATTAGATAATACAGATCTGAGTATTTTTAGTTAGAGTACAAAAGATCTGTTTGTAACACAAGTTTATGCAACCTATACGTAACGTTAGATCGTAACAAGCTTTAAACTTGAGCCGAGCGGATACAAGGTCACTCGGGCTAGAAGAGTAGATAGTGAAACATTTGAGTGGAAACATCCAGATCTAGATCCAACCTTGTCAATCCACATATCTCTGCACAGCCATATACTCAGTGTATTCCTAGACAGGAAAACACGTTATACGATAGCTGGTGAACTCGACGTGAAAAGTCTAGGGTGAGAGGTACGTGCGTGGTTTTGCCACCATGGACATTGAAGAGTTGGGTCATTACATAGATGAGGCTTCTACATCTGGAGAGGCACCAAAGGTGACCAAGCTTTCACGGTCTGATATGCGATTGCTTGAGACATTCGCGTTGGTAATGCAACAACAGCAAGCCACTGAACGGAAAGAAGCAATGGCTACTAAAGCCTTGCAATCTGTTGTGGGGTTGCTAGATCAGTTTGACGGGAAAAACATATCCAAGTACCTAAAGTACTATTCCCCAGAGATGGAGTTGAGCAAGGTGCCTGAAAGAGAGATGGTGAGTACATTTGCGCTTGCTGTCGTACCTGAACTACGAGAGCACATGAAGGACATCATCCGATCTCATGGTGCTACGTGGGAAGGATTTACTTTTCAGCTGAAAGAAGAGTATTCTTTAGAAGATGCAGACCGAGTGACTAAGAAGTCATTCATGGAGTGGGTAAACAAACCCAACAAAGGGCTTGTTGCCACAGAGCTATTTCGGGAGTATGAGAGACAATTCCTTCAGTTGTCTCGGATGGAGAAGCTCACATTGGAGAACGACAAGGTGGAGTTGTTTCTACAAGCAGCCAACAATGAATTACAAAGGGAGTTGGAGCTGTGTGGTGCCCACAAATTACAGTATTCACGAATTTTTGAAATTTTTGAGATTAATGACTTGTTTACATAACTGAAGAAGCGTTGTTACTTAAGGTTACGTCTTCCTTAACAGGAAGATGATCTTAAGAGCTGTTTGTAATAAGAAGTTGACTTCTTCAGAAGACGACCGTCTTCTCAGTTGCGTCTTCGGAAGATAGGAAGGCGGCGGAATATGGGAAGACGGCGGAAGACACCTGTCTTCCGGAAGACACCGATCACGAAGGCCTGACCACGAGTTTTCGGGTAAACAAGTAGATGTACCTACTGTAGCGCACCGAATAGGTAGGTAGGTCAGGAAGACACCAAGGACGAGAACCCCTAATCTGCGGGGAAGATGCGTGAGGAAGCACATTAGCCACCTTCCAACTTCCCGCAGCACAGTGCGCCTGAAGAAGATCGATTGAGAGAGTGAACTTCGAGCTAGCATTGAGAGAGGAATCGAGTAAGACATCGAGGTAGTAGAGAGTACGTTGGCAGCTAGGCGAAGGGTGAAATCGGATTGCGGGAGCACAAACAGCAGAAAGAGCGAAGGCATTTCTGTGGAGCTTCCGAGAAGTTGACAGTGGAGAGTGACGAGTAGAAGCAGATGTGGAATCGAGGTGTGGACCGAAATTGACAGCAGGCGTAGTCGTGTGGAGTCGCATTGGAAGCTAGGACGAGAGCCAGAAGCGCGTGGAGGTCGAAGGCAACTCGGGGAGCCGAAGAAGACTGTAGAGGTTCTTTCCCCTGTTCTTTCCCCTTCCCACTTCTTCTCGCCATTGTCTGGTACTCCCCGCGCTTCCTTGATTGTGTGCAGACAGCCTGATCGATTACCCCACCCCCCATCTTTCCTATTGAAACATTGGGCGCGGAAGCGCTGCCCAATTTCTGTCAAGAGATCTCCTTGAATCGGAAGCTGTCCCAAGTGTCTTCCCAGAGGCCACTGTCACCGCAGGAGCCCGCAACCATCTTCTGAACCTTTCTCATACTCTACTTCTCGCATATCTTGTATCTTCTGATAGGAAGTAGGATGTAATGCAAGGTGGGTTGTCTTCTTGGTAATCCATGCGAGGCCTTGCTTAGATAGGATTGTTTAGATATAGCTCGTAAGACGAGAGCTATTTAGGAAGCACTGTTAGAATCCCGGAAGACGGAGTAGCTGTCTTCTGGAAGACTAGTTTCGTCTTCTGAGAGTGGAAGCTAGACTGTGGGCACTCGGGAAGAACTGAGCCTTCAGCTCATAGTAGGTGCTTGTGGTTTAGTGCAGCAGATCTTCCATGTATGTCGATGCATCCGCGAGGCCTGGTGTTATCAGCAACAGAATTGACCGAGGCCACTCCTTTCCTCAAGGAGTTAGGTCTCGACTTCTTCCTGTGGGATTGGAACCTCGCAGATCAAGGGCTTCTGGAGGAAGTGTGGGCCGCGTTACCACCGCATAACCGTGTACCTGCGAAGGCAGGAGTTGCTCGGGGAAGACCATCTTCCTGGACAGAAGACTGGTGGCGTAAGGCGTTTCACAGGCCTGAGATCGAGAACCGAGGATATTGGTACGAGAAGAAGATCTTGCCTAGGATTGTGAGTTCATGGCATGTACCTGGGAGTACCACCTGCCTTTTCGTGGAAGATAGGCAGGGGAGGAACGGTTGGAAGATAGAGTCTTACCGGGAGCCGAAGAAGCGACTTCTGGCGAAGTTGTTTCTGCATCTTTTCCCTAAGGGAAAAGCGCAAAAGACGAGGTACTTAGGAGATCAGGACGTGGAATTCCTGGAATCAGTGTGGGATGACAGAGTGCCAATCTACTGGGGCGCGTACATCCACAACTATGTACAGACGGAGCTAGCATACTTGGGTACCCCGGCGGGAGGACATCTGACGCCCTTCTTCTGCTACTTGTATGTAGCCATGGGGGATCTTAGGGAAGATCAGCTGGCAGTGTATGGGTCAACGGAGCGACAGGAGGTGAAGGAGGAGACCTCGGAAGACGATGACCGAGAGGCAGCAGCAACGCCCCCTCCCACTCTGATGCCACAGTTGAGGCCCGGCTCTCACCAGAAGACGCTTCTGGTGAGGGAAGACGAGTCTAGTGGGTCAGAAGACGCCACGCCAGTGAGGAAGATGGGCCACAGAAGTGTACCGAGGACACCCATCTCCCTCATCCATTCAGGATCGGAGTCGGACTCAGAGGAAGACTTGCTGAGTATCCGATCGGAGCAGAAGACAGCTTCTGTAACACCTGGGAGTCTTCCGAAGACTCCAGAAGACGAAGGATGGATGGGCACTCCTACTGCGATGCGAGGAAGCGCAAAGAGGAGAGCCGCTCCTGCCACGAGGAGTCTTCCACCCCGGAAGATGAGAAGAGTAGCTTCTTCTCGTGCGTAGAAGATGAAGGTCGTAGTGGTGGAAGAGGCTCCCTTGCCTCTGGAAGACGAAGTCGACACCATCGAGCGAGTGGTGGGGATGAACTTGTCTTCTGCAGGAAGACGACTGGAGGAGTTCAGTGCCTACTTCCAGAAGGAGATCCAGCCCGCTATGGAGTTGCTGGAAAGAAGAGCGAGGGCACAGGAGAAGCCCTTACAGCCTGGATTCGGCCTGCGCACCTTGCTACGGCAGGAAGACAGCCAGCAGAAGACGGAGTCTCTGGAAGCTAGTCTCCGCACTACGGAGAAGCTTGCAGCCAGGTACAAGGCGGAAGCAGCCGCTTCTGCCAAGGAGTCGATACAACTTCGGAAGAGCAACCAGGAGTTGCAGACGCGAGTACAGCAGCGTAATCAGGAAGTTCTCCGAGTACGGGAGAAGATCACTACCTTCGCAGAAGAGCAGATCACTTGGAAGATGCAGCGAGAAGCCGCAGAAGCGCGAGCTGCAACAGAGAAGACGCAGAGGGAAGCAGCGGAGGCCCGTGCGCAGAAGATGCTAGCTCAATCGGTAGAAGCGCTTCGGAAGAAGTTCAACTTCACCGCGGGTAAGAAGTTACTTACCTTAGCTAGGGAATGGGACAGCGAGTCCAAGACGAGGTTGGTGGAATGCAGAGATAGCATGTTCAGGTACCTGGATAGACAGATAGAAGGAGTGAAGACACTTTATGGTCTTCCCTCACTTCCGACACTTGCAACCGCATCTTCCCAAGCCCCAGCACCCTCGACAGGATCCGGAATGAAGAAGGAGGAGTTCGATCTCGCTGTACATTTGGTGGTGACAGCGTTGGAAGACGAGAAGACTCCAGAAGACGCCCCGAAAGACATGATGTCTTCTGGAAGACAGGAAGACGAGCCGTCTTCCCAGGTATTCCGCGTGGAGGAAGCGACTTTCCCGGACCCCTATGATATCGCCATGGTCCCTAGTACTGCATCTGTGCCTCAGAAGACCGAAGACGCACCATTCGACTCGTCTTCCCAGAAGACCATTCCATCTTCCGAAGTCGAAGCCGAGGAAGACGCAGCCGCAGAAATAGCAGGGCCGGCGAAGAGCGAGGAGAGGGAAGCTACCTCAGTGGTACCCGAGGTAAGTGCAGGGCTTCCCAGCCCATCAGAAGTCGAGGTAGTAGCTCCGGTAGGAGCAGATCATGTAGAGATTACCACCGAGCAATCAGAGTAGTTAGCAAACTTAATCGACACTTCCAGATTTAGTAGGATTGGACATGCTATCTTAAGGGTGGCAGTTTTCCATGTAAAAATAGTTAGGACCTCATGTGGCAGCGTAGGTAGCGTAGGAGTAATACAGTGGAGGACTAATTGGGAAGAGGGACCGCATGCATGTGAGGTGACAACCTCTTGTCAGCGCCTCTCTCTCTCTCCTTGGTGGTCGCCTCCCAAGGCAGATGGTTAAGTAGGATAGCAAGGTAGGAGAAAAGGTCTCTCTGAGAGCTCTGCCAGTTCTGTAGAATTCGGCAGTAACTGAACATACACACCGATTCTACAGGCAGGCAGGAGAGACACATTAGAGCAGGGACAGTCTAGGAACAAGGAACGGCATCCTCGTGCAGTCCTGTTAGCTAGCCTGGTGTGTCGAGGAGTAGGCGCAAGAAGTAGAGGGAGTGAGCTTCCCAATGCCATTGTGACTTCTTCTCGGGGAATAGATTGTGGATTTGAGTGCAGCAACTTTGTCCATGTCTTCTGGATGGTGGGTTCACTGAATTCGCTCCCAGTTGTGCATGGGAAGTGTTCTCCTTGAGTGGCGGTGAATGTCAACAGTTGTGGAGTGTAGCTTGACTCGTTCAGTAGAGCACTTGGGATCTACGTACGAACGGTCCTCCGGGTAAGGGATCCCAGAAGACAGAGCAGTCAGAGCAGCGAAGTGAAGAAGAAGGAAGCCTTCTTCCCGCAATAGAAGACGACATCCTCGAGTAGAAGACGATGCTACAGTACTCACGTTTGTTGTCTTCCTCTCCAAACTATTACAAGCAGGGATGGCTTGTTAGTCAGGATCCGGACTAGAAGCCTGTCGGAATCTTAATTGCCCTTTTTCATCCTGTTTTCTCTTGTGTGGATTTCTTCTTCTTCCCATCTTCCCTCATCTTCCCCATCTTCTTATCTTCTTCTAGTGAGCTTCCGATACTTCTATTGAGCTTCCGTGAAGGTGAATGTCGTTGTAGTGCTGCAGGAAGACAACTTCCGTAGGCAGAAGCCTGGGAAGGCTACAGGGGGCATACACCCTGTGATTTATCCAACCCGATGGAATGTGAGTGTGAGAATAAGGTGTAACGACTGTTACTAGTCGACTTCTGCGAAGCCGGACAGCCTTCTGGAGGTGTGAGAAGACGAGCTAAACCCCCAGAAGACGAGAATCGCTTCGGGAAGACGGTATCGAGAAGACCGGAAGAAGCAACCTGGAAGCAGGAAGATCGTCTTCCCGAGCTTCTCTGTGAATAGTTGTGTGATATTGTAATTGGTAGTTGTTTGTTTGGGTCCAGAGCACCATTTGGCGTGTCTGGAAGACGTGTGGTTTTGTGTGGTTTTGTGAGAAGACGGGATTTCTAGGCAAAACCCGTGTGTTTGTGTGTTTGAACAGATCTTAGAACTTAGAGCAGCGTTACTTGTGCAAATCCTCTATGGGAACGATATCTTGTATACTAAATGGGCAAAAGGAGAAATCCTTCGTCACTACAAGCTGCTTCTGGAAGATAGGATGGAAGACAACGGACTCACGACTGACTGGAGAAAAGTCTCTGAAGCAGTAGTGTACTTGCCAAACGAGAGTACCGAAGAGGGAAGGTGGTGGTAAGACAAGAAGAGAGACCGCCACCGATCATAGTACCTCGTAGACAACCAATGGTACCCAATGTGCAAGCACCTATTGTGCATGTACCTCAAGTTCCACTTCCTACTATTCCTGTCCCGAAAGTTGCACCGCAAACAGATGCTATGGAAGAGTTGGTAAAAGGGATGAGGGACTTGCAGATCAAGTTAGCAAGGTTGGAAGAGAAGGGAGGAGCACATGATACCAGACTTGCTCCTAAGCAAGATTATGTACAGAGATGCATTTGGTGTGATAGTTCTGATCATGCTCGAAGAGAGTGTGGTGATTTTGCCAAAACTCTACGAGATGGAGTAGTCTATTGGAAGGAAGGAAAGATTGCTCTGAAGGATAATGGAGAGATTCTTAGAACCAACTTCGGGAAAGGAGGAATGAAGCAAGTACTGGAGGAGTATCTATCTCAACATGCTACTACGTCGGTAGAAGCTGCTACTTATGGAGTTGAGGTAGTACGAGAAAGAAGTGCTTCTAAGAAGGATGGAGATACTCTTGATATGTGGAGCCATGCGGTAAGCACGAACAAAAGGGAGAAAATGGCAAGGGAGGAGTTGCTCAGAACAGCCACGGCAATCAGGGGTGCTACTGGATGGGATGATCTCGTGGATACAATGTCTGTACATGCTTATTTGGCGAAGAGTCAACATGAGGCTCTCATGGAGGAGAAGCGCAAACGAGATGAAGCAGGCCCTAGCGAAGAGAGAATAACTCTCAAGAGGTAAACAAGAGGAGAAAAGTTCAGACCGGAGATTATGTCTCTATCAGAGGAGACTATGGAAGAGGTCATATCTTCTACTCCCGAGAAGTCAGAGAAGAGCAGAGGTAAGGAGAAAGGTAAATCTCCTTCATACAAGCTTCAGTCTGATATTGAAGCTGCTACGGATCTGAAAGGAGTACTAGAAGAGAGAGTACTCAATGCCAAGATCGAGTTTACCTTGCGAGAGATCCTTGGGATTGCCAAGAGGGAGTTTCATGATGTCATTATTGACACCATCAAACGAAAAAGGCAATTGGCAGGAGAAACCGCTGTGTCTAATGCATTAGACACAAGGATATCAAGAAAGGAAGAGTTAGAACTAGCTCAATGCTGCATCAACCGCAAGGTTCGGTTTGAGGATGATAACGATGACAAGGTCCCTAGTCATTACACTAGAGGACATTGGGCTAGAGCTACTACCGAAGCCTTAGTGAAGGTAGGAGAGATGACAGATCCGGTGGTTGCTCTCATTGATCATGGATCAGAGATCAATATTGTATCTAAGGACATCTACAAGCAAGGTGGATGGCCTGTTGATATAGATCATGGTTGGATGATCAGAACAGCGAACAACACACGAGGAGAGCTCTATGGAGCTTGTCCTGATGTGAAAGTGAAGGTTGGTGATGTAACTATAGAACAAAACTTCTTTGTTCAAGATAGTACATCATACCCGGTGATACTCGGTCAACCTTACATTACAGCTGTGAGGATGGAGACCAAGGTTTTGGATGATGGATCTGCTTATGCGCGGATCAGAAGTCAGGATGGCAAGAGAGCGATACAATTTCTAACTGTATCGGCAAATCACGAGCGGAACAGAGATTATCTGAGGGGTGGCTCCTTGCCTAAGGTCACGGAGGAGTTCAAGGATTTTTGACAAGTACTGCTATAGAGCGAGGACATAGTGGTACACTGGAGAAGGTACTCTCGCTAGAGAAAGAAAGTGCTTTTTGTACATGAGTTGTGAGATTTTCTGGGAGTGGATTTGCTACACATACACGACTTGCTGACTTGCAGAAGTGGGAGCAGAAAGTTGTGCGAAAAACTAGAAAAGATCTAAAGAGAGTTGGTGTGCTTGAAGAGGATGATAAGATAGAAGGTGTTTATTTGGAGTTAGGATGGGGAGATTTCATCGATGAACTTGCTATGCATGAGCAAGAAGATGAGGATCATGTGGTGGAAGTACACTCTAGGGAGCTCTATACAACTATAGAGTCATTCGTAGATCCTGAAGTTAGAGTTGATACTAGGTACAAAACGGTAGACAAAAAGATAAAACCTGTTGCTCAGCCATTACCTAGTGATTCTAACCAACGAGTCCAACAATCTTCGAAGGAGAAAAGCTTGAGAGATCTTAGCCGGGTCGGTCACAAGTTCACTGAAGCTACGCTCAAGGAGTTGAAGGTTGGTTCAGCAGATTTTCTTTTGTCTGTGGAGGAGAATAGGTTTAGGGAGATGTTAACTAGGCACGAGAAAGCTTTTGCTTTTGAAGCCTCAGAAATCGGATGTGTAGATCCTAGCATTGTGGCGCCAATGATCATATTCACAGTTCCACATGCTCCTTGGGATTTGAGGCCAATTCCTGTACCTAGAGCGCATCTACCGAAACTCATAGAGCTCTTGAAGGAGAAGATGCAGATGAAGATCTTGGAACCATCGTTTGCACCATACTCTAGTCGTTGGTTTACAGTACCAAAGAAGAATGGTGCATTACGGTTCATCCAAGATATGCAACCTGTGAACCAAGTGACCATCAGAAATACAGGCATAGGACTTATCGTCGGAGAGTTTGCTGAAGCGTTTGCTGGGAGGGCTATTTACTCTATAGGAGATCTTTACTCTGGATACGATCAGTTTCAACTTGCTGAACAGAGTAGAGATATCACCACCATGAGGACACCGTTGGGGTTGGTCAGAATGTGCACACTACCACAAGGAGCAACAAACTCGGTAGTGCACATGATGAACGAGATGAACAAGGTTCTCCGTGAGTTCATTCTTGAGAAGACCATGCCTTTCTTGGATGACATTCCAATTAAGGGATGCGTTGAGGAGGAGAAAGATGAGACAATGGATCAGAAGGGGTGTAGAAACTTTGTTGTTGATCACATTTCAGATTGTGATAAAATCTTATCACGACTTGAAGAGGCGCACTTGACACTATCAGGTGCTAAGTCTTCATTTGGAGTGCGAGAAGTTGTGATTGTGGGGCATCTATGTGGATGGTTTGGACGCAAGCCTGATCCTGGTAAAGTGGATGCTATACGACGGATGAAGGATACTTGTGGTTCAACAACAGAGGTGAGAAGGTTTCTTGGAGCTTGTGTCTTCTATCATGTGTGGATTCCACATTTTGCACATGTGGCTGATCCTCTTTACGATCTGTTGAGAAAGCACAAGAGGTTTGCATGGGAGGAGCGGCATACTGAGGCGATTCAGAGATTGAAGCAGTTGTTATCTTCTCCACCTGTACTTCGTCGTGTGAGCTACGAGGATAGCAAACCAGTGATACTTACTGTTGATACTAGTCCGATAGCCATTGGATGGGCAGTAGGACAAGATGATGAAGAAGAAAATCGGTTTGCAGTCAGATTTGGAGCAAAGGTGTTGAGTGAGCGACATAGAAACTATCCTCAAGTGAAGAGAGAGAGTTATGGGGAGTAGTTACAACTATGAAAGCTGAAAAGGACTATTTGATTGGAGCGCCAGTAATAGTAGAAACAGATTATTTACCATTATTAGAGATGATTACAAACTGTAACACTCCTGATATTGCTATGCTACGTTGGATTGCTTACATCAAGTCCTTAAATCCTGAGTTCCGACACATAGCGGGGAAGAACAATCCAGTAGCTGATATGTTATCTCGTGCGAGGTATGAGGATGAGGAGGAGATGATAGAAGATACAGAAGATGTTGGTACTACTGTTTTCTGTAGAGCTCAAGGAGGTGAGAGTGAGCATTCGAAACCGTTCATGGAGGAGCTATATGAAGGAGAATGGATACACATAGGACGCTATCTAAGCCTGTTGACTAGACAGCCAGGATGGAGTGATGCCCACTTTAAACAAATCAGGAGGAAGACTTATAACTACTTGCTACAAGGTGGTTATTTGTGAAAACATGCTAAGCAAGGTGGTAAGATGCCACAAAGGGTTGTGTTGAAGGTTGACATGCAGAAGTTACTCATGCAGGAGTTTCATGAGAGCTTGTGGGCAGGACATAGAGGTATTTATGCCACCTTTACAAAGCTGAAGGAGAGATATTGGTGGCGTAACATGTACAGAGATGTAGTTCAATTTGTGGAGACATGCCAAACCTATCAAGAGTATTCAGGAATTCGACATCGAGACGGGTTACATCCTACTTATCCACTTGCAATACATTATAAGTGGGTAGTAGATCTTGTTATTATGCCAGTTGGTATATGGCAGATGCGATACTTAGTTTTGGCACGTGAGGATTTGTCCAACCAAGTGGAAGGGCGAGCCTTACGGACAAAATCCACAGAGGGAGTTTGCAAATTCTTGTTAGAAGATGTGATTTGTAGATATGGTTGTGTTGGGAAGATCACGACTGATCGAGGGGAGCTGAACAATGATGAGGCTAATGCGTTCTTCAAGAGGTGTGGTGTGAAGTTAGCTCTCACCACAGCCTACAATCTGGAGGGTAATGCGAAGAGTGAACGTGGTCATCCTCCTATTGTGAAAGCTATTGTGAAAGCTTGCAAGGGGAGGGCAAGAGAATGACCAAGATTTCTTCCGTTTGCATTATGGGCTGATCGTTCGACTCATAGTTCAGTTACGGGATATATGCCGGCAGAGTTTATGCAGGGGCAGAAACCTATCATACCCATTGAGGAGCACATACCCACTTGGAGTGTTCTACCTTGGGAGGATGGTATGTCTACAGAAGATCTTCTTGCTGTCAGAATTCGTCAACTAGAGAGGAGACCTGAAGATGTAGAGATCGCATTGGAGAAGCTGAAAGAGGCACGCTTGAGAAACAAGGACAGATTTGATAAGCGTCATCGATTAAGGCCGAAGGAGATTAAAGAAGGAGATTGGGTGTTGGTCTATGATAGTAGCTTGGACAACCAACACAGTGCACTTAGAAAATTCTCTAAGTGATGGTTTGGCCCGTATGTGGTTCTTATCGTGCTTGACAATGCCACATATTCACTAAGAGAGCTTGATGGGGCAGAGCTCAAGGTTCCCATTGCAGGCAAGCGTGTGAAACTCTTCAAGAAGCGAGATGAAGGGATAAGCATGGAGGAAGTCGGAGTTCAGTTTGATATCTTGGATGATGACGGAGAAGATTTGGATGACGAAGATATTGCTAACGACAACATCAGTGAAGAAGATGAAGATATAGTGTGATGCCGACCACAACTTGTGAGTGTTGGCGCATACCAGAGGATGCGCAGGTTTAGAAGGGGTGGATGTCGTGTTGGGGTTCGGCTCCTGTGTGAAATTCCTGTGTAACCTATGTTGTGTTTCTTTTCTGTGTTTCGTGAATCGTATCGCGTAACTCGCCGAACGGTGTGATGAGTGCCACGTTTATGATTATCTGTTTAAGTGATCGCACGGTAGAGGAACGTGCCAAGTCATCGATCTGTGTGCGTTCAATTCAGTGGTCCTTGTCACCGCAATTATGTATAAAATGGTGGGTCGAAGGTTCATATGACATTCTCTCTCAACGGGTGATTCGTGAGGGTTCTCGGTGGTCTGCATGGAGGAGTGAAGAACTGCAGGAGTGGTGGTTATGGACGGAGGTGTGTTACCGGCTCCGGATCTTCCTTTTCCGAATCCATTTCACATCAAGCTTCATTGCATCCACCGCGATCACTTTCGACAGTGGTTAGTTGCATACTTTGGCGATGAATTCATGGGAAGAATGATGGAGTTACAGCTTCCGGTGATCCTTCCGATTGTTACATACGGAGAGACTTGGGATATGACGGTGTACATTTTGTTGTGAGGAACAATGGATCTCAACTATCCATCGAACGTTCCTTTCAACCTTTGGATCGATGTCCGGTGTCATTGCCGACCGAAGGTCAATCATGGGGCTTGGATCGTGAGAAACTTCGGGCAAGAATACTACAATCGAGTGATAGCTTCACCGTTTCCTTTTGTCGTACCTTTTATTGTAGAACGTTTCCAAGTTGTAATATTGACGTTGTATTAGTCTGCGACTCGCTGGTTTCATTCTGGTTGAGCGCTTCTATGTAGTTACGGACCACGAAGAATCCATCGACACATCTGAAGGATTTTCTGAGGTCTTAGAGTGTTGTTGATGTCTTATGTCTCCTTGGGAGTAAAAATTCGTTCTAAGGGAAAAGTTAAGAGGAGAAAAGACAAAAAGTAAAGCTCTTTTTGCTCTTATTGGTCCACTTTTGGACCAATGGTGTTCTAGCTGATCCTCGTGACGTTTCTGTGGTTTCTGGAGGCTTCGGAGGTCCATTCGCAAAACGAACGGTATGGTTGGAGAGCTCTCGACCGGGGCTACAATCTGGGCTGAAGAATCGGTCGATTTGATGGAAGTATCAGCGCGTTATGATCGATTGAGTGGAGGGGGGTGCAATTCGGACCTACCGCTACATTTCTGGTTATTCCGAGAGACTCGCGAGGAGTTTTGAGGAGCTGTCTGTTGGGTTGGAGAGCTGACGACGTGCTGGTCGTTTTGATAGCAATTTCATTAGTTTCTTGATCGATTTGGATTCTGAACCGACCGATTTGAAGTTGAGAAGTGCATACAGGATAAGGCGGGGACAGCGAACTGTGATAGCCATGGATAGGTTGCTATTGCTTAAGTTTTGTCTCGAATTTCTGAGTGAAACCTTCCAGGATTGAAGCATGTCTTATCAGTAAGATACTTGGGAAGTTTCACCTCAAATGGTCGAGTAGTTTGTTCAGAATCTTGGATCAAATGTACCTGGGTTTGTAAAGCTCTGAAGTCAGCACAGATTACAATTTGATCCATATCTGAGAATTGGTTTAAGATTTCGACCTGAAAATTGTTCAGGGTAGGAGTGAAGGGTCCAATCAAGCTTCCTGTGAAGTTTGATCATCATTTGTCGACTGGTTTGGGAGGACTGAGGTCTCAAAGTTCAAAGATACTTCTGTTATTAGCAATTTCGGATTTTTCGGTATCATCTATGGTCATTTTGGTCATTTTCGATCAATTTGGAGAGGAGTTTGTTGCTGAAACTGCCATGCCTGCATACAACTCGACATTGGAGGGTGTGGGGCTGATTTCAGCTCTTGGTGATGAAGGAGAACGGAGTCGTCATGAATCTTAAGCCGCTGTTTGGGTTCTCGGAGCTGCCAGATATTACCGCTGTTGGTGCTATATTGAGATCTGAGTAGTGCCTTGAAGCATGCATGCTCTACCTTGCTGGTATGCTTGATAGGCCAGGGTGTACAGCAAGTTGTATCGATACTCTATCAAGTTGATTGAGTGATCTTATAGCGTCTTCTGGTTGTACTATGAAGTTGTGATAGTTGGATTGATGGGCAGTTAGCGTCGCTGGGAAGCTATTCAGAAGTCAGGCTTCCAGTGATATAGAGGAATAACTTCAGTTAGATAATACAGATCTGAGTATTTTTAGTTAGAGTACAAAAGATCTGTTTGTAACACAAGTTTATGCAACCTATACGTAACGTTAGATTGTAACAAGCTTTAAACTTGAGCCGAGAGGATACAAGGTCACTCGTGCTAGAAGAGTAGATAGTGAAACATTTGAGTAGAAACATCCAGATCTAGATCCAACCTTGTCAATCCACATACCTCTGCACAGCCATATACCCAGTGTATTCCTAGACAGAAAAACACGTTATACGATAGCGGGTAAGAAGTTACTTACCTTAGCTAGAGGATGGGACAGCGAGTCCAAGACAAGGTTGGTGGAATGTCGGGAGAGCATCTTCAGGTACTTGGATCGACAAATAGAAGGAGAAGATACTTTATGGTCTTCCCTCGCTTCCGACACCTGCAACCGCATCTTCCCAAGCTCCAGCACCCTCGATTGGATCCGGAATGGAGAAGGAGGAGTTCGATCTCGCTGTGCACTTGGTGATGACAGCGTTGGAAGTCGAGAAGACTCCGGAAGACGCCCCGGAAGACAGGAAGACGAGCCGTCTTCCTAGGTATTCCGCGTGGAGGAAGCGACTTCCCCGGACCCCTATGAGGTCGCCATGGTCCCTAGTACCGCAACCGTGCCTCAGAAGACCGAAGACGCACCATTCGACTCTGCTTCACAAAAGACGATTCCGTCTTCCGAAGCAGAAGCCGAAGCCGAAGAAGACGCAGCCGCAGAAACAACAAGGCTAGCGAAGAGCGAGGAGAGGGAAGCTACCTCAGTGACACCCAAGGTAAGTGCAGGGCTTCTCAGCCCATCAGAAGCCGAGATAGTAGCTCCGATAGGAGCAGATCAGGTAGAGATTGCCACGGAGCAATCAGAGTAGACAGCAACCAAATTGACAACTCTAGATTTAGTAGGACCGAAACATGCTATCTTAAACGTGGCAGTTTTCCATGTAAAAATAGTTAGGATACCATGTGACAGCATAGGTAGCATAAGAACAACGAGGTCGATGGCTAATTAGGAACAGAGAACCGCTTGCATGTGAGATGACAACCTCCTGTCAGTGCCTCTCTCTCCCTGGTGGTCGTCTCCCCTGGTTCTCATGGCAACGACATAAGTAGGATCACAGAGTAGGAGATAGAGTTCTGCCAGTTCCATAGAGTTCTGTAGCTACTGCACACCCATATCGATCCAACGGGTGCAAGCAGACGAGAAACATTAGAGCAGAGACACAGGATAGACAGTTCTTCGCACACTACACCCGTTGTTGGAAACATACGAATAGTCTTGGAATACACAGGAGGGGTCTGCGTACTCGTACCAGCAGTGGTTCGAAGATGTAGATAGAAGTAGTGGACAGTCTAGGAACAGGGAACGGCATCCTCGTGCAGTCCTGTTGACTAGGCTGGTGTGTCGAGGAGTAGACGCAGGAAGTAGAGGAAGTGAGCTTCCCAATGCCATTGTGACTTCTTCTCAAGGAATAGATTGTAGATTTGAGTGCAGAAGCTTTGTTCATGTCTTCTGGATGGTGGGTTCCTTGAATTCGCTCCCAATTGTGCATGGGAAGTGTTCTTCTTGAGTGGCGGTGACCGTCAGCAGTTGTGGAAGTGTAGCTTGGCTCGTTCAGTAGAGCACTTGGGATCTACGTGCGAACGGTCTTATGGATAAGGGATCCCAGAAGACAGAGTAGTCAGAGCAGCGAAATGAAGAAGAAAGAAGCCTTCTTCCCACAGCAGAAGACGACATCCTCGAGTAGAAGACTGTGCAACAGTACTCACGTTTGTTGTCTTCCTCCCCAAACTATTACAAGCAGGGATGGCTTGTTAGTCAGGATCCGGACTAGAAGCCTGTCGGAATCTTAATTTCCTCTTTTCATCTTGTTTTCTCTTGTTTGGATTTTCTCATCTTCCCCATCTTCTCTCATCTTCCCCATCTTCTTACCTTCTTCTAGTGAGTTTCCGAGACTTCTGTTGAGCTTCCGTGAAGGTGAATGTCGTTGTAGTGCTGCAAGAAGACTATTTCTGTAGGCAGAAGCATGGGAAGGCTACAGGGGACATACACCCTGTGATTGATCTAACTCGTTGTAATGTGAGTGTGAGAGTAAGGTGTAACAGCCGTGCTAGTCGACTTCTGTGAAGCAGGACAGTCTTCTGGAGGTGTGAGAAGACGAGCTGAATCCCCAGAAGACGAGAATCGCTTCGGGAAGACGATATCGAGAAGACCGGAAGAAGCAACCTGGAAGCAGGAAGATCGTCTTCCCTCTTTCTCTATGAATAGTTGTGTGATATTTTAGTTCGTAGTTGTTTGTTTAGATCCAGAGTACCTGTTGGTGTATCTAGAAGACGCGTGGTTTTGTGAGAAGACGAGATTTTAGGCAAAACCCGTGTGTTTGTGTGTTTGAACAGATCTTAGAACTTAGAGCAGCGTTACTTGTGCAAATCCTCTGTGGGAACAATATCTTGTATACTAAATGGGCAAAAGGAGTAATCCTGCGTCACTACATATAGTGAGCACCATTTTTGGCACCGCTATCGTATAACGTGTTTTTCTGTCTAGGAATACACTGGGTATATGGCTGTGCAGAGGTATGTGGATTGACAAGGTTGGATCTAGATCTGGATGTTTCCACTCAAATGTTTCACTATCTACTCTTCTAGCCCGAGTGACCTTGTATCCGCTCGGCTCAAGTTTAAAGCTTGTTACGATCTAACGTTACGTATAGGTTGCATAAACTTGTGTTACAAACAGATCTTTTGTACTCTAACTAAAAATACTCAGATCTGTATTATCTAATTGAAGTTATTCCTCTATATCACTGGAAGCATGACTTCTGAATAGCTCTCCAGCGACGCTAACTGCCCATCAATCCAACTATCACAACTTCATAGTACAACCAGAAGACGCTATAAGATCACTCAATCAACTTGATAGAGTATCGATACAACTTGCTGTACACCCTGACCTATCAAGCATTCCAGCAAGGTAGAGCATGCATGCTTCAAGGCACTACCCAGATCTCAATATAGCACCAACAGCGGTAATACGTGGCAGCTCCGAGAATCCAAACAACGACTTAAGATTCATGACGACTCCGTTCTCCTTCATCACCAAGAGCTGAAATCAGCCCCACACCTTCCAATGTCGAGTTCTATGCAGGCATGGCAGTTTCAGCAAAAAACTCCTCTCCAAATTGATCGAAAATGACCAAAATGACCAAAATGATCATAGATGATACCGAAAAACCCGAAATTGCTAATAATAGAAGTATCTACAAACTTTGAGACCTCAGTCCTCCCAAACCAGTCAACCATTGATGATCAAACTTCACAGGAAGCTTGATTGGACCCTTCACTCCTACCCTGAACAATTTTCAGGTCAAAATCTTAAACCAATTCTCAGATATGGATCAAACCGTAATCTGTGCTAACTTCAGAGCTTTACAGACCCAGGTACATTTGATCCAAGATTCTGAACAAACTACTTCACCATTTGAGGTGAAACTTCCCAAGTATCTTACTGATAAGACATGTTTCAGTCTTGGAAAGTTTCACTCAGAAATTCGACACAGAATTTAAGCAATAGCAATCTACCCATGACTATCACAGTTCGCTGTCCCCGTCTTATCCCGTCTGCATTTCTCAACTTCAATCGGTCGGTTCAGAATCCAAATCGATCAAGAACCTGACGAAATTGATATCAAAATGACCAGCATGTCGTCAGCTCTCCAACCCAACAGACAGCTCCTCAAAACTCTTCGCGAGTCTCTCGGAACAACCAGAAATGTAGCGGTAGGTCCGAATTGCATCCCCCTCCACTCAATCGATCATAACGCGCTCATACTTCCATCAAATCGATCGATTCTTCAGCCCAGATTGTAGCCCCGGTCGAGAGCTCTCCAACCATACCCTTCGTTTCGCGAATGGACTTCCGAAGCCTCCAGAAACCACAGGAAAGTCGCGAGGATCAGCTAGAACACCATTGGTCCAAAAGTGGACCAATAAGAGCAAAAAGATCTTTACTTTTGTCTTTTCTCCACTCAACTTTTTCCTCTAGAACGAATTTTTACTCCCAATGAGACACAAGACATCAACAAGACTATAAGACTTCAGAAAATCCTTGAGACATGTCGAAAGATTCTTTGCGGTCCGTAACTACACAGAAGCGCTCAACCAGAATGAAACCAGTGAGTCGCAGACTAATACAACGTCAATATTACAACCTGGAAACGTTCTACAATAAAAGATACGACAAAAGGAAATGGTGAAGCTATCACTCGATTGTAATATTCTTGCCCGAAGTTTCTCACGATCCAAGCCCCATGATTGATCTTCGATCTGCAATGGCATCGGACATCGACCCAAAGATTGAAAGGAACGTTCGATGGATAGTTGAGATCCATTGTTCCTGACAACAAAATGTACACCGTCATATCCCAAGTCTCTCCATATGTTACGATCGGAAGGATCACCGGAAGTTGTAACTCCATCATTCTTCCCATGAATTCATCGTCAAAGTATGCAACTAACCACTGTCGAAAGTGATCGCGGTGGATGCAATGAAGCTTGATGTGAAACGGATTCGGGAAAGGAAGATCCGGAGCCGGTAACACACCTCCGTCCATAATCACCACTCCTGCAGTTTCTCACTCCTCCATGCAGACCACCGAGAACCCTTACGAATCACCCGTTGAGAGAGAATACCGTATGAAATATCGACTCGCCATTTTATACATAAATGCGACGACAAGGACCACAAAAGTGAACGCGCACAGATCGATGACTTGGCACGTTCCTCTATCGTGCGATCACTTCAACAGATAATCACAAACGTGGCACCCATCACACCGTTCGGCGAGTTACGCGATACAGTTCACGAAACATAGAAAAGAAACACAACATAGGTTACACAGGAATTTCACACAGGAGCCGAACCACAACACGACACCGCTGCCGTGGATTTCATCTTAGTAATTTCTGTTCTAAGCTTCCTGGATCTGTGTGTCAGTAGTTAGTTTCATTTCGAACTAACTTCGATTGTAGTTGAATGTGTTGTGGGATTCTATCTTACTAGAGACAGGAACCAGAAGCTGAAAAGATACATCAGGGAGAGTTGGAAGAAGCCGCTTCCTTGCTTCCAAGAGCTTCCTGGAAGACTCGATCTTGGAAGATTGCAGTGAGTGCAACAAGAAGCAGGAGAAGAAGACGTTCTGAACCTGTGATCGGTTGTTTAGTCAGTTGATCTCTCGGATCTAGTGATAGAAGAAGAGGGACATCTGTTCTCAGTACTTTGGTGAATGCCTCCGACCCGAAGAAGAAGCAGAAGACGCATGGGTAAAGATCCTGAGTGGGTAAATTCATCCCAGCGAACCGCTTCTAGAGAGCAGCGGATATCCCTAAGACACCAAAGGAAAGAAGAAGAGCTCAGGAAGATCCGATCAGTAGAGTTGGAAGAGTCTTCCATCTCGACCATAATCTTTGACGAAGACAGAAACCAACCGGGTGATCACGTGTATAAAGTAGATTTTGGTACTGGTTACTCGGAAGACGTCTTCCCAAGTGCGGAAAAAGCTTCCCAAG
Organism: Asterella californica; assembly: GCA_036924285.1. Classification (NCBI taxonomy): domain Eukaryota; kingdom Viridiplantae; phylum Streptophyta; class Marchantiopsida; order Marchantiales; family Aytoniaceae; genus Asterella; species Asterella californica. Next base: position 6,367,532 of record JAYKYS010000003.1, read on the forward strand.
GTGAAGGAAGACTGGAGGAGATTGTTCCAGACGTCTCGGAAGGTAGCAGTGATAGTAGCTCTGACTCAGAAGACGACCTTCGTGATTCAGACAGGCTTGGACCTTCGAGAAGACCATCTCCACCACCTGGACCTGAGGGAGGAAGAAGTTGGCAGTCGCACCAGCCGGCAGTCGACATGGCTTCCCACACTCGACAGAAGTACCATCCGTACGATGATGCTGACGCGGACGACTTCATCACGATGTTCGAGACCATCTCTCGATCCAACAAGGAGGACGCTGATGTTGACAGACTCCGTGTATTCCCCAGTTTGATCGTAGAGAAGGAAAGGAAGTGGATGAATAAGATGTTGGATGATGGTGTAGTAATGGCCGCTTGGGCTACTCTGAAGGCAGCTTTTCTGAAGAGGTTCAGAGGAGTGGGCTACGATCGTATGACCCTTTATAGAGCTTTAGAGACTCGAACGGAAGAAGAAAGAGACACTGCGGGATTACACCGAGAGGTTTGAAGATCTCCTGGATCACATCCCTCAGAACCAAGGAAGACCAGGTTATTGTGCTCAGCAAGTCGTGGACTGGTACTTGGGAGGATTGTCTCAGGATATGGAATTGTACTGCAGAAGAGGAGGAGGTGATGATTTAACAGAAGTACAGAAGCATGTCGAGCAGTATGAAACCTCAAGCATCACTCGGAAGATGACGAAAGACAGAGGGAAGACCTCGAAGAAGTCCAAGAAGTCGAAGAAGTCTTCTCGGAAGTCCAAGAGGAAGTCCAAGTCCACTGAAACTGATAACAGTGATTCGGAAGCATCTTCTACTTCTGAAGAGTCTACGGTCGAAAGTTCAGAATATGAATCTGAATCAGAGAAGAAGACACGGAAGAAGAAGAAGGAGAAGACACGAGCAAGGGAAGAAGTTGTGCAGAAGATGCCTCAAACTCAAATCATTCAGTCTGCACCTGATCCCCGCATCGATGAGGTTCTGAAGCAGTTTGCCGATCTGGAAGTTCATCTTCTGAACCAGAAGGACAAGCGGAAGCAACCTACGGCTTCCCGGCCAAACCTGTGGTGCAACCTTTGTAACTCTTCCGGACACACCAGAGATCAGTGTACGCAAGACCAAGCTGTCAACTGGGCAGGATGGGAAGAAGACGATGAGGGATATCTACACGATCCTAGTGAGGAAATTTGCTATAGGATCGAAACGATACAACCCTTCACTCCTACGCCTCCCGCCCAATATAATCGTTATGTACCTAGGGATAGAGCTAGCAATGTACAGACCAGGACACCTTGGCAACCTTCTTCATCACAACGACCTCTTAACCCTCTTCCTGGAGCGTGCAATAATTGTGGGGAGACAGGACACTGGTGGTCCACCTGTCCTCACCCGAGAAGACAGATTGGGCAAGTGCCCTTGTGTGGGAACTGTAAGGAAGCCGGTCATTTCACAGGAAATTGTCCGCAGACCTTACGACCACGACAAATGGTAAGATTTACATAGACCACATCTCCTGCCGAAGCCGCAACAGCTTCTAAACTCGAGTTGACAGTGGTACAGCACATCGCGGTAGAAGAAGAAGATCCTGGAGATTGTACGGATTGTCTCCACATCGAGGAAGACGAACCGGACCCCGGGAAGCGCGAAGGAAAGGAATCTCAGCTGCAGAAGACGACTGCAGCTCAGAAGACGAAGTCACTTGAGGCAACTTCTTCTTTCACTTTGGCGGACGGCACTGCTTGGAGCCCTAGCCCGGATTCAGACGGTTGGCCTCCGGAAGAAGTCTTGGATAAAGCGGTGTTCAAGGTAAGTACCAGAAGCAAAGAGAAGTTAGAATCTCGTCAGAAGGAGATCAAGAAGAAGAAGCAGCGAAAGGAGAGGTCATCTTCTCCTGAGCGGCCAACTTCTCCTACTTACGACCGAGAAGATCCGAAGTACTTTGCTCCTGACATCAGACAAGAAGTTGAAGCGATCATGCAAGAAGAGCTGGAGAAGAGACGGAAGATAGTTCAGCAACTTCCTACACCGACTACGGCAGCCCTTGTCTCCCAGGAACAGCCTTCAGTCGAGGGGAGACACTCTTCTGGTCTTCCACTCAAGGAAGCAGCTACTACCTCTTTTCTGTTGGAAACACCAGTCACTCTTCTGAGAAGATCCCCTTACGATTTCTTGCGAGACTTGTGGAATCAGAAGGCGGATGTAACCTTCCAACAGCTGTTGGATGACAACGCTGGTTACAGGAAGTTGTTACAATCTGTGCTTCGAGGATCGAGGAAGAGGAGGACAGCTAAACTTCCCAAGAGCACCCCGATCCTAAGGATAGAGCATGAAGACTTGGGAGCCCCAGAACTTGATATGGAGATCCATGGCTGTCTTCTGAAGAAGGTACCCATTGATTCCGGCTCCGGAGTTAACATCATGACTGAAGAAACGGCGCATGTCCTAGGCTTCATTGAATTCCAGCCTACTCCGAGAATCCTCAGAATGACGGACCAGACCAGAAGACGACCTTTGGGACAACTGAAAGATGTCTTGACGGTAATTGGTGGAGTATCTTTTTACCTCACCTACATCATTTTGCGACCTGTAGCTAAGGTTGGATATCATGTGTTGATAGGAAGATCGTGGCTGTATGCTGCAAATGTAAATACCGACAGGAGGAGACATCGTTTGAGATTTCCCAATCCTACACCCAAGCTGGTGAGAAGACTAAGGTCTCGCTTCCTTGGATCAAGATTGGACACCAAGGTGAAACTCCTTCTACAACAGAAGAATACACTTCAGAAGACTCAGCTGCGTCTTCTGACAGTGATGAACGATATAATGAGTTTGTGGTAAATAACTTGTGTACTACAGAAGTAGCAGAGAGAACAGAAGATGTGATCTGTGGATACATTGAGTGTTACGAAGTTGCGGAAGAAGAGCTTCCAGAAGACGAGAATATCGTCTTCCCTTCGGAAGATCCGACAGTTGGTCTTCCAGAAGACGAAAGTATCGTCTTCCCTTCAGAAGATCCGATAGTTGGTATTCCAGAAGACGAATCTGAACCAGAAGAAGCTCCCAAACCGGAATACTTCGGTGCCAGTGAGTACAGTCACACTGAAGGAATGGTAAACCCGGATGATCTTCAAGAGATGGAGGTTGCTCCAGGGAAGAAGCTGAACCTTTCCAAGGTGATCGAGGGCCAACAGTTGGAAGACTTTCGAGAACTTCTGACGGAGTTCTAGGATGTCTTCGCATGGACCATAGAAGACATGAAGGGCATACCTCGAAAGCACCGCATTGACTTGCTGAAGGGCGTTGTTCTTGCACGGCAGAGGCAGTATCGGCTCAACCCCAAGTACTCGCTTCTGGTGAAGGACCAGATCGACCAATACCTGAAGGCAGGAGTCATCTTCCCAGTGCTTAGCAGTGAGTGGGTAGCTCCTATTGTCATCGTGCCGAAGAAGCAGACAGGGAAGATCCGAGTGTGTCAGGACTTCCGGAAGCTGAACTTAGCCACGAAGAAGGATCATCATCCCTTACCATTCACCGACTCTGTGTTAGACCAGGTAGCAGGGCATGAGTTCTACAGCTTCCTGGATGGGTATTTTGGGTACAACCAAGTTTCAATCAGAGAGGAAGACAACTCGAAAACCACTTTCACTACTGATTGGGGCACGTATGCGTACAACCAAATGCCGTTTGGTTTATGCAACGCACCCGCCACATTCCAGAGATTGATGATTACAATCTTCAAGGAGTATCTTCGCACTTTCATGGAGATTTTCTTGGATGACTTTTGTGTGTTTGGATCGAGAGAAGACCACTTGATATTTCTAAGGAAGTGTTTTTTGAAGTGTAGAGAACATCGTTTGGCTCTTCACCCTGAGAAGTGCTTCTTTGGTATGTCAGAGGGGATCTTGCTAGGACATAGTATTTCCGGAAGAGGTATAGAAGTCTACTGTGCTAAGGTGAAAATCATCATGAAACTTCATCCACTTGCTAACCTGACTCAGTTAAGAAGCTTCCTTGGCAACGTAGGCTACTACATGAGGTTTATTGACAAGTACGCAGAGATAGCAGGAAGACTCACTAAGTTGCTGAAGAAGGACGAACCGTACGTTTGGTTTTCTGAGCAGCAAGAAGCATTCGAAGAAATGAAGAGGCTTCTGTCGAAATCCCTTGTCCTACGGCCACCTGATTGGGAAAGAGTCTTCCATATCTATGTGGATGTATCTGCTTTCGCCATATGGGTGGTGTTGAGTCAGAAAGATGAGAAGAAGAAGGATTATCCCATCTACTATGCGGGAAGACAACTCAATGATGCAGAGAAGAAGTACTCGACGACTGAAAGGGAGTGTCTTGGCATGATTTACTCCTGTAGGAAGTTTAGATACTATCTTCTAGCCAACTCGTTTGTCTTCTATGTGGATCATTTTTCTTTGAAACATCTGGTAAAGAAAGCGGATCTGTCTGGTAGGATAGCTAGGTGGATTCTCCTACTCCAGGAATTTACTTACACAGTTGAGTACAGGCCTAGAAGATAGCATGTTAATGCTGACTACCTATCCAGATTAGAGACGGAACAACGAGAAGATGAAGTGGAAGATGAGTTCCCTGACGAGAAGTTGTTTTCAGTTTTCGCAGAGACACTTTCATCTGAGGGGGAGGCGTACCGCCTGCTTCCCAGAAGACGAGGCCAAATCTTCTGATCCAGTCTTTGCGACTTCCATAGAAGAGTCGATCTTCAAGGACTTGAGGAAGTTCTTGGAAAACCAACAGTATCCCGAGGGATTGGATGCGGAGCAGAAGGCTGTCTTCTTACACAAGGCAGGTCCTTATGCCATCTTCCAGGGTATTCTGTTTCGGAAGAGACATGACGAGAAGCTAAGAAGATGCCTTGAGCTGTCAGAGATAAAATCAGCGATCACAGGTCTTCACTACGAAGATGCTGGGGGTCACTACGGGCTGAAAACCACAGTGAAGAAGATGCTAGACGCCGGATACTGGTGGCCGACCATGTACCGAGACACTTTTCAGGAAGTGCGATGCGTGCCAGAGGATGGGAAGACCGACAGCTACGACAAGGTGGCCTCTTACTCCCATTCTTCCGCTCGCTCTGTTCGAAAAGTGAGGGATCGACTTTGTGGGGCATATCGCCCCGGTGGGTAGAAGAACGTGCGCACGCTATATCCTAATAGCTACCGACTATGCTACCAAGATGGTGGAAGGCGAAGCCACAAGGAAGAACGATGCCACGGTGGTAGCCAGGTTCCTTTGGCATAACATCATCACTAGGTACGGATGTCCGCTGGAATTGGTATCAGATAGGGGTACTCATTTCTTAAATGAGACTATCTCTCTCCTGATCCAATACTTCAGGATTAAGCATCGGAAGACGACGCCATACAACCCGAAAGCGAACGGACTGACGGAGAAGTCGAACGATCTTCTGTGTAACATCCTGAACAAGGTAATTGTTAACCATGCGTATGATTGGGACACGAAATTGCCATCTGTGTTATGGGCTTTCAGGATTTCACCTAAAGTCACAACCCAGAAGACGCCTTTCTACCTAACTTACAGCATGACACCCATTGTGTCCACTGAGTTAGAGGTCCCAACATACCGATTAGCCGTATCCGAACGCATGAGAGAAGAAGAAAGCCAGGAGCAGCGTCTTCTGAATTTTGGAGAAGACATACGAGGTGCAAGCGCAACGTAAGGTAAACTACGATAGCAAGTTGAGGAAGGTGACCGTTGTGGATGGGGACTTGGTTCTTCTCTACGACAACCGGCATCTTAAGTTCCCCGGGAAACTTCATCTTCGTTAGATGGGCCCTTACCGCGTCTTGGAGGTCTTCGACAATGGCTCCTTGCAGTTGGAAGAGTTGGACGGTACACTGATGACCACTCGTGTTAATGGGTGGCGTGTCAAGAAGTACTGGACGTAAACAGAAGTGCAGAAGACACTGATGTTTGCAGGGACGCAAACATGTGAGGGTGGGCGTATGTGGTGCCCACAAATTACAGGATGCATGAATTTTTATAATTTTTAAGATTAATAACTTGTTTGTATAACTGAAGAAGCGTTGTTACTTAAGGTTACGTCTTCCTTAGCAGGAAGATGATCTTAAGGGTTGATTGTAATAATAAGTGACTTCTTCGGAAGACGACCATCTTCGGAAGAGCGTCTTCACAATTGCGTCTTCGGAAGACGGGAAGACGGCGGAAGATATCCATCTTCCGGAAGACAGCGACCGCGAAGGCCTAACCAAGGCAACTCGGGAAGCAGAAGAAGACTGTAGAGGTTCTTCCCCACGTTCTTTCCCCTTCCCACTTCTTCTCGCCTTTGTCTGATATTCTCCGCGCTTCCTCGGTTGTTTGCAGGCATCCTGATCGATTACCCCCACCCCCATTTCTTCCTATTGTGACATTGGGTGCGGAAGCGCTGCCCAATTTCTGTCAGACATCTTCCTACTCCCTCCTAAGTTCAATTCGAGCTTCCCTACACCTCGTCCTCAAATTGACCATCTCAGCTATCAATTTCCCTACCCTACTACCTCTCTACCCCCGAAACCTGGAACAGAAGACGATTCAGAAGATGGGAACATCTTCGGGAGACGCTTCTTAAACTTGACTGTCTTCGGAAGACTGTCTTCGGAAGTCGACTATACACAATTCGTATCAAGAGTGGATTTGCTTTGCTTTGGTGTTCAGAACGAGTTGGTACGAATCCTGAGTGGTGTGGTGAGTTGTTTTGTTATTTCGAGAAGTTGGAAGTCGGGAACTAGGCCTGTGCCTCCTGATCTTCCAAGCTTCTCAACTCCACATCTTCCTAGAGAGACTAGAAGACTGAAAGGCTGGCAAAATGAGCGAGAAGACGTGGAGGGTCCGTTTCGGATCTCTTCTGCCCGACCCATAGCAGCCATTCCCTCTTCTTCCCAAACGTAGAAGAGAGTCGTAAGAAGACTTGCTGGCAGAATCTGGAGAGAATGGTCGAGGGTCATGTCTTCCCACCGAGCAGCAAGCTTCTTCTGAGTGCGTATGAGAGGTGAGAAGTCAGAAGAACAGAGTGCAATTGTCTTGAGTCCGTTGTGAGGATAGATTGTGCGTAGGAAGACGAAGACAGGTGAGACCGATGAAGGGAAGCCCGACTTCGGGAAGTCTTCCGAGAAAGACATTGAATCAAAAACTGTCCCGGGTATCTTCCCAGAGGTCACTGTCACCGCAGGAGCCCGCAACCATCTTCCAAACCTGTTATGCACTTTATGTTTCACGAATCTTGTATCTTCTGATAGGAAGTAGGATGTAATGCAAGGTGGGTTGTCTTCTTGGTAATCCATGCGAGGCCTTGCTTAGATAGGATTGTTTAGATATAGCTCGGAAGACGAGAGCTATCTAGGAAGTACTGTTAGAATCCCGGAAGATGGAGCAGTTGTCTTCTGGAAGACTATTTTCGTCTTCTGAGAAGTAGAAGCTAGACTGTGGGCACTCGGGAAGAACTGAACCTTCAGCTCATAGTCAGTGCTTGTGGCTTAGTGCAACAGATCTTCCAGTATGACGATGCATCCGCGAGGCTTGGTGTTACCAGCGGCAGAATTGGCCGAGGCCACTCCTTTCCTCAAGGAGTTGGGTCTCAATTTCTTCCTGTGGGATTGGAACCTCGCCGATCAGGGACTTCTGGAGGAGGTGTGGGCAGCGTTACCACCCCGCAACCGTGTACCTGCGAAGGCAGGAATAGCTCGAGGAAGACCATCTTCCTGGACCGAAGATTGGTGGCGCAGGGCTTTTCACAAGCCAGACTCCGAGGACCGAGGGTATTGGTTCAAGAAGAAGGTTTTGCCCAGGGTCGTGAGTACGTGGCATGTGCCTGGGAGCACCACTTGTCTTTTCATGCAAGAAAGGCAGGGTAGGAATGGGTGGAAGATTGAATCTTACCGGGAGCCGAAGAAGCGACTTCTGGCGAAGCTGTTTCTGCATCTCTTCCCCAAGGGGAAAGCGCAAAAGATGAGGTACCTAGGAGATCAGGACGTAGACTTCCTGGAAGCAGTGTGGGATAAGAAAGTACCCATCTACTGGGGCGCATACGTCCACAACTATGTACAGGCGGAGCTAGCGTACTTGGGTACCCCGGCGGGAGGACACTTGACACCTTTCCTCTGCTACTTGTACGTAGCCATGGGGGATCTTAGGAGAGATCAGTTGGCATAGTATGGACCAACAAGGCAACAGGAGGAGAAGGAGGAGACCTCGGAAGATGACGATCGAGCCGCAGCCGCAACTCCCCCTCCCACTCTAATACCACAGCTGAGACCCGGCTCTCACCAGAAGACGCTTCTGGTGAGGGAAGACGAGTCTAGTGGGTCAGAAGACGCCACGCCACCGAGGAAGATGGGTCCTAGAAGTGTACCTAAGACACCCATCTCCCTCATTCATTCAGGATCGGAGTCCGACTCGGAAGAAGACCTGCTGAGTACCCGATCAGAGCAGAAGACACTTTATGGTCTTCCCTCGCTTCCGACACCTACAACCGCATCTTCTCAAGCTCCAGCACCCTCGACTGGATCCGGAATGGAGAAGGAGGAGTTCGATCTCGCTGTGCACTTGGTGGTGACAGCGTTGGAAGCCGAGAAGACTTCGGAAGACGCCCCGGACGACAGGATGTCTTCTGGAAGACAAGAAGACGAGCCGTCTGCCCAGGTATTCCGCGTGGAGGAAGCGACTTCCCCGGACCCCTATGAGGTCTCCATGGTCCCTAGTACCGCACTCGTGCCTCAGAAGACCGAAGACGCACCATTCGACTCTGCTTCTCAGAAGACGATTCCGTCTTCCGAAGCAGAAGCCGAAGCTGAAGAAGACGCAGCCGCAGAAACAACAGGGCCAGCGAAGAGCGAGGAGAGGGAAGCTACCTCAGTGACACCCAAGGTAAGTGCAGGGCTTCTCAGTCCATCAGAAGCCGAGATAGTAGCTCCGATAGGAGCAGATCAGGTAGAGATTGCCACGGAGCAATCAGAGTAGAAAGCAACCAAATTGACAACTCTAGATTTAGTAGGACCGAAACATGCTATCTTAAGGGTGGCAGTTTCCATGTAAAAATAGTTAGGATACCATGTGGCAGCATAAGTAGCATAGGAACAACGAGGTCGATGGCTAATTAGGAACAGGGAACCGCTTGCACGTGAGATGACAACCTCCTATCAGCGCCTCTCTCTCCCTGATGGTCGTCTCCCCTGGTTCTCATGGCAGTGACATAAGTAGGATCACAGAGTAGGAGATAGAGTTCTGCCAGTTCCGTAGAGTTCTGTAGCTACTGCACACCCATATCGATCCAACGGTGCAGGCAGACAAGACACATTAGAGCAGAGACACGGGATAAACAGTTCTTCGCACACTACACCCGTTGTTGGAAATATACGAATAGTCTTGGAATACGCAGGAGGGATTTGCGTACTCGTACCAGCAGTGGTTCGAAGATGTAGATAGAAGTAGTGGACAGTCTAGGAACAGAGAACGGCATCCTCGTGCAGTCCTGTTGACTAGGCTGGTGTGTCGAGGAGTAGACGCAGGAAGTAGAGGGAGTGAGCTTCCCAATGCCATTGTGACTTCTTCTCGAGGAATAGATTGTGGATTTGAGTGCAGAAGCTTTGTTCATGTCTTCTGGATGGTGGGTTCCTTGAATTCGCTCCCAATTGTGCAACTTCTTCTTGAGTGGCGGTGACCGTCAGCAATTGTGGAAGTGTAGCTTGACTCGTTCTGTAGAGCACTTGGGATCTACGTTGTCGAGGAGAGTCCTTCTCAGGAAGGGCGAGCCTTCTGGCTATGATAGATCGCGAGATAGAAGTAGAGATTGTACCAAGACAAGAGCCAAGCAGGAGATCGCAACGGCTGAAGTCACCCACAGAGACTATGACTATAGATTGTTTACTACTCAACAGATCAAGTCTCAAGTCTCATGAGACAGATCCACCTTCAGACACAACAGATAAGAGAAACCTGAACTCACGATGCTTTATTTCTCTTCCAAACACACTCAATAGTCCTCCACATATATCAATTTACAACCTATCCCTACTCAACTCCTTACGTTGGTCACCGCAGATGCCAAATAGCCAATTCCCACTCAACTAGTCTTTTCTCCAGCAGATTTCTCTCCAAAACCTACAACCGATGAAGATTTGAGACTCCAACGCCTTGTATCCCTCCCTACGACAGCTTCAGCACTGAAATTTCTCAGAAAACTTGACCTTCTCAGTCTTAGTCCCAGTCCCTCCACTCAAATAATGCTCTCTTTCCACCAAATTCACCTCAACTCAAGTCTGGTAGGTGAAATTCAGACTCCAAACTCTTAATCTTTCCTCTGCGTCAACCTCCCAACTGAAAACTATCAAGAATTTAATCCAGCGTCAATCAAGAGTCCCTTGCAGATTATCAAAATGATCTCCTTCAATAAAACTGCCTCCTGTCCGATTAGAAGAAATTCTGCCTCCAAACTGCTCTCAATCCCCCAAATACTTGTCTGTCCCTCTGTCACGATCACCCAATTCCTCAATTCAGTTCTGTCAGAAAAAATTGATCTCCCTCAGCCTCCAAGCTTCTCCTTCCGCTTCAGCTCCCTGCTCTCTGTGAAAAAAAATCTCCTCAAAAGTGTCCCCCCGATCTCCAGCCGTCGCAGGTACTTAACCTAAAAGCTAAGGGCCCAGCTTAAGCTGCCCCCTGCTGTCCTTATAAGCAGAGTCGCTTATCACAAGCAGGCCCTCAGCTTAAGCTGCCCCCCTACTGTCCTTACGTACAAAACTCTTCTTTCAAAAACTGACTCTCTTTTAAATAAAAGTACACAGCTACCTCTGTAAAGCAGACTCCTTCACTGTAAAACGTCACACTGCTTCCTTCGCCATTGCTAAACCGACTCGATGGATAAATAACAGATTGACAAAAGTTTCCCGTGCCCTTGATGCCATCTTGATGCCACCCTGAATATAATACAAGCCATCCAATGTAGGCCGAAGCCCTAACACTTATGAGGTTGCCCCACAGGGCTTACAGCCCCCCATATGCGCACCAGGTATCTCCCATAGTATATTCAGGATGGCATGCGGAGGCTTAGGCCAGGAAGCCCACGATTAAGAGAGATACCGGTCTCCCGCCCCTAGATATGCAGGACATGGCTGCACACCCAACATAGACTCCCATCCGAGAGGCCAACATGCCGGAATAGGAACCCAAGGCCAGGGGGATTTGATCCTGAGACCTCCTCCTCCCTAGGCAGGCGCCCTATCACTGGGATGGCCTTGGGTTCCATTCAAAAGGGTTAAATTTCTTGTACATATGCTTTTACTAAGGAAATCTTCCTGTAAAGTCTTTACTAGCTTCCTGTATGCTAACTTTTCTATACAACTCCGTTTTCTATGAATAAAGAGTCAAAACTATAGTACTTGTGAACACCTACACGCTCACGCTATCAGATTCTGAGTTTGAGTCACGAGCCAAAATCGACAGATTTCCCTCTTACATACATTTCTCAGTCTAAAACCCGCACTAACTACTACTTAAAACACTTTCTGTCGAAACCGGAAGCACGAAATCGCTCTCCCTGTCGAGCTCTGCATTCTGATGCTCTTCGACCTCTTTTAAGGTGATATTTCAGTTTAAGCTAGAGGGCAACTTGTCAAGCATGGCCCCGGGCTTAGCTCCTGCCCAGCTTGATAAGCTAGGGCGCAGCTTCCCGAACAAATGCATGTTGAGTGTCTTCTGAAGTTCCGTTTCCGCACCTTTAACGTCATGCACTACGACATTCACCCCCTCCAAACCTGCACATCCTCCGGTATGTGCCAACTCTTCCACTAGTCTCCAAGGTTCTCTAAATCGCCGTCGTCTTCTTCAACGTCCCCTTCGTCTTCTTCGGATAGCAGATCTGCTTCGGCATCCATCATCTGATCTGACTCCAGAAATTCACCTAGGTCAACGGATTCTCTCCTTCTTCTGAACAACTTGATACGCTTGCCAGCAACAGGAAGTCTTAGATGTGTACCATCAAGCTCCTTTAAAGAATAAGTAGCATTCTGATATACTTCTAAGACAACATACGGACCAAACCACCTCCTAGAAAATTTCCGAGCTGTGGAGTGCTGATTCTCTAATGTGCTGTCATACATCAAAACCCAATCTCTAGCATGTATGGGCTTCGGCCGGAGCTTATGGATCTTGTCAAACCTGTTTTTGTTCTTGAGACGGGCCTCTTTCAGCTTCTGTTGTGCCTCCATAAGATCCTCCTCCCTATGTTCTAACTGTCTGATTCGAAGTGCTAGAAGTTGTACACGATCCATTTCTTCCTCCCATGGTAAAGTAGCCCATGTAGGAAAGTCCTCTTCTGCTGGCATAATCGGCTTCTGACCCAGCATCAGTTCAGTGGGCATGTACCCAGTAGTAGTGCAATGAGTCGATCTGTCAGCCCACAGAGCAAAAGGAAGCAACCTAGACCACTGTCTATGCCTACCATCACATGCTTTTACCAGAGCTTAAACAATCGACGGATGCCCTCTCTCACTCTTACCAATCCCTTCCGGATTCATAGCAGTAGTGAGTTTTAGTTTCACTCTGTGTTGGGCGAAGAACTCCTTCGCTTCCGTACCACGCAACTCTCCTCTGTCTGCACGTAATCTTCCTATAGATCCGTACCTACAGATAATATCTTCAAGAACAAATCTACATATCCCTTCTGTGGTCTTCGTCCTCAGAGGTCGTCCTTCCACAAAATTGGAGAGGTCTTCTCGAGCCAACACCAAGTACCTCATACCCCATAACCCAGGAGGCATTGCTACCAAATCAATAACCCATTGAAAATGGATACTAGGCGGATAAGTTGGTACCAGGCCATCCCTGTAACGTACCTTTGAATAAAATTGACATTGCAGGCATGAGCTTACAAAGTTCACCACATCCTGGTAAAGCCCTCTCCACCAATATCTCTCCTTCAGTTTTGTATAGGTAGCCCAAGCTCCCCGATGTCCGGCCCACAAGGTGTCATGAAACTCCTTCATCAGCCGTTGCTTGGTCTGCTGATCGTCTATAACTCGCAAAAGCGCTCCATCTCTTCTCTTTGGACGTTTCCAAAGATATCCATCTCGCAACAAGTAATCGTATGCCTTCCTCCTTATCTCTCTGAACTCTACATCACTCAAACCCTCCTGTATGTTCAAAGAACTCAGATAAAATCCAATGTCATGTAACCTTCCCGTGTAGAACTCCTCTTTGAATGGCAGTGGCTCCAGATCCGAAGTTTGCTGACTACACCAAACATCTCTCTTCTCTTCGTTCTCCACCTCTGCAAACATCTCATCCTCATCTGTGTAGCGAGCCCTAGACAACATGTCTGCAACTGGATTCTCTTTCCCGGCAATGTGTTTCAGCTCAGGATTCAAACTCCGGATGTAAGCAATCCATCTCAACATTGCTATGTCTGGAGTACTGCAGTTTGCTATCATACCAAGCAAGGATAAACAATCTGTTTCTAAAATCACATGAGCACCTATCAAGAACTCCCGATCTACCTTCATAGCAGTAACAGCTCCCCATAGTTCACGCTTTACTTGAGGATAGTTACGTTGTCTGTCTGTCAAGATTCGGGCTCCAAATCTAGAAACAAATCGCATACCATCTGCATCTTCCTGACCAACTGCCCATCCAATCGCCTTTGGACTCGTGTCTACAGTTAGTATCACAGGCCTTCCTCTCTGATAGTTAAGTCTCCTCAGTATGGGTGGAGACTTCAGAATCTCCTTCAGCCGTTCCATTGTCTCATGATGCTCTTGCCGCCAAGTAAACCTCTTCCCTTTTCTCAGAAGCGCATACAAAGGCTCGGCAATGTGTGCATAATGAGGAATACTCACGCGAAAGAACACACAAGCTCCTAAGAAACGTCGAACCTCAGTGATATTCGTACAGTCTGCTATCCTTGCTATAGCATCTACCTTCTCTGGGTTCGGTCTTCTTCCAAATGTGCCACACAAATGACCAACCACCATAACCTCTAACATCCCAAAACGAGACTTAGTACCTGATAGAGTGAGATGTACCTCCTCCAGACGCGTTAGAATCCTACCCACGTCATGAATATGATCAGCAATAAACTTCCTGCAACCATTGGAAGTCATAGTCTCATCCTTGTCTTCCACCGGACAGCCTTTCATGGGAATGTCATCCAGAAATGGGATAGTGATCTCAGGTACAAATTATCGCAACACCTTATGCATCGCGTTCTGCATATGTGCTACAGAGTTTGTTGCTCCCTGAGGAAGAGTGCACATCCGCATCAATCCCAAGGGCGTGCGCATGGTAGTCAAGTCTCTACTCTCCAAGGCAAGTTGAAACTGATCATAACCCGAAAACAAATCTCCAATAGAATAGACAGACCTCCCAGCAAACGCCTCAGCTACCTCATCAACCACAGGTCATGTTCCCACGTTCCGAATCGTGATGTTGTCGGCAGGCTGCAAGTCTTGGATAAAGCGCAAAGCTCTTGACTTCTTAGGCACCGTGAACCATCGGCTGGAATACGGAGCCATGGAGGGCCCGAGGATACCCATCTGCATCTTCTCCTTCAATAGCTCAATGAGCTTTGGCAGCAAGGCACGAGGGACTGGAATCAGCTTCAAGTCCCAAGGCACATGAGGTACAGTGAAGATAACCATCGGAGCTATCACACTAGGATCCACACAACCAATCTCTTCAGCTGAAAAAGAAAATGCTCTACCATGACTGACAATCATCTGTTCAAAAATCTTCTTCTCTACTTCAATCAAGAAACCACCCCCTCCTATCTGGAGTTGTTCGAGTGTTTCTTGAGTAAACTGATGCCCTGTTCGTCCAAGATTTCTGAGTACAGGCTCAGTGGCGGCTGACTCCATCTGCTGTTACGAATCAACAAGCAATTGGGTCGCCACAGGCTTCACCTTCCTTGCTACAGCTTTATATTTGGCGTGTACTTCTGCTTCTTGACGAGAGCCGCACCAGCAGACTGCATCCTTCCATTCATTCTCCAGTCTCGGATGAGGACGATATCGCAAGTACGAGACAATCTCCTCATAGACTTCAGGAGAATGGATGGGGATCGCCACCCTACCTCCCAACTGTTCTTCCATCCTACCTACTTCATCTAGCCAACGAACAAAAGATTGTACACCGATAAACTCTTGATACACACCAGAAATCACTTCATTTTCCTCCAGAGCTCCTATACAGCGCAGATCAGCTATACGTTTCTCCACCTGCCTCCTACTCCTTTCAGTCAGATCTTCTACTCGTGTAAACTCACTCCAATCCTCACAACTCAAATTCAACAAACTAGATCTCCAACTTGGTACTCTATATACATTCTCAGAACCTCGAGCAGCCTCCTCATTAGTCTCCTGTGATCCCTTGGGCTGCTCAGGCGGGATCATAGTAATCTTTGACCCTTCACTCTTGTCTTCCCGCTCTACAAGAGTGGGTTCTAAAAACCCTTACCTCTACAAATAGGGGAGTCCCTCAAGGTCTGCCTATTTCGCTCGTGGTTTGACCGAACAGTCAGAAATTGAACAGAACGTCTGTCATCAGGACTACGGATCCTAGCAAAGTGTGACCCATCGTCCATCACTTTGGTCTCCATGCGCATCGCAGTGATATAGGGTTGATCAGGAATAACTGGATACGAAGCAGAAGATTGCACAAAAAAGTGCTGATCTGCTTCTACATCACCTATCCTGACCCTCACGTTAGGACAAGCTCCGTACAACTCTCCCTTCTGGTTGTTAGCAGCACGTAGCACCCATCCATGATTCAGCTCGATAGGCCACAGTCCTCTCTCATATATCTCTCGTGACATGATATTGATTTCGGATCCGTGGTCAACTAAAGCAGCAATAGGTTCAGACAGACTCCCAAGACGTACCCATGTGGCAGTTGTAGCACGAGCTCAGTGCCTCTTCTTGAAGTCACTGTCAACAGTTGGGCTCTCCCCATCAACTTCATCATCATCAGCTTCAATAGTGCTAGTTCTAGCAACTAACGCCTCCTGCTGGTACCTCTTGTCACCAGTCTCCTGAAAATGCACCTTCCCAAACTCCACATCATTTACAGAAGCCCCTATTACATCTATCATTTGGCTCTCTACCTGCTCAGATATGACTTGCCTCTTTCGCTTGATGACATCAATAATCAACTCATGAAACTCTCTCTTTGCGATGCCAAGAACTTCTCGAAGAGAAAACTCAACCCGTGCATCTGATCCTCTGCTCCAGAATGCTTTTAAGATCAGTGGATGTCTCAATATCTACAGCCAGCTTGTAAGCATGTCCTTTCTCCTTCACTTGAGCAGTGAACCTTCTGCCAGCAGTCGTTGGTTCCTGCTATTGTCTCTGTACGTCCTCCATTGGACCTGGAGCAGGTGGTGGAGTCTGTGAGGTAGACGGGACATCCTCTGGAGGAGCTGCACGTCTTCTAGTGACCCTTCGTCCCTGTCCCTCTCTAGTCTCCTCTGGATTCCCAGTTTCAAGCTCAGAGGCATCTCGTCGCCTCTTCTCTTCTACAGAAGCGTCCTGCCAATGAACATGCTTATCTACGTCCAAGAAAGCTTTAATGGACGCTGTATCTACGGGATCTTTCCACCCTGTGACTCTACGGATAGTTTCCGCTCCTCTTTTCAACACCTCAGAAGGAACCTCAGTACTGGTCCTCTCAAGAGACCTATCCAGCAAAGTAGGGCTAGAAGAAACTTCAATATGCCCAGCATACACATCAAGATTCATCGGCGGTACTGTTACTGCAGTTACTATTGCAGTTGCAGCGACTTGAGGTAGACTCCTCATACCTCCTCGTCCAAACTGCGTGTTTAATGGCTCTCCGGTAGAAACAAGGTGCAGTCTACCATTTTGGTAGCGAACCACACCATCTCGTAGAGCAGCTGTAAGCTCTTGGTAATCTCCTCGAAGATGATCTGGACTGTCACACCAGATACACCTACGGACAGGAGCACCCCCTGGACGAGCAGCACCAGGCGTTGGTGGGAGCTCCCTATGTAAACCGGCCAGCTCTACTTTCAATTCACGCATCTGTCGGATCAACTCCTCAATTTGATTGTGCTGACCCTGGTTCTCAACCACCCTCTGTGCAGGAACTGGCGGAACTGGCACTGGAGGCGCTTCTACAGGAATAACAGGTCTAGGAGCAAGAGCCGGAGGCTGCTGTACCTGTGGAGCATAAGGTTGATGGATCACCTCTGCGAGCGGTCGTCCTCCTACGGCCACTCTCCCTCGCCTCTGCCTTGTTAGAACGGCCACAGCATCTTCCACTCTCCCCCAATCCATAGTAACACCTCCTTCAGCTGATCGATCTGCCAAAATGAAGCATAATCGATCTGCTGTAGCCTCATCGGTGGTCTGCAAGAAGAGCTCTGTCCTTCTAGCATCCAAAGTTATCCGTTCGAGCGTCGAAAGCTGTCGGTATCTTCGATCGAACTCTCTTAGCAACTCATTCAACCCCATCCTATGGCCAGGTTGTTGCTCAATCCAATCCAAAAAAGTTCTCCTAGTAACTCTCTCAGAATCCTCCTCAAGGAATTCCTCTCGGAGAGCCCGCTCGAAACTTGTCCAAACACCAAGATTTCTCCTCTGTACGTCTCTGACTTGATCTCTCAACTCAGGAATCACAGCCAACTCAAAACTCCCAATCATCTCTGCATCGGTCACCCTCACAAGCTCCATCTCTCCTCTGTACTCACGAAGATATCTAGAAATATCTCTGCTTCAAATCTTCCACACCTATTCACAATCGCCTGCAAAGCTTTTGTAGATTTCAACTCACCCCCTCCGACGATTGGATGTTGTTGAACCAAAGCCGCAAGCGTCTTCAGTATCTCAGTAGTATCCAGGCCTGATGCTGCAGTGGCTGCTGAAGACATAGGTGTAGCCGAAGGTGCAGCAGTAGACGTCGATGCTCCAGCCGTAGAGGCAGTAGCACCACTCCCGCTCTTGCGATCCATCTTCCCTTGTATGCAAATCTCAACCTCAGCAACCTCAGCGATTAATCACCCCAAGATGACTCTCAGTGGAAGCACCAGATTTATGTCGAGGAGAGTCCTTCTCAGGAAGGGCGAGCCTTCTGGCTATGATAGATCGCGAGATAGAAGTAGAGATTGTACCAAGACAAGAGCCAAGCAGGAGATCGCAACGGCTGAAGTCACCCACAGAGACTATGACTATAAATTGTTTACTACTCAACAGATCAAGTCTCAAGTCTCATGAGACAGATCCACCTTCAGACACAACAGATAAGAGAAACCTGAACTCACGATGCTTTATTTCTCTTCCAAACACACTCAATAGTCCTCCACATATATCAATTTACAACCTATCCCTACTCAACTCCTTACGTTGGTCACCGCAGATGCCAAATAGCCAATTCCCACTCAACTAGTCTTTTCTCCAGCAGATTTCTCTCCAAAACCTACAACCGATGAAGATTTGAGACTCCAACGCCTTGTATCCCTCCCTACGACAGCTTCAGCACTGAAATTTCTCAGAAAACTTGACCTTCTCAGTCTTAGTCCCAGTCCCTCCACTCAAATAATGCTCTCTTTCCATCAAATTCACCTCAACTCAAGTCTGGTAGGTGAAATTCAGACTCCAAACTCTTAATCTTTCCTCTGCGTCAACCTCCCAACTGAAAACTATCAAGAATTTAATCCAGCGTCAATCAAGAGTCCCTTGCAGATTATCAAAATGATCTCCTTCAATAAAACTGCCTCCTGTCCGATTAGAAGAAATTCTGCCTCCAAACTGCTCTCAATCCCCCAAATACTTGTCCGTCCCTCTGTCACGATCACCCAATTCCTCAATTCAGTTCTGTCAGAAAAAATTGATCTCCCTCAGCCTCCAAGCTTCTCCTTCCGCTTCAGCTCCCTGCTCTCTGTGAAAAAAAATCTCCTCAAAAGTGTCCCCCCGATCTCCAGCCGTCGCAGGTACTTAACCTAAAAGCTAAGGGCCCAGCTTAAGCTGCCCCCCTGCTGTCCTTATAAGCAGAGTCGCTTATCACAAGCAGGCCCTCAGCTTAAGCTGCCCCCCTACTGTCCTTACGTACAAAACTCTTCTTTCAAAAACTGACTCTCTTTTAAATAAAAGTACACAGCTACCTCTGTAAAGCAGACTCCTTCACTGTAAAACGTCACACTGCTTCCTTCGCCATTGCTAAACCGACTCGATGGATAAATAACAGATTGACAAAAGTTTCCCGTGCCCTTGATGTCATCTTGATGCCACCATGAATATACTACAAGCCATCCAATGTAGGCCGATGCCCTAACACTTATGAGGTTGCCCCACAGGGCTTACAGCTCCCCCATATGCGCACTAGGTATCTCCCATAGTATATTCAGGATGGCATGCGGAGGCTTAGCCCAGGAAGCCCACGATTAAGAGAGATACCGGTCTCCCGCCCCTAGATATGCAGGACATGGCTGCACACCCAACATAGACTCCCATCCGGGAGGCCAACATGCCGGAATAAGAACCCAAGGCCAGGGGGATTTGATCCTGAGACCTCCTCCTCCTTAGGCAGGCGCCCTATCACTGGGATGGCCTTGGGTTCCGTTCAAAAGGGTTAAATTTCATGTACATATGCTTTTACTAAGGAAATCTTCCTGTAAAGTCTTTACTAGCTTCCTGTATGCTAACTTTTCTATACAACTCCGTTTTCTATGAATAAAGAGTCAAAACTATAGTACTTGTGAACACCTACACGCTCACGCTATCAGATTCTGAGTTTGAGTCACGAGCCAAAATCGACAGATTTCCCTCTTTCATACATTTCTCAGTCTAAAACCCGCACTAACTACTACTTAAAACACTTTCTGTCGAAACCGGAAGCACGAAGTCGCTCTCCCCGCCGAGCTCTGCATTCTGATGCTCTTCGACCTCTTTTAAGGTGATATTTCAGTTTAAGCTACGGGGCAGCTTGTCAAGCATGGCCCCAGCTTAGCTCCTGCCCAGCTTGATAAGCTAGGGCGCAGCTTCCCGAACAAATGCATGTTGAGTGTCTTCTGAAGTTCCGTTTCCGCACCTTTAACGTCATGCACTACGACAACGTGCGAACGGTCTTATGGATAAGGGATCCCAGAAGACAGAGTAGTCAGAGCAGCGAAGTGAAGAAGAAAGAAGCCTTCTTCCCACAGCAGAAGACGACATCCTCGAGTAGAAGACGGTGCAACAGTACTCACGTTTGTTGTCTTCCTTCCCAAACTATTACAAGCAGGGATGGCTTGTAAGTCAGGATCCGGTCTAGAAGCCTGTCTGAATCTTAATTTCCTCTTTTCATCTTGTTTTCTCTTGTTTGGATTTTCTCATCTTCCCCATCTTCTCTCATCTTCCTCATCTTCTCACCTTCTTCTAGTGAGTTTTCGAGACTTCTGTTGAGCTTCCGTGAAGGTGAATGTCATTGTAGTGCTGCAGGAAGACTATTTTTATAGGCAAAAGCCTGGGAAGGCTACGAATAGTCTTGGAATACACAGGAGGGGTCTGCATACTCGTACCAGCAGTGGTTCAGAGATGTAGATAGAGGTAGTGAACAGTCTAGGAACAGAGAACGGCATCCTCGTGCAGTCCTGTTAGCTAGACTGGTGTGTCGAGGAGTAGACGTAGGAAGTAGAGGGAGTGAGCTTCCCAATGCCATTGTGATTTCTTCTCGGGGAATAGATTGTGGATTTGAGTGCAGAAGCTTTGTTCATGTCTTCTGGATGGTGGGTTCCTTGAATTCGCTCCCAATTGTGCATGGGAAGTGTTCTTCTTGAGTGGCGGTGATTGTCAGCAGTTGTGGAAATGTAGCTTGGCTCGTTCAGTAGAGCACTTGGGATCTACGTACGAACGGTCTTATGGGTAAGGGATCCCAGAAGACAGAGTAGTCAGAGCAGCGAAGTGAAGAAGAAAGAAGCCTTCTTCCCACAGCAGAAGATGACATCCTCGAGTAGAAAACGGTGCAACAGTACGCACCTTTGTTGTCTTCCTCCCCAAACTATTACAAGCAGGGATGGCTTGTTAGTCAAGATCCGGACTAGAAGCCTGTCGGAATCTTAATTTCCTCTTTTCATCTTGTTTTCTCTTGTTTGGATTTTCTCATCTTCCCCCTCTTCTTACCTTCTTCTAGTGAGCTTCCGAGACTTCTAGTGAGCTTCCGTGAAGGTGAATGTCGTTGTAGTGCTGCAGGAAGACCATTTCCGTAGGCAGAAGCCTGAGAAGGCTACAGGGGACATACACCCTGTGATTGATCTAACCCGTTGTAATGTGAGTGTGAGAGTAAGGTGTAACAGCCGTGCTAGTCGACTTCTGCGAAGCAGGACAGTCTTCTGGAGGTGTGAGAAGACGAGCTGAATCCCCAGAAGACGAGAATCGCTTCGGGAAGACGGTATCGAGAAGACCGGAAGAAGCAACCTGGAAGCAGGAAGATCGTCTTCCCAAGCTTCTCTGTGAATAGTTGTGTGATATTTTAGTTAGTAGTTGTTTGTTTAGATCCAGAGTACCTGTTGGCGTATCTGGAAGACGCGTGGTTTTGTGAGAAGACGGGATTTTAGACAAAACTCGTGTGTTTGTGTGTTTGAACAGATCTTAGAACTTAGAGCAGCGTTACTTGTGCAAATCCTCTGTGGGAACGATATCTTGTATACTAAATGGGCAAAAGGAGTAATCCTGCGTCACTACAACGAGACACATTAGAGCAGAGACACAAGATAGACAGTTCTTCGCACACTACACCCATTGTTGGAAACATACGAATAGTCTTGGAATACACAGGAGGGGTCTGCATACTCGTACCAGAAGTGGTTCAGAGATGTAGATAGAGGTAGTGAACAGTCTAGGAACAGGGAATGGCATCCTCGTGCAGTCTTGTTAGCTAGACTGGTGTGTCGAGGAGTAGACGTAGGAAATAGAGGGAGTGAGCTTCCCAATGCGAATAGATTGTGGATTTGAGTGCAGAAGCTTTGTTCATGTCTTCTGGATGGTCGGTTCCTTGAATTCGCTCCCAATTGTGCATGAGAAGTGTTCTTCTTGAGTGGCGGTCAGCAGTTGTGGAAGTGTAGCTTGGCTCGTTCAGTAGAGCACTTGGGATCTACGTACGAACGGTCTTATGGGTAAGGGATCCCAGAAGACAGAGTAGTCAGAGCAGCGAAGTGAAGAAGAAAGAAGCCTTCTTCCCACAGCAGAAGACGACATCCTCGAGTAGAAAACAGTGCAACAGTACGCACGTTTGTTGTCTTCCTCCCCAAACTATTACAAGCAGGGATGGCTTGTTAGTCAAGATCCGGACTAGAAGCCTGTCGGAATCTTAATTTCCTCTTTTCATCTTGTTTTCTCTTGTTTGGATTTTCTCATCTTCCCCCTCTTTTTACCTTCTTCTAGTGAGCTTCCGAGACTTCTATTGAGCTTCCGTGAAAGTGAATGTCGTTGTAGTGCTGCAGGAAGACCATTTCCGTAGGCAGAAGCCTGGGAAGGCTACAGGGGACATACACCATGTGATTGATCTAACCCGTTGGAATGTGAGTGCGAGAGTAAAGTGTAACAGCCGTGCTAGTCGACTTCTGCGAAGCAGGACATTCTTCTGGAGGTGTGAGAAGACGAGCTAAACCCCCAGAAGACGAGAATCACTTCGAGAAGACGGTATCGAGAA
The DNA here is from genome assembly GCA_036924285.1 of Asterella californica. Taxonomy (NCBI): domain Eukaryota; kingdom Viridiplantae; phylum Streptophyta; class Marchantiopsida; order Marchantiales; family Aytoniaceae; genus Asterella; species Asterella californica. The sequence goes on from JAYKYS010000003.1 coordinate 6,390,203, forward strand.
GACCGGAAGAAGTGATCTGGAAGCAAGAAGATCGTCTTCCTGAGCTTCTCTGTGAATAGTTGTGTGATATTTTAGTTAGTAGTTGTTTGTTTAGTTCCAGAGCACCTTTTGGAGTGTCTGGAAGACGCGTGGTTTTGAGAGAAGACGGGATTCCTAGACGAAACCCGTGTGTTTGTGTGTTTGAACAGATCTTAGAACTTAGAGCAGCGTTACTTGTGCTCTAAGTTCTAAGTTCTAAGATATCTTGTATACTAAATGGGCAAAAGGAGTTATCCTGCGTCACTACAAGGTCATGTCTTCCCATCATGCAGCAAGCTTCTTCTAAGTGTGTAGGAGAGGTGAGCAGTCAGAAGAACAGAGTGCAAATGTCTTGAGTCTGTTGTGAGGATAGATTGCGCGTAGGAAGCAGAAGACAGGTGAGACCAGTGAAGGGAAGCCTGGCTTCGGGAGGTCTTCCGAGAAAGATATTGAATCGAAAGCTGTCTCGGAAGTCTTCCCAGAGGCCATTGTCACCGCAAGAGCCCGCAACCATCTTCTGAACCTGTTATGCACTCTACTTCTCGCAAATCTTGTATCTTCTGTTATGAAGTAGGATGTAATGCAAGGTGGGTTGTCTTCTTAAGAATCCATGCGAGGTCTTGCTTAGCTATGATTGTTTAGATATAGCTCGGAAGACGAGAGCTATTTAGGAAGCACTGTTAGAATCCCGGAAGACGGAGTAGTTGTCTTCTGGAAGACTAGATTCGTCTTCTGAGAGTGGAAGCTAGACTGTGAGAGCTTGGGAAGGACTGAGCCTTCGACTCACAGTAAGTGCGTGTGGCTTAGTGCAACAGAGTTTCAAGTATGTCGATGCATCCTCGAGAGTTGGTGTTACCGGCAGCAGAACTGGCCGAGGTCAAGTTCAAGGAGTTGGGTCTCGATTTCTTCCTATGGGATTGGAACCTCACCGATCAGGGTCTTCTAGAGGAGGTTTGGGCAGCCTTACCACCTCGCAACCGTGTACCTGTGAAGGCAGGAGTAGCTCGAGGAAGACCATCTTCCTGGAACGAAGATTGGTGACGCAGGACCTTCCACAGACCAGAATCTGAGAACCGAGGTTGTTGGCAAGAGAAGAAGATCTTACCCAGGATCTCGAGCGAGTGGCATGTGTCGGGGAGCACATCTTATCTCTTCCTGGAGGACAAGCAGGGAAGAAACGGCTGGAAGGTCGAATCTTACCGGGAGTCGCAGAAGCGTCTTCTGGTGAAGCTGTTCCTTCATCTTTTTCCTAAGGGGAAGGCGCAGAAGACGAGGTATCTTGGAGATCAAGACGTGGAGTTCCTGGAAGCACTGTGCGCGGAAGAGAATGTCAACTGGGGTGCGTGCGCACACACACTACACCCGATGTTAGAGACATACGAATAGATTGAGATTATACCGGAAGGGTCTGCATGCTCGTTACCAGTAGTGGTTCGAAGATGTAGATAGAGATAGTGGACAATTTAGGAGCAGGGAACAGCATCCTCGTGCAGTCTTGTTGGCTAGATTGGTGTGTCGAGGAGTAAGAGCAGGAAGTAGAGGGAGTGAGCTTCCCAATGCCAATGTGACTTCTTCTCGAGGAATGGATTGCTGATTTGAGTGCAGAAGCTTTGTCCATGTCTTATGGGTGGTGGATTTCCTTGGATTCTCTCCCGATTGTGCATGAGAAGTGTTCTTCTTGAGTGGCGGTGACTGTCAGCAGTTGTGCAGATTCGCAGCTTGGCTCATTCAGTGCAGCACTTCGGATCCACGTACAGACGGTCTTATGGATAAGGGATCTCAGAAGACAGAGTAGTTGGAGCAGCGAGAGAAGAAGAAAGAAACCTTCTTCCCACAGCAGAAGACGACATCCTCAAGTAGAAGACGGTGCAACTGTACGCACGTTTGTTGTCTTCCTCCCCAAACTATTACAAGCAGGGATGACTTGTTAGTCAAGATGCGGACTAGAAGCTTGTCGGAATCTTAATTTCTCCTTTTCATCCTGTTTTTCTCTTGTTTGGATTTTCTGTTCTTCCCCATCTTCTCCCATCTTCCCCATCTTCGTACCTTCATCTAGTGAGCTTCCGAGACTTCTATTGAACTTCCGTGAAGGTGAATGTCGTTGTAGTGCTGCAGGAAGACAGTTTCCATAGGCAAAAGCCTGGGAAGGCTACAGGGGCATGCACCTTGTGATTAACCTAACCCGTTGGAATGTGAGAGAGAGAGTAAGGTGTAACAGCCGTTGCTAGTCGACTACTGCGAAGCAAGAGCAGTCTTCTGGAAGTGTGAGAAGCCGAGTTGAACCCCTAGAAGCCGAGAATTGCTTCGGGACTGTACTGAGACAGTACTGAGAAGATCAGAAGAAGTGACGTGGAAGCAGGAAGCGTCTTCTTGAGCTTTTCTGTGAATAAGTTGTGTGATATTTTAGTTAGTAGTTGTTTGTTTAGGTCCAGAGCACCTTTTGGTGAGTCAGGAAGACGTGTGGTTTTGTGAGAAGACGGGATTCCTAGGCAAAACCCGTGTGTTTGTGTGTTTGAACAGATCTTAGAACTTAGAGCAGCGTTACTTGTGCAAATCCTCTGTGAGAACGATATCTTGTATACTAAATGGACAAAGGGAGTAATCCTGCTGTAGTGACGCAGGATTACTCCTTTTGCCCATTTAGTATACAAGATATCGTTCCCATAGAGGATTTACGTAAGTAATCGCTGCTCTAAGTTCTAGGATCTGTTCAAACACACAAACACACGGGTTTTGCCTAAAAAGCCCGTCTTCTCACAAAACCACACAAAACCACACGTCTTCCAGACACGCCACATGGTGCTCTGGAACTAAACAAACAACTACCAACTAAAATATCACACAATTATTCACAGGGAAGCTCGAGAAGATGATCTTCCTACTTCCAGGTTGCTTCTTCCGGTCTTCTCGATACCGTCTTCCCGAAGTGATTCTTGTCTTCTGGGGGTTCAGCTCGTCTTCTCGCACCTCTAGAAGGCTGCCCTGCTTCGCAGAAGTCGACTAGTAACGGTCGTTACATCTTATTCTCACACTCACATTCCAACGGGTTAGATGAATCACAGGGTGTATGCCTCCTGTAGCCTTCCCAGGCTTCTACCTACGAAAATGGTCTTCCTGCAGCACTACAACGACATTCACCTTCACGGAAGCTTAATAGAAGTATCGGAAACTCACTAGAAGAAGGTAAGAAGATGGGGAAGATGGGAGAAGATGGGGAAGATGAGAAAATCCAAACAAGAGAAAAACAAGATGAAAAGAGGTGGCGTGGGGGGAGGTGGGTCCCTTGTCGTTCTCAAGAGCCGTCGCCGGTTGGGGCCCTTACTGCGAGTAAATTAAGATTCCGACAGGCTTCTAGTCCGGATCCTGACTAACAAGCCATCCCTGCTTGTAATAGTTTGGGAAGGAAGACAACAAACATGAGTACTGTTGCACCGTCTTCTACACGAGGATGTCGTCTTCTGTTTCGGGAAGAAGGATTCTTTCTTCTTCACTTCGCTGCTCTTACTACTCTGTCTTCTGGGATCCCTTACCCATAAGACCGTTCGTACGTAGATCCTAAGTGCTCTACTGAACGAGTCAAGCTACACTTCCACAACTCTTGACGATCACCGCCACTCAAGAAGAGCACTTCCCATGCATAATTGGGAGCGAATTCAAGGAACCCACCATCCAGAAGACATGAACAAAGCTTCTGCAGTCAAATCCACAATCTATTCCCCGAGAAGAAGTCACAATGGCATTGGGAAGCTCACTCTCTCTACTTCCTGCGTCTACTCCTCGACACACCAGTCTAGCTAACAAGACTGCATGAGGATGTCGTTCCCTGTTCCTAGACTGTCCACTACTTCTATCTACATCTTCGAACCACTGCTGGTATGAGTATGCAGACCCCTCCTGTGTATTCCAAGACTATTCGTATGTTTCCAACAACGGGTGTAGTGCGAAGAACTATCTATCAGGTGTCTTCTCTCTAATGTGTCTAGTCTGCCTGCACCATAGAATCGACGACTGAACGTTTTAGAACTGGCAGAACAGGCAGAACTCTATCTCCTACTCTGCGATCCTACTTATGTCGCTGCCATGAGAACCAGGGGAGACGACCACCAGGGAGAGAGAGGCGCTGACAGGAGGTTGCTACCTCACATGTAAGCGGTTCCCCTGCCCGAATTGACCATCCACCTTGTCCTTCCTACGCTACCTATGCTGCCACATGGTATCCTAACTAATTTTACATGGAAAAACTGCCACCCTTAAGATAGCATGTTCGATCCTACTATATTTGGAATTGTAAATGGAGTTACTAACTACTCAGATTGCACGGAGGCAATCTCTACCTGATCTGCTCCTATCAGAGCTCCTAAAGCGGCTTCTGATAAGCTAGAAAGCCCTGCAGTTACCTCGGGTGTCATTGAGGTGGCTTCCTCCTCATCGTCCTTGGCTGGCTCTGCTGTCGCTGCTGCTGCGTCTTCCTCGGCTTCGGCTTCTACTTCGGAAGACAGAAGCGTCTTCTGGGAAGCGGAGTCGACCGGTGCTTCTTCCGTCTTCTGAGGCACGGGTGCGGGACTAGGGACCATGGAGACCTCATAGGGATTCGGGGAAGTCGCTTCCTCCACGCGGAATACTTGGGAAGACGGCTTGTCTTCCTGTCTTCCAGAAGACATCTTGTCTTCCGGGGCGTCTTCTGGAGTCTTCTCAGCTTCCAACGCTGTCACCACCAAGTGCACAGCGAGGTCGAACTCCTCCTTCTCCATTCCGGATCCAGTCGATGGTACTGGAGCGTGGAAAGATGCGGTTGCAGGTGTCGGAAGCGAGGGAAGATCATAAAGTGTCTTCACTCCTTCTATCTGTCGATCCAAGTACCTGAACATGCTCTCCCGGCATTCCACCAACATTGCTTTGGACTCGCTGTCCCATCCTCTAGCTAAGGTAAGTAACTTCCTACCCGCGGTGTAGTTGAACTTCTTCCGAAGCGCTTCCACCGACTGTGCCAGCATCTTCTGTGCACGGGCCTCTGCTGCTTCCCTTTGCGTCTTCTCAACTGCAGCTCGCGCTTCTGCGGCTTCTCGCTGCGTCTTCCATATGGTCTGCTCTTCTACGAGGGCAGTGATCTTCTCCCGCACTCGGGTGACTTCCTGATTACGCTGCTGTACCCGCGTCTGCAACTCCTGGTTGCTCTTCTGAAGCTGCACCAACTCCTTGGCAGAAGCGGCTGCTTCCGCCTTGTACCCGGCTGCAAGCTTCTCCGTGGTGCTGAGACTAGCTTCCAGCGACTCCGTCTTCTTCTGGTCTTCTCCCTGTCGCAACAAGGTGCGCAGGCCGAATCCAGGTCGTAAGGGCCTCTCCTGTGCCTTCGCCCTCTTCTCCAGCAACTCCATAGCTGGCTGGATCTCCTTCTGGAAGTAGGCACTGAACTCCTCCAGTCGTCTTCCTGTGGAAGACAAGTTCATCTCCACCACTCGCTCGCGCGGTGTCGACTTCGTCTTCCAGAGGCAAGGAAGCCTCTTCCACCACGATGGCCTTCATCTTCTGCGCACGAGAAGAAGCTACTCTTCTCATCTTCCGGGGTGGAAGACTCCTCATGGCAGGAGCGGCTCTCTTCTTTGCGCTTCCTCGCATCGCAGCAGGAGCGCCCATCCATCCTTCGTCTTCTGGAGTCTTCGGAAGACTCCCAGGCGTTGCAGAAGCGGTCTTCTGCTCTGATCGCGTACTCAGCAGATCTTCTTCCGAGTCGGACTCCGATCCTGAATGAATGAGGGAGATGGGTGTCCTCGGTACACTTCTGGGACCCATCTTCCTCAGTGGCGTGGCGTCTTCCGACCCATTAGACTCGTCTTCTCTCACCAGAAGCGTCTTCTGGTAAGAGCCGTGCCTCAGCTGTGGCATCAGAGTGGGAGGGGGCGTTGCTGCTGCCTCTCGATCATCGTCTTCCGAGGTCTCCTCCTTCACCTCCTGTCGCTCTGTTGGTCCATACCCTGCCAGCTGATCTTCCCTAAGATCCCCCATGGCTAATACAAGTAGTAGAGGAAAGGCGTCAATTGTCCTCCCGCCGGGGCACCCAAGTATGCTAGCTCCGTCTGTACGTAGTTGTGGATGTACGCGCCCCAGTAGATGGGCACTCTGTCATCCCACACTGATTCCAGGAACTCCACGTCTTGATCTCCTAAGTACCTTGTCTTCTACGCTTTCCCCTTGGGAAAGAGATGCAGAAACAACTTCGCCAGAAGTCGCTTCTTCGGCTCCCGGTAAGATTCTATCTTCCAACCGTTCCTCCCCTGCCTGTCTTCCACAAAAAGGCAGGTGGTGCTCCCAGGCACATGCCACGAACTCACGATTCTAGGCAAGATCTTCTTCTCGTACCAATATCCTCGGTTCTCGGATTCAGGCCTGTGAAAAGCCTTGCGCCACCAGTCTTCAGTCCAGGAAGATGGTCTTTCTCGAGCTACTCCTGCCTTCGCAGGTACACGGTTACGAGGTAGCAACGCTGCCCACACCTCCTCCAGAAGTCCTTGATCTGCGAGGTTCCAATCCCACAGGGAGAAATTGAGACCCAACTCCTTGAGGAAAGGAGTGGCCTCGGCCAATTCTGCCGCTGGTAACACCAAGCCTCGCGGATGCATCGTCATGCTGGAAGATCTATTACACTAAGCCACAAGCACTTACTATGAGCTGAAGGCTCAGTCCTTCCCAAGTGCCCACAGTCTAGATTCTACTTCTCAGAAGACGAAACTAGTCTTCCAGAAGACAGCTACTCCGTCTTCCGGGATTCTAACCGTACTTCCTAGATAGCTCTCGTCTTCCGAGCTATATCTAAACAATCCTATCTTAAGCAAGACCTTGCATGGATTACCAAGAAGACAACCCATCTTGCATTACATCCTACTTCCTATCAGAAGATACAAGATTCGCGAAACATAAAGTGCATGACAAGTTCAGAAGTCGGTTGCGTGCTCCTGCGGTGACAGTGGCCTCTGGGAAGACACTCGGGACAGCTTTCGATTCAATGTCTTTCTCGGAAGACTTCCCGAAGTCAGACTTCTCTTCATTGGTCTCACCTGTCTTCGTCTTCCTACGCGCAATCTATCCTCACAACAGACTCAAGACAATTGCACTCTGTTCTTCTGACTTCTCACCTCTCATACGCACTCAGAAGAATCTTGCTGCTCGGTAGGAAGACATGACCCTCGACCATTCTCTTCAGATTCTGCCAGCAAGTATTCTCACGACTCTCTTCTAAGTTCAAGAAGAAGAAGGAATAGCTGCTATGGGTCGAACAGAAGAGACCCGAATGGACCCTCACGTCTTCTCGCTCATTTTGCCAGCCTTTCAGTCTTCTAGTCTCTCTAGGAAGATGTGGAGTTGAGAAGCCTGGAAGACCGGGAGGCACAGGCCTAGTTCACGACTTCCAACTTCTCGAAAGAACAAAACAACTCACCACACCACTCAGGATTCGTACCAAGCTTCTCTTAACACAAAGCAACACAAATCCACTCTTGATACGAATTGTGTTCAGTCGACATCCGAAGACAGTCTTCCGAAGACAGTCAAGTTTAAGAAACGTCTTCCGAAGATGTTCCCATCTTCCGAATCGTCTTCTGTTCCAGGTTTCGAGGGTAGGGAGGTAGTAGGGTAGGGAAATTGGTAGCTGGGATCTCCAATTTGAGGGCTAGGAGTAGGGAAGCTCGAATTGAGCTCGGGAAGAAGCAAGGAGTTGTCTGACAGAAATTGGGCAGCGCTTCCGTGCCCAATGTCTCAATAGAAAGAATGGGGGGTGGGGTAATCGATCAAGCTGCCTGCACACAACCAAGGAAGCGCGGGGAATATCAGACAAAGACGAGAAGAAGTGAGAAGGAGAAAGAACGTGGGGAAGAACCTCTACAGTCTTCTTCTGCTCCTCGAGTTGCCTTCGACCTCCGCGCGCTTCTGGATCTTGTCCTAGCTCCAATGCGACTCCTCTCGACTGCGCCTGCTGTCAATTTCTGGCTACGTCTCGATTCTACCTTCGATTCTACTCGCTACTCTCCAATGTCAACTTCTCGGGAACTCACAGAAACGCTTTCGCTTTCTGCCTTCTGTGCTTCAGCAATTCGGTCTCGCTCTTCGCCTAGCTGCCAACTGGTTCTCTCCTACCTCGATGTCCTCACTCGATTCCTCTCTCAAAGCTTACTTGCGAAGCTCACTCTCTCCAATCGATCTTCTCAAGCGTGCTGTGCTGCGGGAAGTTTGAATGCGCCTAATGTGCTTCCTTACGCATCTTCCCCGCAGATTAGGGGTTTTCGACCTTAGGTGTCTTCCCCGACCTACCTACCTATTCGGTGCGACCCAGTAGGTACACCTACTGTTTTACCCGAAAACTCGTGGTTAGGCCTTCACAGTCGCTGTCTTCCGGAAGACAGGTGTCTTCCGCCGTCTTCTCATCTTCCGCCGTCTTCCCGTCTTCTGAAGACGCAACTGAGAAGACGCTCTTCCGAAGACGGTCGTCTTCCGAAGAAGTCCACTTCTTATTAAAAAGCTCATAAGGTCATCTTCATGTTAAGGAAGACGTAACCTTAAGTAACAACGCTTCTTCAGTTATACAAACAAGTTATTATTCTTAAAAATTTCAAAAATTCGTGCATCTTGTAATTTGTGGGCACCACACCTGCGACACTACAAGCGTGCGTGAGAGAGGTATCCAAGTTTCAGTTGTGTGGGAAGTGTAAAACCAGTAGGTCACCCATCCCAACAGCTGAGAAACTTGCAAGGAGGAGGTCTCCAGATCAAATCCCTCAGACTCACAACCGGCAAGGAGTAGGTTGGTCCCTTCGAGGGAATATGAGATACCAAATCTTTTTGTAGAAAGATATACATCTTGTCATATTATTCACTTGGGTCAAAGATCAAGTGAAACAGATACATGAGGCAATACGTACGGCACTTCGAAGTTTAAGGAGGCCGAAAACGACAATGATGATAACTCGAGCTCCACGTGCCATAACAAGGTGATTCCGGTGGCCAGAGGTAGCTGTGGTGGAGTTTCTTTGGGAGGAGGTGTCAAATGCTGACTCTAAGATCGACTCGGTGGCCGTCTGTACAGATGAACATGCAAAGGCTTAGTGAACTAGTCTTCTTACATGTAGAATTATTATCAATGATTTATTTTTCTGCTGCTATTTGTTTTGGGCATCTTTTGCTCATGCCAGGTGACACTGAAGGTTACATAGGATGGAGGAAAATCCAGAGGGGTGTACTCCGGAGAGAGAGAATTCTGAGGACATGATCACAAAGCAGAGAATTGTCGATCATTGTGCAGTGTAGAGTTTACGGGGTAGAGACAATCGAGTAGAGAATCAAAGAGCTAGGAGAAGATTTTACAGAGACTACTTCTGGAGAGAATTTCTGATTGATCAGAGTTTTGACATCGAGAGATTGAAGATATTAGATAGAATCGAGTAGAAAGGAGACCTACAACTTGTATGTATACTTTTCTGGAAAGAAAACGAGAAGCTTCTAGGTGAACGCGTTGGTGCTTCACATGAGCAATTTTCTGATATTCTGAGTCTTTGAGCGTGAGTTTCTCAATCTGCATGATCTGGAGTTGAAGATCTACTTGCACGCCGTGTGTTTTATCTTGGCCGCATAGAAATCGTGATGGTGTGTTTTCTTGCGGTCCGTATTCCATGTGTGGTTTTCGCTCTCTTCTTCACGATCGTATCATAGCTAGAAGGTTCCGCCCTTCCCAAGAAACTCTCGCCTCGACATACAATCTCAATACAAGAGAGGAAGTCTCCGGATCAAATCCCTTCAGACTCACTATCGGCTTGGAATAGGCTGGCCCCTTCGGGAGAATACGAGGGGCACCAAGTTGCCTAGGGACGGGACACTAGATGTCTCTTAAACGTACCATGAATGCGAGACGTCTATGTCTATCCCTCCACTAGTGCAGTCATCTGGTGTCAATGCTAGAGGGAGATTACCACCAGATTTCGAAATGGACCTCTCACCTTCGGGTTGTCGCGATCACTAGTATGAATTCGGTTGCGGTCCTCTAAGTCTTGAGGTAGCGAGATGGCATCAAAGATACTCCAAGTCGGTACCAAATCTTTTGTAGAAAAATGTACATCTCGTCATATTATTCACTTAGGTTGAAAAATCAAGTGAAACTGATACCTAGGACAATACTTACGACACTCCGAAGTTTAAGGGGGCCAAAAACGACAATGATGATAACTCGGGCTCCACGTGTCAGAACGAGGTGATTCCAGTGGCCAGAGGTAGCCATGGTGGAGTTTCTTCGGGTGGAGGTGTCAAATGCTGACTGTATGGCCGTTCCTACAGATGAACCTGCGAAGGCTTAGTTGTAGAAAGATCGATACTTCGAGGACATTCCAAGAAGAGAGAGAGCGAGTAGACAAGGAAGTAAAATAGGAATGAGATGAGAGAGGCTTTGCCTCTCTCTGTATATATAGTGGAGGTGAGTACAAGGGAAACCCTAATGGTGGGTTAGCCCTCTAACTAACTCTAACAACCCTAACCACTCCGGCTAATGGTAGCCGTCGATCTACTAGAGCTTGGGACTATATCAACACTCCCCTTCAAGCTCATCTCTACATCCTGTACTCCTAGACAATGTCTGAAAGCATCAAACTTATCTCTAGGCAACGCCTTAGTGAAGATATCGGCAACCTGATCTCCTGTGCTCACATAACTGAGCTCAATCTCTCCTGCAAGGACCTTCTCTCTAATAAAGTGATAGTGCACCTCAATGTGCTTCGTCCTAGCATGGAAAACAGGATTACTAGCTAACTTCATGCTGCTAATGTTGTCTGTATATACAACAACAGGATCTGTACACTCCACACCAATATCAGATAGCAGACATCGAAGCCAAATCGATTCGCATGTTGCGTTTGTTGCTCCTCGATACTCTGCTTCCGTGGATGACAAAGCAACTGTGGGTTGCTTCTTAGAAGCCCAGCTTATAGCAGCGCTTCCAAGTCCAAAAGCGTAACCTGACGTGGATCTCCTGTCGGCACTTCCTGCCCAATCAGCATCTGTGTAGCCATGTAATAACAATGATCCACCGTATCGATAGTGAAGTCCGTACTGCATCGAGAACTTCACGTAGCGGAGGATCCGCTTGACAGCCTCAAAATGTGGTCTCCGTGGTGACTGCGTGAACTGACTAATCAGACCGACAGCATAACTCAAGTCTGGTCTGGTGATGGTCAGGTAGATAAGACTTCCAACCATCTGTCTGTACATGCGTGGATCATCCAACAACTCACCATCCTCTACTCCTAGCTTTACCCCTTGCTCTAATGATGTAGCAATGGGTTTGCAACCAAGCATACCAAATCTCTCAAGCATACTGAGAGCATACTGTCGATGTACAAGCCAAACATCCTTCCCATCTCTAATGAACTCCACAGCAAGGAAGTACTTGAGTTCTCCTAAGTCCATCATCTCGAACTCGGATTTCAAGTGATCCTTGATCTGGGAAATAAGCTCCTCAAAGTTACCGGTAATGATCAAGTCATCAACATAGATGGTGATCATAACAATCCGATCTCGTATTCTCAATGAATACAAGGTAGAGTCTGAACTACAAAGATGGAAACCAAGAGACTCCAAATAAGAATTGATCTTTGCATACCATGCTCTTGGTGCTTGTTTCAGACCATAGAGAGCCTTCCGTAACTTACATACACGAGAAGGGAACATAGGATCCTCATAACCAAGAGGTTGCTGCATGTAGACCTCCTCCTCAAGATCGCCGTTGAGGAAAGCGTTCTTGAAGTCCATCTGGTGCATCTTCCAACCTTTCTGAGTTGCAACTGCAACTGCTGTTCGAATAGTCACCATCTTCGCAACAGGAGCAAAGGTCTCCTCAAAATCCACTCCATGTTGCTGTGCGTAGCCCTTAGCTACCAATCTGGCCTTGTACTGACACACGGTACCATCCGAGTTGCGCTTGACCTTGAAAACCCACCTGCAACCAATCGCTTTCTTACCCTGAGGTAAGTCTACCAACTCCCAAGTCTGTTGGTGATGAAGCGCAGCAAGTTCAGCTTCCATAGCACTTACCCATTGGGCCTTGTGCATTGCCTCCTCAAGCGAACTCGGTTCCTGTTCCTGAAGAACATTGGTCATATATGCATGGTGCGCAGCAAGAAAACCTTCATGCTTATACCTACTCACTGGATGTTTTGGCCGCTCAGATCTGCGAGAGGTAATTGGTGCACTAGTCACCTCCCCTTGCAACTGATCTGACGTAGACGCCAAGGTCTGGGACAAAGTATCTAGTGGATGTGAAAGATCCACATATCTGGATGAGTCAAACATACGCTGCAATAGCACGCGCTCATCCTGTGTAGAAACTACACTAGTTCCACTAGGCTGTGTTACGTGGACTCCAGCGTTAACAACAGCTCTATGTGCAACCGATTCTGATATGGAATCAGTGACTTCTCCAGATCCTCCACTCAACGTACTACTCTGAGGTACTACAGTGGACTGACTCCTTGGTTCTACAGTAGGTACAGGGATGGCTATCACAGGTGCAGGTGCAAACCAAGACTGTAGCTCATCAAAAACGACATCTCTACTGATATAAAACTGCTTGGACGAAGGATTGTAGCACCTATATCCTTTCGTATCAGAAGCATAACCAAGGAAGATACATCTATCTGCTTTCGGATCTAGTTTCTTACGTCTTTCATCAGGTATGTGCACATAACAGATACATCCGAAAACTTTAAGGAAAGAGTAATCAGGCTTACTGCCTATGAAGACCTCCATCGGTGTCTTGCTGTGGATTGCCGCTGTAGGCGTCCGGTTCATCAGATACACCGCACATGAAACAGCTTCTGCCCAGTAAGGTCTAGGCATGGTCTTCTCGTTCAACATCGCACGAGCAGCTTCTGCTATGTGTCGATTCTTGCGCTCCGCAACCCCGTTCTGCTGTGGACTGTAACTGCAGGTCTTTTGGCGTCGAATGCCATGCTCACGCAGATATGCATCAAACTCTCCAGAAAGAAACTCGCCTCCTCCATCAGATCTTAGACAGAGGATAGATGCTCCAGACTGTTTCTCCACCAACTTGCGGAAAGTCTAAAATGCTGACAGTACTTCGGCAGAGGACTTGTTTCTCAACAAATAGATCCAAGTATAACGCGAATGGTCATGAATGAACGACACGAAGTACTGGAAACCGGTCATACTTGGCTGAGAAGCAGTCCATACATCAGTGTGAACAAGCTCCAGAAGCTTGTTCGCTTACTACCTGATCCCTTAAAGGGCTGTCTAGCTTGCTTGCCGAATTGACATGCTGCACAGACTCCAGTGGGCTCACTGGATTCGAATTTGGGCAGACCTGTAACCAAGTCAGAACTCGGAAGGCTTTTCAGCCTCTGAAAGTTCATGTGCCCAATTTGCTTGTGCCAGATGTCAATATCAGACACTACTGGACCACTCTGTCCATACATGGCAGCCTGTAACTTAGGCGCAGATGCATCTAGTTTAAACAGCCTACCACTCTTGATATCTCGAGCTATGACAGTGCCATTCAAATCTTCAATAAAGCATCCATCTTTATTGAAGCGCACTTGCAGACCCTGCTCTATCAACTGTCCTACAGATAGCAGGTTTCTAGTCAATGTAGGTACATGTAAGACATTCCGTATACCAATAAACGTTGAGGCAGGAATGTCAAGTGGAATGTTACCCTTGTGCTGGATCTTGTGCTTGGTGTCATCTCCTGTCACCATAAACTGTGGAGTCTCCACAGGCTCGAGTGAAGTAAACCACTCCCGATGGGGAGTCATGTGACTGGTGGCGCCGGAGTCGATCACCCAGTCAGTCTGCGGCTCGAAAGCCGCATAACTCTGATGCGTAGTAATCAGCAACTGCTCCGAATAGACATGTTCAGTGACTGCATAGCCTTGCTGGTTGCTGTTACCTTGTTGGGGGTTGTTGTCGTGTTGTCTCTGATCGTTCTGCTTCTTGTAGCACTGATTCGCATTGTGGCCTTGTTTCTTGCAGTAGTTGCAGGAACCAGGCGCTCTTCTCTGATTGTTGTTGGAACCACCAGACTGTTGCTGGTTCTGCTGGTTCTGCTGCTGCTGCGATTGCTGTTGCTGTCCGCGACCTCGTCCACGTCCAGCACCTTTGCCACGACCCCTACCTCGAGATCCTCCAGAACCTGCAAAATAGACAGATTCTTGCTGACCCGTCGAAGTAGAACTCCCCAGTAGGCGCACCTCCTCTCCTAACATCATAGGAACAAGCTCATCAAACCGCGGAAAGGGTTCTCTGGTCGAAATCGATGTTATGAACTGTTTGTACTCTGCAGGTAGTCCCTGCAATGTGACTCCGATCAAGACAGTGGGATCAATCTCGACTTTTACAGAAGATAGCTGATCCGCGAGCTGCTTGACATGGTTCACATAGTCGTTGATGCACATCGACCCCTTCTTCACGGTGTTGAACTGCTGCAGCAATTGCAGCTTCCGCGCCTCTGTTCCGGATTGAAACAGATGTGCGAGTGCATCCCAAGCTTACTTGGGGGTATCGCAATCCTGGATGTGACTGATCATCGATGCTGAAACTGTCAGCGCGATGTAGTGAATAGCCTGATATGAGCGCTTCTTCCACTCCTTGAATTTCGGGTCAGAAATTGGCACTTCAGGCGCTTTCTCCTCCTCAGTGATAAGATCCCATAGATCTTGTCCCTGCAGGAAGGTCTTCATCCGGAACTTCCACACTTGGTAGTTGTTCTTGTCGAGTTTCTCTCCAGTGATCAAAGACACAGACTCCGCCATAGCTGCAATGTCGAAATTGCGCTGTTCTGTACGTGGAAAACCTCTCAGAAACTGCACGAAACTCGTCTCTCCCCACCGCGCGATCAAGAGTTGTCACAAGTCACAACGAGGCGACTCCGCGAACTCCTCCTGCAGCGACAACGAGAAAAGAACATGCGCACGAACTGTAGGTGTACAAAACATGACGGAAACGTCGAAAGAATACACCAAGAAAGGCCGAAACTAGATCGAAAAAGATCCAATTGAAAAACTACCGCCGGAAATCTCCAAATCGACTGAAACTTGACCCAGTACACAATTCGCACCTTTTGAACAAGACAGCCTTAAAAGGACTGGTCGACAGAAAACAGCGAGAAAAAATTGTCTAGGCCTCCGAAATCGCGTTCAAAGTTCGCGTTCAGTTTCTGGTGGCGAAAGAAACGGTTTCGTCTCACCCGAACGCATCAGCAGGATAGTGCTCGACATCAGGCACAACTCCGGCTGCTCTCTCATGTACTCCAAACTCCATCTTGCCTATCAGCAAGGGACACACACTCTCACCAGCTCTGATACCATGTAGAAAGATCGATACTTCGAGGACACTCCAAGAAGAGAGAGAGCGAGTAGACAAGGAAGTAAAATAGGAATGAGATGAGAGAGGCTTTGTCTCTCTCTGTATATATAGTGGAGGTGAGTACAAGGGAAACCCTAATGGTGGGTTAGCCCTCTAACTAACTCTAACAACCCTAACCACTCCGGCTAATGGTAGCCGTCGATCTACTAGAGCTTGGGACTATATCAACATTAGTGAACTAGTCTTCTTACATGTAGAATTAATTATCAATGATCAATTATTTTTCAATTATTATTTTTAATTGATAATCAATTATTTTTCTGCTGTCATCTGTTTTGGGCATCTTTTGCCCCTGTCAGCTGACACTGAAGGTTACGTAGGATGGAGGAAAACCTAGAGGGTACTCCCGAGAGAGAATTCTGAGGACATGGTCGCAGAGCAGAGAATTGTCGATCATTGTGTAGTGTAGAGTTTATGGGGTAGAGATAATCGAGTAGAGAATCGAAAAGTTAGGAGAAGATTTTACAAAGACTACGTCTGGAGAGAATTTTCTGACTGATCAGAGTTTTGACATCGAGAGATTGAGGATAACAGACAGAATCGAGTAGAAAGGAGACCTACAACTTGAACGCACACTTTTCTGAAAAGAAAACGGGAAGCTTCTAGGTGAACGCGCTGGTGCTTCACAGGAGCAATTTTTTGATATTCTGAGTCTTTGAGCGTGAACTTTTCAATCTGCATGATCTGGAGTTGAGATATACTTGCACGCCGTGTGTTTTATCTTGGGCGGATCAAAATCGTGATGGTGTGTTTTCTTGCAGTCCGTATTCCGTGTGTGATTTTTGCCCTCCTCTTCACGATCGTATCATAGCTAAAAGGTTCCGTCCTTCCTAAGAAACTCTCGTCTCGACATACATTCTGGTGCTTCCACTGAGAGACTTCTTGAGGTGATTGATCGTGAAGTTGAGTTCCAAGACGAAGAAGAAAATGGATCGGAAAAGCGGAAGCGCTGCTGCTGCTACCTCTACAGCTACTGCATCTACGTCTAATGCAGCACCTTCTGTAGTATCTGCATCTACAGCGATGGCTTCATCTGGTCTGGATACGGCTGAGATTCTGAAGACGCTTGCGGCCTTGGTCCAACAACATCCGATCGTTGGAGGGGGTGAGTTGAAATCCACAAAGCCTTTGCAAGCGATTGTGAATAGATGTGACAGATTTGAAAATAGAGATATTTCTAGATATCTACGTGAATACAGAGGAGAGATGGAACTGGTTAGAGTTATAGATATAGAGATGATAACCAGTTTTGAGTTAGCTATAATCCCTAAGTTGCGGTGTCGCGCTACTTGGCGGCTACATGTTATATTTCTACTCCGACGCTTAGGTTTAGTAGTTCTAGAAGTTAGCTCATATTACTTCTAGTCCTTTATGTATATGTTTGACACCTTTGCATACGGTGTTAACACTATTTTGAGTCCTAGTAGGCTGATAGTATGTTAGTTATCTTGTTCAAGCATTTGTGCGCTTGTGCAAGTGACTTCTTACTTGTCTATGACGTTTAATGTACATAACTTAGGGTTTCCATGCTGATAGGGGTTTGAGCTAATGGGTTGTACTTACTTGTCACCCATGCACGCTTTCTAGCTGATTTAAGTTAAATTTAGGGGCTACGTGTCGTTTTAGGTAGTTTAAGTTTTACGTTGGCACTCTAGGGGGCTTGACGTGGTAGCCTATGAGTGTAGATAAGTTACCAGGTAGTTTAAGGCACAAAAGGACAGTCAAGTGGAGCTATGAACTCCCATTGGTCCATTTTTGTCTTTTGTAAAACTCTAAGTTTAGAAACAGAGCTCTAGAGTGGAGTTCGAGCAATTGGTGAGGTATCTTTGAAATCTGAGAACACAGGAAGAGAGAGCTCGTCGTGCCTGTCAGTGAAATTTTTGCTCGATTTGGATCAATAAACAAGGAGTTATGCCCAATTGAAGTTCGGATTGTGCCAAAACTGCGTCACTTTTGTTCATTTTGGGGTTTTCGGTGCCAATTGCAGCAGAATTGAGGAAATCACTTCAAAACTTCGTGGTTGTGTTCACTGTCAGGAGGGCTACAACTGTCCAAAAAGTTTCGAATCATTTGAGTGATTGAGTAATTCAGGGCGGCCGCTGAAGCAGAGGGGGTCTGAAAAGCTCTTAATCTAGAGCAGCGACTTCAGAGGAGGAGATCTGGAGTTCTGTGTACATTCAGGAGTCCCAACTTCACAGGGATGTTCAGCATCCTGTAGACTTCAAATACTGTGAGAAGATTTGAAATTCATCGAGCCAATTCTCTGTTCTATGTCAGAATAGCTGTCTAGGTACCAGAAATTGCCATAATTCTCTTGTTCAGAACTTTTCTGTCAACATCTCCGTGCTAGAATTCAATCTCAGGCTGAAACTTCGTGTGTGTGTTTAGTAGTACCTCATTTACATGTAGGGGAAGTTTAGAAGTCTAAACCTTCATAGTTTTCCTCTCTTTGAGTGCCAAAGTTCACCGTCTAAACCTATTACTACTAGTGAGACCTAGATTTCGCTTTTTGAGCATATCAGAGGATCCTACACTCCTGTGTGAGTGTTTATAGCTCCTATTGTGACCTGAAAGCCAACCTCTTGAGTAAACAACCACAGCCAGAAGCCCGGCGCTTTCCTAGGTAGACGGATCACACTCCGACATACTCTCTTTTTGGTGAACTCGACGTGAAACACCTAGGGTGGGAGTTTTCTTGATAGTGTTACAGGATCAGATATCATGGCCAACCAAGGATCATCAAGTGGAGGTGCTGCTGCTGCTCAGCAACCTGTTCATTTGGATGTTGCTACGATGAAGATGTTTCAAGCTTTTTCCATGTTCATGCAGCAGCAGCAGAGCACAGAGAGGAAGGAGGTGTTAGCAACCAAGGCGTTGCAATCTGTGGTGCACCAGATGGACCAGTTCAAGGGGACAGATATTTCCAAGTATGTGCGATACTATGCTAGGGAGATGGAGGTGAACAAGGTACCTGAGAAGGAGATGGTGGAGAACTTTGAACTTGCTGTTGTCCCTGAGATTCGTGGGCGTGTGAAGGAGCTCAAGCAGCAGCAAGGACAGAGTTGGGAGAGCTTTATGCGAGCTTTGAAGGAGGAGTACTACACTGAAGACTCAGAGAGGGTGACCAAGAGAACGTTCTTGGAGTGGGTGGTTAAGCCTAACAAAGGTTTGTCTGTAAATGAGTTGTTAAGAGAGTTTGATCATCAGTATGCTCAGCTTTCTAGGACAGAGAAGCTTACACTAGAGGTGGAGAAGACCGAGCTTTTCCTACAAGCAGCGGACGTGACTATTCAGGAGAAGCTTGAGCTGTTGCTGGAAGACAAGAGTGAGGAGAGAGGATTGAAGACTGACTGGAAGGAGGTTGAAGAGGCTGTCTCTTTGCTGACCAAGAGACAAAGAAGAAGGGACAAGGCGGGGGTAAGTGAAGCAGCACCTCTGATAATTCTTGTCAAGCAGTTGCCTACTAAGCCTGCTTTGGTAATTACTAGAGAGGAAGACTCACCGCTTGATGAGTTAATTAAGGGTATGAAGGAGCTTAAGCTTAAGCTCACTAGGTTAGAAGAGAAGGAGCAGAATGTACAGCCTGCTATGCAGAGACCTCAGATGAGAGAAGGCTTTGTTCATCGTTGTATATGGTGTGATAGTCTAGACCATGTAAGAAGAGATTGTGGGGAGTTTTCAGATGCATTGAGGAAGGATCTTATCTTCTTCAAAGATGGTAAGATCCATCTGAGAGAGACTGGGATGATGTTGGGAACCAACTTTGGCAAGGGTGGTATGAAGAGACTTGTGAATGAGATATCAGCATCACATGCTGTTTCTCTTGTGAATGCTGCTACGTGTGGAGTGAAAGTGGAAATGGAGAGAGAGAAAGGGACTACTGGGTTGTGGTCTGATGTAGTGCGGTCCGTAGCCAGAACAGAGCTAGACAAGGATGTGCTACGAAGGGTTGGCAACTCAATTCGAGAAACTACAGGATGGAATGACCCTGTAGATACTATGTCAGTGCATGCTTATGTTGCAAGAAGTCATCATGAAGCTGTACTAGAAGAAAAACGCAGGAGGGAGGATGCAGGTGAGGCTTCTACAGCCAAACGACCTGCTACCAGGAGTGAAAGGGCTAGACCAGAGGCAAGGCAGGAGACAACATCTACTCGGGAGGAGACTATGGAGGATCTACCACCTACAACACCAAAGGAGAAGGAGAGAAGCAAGGAGAAGGGTAAGATGCCTGCATACAAACTTCAGTCTGACATTGAGATTGCTACAGACTTGAAGCAGGTGTTAGAGAACCGTATCTTGAATGGGAAAGTTGAGTTTACTTTGGGTGAGATTCTTGGGATTGCAAAGCGTGAGTTCCATGAGGTTATCATAGATATCATCAAGAGGAAACGTCAGATTTTGGGTGAAGCAGCTACGCTTAACGCTTTAGGGACTAAAATGTCAGAAGATGAGGAAGATGAGATTGCTGGTTATTGCTCTCAAGTATCAGAGGGAAGATCAGATCAACACGTGAGGTTTGAAGATGAGGTGGAAGCATCGCAGAAAAGCCATTATTCTCACAACCATTGGACGAGAGCAACCACAGAGACCGTAGTGAAGCTGGGAGATCTAGAGGAACCTGTGGTGGCATTGATTGATCACGACTCAGAGATTAATCTGATGTCTAAGGAGCTGTACAAGCGTGGGAGGTGGCCCATAGACACCGACCATGGGTGGCTTATCCGTGCTGCCAACAACCAGCGGGGAGAACTCTATGGTGCTTGCCCCAACATCAAGGTAATTGTGGGTGACATCAGTGATGTTCATAATTTCTTTGTACAAGACATGTCAACCTATCCTATCATTCTAGGGCAGCCTTACATTACTGCTGTTAGAATGGAGACACGAGTTATGGATGATGGTTCAGCCTATGCTAGGATACGTAGTAGAGACGGCAAAAGAGCTGTTCAGTTTTTGACCGTAGCTGCAGAACATGAGAGGAATCGTGATAGCTTGAGAGACCGTCCACTACCTAAGATTACTCAAGAGTTTAGAGAGTCTAGGGGTTTTGGCAGAGTACCATTGAAGAGCGAGACTTCAACGGTACAGTAGAGCTAGGATTCTCGCCTGATCCAATAGAGCAGGAAGCTTTATCCACTGGCTTCTTAGGACTGACGTTTAGATGGAGCAAGCTGCACGAGAGCCGACGCTCAGAGGACCGAGAAGAATTGGGCACCAGTTCACAGAAACAACACTGAAGGAGCTGAGGATTGGAGGTGATGGATTTCTTACTGAGCAAGAGAAGAAGAGCTTCAAGGAGATGCTATCTAGGCATGGTAAGACGTTTGCGTTTGAGTCACATGAAGTAGGATGTGTAGATCCAAGTGTAGTTGCACCTATGGCAATCTTTACTATACCGCATGTGCCTTGGAATCTACGTCCTATCCCTGTACCTAGAGCTCATCTACCAAAGCTGATAGACTTGCTCAATGAGAGGATTATGATGGGTATCTTGGAACCATCTATAGCTCCCTACTCTAGCAGATGGTTTACTGTTCCGAAGAAGAGTGGAGCTTTGAGATTTATCCAAGATATGCAACCAGTTAACAAGGTGACTATCAGGAATATGGGTATAGGACCTATTGTAGACGAGTTTGTAGAGGCTTTTGCTGGTCGCGCTATCTATTCAATGGGAGACTTATATTCAGGTTATGATCAGTTTCAGTTATCCTCTGAAAGTAGAGACTTGACTACAATGAAGACGCCTTTGGGATTACTAAGGATGTGCACCTTGCCACAAGGTGCTACCAATTCTGTAGCACATATGATGAATGGCATGAATAAAGTTTTGAGGGATTTTATTCCTGAAAAAACTATGCCGTTCCTTGATGATGTGCCGATCAAAGGGTGTGCTGAGGAGGAGAAGAATGAAGTAATGGATCAGAGGGGGTGCCGTAAGTTTGTTGCAGATCACATAGCTGATTGCGATAAGATATTGGGTCGACTGGAGGAGGTTCATTTGACTTTATCAGGAGCAAAGTCTGTATTTGGAGAACAAGAGGTGTTGATTGTGGGGCATCTATGTGGATCTTATGGTCGGAAACCTTGTCCAAAAAAGGTTGATGCCATTCAAAGAATGAAGAAGACGTGTGGATCGGTTACTGAGGTGAGAAGATTTCTAGGTGCATGTGTGTTTTATCATATATGGATTCCACACTTTGCACATGTAGCAGATCCGTTGTACAAGTTGCTGAGGAAGGAGCAAAGATTTCAATGGCAAGAGGAGCAAAGCGAGTCTATGAAGAAGTTGAAGGATCTGTTGTCTTCACCACCAACTCTACGGAAGGTAACATATGAGTTGGGCAGATCTGTTATCCTTACTGTTGATACTAGTCCTATTGGCATTGGATGGGCTATAGGACAAGATGATCAGGATGGAAATAGATATGTGGTGCGTTTTGGTGCTAAGGTATTAAGTTCACGGCAGAGAGACTACCCTCAGGTCAAGAGAGAACTATGGGGAGTAGTTACTGCGATGAAGAGTGACAAGGAATACTTGATAGGAGCACCTGTGGTTGTGGAGACAGATTGTTTACCTCTCTTGGGAATGATCACTAGCTGTACAACTCCAGATATTGCTATGTTGAGGTGGATAGCATATATCAAGTCCTTGAACCCAGAGTTTAGACATATTGCAGGAAAAGACAATCCTGTGGCAGATATGTTATCAAGGGCTAGGTACTACGGTGAGAAGGAAATGATAGATGACCAGGAGGATGTGGGAACAGAGTTTTATTCTAGTGCTCTTGCTAGAAGAGATAGAAGCTGTTTTGCAGCCCCGTTGGAGTTTTTTGAGGAAACTGTGTATGATGGCGAGTGGTTGGATCTTGAGCGCTATTTGAGTTCACTGGAAAGGCAAGAAGGCTGGTCTGATGCAGATTTCAAGAGGATCCGTAGAACAGCTTATGGTTACTTTTTATATGGAGGACATCTATGGAAGCGCCCTAAGATACAAGGAGGTGTACCACAGCGGGTGGTATGTGATCTGGAATTACAGCAGAAGCTGATCAAGGAGTTCCATGAGAGCCTATGGGCCGGTGTCGTGTTGTGGTTCGGCTCCTGTGTGAAATTCCTGTGTAAACTATGTTGTGTTTCTTTTCTGTGTTTCGTGAACGCGTAACTCGCCGAACGGTGTGATGAGTGCCACGTTTGTGATTATCTGTTTAAGTGATCGCACGATAGAGGAACGTGCCAAGTCATCAATCTGTGTGCGTTCACTTTGGTGGTCCTTGTCGCCGCATTTGTGTATAAAATGGTGGGTCGAAGGTTTATACGGCATTCTTTCTCAGCGGGTGATTCGTGAGGGTTCTCGGTGGTCTGCATGGAGGAGTGAAGATCTGCAGGAGTGGTGGTTATGGACGGAGGTGTGTTACCAGTTCCGGATCTTCCTTTCCCGAATCCGTTTCACATCAAGCTTCATTGCATCCACCGCGATCACTTTCGACAGTGGTTAGTTGCATACTTTGGCGATGAATTCATGGGAAGAATGATGGAGTTACAGCTTCCGGTGATCCTTCCGATTGTAACATACGGAGAGACTTGGGATATGACGGTGTACATTTTGTTGTGAGGAACAATGGATCTCAACTATCCATCGAACGTTCCTTTCAACCTTTGGGTCGATGTCCGGTGCCATTGCAGACCGAAGATCAATCATGGGGCTTGGATCGTGAGAAACTTCGGGCAAGAATATTACAATCGAGTGATAGCTTCACCGTTTCCTTTTGTCGTACCTTTTATTGTAGAACGTTTCCAAGTTGTAATATTGACGTTGTATTAGTCTGCGGCTCACTGGTTTCATTCTGGTTGAGCGCTTCTGTGTAGTTACAGACCGCGAAGAATCCATCGACATATCTGAAGGATTTTCTGAGGTCTTAGAGTGTTTTTGATGTCTTGTGTCTCTTTGGAGAGTAAAAATTCGTTCTAGGGGAAAAAGTTGAGTGGAGAAAAGACAAAAGTAAAGATCTTTTTGCTCTTATTGGTCCACTTTTAGACCAATGGTGGTCTAGCTGATCCTCGCGACGTTTCTGTGGTTTCTGGAGGCTTGAGAGGGCCATTCGCGAAACGAAGGGTATGGTTGGAGAGCTCTCGACCGGGGCTACAATCTGGGCTGAAGAATCGGTCGATTTGATGGAAGTATGAGCGCGTTATGATCGATTGAGTGGAGGGGGGTGCAATTCGGACCTACCGCTACATTTCTGGTTATTCCGAGAGACTCGCGAGGAGTTTTGAGGAGCTGTCTGTTGGGTTGGAGAGCTGACGACGTGCTGGTCGTTTTGATGTCAATTTCTTCAGTTTCTTGATCGATTTGGATTCTGAACCGACCGATTGAAGTTGAGAAGTGCAGATGGGATAAGGCGGGGACAGCGAACTGTGATAGCCATGGATAGTTTGCTATTGCTTAAGATCTGAGTCGAATTTCTGAGTGAAACTTTCCAGGATTGAAGAATGTCTTATCAGTAAGATACTTGGGAAGTTTCACCTCAAATGGCCGAGTAGTTTGTTCAGAATCTTGGATCAAATGTACCTGGGTCTGTAAAGCTCTGAAGTTAGCACAGATTACGGTTTGATCCATATCTGAGAATTGGTTTGAGATTTCGACCTGAAAATTGTTCAGGGTAGGAGTGAAGGGTCCAATCAAGCTTCCTGTGAAGTTTGATCATCATTGGTCAAGTGGTTTGGAAGGACTGAGGTCTCAAAGTTCGAAAATACTTCTGTTATTAGCAGTTTCGAGTTTTTCGGTATCATCTATTGTCATTTTGGTCATTTTCGAGCAATTTGGAGAGGAGTTTGTTGCTGAAACTGCCATGCCTGCATGCAACTCGACATTTGAGGGTGTGGGCTGATTTCAGCTCTTGGTGATGAAAGAGAACAGAGCCACCATGAGTCTTAAGCCGCTGTTTGGATTCTCGGAGCTGCCAGGTACTACCGCCGTTGGTGCTATATTGAGATCTGAATAGTGTTTTGGAGTATGCATGTTTTACCTTGCTGGAATACTTGGTAGACCAGGGTGTACAGCAGTTGTATCGATACTCTATCAAGTTGATTGAGTGATCTTAGTATCTTCTGGTTGTACTATGAAGTTATGATAGTTGGATTGATGGCCAGTTAGCGTCGCTGGGGAGCTATTCAGAAGTCAGGCTTCCAGTGATATAGATGAATAACTTCAGTTAGATAATACAGATCTGAGTATTGTTAGTTAGAGTACAAAAGATCTGTTTGTAACACAAGTTTATGCAACCTATACGTAATCTTGGATCGTAGCAAGCTTTAAACTTGAGCCGAGAGGATACAAGGTCACTTGGGCTAGAAGAGTAGATAGTGAAACATTTGAGTGGAAACACCCAGATCTAGATCCAACCTTGTCAATCCACATACCTCTACACAGCCATATACCCCGTGTATTCCTAGACAGAAAAACACGTTATACGATAGCTGGTGAACTCGACGTGAAAGTCTGGGGTGAGAGGTACGTGCGTGGTTTTGCCACCATGGACGTTGAAGGGTTGGGTCATTACGTAGATGAGGCTTCTACATCTGGAGAGGCTCCAAAGGTGACCAAGCTTTCACGGTCTGATATGCGATTGCTTGAGGCATTCGCATTGGTAATGCAACAGCAACAAGCCACTGAACGGAAAGAAGCCATGGCTACTAAAGCCTTGCAATCTGTTGTGGGGTTGCTAGATCAGTTTGACGGGAAGAATATATCCAAGTACTTAAAGTACTATTCTCGAGAGATGGAGTTGAGTAAGGTGCCAGAAAGAGAGAAGGTGAGTACATTTGAGCTTGCTGTCGTACCTGAGCTACGAGAGCATGTGAAGGACATCATCCGATCTCATGGTGCTACATGGGAAGGATTTACTCTTCAGCTCAAAGAAGAGTATTCATTAGAGGATGCAGACCGAGTGACTAAGAAGTCATTCATGGAGTGGGTAAACAAACCCAACAAAGGGCTTGTTGCCACAGAGCTATTTCGGGAGTATGAGAGACAATTCCTTCAGTTGTCTCGGATGGAGAAGCTCACATTGGAGAACGACAAGGTGGAGTTGTTTCTGCAAGCAACCAACAATGAATTACAAAGGGAGTTGGAGCTGCTTTTGGAAGATAGGATGGAAGACAACGGACTCACGACTGACTGGAGAAAAGTCTCTGAAGCAGTGAGTGTACTTGCCAAACGAGAGTACCGAAGAGGGAAGGTGGTGGTAAGACAAGAAGAGAGACCACCACCGATCATAGTACCTCGTAGGCAACCAATGGTACCCAATGTGCAAGCACCTATTGTGCATGTACCTCAAGTTCCACTTCCTACTATTCCTGTCCCGAAAGTTGCACCGCAAAGAGATGCTATGGACGAGTTGGTAAAAGGGATGAGGGACTTGCAGATCAAGTTAGCAAGGTTGGAAGAGAAGGGAGGAGCACATGATACCAGACTAGCTCCTAAGCAAGATTATGTACAGAGATGCATTTGGTGTGATAGTTCTGATCATGCTCGAAGAGAGTGTGGTGATTTTGCCAAAACTCTACGAGATGGAATAGTCTATTGGAAGGAAGGAAAGATTGCTCTGAAAGATAATGGAGAGATTCTTAGAACCAACTTCGGGAAAGGAGGAATGAAGCAAGTACTGGAGGAGTATCTATCTCAGCATGCTACTGCGTCGGTAGAAGCTGCTACTTATGGAGTTGAGGTAGTACAAGAAAGGAGTGCTTCTAAGAAGCATGGAGATACTCTTGATATGTGGAGTCACGCGGTAAGCACGAACAAAAGAGGGAAAATGGCAAGAGAAGAGTTGCTCAGAACAGCCACGGCAATCAGAGGTGCTACTGGATGGGATGATCCCGTGGATACAATGTCTGTTCATGCTTATTTGGCGAAGAGTCAACATGAGGCTCTCATGGAGGAGAAGCGCAAACGAGATGAAGCAGGCCCTAGCGAAGAGAGAACAGCTCTCAAGAGACAAACAAGAGGAGAAAAGTTCAGACCGGAGATGATGTCTCTACCAGAGGAGACTATGGAAGAGGTCATATCCTCTACTCCTGAGAAGTCAGAGAAGAGCAGAGGTAAGGAGAAAGGTAAATCTCCTTCATACAAGCTTCAGTCTGATATTGAAGCTGCTACGGATTTGAAAGGAGTACTAGAAGAGAGAGTACTCAATGCCAAGATCGAGTTTACCTTACAAGAAGTTCTTGGGATTGTCAAGAAGGAGTTTCATGATGTCATTATTGACACCATCAAACAAAAAAGGCAATTGGCAGGGGAAACCGCTGTGTCTAATGCATTAGACACAAGGATATCAAGAGAGGAAGAGTTAGAACTAGCTCAATGCTGCATCAACCGCAAGGTTCGATTTGAGGATGATAGCGATGATAAGGTCCCTAGTCATTATACTAGAGGACATTGGGCAAGAGCTACTATCGAAGCCTTAGTGAAGGTAGGAGAGATGACAGATCCGGTGGTTGCTCTCATTGATCATGGATCAGAGATCAATATTGTATCTAAGGACATCTACAAGCAAGGTGGATGGCCTGTTGATATAGATCATGGTTGGATGATCAGAACAGCGAACAACACACGAGGAGAGCTCTATGGAGCTTGTCCTGATGTGAAAGTGAAGGTTGGAGATGTAACTATAGAACAAAACTTCTTTGTTCAAGATAGTACATCATACCCGGTGATACTCGGTCAACCTTACATTACAGTTGTGAGGATGGAGACCAAGGTTTTGGATGATGGATCTGCTTATGCGCGGATCAGAAGTCAGGATGGCAAGAGAGCAGTACAATTTCTAACTGTATCAGCAAACCATGAGCGGAACAGAGATTATCTGAGGGGTGGTTCCTTGCCTAAGGTCACGGAGGAGTTCAAGGATTTTTGACAAGTACTGCTATAGAGCGAGGACATAGTGGTACACTGGAGAAGGTACTCTCGCTAGAGAAAGAAAGTGCTTTTTGTACAGGAGTTGTGAGATTTTCTGGGAGTGGATTTGCTACACATACACGACTTGCTGACTTGCAGAAGTGGGAGCAGAAGGTTGTGCGAAAAACTGAAAAAGACCTAAAGAGAGTTGGTGTGCTTGAAGAGGATGATAAGATAGAAGGTGTTTATTTGGAGTTAGGATTGGGAGATTTCATCGATGAGCTTGCTATGCATGAGCAAGAAGATGAGGATCATGTAGTGGAAGTACACTCTAGGGAGCTCTATACAGCTATAGAGTCATTCGTAGATCCTGAAGTTAGAGTTGATACTAGGTACAAAACTGTAGACAAGAAGGTAAAACCTGTTGCTCAACCATTACCTAGTGATTCTAACCCGCGAGTCCAACAATCTTCGAAGGAGAAAAGCTTGAGAGATCTTAGCCGGGTCGGTCACAAGTTCACGGAAGCTACGCTCAAGGAGTTGAAGGTTGGTTCTGCAGATTTTCTTTTGCCTCTGGAGGAGAATAGGTTTAAGGAGATGTTAGCTAGACACGAGAAAGCCTTTGCTTTTGAAGCCTCAAAAATCGGATGTGTAGATCCCAGCATTGTGGCACCAATGATTATATTCACAGTTCCACACGCTCCTTGGGACTTGAGGCCAATTCCTGTACCTAGAGCGCATCTACCGAAACTCATAGAGCTCTTGAAGGAGAAGATGCAGATGAAGATCTTGGAACCATCATTTGCACCATACTCTAGTCGTTGGTTTACAGTACCAAAGAAGAGTGGTGCATTACGATTCATCCAAGATATGCAACCTGTAAACCAAGTGACCATCAGAAATACAGGCATAGGACCTATCGTCGGAGAGTTTGCTGAAGCGTTTGCTGGGAGGGCTATTTACTCTATAGGAGATCTTTACTCTGGATACGATCAGTTTCAACTTGCTGAACAGAGTAGAGATATCACCACCATGAGGACACCGTTGGGGTTGGTCAGAATGTGCACGCTACCACAAGGAGCAACAAACTCGGTAGCGCACATGATGAACGGGATGAACAAGGTTCTCCGTGAGTTCATTCCTGAGAAGACCATGCCTTTCTTGGATGACATTCCAATTAAGGGATGCGTTGAGGAGGAGAAAGATGAGACAATGGATCAGAAGGGGTGTAGAAACTTTGTTGCTGATCACATTTCAGATTGTGATAAAATCTTATCACGACTTGAAGAGGCGCACTTGACACTATCAGGTGCTAAGTCTTCATTTGGAGTGCGAGAAGTTGTGATTGTGGGGCACCTATGTGGATGGTTTGGACGCAAGCCTGATCCTGGTAAAGTGGATGCTATACGGCGGATGAAGGATACTTGTGGTTCAACAACAGAGGTGAGAAGGTTTCTTGGAGCTTGTGTCTTCTATCATGTGTGGATTCCACATTTTGCACATGTGGCTGATCCTCTTTATGATCTGTTGAGAAAGCACAAGAGGTTTGCATGGGAGGAGAGGCATACTGAGGCGATTCAGAGATTGAAGCAGTTGTTATCTTCTCCACCTGTACTTCGTCGTGTGAGCTATGAGGATAGCAAACCAGTGATACTTACTGTTGATACTAGTCCGATAGCCATTGGATGGGCAGTAGGACAGGATGATGAAGAAGAGAATCGCTTTGCAGTAAGATTTGGAGCAAAGGTGTTGAGTGAGCGACATAGAAACTATCCTCAAGTGAAGAGAGAGTTATGGGGAGTAGTTACAGCTATGAAAGCTGAAAAAGACTATTTGATTGGAGCGCCAGTAATAGTAGAAACAGATTGTTTACCACTATTAGGGATGATTACAAACTGTAACACTCCTGATATTGCTATGCTACGCTGGATTGCTTACATCAAGTCCTTAAATCCTGAGTTCCGACACATAGCGGGGAAGAACAATCTAGTAGCTGATATGTTATCTCGTGCGAGGTATGAGGATGAGGAGGAGATGATAGAAGATACAGAAGACGTTGGTACTACTGTTTTCTGTAGAGCTCAAGGAGGTGAGAATGAGCATTCGAAACCGTTCATGGAGGAGCTATATGAAGGAGAATGGATAGACATAGGACGCTATCTAAGCCTGTTAACTAGACAGCCAGGATGGAGTGATGCCCACTTTAAACAAATCAGGAGGAAGGCTTATAACTACTTGCTACAAGGTGGTTATTTGTGGAAACATGCTAAGCAAGGTGGTAAGATGCCACAAAGGGTTGTGTGCAAGGTTGACATGCAGAAGTTACTCATGCAGGAGTTTCATGAGAGCTTGTGGGCAGGACATAGAGGTATTTATGCCACCTTTACAAAGCTGAAGGAGAGATATTGGTGGCGTAACATGTACAGAGATGTAGTTCAATTTGTGGAGACATGCCAAACTTGTCAAGAGTATTCAGGAATTCGGCATCGAGATGGATTACATCCTACTTATCCACTTGCAATGCATTATAAGTGGGTAGTAGATCTTGTTATTATGCCAGTTGGTATATGGCAGATGCGATACTTAGTTTTGGCACGTGAGGATTTGTCCAACCAAGTAGAAGGACGAGCCTTACGGACAAAATCCACAGAGGGAGTCTGCAAATTCTTGTTGGAAGATGTGATTTGTAGATATGGTTGTGTTGGGAAGATCACGGCTGATCGAGGGGAGCTGAACAATGATGAGGCTAAAGCGTTCTTCAAGAGGTGTGGTGTGAAGTTAGCTCTCACCACAGCCTACAATCCGGAGGGTAATGCGAAGAGTGAACGTGGTCATCCTCCTATTGTGAAAGCTTGCAAGGGGAGGGCAAGAGAATGGCCAAGAATTCTTCCGTTTGCATTATGGGCTGATCGTTCGACTCATAGTTCAGTTACGGGATATATGCCGGCGGAGTTGATGCAGGGGCAGAAACCTATCATGCCCATTGAGGAGCACATACCCACTTGGAGTGTTCTACCTTGGGAGGATGGTATGTCTACAGAAGATCTTCTTGCTGTCCGAATTCGTCAACTAGAGAGAAGACCTGAAGATGTAGAGATTGCATTGGAGAAGCTGAAAGAGGCGCGCTTGAGAAACAAGGACAGATTCGATAAGCGTCATCGGTTAAGACCAAAGGAGATTAAAGAAGGAGATTGGGTGTTGGTCTATGATAGTAGCTTGGACAACCAACACAGTGCACTTAGAAAATTCTCTAAGCGATGGTTTGGCCCGTATGTGGTTCTTGTCGTGCTTGACAATGCCACATATTCACTAAGAGAGCTTGATGGGACAGAGCTCAAGGTTCCCATTGCAGGCAAGCGTGTGAAACTCTTCAAGAAGCGAGATGAAGGGATAAGCATGGAGGAAGTCAGAGCAGAGTTTGATATCTTGGATGATGACGGAGAAGAATTGGATGACGAAGATATTGCTAACGACAACATCAGTGAAGAAGACGAAGATATAGTGTGATGCCGACCACAACTTGTGAGTGTTGGCGCATACCAGAGGATGCGCAGGTTTAGAAGGGGTGGATGTCGTGTTGTGGTTCGGCTCCTGTGTGAAATTCCTGTGTAAACTATGTTGTGTTTCTTTTCTGTGTTTCGTGAACGCGTAACTCGCCGAACGGTGTGATGAGTGCCACGTTTGTGATTATCTGTTTAAGTGATCGCACGATAGAGGAACGTGCCAAGTCATCAATCTGTGTGCGTTCACTTTAGTGGTCCTTGTCGCCGCATTTGTGTATAAAATGGTGGGTCGAAGGTTTATACGGCATTCTTTCTCAGCGGGTGATTCGTGAGGGTTCTCGGTGGTCTGCATGGAGGAGTGAAGATCTGCAGGAGTGGTGGTTAAGGACGGAGGTGTGTTACCAGTTCCGGATCTTCCTTTCCCGAATCCGTTTCACATCAAGCTTCATTGCATCCACCGCGATCACTTTCGACAGTGGTTAGTTGCATACTTTGGCGATGAATTCATGGGAAGAATGATGGAGTTACAGCTTCCGGTGATCCTTCCGATTGTAACATACGGAGAGACTTGGGATATGACGGTGTACATTTTGTTGTGAGGAACAATGGATCTCAACTATCCATCGAACGTTCCTTTCAACCTTTGGGTCGATGTCCGGTGCCATTGCAGACCGAAGATCAATCATGGGGCTTGGATCGTGAGAAACTTCGGGCAAGAATATTACAATCGAGTGATAGCTTCACCGTTTCTTTTTGTCGTACCTTTTATTGTAGAACGTTTCCAAGTTGTAATATTGACGTTGTATTAGTCTGCGGCTCACTGGTTTCATTCTGGTTGAGCGCTTCTGTGTAGTTACAGACCGTGAAGAATCCATCGACATATCTGAAGGATTTTCTAAGGTCTTAGAGTGTTTTTGATGTCTTGTGTCTCTTTGGAGAGTAAAAATTCGTTCTAGGGGAAAAAGTTGAGTGGAGAAAAGACAAAAGTAAAGATCTTTTTGCTCTTATTGGTCCACTTTTGGACCAATGGTGTTCTAGCTGATCCTCGCGACGTTTCTGTGGTTTCTGGAGGCTTGAGAGTGCCATTCGCGAAACGAAGGGTATGGTTGGAGAGCTCTCGACCGGGGCTACAATCTGGGCTGAAGAATCGGTCGATTTGATGGAAGTATGAGCGCGTTATGATCGATTGAGTGGAGGGGGTGCAATTCGGACCTACCGCTACATTTCTGGTTATTCCGAGAGACTCGCGAGGAGTTTTGAGGAGCTGTCTGTTGGGTTGGAGAGCTGACGACGTGCTGGTCGTTTTGATGTCAATTTCTTCAGTTTCTTGATCGATTTGGATTCTGAACCGACCGATTGAAGTTGAGAAGTGCAGATGGGATAAGGCGAGGACAGCGAACTGTGATAGCCATGGATAGTTTGCTATTGCTTAAGATCTGAGTCGAATTTCTGAGTGAAACTTTCCAGGATTGAAGAATGTCTTATCAGTAAGATACTTGGGAAGTTTCACCTCAAATGGCCGAGTAGTTTGTTCAGAATCTTGGATCAAATGTACCTGGGTCTGTAAAGCTCTGAAGTTAGCACAGATTACGGTTTGATCCATATCTGAGAATTGGTTTGAGATTTCGACCTGAAAATTGTTCAGGGTAGGAGTGAAGGGTCCAATCAAGCTTCCTGTGAAGTTTGATCATCATTGGTCAAGTGGTTTGGAAGGACTGAGGTCTCAAAGTTCGAAAATACTTCTGTTATTAGCAGTTTCGGGTTTTTCGGTATCATCTATTGTCATTTTGGTCATTTTCGAGCAATTTGGAGAGGAGTTTGTTGCTGAAACTGCCATGCTTGCATGCAACTCGACATTTGAGGGTGTGGGCTGATTTCAGCTCTTGGTGATGAAGGAGAACAGAGCCACCATGAGTCTTAAGCCGCTGTTTGGATTCTCGGAGCTGCCAGGTACTACCGCCGTTGGTGCTATATTGAGATCTGAATAGTGTTTTGGAGTATGCATGTTTTACCTTGCTGGAATACTTGGTAGACCAGGGTGTACAGCAGTTGTATCGATACTCTATCAAGTTGATTGAGTGATCTTAGTATCTTCTGGTTGTACTATGAAGTTATGATAGTTGGATTGATGGCCAGTTAGCGTCGCTGGGGAGCTATTCAGAAGTCAGGCTTCCAGTGATATAGATGAATAACTTCAGTTAGATAATACAGATCTGAGTATTGTTAGTTAGAGTACAAAAGATCTGTTTGTAACACAAGCTTATGCAACCTATACGTAATCTTGGATCGTAGCAAGCTTTAAACTTGAGCCGAGAGGATACAAGGTCACTTGGGCTAGAAGAGTAGATAGTGAAACATTTGAGTGGAAACACCCAGATCTAGATCCAACCTTGTCAATCCACATACCTCTGCACAGCCATATACCCCGTGTATTCCTAGACAGAAAAACACGTTATACGATACCGGTCATAGAGGAGTTTGGGCTACATTTGCCAAGATAAAGGAGAAGTATTGGTGGAAGGGTATGTATAAGGATGTAGTACAGTTTGTTTCATCCTGTATATCTTGCCAGATGTATTCCAACATACGTCATCGTGATGGATTGCATCCTACTTATCCTTTAGCCATTCATTACAAATGGGTAGTGGATCTGGTAACTATGCCATTTGGGCTTGGACAAATGAGGTATCTAGTCTTGGCTAGAGAAGACCTGTCTAACCAAGTTGAAGGCCGTGCCTTGAGGACGAAGACCACTGCTAGTGTCTGCCGCTTTCTACTTGAAGATGTTATTTGTAGGTATGGGTGTGTGGGAAAGATCACTGCAGATAGGGGTGAGCTGGATTCACAAGAAGCAGTTGAGTTCTTCAAGCGATTGGGAATCAAGTTGGCGTTAACCACTGCTTACAATCCTGAAGGGAATGGCAAGAGCGAACGAGGTCATCCGCCAATCATCAAAGCTTTGGTAAAAGCTTGCAAGGGTAAGATCCGTGAATGGCCTAGACTGCTACCATTTGCTTTGTGGGTAGATCGTACAACTCATAGTACCGTTACAGGTTACATGCCAGCAGAGTTGATACTAGGGCAAAAACCTGTGATGCCGATTGAGGAGGTTGTGCCTACTTGGAATGTTTTGCCATGAGAAGATGGTAGAAGTACGGAGGATCTTCTTGCATTAAGGATCCAACAGTTAGAACGGAGACCTGAGGATGTTGCCAAAGCTGTGGAAAGGTTGAGGACTGCTAGAGAGAGAAACAAAGGCAGATTTGATAGAACGCATAGATTACGACCCAAACCAGTTAAAGAAGGTGATTGGGTGTTAATCTATGATAGTAGTCTTGATAATCAGCATAGCACTATCAGAAAGTTCTCCAAGAGATGGTTTGGACCTTATGTGGTGTTAGAAGTTTATGATAATGCCACATACTCCTTGAGAGAGTTAGATGGTGCAGTGCTCAAGATACCAGTCGCAGGAAAAAGAATCAAGCTCTTTAGAAGGAGAGGGGAGGATCGGAACGTTGCAGAGTTTACAGAGGATGAAGCTGAAGACTCAATGCAGGTTGAAGATGAGTTTGAAGCCGAAGCTGAAGAGTCTTGATCTGGATGGCACATACCGGAGGATGTGCAGGTTCAGAGGGGGTGGATGTCGCGCTACTTGGCGGCTACATGTTATATTTCTACTCCGACGCTTAGGTTTAGTAGTTCTAGAAGTTAGCTCATATTACTTCTAGTCCTTTATGTATATGTTTGACACCTTTGCATACGGTGTTAACACTATTTTGAGTCCTAGTAGGCTGATAGTATGTTAGTTATCTTGTTCAAGCATTTGTGCGCTTGTGCAAGTGACTTCTTACTTGTCTATGACGTTTAATGTACATAACTTAGGGTTTCCATGCTGATAGGGGTTTGAGCTAATGGGTTGTACTTACTTGTCACCCATGCATGCTTTCTAGCTGATTTAAGTTAAATTTAGGGGCTACGTGTCGTTTTAGGTAGTTTAAGTTTTACGCTGGCACTCTAGGGGGCTTGACGTGGTAGCCTATGAGTGTAGATAAGTTACCAGGTAGTTTAAGGCACAAAAGGACAGTCAAGTGGAGCTATGAACTCCCATTGGTCCATTTTTGTCTTTTGTAAAACTCTAAGTTTAGAAACAGAGCTCTAGAGTGGAGTTCGAGCAATTGGTGAGGTATCTTCGAAATCTGAGAACACAGGAAGAGAGAGCTCGTCGTGCCAAGCACTGTCAGTGAAATTTTTGCTCGATTTGGATCAATAAACAAGGAGTTATGCCCAATTGAAGTTCGGATTGTGCCAAAACTGCGTCACTTTTGTTCATTTTGGGGTTTTCGGTGCCAATTGCAGCAGAATTGAGGAAATCACTTCAAAACTTCGTGGTTGTGTTCACTGTCAGGAGGGCTACGACTGTCCAAAAAGTTTTGAATCATTTGAGTGATTGAGTAATTCAGGGCGGCCGCTGAAGCAGAGGGGGTCTGAAAAGCTCTTAATCTAGAGCAGCGACTTCAGAGGAGGAGATCTGGAGTTCTGTGTACATTCAGGAGTCCCAACTTCACAGGGATGTTCAGCATCCTGTAGACTTCAAATACTGTGAGAAGATTTGAAATTCATCGAGCCAATTCTCTGTTCTATGTCAGAATAGCTGTCTAGGTACCAGAAATTGCCATAATTCTCTTGTTCAGAACTTTTCTGTCAACATTTCCGTGCTAGAATTCAATCTCAGGCTGAAACTTCGTGTGTGTGTTTAGTAGTACCTCATTTACATGTAGGGGAAGTTTAGAAGTCTAAACCTTCATAGTTTTCCTCTCTTTGAGTGCCAAAGTTCACCGTCTAAACCTATTACTACTAGTGAGACCTAGATTTCGCTTTTTGAGCATATCAGAGGATCCTACACTCATGTGTGAGTGTTTATAGCTCCTATTGTGACCTGAAAGCCAACCTCTTGAGTAAACAACCACAACCAGAAGCCCGGCGCATTCCTAGGTAGACGGATCACACTCCGACAGCGGGACCAAGTTAGGGATGTATAGAGAAGGAATCTAGGTGTCTGGATGAGTTTCGAGCGATCTCTTCGAGAAGAGTTTCTCCAAGAAGATTCAGAGAGAGTTACTAGGAGAACGTTTCTAGACTGGGTTGAGCAGCAACCTGATCATATGATGAGCCTGAATGAGTTGTTGAGAGAGTTTGATCGGAGATACCGACAACTCTCAACTCTAAAGCGAATAACATTAGATGCTAGGAGAATAGAGCTTTTTCTACAAGCTACC
This sequence comes from Asterella californica, assembly GCA_036924285.1. Classification (NCBI taxonomy): domain Eukaryota; kingdom Viridiplantae; phylum Streptophyta; class Marchantiopsida; order Marchantiales; family Aytoniaceae; genus Asterella; species Asterella californica. The sequence continues at coordinate 6,426,307 of JAYKYS010000003.1, forward strand.
GATGATGCTACAACACATCGGTTATGCTTCATGTTGGCTGATCGATCGGTTGAAGGAGGAGTTACTACTGATTGGGGAAGAGTCGAGGATGTTATGGCATTAATAAAAAGACATAGGTATGGAAGAGTGGCCGTGGGAGGGCACCCGCTTGCTGGAGTGATCTCTCAACCTCGCGGTGCTCTTCAAGAACAGCAACCTCCGGCTCTTGCTCTTGCTCCTAGATCTGTTGTCCCGGCTGCAGTTCCTTTGATGCCAACTGTGTCAATTCCTGCACAAAGGGTACCGGCTCAAAGACCTACGGAGAACCAGGGACAACAGAACTAGATCGAAGACTTGATTCGGCAGATGCGATAACTAAAGATGGAGTTAGCTGGATTGCAGAGAGAGCAGCCACCGATGCCTGCTGCTGCACGTCTAAGAGGTGCTCCTGTTCGTAGATGTATCGGGTGTGACAATCTTGATCATTTTCGAGAGGATTATCGGGAGCTTACGGCTCCTTTACGAGATGGTGTGGTTTGCTATCAGAACGGTATGCTGCATCTTTCTTCGACTAGATAGTCGTTGAACATGCAGTTTGGACGAGGAGGTATGAGAAGTCTGCCTCAGATTGCCGCGGCTGCAACTGTAAATGCGTTGATGATACCACCGGTAAATTCTGATGTATATGCCGGACACATTGAAGTTTCTTCCAGTTCTACGTTGCTAGATAAGACTGCTGAGAAGAAAAATGCTCAAGTTCCTTCTGAAATACTGAAGAGAGGAGCTGAGACTATATGTAGAGTCACAAGGGGAGATCTTGTTGACGCTGCGGCTATCAAAGCATTCTTGGACATGGATAGACATGTTCACTGACATGATGCTTCTGTGGAGAAAAAGAGGCGGCGAGAAGTCTCTAAACTTGATACTGGAGTTCCAGAGGAGATTGGAGATAGACGGAGAGTCACAAGGAGGCGAGCGGCTCTTCCTGAGGACATCATCTACTTCTGCAGCTCCTCCACCTGCACTAGGTCCGAGGGAGGACATGGAGAGATCCCAGCAAGAGCCAACGATTGCTGGTAAGCGGTTTACTGCCCAAGAGAAAGAGAAGGGACCGGCTTACAAGTTGGCGGCTGATATTGAAACTTCAACCGATCTCAAGAGCATCTTAGAGCAGAGAATACTTGATGCGCGAATCGAGTTTTCTCTTCGAGAGGTTCTTGATATTGCGAAGAGGGAGTTTCATGAACTGATAATCGACATCATCAAGTGGAAGAGACATGTGATGTCTGAACAAGTTGAAAGTCAGATGATAGATGTGATAGGAGCTTGTATCAGTGGAGTGTTGGTACCAGCAAGAAGCATTAGTTGCTGGTATCAACACTGCTGAGTTTGACGATGACGAAGTTGGCGATGAGAGTCCAGCTACTGATAGTGACTTCAGAAAAAGACACTGGGCTCGTGCTACGACTGCTACACGAGTTCGCCTTGGGAGTCTTGAACCTGTTGCTGCTTTGGTTGATCACGATTCAGAGATCAACATCATGTCACGGGAGGTGTACGAGAGAAGTCAGTGGTCTATCGAGCTGAACCATGGTTGGGTGTTACGTGCTGCAAACAACCAGAAAGGTGAGCTATACGGCGCTTGTCCTAACGTGAGGGTGAAGCTAGGTGATGTGGAGGTAGATCAGCACTTCTTCGTGCAGTCTTCTGCTTCATATCTTATGATTCTTGGTTAGCCTTATATCACTGCAGTTAGAATGGAGACGAAGATGATGGATGACGGATCTCACTATGCTAGGATCCGTAGTCCAGATGATAGACGTTTTGTGCAGTTTTGGACCGTTCGTACGAACCACGAACGAAACCGGCTGACTTCTAAGAGATGCAAATGCAGTTGATGAAGTAGCTGAGGCATTTGCTGGGAGATCGATCTATTCTATTGGAGATCTGTTTTTAGGTTACGATCAATTTTAGCTTACTTTAGAGAGTAGAGACTTGACTACCATGCGTACACCTTTGGGATTGATGCGGATGTGTACTCTTCCTCAAGGCGCGACAAACTCAGTAGCTCATATGCAAAACATGATGCATAAAGTGTTACGAGAGTTTGTACTTGAGATCACTATTCCATTTCTGGATGATATCTCCATGAAAGGCTATCCGGTGGAGGACAAAGACGAAGCTGTGACTTCTGATGGTTGCAAAAAGTTTGTTGCAGACTACATTCGAGATGAGGAAAAGATTTTGATGCGCTTGGAAGAGGTACACCTCACTCTGTCAAGTACCAAATCTCGTTTTGGAATGTCAGAGAATGTGGTGGTTGTTCACTTATGCGATACTTTTGGAAGACGGCCGAACCCAGAGAAGGTAGATGCTATAACAAGGATAGCAGACTGTACCAACATCACTGAGGTTCGATGATTCTTAGGAGCTTGTGTGTTCTTTCGTGTGAGTATTCCTCATTATGCACACTCTGCCGAGCCTCTGTATGCACTTCTGAGAAAGAAGAAGAGTTTACTTGACGGTAAGAACATCACGAGACGATGGAGTAGCTGAAAGAGATTTTGAAGTCTCCATCTATACTAAGGAGACTTAACTACGAGAGCGGAAGACCTATCATACTAACTGTTGACACGAGTCCAAAGACGGTTGGATGGGCAGTTGGTCAGGAAGACGTAGATGGTGTGCGGTTTGTTTCAAGGTTTGGAGCGTGGATCCTAACGGACAGACAACGTGACTATCCTCAAGTAAAGCGTGAGTTGTAGAGAGCTGTTACTGCTATGAAGGTAGATCGAGAGTTCTTGATAGGTGCTCGTGTGATAGTAGAAACAGATTGTTTGTCTTTGCTTGGTATGATAACAAACTGCAATACTCCAGACATAGCAATGCTACGATGGATTGCTTATATCCGAAGTCTGAACCCTTAGCTAAAACATATAGCAGGGAAGGATAATCCTTTTGCAGACATGTTATCTAGGGCTCGTTATACGGATGAGAAGAGATGTTTGCAGAAGTCGAAGATAAAGAGACGAGAGACGTTTGGTGCCAAGTTGGTCAGCAGACTTCAGACTTGGAACCACTGCCGTTCAACGAGGAATCTACACGGAGAAGTTCCACGACATTAGATTCTATCTGAGTTCATTATGCAGACAAGAAGGCTAGAGTGATGTAGAATTCAAGGAGATCAGACGAAAGGCGTACGATTATCTTCTACGTGAAGGTTATCTGTGAAAACGTCCGAAGAGAAGAGATGGGATGCTTGTTAGAGTGGTGGATGATGAACCGACGAAGCTGAATCTGCTTGAGGAGTTTCATGACACCTTGTGGACTGGACATCGTGGAGTTTGAGCTACATACACGAAGATGAAGGAGCGATACTAGTGAAAAGGTTTGTATCGAGACGTGGTGGATTTGGTTGGGTCATGTCTGCACTGTCAATTCTACTCCAAGGTTCGTTACAAGGATAGACTTGTATCTACCTATCCACCGAGTATTCATTTTTAGTGAGTCCTTGATCTTGTGATGATGCCGCCGGGACTATAAGGGATGCGTTACTTGGTGTTGGCTCGAGAAGATCTTTCCAACTACGTGAAGGGACGAGCACTACGAAGGAAGACTACAGAGAACATATGTAGATTTGTACTAAAAGATATCATCTGTCGTTATGGATCTGTTGGAAGATTACGAGCAGATAGGGATGAGTTGAGAGTTGTAGAAGCGAAGGAGTTCTTTGTTCGTTATGGAGTAAAGCTTCGGCTTACTACTGCCATGAATCCAGAAGGCATTGTTAAGAGTGAACGAGGACACCTTTCTATTGTTCACGCTTTAGTGAAAGCATGAGATGGAAGGTGGCTCGAGTAAAAAACAAAGAGCATTTCGACAAGACTCATCGACTACGACCGAAGTCAATAAGTGTTGGTGATTGGGTTTTGGTGTATGATAGCACGCTGGAGAACCAGCATTCTACACTTCATAAGTTCTCGCTGTCGCGCTACTTGGCGGCTACATGCTTGACTTCTACTCAGACGCTTGAGTTTAGTAGTTCTAGAAGTTAGCTCATATTACTTCTAGTCCTTTATGTATATGTTTGACACCTTCGCATACGGTGTTAACACTATTTTGAGTCTTAGTAGGTTGATTACCATGTTGATAAGGCTTAAGCTCGTGGGTTGTATTTGCGTGTCGTCCATGCACGCTTTCTAGCTGATTTAAGTTATTTTTCAGGGTTGCGTGTCGTTTTAGGTAGTTTAAGTTTTACGTTGGCACTCTAGGGGACCTGACGTGGTAGCCTATGAGTGTAGATAAGTTACCAGGTAGTTTAAGGCACAAAAGGACAGTCAAGTGGAGCTATGAACTCCCATTGGTCCATTTTTGTCTTTTGTAAAACTCTAAGTTTAGAAACAGAGCTCTAGAGTGGATTTCGAGCAATTGGTGAGAGATCTTCGAAATCTGAGAGCACAGGGAGATAGAGCTCGTCATGCCAAGCACTTCCAGTGAAATTTTCGATCGATTTGAGGCAATAAAGACGAAGTTATGACCGATTGAAGTTCGAATTGTGCTAGAATTGAATCACTTTTGTTGGATTTAGGGTTTTCAGTGTCACTTGCAGCAGATTTGAGGAAATTGCTTCAAAACTTCGAGGTGTGTTCTCTGCCAGCAGGGCTACGATTTCCCAAAAAGTTTCATATCGATTGAGTGATTGAGTAATTCAGGGTGACCGCTGAAGCAGAGGGGGTCTGAAAAGCTCTTAATCTAGAGCAGCGACTTCAGAGAAGGAGATCTGGAGTTCTATAAACAATCAGGAGTCCCAACTTCACAGGGATGTTCAGCATCCTGTAGACTTCAAATACTGTGAGAAGATTTGAAATTCATCGAGCCAATCTTCTGTTCTAGGTTGAAATAGCCATCTGGGTATCAGAAATTGCAGTAACTTTCTTACTCAAAACTTTTCTGTAAACATCTCGGTGCTAGAATTTGATCTCAGGCTGAAACTTCGTGTGTGTGTCCAGTGGTACCTCATTTACATGTAGGGGAAGTTTAGAAGTCTAAACCTTCATAGTTTTCCTCTCCTTGAGTGTCAAAGTTCACCGCCGAAACCTATTACTACTAGTTAGACTTAAATTTCACTTTTTGAGCATATTACAGGATCTTACACACCTGTGTGAGTGTTTATAGCCCTTGTTGTAACCTGAAAGCCAACCTCTTGAGTAAACATCCACAGCCAGAAGCCCGGCTTTCCTAAATAGACGGATCACACTCCGACATACTCTCTTTTTGGTGAACTCGACGTGAAACACCTAGAGTTTTCTTGAGAGTGTTACAGGATCAGATATCATGGCCAACCAAGGATCATCAAGTGGAGGTGCTGCTGCTGCTTAGCAACCTGCTCAGTTGGATGCTGCTACGATGAAGATGTTCTAAGCTTTTCACATGTTTATGCAGCAGCAGCAGAGCACAGAGAGGAAGGAGGTGTTAGCAACCAAGGCGTTACAATTTGTGGTGCACCAGATGGACCAGTTCAAGGGTACAGATATTTCCAAGTATGTGCGATACTATGCTAGGGAGATGGAGGTGAACAAGGTACATGAGAAGGAGATGGTGGAGAACTTTGAGCTTGCTGTTGTCCCTGAGATTCGTGGGCGTGTGAAGGAGCTCAAGCATCAGCAAGGACAGAGTTGGGAGAGCTTTATGCGAGCTTTGAAGGAGGAGTACTACACTGAAGATTCAGAGAGGGTGACCAAGAGAACATTCTTAGAGTGGGTGGTGAAGCCTAACAAAGGTTTGTCTGCCTAACAAATGAGTTGTTAAGGAGTTTGATCGTCAGTATGCTCAGCTTTCTAGGACAGAGAAGCTTACACTAGAGGTGGAGAAGACCGAGCTTTTCCTACAAGCAGCGGACGTGACTATTCAGGAGAAGCTTGCGTTGTTGCTGGAAGACAAGAGTGAGGAGAGAGGATTGAAGACTGACTGGAAGGAGGTTGAAGAGGCTGTCTCTTTGCTGACCAAGAGATAGAGAAGAAGGGACAAGGTGGTGGTAAGTGAAGCAGCACCTCTGATAATTCCTGTCAAGCAGTTGCCTACTAAGCCCACTTTGGTAATTGCTAGAGAAGAAGACTCACCGCTTGATGAGTTGATTAAGGGTATGAATGAGCTTAAGCTTAAGATCACTAGGTTAGAAGAGAAGGAGCAGAATATACAGCCTGCTATGCAGAGACCTCAGATGAGAGAAGGCTTTGTTCATCGTTGTATATGATGTGATAGCCTAGATCATGTAAGAAGAGATTGTGGAGAGTTTTCAGATGCATTGAGGAAGGATCTGATCTTCTTCAAAGATGGTAAGATCCATATGAGAGAGACTGGGATAATGTTGGGAACCAACTTTGGCAAGGGTGGTATGAAAAGACTTGTGAATGAGATATCAGCATCACATGCTGTTTCTCTTGTGAATGCTGCTACCTGTGGAGTGAAAGTGGAGATGGAGAGAGAGAAAGGGTCTACTGGGTTGTGGTCTGATGTATTGCGGTCCGTAGCTAGAACAGAGCTAGACAAGGATGTGCTACGAAGGGTTGGCAACTCAATTCGAGAAACTACAGGATGGAATGACCTTGTGGTACTATGTCAGTGCATGCTTATGTTGCAAGAAGTCAGCATGAAGCTGTACTAGAAGAAAAACGCAGGAGGGAGGATGCAGGTGAGGCTTCTACAGCTAAACGACCTGCTACAAGGAGTGAAAGGGCTAGACCAGAGGCAAGGTAGGAGCCAACACCTACTCGGGAGGAAACTGTGGAGGATCTACCACCTACAACATCCAAGGAGAAGGAGAGAAGCAAGAAGGGTAAGATGTCTGCATACAAACTTCAGTCGACATTGAGATTGCTACAGACTTGAAGCAGGTGTTAGAGAATCGTATCTTGAATGGGAAGGTTGAGTTTACTTTGGGTGAGATTCTTGGGATTGCAAAGCGTGAGTTTCATGAGGTTATCATAGATATCATCAAGAGGAAACGTCAGATTTTGAGTGAAGCGGCTACGCTCAACGCTCTAGGGACCAAACTGTCGGAGGATGAGGAAGATGAGATTGTTGGTTACTGCTCTCAAGTATCAGAAGGGAGATCGTATCAGCACGTGAGGTTTGAAGATGATGTGGAAGCATCGCAGAAAAGCCATTACTCTCACAACCATTGGGCAAGAGCAACCACAGAGACCTTAGTGAAGCTGGGAGATCTGGAGGAACTTGTGGTGGCGTTGATTGATCACGGCTCAGAGATTAATCTGATGTCTAAAGAGTTGTACAAGCGTGGAAGGTGGCCCATAGACACCGACCATGGATGGCTTATCCGTGCTGCCAACAACCAGAGGGGAGAACTCTATGGTGCTTGTCTCAACATCAAGGTAACTGTGGGTGACATTAGTGATGTTCAGAATTTCTTTGTACAAGACATGTCAACCTATCCTATCATTCTAGGGCAGCCTTACATTACTGCTGTTAGAATGGAGACACGAGTTATGGATGATGGTTCAGCTTATGCTAGGATACGTAGTTGAGATGGCATAAGAGCTGTTTAGTTTTTGACCGTTGCTGCAGAACATGAGAGAAATCACGATAGTTTGAGAGACCGTCCACTACCTAAGATTACTCATGAGTTTAGAGAGTCTAGGGGTTTTGGCAGAGTACCATTGAAGAGCGAGACTTCAACGGCACAGTAGAGAAAGGATTCTCGCTTGATCTAGTAGAGCAGGAAGCTTTATCCACTAGCTTCTTAGGATTGACGTCATGTGGATCAGTGTGTTATAGGAAGGTTGAGAATCTAAAGAGGTTTGAGAGGCAACATGTGAAGTATGTACAGCAGTCTTTGTAGGGTAGTGGAGAGTTAGCCGAAGATGAATACATATCTGGAGTGTTTGAAGAACAGTATTTGGCAGATACTATAGGGGAGTTGAAATCTATAGTAGAAAGTTCTATAGATGATGAAGATAGAGTGGTAAGAGTGAGCTCGAAGGAGCTTTATGATGTAATTGATAAGTTTATAGATCGACAAGAGGTGTATGTGGAGACCAAGTACAAGTCAGTGGCAAAGAAAGTCAAACCAGTGGCTTTGTCTTTACCACTCGATTACAATCAGAAGAGCGAGCTGCACGAGAACCAACGCTTAGAGGACTGAGAAGAATTGGGCACCAATTCACAGAAACAACACTGAAGGAGCTGAGGATTGGAAGTGATGGATTTCTTACTGAGCAAGAGAAGAAGAGCTTCAGGGAGATGCTATCTAGGCATGGTAAGGCGTTTGTGTTTGAGTCACATGAAGTAGGATGTGTAGATCCAAAGTTGCACCTATGGTAATCTTTACTATACCGCATGTGCCTTGGAATCTACGTCCTATCCCTGTACCTAGAGCTCATCTACCAAAGCTGATAGACTTGCTCAATGAGAGGATTAGGATGGGTATCTTGGAATCATCTATAGCTCCCTACTCTAGCAGATGGTTTACTGTTCCGAAGAAGAGTGGAGCTTTGAGATTCATTCAAGATATGCAACCAGTTAACAAGGTGACTATCAAGAATATGGGTATAGGACCTATTGTAGACGAGTTTGCAGAGGCTTTTGCTGGTCGTGCTATCTAATGAGAGACTTATATTCAGGTTATGATCAGTTTCAGTTATCCTCTGAGAGTAGAGACTTGACTACAATGAGGACACCTTTGGGGTTACTAAGGATGTGCACCTTGCCACAAGGTGCTACCAATTCGGTAGCACATATGATGAATGGCATGGACAAAGTTTTGAGGGATTTCATTCCTGAAAAAACTATGTCATTCTTTGATGATGTGCCGATCAAAAGATGTGTTGAGGAGGAAAAGAATGGGGTAAAGGATCAGAGGGGGTGCCGTAAGTTTGTTGTAGATCATATATATGACTGTGATAAGATACTGAGTCGACTGGAGGAGGTTCATTTGACTTTATCAGGAGCAAAGTCTGTATTTGGAGAACAAGAGGTGTTGATTGTGGGGCACCTATGTGGATCTTATGGTCGGAAACCTTGTCCAAACAAGGTTGATGTCATTCGAAGGATGAAGGAGACATGTGGGTCAGTTACCGAGGTGAGAAGGTTTCTATGTGTATGTGTGTTTTACCATATATGGATTCCACACTTTGCTCATGTAGCAGATCCGTTGTACAAGCTGTTGAGGAAGGGCAAAGATTTCAGTGGCAAGAGGAGCAAAGCGAGTCTATGAGGAAGTTGAAGGATCTTTTGGCTTCACCACCAACTCTACGGAAGATAACATATGAGTTGGGCAGATCTGTACTCTTTACAGTTGATACTAGTCCTATTGGCATTGGATGGGCTGTAAGACAAGATGATGAGGATGGAAATAGATATGTTGTGCGTTTTGGTGCTAAGGTATTAAGTTCACGGCAGAGAGACTATTCTCAGGTCAAGAGAGAGCTATGGGGAGTAGTTACTGCGATGAAGAGTGACAAGAAATACTTGATAGGAGCACCTGTGGTTGTGGAGACAGATTGTTTATCTCTCTTGGGAATGATTACTAGCTGTACAACTCCAGACATTGCTATGTTGAGGTGGATAGCATATATCAAGTCCTTGAACCCAGAGTTTAGACATATTGCAGGAAAAGACAATCCTGTGACATATATGTTATCAAGGACTAGGTATTACGATGAGAAGGAAATGATAGATGACCAGGAGGATGTGAGAACAGAGTTCTATTCTAGTGTTCTTGCTAGAAAGGATGGAAGTTGTTTTGCAGCTCCATTGGAGTTATTTGAGGAAATTATGTATGATGGCGAGTGGTTGGATCTTGGGCGCTATTTGAGTTCATTGGGAAGGCAGGAAGGCTGGTCTGATGCAGATTTCAAGAGGATCCGTAGAACAGCTTATGGGTACTTTTTGTATGGAGGACATCTATGGGAACGCTGTCGGAGTGTGATCCGTCTACCTAGGAAAGCGCCGGGCTTCTGGCTGTGGTTGTTTACTCAAGAGGTTGGCTTTCAGGTCACAATAAGGCTATAAACACTCACACTGTAAGATCTAGTAATATGCTCAGAAGGCGAAATTCAGGTCTAGCTGGCAGTAATAAGATCCGGCGGCGAACTTTGACACTCACGGAGAGGAAAACTATGAAGGTTTGGACCTCTAAACTTCCCCTACATGCAAATGAGGTACTACTGGACTCACAAACGAAGTTTTAGCCTGAGATCAAATTCTGACACGGAGATATGGACAAAAAAGTTCTGAGCAACTACACTTGGATCTACACATCCTACTTCATGTGACTCAAACGCAAACGCCTTACCATGCCTAGATAGCATCTCCCTGAAGCTCTTCTTCTCTTGCTCAGTAAGAAATCCATCGCCTCCAATCCTCAGCTCCTTTAGTGTTGTTTCTGTGAACTGGTGCCCAATTCTTCTCGGTCCTCTGAGCGTCGGTTCTCGTGCAGCTTGCTCCATCTTCTGATTGTAATCGAGTGGTAAAGGCAAAGCCACTGGTTTGACTTTCTTTGCCACTGACTTGTACTTGGTCTCCACATACACCTCTTGCCGATCTATAAACTTATCAATTACATCATAAAGCTCCTTGGAGCTCACTCTCACCACTCTATCTACATCATCTATAGAACTTTCTACTATAGATTTCAACTCCCCTATAGTATCTACCAAATACTGTTCTTCAAACACCCCAGATATGTATTCATCTCTTGCTAACTCTCCACTATCCCACAAAGACTGCTGTACATACTTCACATGTTGCCTCCCAAACCTCTTCAGATTCTCAACCTTCCTATAACACACTGATCCATATGACGTCAATCCTAAGAAGCTAGTGGATAAAGCTTCCTGCTCTACTGGATCAGGCGAGAATCCTATCTCTACTGTACCGTTGAAGTCTCGCTCTTCAATGGTACTCTGCCAAAACCCCTAGACTCTCTAAACTCCTGAGTAATCTTAGGTAGTGGACGGTCTCTCAAGCTATCACGATTCCTCTCATGTTCTGCAGCAACGGTCAAAAACTGAACAGCTCTTTTGCCGTCTCTACTACGTATCCTAGCATAGGCTGAACCATCATCCATAACTCGTGTCTCCATTCTAACAGCAGTAATGTAAGGCTGCCCTAGAATGATAGGATAGGTTGACATGTCTTGCACAAAGAAATTCTGAACATCACTGATGTCACCCACAGTTACCTTGATGTTGGGGCAAGCACCATAGAGTTCTCTCCGCTGGTTGTTGGCAGCACGGATAAGCCACCCATGGTCGGTGTCTATGGGCCACCTCCCACGCTTGTACAGCTCCTTAGACATCAGATTAATCTCTGAGCCGTGATCAATCAACGCCACCACAGGTTCCTCTAGATCTCCCAACTTCACTAAGGTCTCTGTGGTTGCTCTCGTCCAATGGTTGTGAGAATAGTGGCTCTTCTGCGATGCTTCCACCTCATCTTCAAACCTCACGTGTTGATCTGATCTTCCCTCTGATACTTGAGAGCAATAACTAGCAATCTCATCTTCCTCATCTTCCGACAGTTTGATCCCTAGAGCGTTAAGCGTAGCTGCTTCACCCAAAATCTGACGTTTCCTCTTGATGATATCTATGATAACCTCATGGAACTCACGCTTTGCTATCCCAAGAATCTCACCCAGAGTAAACTCAACCTTCCCATTCAAGATACGATTCTCTAACACCTGCTTCAAGTCTGTAGCAATCTCAATGTCAGACTGAAGTTTGTATGCAAGCATCTTATCCTTCTCCTTGCTTCTCTCCTTCTCCTTTGGTGTTGTAGATGGTAGATCCTCCATAGTCTCCTCTCGAGTAGGTGTTGTCTCCTGCCTTGCATCTGGTCTAGCCCTTTCACTCCTTGTAGCAGGTCGTTTGGCTGTAGAAGCCTCACCTGCATCCTCCCTTCTGCGTTTCTTCTAGTACAGCTTCATGCTGACTTCTTGCAACATAAGCATGCACTGACATAGTATCCACAGGGTCATTCCATCCTGTAGTTTCTCTAATTGAGTTGCCAACCCTTCGTAGCACATCCTTATCTAGCTCTGTTCTAGCTACGGACCGCACTACATCTGACCACAACCCAGTAGTCCCTTTCTCTCTCTCCATTTCCACTTCACTCCACATGTAGCAGCATTCACAAGAGAAACAGCATGTGATGCTGATATATCATTCACAAGTCTCTTCATACCACCCTTGCCAAAGTTGGTTCCCAGCATCATCCCAATCTCTCTCAAATGGATCTTACCATCTTTAAAGAAGATAAGATCCTTCCTCAATGCATCTGAAAACTCTCCACAATCTCTTCTTACATGGTCTAGGCTATCGCACCATATACAACGATGAACAAAGCCTTCCCTCATCTGAGGTCTCTGCATAGCAGGCTGTACATTCTGCTCCTTCTCTTCTAACCTAGTGAGCTTAAGCTCCTTCATACGCTTAATCAACTCATCAAGCGGTGAGTCTTCCTCTCTAGCAATTACCAAAGCAGGCTTAGTAGGCAACTGCTTGACAAGAATTATCAGAGGTGCTGCTTCACTTACCACCACCTTGTCCCTTCTTCTCTGTCTCTTGGTCAACAAAGAGACAGCCTCTTCAACCTCCTTCCAATCAATCTTCAATCCTCTCTCCTCACTCTTATCTTCCAGCAACAGCTCAAGCTTCTCCTGAATAGTCACGTCCGCTGCTTGTAGGAAAAGCTCGGTCTTCTCAACCTCTAGTGTAAGCTTCTCTGTCCTAGAAAGCTGAGCATATTGACGATCAAACTCCCTTAACAACTCATTTACAGACAAACCTTTGTTAGGCTTCACCACCCACTCCAAGAATGTTCTCTTGGTCACCCTCTCTGAGTCTTCAGTGTAGTACTCCTCCTTCAAAGCTCGCATAAAGCTCTCCCAACTCTGTCCTTGCTGCTGCTTGAGCTCCTTCACACGCCCACGAATCTCAGGGACAACTGCAAGTTCAAAGTTCTCCACCATCTCCTTCTCAGGTACCTTGTTCACCTCCATCTCCCTAGCATAGTATCGCACATACTTGGAAATATCTGTACCCTTGAACTGGTCCATCTGATGCACCACAGATTGCAACGCCTTGGTTGCTAATACCTCCTTCCTCTCTATGCTTTGCTGCTGCTGCATAAACATGGAAAAAGCTTGGAACATCTTCATCGTAGCAGCATCCAACTGAACAGGTTGCTGAGCAGCAGAAGCAGCTCCACTTGATGATCCTTGGTTGGCCATGATATCTGATCCTGTAACACTCTCAAGAAAACTCCCACCCTAGGTGTTTCACGTCGAGTTCACCAAAAGAGAGTATGTCGGAGTGTGATCCGTCTACCTAGGAAAGCGCCGGGCTTCTGGCTGTGGTTGTTTACTCAAGGGGTTGGCTTTCAGGTCACAATAGGGCTATAAACACTCACACAGACGTGTAAGATCTAGTACTATGCTCAGAAGGCGAAATTCAAGTCTAGCTGGCAGTAATAGGATCCGGCGGCGAACTTTGACACTCACGGAGAGGAAAACTATGAAGGTTTAGACCTCTAAACTTCCCCTACATGCAAATGAGGTACTACTGGACTCACAAACGAAGTTTCAGCCTGAGATCAAATTCTGACACGGAGATATGGACAGAAAAGTTCTGAGTAAGAAAATTGTGGCAATTTCTGGTACCCAGCTGGCTATTTCAACCTAGAACAGAAGATTGGCTCGATCAAATTCAAATATTCTCACAGTATTTGAAGTCTACAGGGTGCTGAACCTCCCTGTGAAGTTGGGACTCCTGAATGTACACAGAACTCCAGATCTCCTCCTTTGAAGTCGTTGCTCTAGATTAAGAGCTTTCCAGACCCCACCAGCTTCAGCGGCCTCCCTGAATTACTCAGTCACTCAATCGATGCGAAACTTTTTGGGAAATTGTAGCCCTGCTGGCAGAGAACACAACCTCGAAGTTTTGAAGCAATTTCCTCAAATCTGCTGCAAGTGACACTGAAAACCCTAAATCCAACAAAAGTAATTCAATTCTGGCACAATTCGAACTTCAATTGATCATAACTTCGTCTTTATTGACTCAAATCGATCAACAATTTCACTGGAAGTGCTTGGCATGACGAGCCCTCTCTCCCTGTGCTCCCAGATTTCGAAGATCCCCTACCAAATGCTCGAACTCCACTCTAGAGCTCTGTTTCTGAATTTAGAGTTTAACAAAAAACAAAAACAGACTAATGGGAGTTCATAGCTCCACTTGGTTGTCCTTTAGTACCCTAAACCACGTGGCAACTTAGTTTTACTCATAGGCTACCACGTCAAGCTCCTTAGAGTGCCAACGTAAAACTTAAACTACCTAAAACGACACGCAGCCCCGAAAAATAACTTAAATCAGCTAGAAAGCGTGCATGGGCGACACGCCAATACAACCCATGAGCTTAAGCCCTATCAACATGGTAATCAACCTACTAAGACTCAAAATAGTGTTAACACCGTATGCAAAGGTGTCAAACATATACATAAACGACTAGAAGTAATAAGAGCTAACTTCTAGAACTACTAAACTCAAGCGTCGGAGTAGAAATATAACATGTAGCCGCCAAGTAGCGCGACAACGCCCTAAGCTACAAGGAGGTGTACCACAGCGGGTGGTATGTGACTTGGAATTGCAGCAGAAGCTGATCAAGGAGTTCCATGAGAGTCTATGGGCCGGTCATAGAGGAGTTTGGACTACATTTGCCAAGATGAAGGAGAAGTATTGGTGGAAGGGTATGTATAAGGATGTAGTACAGTTTGTTTCATCCTGTATACCCTGCCAGATGTACTCCAATGTACGCCATAGTGATGGATTACATCCTACTTATCCTTTAGCCATTCATTACAAATGGGTAGTGGATCTGGTAACTATGCCATTTGGGCTTGGACAAATGAGGTATCTAGTCTTGGCTAGAGAAGATCTATCTAACCAAGTTGAAGGCCGTGCCCTGAGGACGAAGACCACTGCTAGTGTCTGCCGCTTTCTACTTGAAGATGTTATTTGTAGGTATGGGTGTGTGGGAAAGATCACTGCAGATAGGGATGAGTTGGATTCACAAGAAGCAGTTGAGTTCTTCAAGCGATTGGAAATCAAGTTGGCGTTAACCACTGCTTACAATCCTGAAGGGAATAGCAAGAGCAAACAAGGTCATCCGCCAATCATCAAAGCTTTGGTAAAAGCTTGCAGGGGTAAGATCCGTGAATGGCCTAGACTGCTATCATTTGCTTTATGGGCAGATCATACAACTCATAGTACCGTTACAGGTTACATGCCAGCAGAGTTGATACTAGGACAAAAACCTGTGATGCCGATTGAGGAGATTGTGCCTACTTGGAATGTTTTGCCATGGGAAGATGGTAGAAGTACAGAGGATCTTCTTGCATTAAAGATCCAACAGTTAGAACGAAGACCTGAGGATGTTGCTAAAGCTCTGGAAAGGTTAAAGGCTGCTAGAGAGAGGAACAAAGGCAGATTTGATAAACGCATAGATTACGACCCAAACCAGTTAAGGAAGGTGATTGGGTGTTAGTCTATGATAGTAGTCTTGATAATCAGCATAGCGCTATCAGAAAGTTTTCCAAGAGATGGTTCGGACCTTATGTGGTGTTAGAAGTTTATGATAATGCCACATACTCTTTGAGAGAGTTAGATGGTGCAGTGCTCAATATACCAGTCGCAGGGAAGAGAATCAACCTCTTGAGAAGGAGAGGGGAGGACCAGAACATTGCAGAGCTTACTGAAGATGAAGCTGAAGACTCAATGGAGGTTGAAGATGAATTTGAAGCGGAAGCTGAAGAGTCTTGATCTGGAACTGGCACATACCGGAGTATGTGCAGGTTCAGAGGGGGTGGATGTCGCGCTACTTGGCGGCTATATGCTTGACTTCTACTCCGATGCTTGAGTTTAGTAGTTCTAGAAGTTAGCTCATATTACTTCTAGTCCTTTATGTATATGTTTGACACCTTTGCATACGGTGTTAACACTATTTTGAGTCTTAGTAGGTTGATTACCATGTTGATAGGGCTTAAGCTCGTGGGTTGTATTTGCGTGTCGTCCATGCACGCTTTCTAGCTGATTTAAGTTATTTTTCGGGGCTGCGTGTCGTTTTAGGTAGTTTAAGTTTTACGCTGGCACTCTAGGGGGCTTGACGTGGTAGCCTATGAGTGTAGATAAGTTACCAGGTAGTTTAAGGCACAAAAGGACAGTCAAGTGGAGCTATGAACTCCCATTGGTCCATTTTTATCTTTTGAAAAACTCTAAGTTCAGAAATAGAGCTCTAGAGTGGATTCCGGGCAATTGGTGAGGGATCTTTGAAATCTGAGAGCACAAGGAGATAGAGCTCGTCATGTCAAGCACTTCCAATGAAATTTTCGGTCGATTTGAGGCAATAAAAAGACGAAGTTATGACCGATTGAAGTTCGAATTGTGCTAGAATTGAATCACTTTTGTTGGATTTAGGGTTTTCAGTGTCACTTGCAGCAGATTTGAGGAAATTGCTTCAAAACTCCGAGGTTGTGTTCTCTGCCAGCAGGGCTACGATTTCCCAAAAAGTTTCATATCGATTGAGTGACTGAGTAATTCAGGGCGGCCGCTGAAGCAGAGGGGTCTGAAAAGCTCTTAATCTAGAGCAGCGACTTCAGAGAAGGAGATCTGGAGTTCTATAAACAATCAGGAGTCCCAACTTCACAGGGATGTTCAGCATCCTGTAGACTTCAAATACTGTGAGAATATTTGAAATTCATCGAGCCAATCTTCTGTTCTAGGTTGAAATAGCCATCTGGGTACTAGAAATTGCAGTAATTTTCTTTCTCAGAACTTTTTTGTCAACATATCGCTGCTAGAATTTGATCTCAGGCTGAAACTTCATATGTGTGTCCAGTCGTACCTCATTTACATGTAGGGAAAGTTTAGAAGTCTAAACCTTCATAGTTTTCCTCTCTTTGAGTGTCAAAGTTTACCCCCTAAACTTATTACTACTAGTTAGACTTAAATTTCGCTTTTTGAGCATATTACAGGATCTTACACACCTGTGTGAGTGTTTATAGCCCTTGTTGTAACCTGAAAGCCAACCTCTTGAGTAAACATCCACAGCCAGAAGCCCGGCGCTTTCCTAGGTAGACGAATCACACTCCGATATCGCGAAGATGGTTCGGATCTTATGTTGTGCTAGATGTTTATGAGAATGCCACTTATAGTTTACGTGAGCTGGATGGTACTCCTTTGAAACTATTTGTGGTTGACAAACCAATGAAGTTGTTCAAACAATATGGAGGATCAGTAAATTTGTTCAACTTTCTGGAGTCTGAGCAGAGGATGACAAGAGACGAAGACACCTTTGCTAGTGAAGAGGCTGAGAGGGAGGAGAGTGATGATGATGAAGAACAAACAGACGGATAAAGAGGTTAGCACATGCCAGAGGATGTGCAAGTTTAGAGGGAGTGCATGTCGTGATGTGAATTATTTCACATAGTGAATAATCCATCTCTCAGTTAGAAGTTAGTCTCTCTAAGTGAAATTGAGACCTCAGAGAAGTCAATTCTTGAGGAAGTGAGCATAAGAAAATATGAAAACACCACGGCGTAGATCTCGTCACGCTGATCACCGTGGTATGTTCAAAAGTTGCAAATGGAATTGAAGGTGAAAAGTTACTTCGGGTTCTTCTACAAGATTTCTAATATCGAGAAATTTATCATAAATCTGAGTGAGTTCGAAAAATATGTTTTAGATTTTTCTCATGTAGATTGTAGTATTTAGTATTTGTTTGCTTCGAAATACTCAAAAAGATCATGTCTAGAGAAAGTCATGGCAACTCGTGTTAGCAAAAGAAAGACGAAATACCGCACTTTGTTAGCATATCAGCTTAGAAACTGGTCTCTAAAACCAGTTGTGAGATCATCTTCCGTGGTGTAGCTGAGAAACTTGCACGGAGGAGGTCTCCAGATCAAATCCCTTTATATTCACAATCGGCTTGGAGTAGGCTGACCTGTAAACCCTCCGCGGTCCTATCGATCAACTACCCCCCCCCCGATCTCTCAACCTCCACGATCGTCATCCACGAATCTGCAACATGTCGGGCCTGTCTCTCACTCAGGGGTCACCTCTGATGGCTTTGATAGAAGCACACCATGAACTTGAAGGGAAAATGCTAAGTTCACTCATTCATACACCCACAAAATTATCAACTAAAAATCTCCTTAAACACATCAACTAAAATCCTCCATTCTAACGACGTCTCTCAAGTTCTCACATGCTAAAAATATCCCACACTCTCTATATTACTCAAGTTGTCATTACGACAATGTGAAAAGAAGGATGAGGAGCTCTTCTCTACTCCTCTATTTATACATTCTAGGTTTTTACTTTGGTACCCTCCGGTAACTCAGCCGTAACTACTTTTACCAGGTTTTACTAAGATATTACTTAAGGTAAAAGCATTGATCACATGGGCTTTTTACCTTTTCACATGGGCTTATTCCTTCAAAGTCAACAACTTCTAGAAGGATTCTGGAATATTCTCAAGGAATCTCGAATTTCCACCCCCCCTCTACACTAGGACCCACTAAAAAGGAAACATGTGGAATCTCTTCTTGTTTTTAATGCCCACAAAGTCCACAACTTTAATCCAACCACTAATATCAAGTCAAAAAGGAGATAAGGGATACTTTCCACCCCCTTTCTACCTTTTAGACAAGATGACAAGATAGTAGTGCTCACTCTTTAGCAAATATCTGAATTCTGCCAAAAGTACAGCTAAGTTTAACCATAACTAACTTTTAGCTAGTCATGACTAACTTGATACCTCCTTAAAGTACTTTGGCAACCAATAAACATTCTCAACACTTAGTTATAACTAAACACCTTACTAATAGACAAACTTCCTATGTGTAACATAGGTCGTTACATTTTACCCCCGGACTAAATTTTCGCTCTGTCCTCGGAGTGAAGAGAGAACTTTCGTCGATGAAACAACTTCAACTTGTCATGGTTGACCCGATCGAATCTCCTTCCTCCCAACTCCTGAAGGTCATATGTGAAGTTGCTCCACACCTTATCTAGAACAAAAGGACCAAAATATCTAGGAAGAAACTTCTTCCTAGCCCTCTTGAATCTGATAGCATCATACAACATTACCCAATCTCCGACTTGAAAAGGTTTTACCTCCCTCTTGCCCAACCGTTTGTCGTAACTCTTCTTTTGATACGCCTGAGCTCGTTCCATCCGGATCATTGTTACCGCTCGGGTCTCTTCCAACTCCATGAGTTGCTCCCTTCTTGATCTGACCACGTCTTCTCCTCTCGACCTCTTCAACTTTCGTTGAATAGTTTGAAAAGTATCCAATTCGAATTGGATTGGCAACTTGGACTCCACTCCATAAACCAGTCGAAATGGGGAGTACCCAGTAGAAGTCTTTGTTGTCGTTCGATACTCCCATAAGATGGCATGTAGCCTCTTATCCCAAGTATGTTTCGCAGTCTCAACACCAGCATCTTTGGCGAGCATCATACAAAGTGTAAGATTGGTCTTCTCCGCAAGACCATTAGCATTTGGTTTGTATGAGGTCGTTACTCGTGGCTTGATAGAAAAGTGTTGTAGCATAGCAGTAGTCATGCTCCCTACAAACTCTCCTCCTCTATCTGAGACCAACTCTAACGGACATCCAAATCTTGTGATGATCCTCTCCCATAGGAATCTACCGACTTCTGTTTCATTGGTCTCTCTCAAAGGTCTAGCCTCTACCCACTTGGTACAATAGTCAGTGGCGACTACAATGTATCTATTGCCTCGAGGTGTCTTATTAAGAGGACCTACAAAGTCAATACCCCACTTCTCAAATGGTCCTAATATTGGAATTGATCTTAACGGAGGTGTTCTAGTAGACTTCAGAGCAAATGCTTGACATACATCGCAAGTTTTGCAATAGTCTAAACACTCCTTGAAAATCCCTCTCCAGTCATAACCCGCATCCAGAATCTTGAAAGCTGTTATCTTACCAGCAAAGTGACCTCCGCAAACCGTGCCATCGTGAAACTCGTGCATAAGCTTGAACGCCTCCTTCTGACCAACTGCTCTCCTTAGTAACCCATCTGCTCCTTGATAAATAGAATTCCCTCCACCATGGTGTAAGGTTTGCATCTCTTGATCAACGCGTTACGTTCTCGGGTATGCATACCTTCTGGAAAAGAGCCATCTGCAAGGAAACTCCAAATTTCCTTGTACTCGTCCGATATCTCCTCAATGCTTGTGATGGTCATCAGATGCTCGTCTGGAAATGAATCATCAAACGGTTCTTCTCCCTCATCATCATAAGCCCTCGACAAAAGATCAGCATTTGCATGCTTTTTCCCTGGTCTATCTTCAATCACGTAATCGTATTCTGTTAGAAGGATTTTCCAACGAGCAATACGACCTTCGGCATTAGGCTTATTAAAGATATACTTTAAAGCCTTGTGATCTGTGACTATGGAAAATTTCCCTCCTAGCAAGTAATGTCGGAACTTCTTCAATCCAAAGATCACCGCTAATCCTTCTCGTTCAGTCACGGAGTAATTCTTCTCCGCTGGCACCATCTGCCTACTAGCATAAGCTATAGGATGATCATGCCCATCTTCATCTAACTGACTTAATGTACACCCGATAGCTACATTAGAGGCATCCGTATACAGAATAAATGCTTTACTCCACTCAGGTTTAGCAAGTATAGGAGCTGTCACCAATGCCTTTTTCAGCTCCTCAAATGCTTCCTTTGCCTTCTGATCATGCACTATCAAGTCAAACTCAACTCCCTTCTTCATGTACATAGTCAAAGCTATTGCTTTGTTTGAGAAGGAAAAGACAAACCTACGATAATATCCAACCATCCCAAGAAACTGTCTCAACTTTGTCAAGTTGATTGGAAATGGAAGATCCACAATCTTCTTCACCTTCTCAGGATCTACCGCAATCCCTTTCTTGGAAATGATGTGTCCTAACAGCAGACCTTCTTCGCAGCCAAAGATGCACTTCTCTGGATTCAGAGAAGCGTTGGCTTGCTCCAACCGCTGCAGAACTTTGATCACATGATCAAAGTGGTCATCCTTTCTTCCGTACACACAAAAATCATCAATGAAATCACGAACAAACTTTCCTATGAATGGTTCGAACACCTTGTTCATGAACCTCTGAAACGTGGCCGGAGCATTACACAGTCCGAATGGCATCACTCGAAATGCAAATGTTCCCCAAGGAGTAGTGAAAGTAGTCAACTGTTGGTACTCCTGTGCTATCTTGATCTGGTTGTATCCACTATAACCATCACCAAAGTTGTACCACTCATGACCAGCAACTTCCTCCAAAATCTCATCTATAAATGGTAGAGGATAATAATCCTTCTTGGTAACTGCATTCAGCTTCTTATAGTCTATGCACACTCGCAGCTTACCATTCTTCTTCTTGACAATCACAATGGGTGAAACCCATTCTGAGTTCTCCACCTCGTAGATGAAACTCGCCTCCCTCAACTTGTCTATCTCCTCCTTGACCATCATCGCTGTTGTAGGATTGACCCTTCTCTGCTTCTGCCGAACTGGCCTTGCGTTCTCCTCCAATTCGATTCGATGAGTCTCGAGGGTCACCTCCTTCAAATCCTTGTAGCTGAAAGCAAACACTTGGATATATTTTCGAAATATATCTAGGAATCTACTTTTCTCCTCTTGAGTGACATTGATACCAAACTTCAGGGTAGAGAGTCTTCTCACAATCTCTGCCTCACTCAACTCTTCTTTGTCAGGATCTTTCTCCACTGCTGGTCGAGGCAACAAGTCAATAGCACTAAGCTGATGTACTGATTCATCTCGACCAAATCCTTCATCCTCAGACGAGGATTCTTGGTCGTAAGAATCTCCAGTATCTACTTCTGAGACACTCTGATCATCCTCCGTATCAGATTCCCAGTAGTCACTAGTGGGTCTATCAGAGTCAGAAGTCACAACTCCAACACCCGAGAGAGGAACTATCACTCTATGATCTCTAGGCCCAATCCGTAAGTATCCCTTGTGCCACCTATCAGTGGTGCGCACAGCTCTCAACCAAGGCCTACCTAGGAGCAAATCATAACTAGAGTCCTTTAACACTTGAAAGGACATCAACGTTTGAACTCCCATCACAGACACGACCACCTTCTCTAACACACCAAGAGGTCTTACCCGTTGTTTGTTAGCCATCCCCACGACAATGCTAGCCGGGCGAGTTGGTTCCATCCCCAACTTCTTCATCAACCTCTCCGATATGGCGTTTACAGCCGACCCTCCATCCACCAATACGTCAGAGACGTAGTGATCATTCAACCGGACTTCAATCTTTGAAGCCCTAGTGCATACCTCTGAAGCATGCACATCCACCAAACCAACTCCCACAGACTTTGATGTCTTGCTCTTGGGTTTCTTCTTCTTGCTTCTCTTAGAACTCAGTCCTCCTCTGAGTTCCCTTCGTAAGCTGGGATTAAGTGCGATCAGTTGTCCAACAGTGATGTTGGCTTTCTGAGCACCCACATCTTCAACCACATCATATCCCGCTTGGGAAGATGAAATGGTGAAATCCGCCATCCCCAGCTTCCTTCTTGGCTCCCTTGGTGTACTCGAAACATTACTCGAACGAGTACTTCTACTTGCTGACTCCTCCATGAAAACCGGTTCATCAGAAAATCGAGTTCTTTTCCTTTCTTGAGCTAAAAGCTCCACCGGTGCATGAGAAGAGTTTGAACTCTCTCCTTTCTCGTAGATGGGATCTCGCACGACATCGATAGTAGCCACCCCCTTGTCTCGTCCTTGTGATGGATTTCCTCCACCCATATTCATTCTGATAGCTTCGGCACCTCTTGCTCCGTTGTTAGGACAATTTCGCTGAAAATGAGAACCTCTACACGTCCAACAAGTGATTCCTCCAAAGTTACCTTGGTTGCCTCCAAAGTTACCTTGATTTCCTCGGTTGGGATTGTTGTCGTAACCTCTTTGACCCCCTCCTCCACCTTTGTTCCTCCATTCTCGTAACTGCACCACGTTTATCTTGAGATCCGCAAGAGTATCGGTGATGCTCTTTAGCTCGGCATGAAAATCAGAGGTGGCAGTAGACATCGTTGTTGGGACAAACGATCTTGTCACCACCGTTGGAGTAGGAGCTGACGTTGAAGCAACCACCAATTATGATGGTGTAGGTGCGATCGTTGTGACTACACCAGGAGTCGGAGTTGACACCAGAGCAGCATGATGAGGTTCGATGATATCTCCTTCATCCAAACTCTCTTCCATATTTGTCGCTATCTTGATGGCCTCCGCTTTGGTTGCTGGCTTCTCGTACCTCACTTGGGTTCGAATTGAAGGCCTCAACCCTCCCACCAAGTTCTTGGTCAACACTGCTCCAATCCCCGCCATCGTTAACTCCACATTGTCTCCACTCTTCCGTAGGACCGTCCGAAACCGTTGCTCCAACTTATCCACCCTTTCGGCATATTGCCGAACTTTCTCGTCGTCCCGTTGCTTCAAATGAGTAAGCTCCACCATGAGCTTCTCATAACTCTCTTCTGGAAGAAATTCTTCGATGAGTGCATTACTCAACGTCTCCCATGTGTCCTCAACTGCACCAGGTGTCTGGCTCTTCACTCGATCTTCATACCACGTAAGAGCAAAATCTTCTAAAAACTCCGGCAGTAACAACACCCATTCTTCCTTCCTTCTCACGTTGTTTCCGATGCAACCCGTTTTGAAGTCTCGTACAAATGGTTCTACATCTTCATTGTCCTTCCCATGAAACACTGGTAACTTCCTCATCTTGTAACTATTCTTTCTACCCTTCTAATTTTTGTGCAATAACTACTCGCTAAAAGAGTACGAACATCACCAATTCCATTCGCGAATAATCTACCATAGGTAAAATGAAAGGAAATGGTTGTAACAACACCTCTTGTGCCATCTCTTCTCCCAAGGTAATCATGAGTCTGAGTCGCATCACCGTCTTCTCCACCATCCGAATGACAATCTCTATCACAACTCAGCCGAGTCCTCTTTTGAAGTCGACAACTTCTCCGTCCCAGCTCTTTGAGTCTCGTCCAACTTCTCGACTACTGACGTAAGTAAGGCGGCCACATCGACGCACTTGTGTCCTCTTGATAGATCACCCACTCCACAACTTGGACAAGGATCTTCGTCTAGAAGATGAATTGGCGCTGGTGACGATGGACCCACTCGAAGACTTAAATTAGTAAACTCCCGCTTCCCTTTAGCTCTCTCGGTTCTGATTCTAGTTGGACAATTCACTACTTTGTGTCCCAACCCTCTACAGAAATAACACCACAAGTCGGTTTCTACTCTTCTCCTCGGAGATTCTACTTGAGGTTTAGTACTAGGGTTTTCAAACTCGACGATAATCTCTCTCAAACTTTCTCCGACACTTACTATGACATCTAAACCTTGAGGAAGGTTTCTAAGTCTAACTTTCCAATCTTTTGAACTTTCACTCATGTTGCGCCTTCTCAACCATTAAGTGGACAAAATATCGTTGAGGAAAATAACTCTACATCACTTTCTTAACTCTTTTATATTGAAAATCGTGTATTCTACATGCTATACACGAAATAAAATCCAATCTAAAATTAAGAGTCCATGATAATATATCCTCATGACCATCGTCTGTACTAATCCTAGCAGACATCTTAAAGTCACTTTTGTAAGGATCACACTCCACTTCGCCAGGAGCATTCGTGGCCTCTACAGTGAATGATACTTTGAACTCAACCTTCTTCACATTTGCGCCGATGCTCGCAGAAGCTTCTTGATATAAAGCAAAAATATCACCCCAATTGCAATAGAAGCTTGATCTCAACGCCTCTATACTTAACTTTGGCTTTTTCGTCTCCGTTATAACTCCCAAACGTCTCTTCTTCAACTTCGGCACTCGAATTGGATTCCCCATGAAGTATCTTCAAGACCTCCTTGTATGCCGAAACGTATATCTCTTAGTTGGTAAGAGATCTCTCCAAGATTTTTGTGGTCTCCAGTAGCTCAACCTCCAAGCTACTAAATCATGAAGTTTCAACAGAAACTTCCCTAATCAGAAGAGATGGTGATGACTGTACAAATTTTCAGAGAACTGAAATTTGTATATTTTCACTTCCCTCATGATTGTCAACCCCCTCCACTTAAAAAAAATTCTTTCTCCCTCTTCAGACCTCATCTTCTCATGATTTCTTTTGTCTTGGATAGCTTATCAGCCAATCTAAAACACTGGAAAGTTTCTCAGGAAAATAAAATTCACAGAAAATCTGACACTGACTGTAAATTTTTTCAGAAAACAGAATTCCTCAACTCTCACGAATAGACCTCCTCAACTTTGAAAAATCATTGCTCCCTCTCTAGACCACCTTTCCCTATGATTTCTTTTGTCTTAGATAGGTAATCAACCAATCTAAAACACTGGAAAGTTTCACAGGAAAATAAAATTCACAGAAAAGTTGACAGCGACTGTACAAATATTCCAGAGAGCAGAATTTCTAAACTCACAAATTTCTCTCCTCTAATAACTTTTCTCTCCTCCTTTCTCTACAACTCTTGTTGCACCTTCTTTCAACTCTCCTCAAGCCCTTTCTAAGTGAACAAGATGTAAAGAATGACTTCGAACGCGTCATATATCACTACGGGATACACGAAAGGTTCTAACGTTGCTAACATCGCGTTAGCTCTCTCTCCTCCCAACGTTCTCTCCATGTGCTCTCTCATAATCTCTTTTTGTCGAATATAGAACTGAACTCTAAACATCGTTCAAAGATCCCTTCAAGTGAGGTCCCGGCAACGGAACCAAAAATGTAAACCCTCCGCGGTCCTATCGATCAACTACCCCCCCCCCGATCTCTCAACCTCCACGATCGTCATCCACGAATCTGCAACATGTCTGGCCTGTCTCTCACTCAGGGGTCACCTCTGATGGCTTTGATAGAAGCACACCATGAACTTGAAGGGAAAATGCTAAGTTCACTCATTCATACACCCACAAAATTATCAACTAAAAATCTCCTTAAACACATCAACTAAAATCCTCCATTCTAACGACGTCTCTCAAGTTCTCACATGCTAAAAATATCCCACACTCTCTATATTACTCAAGTTGTCATTACGACAATGTGAAAACAAGGATGAGGAGCTCTTCTCTACTCCTCTATTTATACATTCTTGGTTTTTACTTTGGTACCCTCCGGTAACTCAGCCGTAACTACTTTTACCAGGTTTTACTAAGATATTACTTAAGGTAAAAGCATTGATCACATGGGCTTTTTACTTTTTCACATGGGCTTATTCCTTCAAAGTCAACAACTTCTAGAAGGATTCTGGAATATTCTCAAGGAATCTCGAATTTCCACCCCCCCTCTACACTAGGACCCACTAAAAAGGAAACATGTGGAATCTCTTCTTGTTTTTAATGTCCACAAAGTCCACAACTTTAATCCAACCACTAATATCAAGTCAAAAAGGAGATAAGGGATACTTTCCACCCTCTTTCTACCTTTTAGACAAGATGACAAGATAGTAGTGCTCACTCTTTAGCAAATATCTGAATTCTGCCAAAAGTACAGCTAAGTTTAACCATAACTAACTTTTAGCTAGTCATGACTAACTTGATACCTCCTTAAAGTACTTTGGCAACCAATAAACATTCTCAACACTTAGTTATAACTAAACACCTTACTAATAGACAAACTTCCTTTGTGTAACATAGGTCGTTACAGACCCCTTCGAGAGAATATGAGGGGTACCAAGTTGTCTAAGGACGAGATACTAGATGTCTCTTAAACGTACCGTGAATGCGGGACGCCTTTGTCTACCCTTGCGCTAGTGCAATCACTTGGCGTGGATGCTAGAGGGAGATTACCACCGGATTTCGAAATGGACCTCTCACTTTCGGATTGTCACAGTCACTAGTATGAATTCGGTTGCGGCCCTCTAAGTCTTGGGATAGCAAGATGGCATCAAAGATACTCCAAGACGGTACCAAATCTTTTGTAGAAAAATTTACATCTTGGGTCAAAAAATCAAGTGAAAGTGATACATGAGGCAATACCTATTGCACTTCGAAGTTTAAGGGGGCCGGAAAACGACAATGATGATAACTCGAGCTCCACATGTCAAAACGAGGTGATTTAGGTGGCTAGAGGTAGCCGTGGTGGAGTTACTTCGTGTGGAGGTGTCAAATGCTGATTGTACGATCGAATCTGTGGCCGTCCGTACAGATGAACATGCGAAGGCTTAATGAACTACTCTTCTTACGTGTAGAATCATTGATTTATTTTTCTACTGCCATATGTTTTAGGCATCTTTTGCCCCTGCCAGGTGACACTGAAGGTTACGTAAGATGGAGGAAAACCTAGAGGGGTGTATTCCAGAGAGAGAGAATTCTGAGGACATGGCCGTAGAGCAGAGAATTGTCGATCATTGTGCAGTGTAGAGTTTATGGGGCAGAGACAATAGACCAGAGAATCGAAGAGCTAGGAGAAGATTTTCTAGAGAGAATTTCTGACTGATCGTCTAGAGAGAATTTCTGACTGATCAGAGTTTTGACATCGAGAGATGGAGGATAGTAGACAGAATCGAGTAGAGAAGAGACCTACAACTTGTACGCACACTTTTTTGAAAAGAAAACGGGAAGCTTCTAGGTGAACGCGATGGTGCTTCACAAGAGCAGTTTTCTGATATTCTAAGTCTTCTAAGCGTGAGCTTTTCAATCTGCATGATCTGGAGTTGAAGATCTACTTGCACGCCGTGTGTTTTATCTTGACCGGATCGAAATCATGGTGGTATGTTTTCTTGCATCCGTATTCTGTGTGTGATTTCCGCCCTCCTCTTCACGATCGTATCACAGCTAGAAGGTTCCGTCCTTCCCAAGAAATTCTCGTCTCAACAGTGTTAGGAAAAAGAATTGATACATCCATCAAACATATGTTGTTTCGAGTTTTGTTATACAAATTACTCAATAAAAATCATTACAAAACATTTAGTCAAAACTTTCATAGATAAGAAATGAATGAATACTAAGTAGAGAAAATAAGAAGCATTCTATCAACAAGAACAATGAATAATTCAGAAATATTAGATGAAAACCCTACTAGAGCTTCAGCCAATGAACTCTAGTTGAGAAAATAAATTAGTTCTCAAACCAAGAACTGATTGGAAAACATGGAGAGAAGATGGATAATACCTCGCTGTCAAAAGTCAAATTCAGAGAAATTAGAGAAATCAAAGAAATTAAAAGGGTATGAAACACAATAGCCGAACTGCAATGTAACATCCAACATTCTAAGAAAAATAACCAACACTATTGAAAAAAGTTGAAATAATAAAATGATCAGGAAAGAAAATACATTGCACTTGGTCTAGAAACTTATCAAGTAGGAGAAGGCTTCATAAAAATAATGAGGAAATCAAGTTAATGGTTGGTTTTCATTTACAGAAAAGAGAATTGCAGGGAGAGGTTGTTTGAGAACTCACGGATGTAGTGCACAGTGCAAACGTCAACGGAAGGAGGGGCCCCTGTTTAGAAAAGTGATGAGAGTGCTACAGGGTTTCATAATGTGGCATCGGCCGTCCGGTTTGCAACCCCGTTGATTGTCTCAGTCTTCTCTCTACGGCTAGTCGTGGATTCTAGGATGAAAATAGAAACTACCCTGTGATATTCTGACAGGTGGCCAGAACAAAATCAAATCCAAATTTGAAAAATATTCTTTGCTCACGCACTGAATGCAGAGATCAGAATACCCAAATTTTCATCTTCAAATTTCTCCCTTGTTACAAAATGAAGTTATGAAAACTGTTTTCAGGTTTGTTTTGCTTCGCGAGATCTTTCTATCGATATATAGAATGTTGTATTTCATGTACAAATACGTATAGTATCAACGTACAAAGATTGGTCTAGGTTACCCGGACTAATCAGTTCCGCTGTCTCCATTGAGATCTGGGTAACCCAGATCTCAAATAGTCCTAGTCGGGGTTTAACCTCCTTCTCCATCCTATATAGACTGTGGATGCACGTGGGTACTTGTGTGCTTCAAGTATCAGAGTTCAACTTGTATTTGAACTTTGTCCGATGCTTAACTGATTTTGACGCCTTGTAGTGTAGTCGATCTAATAACTTCGGATTGTCATTTTGTAGCTTCGTAGAGCCAAGAGTAGTGTTGATTGTGTAGATTAAACACGCTCTGGATCTGCCCTGTCACTAGCAGAATTGCATAGCTGCGAGAAGAAAGCTAAATACATTTCTTTACCTGCTCTACTTCTAATTGGGAATGCTTTGCTGCGGCACGGGCATTACTTCCACGCGGCATCAAGGAAACCACAAAGTCTATTGTGTTATCTAAGTTGGACAGCATGCAGAAAGCAACTTACTTCATGGTGGTAGAGTCGCAGCATGTGGGTCATGTAGCTTTGATCTGCTGAGGCGAGACCCGAGTCAAGTTTTTTCTTCCTCGGTCCCTGGAACCAGTAGTCGATCTTTCCAAATTCCCCAAAGTTCAAAATGTCTTCTTCACTCCTCAACCAGCTAGACCTCACGTGACGACTGTGGTGCATCTTAAATTACGATACAGTCATGCGATGTAATTCAACACAGTTCATATATGTGGTTGCGGGGAGCATAGGTTTTCAGAGGGCGATGAAATTTAAATTGAAGCTTAAAGGAGAATAGAGTAGTGCACAATGAACTATGGGCAGAGACAGCGAGACCTCAGTTCCTCATTAAACTGTTGAGCAAAGAAAGAGAGAGCTCTCATCGGAGAAGTGAGGTAAACAATGGCTGGTGCAGAAGCAAGTGCTAATTTTGATCGAGATTCCAATAGAAATTATGATGATCTTGATCGAATCTGATTTTCATATGAAGAAGAGGAAATGTTCAATGTGTATGTAGACATGGTGCATAATGCAAACGACTCTGAGCCCATCCATGACAGAGATGACGGTAAACTATGATCGTACTTGGAAAGAGCGAGGTGTCTCTAGTAAGAAAAACTTACACGGAGCTAGAGTTTCAAGCAGGACTAATAAAACTCGGCGTCATAGTTTATTCGATGGAAAAGTTCCAATTTGCACTGGATTGCTGGTCCGTTTATAACTCAAGAATCAATAAGCATTGAAGGACTCGAGACGAATATTGGATGCGGACATGCATGTATGAGTTTCCAATGAGATCAGATCCTCCAAGTCAGAAACGCAATGATCAAACAATGACTTGACAATCAGACAAAGAGAACATGCAACCAAACTTTCATTTTCAAATTCATCCAAAGACGGTCATCGCAAAGTTGTGTTGTAGGTGGAACCGATCTAAATGAACAACCGGACATATGGAGGATGAATAAGAGTTCCATTTAGGAGCTCGAGTGAGGAGAATTTTGGCGTCTGTTGCATGTGGACAAGCGATTCATCATCAATCTGCTGGTCCATTTCATGAGTTCGAGGAAGGAGATAGTAGCATTGGCAAAGAAATTGAGATATCAAAAGACAAGGGCTCATAAGGATGTATCTCTATGATGCGAGTGGCGAGTCTGCTGCCAACGACAGAAAAATCTGGTCATTTTGTGATAATAGTATGTAATCTACAGCATACTTGTCCTGGTCATTTGCATACGTGGAGAGGACCATGTCAAAATTCACAACATCTAGCTGTCTTGATGTGTAACACAGATGTTATAGATCAAAATGTTCAATGTGAAAAGTTGGTAAATGATTTTCGATAAACTTTTAAAAAATGCACGACATAGCAAGTTGTATTTAGAATATGAGAGAAAGTGCGTGACCGGTGTCGTAGTGCATGACGTTCAAGGTGCGGAAATGGAACTTCAGAAGACACTCGGCCTGCGTTTGTTCGAGAAGCTGCACCCTAGCTTATCAAGCTGGGCAGGAGCTAAGCTGGGACCATGCTTGACAAGCTGCCCCCTAGCTTAGACTGAAATATCACATTGAAAGAGGTCGAAGAGCATTAGAATGCAGAGCTCGACGAGGAGAGCGACTTCATGCTTCCGATCTCAACAGAAAGTGTTTTAAGTAATAGTTAGCACGAGTTTTAGGCTGTGAAATATGTGAAAGAGGGAAATCCGTCGATTCTGGCTCGTGACTCGAACTCAGAATTGGGTAGCGTGAGCGTGTAGGTGTTCACAAATACTATAGTTTTGACTCCTTGTTCATTGAAAACGGAGTTGTATAGAGAAGTTAGCGTAGGAAATGCTAGTAAAGATTTTACAGAAAATTTCTTCAGGAAAACATATGTACAAAGGTTTTTACCTTCTTGAACGGAACCAAAGGCCATCCCAGTGATAGGGCGCCTGCCTAGGAGGGAAGTGGTCTCAGGATCAATCCCTCCTGGCCTCTGGTTCCTATTCCGGCATGTTGGCCTCTTGGAAGGGAGTCTATGTTGGATATGCAGCCACGTCCTGCATATCTAGGGGCGGGAGACCGGTATCTCCCTTAATCGTGGGCTTCCTGGCCTAAGCCTCCGCATGCCATCCTGAATATACTATGGGAGATACCTGGTGCGCATATGGGGGGGCTGTAAGCCTTGTGGGGCAGCCTCATAAGTGTCGGGGCTTCGGCCTACATTGGATGGCTTGTAGTATATTCAGGATGGCATCAAGATGGCATCGAGGGCACGGGAAACTTTTGCTGATTATTATGTACGCACAAGGACAGCAGGGGAACAACTTTAGCAGGGGCCTTAAAACTGAAGCGGAAGACTACCGCGGAAGCTTGAAGCGGAATATTACAGCGAAAGCGGAAGATTACCGCGGAAGGTTGGAGCGGAAGATTACAGCGGAAGCGGAATATTACAGCGGAAGCGGAAGACTACCGCGGAAGGTTGGAGCGGAATATTACAGCGAAAGCGGAATATTACCGCGGAAGCTTGAAGCGGAAGACTACAACGGGAGCGGAAGATTACCGCGGAAGGTTGGAGCGGAAGATTACAGCGGAAGTGGAATATTATAGCGGAAGCGGAAGACTACCGCGGAAGCTTGAAGCGGAATATTACAGCGAAAGCGGAAGATTACCGCGGAAGCTTGAAGCGGAAGACTACAACGGAAGCGGAAGATTACCGCGGAAGGTTGGAACGGAAGATTACAGCGGAGGCAGAAGTAGGAGAATTAGAGTTTAAGACCCAGGTCATCGACAAGGACAGCAGGGGGAAGCTTAGCTAGGGCCCTGCTTCTGATAAGTGACTGTGCTTATAAGGACAGCAGGAGGGCAGCTTAAGCTGGGGCCTTAACTTTTAGGTAAAAAATCTGCGGCGACTTGGGATCGGGGACACTTTTCGAGGAGATTTTTTTACAGAGAGCAGGGAGCTGAAGCAGAAGGAGAAGCTTGGTGGCTGAGGAAGATCAATTTTTTCTGACAAAGCTGAATTGAGGAATTGGGTGATCGTGACAGAGGGACGGACAAGTATTTGGGGAACTGAGAGCAGTTTGGAGGCAGAATTTCTTCTGATCGGACAGGAGGCAGTTTTATAGAAGGAGATCGTTTTGATAATCTGCAAGGGACTCCTGATTGACGCGGGATTAAATTCTTGATAGTTTTCAGTTGAGAGGTTGACGCAGAGAGAAGATTAAGAGTTTGGGGTCCGAATTTCACCTATTAGGCCTGAGTTGAGGTGAATTTGGTGGAAAGAGAACATTATTTGAGTGGAGGAGGAGGACTGAGACTGAGAAGGTCAGGTTTTCTGAGAAATTTTAGTGCTGAAGCTGTCGTTGGAGGGGATACAAGGCGTTGGAGTCTCAAATCTTCATCTGTTGCTGGTTCTGGAGAGAAATCTGCTGGAGAGAAGACTAGTTGAGTGGAAATTGGCTGTTTGGCATCTGCGGCGATCAACGTAAGGAGTTGAGTAGAGATAGGTTGTAAATTGATACATGTGAGGACTATTGAGTGTGTTTGGAAGAGAAATAAAGCATCGTGAGTCCAGGTTTCTCTTATCTGTTGTGTCTGAAGGTGGACCTGTCTCCTGAGACTTGAGACTTGATCTGTTGAGTAGTAAGTAATCTATAGTCATAGTCTCTGTGGGCGACTTCAGCCGTTGCGATCTCCTACTTGGCTCTTGTCTTGGTACAATCTCTACTTCTATCTCGCGATCTATCACAGCCAGAAGGCTCGCCCTTCCTAAGAAGGACTCTCCTCGACAAAAATCTGGTGCTTCCACTGAGAGTCATCTTGGGGTGATTAATCGCTGAGGTTGCTGAGGTTGAGATTTGCATACAAGGGAAGATGGATCGCAAGAGCGGGAGTGGTGCTACTGCCTCTACGGCTGGAGCATCGGCGTCTACTGCTGCACCTTCGGCTACACCTATGTCTTCAGCAGCCACTGCAGCATCAGGCCTGGATACTACTGAGATACTGAAGACGCTTGCGGCTTTGGTTCAACAACATCCGATCGTCGGAGGGGGTGAGTTGAAATCTACAAAAGCTTTGCAGGCAATTGTGAATAGGTGTGGAAGATTTGAAGGCAGAGATATTTCCAGATATCTTCGTGAGTACAGAGGAGAGATGGAGCTTGTGAGAGTAACCGATGCAGAGATGATTGGAAGTTTTGAGTTGGCTGTGATTCCTGAGTTGAGAGATCAAGTCAGAGACGTACAGAGGAGAAATCTTGGTGTTTGGGCAAGTTTTGAGCGAGCTCTCCGAGAGGAATTCTTGGAGGAGGATTCTGAGAGAGTTACTAGGAGGACTTTTCTGGATTGGATTGAGCAGCAACCTGGCCATAGGATGGGGTTGAATGAGTTGCTAAGAGAGTTCGATCGAAGATACCGACAGCTTTCGACGCTCGAACGGATAACTTTGGATGCTAGAAGGACAGAGCTCTTCTTGCAAGCCACCGATGAGGCTACAGCAGATCGATTATGCTTCATGTTAGCAGATCGATCAGCTGAAGGAGGTGTAACTATGGATTGGGGAAGAGTGGAAGATGCTGTGGCCGTTCTAACAAGACAGAGGCGAGGGAGAGTGGCCGTAGGAGGACGACCGCTTGCAGAGATGATCCATCAACCTTATGCTCCTCAGGTACAACAGCCCCCGGCTCTTGCTCCTAGACCTGTTATTCCTGTAGAAGCGCCTCCAGTGCCAGTTGTGCCAGTTCCTGCACAGAGGGTACCTGTTCAGAGGGTGGTTGAGAACCAGGGTCAGCACAATCAAATTGAGGAGTTGATCCGACAGATGCGTGAATTGAAAGTAGAGCTGGCTGGTTTACATAGGGAGCTCCCACCAACGCCTGGTGCTGCTCGCCCAGGGAGTGCTCCTATCCGTAGGTGTATCTGGTGTGACAGTCCAGATCATCTTCGAGGAGATTGCCAAGAGCTTACAGCTGCTCTACGAGATGGTGTGGTTCGCTATCAAAATGGTAGACTGCACCTTGTTTCTACCGGAGAGCCATTAAACACGCAGTTTGGACGAGGAGGTATGAGGAGTCTACCTCAAGTCGCTGCAACTGCAACAGTAACTACAGTAACAGTACCGCCGATGAATCTTGATGTGTATGCTGGGCATATTGAAGTTTCTTCTAGCCCTACTTTGCTGGATAGGTCTCTTGATAGGAACAGTACTGAGGTTCCTTCTGAGGTGTTGAAAAGAGGAGCAGAAACTATCCGTAGAGTCACAGGGTGGAAAGATCCCGTAGATACAGCGTCCATTAAAGCTTTCTTGGACGTAGATAAGCATGTTCATTGGGAGGACGCTTCTGTAGAGGAGAAGAGGCGACGAGATGCCTCTGAGCTTGAAACTGGGAACTAGAGAGGGACAGGGACGGAGGGTCACTAGAAGACGTGCAGCTCCTCCAGAGGATGTTCCGTCTACCTCACAGACTCCACCACCTGCTCCAGGTCCAATGGAGGACGTACAGAGACAACAGCAGGAACCAACGACTGCTGGCAGAAGGTTCACTGCTCAAGAGAAGGAGAAAGGGCCTGCTTACAAGCTGGCTGCAGATATTGAGACCTCCACCGATCTTAAAAGCATTCTGGAGCAGAGGATATTAGATGCACGGGTTGAGTTTTCGCTTCGAGAAGTTCTTGGTATCGCAAAGAGAGAGTTTCATGAGCTGATTATTGATGTCATCAAGCGAAAGAGGCAAGTCATATCTGAGCAGGTAGAGAGCCAAATGATAGATGTGATAGGGGCTTCTGTAAATGATGTGGAGTTTGGGAAGGTGCATTTTCAGGAGACTGGAGACAAGAGGTACCAGCAGGAGGCATTAGTTGCTGGAACTAGCACTATTGAAGCTGATGATGATGAAGCTGATGGAGAGAGTCCAACGGTTGACAGTGACTTCAAGAAGAGGCATTGGGCTCGTGCTACAACTGCGACACGGGTACGTCTTGGGAGTTTGCCTGAACCTATTGCTGCTTTAGTTGACCACGGGTCAGAAATCAATATCATGTCACGAGAGATATATGAGAGAGGACTGTGGTCTATCGAGCTGAATCATGGATGGGTGCTGCGTGCTGCTAACAACCAGAAGGGAGAGTTGTATGGAGCTTGTCCTAACGTGAGAGTGAGGATAGGTGATGTAGAATTAGATCAGCACTTTTTTGTGCAATCTTCTGCTTCGTATCTAGTCATTCTTGGTCAACCTTATATCACTGCAGTGCGCATGGAGACCAAAGTGATGGACGATGGGTCACACTTTGCTAGGATCCGTAGTCCTGATGATAAACGTTCTGTTCAGTTTCTGACTGTTCGGTCAAACCACGAGCGAAACAGACAGACCTTGAGGGACTCCCCTATTTGTAGAGGTAAGGGTTTTTAGAACCCACTCTTGTAGAGCGGGAAGACAAGAGTGAAGATCAAAGACTACTATGATCCCGCCTGAGCAGCCCAAGGGATCACAGGAGACTAATGAGGAGGCTGCTCGAGGTTCTGAGAATGTATATAGAGTACCAAGTTGGAGATCTGGTTTGTTGAGTTTGAGTTGTGAGGATTGGAGTGAATTTACAAGAGTAGAAGATCTTACTGAAAGGAGTAGGAGGCAGGTGGAGAAACGTATAACTGATCTGCGCTGTATAGGAGCTCTGGAGGAAAATGAAATGATTTCTGGTGTGTATCAAGAGTTTATCGGTGTACAATCTTTTGTTCGTTGGCTAGATGAAGTGGGTAAGATGGAAGAACAGTTGGGAGGTAGGGTGGTGATCCCCATCCATTCTCTTGAAGTCTATGAGGAGATTGTCTCGTACTTGCGATATCGTCCTCATCCGAGACTGGAGAATGAATGGAAGGATGCAGTCTGCTGGTGCGGCTCTCGTCAGGAAGCAGAAGTACACGCCAAATATAAAGCTGTAGCAAGGAAGGTGAAGCCTGTGGCGACCCAATTGCCTGTTGATTCGCAACAGCAGATAGAGTCAGCCGCCACTGAGTCTGTACTCAGAAATCCTAGACGAATAGGGCATCAGTTTACTCAGGAAACACTCGAACAACTCCAGATAGGAGGGGGTGATTTCTTGACTGAAGTAGAGAAGAAGATTTTTGAACAGATGATTGTCAGTCATGGTAGA
The DNA here is from genome assembly GCA_036924285.1 of Asterella californica. Classification (NCBI taxonomy): domain Eukaryota; kingdom Viridiplantae; phylum Streptophyta; class Marchantiopsida; order Marchantiales; family Aytoniaceae; genus Asterella; species Asterella californica. The sequence goes on from JAYKYS010000003.1 coordinate 6,462,844, forward strand.
GCATTTTCTTTTTCAGCTGAAGAGATTGGTTGTGTGGATCCTAATGTGATAGCTCCGATGGTTATCTTCACTGTACCTCATGTGCCTTGGGACTTGAAGCCGATTCCAGTCCCTCGTGCCTTGCTGCCAAAGCTCATTGAGCTATTGAAGGAGAAGATGCAGATGGGTATCCTCGAGCCCTCCATGGCTCCGTATTCCAGTCGATGGTTCACGGTGCCTAAGAAGTCAGGAGCTTTGCGTTTTATCCAAGACTTGCAGCCTGCCAACAACATCACGATTCGGAACGTGGGAACGGGACCTGTGGTTGATGAGGTAGCTGAGGCGTTTGCTGGGAGGTCTGTCTATTCTATTGGAGATTTGTTTTCGGGTTATGATCAGTTTCAACTTGCCTTGGAGAGTAGAGACTTGACTACCATGCGCACGCCCTTGGGATTGATGCGGATGTGCACTCTTCCTCAGGGAGCTACAAACTCTGTAGCACATATGCAGAACGCGATGCATAAGGTGTTGCGAGAATTTGTACCTGAGATCACTATCCCATTTCTGGATGACATTCCCATGAAGGGCTGTCCGGTCGAAGACAAGGATGAGACTGTGACTTCCAATGGTTGCAGGAAGTTTATTGCTGATCATATTCATGACGTGGGTAGGATTCTAACACGTCTGGAGGAGGTACACCTCACTCTATCAGGTACTAAGTCTCGTTTTGGGATGTCAGAGGTTATGGTGGTTGGTCATTTGTGTGGCACATTTGGAAGAAGACCGAACCCAGAGAAGGTAGATGCTATAGCAAGGATAGCAGACTGTACGAATATCACTGAGGTTCGACGTTTCTTGGGAGCTTGTGTGTTCTTTCGTGTGAGTATTCCTCATTATGCACACATTGCCGAGCCTTTGTATGCGCTTCTGAGAAAAAGGAAGAGGTTTACTTGGCGGCAAGAGCATCATGAGACAATGGAACGGCTGAAGGAGATTCTGAAGTCTCCACCCATACTAAGGAGACTTAACTATCAGAGAGGAAGACCTGTGATACTAACTGTAGACACGAGTCCAAAGGCGATTGGATGGGCAGTTGGTCAAGAAGATGCAGATGGTGTGCGGTTTGTTTCTAGATTTGGAGCCCGGATTTTGACAGACAGACAACGTAACTATCCTCAAGTAAAGCGTGAGCTATGGGGAGCTGTTACTGCTATGAAGGTAGATCGGGAGTTCTTGATAGGTGCTCATGTAATTTTAGAAACAGATTGTTTGCCCTTGCTCGGTATGATAGCAAACAGCAGTACTCCAGACATAGCAATGTTGAGATGGATTGCTTACATCCGGAGTTTGAACCCTGAGCTGAAACACATTGCCGGGAAAGAGAATCCAGTTGCAGACATGCTGTCTAGGGCTCGCTACACAGATGAGGATGAGATGTTTGCAGAGGTGGAGAATGAAGAGAAGAGAGATGTTTGGTGTAGTCAGCAAACTTCGGATTTGGAGCCACTGTCATTCAAAGAGGAGTTCTACACGGGAAGGTTACGTGACATTGGACTTTATCTGAGTTCTTTGAACAGACAGGAGGGTTTGAGTGATGTAGAGTTCAGAGAGATAAGGAGGAAGGCATACGATTACTTGTTGCGAGATGGATATCTTTGGAAACGTCCAAAGAGAAGAGATGGAGCGCTTTTGCGAGTTATAGACGATCAGCAGACCAAGCAACGGTTGATGAAGGAGTTTCATGACACCTTGTGGGCCGGACATCGAGGAGCTTGGGCTACCTATACAAAACTGAAGGAGAGATATTGGTGGAGAGGACTTTATCAGGATGTGGTGGACTTTGTAAGCTCATGCCTACACTGTCAATTTTATTCAAAGGTACGTTACAGGGATGGCCTGGTACCAACTTATCCGCCCAGTATCCATTTTCAATGGGTTCTTGATTTAGTAGCAATGCCTCCTGGGTTATGGGGTATGAGGTACTTGGTGTTGGCTCGAGAAGACCTCTCCAATTTTGTGGAAGGACGAGCTCTGAGGACGAAGACCACAGAAGGAATATGTAGGTTTGTTCTTGAAGATATTATCTGTAGGTACGGATCTATAGGAAGATTGCGTGCAGACAGAGGAGAGTTGCGTGGTACGGAAGCAAAGGAGTTCTTCGCCCAACACGGAGTGAAACTAAAACTCACTACTGCTATGAATCCGGAAGGGATTGGTAAGAGCGAGAGAGGGCATCCGTCGATTGTTCAAGCTCTGGTAAAGGCATGTGATGGTAGGCATAGACAGTGGCCTAGGTTGCTTCCTTTTGCTCTGTGGGCTGACAGGTCGACTCATTGCACTACTACTGGGTACATGCCCACTGAACTGATGCTGGGTCAAAAGCCGATTATGCCAGCAGAAGAGGACTTTCCTACATGGGCTACTTTACCATGGGAGGAAGAAATGGATCGTGTACAACTTCTGACACTTCGAATCAGACAGTTAGAACATAGGGAGGAGGATCTTATAGAGGCACAACAGAAGCTGAAAGAGGCCCGTCTCAAGAACAAAGACAGGTTTGACAAGACCCATAAGCTCCGGCCGAAGCCCATACATGCTGGAGATTGGGTTTTGGTGTATGATAGCACATTAGAGAATCAGCACTCTACAGTTCGGAAATTTTCTAGGAGGTGGTTTGGTCCGTATGTTGTCTTAGAAGTGTATCAGAATGCTACTTATTCTTTAAAGGAGCTTGATGGTACACATCTAAGACTTCCTGTTGCTGGCAAGCGGATCAAGTTGTTCAGAAGAAGAGGAGGATCCGTTGAGCTAGGTGAATTTCTAGAGTCAGATCAGATGATGGATGCCGAAGCAGATCTGCTATCCGAAGAGGACGAAGGGGACGTCGAAGAAGACGACGGCGATTTAGAGAACCTTGGAGACTACTGAAAAAGTTGGCACATACCGGAGGATGTGCAGGTTTGGAGGGGGTGAATGTCGTAGTGCATGACGTTCAAGGTGCGGAAATGGAACTTCAGAAGACACTCGGCCTGCGTTTGTTCGAGAAGCTGCACCCTAGCTTATCAAGCTGGGCAGGAGCTAAGCTGGGACCATGCTTGACAAGCTGCCCCCTAGCTTAGACTGAAATATCACATTGAAAGAGGTCGAAGAGCATTAGAATGCAGAGCTCGACGAGGAGAGCGACTCCATGCTTCCGATCTCAACAGAAAGTGTTTTAAGTAATAGTTAGCACGAGTTTTAGGCTGTGAAATATGTGAAAGAGGGAAATCCGTCGATTCTGGCTCGTGACTCGAACTCAGAATTGGGTAGCGTGAGCGTGTAGGTGTTCACAAATACTATAGTTTTGACTCCTTGTTCATTGAAAACGGAGTTGTATAGAGAAGTTAGCGTAGGAAATGCTAGTAAAGATTTTACAAAAAATTTCTTCAGGAAAACATATGTACAAAGGTTTTTACCTTCTTGAACGGGAACCAAAGGCCATCCCAGTGATAGGGCGCCTGCCTAGGAGGGAAGTGGTCTCAGGATCAATCCCTCCTGGCCTCTGGTTCCTATTCCGGCATGTTGGCCTCCTGGAAGGGAGTCTATGTTGGATATGCAGCCACGTCCTGCATATCTAGGGGCGGGAGACCGGTATCTCTCTTAATCGTGGGCTTCCTGGCCTAAGCCTCCGCATGCCATCCTGAATATACTATGGGAGATACCTGGTGCGCATATGGGGGGGCTGTAAGCCCTGTGGGGCAGCCTCATAAGTGTCGGTGTTGGCCTCCTGGAAGGGAGTCTATGTTGGATATGCAGCCACGTCCTGCATATCTAGGGGCGGGAGACCGGTATCTCCCTTAATCGTGGGCTTCCTGGCCTAAGCCTCCGCATGCCATCCTGAATATACTATGGGAGATACCTGGTGCGCATATGGGGGGGCTGTAAGCCCTGTGGGGCAGCCTCATAAGTGTCGGGGCTTCGGCCTACATTGGATGGCTTGTAGTATATTCAGGATGGCATCAAGATGGCATCGAGGGCACGGGAAACTTTTGCTGATTATTATGTACGCACAAGGACAGCAGGGGAACAACTTTAGCAGGGGCTTTAAAACTGAAGCGGAAGACTACCGCGGAAGCTTGAAGCGGAATATTACAGCGAAAGCGGAAGATTACCGCGGAAGCTTGAAGCGGAAGACTACAACGGAAGCGGAAGATTACCGCGGAAGGTTGGAGCGGAAGATTACAGCGGAAGCGGAATATTACAGCGGAAGCGGAAGACTACCGCGGAAGGTTGGAGCGGAATATTACAGCGAAAGCGGAAGATTACCGCGGAAGCTTGAAGCGGAAGACTACAACGGGAGCGGAAGATTACCGCGGAAGGTTGGAGCGGAAGATTACAGCGGAAGTGGAATATTATAGCGGAAGCGGAAGACTACCGCGGAAGCTTGAAGCGGAATATTACAGCGAAAGCGGAAGATTACCGCGGAAGCTTGAAGCGGAAGACTACAACGGAAGCGGAAGATTACCGCGGAAGGTTGGAACGGAAGATTACAGCGGAGGCAGAAGTAGGAGAATTAGAGTTTAAGACCTAGGTCATCGACAAGGACAGCAGGGGGGAAGCTTAGCTAGGGCCCTACTTCTGATAAGTGACTGTGCTTATAAGGACAGCAGGAGGGCAGCTTAAGCTTGGGCCTTAACTTTTAGGTAAAAAATCTGCGGCGACTTGGGATCGGGGACACTTTTCGAGGAGATTTTTTTACAGAGAGCAGGGAGCTGAAGCGGAAGGAGAAGCTTGGTGGCTGAGGAAGATCAATTTTTTCTGACAAAGCTGAATTGAGGAATTGGGTGATCGTGACAGAGGGACGGACAAGTATTTGGGGAACTGAGAGCAGTTTGGAGGCAGAATTTCTTCTGATCGGACAGGAGGCAGTTTTATAGAAGGAGATCGTTTTGATAATCTGCAAGGGACTCCTGATTGACGCGGGATTAAATTCTTGATAGTTTTCAGTTGAGAGGTTGACGCAGAGAGAAGATTAAGAGTTTGGGGTCCGAATTTCACCTATTAGGTCTGAGTTGAGGTGAATTTGGTGGAAAGAGAACATTATTTGAGTGGAGGAGGAGGACTGAGACTGAGAAGGTCAGGTTTTCTGAGAAATTTTAGTGCTGAAGCTGTCGTTGGAGGGGATACAAGGCGTTGGAGTCTCAAATCTTCATCTGTTGCTGGTTCTGGAGAGAAATCTGCTGGAGAGAAGACTAGTTGAGTGGAAATTGGCTGTTTGGCATCTGCGGCGATCAACGTAAGGAGTTGAGTAGAGATAGGTTGTAAATTGATATATGTGAGGACTATTGAGTGTGTTTGGAAGAGAAATAAAGCATCGTGAGTCCAGGTTTCTCTTATCTGTTGTGTCTGAAGGTGGACCTGTCTCCTGAGACTTGAGACTTGATCTGTTGAGTAGTAAGTAATCTATAGTCATAGTCTCTGTGGGCGACTTCAGCCGTTGCGATCTCCTACTTGGCTCTTGTCTTGGTACAATCTCTACTTCTATCTCGCGATCTATCACAGCCAGAAGGCTCACCCTTCCTAAGAAGGACTCTCCTCGACACCGGATACAAAGGTCTCAAACAAGATCATTTCACGCTATACTCTCTTTTTGTCGTCACATAAGAGAAGAAGATCCAAATTGTACAGTCGAATATCAGACTTGGTCAGGTTCGGGGATTTTCAGACGTATTTTTGTTAGTCCATCAGTTGTCACCGTGCATTGCTATTTTCACAGAAGGTAGTTACTATGGATGCCTGCCACACCAAGAATAAAAAATATCCTTCTTAGATATTTACAGCGAGTTGTTCAGATGGAAACAACCAGTCCGTTATTCTATGTTTTGATGTTGCTGCGAGGGAAGATGAAGACACTTGGACTTGGTTCTACACACTCATGAAGCAGAGTATTATCGTATAGGGCAGCCACAAGCAGTGATACTTTCCGATTGTTGCAAGAGATTGCTGAATGCTGTCAAGAATATATTTCTTGATAATATTCATGATCACTATTCACTTCATTTAAAAATGAACGTGAAGGTACACTATGCAGAGAAGCAGAGAAGGTGTTTTTGGCTTGCGAGGAAAGAATCAAAGTAAGTGTTCTAATGGATTGTCTTCCAGTTTTGTGTACATATGAGTTTTTTTGAACTCTACTTTGGTTTTGGAACTATATTTTATGTTTTGTACATTCTACATTTGTAGTGATTTGTTCATGAATGACATTTATGGGGCAGATTCAGTTTGTTACTTGATGACGTACGTGCAACTGGTCGTAGTGGGACTGAAGTGGCTGAATATATTTGGAAAATTCTGGCTCAATTGTGGTAAGATCATAGTTTCCTCTTCCTAGATATGGAAAGATGGCATCGAATAGACAGAGTTTGTTAACAGTGCTCTAAAGACAATCCGAGATTTTGCTCCTTTTAGTGTAATATGTAAGATATCGACCTATATCACGGGTATCTTTGCAAAGCAAAAAATGTCGGCTCGCACATATGGAGTACTCACCTCTTTCGTGCAGTCCAGATACGACGAGAATGAGGGATGTGTGGATAATTTGTTTGTCATATGTCAAATGAAGACAAAGCTCTAGTGCAGAAATCAGGAGCAAGAGAACAATATGTGGTGAGACATAGAAGTATTCCAAGATGCGATTGTCTTGAAATGCAAGAGATGATCTAGTCATGTGCTCATTCTATGATATGGGATGTTGAATTCTCTTGTGATCCTATGCGTCATTGGATAGCATCTGGTTCTCGAAGACTCTTCAAATGATATACTCTCACACTATACCTCCTCTGGTGACAATGGATCTTATGCTTGTGTTTGACTATGTCCCTTCGCCAGTGGCAAAGAGAAAAGGGAGACAGCAAGTGGTGAGAATTCCCTCATGCGGTGCACAAACAAGATGCGGATCTGGTTTTGCAAGTGTTACAAAGACTTACACATATTTTCAGTACCCTCTTGATGATTATAGAATACACACTAGTCATCTGCCACAATCAGAGAGCTTTGGTGCATCAAGGAATACAAGAGTAGAAAACCTCATAGCTCCAGACAACCTCCCGGCTCCACACAACAGCGAAGATGTGAGATATGTCACACATTGGGTAATAACAAACGGACTTGTCCGCAGCGTCTCGCGTTCAGTGAAGCACAGCTAGAGCTTGAAGTCCTAGAGCCCATTGAGCAAGAACAAGAGCAAGTGCAGCAAGGAGAATTGCAACAAAGCATAGAGACATCTGCAAGGTTTGGTGATGGAGAGTTAGAGAACTTTAGCTTAATTCCAGACTCTCCTTCAAAGTCAGATGGTGAACATGATGATGAGGAGCAAAACATTGTTAATATAGATCAGGAGTCAGATATAGATCAGAATGTATACTTCGGTGATATAGATCAGGATGTTTATTTCTGAATGAATACTGCATTCCTTGGCTTCTAATAGAAGTTAATGACACTTTGGCAATATTTCTGAATTTAAAGTAGTAAATAGGAACTCCAAGTATAGTTGTGATTCTATACAGTATACACCTAGTATGTATTCTAGTCATAGATGAAGATGTTGTTTTGGTGTTAGGTTTCTTTTATTCTAGAGACGTGTGCATTATAATTCAATTTTCGAGAAAGAAATATGAAAATTTGAAAGCTCCAACACGTGTACAAGTACTTTTGTTTCATTAGTTTGCTTTGTTTCATACTTCTTATTGTGTGAAATTAGTGAGTGGTTTTGTTAGAAGAGGACATGAGTGTTAGAGGAGTATAGTAGAGGAGAGGAGAAGGGTTCGAGGAGGAGAGAGAGAGAAGAGAAGAGAAGAGAAGAGGAGAGGAGAGAAAGAGAAAAAGGAAGAGGAGAGGAGAGGAGAGGAGGGTTGAGGAGAGGAGAGGAGAGGAGAGGAGAGAGCGAGAGAAGAAGGAGAGAGCGAGAGAAGAAGGAGAGAAGAAGGAGAGAGCGAGATTTTATGAGAGGAGAGGAGAGGAGAAGAGAGGAGAGGAGAAGGAGAGAGCGAGAGGAGAAGGAGAGAAGAAAGAGAGAGCGAGATTTTTAGGAGAGGAGAGTTTAGGAGAGGAGAAGGAGAAGGCGTTATAGGCTATGTCGTCGTTAAGCTAGGCTGAATTGCTGTGTGAGCAATTCGAATATCGCTCACAGTGAGCGAAACAGATATGTTTCTCTAAGGTATCACGAAGAGTACCCTTTGAGTTTTACTCAGTGTGAGTGAAACATACATGTTTTGCCCATGCGAGGGACGAGACATGTATGTTTCACCTCTAGCGATTAAATCATGAAGGGTACTCTTCAGATATTTATCACAGTGAGCGAAACATACATGTTTCGCTCATGCGAGGGATGAAACACGTATGTTTCATCTCTCATGATTAAATCATGAAGGATACCCTTCAAGTATTTATCACAATTAGCGAAACATACATGTTTCGTCTCTCGTGATTAAAATCGTGCAGCACGACTCCCATCTAGGAGATCAACATGTTGAGATAAGAAACAAAGCCAAGAGGATTTTATCCGGAAACCTTGTCTTCCTAGGCATGCATCTCCTCAATGGAGAGGGCTTCTACTTCCATTCAAAAGTGTAATTAATTAGATACACATCAAGTAAACAGAAACTGTCTTAATTTTCTTAACTAGATTTTTATGTGCTATTGTATTTTTAGACCTCTATTTTAGTAGCAAAAAGTCAAAATTATACTACTCGAGAACACCTACATGATGGTGTCATAAGATAATGAATCCGAATCACCAACAAAACACAACAAACTTTTCTCTTTTGTCATTTTTAAAATTTAAAATAATGTAAAAGTTTAGTATAACTTTGTTTTGCGTAAACAAGAACATATGTTTATTTTATTCAAGAAGGCTTCCACCTGATACCTTCATAACTTCTGAGTAGTTCTTCTTAATATAAGCTAAGGGACAGCTTGTCTATCTTATCCTTAGCTTAACACATGTCTAGCTTAATAAGCTCCAAGGTAGCTTTCTTTACAACTGCGTACATAGTGGAAGAAAAATCTTCTGTTACTATCTTTCACTATAAAGACTATCCTGCGACACGACATTCATCCCCTCCAAACTTGCAGATCCTCCGATTTCAATTCATCATTGTTCCTTGTAATTCTCCTTCTGTTATCATTTTTCACTATAAAGACTATCCTACAACACGACTTTCATCCCCTCAAAACTTGCACATCCTTCGTGCCAACTTGTCATTGGTCATTGTAATTTTCCAATTTATCTTTGTTCTTCTCGACTACCTTGGACAAAATATCCTGATCCACAATTTGTGATCTATTTTGACAGTAAGAACTCAATCAACTCCACTATTTCTCCTCTTTTTTTAAACAACTTGACTCATTTCCTAGCAACAAAAAGCCTCAAAGGTGTACCGTCTAGCTCTTGCAAGGAATAAGTAGCATTTTGATACACATCTAAGACAGTGTATGGACAAAACCATCTCTTAGAAAACTTTCAAACTATATAGTGTTAGTTCTGTAATGTACTGTCGTATACCACATCCAATCTCCAACATGTATTCATTCAGGTCGAAGCCTATGGGTCTTGTCAAACCTCTCCTTATTCTCAAGTCGAGTCGCTTTCAACTTCTGTTCTCTTCTCAGCTGTCTAACCAAAGTGAGATAAGCTGTATGCCGTTCATACCGTCCTCCCATGGCAAGGTAACCCAAGTAGTGAAGTCTTCTTCTGTTGAGATAATCAGCTTCTATCCCAACATCAATTCAACAAGCATGTACCCAATTGTGGTACAACGAGTCATCTTGTCAGCCCACAAAGCAAAAAGGAGTAACCTAGGTCACTCTCTATGTCTATTTTCACATGCCTTCACCACGGCTTGAACAATCGATGGATGCTCATGTTCACTCTTGTGTATTCTCTCTAGGTTCATCGCAATAGTAAGCTTGAACTTCTCATCATATAGAGCAAATAATTCGTTCACTTCTGCACCACATAATTGCTCTCTATCTACTTGTAATCTTCTTATAGACCCGTATCTACAAACAATGTCCTCAAGTACAAATCTACATATACTTAATGTGGTCTTGGTCCTCAATGTTCACCCTTCTACAAAGTTAGAGAGGTCTTCACGAGCCAAGATCAAATATCGCATACACCACAACTCCAGAGGCATTATCACCAAGTCTAGAACCCACTAGAAGTGAATGCAAGACGGATAAGTAGGCACCATACCATATCCTTATATCGCATCTTCCAGTAAAATTGAAAATATAGGCACGAACTGAAAAAGATCATCACATCTCGATACGGACTTTTTTACCAATATCTTGCCTTCAACTTTGTATAAGTAGTCCAAATCCCTCAATATTCAATCAAACAGGTGTCATGAAACTCCTTCATTAGTTGTTGTTTAGTTTGCAAATTGTCCACCATCCGTATGAACATCCCATCTCTCCTATGTGGTCGTCTTCAAAGATATCCATCATGTAGAAGATAATCGTATGCTTGTTTTCTTATCTATTTGAAGTCGACTTCACTCCACCTCTCTTGCTTTTTCAGCAAACTTAAGTAATATCTTATGTTATGAAGTCTACATGTGTAAGACTCTTTCTTAAACAACAACTGCTCCGAGTCTGTAGCTTCTCAACCAACACCGAACATCCTTCCTTTTCTCTTCCTGAACTTTTGTAAACATATCATCCTCGTCTATATAACGAGCTCTTGACAACATATCCTCTACCACAATCTCGTTATTTGCTATATGCTTCAGCACAAGTTTTAAGCTTCTGATATAAGCAATCCAACGTAACATGACTATGTTCCGTATGTTACAGCTGTATATCATGACAACAAAGATAGATAGACTGTCTCCAGAACTACATGAGCACAAATCAAGAACTCATGATTTGTTTTCATCATAATGACAACTTCTCACAGCTCATGTTGTCACATCGTGGATCCACTATATCATGAAACAAAGGTCTTGGAAAAACTACTTTTCCAAACTTACTGCTAACACAAATCTAGCAGTAGCATTAGATAGATCTCATCGAGGAGATCAAAATTGATATCTAAATCATCGAAAATAGAGCAAAGATGAACTTACGATGATATTGACATTTTGGAGATTCAAGACAATGATGGATTGACGGATCGTCGGTGGAACATGATCAGTAGCAACAACAAGTAGTTATTAATGAACCATCGGTAGCATGAACAACAAATAATAACAAATTGTTATTTAGAGATGACCTTTGACGAACAAACCGCCGGCTTGCAAACGACAAATAGCACAATTTTTTATTTACAAATCGCTGATGGATGGCCTCCGATGATGAAAATGACAAATAATAGCAAAGTGTTATTTAGGAAGGATCAACAGCGGTCCGCTCATCGATGAACTATAACGACTTATGTTACACATAGAAAGTATTTTTATTAGTAAGATATTTAGTTAGTAATGTTGGGCCTACTGGTCCTAATGGTCCACTATAATATGTAACTAAATGGAGAATGTTTATTTGTTGCCCAAGTACTTTAAAGAGATATCAAGTAAGTCATGATTAGCTAAATTTAGTTATGATTAAACTTAGTTATATTTTTGGATAGAATTCAAATATTTCTTAAATAGTGCTCACTATTATCTTGTCATCTTGTTTAAAAGATAAAAAGGAGATGGAAAATATTCGTTTTTCATTTACATCGTACTGACATTTGAACAATATAGAGATCTTTTTCACAATGTGAGATCTTGAGAGACGTCTTTAGAATGGAAAAATTTAGTTTATGAGTTTATGGGTTTGTGAAGGACTGATCTTAGCATTTTTTCTCAAGTTAATGGTATGCTTCCATCAAAACCATCGGAGGTGATCCTTGAGTGAGAGATAAGCTCGATATGTTATAGATTGATCGATGACTTTCGTAAAATAGTTGAGCAATATGACGGCGGAGAGTTTATAGAACATAAACAACAACAATAAGTTATTATTTACATAAGACCACCGGTGGATTCTTCGCTACGAGTAGATGCCTACTTTGGGTTTTGGATAGAGTTCTCTTTCCGCTAGCTAAGTGAGCTGTACTCATGACCACCATTTGGGTTAGCGTGATCTGACCAACGGACTAGTCGTATAATGAGTTGTGGTGGTATTGTGGTTTTGGTGGTGACTCGAGTTGCATTCTCTACATCGTTAGTTATGTGGGCTGCACTCACGATCCTCATTTGAGTTAGATGATCTTATCATTTCGGCTAGTGAACTCTATGCAAGGCCATGATGCATCACTGACCATCCCCGCAAGGATCATGGTGACTTTGCCGAAGTATTATGACGAGGAATCATATCTTGGAAGAACAATAACTGTTGTGTTGAAAGATACGAGTGATCTTCTTCAGATCAATTTCAAGAAGAGAGATATGAAAAAGTTGTTTGACAAGAATCTAACAACACAGAATGTTGCGATGATTGATGCTTCAATTTATGACTGAGGGTCAAGGATTGAAGGGTGGATTTTGACAAGTATGTAGAGATAAGCAAACTTTGGTTATCCGCTATCTCTACACAATCAAAAAGAGAAGATGCCAAGAGAGATAATATTGAAAACAACAACGATCATTCGAGGAGCTACGAGATGGTAAGATCCATTTGAATCTTTGTATATACGTATATATCACAAAAAGTCAACCCAAGGCATTGGTAGAAGAGAAATGAAGACAAGAGATAGAAGACACACGAGAAGGTACTTTCACCAAGAAACATATGCGAGGAGAGAAGTCTCAAGAGACTAGTAGCCTATTCCAACTTGGAGTGACAAAGTTATGGCTGGCTAAAGTTGGGTATCTCATATCGGAAGTTATGAGAGTGAGTGAATGTTATCAGAGGACATTGAGAGCAATACTGAGAGCTTGGGGTCTAAATTTTGGCTATGAAATACTTCAGGTTCTGAGAGGATACAGTCAGCTACTTAGATGTGAAATTTCAAACCATTTGGATTATTGGATTAAAGGATATCCTTATTTTTGTGCACAAGGGTCTGCATATCATCTTGTGTCATTGACAATTAAAGTTTGATCATGCCGAGAGATTGGTTGAGGGTTTGGTTCTAGAATTTTACGGAGTGGTAGTGAAAGAGATAGTTCAATTTCCTCAGAAGTTTGAAACTTTATGATCAAATGATTTGTGAGATATTGGTCAGCAAAGTCTATCGAAAGTGTATCATGAGAGGTTGAGAGAAAGAATGAGCGAATGTCACATCGGAGTTGATTGTGAGAGTTTGGGTCCGACTTGGAGTTGAAAGTTTCTTGAGTTGTTAAAAATACATTGAAGAAGATGGAGCTCGAATTTTAACTTCAGAGCATCAAGAAAGAAGGAGTTATACATATTACACTCCCTGGTTGAGTTATTCTATAAGCTATCTATTGACCTTGGCTTCGTCTCATTCGGAGTTATGGTTGAAGAGTGACAGTGAGATAAAGTTGAGAGATTCTTATCCCAAAAGTGCAAAATGTAAAGTTCTTTTGAAGAACAAGTTGATGTAGTGTCTCAGGATTTCTCCTTCAGCCCATTATAGCATAAAAGATTTTGTTCTTCAAAGAGATTTAGACTAGTATCGCTGTCCTAAGTTCTAAGATCTGTTCAAACACACAAACATGCAGGATTTTTGTAGTGTCTTAGGATTTTTCTTTTAGCTCATTTAGCATAAAAGATTTCATTCTCCAAATAGATTTACACTAGTATCGATGTCATATGTTTTAAGATCTGTTCAAACACACAAACACACGGATTTTATCTAGAAATCTCGTCTTTTCACAAAACCACACGGCTTCTAGACCCTTCAGAAGGTGCTCTGGACCCAAACAAACAACTACTATCTAAAATATCACACAAATATCCACTGAGAAGCTCGAGAATACACTTTCTGCTTCCAAGTCACAACTTCCAGTCTTCTCACGACAGTCTTCCCGAAGCAATTATCGGCTTCTAAGGGTTCGATTTGACTTCTGACACCTCTAGAAGACTGCCCCTGCTTCGTAAACGTCAAATTATCAATATTTGTCACACATTGCTCTTCCAATTTCCAACGGGTTAGATAATTCAAAGGGTGTACGTCCCCTGTAGCCTTCTTAGGCTTCTGCCTAAAGAAACGGTCTTCCTGCAGCACTACAACGACATTCACCTTCACGGAAGCTCAAAAGAAGTCTAGGAAGCTCACTAGAAGAAGATAGGAAGATGGGAAGATGAGGGAAGATGAGGAAGAAGAGAAAATCCAACCAAGAAGAAACAAGATGAAAAAGAGAAATGAAGACTTCGACAAGCTTCTAGTCCGGATCATGACTAACAAGCCATCTGTGCTTGTTGTAATTTGGGGAAGAAGACCACAAATCGACTTACAGTTGCACAATCTTCTACTCGAGGATGCATCTTCTGCTATGAAAAGAATACTTCTTTCTTCTTCTGTCGCTGCTCTGACTACTCTGACGTCAAGGACCAAACTCCCATATGTCAATCCATATGTGGATCCGAAGTGCTCCACTGGAGGAGACAAGCTTCGACACTGCACAGCTTCTAACAATCACCGCCACTCAAGAAGAAGGCTTCTCATGCACAATTGGGTGTGAAATCGAGGAAACTCACTATCCAGAAGACACAAACAAATCTTCTGCACTCAAATCTGAAATCAATTCCTCGAGAGGAAGATACATTGGCTTTGGGAAGCTCACTCCCTCCACTTCTTATCACTACCACTCGACACATCAGCTTAGAAGCAGGACTGCACGATGATGCCGTTCCTTGGTCTAGGTTGTCCCCTACAACTGTCTACATTTTTTGATCCAATGCTGGAAGCGGAAAATGCAGACCCCTCTTATGTACTCTAAATCTATTCGTATGTCTCTAGCAACGGACGTAATGTGTTCAATGTGTGTGTCACAATCAGGAGAGATGAGGCGCTGTCAGAAGACCACCACCTCACATGCAGTCGATTCCCTGCTCTGTTTGGAAACTTATTCTCTACTCTTACCGTTGCATATCTTGTCGTGCGCATACACATCGCTACACAACATACATCGTTGTCAAAGGAACACCACACATACACATAACACATGGACGATGTCATACACATACACAAGTGTACCACAATAATAACAAGGTATGTACTCCCTCCACCATGCCAACTGGCACTAGACAATCACTACAGTCGAGCCAAATCCACTCTGTGCTCACAGAGAATCCAGATCTCACTCTCAAGACTACCCACCATAGCCAGGAGCTTGAAGGCTCAACTTGAGGAACTGAGGTCTCCAAGCCCCTACCTGTGAAGTATACCCCTTGTGGGCACTCTCACCAATTTGCCCTAACGGCCTTATCGGGGTCCGTCACTTCGCACTCGGTCAACCTAGCCAAGTTACCAAACTGACGTGACAGCTGTCGTGCGCATACACATCGCTGTCAAAGGAACACCACACATACACATAACACATGGATGATGTCATACACAAGTGTACCACAATCGCCCCCCTAACTGGCAGTTAGGTCCCTCTAACTCCAACTAGCTCCATATCTCAACTACGTGATATACACCTTCATGGGTGCAAGGATCAAGAGGCCGGGTGCTACATTGCTCCATCGTTAGTCGCCTGTCTGCAATCCATACCACGCAAAGATCTAATCGACTATCCTTGCTATATACTCGAGGACAAACCCATCGTCCAATAGGAATGACAGTGAGAGGTAGAGTCAAACATGACATGTGCCAACCTCTCGAACAACCATCACACACCAACATACGGGCTGCTCCACCAGCAGATCCACGCAACATACACCTCAAGCCTGCTCGTACAACTGCCAAGCTTGGGTCAACGGTACCATCGATGTTGGGAAGATGACATGACGCGCAATTACGCACATGGTCCTTCCAAACAACACCATCACGACTCTCTAACATGAGTACTCCAGAAGGTAACACCTCACGCACTCGTAAAATAGTGCGTCCTGCGGTCACATCCAACGTCGTCGGTGCAGTCTGCTGCAGATAGATATAATCGCCAAGATGAAACCTGCGAATCGATGGTCGATAACCTCCTCCTCGGATAGTTGCATATCGCAACGTGTCTCTATGCTGACCAATCGCTAGATTCTCAAAAGCCATAGGCATAACTCTCCAAAATGTCTCTGCTCGTTGAGAACATGCTCTCATCCATATATCCGGGTCATCAAGGTTCAACACCTCAGTAAAATCACGACAAATGACCGAAGGTAGATCTGGATCTCGACCGTATAATAGAAAATACGGTGAGAAGGAAGCCAAAGACGCTTGTCGGCTAAAACGATAGCCCATAGCCAACCATGGTAATTGCACATCCTAGTCTCCCAAGTGGCCCTTCTGCAAGCCATACTTACGCAATCCTCTCTTCACCGTTTGAACTACCTTCTCCGCCAAACCATCCGCCTCAGGATGATCTCGAGACGTAGTTCGATGATCAATCAACGCTTGATCACACAAGGCCTGAAACTCACCAAGGAACTCTGTACCTTGGTCTGTCAGCACTTCAGCTGGTGCTCCAAAACGACTCAGCACTCGATCTAAGAACGCATACGTCGTCCCTTCACTCGCCTTGTCTGGTAATGCCACCAACTCAATCCACTTAGAAAAGTGCTCCACCATCACCAACACATATCGATGATGACGTACAGTCAACGATAAGGATCCCGCAAAATCCAAACTCCAACGATAACCCAACCCCATAATCGGTAAAGGGTGTAACTGTGAAGTAAGAGCATTAAACGATGCTCGTACTCGATCACAAACCACACATCGTGCAACAAACTGTTGCACATCGACGTGCATACCACGCCACCAATATTGTCCTTGGAGTAAGCTATACGTGCGCTTCACTCCAAAATGTCCCAACTCCTCATGAGCATGTCATACTAACTGTGCTCTCTGGGATGGATGTGACACTATCCGTACTCTCTCATCATCCCACACTCGAAGTACATGTCGTCCTTCTCGTCGAAATCTCTTCGCTCGTTGAAGGACACGATCTCGCTCTTGGCACTTACTGTGCGTTCCACCACACCATTTGGTGGATACTCCATCACGATCACATCGTCATGGATATCTCGCTGATTTGGAACACCATCTCCATCCTCAGGATCTAGAGACTCGTCATCTACTCTCTCACTTGAAATAGATACGACTTGGCCCTCCATGCTAGAGTTCATGACCAACACACAAAGATAGGCAGATGCATGCCACCCTAGCACTATCTCCTCATCAACCTCATCATGCCATCGAGTCCTAGTCTGATCCTGCTGATTCGTGCATGAGTTACGACTCAACCCATCAGCATCTAGGTTTGCAACTCTCCGTCTATGCACTACCTGGAAGTCATACTCCTGTAAGATCAGAGCCCATCGTGCAAGCTTCCCAGAGAGAGCGGGGATGTGGTTACCTCTAGTGTTGAGGTGGTTCAGCAAGAGGCGGTAGATGTGTCCATGGAGTCGAAGATCAGGACAGCTACTAGTGGTACTTGGCAAGCAGTGGCTGCC
Organism: Asterella californica; assembly: GCA_036924285.1. Lineage (NCBI taxonomy): Eukaryota > Viridiplantae > Streptophyta > Marchantiopsida > Marchantiales > Aytoniaceae > Asterella > Asterella californica. The sequence goes on from JAYKYS010000003.1 coordinate 6,480,373, forward strand.
AGACTAGATGAATTACCAGCTAGACCGGCAATTGACCGTGCTGGATTGGCACCAGGTGTGGTGTTGTTGGACAACAGAAGTGGTATCTTCTGTCTGGTGGCACCTTCAGGAAAGGTGTATCGGCCACAGAAAGTGTTGTTAGACTATGGAGCCCAACCGTTGATGTTGGAGAAGGCGGCGTGTATCGGTTTGGGTCTGAGGAAGTCCGAAGTGAAGAGATATCCATTCTAGCTACAGAAATCTCTAGGGGGATCAGGAGGTACAACTCTACACATGACATGCGAGTTGCTGACGGTGAGAGTTAGACCAGATCATCCGACGGATGATTCTATGGTGAGGGTCAAGGCTATCGTTACGACCACGGAGGCTTATGATGTATTGGTTGGAGGTGTTGTATTATATCCTATGGGGTTCGTGATCGACTATTGGGCAGAGACAGCATCTTACAGACCAGGTTGGCAGTCCGGTGAGGGACGAATGAGCCGCTTACCAGTGCGGTTCAGTGCTAGAGTTGAGACAACAGAGCGTACACCAGAGACGATGGCATCCGTTGCAGGGTTCAGTTCGGTCATAACTTGGCCGGGTGAGTTGTTAGAGGACAATGTCCATGCGGAGGATACACCGGTCTTTGAGGAGGTGGAGGACATGCCTATCATGTCTACATTAGTACCATCTGCTTTGGATGTTCCACTCTGGAGTTCGAGTGGAGAGTTGCAGCAGTATGCTGATCGGTTGGTGCAGCAGGCTTGGAGTGAAGCCTTTGTACTGCCAGTAGAGGAACATCGGGGTGTCCCTGTTACTGACCCTGTGACCTTAACATCGCTGGATACGACTCCCATTGTATGGCAATATCCAGAGGAGGGTGTGTGTGCTGGAGCTGTTTGGAGGGATCAGCACAGGTTTGGCTGCAGTATTGCAGGCATGCATACAAGTACAACGATACTTGTATGTGGAGAGAGATGAGGTTGCAAGACGCATCTCATTGCGTCACGTGGCACGTTAGGTGCAGAGATATCCTAAGTTGTTGCCTATATCAGCCGTTAGAGGATACTAGCAAGCATTACCGTCAGATATTTCACTACTGGGGGCGCAGGATCTCACGTTTGTTGGCACCATTCACTTGGTGATAGCTGGGTGGCCATGTCAAGGTCACACGTGTGCTGGGAGAGGTCAGGGTTTGCATGACCCACGATCTAGGATGTTTTGGAGATGTTACGAATCTTACGACATCTCCAGATGCATCAGGTGGATTCTCCAGCGTACATCCTGGAGAACGTTCCTTTGTTGAGTGATGCTCGTGCACATATGATGACGAGTGTGCACCAAGTGCGGTCCTGGGTCGGACCGGCAGTGTTGTTAGATGCAGCGAGAGTGGGATCTCGTGCATATCGTCCACGGTTGTGGTGGACGAACTTGTTACCGAGGGAGGTGCTCAAGCACACACACGATGCAGTGAGACGACCAGCGCACCTCACAGTTGATGGCATCTTGGATGCAGGACGACGATCTCAAGTAGTGAGAGTCGTTGACAAGTCACCCATGGTAGTGATGAACCTAGTGGGACGACCTTTGGTAGCGTTACCCACTTTGGTGAGCTTTCCAACGTCACATGCTTACAGAGATGGAGGACCTGGGCTTGTGTGGGATGCTCGGTTACAACAGTTGGTGCACCCCAATGCCGACAAGAGAGAGAGAGCAATGGGTTTCCCTACGGGTACGATTGCAGTACCTTCGGTGCCAGAGGCTTCACGTCGTCAAGTATTGGGTCAAGCAATGGACTTGAACTGCTTGACATGGATTGTTAGTCTTGGATTGGTTGAGGAGCGTCGGATGCGATTGACAGGTGTTACTGCTCGGACACTCTTGAGCTCTTTGCCTACCGGGTCGGTGGAGACAAAGGCTGGGGGCGAGGCACGTGGAGTTCGTCATCCATGGACATCATGGGATGTCGTAGGAGAGAATGTGGAGCTTGCAGCTAGAACTGCAGAAGTTTTTCGCACTGTAGCGGTGGAGGTTGTTGGTGGTGAGCAGAAGAAAACTGCTCCAGAGGCTGCAAGATAGCAGTCAACGACTTCGTCTTCTACCTCTAGCATGGTGATAGAGGATACTTGGGAGCCGGAGATTGGACCCAAGCTTATAGAAGAGGAGAGACGAAGAGTTCAGAGATTCCTGAAGACCTACAAGAATTGTTTTACCTTTAGTATGAAGGATTTGGGTACCTTGAAGGGACCGGGTATACGGATCGACTTGGCTAATGACACGCCAATCTTTCGACGTCCTTACAAATACAGTGACATGGAGAGAACCTTGATCCAGAGTAGGACTCAAGACTTGGTGGAGCTAGGTTGGTGGAGATGTCGCATGGAGAGTATGCATTTGCCACAGTTATGCCAGCAAAGAAAGATATATATGGCAACTACACGGATAGACGCATGTGTGGAGACTACCGTCCTATCAATCGGCAGACGAAGTCCGATAAGTATGCCATGCCGACACCTGAGGAGATCTTTGATGCAGTGGGGCATGTGAAGGTTTTCAGTACTTTGGATCTTCGAGCAGGATATCATCAGTTGCCGGTGAGAGAATAAGATAAGCCCAAGACAACATTCTGGGGGATTGACTCTCACGGCAAGGATTGTTTGTATCAGTGGTGGTTCTTACCATTTGGGTTGAAGAACGCTCCTGCTGAATTCCAAAGAGTGATGGACAGGATCCTAGCAAGATTGGATTTTGTCTGATGCTATATTGACGACATCTTAGTCTATAGTGCTACAGTGGAGGAGCACGAGAGACACTTGCGGGATGTGTTCGAGCGGTTGAGAGCTCATGGGTTGAAGTTACATCCTGGGAAGTGCAAGTTCTTTCAGGAGTTGGTAGAGTATCTGGGTTACACCATCTACGCAGGTGGGTTGGGTGTTCAACAGACGAAGGTCGAGGCCATTGCACGTATTCCACATGCCACAGATATGAGTCGAGTTCGAGCATTTGTTGGTTTGGTGAACTTTTATCGTCGATACGTGAAAGGATTTAGTGCAATTGCGAAGCCATTGACCAAGCTGATGAAGGTGGACCAGGAGTGGTAATGGGGAGATGAGCAAGAGCGAGCTTTTGTGGAACTCAAGGATAGGTTGACATCTGCTCCCATCTTGAAGAGACCCGTTAGGGGACGTCCTTTCCAACTGCACACTGATTGGAGTATGTTGAGACTTGGAACAGTATTGACTCAGCATGATGATGAGAAGAAGGAGTTTGTGGTGGCGTATGCCAGTCGCTCCAACGATTTGGCGGAGGCGAGGTACAGTTTGTACGAGGGGGGGGGGGGTGTTTAGCTGCAGTGTGGGCTGTTGCACACTTCCGATGTTATCTGTTTGGGAACCCCTTTACTCTCATCACTAACCACCAGCCGCTGAAGTGGTTGATGGAGTCCGACAAGCTTACAGGGAAGCTTGCACGATGAGCTCTGATCTTACAAGAGTATGACTTTCAAGTAGTGCATAGACCTGGAGTTGCAAATCTAGATGCCGATGGGTTGAGTCGTAACCCGTGCACGAGTCAGCAGGATCAGATTGGGGCTCGATGGCATGATGAGGTTGATGAGGAGATAGTGCCAGGGTGGCATGCATCTGCCTTTCTTTGTGTGTTGACCGTGAACTCTAGTATGGAGGGTAAAGTCGTATCTTTTTCAAGTGAGAGAGTAGATGACGAGTCTCCAGATCCTGAGGGTGGAGATGGTGTTCCAAACCAGCGAGATATCCATGACGATGTGACCGTGATGGAGTATCTACGTACTGGTGTGTTGGTACGCACAGTAAGTGCCAAGGAGCGAGATCGTGTCCTTCAACGATCGAAGAGATTTTGACAGGAAGGACGACATGTACTTCGAGTGTGGGATGATGAGAGAGTACGAATAGTGTCACATCCATCCCAGAGGGCACAGTTAGTATGACATGCTCATGAAGAGTTGGGACATTTTGGAGTGAAGCGTACGCATGGCTTGCTTCAAGGACAGTATTGGTGGCGTGGTATGCACGTCGATGTGCAACAGTTTGTTGCACGATGTGTGGTTTGTGATCGAATACGAGCATCGTTTAATGCTCCTACTCCACAGTTACACCCCTTACCGGTTATGAGGTTGGGTTACCGTTGGAGTTTGGATTTTGCGGGACCTTTATCGTCGACTGTACGTCATCATCGATATGTGTTGGTGATGGTGGAGCACTTTTCTAAGTGGATTGAGTTGGTGGCATTAGCAGACAAGACGAGTGAAGGAACGGCGTGTGCGTTCTTAGATCGAGTGCTGAGTCGTTTTGGAGCACCAGCTGAAGTGCTGACAGACCAAGGTACAGAGTTCCTTGGTGAGTTTCAAGTCTTATGTGATCAGGCGCTGATTGATCATCGAACTACATCTCGAGATCATCCTGAAGCGGATGGTTTGGCGGAGAGAGTAGTTCAGACGGTGAAGAGAGGATTGCGTAAGTATGGCTTGCAGAAAGGTCACTTGGGAGACTGGGATGTGCAGTTACCATGGTTGGCTATGGGCTATCGTTTTAGTCAACACGCGTCTTTGGCTTCCTTCTCACCGTATTTTCTATTATACGGTCGAGATCCAGATCTACCTTCGGCCATTCGTCGTGAATCTACTGAGGTGCTGAACCTTGATGACTCGGATATGTGGGTGAGAGCATGTTCTTAACGAGTAGAGATATTTCGGAGAGTTATGCCTATGGCTTTTGAGAACCTAGCGATTGCTCAACATAGAGACACGTTGCGATATGCAACTATCCGAGGAGGAGGTTATCGACCATCGATTCGCAGATTTCATCCTGGTGATTATATCTATCTGCAGCAGACTGCACCGACGACGTTGGATGTGACCGCAAGACGCACTATTTTACGAGTGCGTGAGGTGTTACCTTCTGGAGTACTCATGTTAGAGGGCCGTGATGGTGTTGTTTGGAAGGACCATGTGCGTAATTGCGCGCCATGTCATCTTCCCAACATCGATGGTACCGTTGACCTAAGCTTGGCAGTTGTACGAGCAGGCTTGAGGTGTATGTTGTGTGGGTCTGCTGGTGGAGCAGCCCGTATGTTGGTGTGTGATGGTTGTTCGAGAGGTTGGCACATGTCATGTTTGACTCCACCTCTCTCGAGGACAAACCCACCGTCCAACCGGACGGTGGGTTTGTCCTCGATGTATATAGCAGGGATAGCCGATTAGATCTTTGCGTAGTATGGATTGCAAAGAGGCGACTAACGATGGGGCAATGTAGCACCCGGCCTCCTGATCCTTGCACCCATGAAGGTGTATATCACGTAGTTGAGATATAGAGCTATTTGGAGTTAGAGGGACCCAATCGTCAGTTAGGGCGACGATTGTGATACACTTGTGTATGTGTATGACATCGTCCATGTGTTATGTGTATGTGTGGTGTTCTTTTGACAGCGATGTATGTTGTGTAGCGATGTGTATGCGCACGACAGCTGTCACGTCAGTTTGGTAAATCGGTTAGGTTGACCGAGTAGGAAGTGACGGATCCCGTTAAGGCCGTTAGGGCAAGTTGGTGAGAGTGTCCACAAGGGGTAAACTTCGCAGGTAGGAGCTTGGAGACCTCAGTTCTTCAAGTTGAGCCTTCAAGCTCCTGGCTATGGTGGGTAGTCTTGTGAGTGAGATCTGGATTCTCTGCGAGCACAGAGTGGATTTGGCTCGACTGTAGTGATTGTCTAGTGTCTGTTGGCATGGCGGAGTGAGTACATACCTTGTTATCATTGTGGTACACTTGTGTATGTGTATGACATCGTCTATGTGTTATGTGTATGTGTGGTGTTCCTTTGACAACGATGTATGTTGTGTAGCGATGTGTATGCGCACGACAACTAAGATGTCGTCAATATAGCATCTGACAAAATCCAATCCTGCTAGGATCCTATCCATCACTCTTTGGAATTCAGCAGGGGCATTCTTCAACCCAAATGGTAAGAACCGCCACTGATACAAACAATCCTTGCCGTGAAAGTCAATCCCCCAGAATGCTGTCTTGGGCTTATCTTCTTCTCTCACCGGCAACTGATGATACCCTGCTCGAAGATCCAAAGTACTGAAGACTTTCACATGCCTCACTGCATCAAAGATCTCCTCAGGTGTCGGCATGGCATACTTATCGGACTTCGTCTGCCGATTGATAAGACGGTAGTCTCCACACATACGCCTATCCGTGTAGTTGCCATACATATCCTTCTTTGTTGACATAACTGTGGTAGATGCATACTCTCCATGTGACATCTTCACCAACCCAGCTTCCACCAAGTCTTGAGTCCTACTCTAGATCAAGGTTCTCTTCATGTCACTGTACCTGTAAGGACGTCGAAAGATTGGCGTGTCATTAGCCAAGTCGATCCGTATACCCGGTCCTTTCAAGGTACTCAAATCCTTCATACTAAAGGTAAAACAATTCCTGTAGCTTTTCAAGAATCTCTGAACTCTTCGTCTCTCCTCTTCTATAAGCTTGGGTCCAATCTCTGGCTCCCAAGTATCCTCTGTCATCATGTTAGAGGTAGAAGACGAAGACGTTGACTGCTATCTTGCAGCCTTTGGAGCAGTTTCCTTCTGCTCACCACCAACAACCTCCACCGCTACTGTGCGAAAAACTTCTGCAGTTCTAGCTGCAAGCTCCACACTCTCTCCTACGACATCCCATGATGTCCAAGGATGACGAACTCCACGTGCCTCGCACCCAATCTTTGCCTCCACCGACCCGGTAGGCAAAGAGCTCAGGAGTGTCCGAGCAATAACACCCATCAATCGCATCCGACGCTGCTCAGCCAATCCAAGGCTAACAATCCATGTCAAGCAGTTCAGGTCCATTGCTTGATCCAACACTTGACGACGTGAAGCCTCCGACATTGAAGCTACTGCCGTTGTACCCGTAGGAAAATCCATCGCTCTTTCTCTCTCGTCGGCATTGGACTCCATCAATTGTTGAAATCGAGCATCCCACACAAGCCATGGTCCTCCATCTCTGTAAGCATGTGACGCTGGAAAGCTCATCAAAGTGGATAACGCTGTCATGGGTCGTCCCACTAGGTTCACCACTGCCATGGGTGACTTGTCAACGACTCTCACTACTTGAGATCGTCGTCCTGCATCCAAGATGCCATCAACTGTGAGGTGTGCTGGTCATCTCACTGCATCGTGTGCGTGCTTGAGCACCTCCCTCGGTAACAAGTTTGTCCACCACAACCGTGGACGATGTGCACGAGATCCCACTCTCGCTGCATCTAACAACACTGCCGGTCTGACCCAAGACCGCACCTGGTGCACACTCGTCATTATATGTGCACGAGCATCACCCAACAAAGGAACGTTCTTCAAGATGTACACTAGAGAATCCATCTGATGCATCTGGAGATATCGTAAGATCCGTAACATCTCCCAAAACATCCTAGATCGTGGGTCATGCAAACCTTGACCTCTCCCAGCACGCGTGTGACCAAAAAGAGAGTATGTCGGAGTGTGATCCGTCTACCTAGGAAAGCGCCGGGCTTCTAGCTGTGGTTGTTAACTCAAGAGGTTGGCTTTCAGGTCACAATAGGGCTATAAACACTCACACAGATGTGTAAGATCTAGTAATATGCTCAGAAAGCGAAATTCAGGTCTAGCTGGCAGTAATAGGTTCCGGCCTAGAACAGAAGATTGGCTCGATCAAATTCAAATATTCTCACAGTATTTGAAGTCTACAGGGTGCTGAACATCCCTGTGAAGTTGGGACTCCTGAATGTACACAGAACTCCAGATCTCCTCCTCTGAAGTCGCTGCTCTAGATTAAGAGCTTTTCAGACCCCTCCAGCTTCAACGGCCGCCCTGAATTACTCAGTCATTCAATCGATGCGAAACTTTTTGGGAAATCGTAGCCCTGCTGGCAGAGAACACAACCTCGAAGTTTTGAAGCAATTTCCTCAAATCTGCTGCAAGTGACACTGAAAACCCTAAATCCAACAAAAGTGATTCAATTCTGGCACAATTCGAACTTCAATTGGTCATAACTTCGTCTTTATTGACTCAAATCGATCGAAAATTTCACTGGAAGTGCTTGGCATGACGAGCTCTACCCTCCTGTGCTCTCAGATTTCCAAGATCCCTCACCAAATGCTCGAACTCCACTCTAGAGCTCTGTTTCTAAATTTAGAGTTTAACAAAAGACAAAAACAGACCAATGGGAGTTCATAGCTCCACTTGGTTGTCCTTTAGTACCCTAAACCACGTGGCAACTTAGTTTTACTCATAGGCTACCACGTCAAGCTCCCTAGAGTGCCAACGTAAAACTTAAACTACCTAAAACGACACGCAGCCCCGAAAAATAACTTAAATCAGCTAGAAAGCGTGCATGGGCGACAAGTAAGTACAACCCATGAGCTCAAACCCCTATCAGCATGGAAACCCTAAGTTATGTACATTGAACGTCATAGACAAGTAAGAAGTCACTTGCACAAGCGCACAAACGCTTGAACAAGATAACTAGCATACTATCAGCCTACTAGGACTCAAAATAGTATTAACACCGTATGCAAAGGTGTCAAACATATACATAAAGGACTAGAAGTAATATGAGCTAACTTCTAGAACTACTAAACCTAAGCGTCGGAGTAGAAGTCAAGCATGTAGCCGCCAAGTAGCGCGACATCCACCCCCTCTGAACCTGCACATCCTCCGGTATGTGCCATCTAGATCAAGACTCTTCAGCTTCGGCTTCAAACTCATCTTCAACCTGCATTGAGTCTTCAGCTTCATCCTCTGTAAACTCTGCAACGTTCCGATCCTCCCCTCTCCTTCTAAAGAGCTTGATTCTCTTTCCTGCGACTGGTATCTTGAGCACTGCACCATCTAACTCTCTCAAGGAGTATGTGGCATTATCATAAACTTCTAACACCACATAAGGTCCAAACCATCTCTTGGAGAACTTTTTGATAGTGCTATGCTGATTATCAAGACTACTATCATAGACTAACACCCAATCACCTTCTTTAACTGGTTTAGGTCGTAATCTATGCGTTCTATCAAATATGCCTTTGTTTCTCTCTCTAGCAGTCTTCAACCTTTCCACAGCTTTGGCAACATCCTCAGGTCTCTGTTCTAACTGTTGGATCTTTAATGCAAGAAGATCCTCCGTACTTCTACCATCTTCCCATGGCAAAACATTCCAAGTAGGCACAACCTCCTCAATCTGCATCACAGGTTTTTGCCCTAATATCAACTCTGCTGGCATGTAACTTGTAATGGTACTATGAGTTGTACGATCTGCCCACAAAGCAAATGATAGCAGTCTAGGCCATTCACGGATCTTACCCTTGCAAGCTTTTACCAAAGCTTTGATGATTGGCGGATGACCTCGTTCACTCTTGTCATTCCCTTCAGGATTGTAAGCAGTGGTTAACGCCAACTTGATTCCCAATCGCTCGAAGAACTCAACTGCTTCTTGTGAATCCAGCTCACCCCTATCTACAGTGATCTTTCCCACACACCCATACCTACAAATAACATCTTCAAGTAGAAAGCGGCAGACACTAGCAGTGGTCTTTGTCCTCAGGGCACGACCTTCGACTTGGTTAGATAGATCTTCTCTAGCCAAGACTAGATACCTCATTTGTCCGAGTCCAAATGGCATAGTTACCAGATCAACTACCCATTTGTAATGAATGGCTAAAGGATAAGTAGGATGCAATCCATCACGATGACGTACGTTGGAATACATCTGGCAAGGTATACAGGATGAAACAAACTGTACTACATCCTTATACATACCCTTCCACCAATACTTCTCCTTTATCTTGGCAAATGTAGCCCAAACTCCTCTATGACCGACCCATAGACTCTCATGGAACTCCTTGATCAGCTTCTGCTGCAATTCTAGGTCACATACCACCCGCTGTGGTACACCTCCTTGTAGCTTAGGGCGCTTCCATAGATGTCCTCCATATAAAAAGTACCCATAAGCTGTTCTACGGATCCTCTTGAAATCTGCATCAGACCAACCTTCTTGCCTTTCCAATGAACTCAAATAGCGCCCAAGATCCAACCACTCGCCATCGTACATAGTTTCCTCAAATAACTCCAATGGAGCTGCAAAACAGCTTCTATCCTTTCTAGCAAGAACACTAGAATAGAACTCTGTTCCCACATCCTCCTGGTCATCTATCATTTCCTTCTCACCGTAGTACCTAGCCCTTGATAACATATCTGCCACAGGATTGTCTTTTCCTGCAATATGTCTAAACTCTGGGTTCAAGGACTTGATATATGCTATCCATCTCAACATAGCAATGTCTGGAGTTGTACAGCTAGTAATCATTCCTATGAGAGGTAAACAATCTGTCTCTACAACGACAGGTGCTCCTATCAAGTATTCCTTGTCACTCTCCATCGCAGTAACTACTCCCCATAGCTCTCTCTTGACTTGAGGGTAGTCTCTCTGCCGTGAACTTAATACCTTAGCACCAAAACGCACCACATATCTATTCCCATCCTCATCGTCTTGCCCTACAGCCCATCCAATGCCAATAGGACTAGTATCAACAGTAAGGATAACAGATCTCCCCAACTCATATGTTACCTTCCGTAGAGTTGGTGGTGAAGCCAAAAGATCTTTCAACTTCCTCATAGACTCGCTCTGCTCCTCTTGCCACTGAAATCTTTGCCCCTTCCTCAACAACTTGTACAACGGATCTGCTACATGTGCAAAGTGTGGAATCCATATATGATAAAACACGCATGCACCTAGAAATCTTTTCACCTCAGTAACCGATCCACATGTCTCCTTCATCCTTCGAATGGCATCAACCTTGTTTGGACAAGGTTTCAGACCATAAGATCCACATAGGTGCCCCACAATCAACACCTCTTGTTCTCCAAATACAGACTTTGCTCCTGATAAAGTCAAATGAACCTCCTCCAGTCGACTCAATATCTTATCGCAGTAAACTATATGATCTGCAACAAACTTACGGCACCCCCTCTGATCCATTACCTCATTCTTCTCCTCCTCAGCACATCCTTTGATTGGCACATCATCAAGGAATGGCATAGTTTTTTCAGGAATGAAGTCCTTTAAAACTTTGTTCATGCCATTCATCATATGTGCTACAGAATTGGTAGCACCTTGCGGCAAGGTGCACATCCTTAGTAAACCCAAAGGTGTCCTCATTGTAGTCAAGTCTCTACTCTCAGAGGATAACTGAAACTGATCATAACCTGAATATAAGTCTCCCATGGAATAGATAGCGCGACCAGCAAAAACCTCTGCAAACTCGTCTACAATAAGTCCTATACCCATATTCCTGATAGTCACCTTGTTAACTGGCTGCATATCTTGGATAAATCTCAAAGCTCCACTCTTCTTCGGAACAGTAAACCATCTGCTAGAGTAGGGAGCTATAGATGGTTCCAAGATACCCATCCTAATCCTCTCATTGAGCAAGTCTATCAGCTTTGGTAGATGAGCTCTAGGTACAGGGATAGGACGTAGATTCCAAGGCACATGCGGTATAGTAAAGATTACCATAGGTGCAACTACACTTGGATCTACACATCCTACTTCATGTGACTCAAACGCAAACGCCTTACCATGCCTAGATAGCATCTCCCTGAAGCTCTTCTTCTCTTGCTCAGTAAGAAATCCATCGCCTCCAATCCTCAGCTCCTTTAGTGTTGTTTCTGTGAACTGGTGCCCAATTCTTCTCGATCCTCTGAGCATCGGTTCTCGTGCAGCTTGCTCCATCTTCTGATTGTAATCGAGTGGCAAAGGCAAAGCCACTGGTTTGACTTTCTTTGCCACTGACTTGTACTTGGTCTCCACATACACCTCTTGTCGATCTATAAACTTATCAATAACATCATAAAGCTCCTTGGAGCTCACTCTCACCACTCTATCTACATCATCTGTAGAGCTTTCTAATATAGATTTCAACTCCCCTATAGTATCTACCAAATACTGTTCTTCAAACACTCCAGATATGTATTCATCTCCTGCTAACTCTCCACTATCCCACAAAGACTGCTGTACATACTTCACATGTTGCCTCTCAAACCTCTTCAGATTCTCAACCTTCCTATAACATACTGATCCACATGACGTCAATCCCAAGAAGCTAGTGGATAAAGCTTCCTGCTTTACTGGATCAGGCAAGAATCCTATCTCTACTGTACCGTTGAAGTCTCGCTCTTCAATGGTACTCTGCCAAAATCCCTAGACTCTCTAAACTCCTGAGTAATCTTAGGTAGTGGACGGTCTCTCAAGCTATCACGATTCCTCTCATGTTCTGCAGCAACGGTCAAAAACTGAACAGCTCTTTTGCCGTCTCTACTACGTATCCTAGCATAGGCTGAACCATCATCCATAACTCGTGTCTCCATTCTAACAGCAGTAATGTAAGGCTGCCCTAGAATGATAGGATAGGTTGACATGTCTTGCACAAAGAAATTCTGAACATCACTGATGTCACCCACAGTTACCTTGATGTTGGGGCAAGCACCATAGAGTTCTCCCCGCTTGTTGTTGGCAGCACGGATAAGCCACCCATGGTCGGTGTCTATGGGCCACCTCCCACACTTGTACAGCTCCTTAGACATCAGATTAATCTCTGAGCCGTGATCAATCAATGCCACCATAGGTTCCTCTAGATCTCCCAGCTTCACTAAGGTCTCTGTGGTTGCTCTCGCCCAATGGTTGTGAGAATAATGGCTCTTCTGTGATGCTTCCACCTCATCTTCAAACCTCACGTGCTGATAGGACCTCCCCTTTGATACTTGACAGCAGTAACCAGCAATATCATCTTCCTCATCATCCGACAGTTTGGTCCCTAGAGCATTAAGCATAGCTGCTTCACCCAAAATCTGACGTTTCCTCTTGATGATATCTATGATAACCTCATGGAACTCACGCTTTGCAATCCCAAGAATCTCACCCAAAGTAAACTCAACTTTCCCATTCAAGATACGGTTCTCTAACACCTGCTTCAAGTCTGTAGCAATCTCAATGTCAGACTGAAGTTTGTATGCAGGCATCTTACCCTTCTCCTTGCTTCTCTCCTTCTCCTTTGGTGTTGTAGGTGGTAGATCCTCCATAGTCTCCTCCCGAGTAGGTGTTGTCTCCTGCCTCGCCTCTGGTCTAGCCCTTTCACTCCTTGTAGCAGGTCGTTTGGCTGTAGAAGCCTCACCTGCATCCTCCCTCTTACGTTTTTCTTCTAGTACAGCTTCATGCTGACTTCTTGCAACATAAGCATGCACTGACATAGTATCCACAGGGTCATTCCATCCTGTAGTTTCTCGAATTGAGTTGCCAACCTTTCGTAGCACATCCTTGTCTAGCTCTGTTCTAGCTACGGACCACACTACATCAAACCACAACCCAGTAGTCCCTTTCTCTCTCTCCATCTCCACTTTCACTCCACAGGTAGCAGCATTCACAAGAGAAACAGCATGTGATGCTGATATCTCATTCACAAGTCTTTTCATACCACCCTTGCCAAAGTTGGTTCCCAACATCATCCCAGTCTCTCTCAAATGGATCTTACCATCTTTGAAGAAGATAAGATCCTTTCTCAATGCATCTGAAAACTCCCCACAATCTCTTCTTACATGGTCTAGGCTATCACACCATATACAACGATGAACAAAGCCTTCTCTCATCTGAGGTCTCTGCATAGCAGGCTGTACATTCTGCTCCTTCTCTTCTAGCCTAGTGAGCTTAAGCTTAAGCTCCTTCATACCCTTAATCAACTCATCAAGCGGTGAGTCTTCCTCTCTAGCAATTACCAAAGCGGGCTTAGTAGGCAACTGCTTGACAGGAATTATCAGAGGTGCTGCTTCACTTACCACCACCTTGTCCCTTCTTCTTTGTCTCTTGGTCAGCAAAGAAACAGCCTCTTCAACCTCCTTCCAGTCAGTCTTCAATCCTCTCTCCTCACTCTTGTCTTCCAGCAACAGCTCAAGCTTCTCCTGAATAGTCTCGTCCGCTGCTTGTAGGAAAAGCTCGATCTTCTCCACCTCTAGTGTAAGCTTCTCTGTTCTAGAAAGCTGAGCATACTGACGATCAAACTCCCTTAACAGCTCATTTACAGACAAACCTTTGTTAGGCTTCACCACCCACTCCAAGAACGTTCTCTTGGTCACCCTCTCTGAATCTTCAGTGTAGTACTCCTCCTTCAAAGCTCGCATAAAACTCTCCCAACTCTGTCCTTGCTGCTGCTTGAGCTCCTTCACACGCCCACGAATCTCAAGCACAACAGCAAGTTCAAAGTTCTCCACCATCTCCTTCTCAGGTACCTTGTTCACCTCCATCTCCTTAGCATAGTATCTCACGTACTTGGAAATATCTGTCCCCTTGAACTGGTCCATCTGATGCACCACAGATTGCAACGCCTTGGTTGCTAATATCTCCTTCCTCTCTGTGCTCTGCTGCTACTGCATAAACATGGAAAAAGCTTGGAACGTCTTCATCGTAGCAGCATCCAACTGAACATGTTGCTGAGCAGCAACAGCACCTCCACTTGATGATCCTTGGTTGGCCATGATATCTGATCCTGTAACACTCTCAAGAAAACTCCCACCCTAGGTCTTTCACGTCGAGTTCACCAAAAAGAGAGTATGTCGGAGTGTGATCCGTCTACCTAGGAAAGCGCCGGGCTTCTAGCTGTGGTTGTTAACTCAAGAGGTTGGCTTTCAGGTCACAATAGGGCTATAAACACTCACACAGATGTGTAAGATCTAGGAATATGCTCAGAAAGCGAAATTCAGATCTAGCTGGCAGTAATAGGTTCCGGCCTAGAACAGAAGATTGGCTCGATCAAATTCAAATATTCTCACAGTATTTGAAGTCTACAGGGTGCTGAACATCCCTGTGAAGTTGGGACTCCTGAATGTACACAGAACTCCAGATCTCCTCCTCTGAAGTCGCTGCTCTAGATTAAGAGCTTTTCAGACCCCTCCAGCTTCAGCGGCCGCCCTGAATTACTCAGTCACTCAATCAATGCGAAACTTTTTGGGAAATCGTAGCCCTGCTGGCAGAGAACACAACCTCGAAGTTTTGAAGCAATTTCCTCAAATCTGCTGCAAGTGACACTGAAAACCCTAAATCCAACAAAAGTGATTCAATTCTGGCACAATTCGAACTTCAATTGGTCATAACTTCGTCTTTATTGACTCAAATCGATCGAAAATTTCACTGGAAGTGCTTGGCATGACGAGCTCTACCCTCCTGTGCTCTCAGATTTCCAAGATCCCTCACCAAATGCTCGAACTCCACTCTAGAGCTCTGTTTCTAAATTTAGAGTTTAACAAAAGACAAAAACAGACCAATGGGAGTTCATAGCTCCACTTGGTTGTCCTTTAGTACCCTAAACCACGTGGCAACTTAGTTTTACTCATAGGCTACCACGTCAAGCTCCCTAGAGTGCCAACGTAAAACTTAAACTACCTAAAACGACACGCAGCCCCGAAAAATAACTTAAATCAGCTAGAAAGCGTGCATGGGCGACAAGTAAGTACAACCCATGAGCTCAAACCCCTATCAGCATGGAAACCCTAAGTTATGTACATTGAACGTCATAGACAAGTAAGAAGTCACTTGCACAAGCGCACAAACGCTTGAACAAGATAACTAGCATACTATCAGCCTACTAGGACTCAAAATAGTATTAACACCGTATGCAAAGGTGTCAAACATATACATAAAGGACTAGAAGTAATATGAGCTAACTTCTAGAACTACTAAACCTAAGCGTCGGAGTAGAAGTCAAGCATGTAGCCGCCAAGTAGCGCGACAGCGTGTGACCTTGACATGGCCACCCGGCTATCACCAAGTGAATGGTGCCAACAAACGTGAGATCTTGCGCCCTCAGCAGCGAAATATCTGACGGTAATGCTTGCTGGTATCCTCTAACGGCTGATATAGACAACAACTCAAGATATCTCTGCACCAAACGTGCCACTTGACGCAATGAGACGCGTCTTGCGACCTCATCTCTCTCCACATACAAGTATCGCTGTACTTGTATGCCTGCTTGCAATACCGCAGCCAAACCTGTGCTGATCTCTCCAAACAGCTCCAGCACACAGACACCCTCCTCTGGATATTTCCATACAATGGGAGTCGTATCTAGCGGTGTTAAGGTCACAAGGTCAGTAACAGGGACACCTCGATGTTCTTCTACTGGCGGTACAAAGGCTTCACTCCAAGCCTCCTGCACCAACCGATCAACATACTGCTGCAACTCTCCGCTCGAACTCCAAAGTGGAACATCCAAGGCAGATGATACTAACGTAGACATGCTAGGCATGTCCTCCACCTCCTCAAAGACCGGAGTATCCTCTGCATGGACATTACGCTCTAACAACTCGCCCGGCCAAGTGATGACCGAACTGAACCCAGCAACGGATGCCATCGTCCCTGATGTAGGCTCCGTTGTCCCAACTCTAGCACTGAACCGCACTGGTAAACGGCTCACTCGTCCCTCAGCGGACTGCCAACCCGGTCTGTAAGATGCTGTCTCCGCCCAATAGTTGATCACGAACCCCATAGGATATAATACAGCACCTCCAACCAATACATCATAAGACTCTACGGCCGTAACGATAGCCTTGGTCCTCACCATGGAGTCATCCGTGGGATGATCTGGTCGAACTCTCATCGTCAGCAACTCGCGTGTCATGTGTAGAGTTGTACCTCCTGATCCCTCTAGAGATGTCTGTAGCTGAAATGGACATCTCTCCACTTCGGACTTCCTCAGACCCAAACCGATACACGCCGCCTTCCCCAACATCAACGGTTGAGCTCCAGAATCTAACAACACTTTCTGCGGTCGATACACCTTCCCTGAAGGTGTCACCAAACAGAAGATACCACTTCTGTTGTCCAACAACACCACACCTGGTGCCAATCCAGCACGGTCAATTACCGATCTAGCTGGTAACTCATCTAGTCTGGCAGCCGCCGTTTGCCAAGTACCACTAGTAGCTGTCCTGATCTTTGACTCCACGGACACATCTACTGCCTCTAGCTGAACCACTTCAGCACTAGAGGTAACCACATCCTCGCTCTCATTGAGCGTGGCTGCCAACTAGAACATTGGAGCCAAGCTGACTCCCAATGCCCTCATATCCGTGGCTGAAAATAGTGGGGCTCGCAAAACTACTGTAGCCGTCCTCAACATCGAGTTCGACGTTGCATCCACAAACGTCGAGGGTTGACTCACATTATCTCCACTCTTGGATGTCGATGCCTCCAACTCCACTGCACCACCAGTAGGCCGTTTAGGAACCATAGAAGTGGTCCTCAATGCCTCTGATAGCGTGAATGATTGAGGAAGTCTGGCCTGTCTATCAGCCTCCCCGCGTTGTGGATCCAACTCCACTGACGCACCTCGTGGCTCAGAGATACGTACTGCACTCCGAGTCACTACCGCAGATGCCTCAATCTGCGCCATACCAGCCATGAAGTCGAAGTCACCTCCTTCTCCTCCATAAGACGTGGAAGCTTCTGTTCCACCAGATCTCCGCTGAGCCATAGCCATACTAGCTATCCTTTGCTCCAACTGCTCAATCCGAGCAGCCATACCGGCTTCTGACGTCGTAGTAGGCGGTGGGCCGACTGGTCCTCTCCCAGGTGTTGGACCTCTACCTCCAGCTCGACCACCATGGCCTCCTTGAGCTCCTCCGCCTCGTCCATGATCAGGCTTCTCTTGCCGTAGCTCAGGATGAAGATCAAAACAACGGTCACTATTGTGACCTGGTCGTCCGCAATGCTCACACTGCCTAGGCACCGCTTGAGACGTCCCAAATGTCTCATAACCACCTCTTCTTTGTGGACAATCCTTTTGCTGATGAGGACCATCACAAGTCTAGCAAGGACCTGCTTGCTGCTGACTAGAGAAGGACGGCATGGGCTTCTGCCCACCAGATCCTCCAGCACCTCCATGGGATCGCGAGTGTTCAGCACGATCCTTATCACCACCACCACCACGCTGTTGCGTAGCCTGTGATCCTCGAGAAGAGGAGATCGCCTCATGTGATGCGTCCCTGCTGAACCCAGCAGTCACCACTCTCTCCTCTATCATGTTGAGCTCTATCCGCTCAGCCAAACTAAAGACAACCGCCAATGTTAGAGCAGTGTCTATAAAGAGAGTGGCATCCCTGACTCTCCTACGCAGCTCTCGATCTAGTACCCCATACCAGAACTGGACTACCTGTGCTTCTGTCACCCCTTGGGTAACGCTGATCAACCGCCTCATGCAAATAAACGCCTCGCGTAGACTCTCTCCAGTCTTCCGCTGGAACTCCTGCAGACTCTTCAACTTGTCGATCCGCACACCCTGATAATTCTTCCTCAAACAGTGGAAGAACTGAACCACAGGGTTAAACTCTGGTGGTATCCCGCTCGCAGTACCACCTACTCCACTACTAGTGGACACACCGCTGGTAGTAGAGACTCCGCCACCCGTGGATGTATCATTACTATTGGCACCTGACCTCGTAGGTGCTACACCTCCCGAAACTGCACCAGTAGTGATAGAAACATAGTTGGGAGACCAATGTTGTCTCCACAACTCAATCTCAACACCGTAGTCTCGCCTGAACTCGTGGTAATCGTCCATCGGCGGTCCCTCCAAGTGCTGAAACAAACCTTTCCACATCATGAAAGGTGTGAACAACTGTGGGTTCCGCATCTGTTGCAGATCGCACCAACTGTCGAACTCCTGGATGAAGTCATCCAGCTCAATGGTACCCACCGTACCCGAGTAACGTCGAGGCCCCTTCGTGGCCCCATAGATCTCGTCCATGTCCCACAACAACGATGTGGTGACACTAGCTTCACCATCAGAAAATGCACTATCTGCGTCTGACTCGTCCTCTGGAACAACCAACGGCAATGGTGTAGATAGTCGGTACCTCACCCCACTCTGTGTATACCCACTATCCGAGAAGTCTCCACCAGAACCTCCCGAGAACTCCGTGGTGATAGAATCTCACGAACACACTCTCTAACCAGAATGTCGAAATCCCCGTCACTACTGTAACTACAACTTGCCTATCCCCGCTCCTACTGAGCTCACCTATCCCCTACTAGGACAGTCAAGGTAAGGGCAACCTGTACCTGCCATCACCACAAGCAGCCTCTCACGGTTTGTTGGTCGTCACTCCAACGGTAGTGAGAGAAACAAAGGTAGTCTGACTGGTCATCACTCCAACCTCACTACCGACAGCACACTAGAGTGAACTCACTCTAGAAATCAAGAGCCAACGCAAGCAAATGCGGCACACAAACAGGAAGCAGAATATGGAGGGATTCCAACCACAAGAAGTCCAAACGATAACCCTCCGCACTCAAACATTCACATAAAGAGAAACCCAGCCCCACCCGGTTATAACAGTCGGTGACCACATGCACAATATATGGTCACCGACTGTTATAACTTGTACCTAAGGTCACTAACTAGCCGTCCACACCTCTAGTAGCTCCAAAATATCAACGTGATAGCTCTACTAGCTCATCCAAGACAACTGCCACCAACTGCCTCCATACGCGTCTTTACGATATAGGCAAACACTACCACAACAGCAGCTTCCTCCTAGTACCTTAGGGTCGTCCTACCACTCCTCTAGGAACGTACGAGCAGGTCTCCTACTACCTTAAACCAACCCCTAAGTACTTGCACTCACCCTTGTAAGACACCAAGAGCTATTGGTCTAGTGGTACAGCCAAAGCTAAGACAACAAAGTTAAGCGTTCAAGTCCAGAAATAGTGTTGGGATGGGTGACCTACTGATTTTACACTTCCCACACAACTGAAACTTGGATACCTCTCTCACGCATGCTAGCAAGCTGGTTTGCGGTGGGCTAAGGCTAAGGCTCAGGCTAAGGCTCCGCTCCGCCTCCGCACTCTCGCACTCCGCTCTCACGCATCTCTGCTCCTCGAAGCCTCGACACTCCCGCTCACTCTCCGCTCCACTCCGCTTGGAGAAGAGTAGAACCCGGGCCAAACACCACAAAGAAGGACGAGTACGACGAGAAAACACCCGAAACAGCAACTCAGGGTCGAAATTGCACCAAATTGTCGAAATCAGTCAATTTGGAACTCGCAGACGGGATTTACGTCAAATTTTGGTCAACCCGCGACCTTCTTCGGCTTATAACTTCGTCGATCCTTCACCAAATCGAATGATTTTGGTTGCGTTGGAATCGTCTTCCCGGCACGCACCAACTGCACTCCTCAGATCTAAAGATTATCGACCCACGCCAACCTGACACTCGCTGATGCATTTCTGCTGACCTAAAACCCGTCACAAAACCCGTCATCAGAAATTTCGACTTCTCATAACTCAAAAACGGCTCGACCAAACTTCGTGAACCTTCGTGCACTAGGACCGTCTTCCCAGCGCGCTTCCAACGAGCCCACATCGACTTGACATTGTCGACTATTTCGTCTGCCACGCCCAAATGCGCACTTCAGCCCGAAATAGGTCACTTCAACACATTCCGCGAAATTTCAGCAGCGCTTCTGCACTACCTCACCACCAAATCGACTGCGAATAGGTTCAGACAACGCTCATCCAAACAGCGATCGATCACAACATCAAAACGAACCACTTCATGCACATGCGCATCCGCAAATCGAAGATACCAACGATCTGCCAACTCCGGAGATACCACCGGTAGCAATCTGCGACCTGAAATCCCTAAACCAGACCTCGCAATCCGAGACCTTCAAGTGATAACAAGGTATGTACTCCCTCCACCATGCCAACTGACACTAGACAATCACTACAGTCGAGCCAAATCCACTCTGTGCTCGCAGAGAATCCAGATCTCACTCTCAAGACTACCCACCATAGCCAGGAGCTTGAAGGCTCAACTTGAAGAACTGAGGTCTCCAAGCCCCTACTTGCGAAGTATACCCCTTGTGGGCACTCTCACCAACTTGTCTTAACGGTCTTATCGAGGTCTGTCACTTCGCACTCGGTCAACCTAGCCGAGTTACCAAACTGACGTGACAATCTTGTCACATGGACAGTCATCTAAAAATACAAGAGAAGTTTACCATTCCTGAAATAGTAGACTTCGCTTCTTATCAAAATTAGACAAGTCAACTTGTCTTCCTATCATACTTGTCTTCCTATCGTCGGGTGTTATCTCCATTGGATTCTCTCATACTTGAACTCCTAAATCGATCTGTGATAAAGTGGGAAGCCCGGCTAGAACCTCGGGTGCGACCAAGATGGCTTCCTCCTCGACTTTCGTGACCTGCTCTTTTGAGGTGGCTTTGGGAAGCAGAGTCCTAACGCTTCCTGACTCTTCTGCAGCACCTGTTCGACGCTAGGAGCTGGGGTGACCTCATAGTGGTCAGAAGAAGTCACCTCCTCCACTCAAAACACATGAGAAGACACCTTTGCTTCTTGTCTTCCAGAAGACATCTTGTCTTCTGGGGCTTCTTTTGCGATCTTCTCGACTTTCAATGATCTCACTACCAAGTGGACAGCGAGGTCGAACTCCTCCTTGTCGAGATCGATGCCTCTTGCTGATCCTGGTGCATGAGAAGACGTAACTGCAGGCTAGGGAGCCAAGGGAAGACCATAAAGCATCTTCAGGTCCTCAATCTGTCGATCTAGGTAGGCGGAACATACTCTCCTTGCAGTCCACTAACATTATCTTGGAATCGTCATCCCACTCTCGAGCAAAGATAAGAAGCTTCATACTCGCGGTGAAGTTGAACTTCTTGCGAACTCCTGAATAAGGTACCCATTGATTCAGGCTCCGGAGTTAACATCATGACAAAAGAGACTGCGCATGCCCTAGGCTTAACTGAGTTTCAACCTACTCCGAGAATCCTCAGAATGACAGATCAGACTAGAAAAAGATCTTTGGGGCAACTGAAAGATGTCTTGACGATAATTGTGAGAGTATCTTTTTACCTCATTTACATCATTTTGCGACCTGTAGCTAAGGTGGGATATCAAGTTTTGATAGGAAGACCTTGGCTGTATGCTGCACATATAATTACCGATTGGAGAAGACATCGTTTGAGGTTTCTCAATATTACACCCAAGCGGGCAAGAAGACCAAAGTCTCACTCTCTTGGATGAAGATTGGACATCAAGGTGAAACTCCCTCTACGACTGAGGGGTGTATGTCAGAGGACTCAGCTGCATCTTCTGACATTGATGAAAGATACGATGAGTTTGTGGTAAATAACTTGTGTACTACAGAAGCATCAGAAATAGCAGAAGAAGTGGTCTGTGGATACATTGAGTGCTACAAAATTGCAGAAGAAGACGAAAGTATTGTCTTCCCTTCAGAAGATCAGTTAGTTAGTCTTCTAGAAGACGAAAGTACAGTCTTCTCTTCAGAAGACCAGTTAGCAGATATTCCAGAAGACGAATCTGAACTGAAGAAGCTCCCAAACCGGAATATTTTGGTGCTAGTGAATACAGTCACACTGGAGGAATGGTGAACCCTGATGATCTTCAAGAAATGGAGGTTGCTCCTAGGAAGAAGCTGAAGCTTTCCAAGATGATCGAGGACCAGCTGTTGGAGGATTTATGGAACTTTTGACAAAGTTCTAGGACGTCTTCGCTTGGACCATAGAAGACATGAAGAGCATACCTCGAGAATTGGGAGAGCATCGCGTTGACTAGCTGGAAGGTATTGTTCTTACACGGCAGAGGCAGTATCGGCTCAACCCCAAGTACTCGCTTCTGATGAAGGATCAGATCGACCAGTACTTGAAGACAAGTGTCATCTTCCCAGTACTTAGCAATGAGCGGGTAGCTCCTATTGTCATCATGCCAAAAAATCAAACAGGTAAGATCTGAGTGTGTCAGGACTTCCGAAGAAGAATCATCATCCTTTACCTTTCACCGATTTTGTGTTAGACCAGGTAGCAAGACATGAGTTCTACAGCTTCCTGGATGGGTATTCTAGGTACAATCAAATTTCATTCAGAGAAGAAGACAAGTCGAAAATCACTGATTGGGACACCTACACGTACAACCAAATGTCGTTTGGTTTATGCAACGCACCCTTCACATTCTAGAGACTGATGATTACCATCTTTAAGGAGTATCTTCGTACTTTCATGGAGATCTTCTTGGATGATTTTTGCGTGTTTGGATCGAAAGAAGATCATTTGATATTTCTGAGGTATGTCAGAAGGTATGATATGTCAGAGGTATGAGAGCACCGTTTGGCTCTTCATCCTGAGAAGTGCTTCTTTGATATGATAGAAGGAATTTTGCCAGGACATAGGATTTCTAGAAGAGGCATAGAAGTAGACTGTGCTAAGGTGGAAGTTATCATGAACTTCACCCCCCTGCTAACATGATTAAGTTGAGAAGCTTCCTGGGCAACGTAGGATACTACAGGAGGTTTATTGACAGGTATGTCGAGGTAGCAGGAAGACTTACCAAGTTGCTTAAGAAGGATGAACCTTACGTCTGGACTTCTGAGCAGCAGGAAGCGCTCGAAGAGATGAAAAGACTTCTGTCAGAATCCCTGTCCTAAGGCCACCTGATTGGGAAAGGATCTTCCACATTTATGTGGATGTTTATACTTTTTCCATAGGAGTGATACTGAGCCAAAAGGATGAGAAGAAGAAGGATTATCCCATCTACTATGTGGGAAGACAACTCAGCGATGCAGAGAAGAAGTACTCGACAACTGAAAGAGAGTGTCTTGGCATGATTTACTCCTGTAGGAAGTTTAGGCACTATCTTCTAGCTAATCCATTCGTCTTTTATGTGGATCATTTTTCTTTGAATCATCTAGTGAAGAAAGCAGATTTGTCTAGTAGGATAGCTAGGTGGATTCTTCTACTCCAGGAATTTACTTATACGGTTGAGTACAGGCTTGGAAGACAACATATCAATGTTGACTACTTATCCAGATTAGAGACAAAACGTCGAGAAGATGAAGTGGAAGATGAGTTTCCTGATGAGAAGCTCTTTCGAGTTACTCCAGAGATACTACCATCTAAAGGGGGGGCGTACCGCCCACTCTCCATAAGACAAGACTAAGTCTTCTGATCCAATTTATGCGACTTCCACAGAGGAATCGATCTTCAAGGACTTGAGGAAGTTCTTGGAAGACCAACAGTATCCCGAGGCAGGCTGCCGAGCAGAAGGCTGTCTTCTTACACAAGGCAAGCCCCTACGCTGTCGTGATGTGAATTATTTCACAAAGTGAATAATCCATCTCTCAATTAGAAGTTAGTCTCTCTAAGTGAAGTTGAGACCTCAAAGAAGTTGATTTTGGAGGAAGTGAGCATTCAAAATTCTGAAAATACCACAGCGTAGGTCTTGTCGCGCTAATCACCGTGGTATGTTCAACAGTTGCAAACAGAGTTGCAAGCAAAAAGTTACTTGGGGTTCTTCTAGAAGATTTCTGATACCAAAAAATTTACCATAAATTTGAGTGAGTTCAAAAAATATGTTTTATATTTTTCTCATGTAGATTGTAGTATTTAGCATTTGTTTTCATTTCGAAATACTCAAAAAGATCATGTCTAGAGAAAGTTATGGCACTTCGTGTTAGCAAAAGAAAGACGAAATACCGCACTTTGTTAGCATATCAGCTTAGAAATCGGTCTTTTAAACCAGTTGTGAGATCAGCTTCCGTGGTGTAGTCTGAAACTTGCAGGGAGGAGTTCTTTGGATCAAATCCTTTCAAACTCACAACTGACCCCTTCAGAGGAATATGAGGAGCACCAAGTTGTCTAGGGTCGAGACACTAGATGTCCCTTAAACGTACCGTGAATGCGAGACGCCTCCGTCTATCCTTGCACTAGTGCAGTCACCTGGTGTGGATGCTAGAGAGAGATTACCACCGGATTTCAAAATGGACTTCTCAATCCTGGGGTAGCGAGATGGCATCAAAGATATTCCAAGTCGGTACCAAATCTTTTGTAGAAAAATGTGGATCTCGTCATATTATTCACTTAGGTCAAAAAATCAAGTGAAAATGATACTTGAGGCGATACCTATGGCACTTTGAAGTTCAAGGGGGCCGGCTTGGAGTAGGCTGGCCCCTTCTGGGGAATATGAGGGGCACCAAGTTGCCTAGGGGCGAGACACTAGATGTCTCTTAAACATACGGTGAATGCGGAATGCCTCCGTCTACCCATGCACTAGTGCAGTCACCTGGTGTGGATGCTCGAGGGAGATTACCGGATTTCGGAATGGACCTCTCATCTTCGAGGTGTCGGGATCACTAGTACGAATCCGATTGCGGTCCTTTAAGTCCTGGGGTAGCGAGATGGAATCAAAGATACTCCAAGTCGGTATCAAATCTTTTGTAGAAAAATGTACATCTCGTCATATTATTCACTTCGGTCGAAAAATTATACTTGAGGTAATACCTACGGCACTTCGAAGTTCAAGGGGGTCAAAAAATGACAATGATGATTACTCGACGGCCGTCCGCGAAGGCTTAATGAATTAGTCTTCTTAAGTGTAGAATTATTATCAGTGATTTATTTTTCTGCTGCCATCTGTTTTGGGCATCTTTTACCCCTGCCATGTGACAATGAAGGTTATGTAGGATGGAGGAAAACCCAGAGGGGTGTACTCCCGAGAGAGAGAATTCTGAGGACATGGTCGCAGAGGACATTGTCAATCATTGTGCAGTGTAGAGTTTACGGGGCAGAGACAATCGAGTAGAGAATCGAAGAGCTAGGAGAAGATTTTACAGAGACTACGTCTGGAGAGAATTTCTGACTGATCAGAGTTTTGAGATCGAGAGATTGAGGATAGTAGACAGAATCGAGTATGGAGGAGATCTACAACTTGTACGCACACTTTTCTGAAATGAAAACGGGAAGTTTCTATGTGAACGCGTTGGTTCTGAATCTTTGAGCGTGAGCTTTTCAATCTGCATGATCTGGAGTTGAAGATATACTTGCACGCCGAGTGTTTTATCTTGGCCAGATTGAAATCATGGTGGTGTTTTTTCTTGCGGTCCGTATTCAGTGTGTGGTTTTCGCTCTCCTCTTCACGATCGTATCACATCTAGAAGGTTCCGTCCTTCCTAGGAAGCTCTCGCCTTGACATACAATCTGGTGCTTCCACTGAGAGGTTTCTTGGGATGATTGATCGTGAAGTTGAGTTCCAAGACGAAGAAGAAAATAGATCGGAAGAGCGGAAGCGCTACTGCTGTCACCTCTACGGCTGCTGCATCTACGTCTACTTCAGCACCTTTTGTAGTACCTACAACTACAGCGATGGCTTCATCTGGTCGGGATACGGCTGAGATTCTGAAGACGCTTGCCGTCATGGTCCAACAACATCCTGTCGTTGGAGGGGTGAGTTGAAATCCACAAAGGCTTTGCAAGCGATTGTGAATAGATGTGGCAGATTTGAAGGCAGAGATATTTCTAGATTTAGAGAGAGTTACTAGGAGAACGTTTCTAGACTGGGTTGACTAGCAACCTAGTCGTATAATGAGCTTGAATGAGTTGCTGAGAGAGTTTGATCGGAGATACCGACAACTCTCAACTCTAGAGCGAATAACATTAGATGCTAGGAGAACAGAGCTTTTCCTACAAGCTACCGATGCTACGGTAGATTGGTTACGCTTCATGTTGGCTGATCGATCGGCTGAAGGAGGAGTTACTACTGACTGGGAAAGAGTCGAGGATGTTGTGGCAGTACTAACAAGACATAGGGTGGAAGAGTGGTCGTGGGAGGGTGTCTGCTTGCTCGAATGATCTCTCAACCTCGTACTGCTCTTCAAGAATAGCAACCTCCGGCTCCTGCTCTTGCTCCTAGACTTGTTGTCCTGGCTGCAGTTCTTTTGATGCCAGCTGTGCCAATTCCTGCACAAAGGGTACTGGCTCAAAGACCTACGGAGAACCAGGGACAGCAGGACCAGATCGAAGACTTGATTCGGCAGATGCGAGAACTAAAGGTGGAGCTAGCTGGATTGTAGAGAGAGCAGCTACCGGCGCCTGCTGCTGCACGTCCAGGAGGTGCTCCTGTCCATAGATGTATCTGGTGTGACAATCCTGATCATTTTCGAGAGGATTGTAAGGAGCTTACGGCTGCTTTACGAGATGGTGTGGTTCGCTACCAAAATGATAGGCTGCACCTTTCTTCGACTGAGAGCCGCTGAACACGCAGTTTGGGCGAGCAGGCATGAGAAGTCTGCCTCATATTGCCGCGGCTGCAACTGTAAAAATGCGTTGATGGCACCACCGGTAAATTCTGATGTATATGCCGGACACATTGAAGTTTTTTCCAGTCATACGTTGCTAGATAGGACTGCTGAGAAAAATTATGATCAAGTTCCTTCTGAAATACTGAAGAGAGGAGCTGAGACTATCCGCAGAGTCACAGGGTGAGGAGATCTTGTTGACGTTGCGTCTATCAAAGCATTCTTGGACGTGGATAGACACGTTCACTGGCAGGATGCTTCTGTGGAGGAAAAGAGGCGACGAGAAGTCTCTAAACTTGATACAGGAGTTCAAGAGTACTCTGAAGAGAGTCACAAGGAGACGAGCGGCTCTTCCTGAGGACATCTCGTCTACTTCTGCAACTCCTCCACCTGCACCAAGTCCGATGGAGGACGTGCACAGATCTCAGCAGGAGCCAACGACAACTGGTAGGCAATTTACTGCCCAAGAGAAAGAGAAGGGACCGGCTTACAAGTTGATGGTTAATATTAAAACTTCAACCGATCTCAAGAGCATCTTAGAGCAGAGAATACTTGACACGTGAATCTAGTTTTCTCTTCGAGAGGTTCTTGGTATTGCGAAGAGGGAGTTTCATGAACTGATCATCGACATCATCAAGCGGAAAAGACAAGTGATGTCTGAACAAGTTGAAAGTCAGATGATAGATGTGATAGGAGCTTCTGTGAATGATGTAGAGTTCAGGAAGGTGCATTTTTTTAGGAGGCTGATGACACAGAGTACCAGCAAGAAGCATTGGTTGCTGGTACCAACACTGTTGAGTTTGACGATGACGAAGCTAGTGACGAGAGTCCAGCTGCTGATAGTGACTTCAGAAAAAGACATTAGGCTCTTGCTACGACTGCTACACGAGTTCACCTTGGAAGTCTTGAACCTGTTGTTGCTTTGGTTGATCACAGTTCAGAGATCAACATCATGTCACGGGAGGTGTACGAGAGAGATCAATGACCTATCGAGCTGAACCATGGTTGGGTGTTACGTGCTGCAAACAACTAGAAAGGTGAGCTATACGGCGCTTGTCCTAACGTGAGGGTGAAGCTAGGTGATGTGGAGATAGATCAGCACTTCTTGGTGTAGTCTTCTGCTTCATATCCTGTGATTCTTGGTCAGCCTTATATCACTGCAGTTAGAATGGAGACGAAGGTGATGGATGACGGATCTCACTATGCTATGATTCATAGTCCAGATGATGGACATTCTGTGCAATTTTTGACCGTTCATACGATCACGAAAGAAACCGACAGACTTTAAGAGATTCTCCTATTTGTAGGAGTAAGGATTTTCAAGACAAGATGACAAGAGTGATGGATCTGCTACTACTATGATCCCGCTTGAGCAGCCTGTGAGATCACAGGGGGTTGACGAAGAGGTTGCTCAAGATTCTGAGAATAGCTATATTGTACACAGTTGGAAATCTGATCTGATGACTTTCAGTTCTGATGATTGGAGTGAGTTCACGCGAGTAGAGGATTTGATTGAGAAGAGTAGAAGGCAGATGGAGAAGTATGCAGAAAATCTATGCTGGATAGGAGTTCTGAATGAAGGTGAGATGATTTCGGATATTTACGAGGAGTTTGTTGGTGTACAGTCTTTTGTTCGTTGGCTGGATGGTTTAGATAGGTTGATTGAGCAGATGGGAGGAAGGCTGGTGATCCCCATCTGCTATTGTAAAATCTATGAGGAGGTTGTCTCGTGCTTACAATCTCCTCCTCATCCGAGACTAGAGAGTGGATGGAAGGATGAGATCTACTAGTGTGACTCTCATGAAGAAGCAGATGTTCACACCAAATATAAAACAGTAGCGAAGAAGGTGAAACCAATGACGACCCAGTTACTTGTTGATTCACAGCAGCAGATGGAGTTAGCGACCACTGACCCTATACTGAGACATCCTAAATAGATAGGACACAATTTTACTCAAGAGACACTCGAGTAGCTCCAGATAGGAGGGGGTGGCTTCTTGATTGAAGTGGAGAAACGAACTTTTGAGCAGATGATAGTTAACCACAGGAAGGCATTTTCTTTCGTAGTTGAGGAGATTGGTTGTGTGGATCCTAATGTGATAGCTCCGATGTTATCTTCACTGTTCTTCACGTACCTTGGGACTTGAAGCCGATTCTAGTCCCTCGTGCCTTGCTACCGAAAGTGACCGAGTTACTAGAGGAGAGGATGCGGATGGGTATTCTTGAACCATCTATGGCTCCGTACTCTAGTCGATGGTTCACAGTACCTAAGAAGACAAGAGCTTTACGCTTCATCCAAGACTTATAGCCTGCCAACAACACCACGATTCGAAACGTTGGTACAGGACCTGTGGTTGATGAAGTAGCTGAGACATTTGTTGGGAGATCGATCTATTCTATTGGAGATATGTTTTCAGATTACGATCAGTTTCAGCTTGCTTTAGAGAGTAGAGACTTGACTACCATGCGTACACCTTTGGGATTGATGCGGATGTGTACTCTTTCTCTAGGCGCGACAAACTCAGTAGCTCATATGCAAAACGTGATGCATAAGGTGTTATGGGAGTTTGTATCTGATGTCACTATCTCATTTCTGGATGATATTCCCATGAAAGATTGTCCGGTGGAGAAAAAAGACGAATCTGCGAATTCTGATGGTTGCAAAAAGTTCGTTGCAGACCATATTCGAGATATGGAAAAGATTTTGATGCGCTTGGAAGAGGTACAACTCACTCTGTCAGGTATCAAATCTCGTTTTGGAATGTCAGAGATTGTGGTGGTTGGTCACTTATGCGGTACTTTTGGAACACGGCCGAACCTAGAGAAGGTACATACTATAACAAGGATAGCAGACTGTACGAACATCACTGAGGTTCGACGATTCTTAGGAGCTTGTGTGTTCTTTCGTGTGAGTATTTCTCAATATGCATACATTGTCAAGCCTCTGTATGCACTTCTGAGAAAGAGGAAGAGGTTTACTTGGCGGCAAGAACATCACGAGACGATGGAGCAGTTGAAAGAGATTTTGAAATCTCCACTTGTACTAAGGAGACTTAACTACGAGAGCAGAAGACCTATCATACTAACTGTAGACACGAGTCCAAAGACGATTGGATGGGCAGTTGGTCAGGAAGACCTAGATTGTGTGCGGTTTGTTTCAAGGTTTGAGACGCGAATCCTAACGGACAGACAACGTGACTATCCTCAAGTAGAGCGTGAGTTGTGGAGAGGTGTTACTGCTAAGAAGGTAGATCGAGAGTTCTTGATAGATGCCCGTGTTATAGTAGAAACAGATTGTTTGCCTTTGCTTGGTATGATAACAAACTGCAATACTTTAGACAGAGCAATGTTACGATGGATTGCTTATATCCGGAGTCTGAACCTTGAGCTGAAACATATAGCAGGGAAGGACAATCCTGTTGCAGACATGTTATCTAGGGCTCGTTATATGGATGAGGGAGAGATGTTTGCAGAAGTTGAAGATGAAGAGAAGAGAGACGTTTGGTACCAAGTTGGTCAACAGACTTCAGACTTGGAACCATTATCGTTCAACGAGGAGTCTACACGGAGAATTTCCGTGACATTGGATTCTATCTGAGTTCATTATGCAGACGAGAAGGCTAGAGTGATGCAGAATTCAAGAAGATCATACGAAAGGCATACAGTTATTTTCTACATGAAGGTTATCTGTGAAAACGTCCGAAGAGAAGAGATGGGATGCTTGTTAGAGTGGTGGATGATGAACCGACGAAGCTGAATCTGCTTGAGGAGTTTCATGACACCTTATGGGCTAGACACCGTGGAGTTTGGACTACATACACGAAGATGAAAGAGCGATACTAGTGGAAGGGTTTGTATCGAGACGTGGTGGATTTTTGTTGGGTGGT
The DNA here is from genome assembly GCA_036924285.1 of Asterella californica. NCBI lineage: Eukaryota > Viridiplantae > Streptophyta > Marchantiopsida > Marchantiales > Aytoniaceae > Asterella > Asterella californica. The sequence goes on from JAYKYS010000003.1 coordinate 6,511,447, forward strand.
GTCTACTTTGTCAATTACAAGGATGGACTTGTACCCACCTATCCACCCAATATTCATTTTCAGTGGGTCCTTGATCTTGTGATGATGCCGCCGGGACCATGAGGGATGCGTTACTTGGTGTTGGCTCGAGAAGATCTCTCCAACTACGTGGAGGGACGAGCACTACGAACGAGGACTACAGAGAACATATGTAGATTCGTACTGGAAGATATCATATGTCGTTATGGATATGTTGGAGGATTATGAGCAGATAGGGGCGAGGTGAGAGATGTAGAAGCGAAGGAGTTTTTTGTTCGTTATGGAGTAAAGCTTCGGCTTACTACTGCCATGAATCCAGAAGGCATTGATAAGAGTGAACGAGGACACCCTTCTATTGTTTACGCTTTAGTGAAAACATGTGATGGTTGGTCTAGAGAATGGCCGAGACTACTTCCATTTGCTTTATGGGTTGATAGAACTACACACTGTATCGCGACTGGCTATATGCCAGTTGAGCTTATGTTGGAGCAGAAGCCAATCATGCATGTAGAGGAGGACTTTCCTACGTGGGCTACTCTACCATGGGAAGATGGTATAGATCATTCTTCACTCCTTGCTTTACGAACTAGGTAGTTGGGCGGAAGGGAGGAGGATCTTGCTGAAGCGCAAGAGAAGCTGAAGGTGGCTTGAGTTAGAAACAAGGAGCGTTTCGACAAGACTCATCGACTACGACCGAAGCCAATACGTGTTGATGATTGGGTTCTGGTGTACGATAGCACGCTGGAGAATCAACATTCTACACTTCGTAAGTTCTCGCGAAGATGGTTCGAGCCTTATGTTGTGCTAGATGTTTATGAGAATGCCACTTATAGTTTACGTGAGCTGGATGGTACTTCTTTGAAACTATCTGTGGCTGGCAAACGAGTGAAGTTGTTCAAACAACGTGGAGGATCAGTAGATTTGTTCAAACAACGTGGAGGATCAATAGATTTGTTCAACTTTCTGGAGTCTGAGCAGACGTCTTCTATGTGGATCATTTTTCTTTGAGCATCTAGTGAAGAAAGCAGATTTGTCTAGTAGGATAGCTAGGTGGATTCTTGTACTCCAGGAATTTACTTACACGGTGTCGTGTTGTACATGGATCTGTACAGTGAAAACTAGTTGCAAAGAGATCTTTTCTTTGTTGTGTAAAAGAAGCTACCATGTAGCTTATCAAGCTGGACAGGAGCTAAGCTGGGGTGGTGCTTGACAAGCTGCCCCCTAGCTTGAGTTGGAATATCACCCTAAAGGAGTCGAAAGACACCAGAATGCAGAGCTCGACGAGGAGAGCGGCTTCGTGCTTCCAGTTTTGACAGAAAGTGCTTTAAGTAATAGTTAGCACGTGTTTTAAACTGAGAAATATGCGAAAGAGAGAAATCTGTCGGTTCTGACTCGTGACTCGAACTCAGAATCTGATTGCGTAGGTGTGTAGGTGTTCACAAGTACTATAGTTTTGACTCTTTACTCGTTTAAAACGGAGTTGTGTAGAGAAGTTAGCGTAGAAAAAGCTAGTAAAGACTTTACATGAAGATTTCCTTAGTAAAGCATATGTACAGACTGTAAAAGCTTTTTGAACGGAACCAAAGGCCATCCCAGTGATAGGGCGCCCGCCTAGGAGGGAAGTGGTCTCAGGATCAATCCCTCCTGGCCTCTGGTTCCTATTCTGGCATGTTGGCCTCCCGGATGGGAGTCTATGTTGGGTATGCAGCCAGTCCTGTATACGTAGGGACGGGAGACCGGTATCTCCCTTAATCGTGGGCTTCCTGACCTAAGCCTCCGCATGTCATCCTGAATATACTATGGGAGATACTTGGTGCAAATATGGGGGGGCTGTAAGCCCTGTGGGACAGCCTCATAAGTGTTGGGGCTTCGGCCTACATTGGATGGCTTTTAGTATATTCAGGATGGCATCAAGATGGCATCAAGAGCACTGGAAACTTTTGTTAATTAGTTGAATAACCATCGAGTCAGCTTAAGATGAGGAATGAGGCTATGAGAACTTTTATTAGTGAAGGGGTAGAGTTTGTGGAGGCAACTGTGAAACTTGTATTAAAAAGGGGTCAACTTTGTAAATAAAGGCCTGTACGCATAAGGATAGCAGGGGGGCAGCTTAAGCTAGGGCCCTGCTTGTGATAAGTGACTGCACTTATAACGACAGCAGGGGGCAGCTTAAGCTGAGGCCTTAACTTTTAGGTTTAATATCTGCGGCCGCTGGAGATCAGGGACACTTTTTCAAGGGAGTTTTTTGAGAGAACTGAAGAGGAAGGAGGGGGATTAGGGATTGGGGGTTGAGGACACGCAGGAAAAGCTAGGAGGCTGGAGAAGGTCAAATTGCTCATAGATTGAATTGGGAGAGCATCGTAAGAGAGAGAAGCATGAGTTTTAGGCTTGAACGTTGTTTAAATAAACTTTTCTGGGGAGAAATTACTCTTAGGAGACATTTCTATTGAGAGAGATCGTTTGGAAGTCTATAGGGGACTTGAGCGACGTTGGATCAGGTTTCTGAGAGTTTCAGTTGGGGCAAGGAGAGGAATAAGATTCAGAGGCCTGAATTTCTCTATTAGGTTTAGATTGAGACGTACAGGGTAGACTTTTGGCTTGACGGGTGAAGAGTGGTGCGCATGAGAGGAAGAGAGAGATTTTCTGTACAGTTGGAGAAATTGGTGGTGCAGACGATATTGTAATAAAGTTAATTGAATCTTGAGAGACCCATCTGTGTACCCAAGGCGTGTTTGAGTGCTTGTTTTTGTAATTGGTGGACGCAAGAAGCAGGATTTTGGAGATCTCATCGTCAGCGGCTACTTGTGTTTCTCTTCTGGTCGTTTTCTTGGATCGATCACAGTCAAGAGGTCCGCCCTCCCCAAGACAGACTCTCGCTCCGACATCTGGTGCTTCCACTGAGAGCAATTGGGGTGATCGATTTGGAGAATTGGCTAGATTGGGTTGAAAATGGATCACAGTGCTGCTGTACAAGGGGTGGCTGCTGCTCAAGGTGCTCATGTTCAAGGGACACCTGGTCAGGATGGAGTTGGTTCTCAAGGAGAACGTACGGTGGTTCCAACAGCAGCAGCACAGCCTGCCATAGACACATCTCAGATTCTTCAGGCGTTGGCTGCCTTGATTCAACAACAGCCTGCAGTTGGAGGAGGTGAGCAGAAATCCACGAAGACGTTACAAGCAGTTGTTGATCGATGTGGACGATTTGATGAGAGAGATGTTACTAGGTACATGCGGGAGTATGTAGGTGAGATGGAGTTGGTCAGGGCACCTAAAGTGGAGGTAATTCTAAGCTTTGAATTGACTGTTGTTCCTGAACTGAGAGAGAAGGTTAGGAGTTTACAGAGAAGACATTTAAGTGGGTGGACTCTATTTGAACGGGCACTGAGAGAAGAGTTTCTAGAAGAGGACTCTGAAAGAGTCATCAGAAGAACTCTAATGGATTGGATAGAGCGTCAGCCTGGACGTTCCATGGGATTGAATGAAGTGATCCGTGAATTTGAGAAGAGGTATTCTCAGCTTTCTGGTCTAGAGAAGTTGACGTTGGATGACAGAGTTGTTCTTAGAGGCTCTGGATGAGTTCACCGCAGATAGGCTTTGTTTCATGTTGGCTAATCGAGGGACTGAAGGGGGAGTTACATCTGATTGGAGGAGAGTGGAAGAAGCAATATCCACCCTTGCTAGGCAACGTCGTGGTAGGATGGTGTTACAGCTGGAGACCTTGCCAGAGCAAAGACTAGCTCCTCCAGTTCATATAGCTCCTCCTACAATACCTCAGGCACCCATAGTGATTCCTCAAGCACCCATAGTGGTTCCTCAAGTGGTCCCTCAAGTGCCTGCAGTACCTATCAAGCACAGAGAGGACCTAGACAACAGCAGCGACCTGTGGAGAACCGAAATCAACATAACTTGATAGAAGAACTCACTCAACAGCTGAGAGATTTGAGGGTTGAGATGGCAGACCTGAGGAGAGACCAACGACTTGTTGCACCAGGTGCTCGACCTGTAGGAGGAACCTTTACCAGAAGATGTATTTGGTGCGATAGTCCAGATCATCTCAGAGGAGACTGTCAAGACTTGGCGGTTGTCTTGCGGGAGGGCGTAGTCAATTATCAGAATAACATGCTGTATTTAACCGCCACGGGGCAGCCTCTTAACACGTATTTTGGGAGAGGAGGAATGAGGAGTTCTCTTCCAGCACTTACTGGCGCGAATACTACAGCGATGACTACGGGTTCTGTAGAGGCTGATGTGTATACAGGGAAGGTTGAGGTGCGCGCTAATCCAACTATGGTTGAGCAGGCTAATGAGGTCTCAGTTGAAATGATGAAGAGAGATGCAGAAAGCATTAGGAGAGCTACTGGGTGGAGAGATCCAGTAGATGCAACTTCTATTTGAGCTTTTTCAGAAGCGAGTAGCGAACAATATGCTATGGTGGAAGACAAGAGAAGACGAGATGCTTCCGACCTAGACGCAGGGGTACCAGACGACGGTGAACGTCGAAGAGTTACAAGAAGGAGAGCAGCAGAGCCATCGCCAACTATACCAACTGGAAGGTCTCCTGCTGCAGAGGATATGTCCTCTACCTCTATAGCACCACCACCTACAGTAGATCCCATGGAAGGTGTACATGATTTACCACAAGAGCCTACTGCTACGGATAGAGTGCGGGGAAAAGGTTTACAGCACAGGAGAAGAGGAAAGCTCCAGCTTACAAGTTGGCGGCAGACATCGAAACAGCAACAGATTTACGTGTTGTTCTGGAGCAACGCATTTTGGATGCTAGAGTTGAGTTTACTCTTCGCGAGGTACTAGGTATCGCCAAAAGAGAGTTTCATGAATTGATAATCGACATCATGAAGAGAAAGAGACAGTAGGACTGAACAAGTAGGCAGTCAGATGGTTGGTGTGATAGATGTTTTGGTGTTGATGGATTCAGAGATGATGAATACGAAGTATGGGTTGCTGGTCCTGCTGTTATTGAGAACGAAGACGAAGAGTTTGAGGAGGATAGGTCAAGCGCAGACAGCGATTTCAAGGAAAAGCACTGGGCAAGAGCGACAACTGAGATACAGGTTCGACTTGGGGGACTTTCTGAGCCAGTACCTGCACTTGTGGATCACGGGTCGGAGATCAACATCATTTCCAAGGAGGTGTATGAAAAGAGACAGTGGCCAATCGAAAGGAATCATGGTTGGGTGCTTTGAGCTGCAAATAACCAAAAGGGTGAGTTATACGGAGCCTGTCCCAATATACGTGCAAGGATTGGGGATGTAGAGGTTGATCAACATTTCTTTGTACAGTCGTCTGCCTCCTATCCTGTCATACTGGACCAACCATACATCACCGTTGTTCGAATGGAGACAAAGGTGATGAATGATGAGTCTCATTATGCCAGAGTTCGGAGTCTTGATGATAAGTACTCAGTGCAGTTTTTGACAGTTCGTTCAAGACATGAGCGGAACCGACAAACCCTTAGAGATTCTCAAACCAAGAGATGTAAGGGTTTTCGCAGTCCACTCCTGTAGAGCGGGAAGACAGGGGTGTAGAACATGCTGTTGAGGTCCCGTTAGAGTTGAAAGCGAGACATGTACAAAGGTCTGGAGACAAGTGTGGTGTACAGAGTTGGCAATCTGGATTGCTGATGTTTGAGGCAGATGGATGGAGTCGGTTTACAAGAGTTGAAGATATGGAGGAAAATACAAAAAGATGGATGGTGAAACAGGTATCAGAGTTGTGGCGTGTAGGAGTTCTATCTGAAGACGAAGTGGTTTCTGGTTTGTTTGAAGAGTTTATGTCTGTACAGTCAGTTGTTGGTTGGTTAGACAATGTGAGTGGATTGATGGAAGGGGAAAATAGTGTGACGGTGATCCTTATCCACTCTCGACGCATATATGAGGAGATTGCTACATACGTGCAGTTCTTTCCTCATCCGATGCAGAATAATGAGAGGAGAGAAGCAAGTTGTTGGTGTGCACTCTCTCAGGAAGTAGACGTCCATGCGAAGTACAAATCTGTACTGAGAAAGGTAAGACCGGTAGCAGCTCAACTACCTGTTAACTCCCAGCAGCAAGTACAGTTAGTGGGGACTGAGCCTATATTGCGTGATCATAGACGAATAGGGCATCAGTTTACTGAGGAGACATTGAAGGAGCTCCAGATAGCAGGGGGTGAATTCTTGACTGAGGTCGAGAAGACAGTGTTTGAACAGATGGTAGTAAAGCATGGTAAAGCATTCTCTTTTTCAGCAGAGGAGATAGGTTGTGTGGACCCACAGGTTATAGCGCCTATGGTTATATTCACAATCCCTCATGTGCCTTGGGACCTGAAACCGATTCCAGTTCCTCGTGCTTTGTTGCCTAAACTCATCGAGTTGTTGAAGGAGAAGGTACAGATGGGGATACTTGAGCCGTCTATGGGGCCATATTCTAGCAGGTGGTTCACTGTGCTCAAGAAGTCAGGAGCTTTGCGTTTTATTCAAGACCTACAGCCTGCGAATAACGTAACCATTCGTAACATTAGGACGGGTCCTGTGATTGAAGAGGTAGCAGAGACATTTGCAGGGAGAGCTATCTATTCAATAGGAGATCTATATTCTGGTTATGATTAGTTCCAGCTGGCTGTGGAGAGTAGAGATTTAACTACTATGCGTACGCCCCTGGGATTGATGCGGATGTGTACTCTTCCACAAGGAGCAACGAACTCGGTGGCTCATATGTAGAATGCGATGCACAAGGTACTAAGGGAGTTTGTGCCTGATGTTACCATTCTATTTCTAGATGATATTCCTATAAAGGGTTGCGCGATTGAAGACAAGGATGAAGAGTACTTGCGAGTGGGTGTAGAAGGTTTGTTGCGGATCATATCAGGGATGTAGAACGTATCTTGACTCGCTTGGAGGAGGTACATCTCACCCTGTCGAGAGCTAAGACCAAGTTTGGTGTGTCTGAGATTTTAGTGGTTGGACATCTGTGTGGAGCTTTTGGAAGGCGACCAAACCCGGAGAAGGTTGAAGCCATAGCTAGGATGGCAGACTGTAGGAATATCACAAAGGTTCGACGTTTTCTAGGTGCTTGCGTATTTTATCGTTTATCCATTCCTCATTATCCTCATGTTGCTGAGCCTTTGTATGCATTATTGAGGAAGGGTAAGCGGTTTGTATGGACCTCAGTCCATCGAGAAGCTATGAATAGGTTGAAGGAGGCTCTACAATCTCCACCTGTTCTGAGAAGAGTAGACTACGGGTGTGGGAGACCTGTCATTGTCACAGTAGATACTAGTCCAAAGGCGATTGGTTGGGCGATAGGTCAAGATGATGCGGATGGTATGCGGCTTACCTCTAGGTTTGGACCTAGGATCTTGACAGATAGGCAACGAGACTATCCTCAGGTGAAGCGTGAGTTGTGAGGAGTGGTGACAACAATGAAGACAGATCGTGAGTTTCTGATTGGTGCTCATGTAGTCCTAGAAACGGATTGTCTACCTCTACTAGGCATGATATCCAACTGTACCACGCCAGACATAGCAATGTTACGTTGGATTGCTTATATTAGAAGCTTGAATCCAGAGTTGAAGCATATAAAAGGAAAAGAGAATATGGTCGCAGATATGTTGTCAAGGGCTCGATTTGTGGATGAGGATGTCATGATTTCAGAAGCTGAGGAAGAAGAGAGAAAGGATGCTCAGTGTCAGGTTAATCGACGGGCTACAAACTTGGAGCCGTTGATGTTTAGAGAGGAGCTTTACACAGGTAGACTTCGTGACATAGGGTATTATCTGAGCTTGTTGGAGAGGCAGGAGAGGTGGAGCAAAGTAGAGTTCATATAGATAAGGAAACAAGCTTACAACTACCTTATACGTGATGGGTATCTTTGGAGACGGCCGCAGAGGAGATATGGAATGTTCATACGAGTAGTGGACGATCTGCAGACTAAGCAACAACTAATGAAGGAGTTCCATGATACTTTGTGGGCCGGACATCGAGGGATTTGGGCTACCTACGTCAAGTTGAAGGAAAGGTATTGGTGGAAAGGTCTGTATCAGGATGTGGTGAACTACGTCAGTTCTTGCCTACATTGTCAATTCTGCTCAAAGATCCGGTATAGGGACGGTCTTGTGCCAACTTATCCGCCTTGCATTCACTTCCAATGGGTTCTCGACTTGGTAGTAATGCCTCTGGGGTTATGGGGGATGCGATATTTAGTTTTAGCTCGTGAAGATCTCTCCAACTTTGTAGAAGGACGAGCTTTGAGGACGAAGACCACAGAGGGGATATGTAAGTTTGTTCTTGAGGATATTATCTGTAGATATGGGTCTGTAGGAAAGCTACGGGCAGATAGAGGAGAACTACGTGGTACAGAAGCAAAAGAATTTTTTGCTCGATATGGTGTGAAGCTCAAGCTTACTACTGCGATGAATCCAGAGGGGATTGGCAAGAGCGAGCGAGGACATCCATCAATAGTTCAGGCTTTGGTGAAGGCGTGTGACGGTAAGCATAGAGAGTGGCCCAGGTTACTCCCTTTTGCTTTATGGACAGATAGAACAACTCATTGTTCTACTACAGGGTACATGCCTGTTGAGTTGATGTTAGGGCAGAAACCGATGATGCCAGCAGAAGAAGACTTTCCTACCTGGGCTACCTTGCCATGGGAGGACAACGTGGATCGTGTGCAACTTCTCTCACTACGAATCAGACAGCTAGAATGTAGAGAGGAGGATCTCGCTGAAGGGCAGCTCCGGCTGAAGGCGGCTCGACTTGGGAACAAGGAGAGGTTTGATAAGACTCATAGACTTCGGCCAAAACCAATACAAGTTGGGGACTGGGTGTTGGTATACGACAGCACATTGGAGAACCAACACTCTACAGTTCGAAAGTTTTCGAGAAGGTGGTTTGACCCGTACCTTGTCTCAGATGTACATCCGAATGCTACTTATTCTTTGCAAGAGCTAGATGGCACGCATTTAAGACTTCCAGTTGCTGGGAAACGAGTGAAGCTATTCAAAAAGAGAGGGGAGACTGTGGAGTTAGCTGAGTTCTTAAGTTCAGAGCAGAAAGGAGCAAGTGAAGATCTTTTTGAGACGGTCGAGGAGAGCGAAGACGATTTGGAGGACCACGACGATCGATGACGGATTGGCACATACTAGAGGATGTGCAGGTTTGGAGGGGGTGAATGTCGTGTTGTACATGGGTCTGTACAGTGAAAACTAGTTGCAAAGAGATCTTTTCTTTGTTGTGTAAAAGAAGCTACCCTGTAGCTTATCAAGCTGGGGTGGTGCTTGACAAGCTGCCCCCTAGCTTGAGTTGGAATATCACCCTAAAGGAGTCGAAAGACACCAGAATGCAGAGCTCGACGAGGAGAGCGGCTTCGTGCTTCCAGTTTTGACAGAAAGTGCTTTAAGTAAGAGGGAATATCTGTTGATTCTGACTCGTGACTCGAACTCATAATCTGATTGCGTAGGTGTGTAGGTGTTCACAAGTACTATAGTTTTGACTCTTTACTCGTTTAAAACGGAGTTGTGTAGAGAAGTTAGCGTAGAAAAAGCTAATAAAGACTTTACATGAAGATTTCCTTAGTAAAGCATATGTACAGACTGTAAAAGCTTTTTGAACGGAACCAAAGGCCATCCCAGTGATAGGGCGCCTGCCTAGGAGGGAAGTGGTCTCAGGATCAATCCCTCCTGGCCTCTGGTTCCTATTCTGGCATGTTGGCCTCCCGGATGGGAGTCTATGTTGGGTATGCAGTCATGTCCTGTATACGTAGGGACGGGAGACCGGTATCTCCCTTAATCGTGGACTTCCTGGCCTAAGCCTCCGCATGTCATCTTGAATATACTATGGGAGATACCTGGTGCGCATATGGGGGGGCTGTAAGCCCTGTGGGACAGCCTCATAAGTGTTGGGGCTTCGGCCTACATTGGATGGCTTTTAGTATATTCAGGATGGCATCAAGATGGCATCAAGAGCACTGGAAACTTTTGTTAATTAGTTAAATAACCATCGAGTCAGCTTAAGATGGGGAATGAGGCTATGAGAACTTTTATTAGTGAAGGGGTAGAGTTTGTGGAGGCAACTGTGAAACTTGTATTAAAAAGGGGCCAACTTTGTAAATAAAGCCCTGTACGCATAAGGACAGCAGGGGGGCAGCTTAAGCTAGGGCCTTGCTTGTGATAAGTGACTGCACTTATAACGACAGCAGGGGGCAGCTTAAGCTGAGGCCTTAACTTTTAGGTTTAATATCTGCGGCCGCTGGAGATCAGGGACACTTTTTCAAGGGAGTTTTTTGAGAGAACTGAAGCGGAAGGAGGGGGATTAGGGATTGGGGGTTGAGGACACGCAGGAAAAGCTAGGAGTCTGGAGAAGGTCAAATTGCTCATAGATTGAATTGGGAGAGCATCGTAAGAGAGAGAAGCAGGAGTTTTAGGCTTGAACGTTGTTTAAATAAACTGTTCTGGGGAGAAATTACTCTCAGGAGACAGTTCTATTGAGAGAGATCGTTTGGAAGTCTGTAGGGGACTTTTGAGCGACGTTGGATCAGGTTTCTGAGAGTTTCAGTTGGGGCAAGGAGAGGAATAAGATTCAGGGGCCTGAATTTCTCTATTAGGTTCAGATTGAGACGTACAGGGTAGACTTTTGGCTTGACGGGTGAAGAGAGGTGCGCAGGAGAGGAAGAGAGAGATTTTCTGTACAGTTGGAGAAATTGGTGGTGCAGACGATATTGTAATAAAGTTAATTGAATCTTGAGAGACCCATCTGTGTACCCAAGGCGTGTTTGAGTGCTTGTTTTTGTAATTGGTGGACGCAAGAAGCAGGATTTTGGAGATCTCATCGTCAGCAGCTACTTGTCTTTCTCTTCTGGTCGTTTTCTTGGATCGATCACAGTCAAGAGGTCCGCCCTTCCCAAGAAAGACTCTCGCTCCGACATCTGGTGCTTCCACTGAGAGCAATTGGGGTGATCGATTTGGAGAATTGGCTAGATTGGGTTGAAAATGGATCACAGTGCTGCTGTACAAGGGATGGCTGCTGTTCAAGGTGCTCATGTTCAAGGGACTCCTGGTCAGGATGGAGTTGGTTCTCAAGGAGGACCTACGGTGGTTCCAACAGCAGCAGCACAGCCTGCCATAGACACATCTCAGATTCTTCAGGCGTTGGCTGCCTTGATTCAACAACAGCCTGCAGTTGGAGGAGGTCAGCAGAAATACACGAAGACGTTACAAGCAGTTGTTGGTCGATGTGGACGATTTGATGAGAGAGATGTTACTAGGTACATGCGGGAGTATGTAGGTGAGATGGAGTTGGTCAGGGCACCTAAAGTGGAGGTAATTCTAAGCTTTGAATTGACTGTTGTTCCTGAACTGAGAGAGAAGGTTAGGAGTTTACAGAGAAGACATTTAAGTGGGTGGACTCTATTTGAACGGGCACTGAGAGAAGAGTTTCTAGAAGAGGACTCTGAAAGAGTCATCAGAAGAACTCTAATGGATTGGATAGAGCGTCAGCCTGGACGTTCCATGGGATTGAATGAAGTGATCCGTGAATTTGAGAAGAGATATTCTCTGGGGAGAAATTACTCTCAGGAGACAGTTCTATTGAGAGAGATCGTTTGGAAGTCTACAGAGGACTTTTGAGCGACGTTGGATCATATTTCTGAGAGTTTCAATTGGGGCAAGGAGAGGAATAAGATTCAGGGGCCTGAATTTCTCTATTAGGTTCAGATTGAGACGTACAGGGTAGACTTTTGACTTGACGGGTGAAGAGAGGTGCGCAGGAGAGGAAGAGAGAGATTTTCTGTACAGTTGGAGAAATTGGTGGTGCAGACGATATTGTAATAAAGTTAATTGAATCTTGAGAGACCCATCTGTGTACCCAAGGCGTGTTTGAGTGCTTGTTTTTGTAATTGGTGGACGCAAGAAGCAGGATTTTGGAGATCTCATCGTCAGCGGCTACTTGTCTTTCTCTTCTGGTCGTTTTCTTGGATCGATCATGGTCAGGAGGTCCGCCCTCCCCAAGAAAGACTCTCTCTCCGACAACGGTTGAGTACATGCCTCGAAGACAACATGTCAATGTTGACTACCTATCAAGATTGGGGATAGAACGTCAAGAAGATGAAGTAGAAGATGAGTTTTCTGATGAGAAGCTCTTTCAGGTTACTCTAGAGATACTACCATCTAAGGGAGGGCGTACCGCCCACTCCCCAGAAGACGAGACTAGGTCTTCTGATCCGGTTTACGCGACCCACAAAGGGATCGATCTTCAAGGACTTGAGGAAGTTCTTGGAAGACCAACAGTACCTAGAGGGATTGGATGCCGAGCAGAAGGCTGTCTTCTTACACAAGGCAGACCCCTACGTTGTCGTGATGTGAATTATTTCACATAGTGAATAATCCATCTCTCAGCTAGAAGTTAGTCTTTGTAAGTGAAGTTGAGACCTCAAAGAAGTCGATTCTGGAGGAAGTGAGCATTCAGAAATCTGAAAACACCACGGCGTAGGTCTCGTCGCGCTGATCATCGTGGTATGTTCAAAAGCTGCAAACAAAGTTGCAAGCGAAAAGTTACTTGGGGTTCTTCTAGAAGATTTCTGATACCAAGAAATTTACCATAAATTTGAGTGAGTTCGAAAAATATGTTTTATATTTTTCTCATGTAGATTATAGTATTTAGCATTTGTTTGCATTTCGAAATACTCAAAAAGATCATGTCTAGAGAAAGTTATGGCACTTCATGTTAGCAAAGGAAAGACGAAATACCGCACTTTGTTAGCATATCAACTTAGAAACTGGTCTCTAAAACCAATTGTGAGATCAGCTTCCGTGGTGTAGCTGAGAAACTTGTAGGGAGGAGGTCTTCGGATCAAATCCTTTTAGACTCACAACCGGCTTGGAGTAGGTTGACCCCTTCAAGGGATATGAGGGACACCAAGTTGTCTAGGGACGAGACACTAGATATCCCTTAAACGTATCGTGAATGCGGGACTTCTACCCCTGCATTAGTGCAATCACTTGGTGTGGATGCTAGAGGGAGATTACCACCGAATTTCAAAATGGACCACTAAGTTCTGGAGTAGCAAGATGGCATCAAAGATACTCCAAGTCGATACCAAATCTTTTGTAGAAAAATGTAGATCTCGTCATATTATTCACTTGGGCCGAAAATCAAGTGAAACTGATACCTGAGGCAATACCTACTGCACTTCGAAGTTTAAGGAGGTCGGAAAACAACAATGATGATAACTCGGGCTCCATGTGTCAGAACGAGATGATTCTGGTGGCTAGAGGTAGTCGTGGTGGATTTACTTCCGGTGGAGGTGTCAAATGCTGACTGTATGATCAACTCGGTGGCCGTCCGTACAGATCAACCTGCGAAGGCTTAATGAACTAGTCTTCTTACGTGTAGAATTGTTATCATTGATTTATTTTTCTGTTGCCATCTGTTTTGGGCATCTTTTGCTCCTGCCAGGTGACATTGAGGGTTATGTAGGATGGAGGAAAACCCAGAGGGGTGTACTCCGGAGAGAGAGAATTCTGAGGACATGGTCGCAGAGTAGAGAATTGTTGAACATTGTGCAGTGTAGAGTTTACGAAGCAGAGACAATTGAGTAGAGAATCGAAGAGCTAGGAGAAGATTTTACAGAGACTACGTTGTCGTATTGTGTGTAGGTCTGTTCAGTGAAAAGTAGTTGTAGAGAGATTTTTTTCTCTATTGTGTAAAGGAAGCTGCCCTGTAGCTTAACAAGCTGAGCAAGAGCTAAGCTGGGGCTATGCTCGACAAGCTGCCCCTTAGCTTAGATTGAGATATCACCCCGAAGGAGGCAAAAGTTTCCAGAATGTAGAACTCGTCGAGGAGAGTGACTTTGTACTTCCAGTTTTGACAAAAAGTGTTTAAGTAGTAGTTAATACGAGTTGTAGACTGAGAAATACACAAAAGAGAGAAATCCGTCGATTTTGGCTCGTGATTCCAACTCAGAATCTGATAGCGTGAGTGTGTAAGTGTTCATAAGTACTATAGTTTTGACTCCTTATTCGTTAAAAATGGAGTTGTATAGAGAAGTTAGCGTAGAGAAGGTTAGTAAAGACTATACAGGAAAACTTCTTAGCAAAAGCATATGTACAGGAAGTTTAATTGTTTTAAACGGAACCAAAGGCCATCCTAGTGATAGGACGCCTGCCTAGGGAGGAGGAGGTCTAAGGATCAAATCCCCCTGGCCTCTGGTTCCTATTTCGGCATGTTGGCCTCCCGGATGGGAGTCTATGTTGGGTATGCAGCCACGTCCTACATATCCTTAATCGTGAGCTTCCTGGCCTAAGCCTCCGCATGCCACCGTGAATATATCATGAGAGATATCTGATACGCATATGAGGGGCTGTAAGCTCTATGGGGTAGCCCCATAAGTGTAAGGGCTTCGACTGATGACCACATCGGATGGCTTGTGATATATTCAGGGTGGCATCAAGGGCACGGGAAACTTTTGCTGATTAGTTAAATAACCATCGAGTCGGCTTGCAATTGCGAACGAAGCTATGAGAACCTTTATTAGTAAAGGGTTAGAGTTTGTAGAGGTAGCTATGAAACTTGTATTAAAAAGGGGTCAACTTTGCAAATAAAGTTCTGTACGCATAAGGACAGTAGGGGGCAGCTTAGCTAAGGCCTTGCTTCCGATAAGTGATTGCGCTTATAAGGACAACAGGGGGCAGCTTAGCTGAGGCCTTAAACTTTAGGTTAAATACATGCGAAGGCTCAGGGGGACACTTTTCAAGAGATTTTTTTCATAGAGAGCTAGGAGCTGAAGCGGAAGGAGAGAGAATTAGGGGTAGGGGTTGAGGACACGCGAAGCTTGGAGACGGAGAGAGATCAATTTCTTGACAGAATTGAGTAGGTGAACATGGAGGAGAAGCTTGGAGGCAGAGAGAGATCAATTTCCTGACAGAATTGAGTGGTTGAATAGAGAGATCGTGGTAGAGAGGCAGGAAAGTGTTTTGGGGGTCGGAACTTCATCTGTTATACAGTTTGGGGTTTGGAGACAGAACTGAACGGACAAGGACGGTTTATTTGAAGGAGATCGTTTTGATAATCTGAAGAGAGGCTTTGGTTGTCGAGGGATCAAATTCCTTAGAATTTTCAGTTGAGAGGCACGTGGGAGAGGAAGAGAGAGATTTTTTTTACAGTTGAAGAGATTGATGGTGCAGCGATGCTGAAAGAAAGTTATTTCGACTCCTGAGAAATCTATCTGTGTACCTGAGTGTGTGTTTGAGTGTTTGTTTTGTAATTGGTGGGCACAAGAAGCAGTGTTTTGAGATCTCATCGTCAACAGCAACTTGTTCTCCTTTTTGATCGTTTCTCTGATCGATCACAGTCAAGAGGTTTGTCCTCCCCAAGAAAGACTCTCGGCACGACATCTGGTGCTTCCACTGAGAGCTATTGGGGTGATTGATTGGAGAATTGACTAGATTGAGAGAGAAAATGGATCACAATGCTGCTGTATAGGGTGCGGCTGCTGCTCAGGGTGCTCCTGTCCAAGGGACTCTTGGTCAAGATGGAATTGGCTCTCAAGGAGGACCTACGATGGTTCCAACAGCAGCAGCACAGCTTGCCATAGACACATCTCAGATTCTTCAGACGTTGGCTGCCTTGATTCAACAGCAGCTTGCAATTGGAGGACTTGAGCAAAAATCCACGAAGGCGTTATAAGCAGTTGTTGGTCGATGTGGGCGATTTGATGAAAGAGATGTTACTAGGTACCTGCAGGAGTATGTGGGTGAGATAGAGTTGGTCAAGGCACCTGAAGTTGAGGTAATATTAAGCTTTGTGTTGACCGTGTCCTTGAACTGAGAGAGAAGGTTAGAATTTTACAGAGAAGACATTTAGATGGATGGACTCTGTTTGAATGTGCACTGAAAGAAGAGTTTCTAGAAGAGGACTTTGAAAGAGTCACCAGAAGGACTCTCGTGGATTGGTCTAGAGCGTCAACTTGGACGTTCCATGAGATTGAATGAGATAATTCGTGAGTTTGAGAAGAGGTACTCTCAGCTTTATGGTCTAGAGAGGTTGATGCTGGATGCTAGGAAGAAGGAGTTGTTCTTGGGGGCTCTGGATGAGTTCACAGCAAACAAACTTTGCTTCATGTTGGCTGATCGTGGAGCTTAAGGAGGAGTTACATCTGATTGGAGGAGAGTGAAGAAGCAGTATCTACCCTTGCTAGGCAACGTCGTGGTAGGATGGTGTTGCAGTTAGAGACCTTGCTAGAGCAGAGAGTAGCTCCTCCTGTTCATGTAGCTCCTCCTACAATACCTCAGGCACCTATTGTGATTCCTCAAGCACCTATAGTGGTTCCCCAAGTGGTTCCTCAAGCGCTTGCAGTACCTATCCCAGCGCAGAGAGGACCTAGACAGCAGCAACGACTTGTTGAGAACCGAAATCAACATAACTTGATAAAGAGCTTATTCAACATGATGAGAGATTTGAGGTTGAGATGGCAGACTTGAGGAGAGACCAACTACCCATTGCACCAGGTGCTCGATTTGTAGGAGGAACCTTTACCAGGAGATGTATTTGGTGCGATAGCCCAGATCATTTCAGAGGAGACTGTCAAGACTTGGTGGTTGTCTTGCGAGAGGACGTAGTCAACTATCATAACAACAGGTTGTATCTAACCACCACTGGGCAGCCTCTGAACACATATTTTGGAAGAGGAGGAATGAGGAGTTATCTTCCAGCACTTACTGGTGCGAATACTACAGCGATGACTGCGGGTTCTGCGGAAGCTGATGTGTATATTGGAAAGGTTGAGGTGCGCTCTAATCCAACTATGGTAGAGCAGCCTATTGAGGTCTCAGTTGAAATGATGAAGAGAGGTGCATAGAGCATTAGGAGGGCTACTGGGTGGAGAGACCCAGTAGATGCAACTTCTACTCGAGCTTTTTTAGAAGCGAGTAGCGAACAAGATGCCATGGTGGAAGACAAGAGAAGACGAGATGCTTCCGACCTAGACGCAGGGGTATCAAATGATAGTGATCGTCAGAGAGTTACGAGGAGGAGAGCAGTAGAACCATCACCAACTGGTAGGTCTCTTGCTGCAGAGGATATACCCTCTATCTCTACAGCTCCACCACATGTAGTGGATCCTATGGAAAGTGTACAGGATTTGCCACAAGAGACTACTGCTACAGATAGAGTACGTGGTAAGAGGTTTACAGCACAAGAGAAGGAGAAAGCTCCAACTTACAAGTTGACGGCAGACATCGAAACAACAATAGACTTGCGTGCTGTTCTGGAACAGCGCATTTTGGATGCTGGAGTTGAGTTTACTCTTCGTGAGGTACTAAGCATTGCGAAAGAGAGTTTCAAGAGTTGATAATAGACATCATGAAGAGAAAAAGACAGGTATTGACTGAACAAGTAAGTAGTCAGATGGTTGGTGCAGTAGATGTTGGTGTTGACAATTTCAAGGATGATAAGTATGAAGTATGGGTTGCTGGTCCTGCTGTTATTGAGAATGAAGAAGAAGGGTTTGAAGAGGATAGGTCAAGCGCAGACAACGATTTCAAAGAGAAGCACTGGGCAAGAGTGACAACAGAGACACAGATTCGACTTGGTGGACTTTCTAAGCCAGTACCTGCACTTGTGGATCACGGATCGGAGATCAACATCATTTCCAAGGAGGTGTATGAAAAGGGACAGTGGTCAATCAAAAGGAATCATGGTTGGGTGCTTCGAGCTGCAAATAACCAAAAGGGTGAGTTATACGGAGCTTGTCCCAATATGCGTGTAAGGATTGGGGATGTAGAGGTTGATCAACATTTCTTTGTACAGTCGTCTGCCTCCTATATTGTCAGACTGTGCCACCATACATCACCGTTGTTCGAATGGAGACAAAGGTGATGAATGATGGGTCTCATTATGCCAGAGTTCGGAGTCCTGATGATAAGTACTCAGTACAATTTTTGACGGTTCGTTCAAGACATGAGTGGAACCGACAAACCCTTAGAGATTCTCAAACGAAGAGATGTAAGGGTTTTCGCAGTCCACTCATGTAGAGCGGTAAGACAGGGGTGTAGAACCTACTGTTGAGGTCCCGTCAGAGTTGAAAGCGAGACATGTACAAAGATCTGGAGACAAGTGTGGTGTACAAAATTGACAGTCTGGATTGCTGATGTTTGAGACAGATGGGTGGAGTCGATTTACAAGAGTTGAAGATATGGAGAAAAATACAAAAAGATGGATGGTGAAATAGGTATCAGAGTTGTGGCGTGTAGGAGTTCTACTCAAGACGAAGTGGTTTTCTGGCTTGTTTGAAGAGTTATCTCTGTATAGTCAGTTGTTGGTTGGTTAGACAATGTGAGTAGATTGATGGAAGAGAAAAATAGTATGGCGGTGATCCCTATCCACTCTTGATGGATATATGAGGAGATTGCTACATACGTTATCGTGTCGAATATTGCGTGAAGGACGTCCAGGAAAATGCGAGGTTCCTGGCTGTGGAGATGTTGTGTGCTGAAACAGAGACAAGACAGAGAAGAACAACCACGAAAACGAACGCGCAATATATACCACTCCAAATGTATGTACACTGCAGGTTCTTTCTCCTAACAGCACAAAACTGAGGAACAGACCAGAGCGGTCCGTAACCTACTTCAGAAGCCCTAAAACAAACCCCTGAATCGCAACCCTAGCCCGAAATCGCCGAAACGTAGCTCAAAGCAAGAGAAACTTCTCTTTGCTAACAAACAGAGCCACAACAATATCACGCGATCCAAACCCAAGTCCAAACCACATCCACGCACTAGCTCTTGGCTAAAGCTAACTACCACAAGCCGTACACAACCAATTAAGTCCCTAACAAACTCAAAAAGACGAAATCCGTAGCGAAGGAACCGAAAAAGACCTATCTGAGAACTTTCTCCTTTCTCCAAACGATCTTCAAATGTTGATAGGGTCTCCTTCCCTGACTCCTTTTGCTCAAGAAACCTTCAGATCCGACTCCCGATAGTCGAGATATCGCTGATTTTCGGTCGCAGGTGACCGAACCTCCAAAAACTCCTCCCTGCGGCTTAAAACCGCGCACACCGCACAAACGGATTGTCCAAACTGATATCCGTCTTCGCTGGCAGATAGATCTAGCTACCCTGAACCCAACGAGACTCCAAACAAGTTGTTTGGAGTTCCCCTTGCAAAACCACTCGAGAAATTTGATCGCAGGTTGCAAAAAACTGACGTAAATCGACTCCCTACGGCTCAAATTCGCTCACCACACCCAAACCAACAATCCAATTCACTTACAGTCTTCTCCTATGCATACATGAGGACTCCCTGATCGCGTAGGCACCAAGAACGAAGAGCTTGGCTCACCGATCGCGAAGAACAGCCCAACCTCAGGTCGCAGGTGAACGAAAATCTGATGTAAGCGCTTCCCTGCGAGCCAATTTCACTCAGAACACCCAAACCGTCCGATGAAAACTCGTATCGTCTTCAATTTCCTGAAGAACTCGTTGTTCTGATCCCGATGGATCCAAGGACAGCAAGTTTGGACTCCGGAACGGTCCGAACGGTCCAACTCTCCTTCACAGATAACTGAAAACCCCAAATCTGCTTCCTGTGTCTAAATTTCTTCCAAAACACAACCCTCGATCCGTCTCTTCCCTAACCGTTTGAACCAGTGCGTAGCCTGCACAGATCTGAACCCAACGACGCCTTGCACGCTTGCATTGGACTCCTAAATCTCCCGAACCGTCCGTTGACGGATCGCAGACGCAAGTTAGCCCCTTAAGCACCCCCCTTGCAACAATCTCTGTACGTACAGTTCTCTTCTGACTTATAAGAAGCAGGCCCCTTGCGTCTTTGATATAACGCTTGAAGCCCTAAATACCCAGTCAGCAAGTAACCAAGATTCTAGCTTGATTTTACTTTCTTTTGAATCGCATAACTTCTTCTCTGGATGTCCAAACGAAGTAAACAAGATGCCCATGGAAAGCTGACAACGAGCTCTACCCATCCATGTGATGAAAGTGAAGATCCGAAGTTGCGCCAAAAACCCGTAAGCTGGGGCTTAGCTTATTTTCTCCTTCTTTCGAGTCCTGTAACTTTTCCACTAGGCGTCCAAACGAAGTAGACAAAGTGCCAATGGAAAGCTGACAAGGAGCTCTACCCATCTATGTGATGAAAATGAAGATCCGAAGTTGCGCCAAAAGCTCGTAAGCTGGGACCTAGCTTGTTTTCTTCATCTTTCGAGTCTTGTAACTTTTCCACTAGGCGTCCAAACGAAGTAGATGAAGTGCCTATGGAAAGCTGACAAGGAGCTCTATCCACTAGTGCGATAAAATGAAGATCCGAAGTGGTGCCAAAAACCCGTAAGCTGAGGCCTAGCTTGTCTTCTCATGAATGTCTTTGGAGCGACAAGCATCGAAGTTTGAATTTCATGTAGGAGCCGATCCACGACACGACATCCACCCCCTCCAAACCTGTGCATCCTCTGGTATGCACCAGAGATACCAACCAAGGAGTGGATCGGCACGCACACTCATTCCCATCTTGTTATCCTCCTCCCATCTCGGTCAACCTCATCCTCAAGTCTGCAACTCGATCGTCATCTTGAAGTTGCAATCCTGCCATGATCCCCCCTAGATCCATGCTCATCGATCTTCACCTTGAACCTCCCATCCAATCACCCCCTCTAAATCTACACATCTTCAATATGCGAAGATAAGAAAGAATAACCCATCATACCATAGAAATATCTTCCATCCGCCCTGTAGAACCTCACAGTCGAGGTTTGTAACCTAAGTGTCGTAGTAGACATCCCCCATCCTGCCAATCATCACCCGTATCCTGACTGTAACCCTCAACCTCAAGTCTGCACATGTCATCGTACCTAATCCTCTCTTCTTTTTTGTTTTTCTGAAAAAAAACGAACCACACCGCTGCAACCAAAATCATCAACTGCAACCATCATTGTCTCGCTGTAGAATAGTATCTTCCTCAACCATCATCCTCCCTGATCTCTTCTTCTGAGAACCTTTACAACCTCCCAAGCATCATCCTCTCAACCTTCTTGAAAATATTTACAATCCCCCAAGCATCATCCTCCCAACACAAATCACCTTCAGCAATGGCTTCTCCCCTGTAAGCCATCGTTACCCATCATCTTATACCCGTAGCCTCGAGAGCATCCATCCACTCTCCGTCATCCTCAGCATGTCCGTCCTTGATGATGTCAATGATGACATCATGGACTCCTGTTATAGCCGCACCCAAAACCTTCCGTGATAAGAACCCAACCTGTGCATCTCGAATGTGTTCCTCCCAACCTGCCTTCACATCCTTCACTGCATCAATATCTGGTTGTTGTATGTTTGCAACCAGATCAACCATGTCCACTGTCTGCATCCCAACCATCTCCTTCGGTTGTGAAGGATCACCCTCCACTGCCTGTTCAGGAAGAATAGTTTCCTGTTGAATCTTATCTTCCCTAGCTTGCTTTTCCGAAGAAGTCTCTTCTTGTCCCTTCTTCTCGCTCTGCATCGTGGATGCAGTAGTCAACTTGAGCTCGCTTGGATCCACGTGCTCATCCAAATCATCCATATGGAGATCATGCTCAATCTCCTCCACCCTAGCACCATAACTTGTAGCTTCGATAGCTACAACTGCATGTGCCGCAAAGTAATCATCCACAAACTTCTTCATCCCTCCTTTACCAACGTTGGCTTGAAGGAGAGTACCCGTGCTTGTGAATGCAACCTTTCCATCCTCCCAAGAAATAACCTCAAGTTGCAAAGACTCTGCAAAGTCGATGCAATCGTCCCATTGATGATCAGTACCATCACACCACACGCACTGATGTACCCAAGCTGGTTTGGGTACAAGTTCCATCTCAATCGATGATCCTTCATCCTCCAACCTAGTAACCTTAGCTTGCAGATCTTGCATCTTTTGTCGCAGGTCCTCGATGGTTGGATCCTTCTCCTCTACAACCACAACTGGAGGTTGAACCTCAGATACTACATGAACTGGTGTGGTAGTCAGTGATACATGTGTCAACCTTGTAGCCCTTTCCCTTGTCTGTCTCCGGACAAGAAGCTCAACAGCTTCATGCACAACCTCTCAATTTCGTGTCAACCCTTCTTCATCATCTCCATCCTCCAGAAGTAGCTCCAACTGTTCCTGCCATGGTTCATCCGCAGCTTGAAGAAACAGCTCCGTCTTGTAACTCTCCAAGGTTAGCTTGTCCACCCGAGGTAGTTGAGAGAATTGTCTCTCGAACTCCTTTAACAGCTCTGCAGGCTGTAAACTCTTGCTGGATCGGTTGACTCATTCCAAAAATGATATCTTGGTTACTCGATCTGAGTTCCCCAAGAAATACTCCTCCATCAGCGCATGTGAAAACATATCCCAGTTCCTCCCAAAACGCTTTGCTAGACCTTTCACATGCTCCCTTATCTCAGGCACCACAGCGAGTTCGAACGTCTCGATCATCTCCTTCTCCGTTACCTGATCCAAATCCATCTCCATCTTGTAACATCTCAAGTACTCAGAGATGTCTCTCCCACCAAAAAGATCAAACTTGTCGATCACCCTTCCAAGCGCCTTCTTCCCCAAAGCCTCCTTTTGTTGGTTCTCTTGCTCTTGTCGCATAAACAAAGTGAAGGCTTGAAACAATCGTGCAGTTGCTGCATCCAACTGCATCCCTGGTATACCCTCTGATCCATTCATCCCGTCCATAGTCATGGCTCGTCCCATCCTCCCATCCTCCCATGATCCCAACCGTCTACAAATCCATCATCCCAGGTCCACAGCATCCTCCCGAACAACCAAATCCATCTTCATCCTCGTTCATGATTGCTGATCTCTTCTGTCCAGTTCTCACACAAATATCTCCACCCCAGACCTTCACGTCGAGTTCACCACCGTATCGTGTCGGATATTGCGTGAAGGACGTCCAGGAAAACGCGAGGTTCCTGGCTGTGGAGATGTTGTGTGCTGAAACAGAGACAAGACAGAGAAGAACAACCACGAAAACGAACGCGCAATATATACCACTCCAAATGTATGTACACTGCAGGTTCTTTCTCCTAACAGCACAAAACTGAAGAACAGACCAGAGCGGTCTGTAACCTACTTCAGAAGCCCTAAAACAAACCCCTGAATCGCAACCCTAGCCCGAAATCGCCGAAACGTAGCTCAAAGCAAGAGAAACTTCTCTTTGCTAACAAACAGAGCCACAACAATATCACGCGATCCAAACCCAAGTCCAAACCACATCACCCACACTAGCTCTTGGCTAAAGCTAGCTACCACAAGCCGTACACAACCAATTAAGTCCCTAACAAACTCAAAAAGACGAAATCCGTAGCGAAGGAACCGAAAAAGACCTATCTAAGAACTTTCTCCTTTCTCCAAACGATCTTCAAATGTTGATAGGGTCTCCTTCCCTGACTCCTTTGGCTCAAGAAACCTTCAGATCCGACTCCCGATAGTCGAGATATCGCTGATTTTCGGTCGCAGGTGACCGAACCTCCAAAAACTCCTCCCTGCGGCTTAAAATCGCGCACACCGCACAAACGGATCGTCCAAACTGATATCCGTCTTCGCTGGCAGATAGATCTAGCTACCCTGAACCCAACGAGACTCCAAACAAGTCGTTTGGAGTTCCCCTTGCAAAACCACTCGAGAAATTTGATCGCAGGTTGTAAAAAACTGACGTAAATCGACTCCCTGCGGCTCAAATTCGCTCACCACACCCAAACCAACAATCCAATTCACTTACAGTCTTCTCCTATGCATACATGAGGACTCCTTGATCGCGTAGGCACCAAGAACGAAGAGCTTGGCTCACCGATCGCGAAGAACAGCCCAACCTCAGGTCGCAGGTGAACGAAAATCTGATGTAAGCGCTTCCCTGCGAGCCAATTTCACTCAGAACACCCAAACCGTCCGATGAAAACTCGTATCGTCTTCAATTTCCTGAAGAACTCGTTGTTCTGATCCCGATGGATCCAAGGACAGCAAGTTTGGACTCCGGAACGGTCCGAACGGTCCAACTCTCCTTCATAGGTAACTAAAAATCCCAAATCTGCTTCTTGCGTCTCAATTTCTTCCAAAACACAACCCCGGATCCGTCTCTTCCCTAACCGTTTGACCAGTGCGTAGCCTGCACAGATCTGAACCCAACGACGCCTTGCGCGCTTGCATTGGACTCCTAAATCTCCCGAACCGTCCGTTGACAGGTCGCAGACGCAAGCTAACCCCTTAAGCACCCCCCTTGCAACAGTCTCTGTACGTACAGTTCTCTCCTGAATTGTAAGAAGCATGCCCCTTGCATCTCTGATATAACGCCTGAAGCCCTAAATACCCTGTCAGCAAGTAACCAAGAGCCTAGCTTGATTTTACCTTCTTTCGAATCGCATAACTTCTTCTCTGGATGTCCAAACGAAGTAAACAAGATGCCCATGGAAAGCTGACAACGAGCTCTACCCATCCATGTGATGAAAGTGAAGATCCGAAGTTGCGCCAAAAACCCGTAAGCTGGGACCTAGCTTATTTTCTCCATCTTTCGAGTCCTGTAACTTTTCCACTAGGCGTCCAAACGAAGTAGACAAAGTGCCATGGAAAGCTGACAAGGAGCTCTACCCATCTATGTGATGAAAATGAAGATCCGAAGTTGCGCCAAAAGCCCGTAAGCTGGGGCCTAGCTTGTTTTCTTCATCTTTCGAGTCTTGTAACTTTTCCACTAGGCGTCCAAACGAAGTAGATGAAGTGCCTATGGAAAGATGACAAGGAGCTCTATCCACTAGTGCGATAAAACGAAGATCCGAAGTGGTGCCAAAAACTCGTAAGCTGGGGCCTAGCTTGTCTTCTCATGAATGTCTTTGGAACGACAAGCATCGAAGTTTGAATTTCAGGTAGGAGCCGGTCCACGACACGACAACGTGCAGTTCTTTTCTCATCCGATGCAGAATAATGAGAGGAGAGAAGCAAGTTGTTGGTGTGCACTCCATCAGGAAGCAGACGTGCATGCGAAGTACAAATCTGTATTGAGAAAGGTAAGACTGCTATCAGCTCAACTACTTGCTACCTCCCAGCAGCAAGTACAGTTAGTGGAGATTGAGTCTATACTGCGTGATCATAGACGAGTAGGGCACCAGTTTATTGAGGAGACATTGAAGGAGCTCCAGATAGGAGGGGGTGATTTCTTGACTGAGGTCGAGAAAATAGTGTTTAAACAGATGATAGTGAAGCATGATAAAGCATTCTCTTTTTCAGAAGAGGAGATAGGTTGTGTGGACCCAAAGATTATAGCGCCTATGGTTATATTCACAATCTCTCATGTGCCTTGGGACCTGAAACCGATCCCAGTTCCTCGTACTTTGTTGCCTAAACTCATCGAGTTGTTGAAGGAGAAGGTACAGATGGGGATACTTGAGCCGTCTATGGGGCCATATTCTAGCAGATGGTTCATTGTACCCAAGAAGTCAGGAGCTTTGCGTTTTATTCAAGACCTACAACTTACGAATAACGTAATCATTTGTAATGTTGGGACGGATCCTGTGATTGAAGAGGTAGCAGATGCATTTGCAGGGAGAGCTATCTATTCGATAGGAGATCTATATTCTGGTTATGATCAATTCCAGCTGGCTGTGGAGAGTAGAGATTTAACTACTATGCGTACGTCCCTGAGATTGATGCGGATGTGTACTCTTCCACAAGGAGCGACAAACTCGGTGGCTCATATGCAAATGCGATGCATAAGGTGCTAAGGAGTTTGTGTCTGATGTTATCATTTCATTTCTAGATGATATTCCTATAAAAGATTGTGCGGTTGAAGACAAGGATGAAGCAGTACTTGCGAATGGATGTAGAAGGTTTGTTGCATACCATATTAAGGATGTAGAACGTATCTTGACTCGTCTGGAGGAGGTACATCTCACCATGTCAGGAGCTAAGTCCAAGTTTGGTGTGTCTGAGATTGAAGTGGTTGGACATCTGTGTGGTGCTTTTGGAAGGCGACCAAATCCGGAGAAGGTTGATGCCATAGCTAGGATGGTAGACTGTAAAAATATCACGGAGGTTCGACGCTTTCTAGGTGCTTGTGTATTTTATCGTTTATCCATTCCTCATTATGCTCATGTTGCTGAGTCTTTGTAAGCATTATTGAGGAAGAGTAAGAGGTTTGTATGGATCTCAGTCCATCGAGAAGATATGAGTAGGTTGAAGGAGGCTCTACAGTCTCCACCTGTTTTGAGAAGAGTAGACTACGGGTGTGGGAGACCTGTCATTGTCACAGTAGATACTAGCCCAAAGGCGATTGGTTGGGCGATAGGTCAAGATGATGCAGAAGGTATGCGGCTTACCTCTAGGTTTGGAGCTAGGATCTTGACAAACATGCAACGAGATTATCCTCAGGTGAAGCGTGAATTATGGAGAGCGGTGACAATGATGAAAATAGACAGTGAGTTTCTGATTGGTGCTCATGTAGTCCTAGAGACGGATTGTCTACCTCTACTAGGCATGATATCCAACTGTAACACGCTAGACATAGCAATGTTACGTTGGATTGCCTATATTAGAAGCTTGAATCCAGAGCTGAAGCATATAAAAGAAAAGGAGAAGATGGTCGCAGATATGTTGTCAAGGGCTCGATTTGTAGATGATAATGTCATGATTTCAGAAGCTAAGGAAGAAGAGAGAAATGATGCTCAGTGTCAGGTTAATCGACGGGCTACAAACTTGGAGCCGTTGATGTTTAGAGAAGAGCTTTACATAAGTAGACTTCGTGACATAAGGTATTATCTGAGCTTGTTGGAGAGACAAGAGAGGTGAGTAGAGTTCAGAGAGATAAGGAAATAAGCTTACAACTATCTTTTGCATGATGGGTATCTCTGGACGGCCACAGAGGAGAGATGGGATGTTCATACGAGTAGTGGACGATCTGCAGACTAAGGAGCAACTAATGAAGGAGTTCCATGACACCTTATGGACCGGACATCGAGGGATTTGGGCTACCTACGTCAAGTTGAAGGAAAGGTATTGGTGGAAAGGTCTGTATCAGGATGTGGTGAACTACGTCAGTTCCTGCTTGCATTGTCAATTCTACTCAAAGATGCGGTATAGGGACGGTCTCATGTCAACTTATCCGCCTTGCATTCATTTCCAGTGGGTTCTCGACTTGGTGGTAATGCCTCTGGGGTTATGGGGCATGCGATATTTGGTTTTGGCTTGTGAGGATCTCTCCAACTTTATAGAAGGACGAGCTTTGAGGACAAAGACCACAGAGGGGATATGTAAGTTTGTTTTGTAAACCCTCCACGATCTCATCGATCAACTACCCCCCGATCTCTCAACCTCCACGATCGTCATCGATGAATCTGCAAATGTCGGGTCTGTCTCTCACTCAGAGGTCACCTCTGATGGCTTTGATGGAAGCACACCATGAATCTTGAAGGGAAAAATGCCAAGTTCACTCATTCATACACCCACAAACTTATCAACTAAAAATCTCCATCAACTCATCAAGTAAAATCCTCCATTCTAACGACGTCTCTCAAGTTCTCACATGCTAAAAATATCCCACACTCTCTATATTACTCAAGTTGTCATTACGACAATGTGAAAATAAAGATGAGGAGCTCTTTTCTATTCCTCTATTTATACATTCTAGGTTTTTATTTTGGTACCCTCTGGTAACTCAGCCGTAACTACTTTTACTGGGTTTACTAAGATATTACTTAAGGTAAAAGCATTAATCACATGAGCTTCTTATCTTTTCACATGGGCTTATTCCTTCAAAGTCAACAACTTTTAGAAGGATTCTGGAATATTCTCAAAGAATCTCGAATTTCCACCCCCTCTACACTAGGACCCACTAAAAAAAACATGTGGAATCTCTTCTTGTTTTTAATGCCCACAAAGTCCACAACTTTAATCTAACCACTAATATCAAGTCAAAAAGGAGATAAGGGATACTTTCCACTTCCTTTCTACCTTTCAGACAAGATGACAAGATAGTAGTGCTCACTCTTTAGGAAATATTTGAATTCTGCCAAAAGTACAGCTAAGTTTAATCATAACTAACTTTTAGCTAGTCATGACTAACTTGATACCTCCTTAAAGTACTTGGGCAGCAAATAAACATTCTCAACACTTAGTTATAACTAAATACCTTACTAATAGATAAACTTCCTATGTGTAACATAGGTCGTTATATTTTACCCCCGGACTAAATTTTTGCTCCGTCCTCGGAGTGAAGAGAGAACTTTCGTCAATGAAACAACTTCAACTTGTCATGATTTACCCGATCGAATCTCCTTCCTCCCAGCTCCTGAAGGTCATATGTGAAGTTGCTCCACACCTTATCTACAACAAAAGGATCAAAATATCTCGGAAGAAACTTCTTCCTAGCCCTCTTGAATCTGATAGCATCATACAACATTACCCAATCTCCGACTTGAAAAGGTTTTACCTCCCTCTTGTCCAACCGTTTGTCGTAACTCTTCTTTTGATACGCCTGAGCTCGTTCCATCCGGATCATTGCTACCGCTCGGGTCTCTCCAACTCCATGAGTTGCTCTCCTCTTGATCTGACCACGTCTTCTCCTCTCGACCTCTTCAACTTTCGTTGAATAGTTTGAAAAGTATCCAATTCAAATTGGATCGGCAACTTGGACTCCACTCCATAAACCAGTCGAAATGAGGAGTACCCAGTAGAAGTCTTTGTTGTCGTTCGATACTCCCATAAGATGGCATGTAGCCTCTTATCCCAAATATGTTTCGCAGTCTCAACACCAACATCTTTGGCGAGCATCATACAAAGTGTAAGATTGGTCTTCTCCACTAATCATTAGCATTTGGTTTGTATGAGGTCGTTACTCGTGGCTTGATAGAAAAGTGTTGTAGCATAGCAGTAGTCATGCTCTCTACAAACTCTCCTCCTCTATCTGAAATCAACTCTAACGGACATCCAAATCTTGTGATGATCCTCTCCCATAGGAATCTACCGACTTCTGTTTCATTAGTCTCTCTCAAAGGTCTAGCCTCTATCCACTTGGTACAATGGTCAGTGGCGACTACAATGTATCTATTGCCTCGAGGTGTCTTATTAAGAGGACCTACAAAGTCAATACCCCACTTCTCAAACGGCCCTAATACTAGAATTGATCTTAACGGAGGTGTTCTAGTAGACTTTAGAGCAAAGGCTTGACATACGTCACAAGTTTTGCAATAGTCTAAACACCTTTGAAAATCCCTCTCCAGTGATAACCCGCATCCAAAATCTTGAAGGCTGTTATCTTACCAGGAAAGTGACCTCCGCAAACAGTTCCGTCATGAAACTCGTGCATTAGCTTGAATGCCTCCTTCTGACCAACTGCTCTCCTTAGTAACCCATCTGCTCCTTGATGAAACAGAATTCTCTCCACCATGGTGTAAGGTTTACATCTCTTGATCAACGCGTTACGTTCTCGGGTATGCATACCTTCTGGAAAAGAGCCATCTACAAGGAAACTCCAGATTTCCTTGTACTCGTTCGGTATCTCCTCGATGCTTGTGATGGTCATCAGATGCTCGTCTGGAAATGAATCATCAAACGGTTCTTCTCCCTCATCATTATAAGCCCTTGACAAAAGATCAGCATTCGTATGCTTTTTCCCTGATCTATCTTCGATCACATAATCATATTCTGTTAGAAGGATCTTCCAACGAGCAATACGACCTTCGGCATTAGACTTATTAAAGATATACTTTAAAGCCTTGTGATCTGTGACTATGGGAAATTTCCCTCCTAGCAAGTAGTGTTGAAATTTCTTCAAGCCAAAGATCATCGCTAATCCTTCTCGTTCAGTCACGGAGTAATTCTTCTCCGCTGGAACCATCTGCCTACTAGCATAAGCTATAAGATGATCATGCCCATCTCCATCTAGCTGACTTAATGTACATCCGATTGCTACATTGGAAGCATCCATATGCAGAATAAATGCTTTACTCTACTCAGGTTTAGCAAGTATAGGAGCTGTCACTAATGCCCTTTTCAGCTCCTCAAATGCTTCTTTTGCCTTCTGATCATGCACTATCAAGTCAAAATCAACTCCCTTCTTCATGTACATAGTCAAAGCTATTGCTTTGTTTGAGAAGGAAAAGACAAACCTACGATAATATCCAACCATGCCAAGAAACTGCCTCAACTTTGTCAAGTTGATCGGAAATGAAAGATCCACAATCTTCTTCACCTTCTCATGATCTACCGCAATCCCATTCTTGGAAATGATGTGCCCTAACAGCAGACCTTCTTCGCAGTCAAAGATGCACTTCTCTAGATTTAGAGAAGCATTGGCTTGCTCCAACCGCTGCAAAACTTTGATCACATGATCAAAGTAATCCTCCTTTCGTCCGTACACGCAAAAATCATCAATAAAATCACGGACAAACTTTCCTATGAATGATTCAAACACCTTGTTCATGAACCTCTGAAACGTGGCCGGAGCATTACACAGTCCGAATGGCATCACTCGAAATGCAAATGTTCCACAAGGAGTAGTGAAAGTAGTCAACTGCTGGTACTCTTGTGCTATCTTGATCTAGTTATACCCACTATAACCATCACCAAAGCTGTACCACTCATGACCAGCAACTTCTTCCAAAATCTCATCTATAAATGATAGAGGATAATAATCCTTCTTGGTAACTGCATTCAACTTCTTATAGTCTATGCACACTCGCAGCTTACCATTCTTCTTCTTGACAATCACAATGGATGAAACCCATTCTGAGTTCTCCACCTCATAGATGAAACTCGCTTCCTTCAACTTGTCTATCTCCTCCTTGACCATCATTGCTGTTGTAAGATTGACCTTTCTCTGCTTTTGTCGAACTGGTCTTGCGTTCTCCTCCAATTCGATTCGATGAGTCTCGAGAGTCACCTCCTTCAAATCCTTGTAGCTGAAAGCAAACACATGGATATATTTTTGAAATATATCTAAGAATCTACTTTTCTCCTCTTGAGTGACATTGATACCAAACTTCAGGGTAGAGAGTCTTCTCACAATCTCTGTCTTACTCAACTCTTCTTTGTCAAGATCTTTCTCCACTGCTGTTCGAGACAACAAGTCAATAGCACTAAGCTGATGTAATGATTCATCTCGATCAAATCCTTCGTCCTCAGACGAGAATTCTTGATCGTAAGAATCTCCGGTATCTACTTCTGAGACACTTTGATTATCCTCCGTATCAGATTCCCAGTAGTCACTAGTGGGTCTATCAGAGTCAAAAATCACAACTCCAACACCCGAGAGAGGAACTATCACTCTATGATCTCTAGGCCCAATCCGTAAGTATCCCTTGTGCCACCTATCAATGGTGCGCACAGCTCTCAACCAAGGCCTACCTAGGAGCAAATCATAACTAGAGTCCTTTAACACTTGGAAGGACATCAATGTTTGAGCTCCCATCACAGACACAACCACCTTCTCTAACACACCAAGAGGTCTTACCCGTTGCTTGTTAGCCATCCCCACGACAATGCTAGCCGGGAGAGTTGGTTCCATCCCCAACTTCTTCATCATCCTCTATGATATAGCATTTACAACCGACCCTCCATCCACCAATACGTCAGAGACGTAATGACCATTCAACCGGACTTCTATCTTTGAAGCCCTAGTGCATACCTCTGAAGCATGCACATCCACCACACCAACTCCCACAGACTTCGATGTCTTGCTCTTGGGTTTCTTCTTCTTGCTTCTCTTAGAACTCAGTTCTCCTCTGAGTTCCCTTTGTAAGTTGGGATTAAGTGCGATCAGTTGTCCAACAGTGATGTTGGCTTTCTGAGCACCCACATCTTCGATCACATCATATCCCGCTTGGGAAGATGAAATGGTGAAATCCGCCATCCCCAGCTTCCTTCTTGGCTCCCTTGGTGTACTCGAAACATTACTCGAACGAGTACTTCTACTTGCTGACTCCTCCATGAAAATCTGTTTATTAGAAAATCGAGTTCTTTTTCTTTCTTGAGCTAAAAGCTCCACCGGTGCATGAGAAGAGTTTGAACTCTCTCCTTTCTCGTAGATGAGATCTCGCACAACATCGATAATAGCCACCCCCTTGTCTCGTCTTTGTGATGGATTTCCTCCACCCACATTCATTCTGATAGCTTCGACACCTCTTGCTCCGTTGTTAGGACAATTTCGCTGGAAATGAGAACCTCCACACGTCCAACAAGTGATTTCTTCAAAGTTACCTTGGTTGCCTCTAAAGTTACCTTGATTTCCTCGGTTGGGATGGTTGTCGTAATCTCTTTGACCTCCTCCTCCACCTTTGTTCCTCCATTCTCGTAACTGCACCACGTTTATCTTGAGATCCGCAAGAGTATTGGTGATGCTCTTCAGCTCGGCATGAAAATCAGAGGTGGCAGTAGACATCGTTGTTGGGACAAACGGTCTTGGCACCACCGTTGGAGTAGGAGCTAACGTTGAAGCAATCACCAATTGTGATGGTGCAGGTGCGATCGTTGTGACTACGCCAGGAGTCGGAGTCGACACCAAAGCAACATGATGAGGTTGGATGATATGTCCTTCATCCAAACTCTCTTCCATATTTGTCGCAATCTTGATGACCTCCGCTTTGGTTGTTGGCTTCTCGTACCTCACTTGGGTTCGAATTGAAGGCCTCAACCCTCCCACCAAGTTCTTGGTCAGCACTGCTCCAATCCCCGTCATCGTTAGCTCCACATTGTCTCCACTCTTCCGTAGGACCGTCTGAAACCGTTGCTCCAACTCATCCACCCTTTCGGCATATTGCCGAACTTTCTTGTCGTCTCGTTGCTTCAAATGAGTAAGCTCCACCATGAGCTTCTCATAACTCTCTTCTGGAAGAAATTTTTCGATGAGTGCATTACTCAACGTCTCCCATGTGTCCTCAACTGCACCAGGTGTCTTGCTCTTCACTCGATCTTCATACCACGTAAGAGCAAAATCTTCTAAAAACTCTGGCAGTAACAACACTCATTCTTCCTTCCTTCTCACGTTGTTTCCGATGCAACCTCTTTTGAAGTCTCGTACAAATGGTTCTTCATCTTCATTGTCCTTCCCATGAAACACTGATAACTTCCCCATCTTGTAACTATTCTTTCTACCCTTCTAATTTTTTGTGCAATAACTACTCGCTAAAAGAGTATGAACATCACAAATTCCATTCGCGAATAATCTACCATAGGTAAAGTAAAAGGAAATGGTTGTAACAACACCTCTTGTGCCATCTCTTCTCCCAAGGTAATAATGAGCCTGAGTCGCATCACCGCCTTCTCCACCATCCGAATGACGATCTCCATCACAACTCAGCCGGGTTCTCTTTTGAAGTCGACAACTTCTCCGTCTCAACTCTTTGAGTCTCGTCCAACTTCTCGACTACTGACGTAAGTAGGGCGGCCACATCGACGCACTTGTGTCCTCTTGATACATCACCCACTCCACAACTTGGACAAGGATCTTCTCTTAGAAGATGAATTGGCGCTGGTGACGATGGACCCACTCAAAGACTTAAATCAGTAAACTCCCGCTTCCCTTTAGCTCTCTCGGTTCTGATTCTAGTTGGACAATTCACTACTTTATGTCCCAACCCTCTATAGAAATAACACCACAAGTCGGTTTTTACTCTTCTCTTCGGAGATTCTACTTGAGGTTTTGTACTAGGATTCTCAAACTCAATGATAACCTCTTTCGAGCTCTCTCCGACGCTTACTATGACATCTAAACCTTGAGGAAGGTTTCTAAGTCTAACTTTCCAATCTTTCGAACTTCCACTCATGTTGCACCTTCTCAACCATTAAGTGAACAAAATATCTTTGAGGAAAATAACTCTACATCACTTTCTTAACTCTTTCGAGCTTTATACTGAAAATAGTGTATTATACATATTATATACGAAATAAAATCTAATCTAAAATTAAGAGTCCATGATAATATCCTCATGATTATCGTCTGTATTGATCCTAGCAGACATCTTAAAGTCACTTTTGTAAGGATCACACTCTACTTCGCCAAGAGCATTCGTGGCCTCCACAGTGAATGATACTTTGAACTTAACCTTCTTCGCATCTGCGCCGATGCTCGCAGAAGCTTCTTGATATAAAGCAAAAATGGCACCCCAACTACAATAGATTTTTGATCGCAACGCCTCTATAATTAACTTTGGCTTTTCCATCTCCGTTCTAACTCTCAAAAGTCTCTTCTTCAACCTCGGCACTCGAACTGGATTCCCCATGACGTATCTTCAAGACCTCCTTGTATGTCGAAGCGTATATCTCTTAATCGGTAAGAGATCTTGTAGTGACGAAGGATTTCTCCTTTTGCCCATTTAGTATACAAGATATCGTTCCCACAGAGGATTTGCACAAGTAACGTTGCTCTAAGTTCTAAGATCTGTTCAAACACACCAACACACGGGTTTTGCCTAGAAATCCTGTCTTCTCACAAAACCACACAAAACCACACGTCTTCCAGACACGCCAAATAGTGCTCTGGAACTAAACAAACAACTACCAACTAAAATATCACACAACTATTCACAGAGAAGCTCGGGAAGACGATCTTCCTGCTTCCAGGTTGCTTCTTCCGGTCTTCTCGATACCGTCTTCCCGAAGCGATTCTCGTCTTCTGGGGGTTTAGCTCGTCTTCTCACACCTCCAGAAGGCTGTCCGGCTTCGCAGAAGTCGACTAGTAACAGTCGTTACACCTTACTCTCACACTCACATTCCAACGGGTTGGATAAATCACAGGGTGTATGCCCCCTGTAGCCTTCCCAGGCTTCTGCCTACAGAAGTATCGGAAGCTCACTAGAAGAAGTATCGGAAGCTCACTAGAAGAAGATAAGAAGATGGGGAAGATGAGGGAAGATGGGAAGAAGATGAAATCCAAACAAGAGAAAACAGGATGAAAAAGGGCAATTAAGATTCCGACAGGCTTCTAGTCCGGATCCTGACTAACAAGCCATCCCTGCTTGTAATAGTTTGAGGAGGAAGACAACAAACGTGAGTACTGTAGCACCGTCTTCTACTCGAGGATGTCGTCTTCTGTTGCGGGAAGAAGGCTTCTTTCTTCTTCACTTCGCTGCTCTGACTGCTCTGTCTTCTGGGATCACTTACCCAGAAGACCGTTCGTACGTAGATCCCAAGTGCTCTACTGAACGAGTCAAGCTACACTTCCACAACTGCTGACAGTCATCGCCACTCAAGAAGAACACTTCCGATGCACAATTGGGAGCGAATTCAATACATTCCACCACCCAGAAGACATGAGCGAAGCTGCTGCACTCAAATCCACAATCTATTCCCCGAGAAGAAGTCACAATGGCATTGGGAAGCTCACTCCCTCTACTTCCTGCGTCTACTCCTCGACACACCAGCCCAGCCAACAGGACTGCACGAGGATGCCGTTCCCTGTTCCTAGACTGTCCACTACCTCTATCTACATCTTCAAACCACTGCTGGTGCGAGTATGCAGACCCCTCCTGTATATTCCAAGACTATTCGTATGTTTCCAACAACGGGTGTAGTGCGCTAAGACTGTCTCTGCTCTAATGTGTCTCGTCTGCCTGCCTGTAGAATCGATGTGTATGTTCAGTTACTGCCGAATTCTACAGAACTGGCAGAGCTCTCAGAGAGCTTTTCTCCTACCCTGCTATCCTACTTAACCATCTGCCTCGAGAGTCAGGGGAGGCGACCATCAGGGAGAGAGAGAGAGGCGCTGACAAGAGGTTGTCACCTCACATGCATGCGGTCCCTCTTCCCAATTAGCCCTCCACTGTGTTACTCCTACGCTACCTATGCTGCCACAAGGGGTCCTAACTATTTTTACATGGAAAACTGCCACCCTTAAGATAGCATGTCCAATCCTACTAAATCTGGAAGTGTCGATTGAGTTTGCTAACTACTCTGATTGCTCGGTGGCAATCTCTACATGATCTGCTCCTACCGGAGCTACTACCTCGACTTCTGATGGGCTGGGAAGCCCTGCACTTACCTCGGGTACCACTGAGGTAGCTTCCCTCTCCTCGCTCTTCGCTGGCCCTGCTGTTTCTACGGCTGCGTCTTCCTCGGCTTCGACTTCGGAAGACGGAATGGTCTTCTGGGAAGACGAGTCGAATGGTGCGTCTTCGGTCTTCTGAGGCACAGATGCAGTACTGGGGACCATGGCGATCTCATAGGGGTCCGGGGAAGTCGCTTCCTCCACGCGGAATACCTGGGAAGACGGCTCGTCTTCTTGTCTTCCGGGGCGTCTTCTGGAGTCTTCTCGTCTTCCAACGCTGTCACCACCAAGTGTACAGCGAGATCGAACTCCTCCTTCTCCATTCCGGATCCAGTCGAGGGTGCTGGAGCTTGGGAAGATGCGGTTACAGGTGTCGGAAGTGAGGGAAGACCATAAAGTGTCTTCACTCCTTCTATCTGTCTATCCAGGTACCTGAACATGCTATCTCTGCATTCCACCAACCTCGTCTTGGATCCGCTGTCCCATTCCCTAGCTAAGGTAAGTAACTTCTTACCCGCGGTGAAGAACTTCTTCCGAAGCGCTTCTACCGACTGAGCTAGCATCTTCCGCGCACGAGCCTCCGCTGCTTCTCTCTGCGTCTTCTCCGTTGCAGCTCGTGCTTCCGCGGCTTCTCGCTGCGTCTTCCAAGTGGTCTGCTCTTCTGCGAGGGCAGTGATCTTCTCCCGTACTCGGAGGACTTCCTGATCACGCTGATGTACTCGCGCCTGCAACTCCTGGTTGCTCTTCCGAAGTTGCATCGACTCCTTGGCAGAAGCGGCTGCTTCCGCCTTGTACCTGGCTGCAAGCTTCTCCGTGGTGCGGAGACTAGCTTCCAGCGACTCCGTCTTCTGCTGGCTGTCTTCCTGTCGCAGCAAGGTGCGCAGGCCGAATCCAGGCTTTAAGGGCTTCTCCTGTGCCCTCGCTCTCCTTTCCAGCAACTCCATAGCGGGCTGGATCTCCTTCTGGAAGTAGGCACTGAACTCCTCCAGTCGTCTTCCTGCAGAAGACAAGTTCATCCCACCACTCGCTCGATGGTGTCGACTTCGTCTTCCAGAGGCAAGGGAGCCTCTTCCACCACTACGGCCTTCATCTTCTGCGCACGAGAAGAAGCTACTCTTCTCATCTTCCGGGGTGGAAGACTCCTCGTGGCAGGAGCGGCTCTCCTCTTTGCGCTTCCTCGCATCACAGTAGGAGTACCCATCCATCCTTCGTCTTCTGGAGTCTTCGGAAGACTCCCAGGTGTTACAGAAGCTGTCTTCTGCTCCGATCGGGTACTCAGCAAGTCTTCCTCCGAGTCCGACTCCGATCCTGAATGGATGAGGGAGATGGGTGTCCTCGGTACACTTCTGTGACCCATCTTCCTCACTGACGTGGCGTCTTCCGACCCACTAGACTCGTCTTCCCTCACCAGAAGCGTCTTCTGGTGAGAGCCGGGTCTCAGCTGTGGCATCAGAGTGGGAGGGGGCGTTGTTGCTGCCTCTCGGTCATCGTCTTCCGAGGTCTCCTCCTTCACCTCCTGTCGCTCCGTTGGCCCATACACTGCCAGCTGATCTTCCCTAAGATCCCCCATGGCTACATACAAGTAGCAGAAGAAGGGCGTCAGATGTCCTCCCGCCGGGGTACCCAAGTATGCTAGCTCCGTCTGTACATAGTTGTGGATGTACGCGCCTCAGTAGATTGGCACTCTGTCATTCCACACTGATTCCAGGAACTCCACGTCCTGATCTCCTAAGTACCTTGTCTTCTGCGCTTTTCCCTTGGGGAAAAGATGCAGAAACAACTTCGCCAGAAGTCGCTTCTTCGGCTCCCGGTAAGACTCTATCTTCCAACCGTTCCTCCCCTGCCTGTCTTCCACGAAAAGGCAGGTGGTACTCCCAAGCACATGCCATGAACTCACAATCCTAGGCAAGATCTTCTTCTCGTACCAATATCCTCGGTTCTCGGTCTCAGGCCTGTGAAACGCCTTACGCCACCAGTCTTCTGTCCAGGAAGATGATCTTCTCCGAGCAACTCCTGCCTTTGCAGGTACACAGTTACGCGGTGGTAACGCGGCCCACACCTCCTCCAGAAGCCCTTGATCTGCGAGGTTCCAATCCCACAGGAAGAAGTCGAGACCCAACTCCTTGAGGAAAGGAGTAGCCTCGGCCAATTCTGTCGCTGGTAACACCAAGCCTCGCGGATGCATCGACATACCTGGAAGATCTGCTGCACTAAACCACAAGCACCTACTATGAGCTGAAGGCTCAGTTCTTCCCGAGTGCCCACAGTCTAGCTTCCACTCTCAGAAGACGAAACTAGTCTTCCAGAAGACAGCTACTCCGTCTTCCGGGATTCTAACAGTACTTCCTAGATAGCTCTCGTCTTCCGAGCTATATCTAAACAATCCTATCTAAGCAAGGCCTCGCATGGATTACCAAGAAGACAACCCACCTTGCATTACATCCTACTTCCTATCAGAAGATACAAGATATGCGAGAAGTAGAGTATGAGAAAGGTTCAGAAGATGGTTGCGGGCTCCTGCGGTGACAGTGGCCTCTGGGAAGACACTTGGGACAGCTTCCGATTCAATGTCGTTCTCGGAAGACCTCCCGAAGTCAGACTTCCCTTCACTAGTCTCACCTGTCTTCTTCTTCCTACGCGTAATCTATCCTCACAACAGACTGAAGACATGTGCACTCTGTTCTTCTGACTTCTCACCTCTCATACGCACTCAGAAGAAGCTTGCTGCATGATGGGAAGACATGACCCTCGACCATTCTCTCCGGATTCTGCCAGCAATACTTCTCACAACTCTCTTCTAAGTTCGGGAAGAAGAAGGAACGGCTGCTATGGGTCGGACAGAAGAGACCCGAATGGACCCTCGCGTCTTCTCGCTCATTTTGCCAGCCTTCCAGTCTTCTAGTCTCTCTAGGAAGATGGGGAGTTGAGAAGCTTGGAAGACCGGGAGGCACAAGCCTAGTTCCCGACTTCCAACTTCTCGAATTAACACAACAACTCACCACTCCACTCAGGATTCGTACCAAGTCGCTCTAAACACAAAAGCAAAGCAAATCCACTCTTGATACGAATTGTGTTCAGTCGACTTCCGAAGATAGTCTTCCGAAGATGTCTTCCGAAGACAGTCAAGTTCAAGAAGCGTCTTCCGAAGATGTTCTCATCTTCCGAATCGTCTTCTGTTCCAAGTTTCGGGGATAGAGAGGTAAGGGGGTAGGGAAATTGATAGTTGGAGTCTCCAATTTGAGGGCTAGGAGTAGGGAAGCTCGAATTGAGCCCGGGAAGAAGCAAGGAGATGTCTCGACAGAAATTGGGCAGCGCTTCCGCGCCCAATGTCTCAATAGAAAGAATGGAGGTGGGGTAATCGATCAGGCTGCCTGCACACAATCAAGGAAGCGCGGGGAGTACCAAGAAAAGGCGAGAAGAAGTGGGAGGGGAAAAGAACAGGGAGAAGAACCTCTACAGTCTTCTTCGGCTCCCCGAGTTGTCTTCGACCTCCGCGCGCTTCTGGCTCTTGTCCTAGCTTCCAATGCGACTCCACACGACTGCGACTGCGGTCAATTTCGGTCCACACCTCGATTCCACCTCTGCTTCTACTCGCCACTCTTCACTGTCAGCTTCTCGGAAGCTCCACAGAAACGCCTTCGCTTTCTCTGCTGTTTGTGCTCCCGCAATTCGATCTCACTCTTCGACTAGCTGCCAACTTACTCTCTCCTACCTCGATGTCTTACTCGATTCCTCTCTCAATGCTAGCTCGAAGTTCACTCTCTCAATCGATCTTCTTCAGGCGCGCTGTGCTGCGGGAAGTTGGAATGCGCTAATGCGCTTCCTTACGCATCTTCCTCGCAGATTAGAGGTTTCGACCCTAGGTGTCTTCTTCGACCTACCTACCACCTGGGTGCTTACTCAGTAGGTACACCTACTTGTTTACCCGAAAACTCGTGGTCAGGCCTTCGTGATCGCTGTCTTCCGGAAGACAGGTGTCTTCCGCCGTCTTCCCATCTTCCGCCGTCTTCTCGTCTTCTGAAGACGCAACTGAGAAGACGGTCTTCCGAAGACGGTCGTCTTCTGAAGAAGTCAACTTCTTATACAAACAGCTCTTAAGATCATCTTCCTGTTAAGGAAGACGTAACCTTAAGTAACAACACTTCTTCAGTTATATAAACAAGTCATTATTCTTAAAAATTTCAAAAATTCGTGTATCCTGTAATTTGTGGGCACCACAAATCTCTCCAAGATTTTTGTGATCTCTAGTAGCTCAACCTCCAAGCTACTAACTAATGAAGTTCCAATAGAAAATTCCTTAATCAAAAGAGATGGTGCTGACTGTACAAATTTTCAGAGAACTGAAATTTGTATATTTTCACTTCTCTCATGGCTTTCAACCCCCTCTACTTTGAAAAATTCTATCTCTCTCTTTAGACATCATCTTCTCATGATTTTTGTTTCTTCTAGTAGCTCATCAGACAAGCTACAATCCTAGAAGTTTTCACAGGAAAATAAAATTCACAGAAAATCTGACAATAACTGTAAAAATTTTCCAAAGAACAGAATTCTTCAACTCTCGTGAATAAACCTCCTCAACTTTGAAAATTCATGGCTCTCTCTCCATACCACCTTTTCTCCTGATTTCTGTTGTCCTAGATAGCTTATCAGCCACTCTAAAACACTGGAAAGTTTCTCAGGAAAATAAAATTCACAGAAAATCTGACAATGACTGTAAACTTTTTCCAGAGAACAGAATTCTTCAACTCTCGTGAATAAACCCCCTCAACTTTGAAAATTCATTGCTCTCTCTCTAGACCACCTTTTCCCATGATTGTTTTTGTCCTAGATAGGCTATCAGCCAATCTAGAATACTGGAAAGTATCACAGGAAAATAAAAAACACAGAAAATCTGACAGCGACTGTACAAATTTTCCAGAGAGCTGAATTCTTGAACTCTAAAATTTTTCTCCTCTAATAACTTCTCTCTCCTCCTTTCTCTACAACTCTTGTTTCATTCCTTTTCAACTCTCCTCAAACACTTCCTAAGTGAACAAGATGTAAAGAATGACCTCGAACGCGTCATAGATCACAACGGGATACACTAAAGGTTCTAGCGTTGCTAACATCGCGTTAGCTCTCTCTCCTCCCAACGTCCTCTCCATGTGCTATCTCATGATCTCTTTTAGTCGAATATAGAACTGAACTCTAAACATCTTTCACGATCCCTTCAAGTGATGTCCCGGCAACGGAACCAAAAATGTAAACCCTCCACGATCGTCATCGATGAATCTGCAAATGTCGAGCCTGTCTCTCACTCAGGGGTCACCTCTGATGGCTTTGATGGAAGCACACCATGAATCTTGAAGTTAACCAGGAACACCAGAAACACCAGGAAAAATGCTAAGTCACTCATTCATACACCCACAAACTTATCAACTAAAAATCTCCATCAACTCATCAACTAAAATCCTCCATTCTAACGACGTCTCTCAAGTTCTCATATGCTAAAAATATCTCACACTCTCTATATTACTCAAGTTGTCATTACGACGATGTGAAAACAAGGATGAGGAGCTCTTCTCTACTCCTCTATTTATACATTCTAGGTTTTTACTTTGGTACCTTCCGGTAACTCAGCCGTAACTACTTTTACCGGGTTTACTAAGATATTACTTAAGGTAAAAGCATTAATCACATGGGCTTCTTATCTTTTCACATGGGCTTATTCCTTCAAAGTCAACAACTTCTAGAAGGATTCTAGAATATTCTCAAGGAAACTCGAATTTCCACCCCCCCTCTACACTAGGACCCACTAAAAAAGAAACATGTGGAATCTCTTCTTGTTTTTAATGCCCACAAAGTCCACACTTTAATCTAACCACTAATATCAAGTCAAAAAGGAGATAATGGATTCTTTCCACCTCCTTTCTACCTTTTAGACAAGATGACAAGATAGTAATGCTCACTCTTTAGGAAATATATGAATTCTGCCAAAAGTACAGCTAAGTTTAACCATAACTAACTTTTAGCTAGTCATGACTAACTTGATACCTCCTTAAAGTACTTGGGCAGCAAATAAACATTCTCAACACTTAGTTATAACTAAATACCTTACTAATAGATAAACTTCCTATGTGTAACATAGGTCGTTACATTTCTTGAAGATATTATCTATAGATGTGGGTCTGCGAGAAGGCTACGGGCATATAGGGAAGAACTACGCGGTACAGAAGCGGAAGAGTTTT
Source organism: Asterella californica (assembly GCA_036924285.1). NCBI lineage: Eukaryota > Viridiplantae > Streptophyta > Marchantiopsida > Marchantiales > Aytoniaceae > Asterella > Asterella californica. The sequence continues at coordinate 6,553,679 of JAYKYS010000003.1, forward strand.
TTGCTCGATATGGTGTGAAGCTCAAGCTTACTACTACGATGAATCCAGAGGGGATTGGCAAGAACGAACGAGGGCACCCATCAATAGTTCAAGCTTTGGTGAAGGCGTGTGACGACAAGCATAAAGAGTGGCATAGGTTACTCCTTTTTGCTTTATGGGCAGATAGAACAACTCATTGTTCTACTACAGGGTACATGCCTGTTGAGTTAATGTTAGGGCAGAAACTGATGATACTAGCAAAAGAAGACTTTCCTACCTAGGCTACCTTGCCATGGGAAGACAATATGGACCATGTACAACTTCTCTCACTATGAATCAGACAGTTAGAATGTAGAGAGGAGGATCTCGCTGAAGCGCAACGACGGCTGAAGGCGGCTCGACTTGAGAACAAGGAGAGGTTTAATAAGACTCATAGACTTCGACCAAAACGGATACAAGTTGGGGACTGGGTGTTGATATACGACAGCACATTGGAGAACCAACACTCTACAGTTCGAAAGTTTTCGAGAAGGTGGTTTGGTCCATATCTTGTCTCAGATTTACATCAGAATGCTACTTATTCCTTGCAAGAGCTAGATGGCACGCCTTTAAGACTTCCAGTTGTTGAGAAACGAGTGAAGTTGTTCAAAAAGAGAAGAGAGAGTGTGGAGCTAGCTGAATTGTTAAGTTCAGAGCAGACAACAAGAACAAATGAAGACCTTTATGAGGCAGTCGAGGAGAGCGAAGATGATTTGGAGGACTACGAAGATCGATGACGAATTGACACATACCAGAAGATGTGCAGGTTTGGAGGGGGTGAATGTCGTATTGTGTGTAGGTCTATACAGTGAAAAGTAGTTGTAGAGAGATTTTTTTCTCTATTGTGTACAGGAAGCTGCCATGTAGCTTAACAAGCTGAGCAGAGCTAAGCTGGGGCTATGCTCAACAAGCTGCCCCTTAGCTTAGATTGAGATATCACCCGGAAGGAGACAAAAGTTTCCAGAATGTAGAACTCGTTGAGGAGAGTGACTTCATATTTCCTGTTTTGACAGAAAGTGTTTTAAGTAGTAGTTGGTACGGGTTGTAGACTGAGAAATACACAAAAGAGAGAAATCCGTCGATTTTGGCTCGTGACTTGAGCTCAGAATCTGATAGCATGAGTGTGTAAGTGTTCACAAGTACTATAGTTTTGACTCCTTATTCGTTAAAAACGGAGTTGTATAGAAAAGTTAGCGTTTTAGATGGTTGTGGAAAATTCTTCTTCTAGTTCTTTACTTTCATTCCAATGGATTTCTAATGGTGTCAATATTCTGTCACATGATGTTTTTTGGGTAAAAAGTTCGACATACTAAAGACAAAAATTTACAGAACTATTTTGTTCACCGCAATATATAATCATTATAAAAATTAGTCTTAATATAACCAAGAATAGCACAACAACGATAGCATATTCTGTCACGGTGGAACTCAGGGGAAGCTCATGAAGACTTTTTAGAGTATTCCTCCCATTGCCGGCCGAACCTAAGGGGCAGAAAGAATCTTCCCATTTAATGTTTATTGTGATAGCCTTTGCTGCACTTTGCTGTTTTGTTTTCAGCTTTGGTGTAGTATTATAGAGTGGCAAAGTTGAGGAAATATTTGTCAACGAATGAAAGAAAAAGAAGTAATTTTGTCTTCAGTAACTTTGTGTAGATTTGTAATTTATTCTGAGTCATTTTTGTGAATAGATATTAGATTTTCTCATTACTTTTTTTTCAGTTTTGATACTGAGAATATAGTTTATTTTCTGTTACAAAAAGAGAACGGATGAAAAAAACTAAAAATTCGTTTAAAAAATACTCGTGATGTTTTCTTCTAGAAGTACCCACAAAAAACATCCACAAATGTCTCGCGATAGCTCCATCCCCGGGTCCAGAGTCATTGAGAAGGTTCCAACTTTGTTACCCCTATTGTCATATCGCGCCAACGTAGTCATCGTTAAATGTAATACATAGTTATTGTATCAAAATCTTTCAGCTCAATCGAGTTGTTTGAATTTTTTGATACAAAAAAGTTAAAACACCAGATTATCCAAAACTAATACCTTTCTATGCGCATGTACGTGTAACTACCTAGAGTTGAGAGTATTTTCTTGAGAAATAATCGTCATTCTTATCTCTAGTTAGATGGTAACCCGTCATGTATTCTAATATGTATTCCATCCATCACACTTACAAACATATGCAAGGTGTGACTACTTTCGATTAAGACGTCATAAAGGTTAAGTATCTCACCATACCCTTCATGGCTGGCTGTTCTCTCGAGAGGTACTTACGGAATATAATAAGTGCAAAAAGATCACCATATCCTATCTAAGCTGGCTTCATATCTTTTCCCACGGCCTTGTACAGTGAACTTCATTTTCTCTTATCTGGAAACGTCTAAGTGTTATAAAAATATTTTATAATAAATTATAATAAATTATTAAAATATTATATAAATATTATATATTAACTCGTCTCGGAGCAGCCAAGTCATCAGGACATAACTTATAAGTCTAGTCCGGACTGATGCGTTGTTGAGAAGATAAAGACGGGACATCAATTCTCAAACAGTGCTATTTTGTGAAGAAAATAGTTTATATTCTAATCCTTCCGACGGGAAGTGTACATGAGGTGAATAATATTATCCTCCTTCAATAGTATGCGTTAAATAGAAGTGGATGTGGATAAGATTAGTATTTGTGCAGTCAATGCTTGCTATAAATTAAAGTGTGGATTGGAATCCCAAAAAATATTGGCACATGCTTAATTTATGTATAACTCTAAAATTATCTGGTCTACAATAAATACTGTGTATGCACAGAAAATCTTTACATATAGTGTGATCCGGACTAAATATGATAAACAATGTACTTATAACTCAGGTCCAGCTTATGCGTACCTGATACTGCAGTAGTATCAAAAATTAGCTTGATCACACTCTTCTTAATTATAGTTAGTCACAGTAAAATCGGTCACTTTTTCTTGTAACATCAATTTACTATATTCAATCGTGACTAAATTTTCACTCACTCAAAATGTTTAATATTAAAAACACATACATACGATACATGCTCGGAAATTGATGTGTGCAGTTTTACATGTAACTCATATCACAGTGACTGATTTCACGAGCAATATCCAGTCAAGGGTGTGATCAAGCAAATCGGAACCTACTGTGGGTGTTATCAAGCAAATTTCTGACAGTAGTACTCCAGTCGTCCGGCGGATGGGAAGTTTCCAGAACTCGTTTTCATACGGTACTTTCTTTCCATGTTACTGCGCAGTTTAGGCGAAGTAGTTTTGTTGAACCATTCCTGGTCTTAGTGGGTTGACGACGTGGAAGAGTCAGCTTGCTTGGAACGGGACATGTCACGAGATGATGTACTCAACTCCCATGTAACCACGGTTCCGTAACTCGGTAGCAGGTTAGTGACTCGTGAGTGAAGAAGTATGAGAGCATGAGCATTCCCGATGCGTGAAGAATTGCACCGAGAAGGAATTCTTGCAGCTGGAGCTCGTTCTGGTGGGAGTGAGATTGTTGGTGTGAAGTTTTCGGGATCTGACTCGAGGACGGATTCTGTTTCTGATGAATGTTTGGTCGTGACGACCGAATCCAGGGGGAGGAAGGGAGTTAAGAAAGGAAGGAGTATGCAGGAGCTGAAGCACACGAGTGGTGGTGGATCGGTGGCCTCAGATGTGCCTGGATCGACACCCGTTGGCGGGGTAGCGACGAAAACAAAAACAGCTGCTACTAGCAGCAGCAGTAGCAAACCGCCCCCTTCCCGAATTCAGTATTTCCTGAATAGTGGTACTAAAAAGCACGTGTTTGTCGGTCTTCTTCTCGTGTCGGCTGTTGCGTGCGCTCCATGGTTCCTTCTCACATCAGGTCAGGACTCATACTCTTTTGTGATATTTACATCGCTTGGTGCGAGATTTCATCTTCTTTGTATGAGATTTTTTCTGTGAATCCTTCTGTGTCGTTGTTTTGCGAAGTATTCTGTGCTTCGAGGAAATTCTGTCCATTTGTAGGTCATTCTCACATGGTCTGAATTCATGCTCTTTTGTAATGTTTCCGTTTTTCTGTTAATCCTTCTGTCGTGGTTTTGCGAAGTATTCTGTGCTTCCAGGAAATTCTTTGCAGTTGTAGGTCATGAGTTAATGCTTGCTTTGAGTTTATCATTGCGGATTTGATTAGAGACATAGCGTTTGCCGCATCATCAACCTGGGTTTAGTGATTTTAGTGATCGCGACTTCTCTGTTTACATCAGGCAGATATTACCAGTGTTAGGTTGAAGTCATCATATTTCTGGAACCTGTGTTTTTGGTTGTGCCTGGATTATCTAACCTTCGGTTTCAGCTGCCGGACATGGATTTCTGATTGCTGTCTGTGTGTAGAGTGTGTAAATTAGTACATGTATTATTGCACTCTCTTTCGCAGAGCACATGAACAGGAGATTAGTTATCATGCATCTATGTCATACCGTAGGAGAACAGGGGAGAGGCATTCGAGCGGAAGAGAAAAGAACTGATCCATAACTAAATAGAATAAACGCTTGTAAGAATGCAACTTTATAAAACCTGCGGGAGATAGATCAAACTGGGACCTTACTTTGCTGTAGGATAAACGAGCGGGTCAACCGAAAGCCTATGACAATGACACACGATGGTGTGCTTCTCAGTAGCTTCTGCGTAGAGAGTAAAGAAGGCCTTGGAGTGTTGTATATTCTGTGAATCCCACACGGGAAAGATGGAGCAAACAGGGCTATTTGCCTCAGAAGGTTCTGGCTATGTGAAGCAAGACGTTTATGGCTGGCAGTCTATATGTTTTCAAGATTTCACTTGTGCATGATTCTGTCTGATTCTTGCTAAGTTGATGTTAAGAACCGCACTATGAACCTACTCCCAGTCAACCAGGGTTCTCGGAGGGATTCTAGTATGAATCAATTTGATGTGGTGGATCGCAACTAGAGAAAATTTGTTAAAGTTGACCAACAAGTGAAGCTGCACTTGAGCATCACACCTAGTTGTTTGATTAAATGTATCGGCAGCGTACTGTACGCTGTTAAGGAGTAGCTATTGATTAGTGTCCTTATGTGACAGGTTCGAAGCATCAAAATCATGCAGATTACATGGACCAAGCAGAGAAAGCACGCCAAAGCAGATTATCCTCATCGGCAGCAGCTCAGTCAGAAGCTAAATAAGTTGCTCCAGTCTCCCCTGGTAGATTATCCAAAAGATGTTTATATTCCACAAGGTAGAGCTTTTTGACACCATTTATACTGTAGATGCTTTCAACCCAGATTGAGGGTGTGCTCATTCTGTACACCTGTTTTTAACATCTAGAGTCTTGCAGTTTGATGCTCTGATATGAGCATTTATAATTGAGAACCAGAGTCGCAAGGCTCTAGGAACGGGACTTTTTGCAGGTTTCATTTGGTTATAACTTTCTGTCAGTTTCTGTCGTTTCTTCCTCGCTCATGTTTGTTAGTTGTGGCATTCAGATCCGAAAGATTTGATGTTTCGTGGGCAGCATCTACAGTTTAAGCTGTGCTCCTTCACTGCCATTGACTAGGATTTTGTATCAAAACCTATAGAATGAAGACAGAACTGAATTATCAGGAACCCAGTATGGTTACGTACTGGAGAATGACGAGGGGAGGAAAGGATAAGTGGAGACTGAGCTCGGAAGTCCGCTAGCAGGCAGCAGTGTTCCGGGAAATCTCAGTTGCCATTTTCAGTCGAACCGTTTAATTGGTGAGACTGGATGCAGTTGCTCCCTTATCTATCCAAGCCGGTAGTATTTCGGTCTGTGTGGATAGTATCGCAATTCAAGATCTACCCACAAGGTAGGTCGTGAAAAGTGCATGCCGTGCCCTTTCGACCATAGACCCCGGTCCCTGGCTGGACGGTGCTCGAACAAGGATGGGTTGAGAAGAGACAAAGTAGAAAGAGGCAGCTACCTGAGGAAGGGGTGACTTACGCTAAAGTTTCATCCAAGTAGGATTTAGTAGATCATCAATAGAAGCAACTTTGTGGGGCTGACCCAAACCGAGTTGGAAAACAAAGAAGATGCCGGCTTAGACTCCCGGCGACTGAATATTGTAAACAGGTCCGATGGTCTCAGCTTGTTATGTCAGCGAATGGGTGTGTACTGAGAGTATTATATCTTACACAGTCTAATAGCTCTCGGGGATTTGGGGTTTACCTTAAGTGCGTGCGCGGAGTCTGATTCATTCGGATACCAACATATATTATGCACGGTCTACAGATGATGCACATTATCACCGTTCCTTTCTTCAGACACAGCAGACACCTGTCTGTTCGCTCACCCTTTTCTTCCTGGTGTTCAGAGGGATGCTACGTACTCGAAACTTAAACTTCAACCTGGTACCTGTGGTGGACGTTCTCTTTGGTAGGTCCTGAACCCAGGTTCTCGTTTCCCTGAACTCGTTCAAGGAGAGATGATTTTTGTCTGTCTTAGTCTGGAGAGTCTGCCCATTGCTTCCTTCACAGTCTATGCGTCTCCAGTTCAGACCTGATCTATAGCCCCTCTGAGAGGTATGCTGCTCTCATAAACTCTGATACATTCTTTGTCCCAGTTTTCGCTTGTTTGACTCATGTATCCTGCACCCACGTGGTGTCAAACACCATCTTGGGGTATCTAATCGAGGCTAAGCGTAAACCACCTAACTGGTGTTAAACACCTAATTTGATTATCTGCTGGAATCTAATGGCTTAAGTTGCCATCTCCACTTGAGGTTTGCTATGCCCTTTCCCATTTGGTACGGAGCTCTCCTGGGACATGGCGGGACTTCCAAATACATGAATCGAGGGCTTGACTCCTGACCAACATTGCAACGGAGTCATTCCAGTCAAGACCTTGGTTGAAACTCTGTTAGCAATGTGTGTGGCTGTATTAGCTGCTTCTCCCCAAAATGAATGTGGCAATGAACTCAGCTTGAGCAATGAGCTAATCTTGAGCATACAACGTGCATTCTCCACCAATGTACGGTTCTTCCTTTTAGCCAATCGGCTTTTGTTGGGGCGTGTAAGGAATATTGTAATGCCGAGCAATACCACGTGCAACGCATAACTCTTCAAACGGTCGTGATGTATACTCCCCTCCGTCTTCGTTCCGTAAGTAATTGATTCTCTTGCTTGTCTGTAGTTAAACCCAACCTTTAAACTGCATGAACTTAGAAAACACTTCACCTTTGTGTTTTATAAAATGAATGAACGCATAATGGGAAAAATTATCTATAAATGTGATAAAATAGTTGGCAACTCCAGTGGACGGCGATTGCATTGGATCTCAAATATCGATGTGGATTAGTCTTAGCAATTCTTTTTCTGGAGTACCTCCATCTTTTGGAGAAGGTACACGATGTTGCTTACCATATGCACAACTCGCACAAATCGCACAAAATATTTTCAGATCACACGTCACAAAGACTCTTCAGATTACAGTCACCTCAGACACGAGGTTACTCTTGAGTAACTGTTACAAATTCTGTTTGCCAAGATTTCCTAACCGTCTATGTCAAGTATCAATGTTTTCTACGGTAGAAGTGGCATGAACATGCATATTCATCTTGCATGTTTCGATTTCCAGAGCTTGTATGTTTCTATTTCCAGCTTCTAGAGCCGATCGAAGGAGACTGTCGATGGATAGATGAAAATAACAAAATGTTGTTATTTATGATGGATCACTTGCAGACATATCACCGACATGTAGATGACAAATGATTATAGATTGTTATTTATAATGAATAATAACAAAGCAAACATATAAAATATATGTCAACGAGTTCTTTTGGGATTCGATTATTCATTTTGGGAGGTTTACAAACAACAGTTCAATTTGGGGTGGATTTTTGGGGTGGATTTTCGAGACATACGCACTGTGGTTGACTGTGAGAAAATGCTAGCTTGATCCTAGGGACTAGCGGTGGAGATTTAGTGAGATTGAGGAATCAACGTAAGCACGCAAGACGTCATGCAGATTTGTGCACATGGAGTATAAGATCAGACGGTTCATGTAGAGGTGGATCGAGGGTCGAGATTTGAGTGAAATTGAGACACATGGAGGGAAGATTGGACGCTTCAATTATCTATGAAGGAGTGTTGGATCGTTCGAGCATTTCTGAAATCTAAACTTGTTGTCTTTAGATTTATCAAGATCAAAACACCGAGTTCTACAAAAAATTGAAGACGATACGAGTTCTCATCAAATGATTGAAGAACTCTGAGTGGAATTGGCTAATAAGGAGACGCATACGTTAACTTTTTGGTTATTTGCAACATGAGGATTTGTTGTTCTTGGCGATCATTGTTGGCTTTCACTGAACGAAGGCAGCGCGGGGGCCGGAAATGAGAGTCTTCTTACGGACCTTGTAAAGCCTTTCTTTCGTAAAGCCAAAGAAGTCTCCTTCGAACCCAAGGGGGACTCGACCAGCGGGAAGTATTGTGCGTATTCTCGCCCACAATTGAAGAAAGGGCCCTCATCAAGATTGTTCTTGGTGTCGATGCGATCAAAGGCTCTTCATTTATGTAGAGGAGAAGACTGTACGTAGATTGGGTTGCTGGTTTGGATGTGGTGAACGAATTTGAGCTGGAGGAGGTCAATTTGCGCCAAAGAGTGAGTAGTGGAGGCGTTGTGAGTTGAGTTTGGATACGAGTTACGCTTAGTGTATCGTTAGCTACGTGGGTTGCACTCTCGATCCTCATTTGAGTCACAGTGATATGATAATTTGGATTAGTGGTATACCTTGATGACGACGATGTAGTGATACTATAACAAATGCAATTGCTGTACATAAGGAGTTTGGGTAGCGGGACACCGTCGTTAAGCTAACTGTTAGCAAAAAGATGTTTCCTTTACTTCGAGTTATGCTTCGATAGTTCTTGTCTCAGGATTGGATTCTATGACTACGTTAAAGACTTGAGTCAAACTAGAGACTTTTCTGTTCTGCTCATCTCATTTTTATGTATATAAAGTGAGATTTGGATATACTTGTTCTCGTGATTGTCTGTGTCTCTCCTCTCTCTCCCGCGATATCTTCACAGTCATATATTTCGTGTATTCCTAGACAACTTTCACGTACAAAAATCATAACTATAGGATAACATTATGAGAACGAAGTTCAACATGACACCTGACTCTCTATTCTAATTAGTTTATTATGTGAGTTTTTCTTTTCTGTTGCTGATTCTAACAAAATAACATTAGACAATTTAAAACCAAGGTACTCTTCTCACATGGGACTCCATTCATGGAACAAGGGTCATTACAAGAGTCTTCTCTTAAGGTTTGAGATTGTCCAGCTTTTCCTTCCTTTAACTGATTTAATAGTTATCTTGTTGGAAGCAAATATAGTCATGCGATAGAACAAGAGAAATACATTTTGATGATACCTGTTGCAAAGATGCTTCTGAAGCGTAGAATGATGTTGTCTTTGCATGTGGAAATGTGCTGCTTGTTACATCTTCCCAACTTGACGTCCCTGGGTCAGGAAAAAGAGTCCACAACGTTAGCGACATTTGTCTTTCATTCTTCTTCGATGTTATTCTAGGGGACATGGATGACATTGTCATTCAGCTGCTAGAGTTGATGTTGTCAAAGCAAGAAGATAGATGCTGGGTATCATCTTTTGTCAACAATCTGTAGATCACAGCCTTTGTGGTAACTTGACGTATTTTCATGCGTTGACTCTAGATATGCTCACGCTGGTGATTACGTGATAAGGTGTAAGTTTAGTATAGATTTGATCAGTGCTTGGCACGACGCTTAGTGCATATTAATATAGTCGGTGTTTAAAACTTGTCTGATAGTAAGACGATGATGTATAAAGTTGAACACTATCATATGTTTCAATAAATGTTCAATATACACTAGTATGTGTCGTTCCTCTTGAAACTAATATTTCCAAGTTGGTATCTGAACTTGGTTACTCCAAGAAGAACTTGATCAGTTCATTTGACTGGAAAAGACAATTAACCTTTAGTAGATTTTGCCACCACCTCTAGCACTGACAAACTGAATGATAGTAATTATCATTCATGGAAGTCTGAAATGCGCATGTTACTCTTACAACGTGTTGTGGGGAATATGTTATAGGTGACGAGAAGAAATCTACTGCACAAGGGGATGTTGCGATGTGGATTAAAAGAGATGGTAGTGCTCTCGAGACGATAGCATGGTGTGTGAAGAAGACTCTTTATAGTCATCCTGAACACGTCAATACTTCTGGAGAAGCTTGGGAAGTTCTCAAACAAGCTTTTGAATCTTCTGATGCAGTCAATAAAATATTCTGGTGGAAGAAATTCAGAGATTTGTTTATTGATGAAGACCAAGACATAATGTCTCATGTACGTGACTTCAGGTCCTTAGTTACTCAACTGAAGACCATTGGAGAAGATTTCAGTGAAAAGGATAATGTCTTACAGTTGCTGATGAGTCTTCCATCTTTGTGGGAGATGTTCATAATCTCTATCAGACCACAACAGTGGTTGTTAGATAAACTGTCAAGTGTTTTGATGCTTGAAGAGTTGAGATAGAAACAACTGTCTGAGGCACACACGAGCTCGTCGAATTCTTCTGCATTTGTAGCCATGAAGAGAGAACTCAAAGCTGAAAAGGAGTCAAAAGCACATGGTACATATTCTTCACATTCGGATGAGAAGAAGAATTCGGGTCTAAGAATAGTAGAAATCAAAGCCAAAGGCGACATGCCACATATGCAAAGATCCTAATCATTGGGCAAACACTTGTCCACAAATATCAGCAAAGGGCTGCTGAACAAAGAGAGGACTAGGTCAAGAATCCAAGTGCTGCATTCGTCTTGACATTATCAGCATCAGCTGAAGATTCTTCTTTTCATGATCACTGTTGGTACCTAGATATTGGTCCTACAAAAATAATGACGGGAGATAGAGAATCCTTTTGCACCTATAAATTAATTTCTGGAGATCAACGAGTGTCGTATGCCAACGACAGCTTTGGAAAGGTCTTTGCTGTAGATAAATTACAGCTGATGAGAGAGGAGGTACATAGATCAACGAGTGTAGTATGACAACGACAGCTTTGGAAAGATCTTTGGTGAGTTTATTCAATCTTCATGGAGTTTGAAGATCAGTGCAATGAGTTGATATATAAAGGAAGCAGATGTTCGGCGTCGCCACAATCTCAAGTACGATCCACTTTTGGTCCTCCTTGCATTTCACTCGCCATAGACACCTCATACTCCTCTAGAAGACCAAGAGGGGATCTGGAAGTTGTCTCGTAGCTCCCTCCCTGAAAACACATTTGCATTAAGATAAAGTTAACCTTTGATTCGTAACGACCTTTGTCACACATAAGAAGTTTATTTATTAGTAAGATGTTTAGTTATAACTAAGTGTGGATAATGTTTATTTGTTGCCCAAGTACTTCTAGGAGGTATCAAGTTAGTCATGACTAGCTAAAGTTAATTATGGTTAAACTTAGTGCTACTTTTGGATAAAATTCAGATATTTCTTAAATAGTGAGCACTCTATCTTATCATCTGTTTAAAATATAGGAAGGAGGTAGAAAATATTCTTTATCTCTTTTTTGACTTGATATTAATGATGGGACTTTGTTATTAACTTTGTGGATATTAAAGAGTTCTAGAAAGAAGAAGAAGAGATTACAAAGAGATTCATATCACATTTTTAATGAGTATTAGTCTAGAGAGGGTTGGAAACTCAAGATTTCTTGAAGATATTCTAAAATTATTCTAGAAGTTTTTGACTTTGGAGGAATAAGCCCATGTGAAAAGATAAGAAACCCATGTGATTAGTGTTTTTACTTTAAATAATATTTTAATAAAACTCGATAAAAATAGTTACGACTGAGTTACAGAGTGTAGAAAAATCGATACTTCGAGGACACTCCAAGAAGAGAGAGCGAGTAGACAAAGAAAGTAAAATAAGAATGAGATGAGAGAGGCTTTACCTCTCCATGTATATATAGGGAGGTGAGTACAAGGGTGGGTTAGCCCTCTAACTAACTGTAACTACCCTAACCACTCTGACTAATGTTAGCCGTCGATCTACTAGAGCTTGGGACTACATCAACACTTCTCTTCAAGCTCATCTCTACATCATGTACTCCTAGACCATGTCTGAAAGCATCAAACTTATCTCAAACAATGCCTTAGTGAAGATATCGACAACCTGATCTCCTGTGCTCACATAACTGAGCTCAATCTCTCCTGCAAGGACCTTCTCTCCAATGAAGTGATAGTGCACCTCAATGTGCTTCGTCCTAGCATGGAAAACATGATTACTAGCTAATTTCATGCTGCTAATGTTATCTGTATATACAACAACAGGATCTGTACACTCCACACCAATATCAGATAGCAGACATCGAAGCCAAATTGATTCGCATGTTGCGTTCATTGCTCCTCGGTACTCTGCTTCTGTGGATGACAACGCAACTGTGGGTTGCTTCTTAGAAGCCCAGCTTATAGCAGCGCTTCTAAGTCCAAAAGCGTAACTTGAGTGGATCTCTTGTCTGCACTTCTTGCCCAATCAGCGTCTGTATAGCCATGTAATACAATGGTCCACCGTATCGATAGTGAAGTCCGTACTGCATCGAGAACTTCATGTAGCGGAGGATCTGTCTGACAGCCTCAAAATGTGATCTACGTGATGACTGCATCAATTGACTAATCAGACCGACGACATAGCTCAAGTCTGATCTGGTGATTGTTAGGTAGATAAGACTCCCAACCATATGTCTGTACATGCGTGGATCATCAAGTAACTAAACATCTTCTGCTCCTAGCTTTACCTCTTGCTCTAATGGTGTAACAATGGGTTTGCAGTCAAGCATACCAAATCTCTCAAGCATACTGAGAGCATATTGTCGCTGTACAAGCCAAACATCCTTCCCATCTCTAATGAACTCCACAGCAAGGAAGTACCTGAGTTCTCTTAAGTCCGTCATCTCGAACTCGGATTTCAAGTGAGATCTGAGAAATAAGCTCCTCATAGTTACCAATAATGATAAAGTCATCAACATAGATGATGATCACAACAATCCGGTCTCGTATTCTCAGAGAATACAAGGTAGAGTCTGAACTACAAAGATGGAAACCAAGAGACTGCAAGTAAGAATTGATCTTTGCATAACATGCTCTTGGTGTCTGTTTCAGATCATAGAGGGCCTTCCGTAACTTACACACACGAGAAGGAAACTTTGGATCCTCATAACCTGGAGGTTGCTGCATGTAGACCTCCTCCTCAAGATCACCGTTGAGGAAGGACGTTCTTGAAGTCTATCTGGTGCATCTTCCAACCTTTCTGAGTTGCAACTGCTGCTGTTCGAATAGTCACCATCTTCGCAACAAGAGCAAAGGTCTCCTCAAAATCCACTCCATTTTGATGTGCGTAGCCCTTAGCTACCAATCTGATCTTGTACCGACACACGGTACCATCCGAGTTGCGCTTGACCTTGAAGACCCACCTGCAACCAATCGCTTTCTTACCCTGAGGTAAGTCCACCAACTCCCAAGTCTGTTGGTGATGAAGCGCAACAAGTTCACTTCCATAGCACTTACCCATTGGGCTTTGTGCATCGCCTCCTCAAACGAACTCGGTTCCTGTTCCTGAAGAACATTGGTCATATATGCACGGTGCGCAAGAAAACCTTCATGCATATACATACTCAATGGATGTTTTACCCGTTCAGATTTGCGAGAGGTAATCGGTGTGCTAGTCACCTCCTCTTGCATCTGATCTGACGTAGACGCCAAGATCTAAGGCAAAATATCCAATGGATGTGAAAGATCCACATATCTGATGAGTCAAACATACGCTGCAATAGCACGCGCTCATCCTGTGTAGAAACTACACTAGTTCCACTAGGCTGTGTTACATGGACTCCAGCGTTAACAACAGCTCTATGTGCAACTGATTCTGATCTGGAATCAGTGACTTCTCCGGATCCTCCACTCAACGTACTCTGAGATACTACAATGGATTGACTCCTTGGTTCTACAGTAGGTACAGGGATGGCTACGGCAGGTGCAGGTGCAAACCAAGACTGTAGCTCATCTAAGACAACATCTCTACTGATATAGAACTGCTTGGACGAAGGATTGTAGCATCTATATCATTTCGTATCAGAAGTATAGCCAAGGAAGATACATCTATCTGCTTTCGGATCTAGTTTCTTACGTCTTTCATCAGATATGTGCACATAATAGATACATCTGAAAACTTTAAGGAAGGAGTAATCAGGCTTACTGTCTGTGAAGATCTCCATCGGTGTCTTGTTGTGGACTGCCGCTGTAGGTGTCCGGTTCATCAGATACACCGTAGATGAAACAACTTCTGCCCAGTAAGGTTTAAGCATGGTCTTCTCGTTCAACATCGCACGAGCAGCTTCTGCTATATGTCGATTCTTGTGCTCCGCAACCCCGTTCTGTTGCGGATTGTAACTGCAGGTCTTCTGACGTCGAATGCCATGCTCACGCAGATATACATCGAACTCTCCAGAAAGGAACTCGCCTCCTCCATCAGATCTCAAATAGAGGATAGATGTTCTAGACTGTTTCTCCACCAACTTGCGAAAAGTCTGAAATGCTGATAATACTTCGGCAGAGGACTTGTTTCTCAACAAATAGATCCAAGTATAACGCGAATGATCATCAATGAACGACACGAAGTACTGAAAATCGGTCATACTTGGCTGAGAAGCAGTCCATATATCAGTGTGAACAAGCTCCAGAAGCTTGTTCGCTCTACTACTTGATCCTTTAAAGGGCTGTCTAGCTTCTTGCCGAATTGACATGCTGCATAGACTCCAATGGGCTCATTGGATTCAAATTTGGGCAGACCTGTAACCAGGTCAGAACTCGAAAGGCTTTGCAGTCTTTGAAAGTTCATGTGCACAATTTGCTTGTGTCAGATGTCAATGTAAGACACTACTAGACCACTCTGTCCATACATGGCAGCCTGTAACTTAGACGCAGATGCATCTAGTTTAAACAGCCTACCACTCTTGCTACCTCGAGCTATGACGGTGCTATTCGAATCTTCAATAAAGCATCCATCTTTATTGAAGCGCACTTGCAGACCCTGCTCTATCAACTGTCCTACATATAGCAGGTTTCTAGTCAACGTGAGTACATGTAAAACATTCCGTATACCAGTAAACGTTGAAGTAGGAATGTCAAGTGGAATGTTACCCTTGTGGTGGATCTTGTGCTTGGTGTCATCTCATGTCATCATGAACTGCGGAGTCTCCACAGAGTCGAGTGTACTAAATCACTCTCGATGAGGAGTCATGTGAGTGATGGCGCCAGAGTCGATCACCCAGTCAGTCTGTGGCTCGAAAGCCGCATAAGTCTGATGCGTTGTAATCAGCAACTGCTCCGGATAGACTTGCTCAGTGACTGCATAGACTTGCGGGTTGCTGTTACCTTGTTGGGGATTGTGGTCATATTGTTGTCTTTGAACGTTCTGCTTCTTGTAGCACTGATTCGCATTGTGGCCTTGCTTCTTGCAATAGTTGTAGGAACCAGACGCTCGTCTCTGGTTGTTAGAGGAACCAGACTGTTGCTGGTTCTGCTGCTGTTGTGATTGCTATTGCTGTCTGCGATCCATCCACGTCCAACATCTTTGCCACGACCTCTATCTCGAGATCCTTCAGAACTTGCAAAATACACAGATTCTTGCTGGCCCGTCGAAGTAGAACTCCCCAATAGGCGCACCTCCTCTCTTAACATCATAAGAACAAGTTCATCAAACCGCGGAAAGGGTTCTTTGGTTAAAATCGATGTTATGAACTGCTTGTATTCTGCAGGCATTCCCTGCAATGTGACTCCGATCAAGACAGTGGGATCAATCTTGACTTTTACAGAAGATAGTTGATCCGCGAGCTGTTTGACATTGTTCACGTAGTCGTTGATGCACATCGACTCCTTCTTCACGATGTTGAACTGCTGCAGCAATTGCAGCTTCTGCACCTCTGTTCTGGATTGAAATAGACGCGCGAGTGCATCCCAAGCTTTCTTGGGCGTATCGCAATCCTGAATGTGACCGATCATCGATGCTGAAACTGTCAACGCGATGTAGTGAATCGTCTAATACGAGCGCTTCTTCCACTCCTTGAATTTCGGGTCAGAAATTGATACTTCAGGCGCTTTCTCCTCCTCAGTGATAAGATCCCATAGATCTTGTCCCTGCAGGAAAGTCATCATCCGGAACTTCCACACTTGGTAGTTGTTCTTGTCGAGCTTCTCTCCAGTGATCAAAGACACAGATTCCGTCATAGCTGCAATGTAGAAAATTGCTCTGTTCTGTACTCAAAAAATCTCACAAAACCTTCACGAAACTCGTCCGCCCACACCGCACGAACAAGAGTTGTCACAAGTCACAACAAGGCAACTCCTCGATCTCCTCCTGCAGCGAGAATGAGTTCGCGAACTGTAGGTGTACAAAACACGACTAAAACGTCGAAAGAACACACCAAGAAAAGTCAGAACTGGACCAAACGAGGTCAGAAATGGGTGTGCGATCCCTTGAAATTTTCCAAATTTTCTGAGTTGTCCTTATCGGACCAGTATTTGTTTTAGACTCAAGTCCTACTTTCATTTTGGTCAAAAAAGATCCAATTAAAAATCTGCCGCTGAAAACCTCCAAATCGACTGAAACTTGACCGAGTACACAATTCGCACCTTCTGAACAAGACAGCCTTATAAGGCTGACTGACAGATTTTAGGAAGAAAAAATCGTCTAAGCCTCTGAAATCGCGTTCAAAATTTCTGGTGACGAAAGAAACCATTCGTCTCATCCGAACGCATCAGCAAGATAGTACTCGACATCAGGCACACCTCCAGCTACTCTCTCCTGTACTTCTCATGCACGAACTCCATCTTGCTCATTCGCAAGGGACACACACACTCTACTGCTCTGATATCATGTAGAAAGATCGATACTTCGAGGACACTCCAAGAAAAGAGAGTGAATAGACAAGGAAAGTAAAATAGGAATGAGAGAGACTTTGCCTCTCCATGTATATATAATGGAGGTGAGTACAAGGGAAACTTTAATGGTGAGTTAGCCCTCTAACTAACTGTAACTACCTTAACCACTCCGGCTAATGTTAGCCGCCGATCTACTAGAGCTTGGGACTATATCAACACAGATGATACTAAAGTAAAAATCTAAAATGTATAAATAAAAGAGTAGAAAAGAATTCCTCATGCTATTCCACTCTTTCCAAAGTTTAACTTTCATGATATCATAGTAACTCACTAATTCTCACTAACCTTAATTCACCTCCTCCATTCTTCAATGGAAGAGGCAAATATGCAAGGGGTTCAATTACCTAACCCTTCATGCATGAATGGTAAGATAATATATTAATGTATAAATCCTTCAAGTTTCAGGACTTGCATCTTTAGTTGCACGTTAGTGTACTCATGTTTTATAGTTTATATCTAGATCTCTTCGCATTTGCATGCATTAGCTAATAGTTAACATTTATAAAGTGTTTAATTATTTCCATTCACTTGATATATGATTCTTATTTAATATGTACATATTTCTCCGAAAACAACAAGCGAACTCGTGCTTTATAGTTTATATCTAGATCTCCTCTCATTTGTAAGCATAGATTAACAATTAATATTTTTAAAATATTTAATTATTTTTATTCATTTGATATATAATTTCGTTTACCACTTACATATTTCCTCATAAGTACATGCGAAAAAAAGTTCTCATAAGTTCATCGAGCATGCATTTTTACTATTCCTTCTAAAAAGTCCACAAAATGAAAGACTTCCACGTGTGAATTCTCATTAATCCTCGAGTCTGTGCAGGCGCTGACCATCTGTGCTGCCAGAAGACACGATCTCCTCAACCCAATCGGCTGGAATCGCTTATTCTCTTCTGTACCCAGAAACAAGATCGCACGTTCTCCTCTGTATATTTAGACTAGGTGGCAGATAAATGTTTTCCGTGGAAAGTTCTCGGTAAATTCGAGAGAATGACCGGAGAATAGTGTCCAATGTTGCGTGGCACTGCCGGTCCGACGGGGGAGAAGCTTGAGAAGAGGAAGGAGTGAACCCGTAAAGAGTAAAATGTAAACCAGTCAGAACGTTTGTATGCCTTCACCGCTGGCGGAATTGGCGCAGCAGGACGTTCATCAAGCAGGGCCGGCACTAGACGTTGGCCAGTGACGACCCGCATCATTTCGCGCACTGGCATCCAAACCTCAACCCATCGTCCGGGTCATGAAGTCTTGCCTGCGAAAGTGATCACAGATCAAGATGTACGTACTATAGAACAGATCCTGTTCAAGTATAGGCGTGGGAGGAAATCTTCTGACCAGGCTATTTGTAAACACCCAATCCAGTGGCGCCTATACTTATAGTTTTATTTCGGCCCACACATTTAGATGCCAACCTGACAAGGACTGTTATATTCGCCTTACCTTTGTATAAATTTCTGGTTTTTCAAGAGTAATGTTTGGACAGGTTACTTTCTCAGCTCACAACGATCTTTCTGTTCTCTTCTCCTAGATGTACGAACTCTTCGAGGAAAGTTCTAAGATACTCATCTCCAAGAATCCTTTGCTGCTGTTCCATCCGTTGGCTACTCATTGCGTCGCGTTGTTCCTTTGCTGTAGTAGGAGCATCTTGTACTGTCTATCATGCAGTTGATACTCTTTGTCCTACTGTATTCATCTTTACATGGTGCTCTTGACTCTGAAGGAGACTGCACCCATATTTCCGAAAGGAGGAGGACCCGGAACTGACATATTGCAAAGGGCAGAGCCCCGGAGGAGAGATGGTGTATAGCTATCCGCTTCACTCCTTCTGACACGAGTCATAAACAATTTCCCTCTGGTCACCAGATTACGAGTTTAGTTTACGAGTTAGTAGTAGCTATTCGCCTTTCGCTTACTATCACATTTCGTCCTCGTCCATAAATTCTGGGAGACCTTGACTGAGAATTCCAACCTTGTAGCGAGCAGCACCCAGCTACGTTTATCTTAGCAAGGGGACAATAGCACAACGACGTGACCACATGCTCAATCTGATTGATTACGACATATAAAGCGAAGGTCTAGGTGCGTTGCTTTCCTGGTTGATTATGTGCATGCTGTCACCACAAGGGCTTTCACTAGCAAGTTTGCTGCTTGTTTCACTTCGTAGTAGGGTCTTACACACACTAAGCGAGTGAGAGATATAGTGTACAAGGACAGATCGAGTACCTCGTCCATAAGATTCGTGAAGTTGAGTACTTCTTGTCAGACCTACACGCAGGAAGAAGTTTCACTCCTGAGATTTATGGTAGATTTTGCCAACCATTTTTGACACCAACTGATTTTCCCTGAGGGCGCATAAATTAATGTGGAGACTGCTGTTGGCAAAGCAAGTATTCGGGCATCAGAGTGGAAGTGGATGCAACGAAAGTCCACTGGTCTGCGCTCGACCAGTTCGTGAGCGTGGAAAGCTAGGGTTTAGTATCGCTGCTCAGGCGAAGCTTGCTTACTGAAGTCCTTACGCCCCCTTATATTCTTGCCACAGGGAAAACAGATACGTGACCAAAGCGGTCTCTTTCAACCTAACTTCGAAAACATCCAGGAAAAGGAAGCAATCAAGGAAGTGCGCAAGGACCTTACACCACTAGGTACCTTGAGGATGGTCGAAACACGAATACAGGACACGAGAACAGCTTCGACACTGAGAAACATCACTCAAGGTTGAAGTCTCACTAAGGAATTTCAGCAAATAACTATAATTGTATATAGCAAAGGTATCAAACACTTGAGAAACAGAATAACGGTGTTAGAACGACGAATCCGGTTGAGGTCGGTGGTCAGAACAAACGACTTCCGATCACGTATACAGAAAACCGAATCTAAATTTCTTTCCAGAAGCGTATCCTCAGATCCCGCTTCTCCAGTTTCTTCGTGAAGATAACTCCGGGGTTCCCTAGCAACTAATTGCAGCTTGCAACGCAAAAAGGACCTGTTTCCACTGACACTACAGTAAGTAAGAATCTCAGGTGAGGGTGATTGATAGTCAGCATAGAGAGTTCTGATCCGCAGCGGTATAGGTTGGTCGTCCAATCATGCAAAGCTGTGCAGCTAAAATGAAGCCAAGTTGCACTGTGACATAGCCGATAACAACATCACGGTGTGATCGACAGAACTCGCCTGCGGAGAGTACAGCATTCAGATTCTAGCCTTCAGACATTCACGTTTCAAGGAAGTCAGAGAACATCTTAATGTCATCATAACTGAATCCACAGGCATGCTGGATGGTAGTTACTCGACGATAAGTGTGAGGAGATGCATTATCTCGTCTGACCCGGAGAGCGCAATTGCTACTTCTCATAGAGGTTTCGACTTGTTCCTTATGAGGTTGCACTATCAGAGTAAGGAATACAGCCGCAGCATACCCTAAATCTTGATGAAGGTTCTCAGTTTACAGCTTGGTGCACATTCTCTGGTAGTATACAGCACCGTATTAACACAATAGTATCCAGGATTCCAGGATATATTTCCAGTCTAGTATCCAGGATTTCACATTGGAAACGACATTGATTTATCGGCAGGAAGAGGACGTGAGGAAATATTTCCTGTCAATTCAGTTACTAGACAGAGGAATGTATGTTTCTAGCACTGAACTTTGATACCGTTTTAGTTTCTCAATTAGGTTCTCGTTGTGGTGAAGACCGAAGCAAAGAGTGAGAATGGGGAAAAGATTCGGCCGAAGGAAGTCCTAACATGAGATGGAAGGTGTAGCTAGATACAATACGATACCCGGTCCATGGAATTAGCGAGCCCGCCTGTTGTAGGCCTGGACCAACGAACAAGTTCCACTCCTGAGCTCTAAGGTAGTTTTCGCCAACCATTTCTGCATACCAACAGATATTTTCCTTGAATGTGGGAACCGCTACTGATACAGCAAGAATCCGCGCATGATAATGGTAGTGAACGCAACTAAACTCCACGCTGCGCTCGACCAATTCCTGAGCGTGGAAAGCTAGGGTTTAGTATTGCTACTCTGGACGAAAGTTGAAAACTGAACTCCGAAGTCCTAACGCCTCATAGTCTTGCCATCGGAAAACAAGAATATGTGACAGAAGCAGTCTCGTTTGACAGATCTTCGGAAACGTCCAGTAAACCGAAGTCGTAGGTCGCTGCCGTCTGATCAGAAAATTCAAAGCTTCACTTCCACGTATTTAATTAGACCTGTAAGAGACCGGTCTTTATCACTAGCACTGCGGAGCTACAAAGAGTCACAATCGCGAAGCATAGTCCTCTGTCTCTAGGCACATAACCAAATGCTCTTTCCCGATGGCCGTGGTAACTACACACGGGCAATGAAGGGAGAAATTTCTGTAATCACGTACGCTACACAGTGCTGTGAACCACGAAGGATCTTGAGATCATATGATTGACGATCGACCGTAGCACATTCCTTCTGCAGAACAATAGTGGACCCGACAACGTGCTGTACGTGTTCTCCGTAGGAGTGCCATTCGACAATCCGGATGTTCCATGGAAGACTGTGTAATGCGTAGTACAGCAGGCAAACTCCTACGACGGATTTCTAGTATCTAAACGATCCGAAGTTAGTGACAGGGAACACTTGCTTCTTGGTTTCGTTGGGTCTCCTACGAGGGGAGGATGGGCTGCGCCGGCCTAGGAGGCAGTGCAATACCAAGGCGACACTGGCGAGACCGAAGCAGCAAGCTGCTCCATTGGTCTCGCACCCGTGAAAGAAATAAGATTAATATCGTGAGGGTCGATGACCCTCGTATCAGATATTAAACTGATAAGAACAGATACTACACTTGATCTTAGCCAAAAGGCCGAGAAAGGTATACTTCATCCCGGGCACAGAGAAGCTTATGAGTTCCAGTGATCTTGTCTGTACCTGCGGGGCTTATGGGTTTATGAACTGGTGTTCTGTGGACTGTCTATGTTCTCGCGCTTCAAAGCGAGAGAACATAGAATCCGCCTTAGCGTGCTGCTTCTGTTCATTACTATCCCAGAACGCGAAGCGTGGGAGGTAGATCAGTGCTAAGGCGGTCCCGGCCGATCCGGAATAGCACGCTACTCAACTGCACTCCCGACTCCCGTCATGAAGGTCGAGTCAAATAACTAGTCCCCTCGTGTCCTTACCAACACTACAGCAGAGTGATCAAAGAGCATTGCTGGCGGCGGCGGCTGCTGCTGCGTGTCTTCTTAGTGCTGCGTGTCTTCTTAGTCTCTTGCTTCGTCCTTCCCTTCCTCTTTCTGACCTTCAACCATTACGACAAGACGGCGCCTTTCCTTTCACGGGTTTCCCAATCGACGGTTAGCTACTCTATGAAAATGCATAGCCACAAAGGGTCTAACCGAACCGCATCGTATAGCAAATAGAGCCCACAGTCCAGTTAGAAGTTATAAGTAACGACTGTATCGACATGACGTCGTAGGGGGAACGTGGTACTGATAGGCCGGTCGACGGGATGTGTGCTACCGTTAAGGGGTGAAAACGGTGCTCTTGATTCCTTGAAGCGTCCAATCTTGGCATGAACCTTCTTCCGCTGCAAGTAATAGATTAGCTCGTAAGAGCAAAAGGACGAAATAAAATGTTGGAAAGTACACTCGAGAATAAGTGGACTCGTGTGGTCACTTGTTGCTTCGATCGCGGTATTTGAATATTTTGATTTCTAAAGAGTCTCTTTGTGCTGCCAAGTGGTCCCGAAATGGGTAAGCAAGGTGCAGACTTTCTCCTCAACTTCAGTCTCCAGAATGGACTCGATAGGTCGTGTTGAAATTTCCTGGCATTGCTGTGTGGAAGCCGATCAGTGACGTCAGTTCCAACCTCGTTCTTCTGAGTAATTTATTTCCCGGGGTCTATGCATTCTTCAGACTTTAACATTCGTTCTGAGAAGTGACATTACGTATAATCGAGTTATGATTCTGATGAAGTCACATGATTTAGGATGTTTTGAGCAATAGAGCTGGTGAGGTAACTACGAACAAATTAAGAAGTAGGAATCCAAGCGTTATGTAGTTGCAGTTTTGATGAAAGCTTACATCATGGACGTCGTATGAGAGGGTAGGAAAGGTGTCCTCGAACCAACATCCAACGATCGTTTCACAGTATGGGAGCCATCGGGGCGGCGTTCACGCTGTTCAGTTTCGGCCACAGATGAAGCACCTGGTTTCTGGAGGAAGCGACAGTGCCGTTTATTTGTGGAGTTTGCACTGCAGGGCCAATTTGCGCCACCCTGTCGTGCGGCCGTACCGCTTCCTTGGCCACCATGTAATCCAGTTCCCCGCAAACTTCACACAGATTCGCTATGTTCCAGCGCGGGAGATTCTGTGCATTGCCTTAAGTTTAAAAGTAGGAGGATTGAGACTCTTTTGATGAATAAGAACGCTTCAGTTACCCCCATGCTAAAGCCGCGTAGTGAGTTCTTGAGTTCATGCATTACAGAGGAGGTGATATGAGAGGATGGTTAAAAACAACTGCTTAACGTTTCGTGTACTGTAAGTAGATCAAATTATATGTTGTTGTCGACCGCATTACCCGACTCAGTCAGCATCGGACATGTACAGATAGAGTAAAGCCTAGAGGAAAGCCGAATCTCTTGATTACACTCATTTACAATTATTTGAAACAACGGTGCTAAAATGCTGTGAAACAGCTGTGTTATGACTCTCCATGAACATTCCTTGCGAATTGGCGTTCGACAGGGCCCAGTATACTCAGTGGCGGTTTCTCCTTGCGATAATCTGATAGCTTCGGGTTCACAAGACAAAACTATACGTCTGTGGATTCCAACTGTGTATGTATTTCTGATCTCTATACCAAAGCCATGTCCTAATTACGTACAGCGGGACCTGGTCTAAGGATGCAACTCCGTGCTTGCAGCTGCACACAAGTTAAAGCTTATCCATGCAGCATAAAACTGCTACATTTCTGACGGCTAGAGGAATGAGAGTTTACAGGGAAGGAAAATGCTCAACGATCAGGGGGCATACAGGACCTGTGCGGACCGTAAATTTCAGCCACGACGGACAGTTCCTTCTTTCGGGTTCGGATGACAAGACCATCAAGGTACGTGTCCGTGTCTGTCCAAAATGACAAAGAACTCTCAAATTCTCATGCTCCTCATGCTGTTGAATTGCTCCAGGTTTAGATCGACTCTTGTCAGATTCTATCTCTCTCTTGTGCTACTTTCGAGATGATGTTTCAAGGTTCTCTCTTACCGTACTGCTATTCAAATTCGTTATACTCGGATAGGGAAAGCCAGGACTAATCGTTCCTGGTATTCGCGGAATGTTTTTGAGGTGTCTGATATCAGTTACTATATTTCGCTCGTTTTGCATTCGTGCAATTTGTTATTTTTACTCCATTCGAACGAAGATCACCAAATACAGATGATTATAGTAAAATACGTTACTGTTCGAAGAAGAACATTCCTCTGGCATTTGGTGATAACTCCAATGAATATTTAGTACAGTACATTAGTATCGATTTGGAATGTAGGTCCAAGTTCGAGATTCTCAAACATTCATTCCTTAAGTAGCGAATTTGAATAACAGCACTGTATGCTAAGTCACACATGCTCCGGTTCATTAATAACTCAAAACTTTGTTTCCTATCGAGCTAACCAAATGTGCATATGCAGATCTGGAAGGTGAGCAATCAAAAGTTTTTGTGTGCGTTGAGTGGACACATGAACTGGGTCCAATCAGCCGAGTTTAATGCAGATCGAAGGTGTTTCTCAAAATACACTCTCACATGTAGGAGACGTAAGCAACCAAAACGCTAATTCTCTGTTCTCATATGTAAAGTGTCTTGCTTGGCTTTGCAGGCTCATACTTTCTGGCAGCGATGATAAAAGCGTACGCTTGTGGGACGTTGAAAAAGGAGAATGTGTCCAACAGTTCACAGACGTCTTAGGGTAAGCAGTTTTTAGGCGTAGCTAGGCGTTTCTGATGTATTGACCGTGCATGGAAGCAAGTAGTCAGTTTGTGCAAGAAGCGAGTATTTACCTTAATTCCTGAAATGTTACCATGTGACACGGATCTTAAGGTTCCCCTTGGTATAAAGTTCAATGCGACTGTCCAATGACAAGAAACAAATGCAGTATGTATTGATGCAATCTGATCGCTTCTAATATAAAAGCTAATGTAAAAGCCAATGCAGAATCCAGTTGTGTACTACAATAGTGAAATAAGCGAAGGCCGTCAAGGCGAACGTAGATTGACATAGCCAAAAGAACCCCGCGCAGAAGAGATTTAGATCTAGGAGCACCGACGCGAGTGAATACAGGGAGAAGACACTCGGAGGTAGTAAAGGAAGAAGATTATTTATGCCAGTGCGTCAGAGCGAGAAAAGCACATAGCGAGTAGCAAAGGAATGTGCGCTAACTTTGAGCATCAAGTTTAGGGTTTAGCGAATATTTTTAACCAGGGGCCAGATATAGGGGAATTTGTAGCACAGAGCACATTCGCGGAGATTGTTCCTTCTGGTAAGTAAGTGGAATATGGAGGACATGTACAAACTTGTGCGTACATGTCCTCTATATTCCACGATTGTGCGTACGAACTTTTAATGCAAAAGAGAAGCCGAGGTCTAAAACTGCACGACGAGCTAGCAGTTAGTTACATGAAAAGTACCGATTGAATGTGCAACCAACATGCATAAAGCCAGAGGTTTCCTAACTGAATTGTGTTGTATGAAAGGTAAATTATATCTAGTCAAACAAGTCAGATGAGAACGTGTGGTGAACTATAAGCATTCACCAAGTAATGCTACTTACAACATACGCAAAGCATGCAAATGGATGACCTTCTCGTCTGAAGTAAGAACTATCCCATTTTGTTTTCAGGACTTGATAGACTTTTTCGTCTGCTTATGATTGATCTGTTTGCATTGATCTGCTAGGTTGGTGAACTCAGTACGATTTCATCCTGATAATTGTTGCGTTGCCAGTGGAAATTCAGACCGTTGCATTCAGGTTCATGGAACATCCTTATTTCTTTTCATCTCTTGACAATGTCGGTAGATTGACGCTACATTCAAAATGATTGTTTCGAGACGATTAGTATAATTTGTTAGTTCGCCC
The DNA here is from genome assembly GCA_036924285.1 of Asterella californica. Taxonomy (NCBI): domain Eukaryota; kingdom Viridiplantae; phylum Streptophyta; class Marchantiopsida; order Marchantiales; family Aytoniaceae; genus Asterella; species Asterella californica. The sequence continues at coordinate 6,579,808 of JAYKYS010000003.1, forward strand.
AGATCTTTTCTGAACATGTTATGCAGAGGTTTGTCACGAGTAACTCTGAGAAACAATTCATGCGAGTTGGGACAATATTTGTTGTTTAAGACAGGTGATAAGTTGATTCTCCATAATTGTCAGATGTGGGATGTTCGAAGCAAGAACTTGATTCAACATTACGCCGCGAATGCAGGAGCTGTGAATTCAGTTTGCTTTCATCCATCAGGAAATTATCTCCTTTCTAGTTGCGATGATGCAACATTAAAGGTCGTATAAGAACATTATTATGTTCTACTTTCTCATGTATATGATCTGGATAAACTTAGGTGGATTTTTGCAACGAAACTCATACATACTGTCTCAAGGATCATAGTCTACTTCAGCATTTTATTATTTAATGGATTTTTTCTACACAAGTTTGCATCATCTGCATTCGTTTCTCGCTTGGTCAGCTTCAATTTGAGCAACACGCTGAGGAATCAAAAGTACTCTGTAGTTTGCTCCTAGCGAGACGCTCTTATTTTGATGACCAATGTTATTTAGAAAGAAATACTCGAAGAAACAATAGTATTTTCAGCATTTCTGATAGCAGTTCTTGAGGTACTAGTTTGAAGTGCTGAAGCGTTTACTCTCATATGGTTTCGAGAACAGATTTGGGACCTGCGGGAAGGACAAATAGTATTTACTCTGCAAGGTCATGATGGCGCTACTCAGTCCGCAGAATTCTCTTCTAGTGGTGAATACTTTGCATCTGGGAGTGCTGACGAACACGTATGTGACAAAACATTCAGCTTGAAGATAATTCAATTGGTAGCTACAAGCTGGAAATCTAGCATAAAATTTTTTTAATCGTCAGGCATTGGACCAAGGACTTACATGCCGAGATTCTTCTTCAAGGAAAGAAGCTCACCCATATATTCAGCTTTTCGTCGTCACCACCTTACGTTCTCTTTCCTGATAATTGTAGGTGCTTCTGTGGCGGACTAATATCGACCTTACAGGTTGTCAGCCAGGTACCTTGTCCCATGACTTTCTATTAGGTTGGGGATCCCTTTTATAATCCTAGGCGAGGGGTTGAAGCTTCATGTTGGGAAGACTCAGTCAGTGCATAAAGCTCCAGCACTTCAAACTCAAGAGCTTAGGAGATCATAAGCATTCAGATCAGACTACGTGCCATGCCAAGCCTCTCGCTATGCTGCAAGAATGTTTTAACAGTTTATAGGATATGCAGAAGACGGAACTGATTTGCATGTGATCGTCCTTATATGCTTTTTGTTTGGAAACTAGATGAAGCTGAGCAATAACTACTTTCAACGAGAATCAGTTGGAAGTAATTAACACGATTAGTTCAATGAGAGAAGTTTGAGATCGAAGTGTTTTCACTTTTTATTTGAGTGACTGCTTCATGTGTGCTGACGGGGATGTTCTAATTAGAATTTTATTTGCGGATCTGTGCAGATCGGGGATTCATCGGCAAGGAAGTTGTTGGTCATGCCTTGTGCAGCGCATGCAACTGTGTGTGCACCAATCCTCCAAATGAAGGAGGTATTCATTGTCCAAAAAGAGCGAACACTATGAACGAACACATTACGGACCACATCCATGTGACTCCGCACACGGATGTGGTCCGTAAAGGATCTTCTTCCCCCTATAAACTTGCAAGTTCACGAGTGCCCACAGAGGATGCAGATATCTCAATCCGCTATCCAGCCAAGCTCGATGATGCTGATGAAACAACTGAAGAAGATACACCCAGAGTATTTCCTGCTCTTCAAACTGAAAGTATGAGAGACCGCAAACATAGTTCGCGCTTTCCGGTTTGCTTATGAGGGCAAAAGAAAATGTGGTGTTGTGTTTCCTTATCTCGTTTTCCTCATTTTTGTGTTTTTGATTTTCTAGCAGTGGGAAGTTTCATATGGTTTCAGCTGTTGAGAGAACTTAATCTCAGAGTTAAATACGACGCTATCGTGTGAAGTTTGAGAGTATTGGTCCTTAAAACATAGACTGGTCAAACATTGATGGAGTTGCCGCTGACTTTTCGGGATGTTACATAGTTCCAGATGATGACTGTCCTTTTATCACATATTGTAGACAGCTTAGTCAGACACAATAATAACAATCTTGACACGGAGGAGCTCGTCATGTCCCAGACGACAGTACTAGTTTACCGGAGCATCTTAGAAGAGTTGCACAAGAGCGATTCTACATCGGTAAGAGCAGATGAAGGTGAATCTGATATACAACAGCAAGGTTCCAGGAATTCAAATCATCAATCAGATGGCTTTGAATGTGACATGAAATGTCTCTCCTGTAAAAGACTTGGACCATCGGGCTTCCCAAGAACTGGCAGGCGCATTTATACTGCACCAAGAGCCAAGAGTACCTCTGTCTCGTCTGCTAATGACTTAAAATCGTTCGGATCTACACTGAAGGTCGGTACTCATATATCCTTACTGCTTGATCTTGGTTATGACACACGTTCATCTATCGAATGATTTGCAGTGCCTAAAGTGAGGTGCCTAAAGTGATTTTCTGTGTAAAACAAGAGGTGCTTTTCTTTTATCTACTGATAGAAGACTATGCTTGGTACGTGACTGCAGCAAATATGTCATCAGTTGAGTATTTTAACACGGACGGTGGCTCTTTTCGAAGAACGTCTTTCTCACTCAGAAGATAAGGTACTTGACTCGAAGTACATCTCCCCGTGAACTTGCACTGCTCCAGATATGAGATCTTAGGACCGATAAGTTCATCTCTTATGCTTATGATAGCTCTTTTCAACAGTTACAGGCTGGTAGGCATATCTAGCTCAGTAACTGTGATGACAGAGTTTTGTTAGTTGGCTTCGAATACGTCAACCCTCCGTGAAGAGAAACATTGGACCGGAAAACCTAACTTTTGACAGGATTTTACTTTAAAAGCATTAAAGGCATACTTATGAAACTCCAACATTCACTGTTCTGTTGCATAACAGATGATACGCATAGAGAGGCTTTCAGGTGAACTGACACCAGATGAAGAGTCTGAAGATCCTTGCAACATACACGGGTAACTAGGGCCATAAAATGTATTAGAAGTTTCATACCTAGATTTCGTCTAAATTGCTTTTACACTTTCTCTCCTTCAGATACTAGTGATCAGTCTATGACCTTCAACAACCTCTTTGCACACAGGTTGACAATTAGTGCTCAATGACACGTTTCATTATATACACCAGTTGTAGCAGCCTGCCTGTTTCAATATGTATTCAAGCCGATTATGAAAATGGCTCTGGAACCATTCTGTGGCGTCCGGTATCTTATTATGTTGTCCACTTTGGAAGTAACATTGTACATACGCGATTGCATATCATCCAAACTTGACTTGAAATTACTCAAAACATCTTCACTTCTTCCATACTCATCGTCTCGAAGCATCCCACGAAGTATCAATTTCTCTCCTATGTAACATCATTTCTCGTCTTGAAAGGTGATCTAGATACAAGTAAGGCCAGATATTCATGTTGAGACCTTATGTGGAATGACAACTTTTCGGATGTAGGATATACTCTTGTTAGTTCAAGCCTAACAAATGAATAGTTCAACTACTTGAAACTTGGTGTAGTTCTTGCAAGTTCTCTCCAGAAATCCTCATGGTATATTTTTTCTTAATGCTTACAAGAATATCGTTGACATCATCTGATGACAACAGAGTTTGTGTTGCTAAAATTCGTGAGGTAAACTGAATTGATCTTCAGTAGAGGTTGTACTTATTTCTGGACATGTATGTTGATAGCCAAATAATAACTTGCTTTGCAGCTCATGTTTCCGAAGTTCCTCTCATTGTCATGATGGAAATATCTCTTTAGTTCTTCTATCACCACAGCTTGTGTGAAAACCAGCGTATGAGCTAGTCAGTCAAGAACCTATAAGCGGTCTGATTTATGTTAATATGGATCACAGTCGAATGACTCCTCTTCCAAATTCATATACGGAAGTCTTGTTCACAACTCATGTCATGACAAAAACTGGTGACATGCATGTCATCATACCCAATAAAGAGACTGGGCGCTGGTACACTGAAGACTCTGCTATGCTGCATTGTATTGCATATCACCATTCATCATTAAACCAGTCCACAGCGTATAGCTAGATTTTCCTTAGGTATAGCAGGTTGTGTATTGTACATGAGAGTGGCAACTAATTGAAGCAATGTGCATCATTTCTTTTCGTCAAATCGACTTATGGACATAGTGATCTGGATAGAATTTACTTGCTCTTGTGACTTGACGCTTTGAAACATGGCCTGCAAATACCAGCTGATGTAGACCAACCACCAGCTATTTCTCTTGCATGTGTAGCTACGGACTTGGCGACACGCATAATCACAAATAAGCTGGCAGCATGCATCAATCAAGTTCTAAATAAGCGATATGTTTTCTCCGAGATGGAATCTGAGGACAACAGGTACAGTTTTTCAGCAAATCAGATCCATGGAGGTAACCCAAAATGAGGTACTATGTTGGTTACTCTGTACATCTCACTTCTTCCTCGTTGATTCTTCTGTTCTCCTAGTAGTTGATAGAATTAGTCGTTCAGTCTGGTCTTGTATTTTAATATCCTTCAAGCTAAATCAGTGTTCAGAGTTACAGTACTCACGAACATTACCACTATTCGTTTTATCGTCACGACAAGGTTACCCGATCACAGATATCTACAGGTGTTGTCTCGACTTATTTTCGAGAAGGAAGATAATGTTCTTCTGTTCCTTAGTTCTTCTTACAAGTATCTTGATGAGAGAATATAGCAGGTCAAGCAGGTGCTCAAGGAGATGAACCAGCTACAGTTGAACAACAACATAACCAAAGATGTGTTAGTCTGATCTTGTGGGAGGAAATGTGTCTCAACAACCTCCTTTGTCTTGGTGGTATTTGCTAGTGGGGGGTTTAACCCGTCCTATGTCAAGTGGGTTATCAATAACATCCAGAAAGTTGGTGATAGACTTCTGCTGTTTGAGGAATATCCAGACATCATTTCGTAGTGAGTTGGCTTGGAGATGTTGTGTTTCCTTGAATTTTGTTTATCAATACCAGTGGTAATTTCCAAGTTTGAAATGTAGTCATGAACTCATCTATAGATTGTGTCAGTTCACATTAGGAGACATGGCGAGATGGTCAAAATAAAAATGATGAGAATGTAAAGAGAGAAATTGAAATGTTGAAATGAATCTATATTAGGATTTTGCCAGAGTTAACCGCCACTATCAGGAACGTTCTAGATTTAAACATCTGTCAGCAGTTCATCTACTGAAGAAGACGAAAGTCATTCCGTCACCTAGAAGTGTCTCACCTCAAAATTAGTCAATGTGAGTGACAGATTTTGTAACCAAACATTTTAGAATCATCACGAAGTCATGTCAGCTACAGACTGCTTAACTCAATCATTATACGAGTCTAAGTTGATCTAAGAGAAGGAGGAAGAAAGTGATTGACAAGCTTGGTGGAACTCAACCATACTCTATAGCATAAGAGCATAAGTTTAACATAACATAAGCTTAAGAAATTTATAACATAAGTTTGATGAAGACGAAGGAGGTTATGTTATAAGCTTCTTGCCAAGGCTTGGTTTAGCGAATAGTAGAGATGTAAGACACTTCAGAGCATAAAGTATATCCTTACTTCTTTTATGTATAATACATTGTAAATTTCACTCCTATCTTCTTCTAAAATTTGCTAAAATTAATTAATTCTAACAAAAGATTTCTCTTTCCACTCTTTACACACTCTTCACGCAACCAAGCAACCGGATCACCACTATAATCTTACTATATATCTTACTAAATGCAATTTGAACAAGAGGACATAGTCCGTACGAGTTAGATTCTTGTGGAAATTATCTATGAAACAAAACCAAACCTCTTAAGTAGATCCGCAATCTTTTAGCAATGTTGTATTTTTATCCAATTCAACCTTCAGACAATCAAGAACTACATCTGTAGATGCAGGTACCACAACGCAACCTCTCGTCGCAAGGTTGGAGATATCAAGAATCACACTATCTAAATTTATCGTGATTTGCCTTCCAATCTTCAGAAGTATCCATATCATGTAAAGCGAAACCATAGATAGATTTCTCATGGCATTCAAAAACCCATCTTCATTCTTGAAGCGCTATCGTGTCGGATTTTGCATGGACGTTGTGTAGGAAAATGTGAGGTTCCTAGCTGTGGAGAGATCGTGTGTTGAACAACGACAAGACAGAGAGAAAGAACCACGAGGACAAGCGTCGCAAAGTATACCAACTCCTATTTTATATACACTCCCAATTCTTCTTCTATAAGAATGCAAAACAAAGATAAACTTGAGCGTCTGTAATCTACACCAACCCTCCTAAAACGAGTCATTGGATCTCAACCCAAACCCAAAACTACGGAAGCGTAGCTCAAAGCAAGAGACTCATCCCTTTGCTAACAAAAAGAGCTGTACCAGCATGACAAGATTCAAACCCAAGTCCAAACAACGTCCACGTACAAGCCTTTAGCTAAAGCTAGCTACCACAAGCTGTACATAACCAACTAGATCTCTAATGAACTCAAAAAGATGAAAACCGTAGCGAAGAAACTGAAACAAGTCTATTTGGGAACCAAACGGTCTTCAGAGGTCGATAAGGTCTTCCTCCTTGACTCTGTTTGTCTTAAGAACTATCAGATCTGACTCCCGACAGCTGAGATATCATCAATTTTTGGTCGTAAGTGATCGAATCTTCAAAAATCCTCCCTATAGCTTAAAACTACATACACTCCAAACATATCGTCTGATTTCATATCTATCTTTTGGAGTAGGTAGATTTAGCTACTCGGAACCGAACGAGACTCCAAACAAGCTGTTTGGTGTTCCCCTCGCAAAACCATGCAAGAAATTTGGTCGTAGGATGCAAAAAACTGACGTAAATCGACTCACTGTGGCTCAAACTCGCTCACCACATCCAAACCAACAATCCAATCACATACCGTCTTCTCTTATGCGTAGGTGAAGACTCCTTGGTCGCATAGGCACCAAGACCGAAGAGCTTGGCTCATCGATGACGAAGAACAACCCAACCTCAAGTCGCAAGCGACGAAATACTTACGTAAGCACTTCTCTACGAACCAATTTCACCTAGAACTCTCAAATCGTCCAATGAAACTTCGTATCGTCTTCAATTTCTTGAAGAACTCGACTTTCTGATCCCAATGGATCCAAATATAGCAAGTTCCAGAGAGACTCGAACGGTCCGACTCTCCTTCACATGTCACTGGAGCACTCCAAAATCTTCCCTTGCGTCTCAATTTTTCCCAAAATACACTCTCCGATCTGCCTCTTCATAAACCTCTTAACCATCGCATAGATTGTACAGATCTGAACCTAATGACAGCTTGCGCGCATGCATTGGACCTCCTAATTCTCCAAATCATTCATCGACAGGTCGTAAAAACAAGCTAACTCCTTAAGCTGCCCTCTTATGTCAGTTGCATAAGTGAAGGTTTTCATAGATAATGAGCAAGCAGACCCCTTGCCTCTTCAGTATAGCACTAGGAGCTGCAAATACCCAATCACCAATAGTAAGCTAAGGTCTAGCTTAATTTTCTCTTTTTTCAAGTCTCGTAACTTCTCCACTAGGCGTCCAAATGAAGTAGACGAAGTGTCCATGGAAATCTGACAAAGAGCTCTACCCATTGATGTAATGAAAGTGAAGATCCGAAGTTGTGCAAAAAGTCCGTAAGCTAGAACCTAGCTTGCTTTTCCCATCTTTTGAGTCTCGTAACTTCTCCACTAGACGTCCAAATGAAGTTAACGAAGTGCACATGAAAAGTTGACAATGATCTCTACCCATTGATGTAATCAAAGTGAAGATCCAAAGTTGTACAAAAAAGCTCTTTTTTATCTTATGCGTGTCTTTAGAGCGATAATGATAAGTATTGGAATAGATTTTCAGATAAGAGCCGGTCCACGACACGACAGTGCAGTTCTAAACCTTCTTGGTTGTTGAGAACCAAGAAGGTTCACACATCAAGTGGAGATGCACTATTTTGTTAAAGAACATCTTCGTTTTCACTTTCCGCATCAAAGTCACATCTCTCTCTGTAAAATATGGACGACTAAGAGTTCTATGCTCATCTTTTGACCTCATATAGCAAATGATGTTGTCCACTGTTGAAGTCACATGCGACATTTGTCTCCCATCTTATCCAAGATTGACTTGAATTTCTTCAAGTCATCTCTTACTTGCTTAAAAGCTGCATCTATTCCTTCTCTTAAACGTTGCAAGTTCGTCATCAATCTTTCTTAAGAGTGATGCATTTCGTCAAGTAAATACTTGAATTCTGCATATAATGCAGTATCATATCTCGTTTTCAAAGACGATGTGGACGTCAGTAATCTCAATGATTCTAGCTTGCCATCTCTTTGTACTGAAGACTCTTTCAATGAGATATGATATTGTGCTCCTACAGCTGGACATTGAATGCAAGCTCACACTTGACATATTCATGATTCAGTCGGTTTGAAAACTGACGTAATTCAATAAGATTTTCCTGTAAATCCTCATGGTTTTAAGGAACTTGGACACATGTAAGAACGTCATTGACATCTTTTGATATCAAGAGATTGTTGCTCGTTGAAACTCTTGAGACAAGTTGACCTGAGCATCAGCAGATTTTATTTAGGTCAAGTATGTTGATAGTCAAGCAAAGACTCATCCGCATCTGTTGAAGTTCTCCCATGTTGCCTCTCAACATCAAGCTGGACGTGTTTCTTCAGGTCTTCTATTAGCACAGCTTGATTCTTTTTCTCAATTTGCGAGGTATTAACTTTCTCACTCACTCTGGTAGAAGAAGTGAGGCAAACAAGTTGCACGTCCGGACAACCTCTTTCAAAAGAACAAAACTGAATCAGAAAATCTCTTGCACAAAGTCCATCGCAGAACCTCGAATCTTTTCTTCAGAGAACTTTACCATGATGTCGATATGACTTTGTGCATATTGGTCCATCTCCACAACGATGATGCAACTGTTGCTTAAAATCTTCATGTGATAGTAGGAAAATGTGAAGTTATCATCAACCACTCCTAGATCCTCCATCTGTTCCAAAGATGTATCTTCGTATTCAAGACACAAAAAGAAATAAGAAATATTATCAACAAAACGTTGATCTTTCACTTATTTTGAAACTGAAATTGGATTTTAAAAATACAAAATATACAAATCAATACAATTTCACAGAATGTTGTCCAAGAGTCAACAACTTTCATATCTTATTATGGTCAACATGAAACAAACAAATCTGTATATTTTAAAAAGCAATATGAAGTCATGGTTGAAGTCAAAACTTACTTAATATTTGGGATAAATGCTGCAGTCAGTGAAGTCTTATCTTGATCGTGACATTGTACTCGAAATCCAAAATACATTGATCTTGCAGCAAATTCTTCTCTCCAATTTGTTATGTTGATCATCCTCGAACTCCTCTCCGAAGCAACATCCATTTTTGCACGACTCAAGATGATTAGCATGAAGTATTTGATCACATCGTCTTGTTGCAGATCCAATTCGGATCAAGAGCTCTTTCACCATCTTGATCCATACTGATATGTGGATTCTTCTGTTGTACAATGTTTATCAATGCAGACAATTCTCGAGAACTGATAAAACCTGATCCATCTATACCTTCACATTGTAATGAAGATAGATCCAATCTTGATTGTCATTTTCCACCTGCGATGATGAGTTCTCGCCACTGGTTTTATGATAACTAGTTAAGTTGAACCACTGTCAGTTAACGTGTTATCTATCCAGCCCTCGGGTCTAACTCGTTTTTACTTGACAAGAAAAACTTTATCTCACTTCCATTGTGTTATTGTTCTATATTACTTCCACGTTAGAATGTAAAGGTTCAGATCAATGCCAATAGAACCACTCAAACTTTTTCTTATCATGGATTTACAGGGTTCAAACGTAAGTGTAAAAAGTCAGGCATTCTCAAGGATTGCAGAAAGAATGTATTAATTCGATTCAGTTTTTTCTAACATCATCCAAGAGATGTTATTTGTGGATATACTATAGTTACATCAAGTGATTGTATATTTTACATACCACCTCCAGAGGTGATACGTAAAATTTACAACAGAAACCTCTAAAACCTTTTTCGGGTTTTACAGCAATTCCGTAAAAGCTAGGTTTGAGTGTCCCTAATTACTCCATAGAAAGAAGCCAAAATGTTAACCGTGGTTTTCCTGTACTCCGCGAATGTAAACTCGAGGAGGAGTGGTCTGGGTGACCTCAAGTACTTGTAGGGACACTGCGGCGGGAAGGCTACTGTAGACATACCTGAGAGTCCCGCTAGGCCCCACGACAGTCTGTCCGCCAAGGATGGTGACGTAACGCCTCCTTGTCCCCTTTTCTTAGTTGGACTCGGAAACCAGCTGCTGTACTACCGGGAAACGGAAAGTCAGAATTTAGAAAACGAGCCACCCGGACAAGAACTACTTGACTGCCTGGTATAAGGCGCAACCTTCTGTTATCAGTCCGATTCTATTCCCCTGGGGCCTAATAAGTTATATTTGCCGTCAGACCTACCATCATCGATCATTTCGTCCTTTCTGGGTTGAATATGACCTGTTGACGTAAGTATCACGTGGGGTTGATGATTCAGTGGGCCCTCGGAGATTCAGTGGGCCCAAAATCGTGTTTCCGTGTAAGAATGCGATCTAGAACCACAACTTTCAGAGACGTCCTGCCGACTTTGGCAACGGAAAGCCTATTCGTAGATTTAGGACTCCAAGTATGTACAAGTTGGCTCCGACTCGCTGTCGGAGTAGCTTTCAGACCCCACTGCCCTAAAGCTTCTCGGTCTTTAGTCTACTCCGGCCGGCTTTAGGAAGACAATGCAACGTCCGAGTCTTGAGATTCGGTCTGAAGATTTTATCTTCCTGTAATTTGTTAGTTATTTATAATAATAATAATAAATTCGTGTAATTTGGGATATTTTGTTCCACAAAACTAGTCCGAAGTTCAGTTGACACTTCCCGAACTTAGCTGGCTGGTTACATGGCCTACCTCGATTAACATAATTTTTAGTAGATTTCTTTTATAATATCTTTTCATAGATTTTCTTCTTCTTCTGTGCCAAATTGAGAATTTTACAAAGGAAAAAATTTAACTCATTGATAATATGAACTCGTTCTACGAAAGAACCTACGCTAACACCATTTTAAAGTTTAACTTTTTTGCATTATCACCTCTTTCATCTTTGGACGGGAGAGTAGATAATGTATTGACTTTTTTAAATCTAAGTCAAATCTAAATCATAATTTTTTTATTTCAAAATTTGAAACTTCTATTTTGAAACATGAGCGAGTGGATTTGTCATATGGATTATTTTATCTATCTCTCCGGATCTCTCTGTCTGGATATTATATATCAATTATAGAGAAAAATATTTTCCTATATTATTTAAGGGTAGAATTATAAATATTATATTTATTATTATAAAGCAAACCTTCTCTAACGTTCGGTTCTCTTCTTTTCCTTTTCTCCGTCAAATAGTCTAGACTGCATGCATATTATTCTGCTTGGTGAAACTTGAAGCTTTTGTAACTTATAACTGGCCGCAGTATAGCCAACTATCACGAAGACCACAAAGACTTGTCTTCAGATTAAACTATCTACGTTGATCAACGGTTTAGTCTCAAATTATTCTTATTATCAAATATTACTTTTAGGATTTTAATATTTAGATTCGATTTCCTTTTTCACACTACTTTTGGATGCATTGTTAATTTACTTTTTTGGGACTCGTTGCTATTAGTGACATGTTGGACGGCACACATCAAGCTTTGAGCATATTTGTCTGACGTATTTTTATATATTAAATATTCTGAATTTGTAGAGTCATTTTAGTCAAAGTCAAAAACTGAAGAACTCATGGAAAACAAGACAAAATGACTTGTTTTACTGTCGATAACAAGTCAGGGGTGTGATCCATCCGTACATTGTTAAGAGAGGTGTGATCAAGCTCAAGAAACTTATCGAGATGTGATAAAGTCAGTTTTTGGAAGTATTGTATACCCCTGCATGGTTCAGCTCGTCCATTTGAAAGAGAGCAAAATGCAGAGACTTTAATTTCCGTAAAAGAATTTGATATTAAACTAAATATATTATTTTCAAAACTTATAGCAGGTTATCAGGGGTGAGATTTCTGCAATACTTCTTCTAATTACGGTAACCATTCGCTGTTATGATCTCCGACCACTCACGAGGATATCCTCACTGAAGGAAGAGATTACGCAGCATCTATCTTTAAGAACAGTCAACAGCCAAGCTACCGGTAGTTGTGTCCCCTTTCTGCTCACATCAAGAGTACATCACACTGTACCTGTTCCCTAAAATTTAACGGGAATCTAAAGCTGCCTGGCTCCTTATCTGGAGAGATCCAGAGTTGCTATTCATCCAGCTACTTCTGGCAGCAAAGAAAACGGGTCGCTAAACCAAACTCAAAATCTAGCAGGCTGCTTATGAGGGGGACCAAAGTCGTGTTCGAACCAAAGATTGCCGCCAGAACTGCCCGGTTGTCTACAGCGGAGAGATGTTTAAGGCAGTTAGCTGTTCTCCTACAGTTAGCTGTCCACTAAGCTCCAGTTCTGTTTCCTTGTCAACCAAGCCAACAGACCACCTACAGGACTTACATCTCTAAAGGATATTACCTCTGAGACGTTGAATGGGACTTCACAGGTAATATCCAGTGTCATACTCTATATTCAGTGAAATTTAAATTACTTTAAATTTAATTTTACAATTTAGTTTCCAGTAAAGCGGATTGCTTCTGTCCAGCGGTGTCCCCACATGATATATTTTGTATCAAATTATAATTATTAATTACGGTCTTCTTCGACTTAAAGCTCTACTCTCAGTAATTTTAACTAAACAACGAATAAAGATACTTTAGCGATCATATTAAACATTCTTAAAAAATAATAATCATGAGAGGATATCAAAGATATAAAATTAAATTAAATTTTCGATCTTTTTGAATTGCACTAGAATTTAATAGGTATTCAAAAGAAATTTAAACTAGACAAGGATTCCACGTAGAAATGCTCCCGGAAAGAAATACTGTAGTTGTCCATGGCGGTCAAGGTCATCCGATGACTCGATGCCAGGCAGGGTGTAACGCCTTTTACTTTTAAAAGGGGCGATGATTTAACAAGCACACGTGGTGTTGGCTGCCGGGCTCAGGAGACTGCAGACTAAAGGCAAGAGTATATAGCCAGGGTCGCGAACCCTAAAGAGGCACTTATTTTCATTCTTCACTTTGCTGTACCAGCAGAGACGGACCAGAGAGCAAGAGCAGAGCGGAGGCTTCCAGAGAGACCAGACTGCATGAGCAGAGAAGACGTTTGGCAGACTATAGTTCTAGACTAGATTACACAGAGAGAAAACCCTTGGTTAAGAGCTACATGCTGAGGTTTTCAGAGGAATTCTGGAGTCCCATTTAGTCTTTGCAGTAATCAGAGCGTTTAGAGAGAAAACTAGCTTTCTGGAGAAATTTCAGTTTCGAAGCTAAATTCTCATCAGAGCGTTCTAGTAGCAGGAAAGATTGCCAGTCTGAGCGCTTCTCCGAGACCCTGTCAGCAAGAAAACACCGTGTAATGTATATGAGCCCGTGAATTCCTTCATTTTGATAAGTAGGCTTGGGTTGTGTGCCAAAACTGAGTTGGGCGCATCTGGTGTCGTGTTGACTTTATTTCGGTGTAATTGCTTTGTCTTCCTACTTCCTAGCATCTTCTAGGTCTCCTAGTCTTGGCGGTTGCTCCTTGTGGGTCCTGGCGTTCCGACTTGATCACCAGTAGCGGAAGCGCTGCCCAAATTTTATGCAACCCAAGTCTAGAATAGTTCCACCTGTAGTTAGTAACCTAAGATTGACCAGAGACCTACAAAAGACTAGTTGGTTATTCGAAACCCGTTCAACAGCTATTAAATCCTCTGTGCTCATTAGCTGATAGTTTAACGAACTGGATCTAGAGACACAAATAAAGTATACAGATCTCTAGGGAGGTTCACGTTCGACAGTTCATTGGTTAGAGATTAAAGAATCTGTTCCGAGATCTGCGGTCGAACGTTACAGTTGGTATCAGAGCAGGCTCAAGTTGAGTCTTTGCTAAACACCATCGACAATGGAGGCTGTGTCGACCGAGTTGGACGAGATGAAAGCATTGCTGAGAAAGTTGGAAGGACGACTTGAGCAAGTAGAAGCTGAGAACAAGGTGTTGAAGGCGGATTTAACTCAAGCAAAAGCGACACAAGAGAAGGAAGCGGAGGTCCCTGTACTGCAAATCGAGCAAGTCAAGGATTTAGCACTACCAGGCGAAGAAGCAGTTGATATTGCTCAAGCAGACAAGAATGAAGATGGATCACAGAAGGTGCAAGAGAATGTTGCGGAAGGGAGCTCAGCCAAAGAAGGGCACAAGCGGAAAGTGAAGTGGGCTGAACCAGCGACACCATCAGCCTTCAACGGTGAGAAAAGCTTTTCCAAGTTTGAATTGTGGGTTACTGAGATGGAGAATTACTTGGAGAACTTCGATGAGCGCAGCTGGTTCACCTATGCTGTTAGTAGACTGGAAGGAGAGGCTAAGGAATGGTATGGAGGTCAACAGCGGATGAGGAGTTTGAATGGTACAACTCCTATGTCCACTTGGCCGGAGTTGAAGGATGAACTCAGAAGACATCTAGTACCGGTGGATGAAGCTACACAGTTTCGGCTGGAGCTCATTCATCTGAGACAGACAGGGAGTATCAGGCAGTATCTCCAGCGATTTTCTGAGTTGGTTACTCGTTTGCACATGGTGGATCGCACCGACTTGTTGTTTCACTTGAAGAAAGGTCTGCAGGGTTTCTATGCTGGTGTGTTTGATAGCTGGGTTATGTTTCACAAGTCCGAGGACATGCAAGACTTGTTTGCATTTCTGGAAGCAGCAGAGAACACTAGGGAACGTAATTACACCGTGCAGCCTTCCAAGTTTCAGCGTGGAACAAGTGGTGACGAGCCTAGTCGAGGATTTTGGCGTAATCCTCAAGGACAGATAGCGTCCTCTCAGAGTAGAGGTGGTAGAGGACGTGGTGGTGGAAGATTTGGTACATCTGGAAGGGGATTTTCTCGTGGCTCTCAGCAGCGAGGAGTCACTCGTGGTCCTACTCAGACACGACCTACTGGATCTTATGCATCCAATGCAGGATCCAACCAAGCTTCGACTTCAGGTGCTAGGAGCAGTGGCGCTAGCAGTGCTACACCTTCAAGGACGATCATCTGTTTTCGATGCGGACGAGATGGTCACATCGCTCGTGAGTGTCCCCAACGTTCAACAGCGAGCAATGTTCGTGGGTTGACAGCTGAAGAGACAACCAGTGTGGAAGAACCAGTTGAGGCGACTACTGAAGCAGAGGTATGTGCTGGTGAGCATTTGGTAGAGCATGGGGATTTTCTGCCGTGGATTGAAGTGAAAATAGGAAACCACCGGTGTTGTTTGCTTATTGATACTGGAGCAGATGTGAATGTCTTGGATGAAAAACTAGTCAGGACCTTGGGGGTGACTAGAACCAAGATCATGAGCCCGTTGTTGGTAAGGTTTGTGCAAGGTAGCACAACCGTTGCAGAAAAGCTCATGAGTGTTCCTGTTACTGTTGGAGGGGTAACTAGGAAGCACGAGTTTTTAGTTATGAGCTTAGGTGACACGATGGAGGGTATCTTGTCTTGGTCTTGGTTACAAGAGACCAAGGCAAAGCTAGATGTTCAAGAAGGGAACATCATAGTCATGGATCGATGGGGCTCGGGTCAACCACATCCATTGGTCATCAAAGAGAGACCTAAGGAGCCAAACCATGCTGTCCGTAGGTTCCAACGAGCCAAGGTGGCATTTCAGATCTGCACAGCTAGACAATTTGGAAAGCAGATCAAGTCAGTAGATGAAGCTTGGGTAGCAGTGATGTCTAAACCCAAGGTGGAGACGGATGAGGAAGAACGTGTTGCTGCTCTTCCCATACATCCTGATATGCAGGCATTGATTGAGAGGTATTCTCATCTAATGCCGGACCAGTTACCAACAGGACTTCCTCCGAGGAGAGCCTTGGATCATGCTATTGATCTGGTTCCTGGGGCTACCCCTACTGTAGTGCCATCAAGAAGGATGTCGTTTGATGAGCTGACAGAGCTGAAGACTCAGTTGAAAGAGTTGGTAGCTCAGGGTATCTTACGACCTAGTATATCACCTTATGCAGCCCCGGTGTTGTTCGTGGCCAAGAAAGATGGTGGTATTCGCATGTGTGCGGACTATCGTGCACTCAATAAGGTTACTGTCAAGAACAAGTATCCTCTTCCTCTCATGGATGAAACCACTGATCGGTTGGCCACTGGAAGATACTTCACCAAGCTGGATCTAGGTTCTGGATATCACCAGATCAGGATCAAAGAAGGAGATGAAGAAAAGACAGCTGTAAGGACGAGGTATGGCTTGTTTGAGTATACAGTGCTGCCATTTGGATTGTCCAATGCACCTGGTACTTTTTGCAGGTTGATGAATGAGATTTTCAGAGATCTCTTGGATGAGAGTGTTATCGTATACTTAGACGATATCATCATCTTCTCATCCACTTGGGATCAGCATCTAGTAGATGTTGAAATGGTGTTTAAGCGCTTGGAAGAGCATCAACTCTATCTCAAGAAGAGCAAGTGCTCTTTTGGACAAGAGAGTGTGGTGTTTCTAGGATGTTTGATCGATGCGCAGGGCATTCACCCTAACAGGGCTAAGATTCGAGCCATTGTTGAATGGAAGAGACCTGAGAGTGTTCATGAGCTCAGATCTTTTCTTGGGTTAGCCACATATTTTCGACGCTTTGTTTATCAGTTTGCGCATAAAGCCGCACCTTTGTTTGGCTTATTACGCAAGACTTCCAAGGTTGTTTGGAATCCAGCAGCTGAAAGAGCGTTTCAGGAGTTGAAACAAGCACTGACAGAAATGCCCGTGCTAGCTCTTCCAAAGATGGGAGAACCTTTCGAGGTTCACACAGATGCTTCTCAATGGGCCATTGGAGGAGTGTTGATGCAAGGAAAGCATCCAGTGGCTTACGAAAGTCACAAGTTTTCAGAAACAGAGGCAAAATGGCCTGCTCATGAACAGGAGATGTTCGCTGTTGTTCATTGTCTGAAGCGTTGGGAGCATTATTTGTTACCAAGCAAGGTTACTGTTGTGACGGACTGCGAGGGTAATACATACTTTCAGAGTAAACCTCGTTTGTCACGTAAACAACAGAGGTGGCAAGTGGAGCTTGCACGTTTTGATATCGAATGGCGGTATCAAAAGGGGAAGGAAAATATTCCAGCGGATTTGTTAAGCAGACGTGTCCAGGCGTTAACAACCCAGGACACAAGTGAAGAGCTTTTGGATCGAATCAGACAAGCATTGCCTGATGATCCCCAGGCTCAACGTTGGACCAGCCAACAAAGGAGAGATCCATTGGTACGTAATCTCTCATCTCGCAATGGACTTTGGTTTTACAAGCAAACCAAGGTCTATGTTCCAGCTGGATCTCTACGGACACTAGTCATGCAAGAATGTCATGATTGTGAACTGGCTGGACATGGAGGGCAGAATAGAACGTTGCAACGAGTTAAAGAGCAGTTCTACTGGCCATCCATGTTGGAGGATGTAATCAAGTACGTGCAGACTTGCTTGACATGTCAGCAACAACGAACTGAGCGGAGGAGACCTGCAGGATTGCTGAGACCGTTGCCAATACCTGATGGGCCTTGGGAGAGTATAAGTATGGACTTATGCACCGGTTTACCTGAGTCAGGAGGTTTTGACACTTTGCTAGTTGTCATCGATCGTTTCAGCAAGCAAGCTCACCTCATCCCTTGTAGGGAAACAGTGACGTCAAGAGGTGCTGCTGAATTGTTTATACGATATGTTTTTAAGTATCATGGGATGCCTAAAGACATTGTTTCAGACTTGGATAGGAGGTTTGTAGCTGAGTTTTGGAAGGGGTTGTTTCGAAGGCTCGGAACTAACCTCAAGTTCAGTTCCTCTTATCATCCTGAAACTGATGGTCAGACAGAGAGAACTATACAGATAGTGGAGCAAGGGTTGAGAAACTATATCATGCGAGATCAGAGTGATTGGAGCGAGCACTTGGACTTGGTGGAGTTTACATACAACAACACCAAGCACTCGAGTACAAGATTTAAACCATTTGAAGTGATTTATCGGGGCTCTCATGCACCTTGGACTCCTATAGCTTTAGCTACCAAGGGGCATGAAAACACAGGAAGGTCAAACCAGGATCCTCCAGATCTAGAGACTTTCATACGTGTTCAGGGTACTGTGTTTCAAGAGGCAAAGAAACACATGGAAAAGGCACAACAACGGTATGCCAAGTATGCAAACCGTGGTAGACAAGACGTACAGTTCGAAGAAGGGCAGAGAGTCTGGTTGAGAACCAAGAACTTCAGAATCCCAGCAGGGGTGGATTTAGCCAAGAAGCTTCTTCCAAAGTGGGCCGGACCATTCCTGATTGAGAAGAAGTTAGGTCCTGTGACTTATAAGTTACGTTTTCCAGCTAGTATGAAGCACTATCATCCCATCATTCATATTTCTAACTTAAAGATGTTTCGTGAAGAACTAGAATCGTTGCCAGGAAGATATCAGAAATGGCATCCAGTGTTAGAAGCATTACCAAGAGCTGATGATCTTGAGTTGATTGAGATAGTAGATCATCGAGCATCACCGAATCCAGATGGAGCTGGAGAACCCGTTACTCAATACCTATGTCGTTGGACAGGTAGAGTTCCGGGATTGGTAAGTGAAGCTTGGGAGTACTTAGATGATCTAGCATTATACAAGTTTCAGGAACCACTGCGTAGATATTTTGTGAGACGACAATCTGCAGTGGTTTCTTCCAGCTAAGCGGTGGATTGAATCGAGTCAGAAGAGTCATGCAAAGGGCCCTTCAAGGACACTGGAACCGAGTAGATCTGGCCAATCTGCTCGTCTAAAGGTGGAGTTGTGGTCTGCTGACTTCTTATGACTGTCGGATGTCAATCAGGTTTAGGCTGATGCTACTATGGTGTATCATAGTATGGAGGTGGATAAAAGGAGACTGACGAGTTCACCACCTGGAAGCTAGGGTTTTGTCTCACCCGAAAGCTTCAATGAATGCTCGGTAATGGAGCATAGCTCTAAGAAAGAGCTTACCCTGGATGGGGTAATGTTTCTCTAGATTTGAGGAAGTGTGGTTCTTAATGTGGTATTGCAGGTACCGCAGTTCAGTGGAAGAACTGCTTTTTCTTGGTTGGGGCGATTGTAACGCCTTTTACTTTTAAAAGGGGCGATGATTTAACAAGCACACGTGGTGTTGGCTGCCGGGCTCAGGAGACTGCAGACTAAAGGCAAGAGTATATAGCCAGGGTCGCGAACCCTAAAGAGGCACTTATTTTCATTCTTCACTTTGCTGTACCAGCAGAGACGGACCAGAGAGCAAGAGCAGAGCGGAGGCTTCCAGAGAGACCAGACTGCATGAGCAGAGAAGACGTTTGGCAGACTATAGTTCTAGACTAGATTACACAGAGAGAAAACCCTTGGTTAAGAGCTACATGCTGAGGTTTTCAGAGGAATTCTGGAGTCCCATTTAGTCTTTGCAGTAATCAGAGCGTTTAGAGAGAAAACTAGCTTTCTGGAGAAATTTCAGTTTCGAAGCTAAATTCTCATCAGAGCGTTCTAGTAGCAGGAAAGATTGCCAGTCTGAGCGCTTCTCCGAGACCCTGTCAGCAAGAAAACACCGTGTAATGTATATGAGCCCGTGAATTCCTTCATTTTGATAAGTAGGCTTGGGTTGTGTGCCAAAACTGAGTTGGGCGCATCTAGTGTCGTGTTGACTTTATTTCGGTGTAATTGCTTTGTCTTCCTACTTCCTAGCATCTTCTAGGTCTCCTAGTCTTGGCGGTTGCTCCTTGTGGGTCCTGGCGTTCCGACTTGATCACCAGTAGCGGAAGCGCTGCCCAAATTTTATGCAACCCAAGTCTAGAATAGTTCCACCTGTAGTTAGTAACCTAAGATTGACCAGAGACCTACAAAAGACTAGTTGGTTATTCGAAACCCGTTCAACAGCTATTAAATCCTCTGTGCTCATTAGCTGATAGTTTAACGAACTGGATCTAGAGACACAAATAAAGTATACAGATCTCTAGGGAGGTTCACGTTCGACAGTTCATTGGTTAGAGATTAAAGAATCTGTTCCGAGATCTGCGGTCGAACGTTACACAGGGGTACCTTTGAACGACCCAGAAGAATGGATGAGGTTCTCCGTGTGTACGTATACTATTGCCGTCGTAACTTCAAGGAACTACAGTATGATGTTTGACTACGTAACATAGTAGATTAAGTCGATGTACAAGTCGGAGTCACCTTAACATGTATGGGAGCATCAAGAATGCGAATAAGATTACACCAGCAAGTCTATCATATGATTCTAGCTTTTTAGACAAAAAGTAATAGTTCCAATCAGGAAGAAAACCAGACTTTCGACATTATTGGAACACAAAATTTCGAGATCCGAAATAAAAGATTTATATTTTCAGCTTTCAACATATTTTCTAGGGAAACGGAGGAAGGAGTTGCCGAAGAGGAGAGAAGGAAATTCCTACAACCAAGAAGATCCTTCTAAGCATACGACTCAAAAGTCTACATCTACCACACTCCACCCGAAAAAGAGGAAGTAGAAAATGTGATAGACAAAAGAAGAAATCTACATTACCGCAACTCTAATACGTTTATTGAATTTGATCGTAACTTACTTAACAGTATTTTCACCTCCATGCCAAGACACTGCACAACACAAGTCTAATTAAACCACAAGTAACATTATTGAAAGTCCATCGGAAGTGTATTCACTTGTCACATTTTCATTTATTGTCAGAGACTCTTAGAGACCCTTAGATGATCTAAGAGACTCTTAGAGACCCTTAGATGATCTAAGGGTCTCTTCTGACTACATCCTTTAACGAGCCTAATGAGTCTCGTCGGACCTGAAGGATACAGCTGTCAGTCCTGCAGCTTCTGGTAACTACTGCAGTTCCTATAGTTATCGTCTTCTCATCAAAGACGTTTATCTTCGTGATTTTCAAAGAAAAGAGTAATCTCACGTGCCATGACAGTCGATTCGTATCAATTTTACTTGAGTATCCACGCGCCGCTTGAGAGAGTTTGTGTAAACAAAATACACGGAAATGCTAGCTCTGAGGTACCCCAGCCAAAAACCTTGGAAATGCTATATGCTGACGAATATACTATTGTCACACTTGCGAAATTACAAACGGAAGACAATTCTTATTATCGAACTAATCTGACAGTGTCTGATAAGCACACTAAGGACCTAGTCGAAAAAGACCCTAAGACTCAAAATGAACGAGACCTTGAGATTACACAATTCTCTTACAAGAGTGAAACAAATATTTATTTTTTCCATCAACGAGGTGAAAAACTGCTCAGATAAATAGAACCAAATTACATATAAAGATAAGGAGGTCTACCAAGTGGTTTTCCTTGGCACCTCGATACCCTCACCCTAATAATTCACTGGGCTCAAGCCTTTTACACTCTCAAAAATAAGTGACAAAAATGCTTTACAGAGAGAGGTATGAAAGTGAAACGCGCTATTATTACCTCTATTTTGGATTCTAGCTCTCTGCGTGCCGCGCCTGAGGCCCAGGCTGCCGGAAATGTCCGACTCGCCGGGTGCTGATATACCAGGGCACGACGGCATGACTCATGATTGGAATCTACTTGGACGCTAATCAGTCTCATGTCTCGAACTCTCGACCGAGTCGACAGGAGTACAGTTCCAACGCTTGTAGTCCTCTCACGAGCCACATTGACTTCACTTCCTCGGGACGCGTACTTCACGTCCACCATCCGCCTGCCTACTCACTTTCAGCCTGAAACTTCCCTTTCTTCTCTTCCCAGAGGGCACAAACTCGTCTTCGGGACCGATTGCCCGCTTCCAGCAAGTTCCAGGGTAACCTCTCCGTAGTTCCACTGCCGGAGCTGCAGACCGGCAATTTGTCGTTCACAGAAGTTGCGTTGCAAGAAATCTTCCAGTATGACTAGAAGTGTTCCTGGTAACCACAGAAGAAATATAAACACGCGACGCGATGAATAACCAACGGATGGAAAGACCCCATCAAGCCTTACAAGGGAAAGAAGGACCCGAAGGGCCGAAATGGGACCCAGAAGATATCATTTTGCGGGTTCGCGTAAGGAGGTAGTAGGGGGTGTCATTTTCGAATATTTATCGAATATGTTGTATCCGGATAACTGAATCACGAGTATGAGTGAATTTAAATTAACCCCAGACCCGATCAAATGTCCCGGACCATGGACCAGAATTGCTTAACCCAGAGTGTGAGTATAAAAGCATGACAGCGAATGGACTTCTTGTTAAACCCCCGCTGTGGGTATATAAAGTCCGGAGGGAATCATTCCCTCCGGACTGTCAGAGCGAGGGGCACGTCAAAGAACAACGCGGCTCCTCGGGCAAGATCAACGCGTCCTGCCCGCAGTTCATTCTCAGGGCCCGCGTCTTCACGGACTAGGCCAGCTCTTTCACAGGGCCCCGCCGCTTCACGAAGCACAAAGTGACTTGTACTCAGTGCTCCGGCTCGGTTTTGAAATTTCTCGTGGATTATGACCGCGTGTTCGTTTCGATCGTGCGGGGATTGGCAGCGTCTTTCTTGTGGCTTTCGATCGCTTTGTACTGGCACTGTTTTCGTGAAAGTTTGGCTTCGATCTCTCGCTCTGGTGTTGGCTTTCAGTCGCTCGGTATGTACAGCATCGTTGTGGAGATTTGACTTCCGATCTCTTGCCCAGGTGCTAGCTTTCGATCGCTCTGTACTGGCACTGTTTTCGTGGAAGTTTGGCTTTCGATCTCTCGCTCTGGTGTTGGCTTTCAGTCGCTCGGTATTGACAGCATTGTTGTGGAGATTTGGCTTCCGATCTCTTGTCCGAGTGCTAGCTTTCGATGGCTCTGTATTGACAGTGCTTTTGTGAAGGTTTGGCTTTCAGTCTCTTGCTCACCTCATGACTTCTTGCTGCTCGGGTTGCATCTCATCATCGACTGTTTCTTTCAAGAACTTCCTGAACTTCTTCAAGCAAGCTTTCTGAATGTTTCTCGTGGTTTCTTCAGACAGCGTCTCTGTTGGCTTTGGATTGGCAGCGCCTTTGATATGGCTTCCGACCGCTCGATATTGGCAGTGTTTTTGTGAAGCTTTGGCCCACGATCTTGAGCTCGGGTGTTGGCTGTCCATCATCGACTGTTTCTCTGTAACCATCAGCAGTGTTGCAGTTTTGGTCGTTACACTTGCATTTCGTGGCTCACCTGAGGACTTTCTGCCCCACGGCTTGTATCTCACGAGGACTGCTTTCTGTTTGGCTCGCTTGGCTTGGCTTAGCTCCTTGTGCTTTGCCACGCAGAGTGTTTGCTTGACGGCTTCCGGCTCACCATCGACTGTCATTGTTTGGGCTTCCTGGCGTCTTGGTATCGTCTTGGTATTTCTTGCACATCATGTCACAGTCAAGCAAGGGTCGGCATACTGCAAGAGTACATTGGGAAGGGGGAGCGAATGGGTACTGGGAGGTCAGTGGAGGAATATTGTCTAAGTCTATATGTGTGACACCAGAAGAGTTGCAGGTCCAATTTCCTCTGTACTCAGAGGCCTGCGTAGAGTTTTGCAAAAGCAGTGATGACTCCACACTGCAGAAGATGAGCTTCAACTCATAGGTCTAGCAGCTGCCTCATTGACAGAAACTGAATTTCCTCGTAAACGTTTTCAGGTTTATAGGGCGTTAGCACTATATTTTGGGTATCTTGACCGCACTCAGCTTCCTGAACTTCTTGAACAGGCTGTGAAAAATACGTGGTCATAACCTGGGGAAAATTTTGTTGGATTTAGAGCTGTTTGATGTCTATATGTTTGTGTTCTGTACTGTATCTTGCATGTTAGGAGCATTTTAGTTTTACAGGAGCATTGCATCCCGGATAGCGGGTTCAGGAGCTGCATATGCAGTTCCTGTGAAGCGTAAACCCAAATGGGGGTCTTGGTGGGTTCAATTCCTACTTACGCTATATAGTTACTTACTGCATGGAAGACACAATCAACACAAAGAAACTCACTGTCATTATCTCCATCAGCGAAGCCTCATTTGCTACCCAAATTTCTGCTCACGTATATCCCGTTATTACAGGAGTGTCAACTTCTGGTTTAGAAGAAACAGATAAAAACCTGATAAGAAAACCATAATATAAGAAGATCTGATGCTCAAATGTTTGATCATCCGCATCGGTGATATAGTAATGTAAGTGAAAAAAAAGACAGAGATAATGTAAGTGAAAAGGAAATCGAGATAATGTAAGTGAAAAGCAAAACAGCAAAACTTCTTAGTGAAAAAGCTTCACTTCTAAGTGAAAAGAAGAACAGCGATACTTCTAAGTGAAAAGCAAAACTTCTAAGTGAAAAGTAAACCAGCGAGAGGAATCATGAATTGATGTTGAAAATATACTCATCATTGTTCTTATAGTGTCGGAGTATTTCTTGTGTAAAATAACAAGTGAATGTGAGTTACTATCTTATATCAGTGTCCAAAAATACGTTTCCTCAACTCGTCTTTCCATATAGTTGTACGACGTACAAGAACTCGATTCGTAGCTGGTCGATGACGAACACTAGATTCATTTTGACGACGTGGATATACTGCCACAACCTCACGTCTGATGTTCTCATTCCAGTCCATCGCTGCACATGCTAGCCGAGCTTCATGTGAACGCTCCCAATGGATCCTCTTCGTCGCGAACTTGTTGATGACGGAGTGGAAGGTCTCGCTCATGTAGTTCTCTCGAGCGTGAGTATAGAAGCGCATCTTGGCAGGGGTGATATGCTTTGCCAAGAAGGCTTGCACGGCTAAATGCGTCGTTCCGCCATATGCATATCGTGCACCCTCTCCAAACATACGAGAAGAACACTGACGATCACCTGGGAGTATGCAACAATCAGAATGATCACCTGCCCAGTGTGAAGATGCTGTCAATATGTCAAAAATCATCAATCCTGGACCAGAATCACCCCTGTAAACACAAAAAGATCACGAAATATTAGAGAATAAATAGACTCATGTGACATCTATATTCAATGAGTCAAGACGATGCAACAAAGAAAAATCACCTCTCAGAGCAACGTCTCGCACATGTGTAGATCCAAGACTTGAGCTTGTACGAAATATCATGGATAGCAAGTTCAGGATACTTGTATCCTCGAGTGCGCTCAATTTCCCAGTAGTCCTCAGGGGGAAGTGCAAGATGCTCTGCTATCCTGTTTACAAGTGTTGTCTTAGAACCTGATATTAGAAGATTGTTTGTCCGACAAGTAAGTGTCCAACTATCCTCCATGTTGACATCTAACACCTCTCTCTCAGCTATTTCCCCCAGTGAAACTCTCTCGAGCGCTGCTACACGAGCTGCACGCACCCTCTCTAATGCCTCTATACGTCCTGTTGCACCATCTAACAACCACCTCAACACCTGAGCATGTGTAGCACCTTCTCCCAATGCATGACGTAAACGGGTGTATGTGTCTAAGAGGTCCTCAGGAATTCTAATAACATGCGTAGTGTTTGGACGTCTCCTCGTATGATAATTGACATGATCGGACGGGAACTGTCCCCAACGTCGTTCAGCCATGACTCCTCGATACTCAGGCTTCAAAACATGACAAACCCATGACAACAATATGTGTCACCATTTCAGATAATAAAAAATATATATAAATATACTACAATAATCCAATCAAATACTAATACATCACAAGACTAATCTATCTAAAGAGCGGGATCTCAATATTACTATCAAAACATTCAAAGAAAAATCATAACACCAACAAACAAACAGCTTTTATGTACCTTATAGAAAACTGTTGAAAATGAATATGTAACAAATATAAACTAAATATGTCAAGAGATTCGAAAATACCTCTAACCAGAAGTGGAAATTAGTAGAAAGAGTAATTCGTTAGGAGTAGCAGGGACAACAGATGTGCATAATAATACACACTATGTGTTTGCATGGACCCACAGCGCAGCTGCTTCTCCTAAAGAACTCTGGACTCCTGCTTGTGATAATGAGAACAACCTGGAGTCCTACTGTGATAATGAGCACAACCTGGAGTCTTAGTCCCACCTCACTCTGCTCCCGCAGGCACTGGAAACTTCGGATTGGGTCAGATGCAAACATTTTGTAAAGTTGCCCTGTATCTGTGGGCACCTGCCCAAACAAGAATCTATTTTGAAATTGGAATGTTCTTGTATTTAGCCAATCAGTGACAAGCGGAAAGTTTCTGAGAACTTTCGAATTTCAGATCCATATTTTATTTTTATTTCTGCATCATTTATAATACTTTTTATATAGAAAAATAGATCTCGAAATTATCTTTCTCTCGCTATGCGGCACTCCAGCTCCCGTCGCGAATTTACAGAGATATGGGCATCGGAAAAGCGGGTCTGGATAACCCAGATCCCGTCGTTTCGCGAATTCGAAACAGCGGAATGCCGGGTCTGGGTTACCCAGACCCCAAATACGGTTAGTCGGGGTTTAACTGAACGTGCGAAGTGATAAAACTTTCGCACGGGGATAGAATCTGTGAAACTTGGAATTAAATCAGAGCTCTATACTGATCTTTCTTGTAATTCACTTTAAGAACTACTTTGTATGACTGAGAAATCTTGGAATGAAGTTTATAAGTATTTTGGGGACAAAAGATAATACTTGCAAGAGGAAAAAAGGAATATGATTCTTTACGTTTTTATATTAGTTCTTGGGTTTTACTTACACTTCCAAGTCTCGAGTTTCAGCTGGGCCATATTTTGTTTCGGTAGTTCTATACTCTTCTATCATTTTCATTATAGCATTGTTATATGAAATAGATTTCTTTATTGTCAAAAGTTATATCGTGGAAATACGAACTTGAGGCTTTTAGTACCACTTACAAACTATATGGTTCTATAAAATAAGCAGAGTTCGATGTCACGCCGTACCATCTCATTAGCCTAGCTTAATTACTTAACTAACCTTTTTGTCAAGAAAGGCTAGGTAATAAATGAACGTTTAGATTATATAATGTACTTTTGTTAGCAAACTCTCTCACTTATAGTTCTGGCAACTCGTGAGTTAAAATTTGGTTTATGGGTTGTTTTTGGGCTAAGCCTCATTATCATTTAACAGTTGCACATAAATTTAATTTTCACAACAGCTTATATTTTTTCTATAAAAGAACGACGAGCAAAAGTTTCCAATGGAGGTTGGAGATGTATAATTGTTGTTAGGTAAGGGAGGTGAATTTTGCACCAAAGTCCTACGAACCTATTTTGAACTTAATTCTAAGACTTTCGTTAGAAAAGAGGAATGTATGACCCTATCAAGACATTCTTACGAAACACCACGAGCAGCACTTTATTCTGTGAGAGGTACGATGAAATCTGTAAATTATTTTACAAAAGTGGTCGTAACTATTTACAGGAGTTGTCTAAAATCTCATAGTATTCATTTGCACAAAGAGTTTTTACTTTTCTCACAAGTTGAGTTCCTTGTCTAAACTATACACAGTTTCGTTACTGGAAATTCGTGCAATCGAATGAACGGTTAGTTCAACTCATTTATTGTACATATCAATATTTTTCTCTAATTGATAAATTTAGTGTGAAACAAAAGCACAATACTTGTGAGATTTTCTTGCGAGGATAGGGACGACATGTGATTAGAAAAAAATTAAGGAATCTAAGAGAACCAAGAGGAAAGAAAGTTTCGATTAGAATATCTACACATATTTCAGCCATTACTCGTCAGGCCTAAGTAAAATGTGAAGATTTTCTCATACCTAAGTATGACGTTTGATGGGACATTTCTCATCTAAGCTACTTTAGTTTAATTTGTGTTTACACTCTTTCTATAACATTATCTTTATGACTAAGCAAACATGTTGAATGTTCACGTGAAGGTTTTTTCATACCGAAGTAAAATATGAAAGTTGTTCACATCATGTTTGATTGGATATTTCCCATTAAACTAGTTAATGTTTTCTTTCTTTGATAACATTTGGTTTCTGACCTAAATTCTCAAATTCACTTACGGTGACCGGACACTGGGGAATTTGATGATCAAATGTAAAGAAAACTAACATCTTCAACATCTAACTTTCCTAAATATTTGATAAATCCTAGTTCTCTGAATGCATATGATTCTAGAATCCAGAATTAAATGTTGAGTGTCATATCTGCTTTATATTAGAGTGACCTTTCTTTTTTAATGATCTTGACTATTTATTAGTATGCCCATGCACATGAATCACTTACACGTTCAACCATGTTCCGAAATTTGCTCGTAACATTTACATGCTCGTAAATGTTTTTCCAATGGGAGTGACAATATTACTTAAAAGATAACACGAATCTCTTTCCTAGTGTAACAAGTTGCTACAAAATGGAGTTGTGAGGCAATGCATAGAAAGTGACCATAGTGAGAGAAACATGGGAGTATATACTGAATGGGAATATATCGAATGTCAAACCACAAAACGGTAATATATATCTTCATTTTCTTTCCTTCCATTCTAACTATGCAAATGCATAGCAAACAAGTCATGTCAAAGTGTGTACTATAGTAAGGTGTTACAGTCGTGGAATCAAGGCGCAATGAAGTCATATTTAAGCTTCTGGATTCTTTTTCAAAACAAATTTGTTCTGACATAATATCACAATAGCATTATTGTTACATATGGGGCAGAAATCACCGCACATCATGTTTAGGATTTACGTTTCAGCTATTTAAGTTCATGTTTATCATGTTCCAGCATACGCGCTCCCTTCCTTTCTAGGCGTATTATTCACCTAGAAAGGCACTCCAATTTTAGGAGCAAAATTTTATTTTCATGGTTTTACTTTGCATTCCGTGATATTACTTGATTATATATATATATATATACCTCTCTGTTTATTTATTTATTTAGAAGCGGTCCATATCTAAAATTTTCAAAACGATCTAAGCCCTTAAGGGTCTACCACTATAGTGTCTTCCTGATGTCCAGAAAACCAGAAAACCAGAAACCAGAAACCAGAAACCATTCATGTCGAGGTTTCTGTCCTCAGTTTCCATGATTTCCAGAAAATGAATAAACGAAATTCATATTACAGGCAAATTGAATACGAATCAGAAGTTTACTTTACGCGCTTGTTTTCTTCCCATCTTCGCTTCGGGAAGTTGGGGATTTGTATTTTGCCTGATTTCATCTTCTTGAGATTTTTCCCTTTCCAGTCTTTCCTTTGCATCTTGGCGTTACGAGATGCTCAAACATGTTATATGAATTCCGTGAACTCGCGATTGTTTACTTCCCATCTTCTCTTCGGGAAGTTGATAACTTTTATTTTGCCTCACTTCATCTTCTTGATCCTTTTTCCTTCAGTCTCTCGTCTGCATCTTGGCATTACGTGATGCTACAACAGGTTACATGAATTCAGTGAACTCGCGATTGTTTTCTTCCCATCTTCGCTTCGGGAAGTTTGGATTTCTCATCTTCTTCATCCTTTTTCTTTTCAGTCTCTCGTTTGCATCTTGGCATTACGATATGCGCAAACAGGTTACATGAATTCAGCGAACGAGGGTACACGTTTACTATCAGTCAGTGAAGGTTTTGAAGTCGTTCTTGTTTTGGGTCTATATATTGGAGACCCAAATTTTAAGGGCTAAATCGTTTTAGTGGACTCCACCGGGATACGAAACACCACAACAGGGTTTCTGGTCTTGTAATGTTACGTTATCACCAGGATGATGATTCTATAAGATGCGGTTGTAACGAGGAAGAAGTTCTTTGCCTTGCAGGGGATGAATATCGAGCGATGTAAGTAAAGTGTAAGTAACATGTTCTTGTCGTTTTTTTCCACCGAGTTCCAGATGTTGTGAGTACTAAGGACAACTGTTGTTGGTAGCTTGGTTTTGGCTGTTGAAGAAGGTCTAGGTCTCATGTACAGTACCACTGAAGTATAGTACTATACTATAGTATGACACTGAAGTCGAAACACAAATGGAGGTTCTGTTGACGATGAAGAGGAACATCTGACGTTCTTGTTATCTGTAAAAGAATAGATCTCTCGAAAGTCGGAGTCTCCCTGGGGTCGTGATGACACATCACTCCTTGACAGTGGAAATTGTATCCTATAGAGTGCAGCAGAGAAATAACAACGGGCTTTTGCAGTCAGGTGTTCTGTGTTGCAGATAATCTACTCTAGTGCAAAGTGAGTCATGTCCACCCAAAAGACTACGAAATATCCAGGAGGAGAAAGCCAATGAGGGCTCTTTACAATTTCAAGTACATGTATCCAAACTCTTCGCTAGCTGCTACAAAAGGAAAAGAGCAAGCCGTGCTCATGTCCAATTTCGAAATTTTTATTTCCAATTCATCTCTTTCTGCTTTGATACACACATGAACATGAGTCATGTAAACAAGTAGATTCTCTGCGTAACCCTAATCCTTACCAAGATTCTGTTCCTTTCTGTCAGGATACTGGATTCGGCTTCAGCTTCTGACGAAGAACTCTGCCTACACGGTGTTGCGGGGGCAGAGGTTGGTGTAAAATTGATGGTGTTCACCAGGCTGGTTTGACGTGTGAAATTAATGAGAACTGATGTCAATCTTGTTTTATTTCTTTTATCTTTTTGTGGAATATAGAGTATAAGTCGTCGTCATTCTGTGGATACAGTAGCTGGTAGCACCAGGGAGGGCCATGATGAAACTGATAAACTGACAGCAGTTCACAGTAGCGACGTCCTTCTTCCAGAGTCCATGCTGTACTCGTTTGCAAGTTATGTGTATGTACCGTATGTCTATATCAAGCTCCATTTGAGAAGAATTATCTTACGAAACCTAAACTTCAAACCAAAGTTACGAGTTTTGGTTTCTACTGGCAGACTTATATGGTAATCACCGTCCACATTCTCCACGTCTGGAACTCAGCCGTCTCGGAATGAAGAATTGGTCAAGAACGACCTCTGCATGCTTCCCTGCGAATTATTGCGTCATCCCTGTGGGTACTCAGTCACGTCATCAAGACATCCATAGAAGAGCTTCTCCGTTGCCCACGTTTCCGTGCCATCAATTTGCATATTCTTCTATGCAAAGTAGCGGAGTTAATCGACGTGATGGGACGGGACTGAAGGGATACATACAGAAACTGGTAGGCAAGATATACAGTCCTTGTATGGAAGTTCTCCAACCCGTAAAGCCGAGCAAGCAACTGCATGCTGACAGAGTCCTCATAAATGCCTGAGTTTCGAAGATAATCTCTTACATCGATTTACATGTTGTATGGACAGGATCGATGTAAATGGACGTAGAGGATCCAAAGCTTGCTTTACGGGATCACATTGTATTTACAGAAACACCGGTGACAGCACATTAGGGTGCAGTAGTTCTTCCAGGAGACCTACTCTCCTAACTGTCGACAAGAGACTCTTTGAAGTGACAGTCTCGTGGGTTCTCTTCCCTCTGATCTGAATCACAGTTTTGTGCTCCATGAGTACGTGATGCCACTTGTGCACCGTAACGGCTCTACGGCCCCCCCCCCCCCCCCCTTCCCAACCCACCTAGAGTGGACACGGTTTCCATGCATTTTTCTTCACAGAAATCTTGGGGTTCCTAAAGGGGGGACCGATCGAGGCATGCACAACATTCTCTGAACGAGTAGCCTTCTCTTCTTATCATGAACTCCACTCCCTTGGTTCCGTTTCAAGCTGGTCCGTACTCCATCTTCGCGCCACCGGCCAAGTACAACTGAAACGTACATGAACGAGCGAAACCGTTGGATGAGAAACATCGATACAAGGAGTACTTCCATCAAAGGAATATACCTACTTCACGAGTCGCTGATTCGGTCGGAAACACATAGATGATGGATATAAACAGTCTACTTGCACAAGTGTTCGGATGTATCCGCCCGGAGTTGCTCCATTCGATGTTGCAAGCATAATCAGCTGATGTCTGGGGCAAGGAAAATCAGTTTTTGTTCTTTAGGCTGTACTTTCTTCAACCTTTCTTCGTCATGAAACAACAAACCTTCATTTTAAGGTTGTCTGCTTTCTGCTCAGCCTTCTGTTGTGGGCAATTAGATTATTAGATAGAAAGCACGGGGCACCGACAAGCCTATCCACTATCTTCTGTTTTCACTACCTTGGTCACTTCTCCTGCTTCGACCCAACCAAACAGTGCAGATATGATTACCAACTTCTCGAATTCAAGGTGGATCTAGCTGGCTAAATGACCTTTCGAAGACAATAATCTGAGACTGATAATAATCAACCACCTCCATGAGAGCAGAAGGCATCAATCTCGTCTGTCTTCTTCCGAACATTCTCATCTGCTCGAAGACAAAAGGCTCCAAAAAGGGTAAGAGCCGGCTGAGAGTGGAGTGAGGAAGTGAAAGAATATACCCACTAGCACAGCACAAGAGACGACTATTGGAAATTATCCACTCGGAGCTCTTTCATAACATCAATCTCATCCGAGAGAAACGAAAACCTAGTCGTTGCAACAACAATCACGCAAAAAAGAGTACCAAAAGTGTTGCACGAATCCAGAAACAACAGTCCCCAACCTCGAAGGGACTAGCAAGAATGACATGCAACCATTCGACCAGCATCTTTCTGAGGTCCATTTCCCTCACGGACTAGATACTCCTCTCTCCTTGGCCCTTCGGTCAAGGAAAGCGATGGAACTTTTGCTCGAATATTCTATGCAACACAGATTGTGGCTCTTATGTGGGAAACCCCACAACCTCGCCCTGCTGCTCGCAATTCAACCTGCAAGAATCGTGCCACGTCCCTGGGAATGAATCAAACTCAATTCCTGGGAGAGGCATCAATCATAGCCAACGTGCGTTAGGCCCAGTTAGGGTCAATATATCCTTGTTCCTCATTCGTTTTTGCACGAGAAGATGGAGAAAGTGATATGAGATCCTCCTCCATGGGGGTTTAGGAAACCGCAAAGGAGCCCTTACTCGGTTAAGGGCGTAACTGTGCTGTTCGAATGGATGAACCACGTAGATCACTATCGTGGCCCTTGAGTTGGATAAAAGCGTTGCAATAATTGTGTTTCGAAGCTTCGTAGCTGGAAGCAAGTACGTAATAATCGGACAGTACGTCGTATATTATGGGATCGAGAAGTCATAAATACTGTGTACCGCTCTCATCATTGCGAGAAGCTGACTTTTCCGGTAAAATTCCAAGAAATGCTTCCTATAACGCGTTCGGAAATAAAAGCAAATCACAATTATCCGTCCAAAATATTAACTTGGTCAGGCCCATGCGCCGTTGTTCTTACTTGGTCAGGCCCCTCATTTTCTCTTTTTTCTTGGTCAGGTCCATGACGGGTAGTAGGCAGTCATCCTACCAGCGTGGCAGGACTCTTGAGTTGGATGGCTTTTGTGGTTGATTTGGCAATGACGAGGAGGAGGTGGTGGACAGTTTTCCCCAGCATGTCCAAACACATCGGACATCCACATTATTGAATATCCACGTCATCACATCATCGCACATCCACGTCATCTTCAAGTACTTCATTTAATCACCCACGGCTGACATGGCAGTCATAAACTGTCTATTACCCGTCATGGGCCTGACCAAAAAAGAAAAGAAAATGAGGTGCCCGACCAAGTAAGAACAATGGCGCATGGGCCTGACCAAGTTAATAACTGTCCAAACTGACTACTACTAACCCAAGATGACCTCAGCTCTTCTGGACCCAGTTACCACACACTACGGTAGTGGTGATTCTTTCCACCGTTAACCCATAGTCAGGAAGGAAAATTATTCCATACTTTTTGGAAAAGCTGAACTTCCAGTCCCACGTTTTAAATTATTTCCTCAGGTGGAAAACCAAAAGGCACTGTAGTAAAAGTTAAATAATTCAGTTTCACCTAAGCCATAGAAGTAGGGTCCCGTTTTCTTTCCACAGGAGTAGGTATAGCATGATCGTCGTGCTTCGCGGGTTCAAAAGTCGTCACTTGTTGTGACTGCGATTCGAGAGGGATGGTAGAGCGGAAAGTGGGACCCGCTTGGGACCGGGAGTAGTAGGTCCTGTACCAAAAGTCTGTCACAGTGAAAGACGAGCGGATGAGCGGGTAAAATCATAGGTTCTCATTGCCACGTCGGTGTGTTGACGGCGGACGTGGCAATTAGAACGTCGACTTGGGGAACGTCTCGCGCGGCGCGTCCGAGTGCGCTCCCTTCGACTGAGAGGGAGATACGGAGCCGACGGAGAAGGAGCGGGTGGGTAAAGGTCGAGACGAATAACGCTCGAGAAGGAACGTGGAGAGCGAGCGTTGAAGAGAAGGGAAGAGTGGAGAGAGTGGCGCCCGAGAAAACGAGGAAGCAAAAACTTTCATACGGGAGGCCAGTTTTGATCCGGAGCGACCTCGACTGAGATCGGAGAGCGGAGTCGTCATAACTCGGCCGCACTCCCGGTGTCCTTCCGTTCAGAGGATTTTGCGCTGCAGATCTGAGATTTGATCGTTTTGAGTCTCGAAGCTTGTGTAGGACCGGGAGAAAGTTGATCCACACAGCAGGACGAAGGGACAGCGAAGTCCGTGACTTTGCAGTTGAGGTACTTATGGAGTTCACAGTTTCGCACGTTCATAATTGCAGCAGAGTCTGGAGTTCGGAAGGACTCGCTCTGAGAAGATGGAAAGAGAGTCTTCGAGTTTTGTGAACGAATTTCCAATGTGTGTTCTCTCTACGGGCAGGATTCCTTTCACCAGGAGACTCAACGTGGGGGAATTCCACGGAGCTTGGGAGACGACGGCGAGTAGTTAATCAGAGGATTTGTCCGGGAAGGATAGACGTATTTGGTCCTTCTGGCAAGGTACACTGGAGCTTCTGTCTGATTCTGAAGAGAAAATAAAGTAAAAGGACTATGAACTTTTGAGTGAAAGAAAATTATTCAACTGGTGGACTCCGCCTGAGGTTTGGCGCTCAGAACTGGTGGACTGGATAGGAGGTGTTGCGAGATTGGTTTAAACTTAGGAACAAGCCCAAGCTTTCCAGTTTATGGTCTGATTGTTTCAACACCTTCGTCTAGATATGCATTCCTGAATTCAGTGCACGATTCTGGGAGGCTCAGCTGCCGCTGCAAAGTATTTGCACTGTCTTAGCCGGCTCGCTACACCAGGTTCGGTAGATATTCGGTTTCGAGACTATGACTTTTGTTGATTGTGGACTTGGGACTGGCAAGTCGGGACCTCTCACCCTGCACCACTGATGTTGGTCCGCCAGTCACGGAGATAGTGAGACTGTTCACGACAATCGAAGAGTATGTTTGTTGACGAACGGGACACAGCCTGGTGACTCATAGTTTTCAAAATACGATGTTCAGGTAGTCAAGCCAGTTCTGTTTGCACATCTGTGGAGGTGGCAATTGTATGCAAAGTAGAGCGCCATGTCGGTCCAAGAGAAGGACTCCAAAGTGGAGCCAGGTTCGCCCTTTAAGGATGTCTGCGAGAAGAAGCAAAACTTACGACGCATCGCCTCCGATGTCGGAGTTATGGCAGCGGAGCTGCAAAAGGTTCGTAGCCGAGCGCTCGCTCGAGAGGCAGCGTTACAGGAGGAGGTTGCCAAAAGACAGGTACACTTGCTGGATGTAGTCGTTCACTGAATGGCCAACAATGCTTACTTCTTATCGCAACGTTTTTGGTCAACACGGGACTTTCGAGTTAATGTCGCCCGAGCCTCGGAAGATGTAGTCTGACGTGGACGTGTGTAGTAGTACTGAAGAGGGGGTTGGTTCAAATCAACAGATCAGTACTTGTTTCGTTCCCGTTGTATGTTGAAATGGCTTGTCGATGATCGATCTGCAGGCATTGGAAGCTCACGCAAAGGAGTTAACGCGGGAGTTGGAGCAGGTGCATAAATATCTAGAGGACACGAGATCACAGGCTCACAGCTCTGTTAGACTCGTCGAGCAGGTGAATACTTCCGAGAAGCGGCTCGATATTCCTGTAACCATGTATGACTTCCCGCCCGGTTGACTCCGCTCATTCTGTGCTCGCATCCATAGTGCATCAAAATTTCGTGCCGTGGGTCGCGAGGAGCGGAAGTGGAACAACCGGAGGAATTTGGGCGTATCCGATTCGATGTCGTGACCGTATTTCTGTTTTAAATTGAGTCCCCCGCTGGCTCCTCACTCCACTTCTCGGTCAAAATGAGTGAAGCACGTTGCTGTGCAGTATCGCAATTTGGGAATTATTTATTAGCGAGAAGATGAAGACGATATAGCTGCTTAGATACCAGGATCTGCTTGTTTTGGAGTTTCTTTACTTTTCTTAAAGTTAGCATAAGATTGGCATAAGATTGGCGATATTCAGGGATTTTCTAGAATACAGAGGAGGTAACAATCATCGGTCGACATCCGTCCCACTCTGCCTGCTCATCTCACGTGAAGTGTACCTTTTGTGTGCCGCAGCATGCAAGCGAGATATCAGAATTACGGAACAGGCTTACTGTATCCGAGGAAGTAGCCGAAGCAATGACTGGCTCTGCACAGTCTGCACAACAACAGGTCGAGGCCTTGCTGAAGGAAGTTGAGGAGAAAGACCTTCAGTTACAGGAACAGAGGAATCTCATTTTCATTTTGGAGGACCATGTGAGAGAACTTCAAGAGGAACTTCAGCATAAGGAAAGCTCACAAAAGCAGCTGAGATTTGAGGTTCAAGACCTGGAGTCGCAGATTCAGATGTCTCTAGAAAGGAGCTATACTACTAAGGAATGCGAATTTCGGAAGTTGCTGAACGAAGTGTCATCACGAAATATCGATCACCTGGAGAGATACTTAACGGCGAAAGATGATGAGATAGCACGATTGAAACAAGAAGTCAAAGTGGCAAATACCGAGTTGAGGTTGAAAACTCTGGAGCTTGATACCCAGGTATGTGACGATGATTTCGCAGTAAATGAATACTCTTGACATATGACTGATGCGCGTCTTCGCACCTTGACTGGGTTTTTGTCTGGTAATTGTATGTGCGCATGTATCTGAGCCTCCTTCCCGGACACACGTTTTCTAACAGTGAGCTTCCCTCCTGGGAAGGTTGTATAATGATTCCCAAGTTCTATCCATTGAAGTTGTAATTGCCGGTTATGAGTTACAGTGACTACTCTGAATCTCCTTTCGTTATGTGTCGAGATGCTGACTGCTAGTGGTTAATATGACTCACAGCTGGAGAGGCAAAGAGGAGCAGACCAGGAATTAAGTAAAAAAGTTGTCAGGCTGGAAATGAGCTTGCAGGAGGCACGATCGCAAACAAAGAAATTAAAGAAGGTATAACATTTGTCCTGATCTTTGGTCGGTTAAGCAACTTATTTATAAGTTGAACTACTTGTTTTCACTTCTCTTGCAGTTACGATCAAGCGTTGAGCAGTTAAGGCATCCTGTCTTTTCATTTGTTTCCGGCGTAGCAAGCATACTATTTTACGATTTTGAACGTTTAATTTTTACTTCTTCTTATCGTTGAACCTTCTTACCTTCTTAGTTTACGATTTTGAACCTTCTTCTTTGGACTTCTTATTAATATATTTCCAATTATATGACACACGGTTTGGTGCTGTTGCCAGGTTTCTGAACGGAAGGATCAGGAAATACAGAATCTGCGAGCTCAGGTTTGGCTACAGGAAGCCTCGGCTGATGCTTCAAGGGGAGGTCACTTTTGGAATAATTTCAAGCTCCCGACAGTTTTGTCTATGTCTGCGCTTGCCCTTGTATGTCTCGTCAGGCATTAAAGTATCAATTTTCTCGCCTTCCGTGGAGCATGACGTTTTCACGTCCGGCGACGATGTATACTACTCACGCGACTTGAGAAATCTATCCAAGCAAAAAGGCATGACGTATAAGCAGAAAGGAAAAGACGTTAGGAGTTGCTGACCTCTTGGTACTTTTGAGTTCTGTAGTTCTCATCTGCTCCAGATCTGACAGGCAATGCAGTGAAGGTATTTCCGCTCCTTCAGTTCTTCTTGGTAGCCTTTCCTCTCGTAGCACATACCCTCCCAGTATTAGTTAGTCTGGGATTTTGATGGCCGGCTTGTTAGTCTTGTATGTGTCTTTGCCCACAAGTCGCTGATCTGGCAGCTGAAAGAGACAAGCACATCTCACCTCGCCATGTACGATTCTAAGACTTGATGGTTTTGAGTTCGTAAAGAATCCCCATCGAGACTCGTGCCATACAATGTAGAATAGAACTTGTAGAGAATTTTTGTACATCTGTAGTTATAGTTCGGAAGTAGAAACTGTAGATATTGAGATGTTAACCATCAAGTCACTGTGTACTTCTACTGCCTGCGAAATGAAATATATTTGCATGAGAAAAGTACTGAGCGTCTGGTAAGCAGCACTTTTCCTGGCAATTGCGGCACTGAAAGTAGCTTCTTCTATTCAGTTTATCAAGTTGTGTGTGGACGGTATCCACTTGGAAGGTTGATTGGGAGCGTCCCTAGTTGAAAAACCGGGAAACGATCAGTGAAATCCTCGCAAATGCAATGTTTAACCTTGTGGATGAAAAGCTATGTGGATGCTATGAGCCGTCATAGGCATCCCTAATGTGCTCACCTTTGGGCGTGTTCGGCATAAAGCTCAATCCCAAACTCGTCCGGCTGACACCCAAGGCAGTTCATGACTACGCAAGCAACGTACTCGGCCAGCGTAAAATCTTTCACCAACTTCCGTCGTTTGAGTTCGTGGCGGTACTGGCACAAAGATTCGAGTGCTTAAGGGTTCACCTTGCTTGTTCACCAAAACCACGGCACTTCTACTAACGTAATCTCGCTTCTATATCTTCCCAATTTCTGAGTATCGGCACGCACGAGGACACATCTCAGCACTTATCCTTTCTTCACTTGGCCACGAGTCTGGCCATCCTCCAGGGATCCAGTGATCTCCAATTTTAGCTGCACTGGATCTTTTCTGTAACGTTGTCACTAGTGGTCACAGAATCGTCCGCCACCTCCAGATTCGTTTCCAGCTGAAGAACTTCTCTCACTTGACTCAGCTACGTCGGGGCCGAGCCATTCCAACTCAAGGAAGCCGCATTCGATTCCTCCACAGGGCCGTGGATCAGATATAAGCGATTAAATTCTGACGACGGGCTGGCGATCCAAACCCTAAACTCCACCCTCGGAGCTTCGATATGCTACTACTCCAGTCGCTCCACGAAGAACTTCACTCGCGGATAGCGATGATGGAGTGCAACCACCGACCGACCCGGCTGTCAGCGACTTCCAGCAGATGACCACTAAGACCAGAGGCTCCGGTTCCACGCAACACCATCTTCGCACGACTGCTCTCTCGCAGCATCTTCAGAGTACGACGACCAGAAAGAGCAGAAGTGACAGCAGGGAATAGAAGGACATATCTAGTTGAGTTTCCTTCATACCGTCTCTAAGTGGTATTGTAGTTTTCCATTTCGTGATTGTTTCTGAATGGCATTGTTTTTTCTGACACGAGTTGATAAAATCTTTTCTGAACGAATCTTGGGTTGTCTCCGCGAGGAGAGGTCTGTAACTCATCCTTATCAATTCTTTATTCTTTTCTGATTGCCGTCTATTCGTCCGAAGTGATTCTAGGAGATATTGAAGATTATCTTCCCCTCGGAGAAGTCTTTCTCTTCTCTCAAAGTCGTTCACACCATAGTTTCATAATAAGAGCTCAAGTGGACGAGTGTCCGGACCCAGTCTGTCATAATCAGTCAGAAATATACACTTGAGTTCATACATATTAACCAATCGAGCACTCCTCCATCTTTACGCATGCAACCAGACCTTTAAGTCTCGTTGAAAGGAACGAAGAGGACACCCATAGCAACCGAACGATCATCTTCAAGTGGTATTTGGAAATAGAAATATGAAATATAGAAGAGACGATCAGTTTTAGGAAATGTTAGATTAGCGTTAATTCGATGAACTTTAGACTCAAGTAATCTGAGAAACTAAATTGTATGGAATTGTTATATGTTATCCACACAGAGAGAGTTCTAGAGAGATACAGAAAATATCCATAAAACAAGTCCACCCAAAAAACGTGCTTCCGGAAATGTATAAATCCGGAACTTTGGTAGTAAACACTCATTATTTAATATAAAATTAATTTATTATCTAATCTTTCTTCTTGGAAGAAAGGTTAAATATTAAATTAATGATATGCAATCTCTTCAAATATGTAGAACATTAATTATTACTTAATTTTTCTGTTGGAGAAGGTTAGGTAAAAGAATTAAATCGGTGTATGTTCGTGAGCAGCATGTAGTTTTCGAAACGCATCTGATTGCGTTCTCTTTATGGGCTATTTCTATGTCGTCTCCTAAATCTAATTGCAGCTATTATTTAACATTTAGAGAAAATTCAATCATCTAGATATAATTTAACATGATATTTAACAATGAAAATAAAAAATAAGTTTTCAAATTTGATCTTGCATGTCTGACTTCCTTGCATGCTCACCTCTTTCATCTTCGGTAAAAGAGCATAATGCAAAGCAGTTTAATTTTTCATCTAATTCTTTCAAAGGGAAGGGGTTAGATGATAAATTCGTCAAAAAGGTTAAATGGTAAATTAAATATATAATAAAAATTATTTTTTAATAGACAAGAGTCTTATGGTTCCTGGAGTGCCCTTTCTCCTACATTACCTATAGATTTTCTTCGGTACTTCCAGCATGCATGTATACAACATTTAACACTTATGTTTAAAATATATGTTTATTATAATACTATTTTATATTTGGACAATTAAAACTAATATTTTATAAACAAAAATTCATCTCACATTGATTATTTGGCCCAGAAGTTTGACAAGATCTCATTACCCTGCCCGCTGCCCGCTTGTCGGAGATGAGTTCATTCTTTACCCACTGCTCAAAACAATAAGCATTTCATGACTCTTCTAACCAAACAATTTTCCAACAAGTCAAAAATTCACTCAGCAAAACAACATAGTTCGAACTCGTAACACACGAGAAATCTTGCGTTTGTATTATTCTTCTTGTTTCATACTTCACTATGAAACGCACTTTGGATGTTTATATTATACCCTAAACTGCTTAGCAACGAAACATCCTAACAAAGTGCATTCTCTTACAATTGGATTGTAGGGCTATGCGATAGAGATGTCTATTGGTATCTCATTCTTCCCTATTTTGGGTTTTACAGCCACTCTCTCCATCCTTCTTACTCGTTCCTTCTTCTAACCGGTTGATAATACAACAAAATGCATATCACATTTAAGAGTCTATCTCAGATTTAGTCAGGACAAAATCGAACCATTCTTGACGGATTGGTTCAAACCAGGCCGGTCTTGGAACGATTTGGTTTATATTTTTGTAACACGTTAGATTTTTTAACAAGTTTGTTTTTCAATTTAATGGTTTCTGAATGGTCTAGTTTTCAAGTAGATGGTCGTTAAGCGAGTAGGTTCCATAGCTTCAAAATAAATTATAATTTAGTAATAGATGATTTATTGATTGTAAGTTTAATAGTACTATATCATATTATCAATGTTAGAAAAACAAAAGCTAACAACAACTAGATACTCGCTAACTCAAATAGGAACCTAAAACAATTTTTGGAGTTTCATTAACTACTAAGAAATAAATATTATTAATTTTATAAATAATGTAGTTGTTTTTATGCATAAATCTCAAAATATATTTGAATTCAAAAGAATATATATTTCATGTGAAAACTCGAGTTTTGAGATGACTTCAGTGATGTCATATGATAACTTTGAGAAATATGGACATATAGTCTAATTTTACAATTAACATGATTTTTCGTTTTCAGTAGTTCTAATTTATCTTCATCTATATAACTATTTATATTATTTATACATAACGATTACTTGTAACTTCACGGCCAAATGGTGAATGGTAATTTTAATATCTTTTTTGCTAACCGAGCAAATTCATGCACATGAATAAAATATTCCACAAGAAAGTTTCATTATGTCACTTATCCAAAACTATACAAGAAATCATAGTGCCACACAATTTATGTTGGAGAGGTCAATGAACTCCATGGGGTCGTGACTCATATTTACCACACTCTGAACTGATTATGAGAATTAGCATACTTATTAAAGTAGTTAGAATAAATCTGTCCAACAAACGTAATGTTCATTTATCTATTTTTAAACAACAGAATTTCATAATAAACTCATGAAATCATGAATATCTCGACAAAATATACTAGTAACGTGAATCTCTAACTGAATTATGAGACCTTTTGATTCTCATCATCGAGAGTGTTGTCAAAATCATCATCTTCTTTTGCGTTCTCTTGGTCGTCACTTTCATTTCATCTCGGACTCTTGTTTTGGTCTCAATCTATTTTTGCAAACGAAATAATTGATTGTTGGTTTGTGTTGTGATGATTTGTTGCAATCGATTGATTATATTCAAAAGAAAATCAAAAGTTAATATTCGGACTTCAAATATATCGATTTCTTGCTTGTAGAGAATTGATCTTCTCTTCCCATCCAAAACTTTCCATTTCTCCACAAAATGTTTACTTATGTTGATGTAAGGGTCGAACGACTATGTGACGTACCTTCGGATTTAGACCTAACATGGTTCTTTTCTCTTGTCACGAGTGATTATTCTTGACACTTTATAAATCAAAATTATTTATCATCATTTATCAAAATTACAAGCAATTGTTTGACTGATACATCTTTGATATTGCTAGTATTATTTTGTAATATATCATTACTGATGAATTTTTATTGTGATCTTGTTGCAAGTCAAACATAGTATGCTTTTCATCCATAAATGAAGAACAACAGTACATGAATTATACTTGTCGTTCAAATCTTTGATCTTATTTTTAAAAGTCAATATGATTTTTTAAGCTCAGATTTGTTTACGGATCTCTTTAGAGTTGGAATGCTCCAGTTGACCTCCAAGGTGATTTTTAGTGATTCTTGATTAGAGCATCTTACTCGAAGTTAAGAGGGTGCAACCCATGAACTTCATGGACTACATAAGCCAAATGGACTGTGCACTTTATGAGGTTCAAGGGTTGCACCATCAGAACTGATCCAAGGATGTTTTGAATCGGCTGAAAATTGCCATGTATGTCAATTCGAACATTCTGCACAAGACATCTCCAAAGGGGTTGGTCGACAAATTTGAGCCTAAAAAATCATTATGACTTTCAAAAACATAATCAAAGATTATAACCACTTATATTTTTCTCGATAATTGATCATTTCTTTGCATTTTGTTGGAAGTGAGACTAAACTTGACATAACATAACGTCACAATGACATCATGCTTTATAGTGTCAATGATGACACATTAATTTATGTATTTTAAACAATTGATTGTTTGTTGATGTCTACTTGTATTTCATGATTTTTCTGTTTGTGCCACCGCTTCTTCATGCTATAAATTCATCAATTACGACAAAAAATCATGTTTTCTTGTGGCAAGTATGTTTGAGCATTATCTCATACAACTCACTAATCGCAAGTGACAAGAATTATATCACTCTTGAATTTTTTTATGTTTTTAATATCAACGTAAATTAAGGTTCTTATGATATGAAGTTAAGAATGAGAATCCATGAGTCTGTACTTGGAAGTTGTGAACGGCTATTTTATTTCTTCATCTTTTGAGATCCAATCCAATTTTAAATGATTTTTCATCAATGTTATGTTCAAACTTTTTTTCTGTGTACTTCGAGGTAGAATTACTATTTAATATTCTACACACAAGTGAAATCTTTGATTGTATTCTTGTAGAGTGTTGTAATGACAAATTTTCCACTTTTGTTAATGATGGTGAGAGGAGTTCAAAGTCATCATTTTATAAATTATTCAATTTTGAAGTTTCTACACATTTACTTTCTTGAATTCCAAAGACGAATCTACTCCAAAGATATATAAACTATAGATTGTTTAACAAATGGATTGTAGTCCATGTACTTCATGGGCTCCTCCTCACCAAAATCATGTACCCCTGAAGTTATTGGTCAACTTTGAATCGAAAGAGTATAGTCCATGGAGTTCATGGACTGCACTATATGAGAGCAATGTAAGCTATAAAGTTCATGGACTACTATGTGCAAAAAAT
Organism: Asterella californica; assembly: GCA_036924285.1. NCBI lineage: Eukaryota > Viridiplantae > Streptophyta > Marchantiopsida > Marchantiales > Aytoniaceae > Asterella > Asterella californica. The sequence continues at coordinate 6,624,041 of JAYKYS010000003.1, forward strand.
GGTGTAGTCATTGCAGTGCTTGAGCTCTTAAAGATTTGAAGAGTGAAGTCAGTGTAATTTATAGATTTCTCCCTATTCAAGGGAGGTAGTCTTTGGAGTTCATAGATTCTGCTTCTATTTAGAGTAATTGGTTTTCTAAATTTTATTTACATAACTTTTTTATATAAGATTGACTATATAATATTAGAACTAAAAAATAAAATTTTAGAAATTTATTGACAGTTAATTCTTGATTTACAAAAAAATAAAACTGTTTAAAATTAATAAACTTATTTTGTTAATCATCAGATTTATATTGTCATGAATGTGTAACATTGTACCTCAAATTATGTTAATTATAGTTTTTTCTAAATTATTATAAAATTCTTAAACTGTTTTCACGTGAATCTTAAAATTCATGATATTTTAAAATGTAACACTTTTTGATCCTCCATGTCATGTAAAGTTGAGTGATGTACAAATCAGAATCCATTAGAGAGCACTTGGTTGTTGTTAGCAACTGTTTATAATCAGATAAAAATCTAAAATTTATGGATAGAAATTCAGTGATAATGCAGTTTGAGATGTTTTAATCTCCAGCATGGGTTATAAAAGAATAAAAAAATAATATATACTTTATAGCTTGAAGAAAATATTCTCTTTTGTTCCAAGAAGCACTAAAATTTTCATATTAGCATTTCTCTGTCATTACTGAGTAGTTTGTTTTGAGAGGAATCACAACTTGTAAAGAGCTTTAACTTGATTCTATATTTCACAGATTATATATTGGGATGAAGAAGTAATCGCTAGAAACATTTTCTACATAACAATTAATTTTCTCAATTGTCTGAAAGATAATCCACAAAATATAACAATACCACTGTTCTGCAATGTTACCAGGAGCACTTGTAGTCTTACCGGAGGTTTAACGGTTCAGTTCAGAAATTTTCAAAAAATATAGTTCATAAATGACTTGGTTCAGATGAGTTTTATCACACTGTCCTCTTGTCTCCGACAAGTTCAGAGTTCCGGTCACGTCAATGAAAGCATCAAGACGTCTTACTTCATAATAACAACAAATGAGCCTTCTGCTGCAGCAGTTGGCATCACTCACGAGGAGAGAAGTGTGATCCAACAGACCTCTTCTTCATTCACCTTTCCAACCTAACAGTCATAAGTAGCAGGCTTCCGTAAGGCGCGCTGAATATCAACCAGGTAGAATTCTTGAGTTTATTTAGACCAGTTAGTCTGCAGTTGTCGTACCGTAGTGATTCTTCACTATGTGCAAACTACTTCCGAAGTTGTGTGAATGGACTGTGCTGTCTGACCGTTCAGTGAGGCAAACTTGTTCTTGGAAATCATGTTGTTCGGAATTGCGCATCATTCCAAAACTATTCTACCTCTTTTTGCCTGATCCACTTCCTCAGTTGATAGGGAAACTTTAGTTAGAGTTTAGCTACAGTTTCCCTATCAACTCTAGTTAGCAGCGGAGTTCAGTTCATGAACAACGGAACGACAATAAGAGTTCTTTTGTGTTGAGTAGGACGTTAAATAGAATAAAGTTTATATAAAAATTAAGTTAAAAACTTAAATATAAATTAAAATAATAAAAAATCCATATCTATCATGTGGACAAGATTCACCGAATTCGAGATTCTGAGATCTATGAATTCGTGCAGCTGAAAGATTGGAGTATAAATTTGAGTTTGAGTGTTCATTCATTGCTTGGAATGAATTATGAATTAATCTAGCGACAATACAAAAAGAATATATTTAAGACTTCTGGCGTGCGTGTCCTATTCTTCTTTTCGCTATTTTTGAAGCTTTCAACTAAATGAGTGTGGATTGCTTTCTAGTTCCAAGGATTTGCTCGATGACTGATATTTGGTCGAACTTTTGCTCAAACAAAAGGTGTCTTGGTCTGCAAAAACTTCAAAGGAACGAACTTGAGAATCACTACGGTACAAAAGATTTGACAGCGTAAAGTGTTTCAAACCTTGGAAAGTATATTCTTGAACTCGAGGTTCTTTAGATCTTATTTTCTGTACTATATGCGATTTAAGTCATAAAGCAAATATTTTTTATTTTTTTTACACTTAAATATAAAATAAGAGATAGTTTTAGTAAAAATATCTTTTTTGATTTTTCGATTTTTTCCATTTTAGAACTTCAAAAAATATAAAGTATTTTATTTTTTGAATATTTTTTTTTATTTTACTTGCACCTATGTTTAATGAAATTAACTAATGAGTCTTGAAACAGCAGCTAACAACAACCAAGTACCTGCTAATCAGTTATAGTTTCAACTTTGACCAACCTTAACTTCAGAGGAGATAAACATCTGCAAATTCAAAATCATGTATATTTACGAACTGGTGAAATATTATGTTGCATAATGCATATTTAATCATAATTGATCACTGAAAGAGAAGATTCTCAACTGATTAATACAAATAATCCATAATTTAATACTTCAAATCAAATATATAAACATGAAATTTAATATATGCAACCAAGTCGATTGATTTTTACATCGAAAGATATTATCGAGAGAGACGTAAGATTATGGGTGGTAAAGAAAGACATGCACTCTACAAACAAGAGTTAGATATTTCAGAAGTACAAATTTTAGCTTTTGATTTTATTCTCACTACAAGTAGTCGATTGCGTAAGACAACCATAGTCTAAATAATGAATCAGTTGTTCCGACTAGAACATGAGATAGTAGTTGAAGTAGGCATTCAACCTACAGATGATAATGAAGAAGAAGAAGTGAGGAAGAAGATGACTACACCATTGAAGATCAAGATGGACATGAGATACCCAATGCTGAAGCATAAGAGAGTACTGAAGGCGCAAACACTAACTCTTCATAGTCTTAGTTTCACTTCAGTTACGTCAATCATGAGAAGTATAACCTATCTCACTGTTTTATTTTGTTTTTTGTCTTGTCACTCTATGAAGTTCATGGACTTCTCTTGTAACTGAACTTCCTCAAAAAGTCTTGAATCGATTTTTCTTTTAGTCCGGTTAATGTCAAACAGTTCATGTATATGATGACTTTGTGTTTAATATAATCTAATGTATTATGTCTCATTATAGCTTGTACTCAACGTTTTGCAAATTAAGAATATTATTTGTTTATGACATGTATTTCTCTTAGTAAAATACATGTGAGGTCTCAATATTAATATATTATTCCATTTAATCATCTTATATATGTAAAATATAGATATGTAAGTTCTCTCAAGCTGATACGTTGGATATTATCAAATTTTGACAATCAGTCTAAAATCGGGTTATAGTCTACTTATAAAAAAAGTCACCTAAATTATTTAAATATTTTCTAAAAATATTTTAATAAGTTTTTTAAATTGATCAGTCTTATGAAATATAAGACATTAATCTAATTGATATATTTTGACAAATTTATCTGTTAGGTAGGTTCCTGAAATTCTGGTCTCACTCTCGAGTTTTTGTTTTGATTAGCGAGTATCTGGTTGTTGTTAGTGGCTGATCTGAGTTATTGAATAGAAAAAAATATATATTTTATTAGTGAATTATATGGATTCTTGTTTCATCAAACTTCGAAGATATTATGTGTAGCTCTAGATCGTACTATTCTATCGTGGAGGTATCGGAAAATGAAACATCATCTCGCTCCAACGGCTTCTGGTTTTATGGGAATGATCAACTTTTATCTTTTGTATTTGTTCCAAAATATACCTTAAGAAGTTCCTCATCCAAAGTGACCTCGGGTGAAATTTTGTTTCTATTATTAGTTGCGGGCTTGACGGTTTACTCTGGAGAAACAATTAGAAAATTTGTGAATATAATATTGATTACAGTTTTTTGGATAAAGTATCAAAATACATTAGATTAATTACTTTAAACATGGATTATATTTTTTATGTCTCATGGATCACAAAGCAGAACGTGGAAGCAGAACTTTTCACAAAAGCAATAAATTTCAAAACATAATGCTAACAGTGACAATTCTTAATATTTTGCTAACAACACATGGGAGTTAAGAACTATTTAATGTTTCTATTTTCCGAAAATGTTAAATGTAAAATGTTGTTTAATTAATATATATTTTCACATAAAAATTTCATAGTTTTCCTTTAAAGTTAGATTCAAATTTGAAATACTCTATTTAGTTTTATCATTTTGGAATTATTTATCAACTTTGATAGACTTTGGTTAGTATCTTTTAGAATAAAATATAACTGTTATGTGAAAGTTCTGTACGAATCTGTTAAGAAAAATAAATTTATTTTTAATTGTTAACGATAACTGCACCTAGAGTTGCAAAACGATCCAGATTTAACCCATAAGAGTAGCGCGATGATAAATACTTCCGAAACTACATATCCATTAAACTATTCACAAACACATCACACCTTCCTTGCATTTTAATTTATTACCTGACCCTCCTCAAAAAAAAAGTTTACTAATAAATTAAACTCTTACCTATTTACCTCTTCCATCAGAATATAATGAAACGAAATGAGTATGCAAGGAACAGCCCTCTTGTCAAATCAACCTTCAGCCAGTTGATGATATGACTTCTACATCATATATAAGTAATATTATCTTCAAAATTAGCAATAAATACTTATTCACAATTTTGTTCCTTGGTCACTAGAAGGTGTCAGTGCGCCGGTCGCAACCCGACCGGCTCGATTCGGTTCTGAAATGAACCGTTTTCCATGGAAAAGCACTAAACTATAACCGAATCACAAACTGAAGTGTTTTCTTTTAAATGAAATAGACATGAAAATAAATAGAAAAAAAATCAACCATTTTCAAATTCTCAATCGAACCGTTACGAACCAATTCTTTTGAACCTTATCGTTTATGAACCGAATATTGAAAAAGTTGACTGGAATCGAACAGTTTATGAACCCGAACTGTTTTACAAATCTTGAACTGCATTATCAAGAATTTCTGTCGATGTAGATTTGTAAATCGACAGAACTTCCAAAAAGAAAACCGGATACTTCAAACCTCTAATCGATCAAGTGGACGAGATTCGATCAAGATATGGACTTGTTCATTACGCAAGGTCATGCGCTTTAGTGGTGGGCCCCGTTTGGTTCTGAACTGGACCGTTTTGTATGAAACCGAATCAAACTGAACCAAGATGAAACTGTTTTCGAATTTCCTATCGAAATCATTATAAACTAATAAAATATTGTTGAATAAATAGTTTTACAAAACTTGAACCGAAGCAAACCATGTATGAACAAATTGTGTAAGGAAAACTTGATGAAGTGCATTCAATGAAGTTTTGTCAATAAAATTTTAGATCTTATTTGATTATAACACATGTAACATGACCTTATAATAGTAAACTTAAAATAAAGAATTTATTATTCATAATTATTGAATTATAATTTTGTCTAGAGACTATGGAACTGGAAAGTTTTAAGAACACATATTTACCAACCAGATCGTTAAAAACAAATTATGCGAATGGCTGAACTAATTACAAAAATCTAAACCGAACTGTTTCTGAACTAGCTCGATTTGAACCTAACTACCAAAAAACTATTCGATCCTATTTGGTTCTGGTTCGCCTTTGATTCCAAGGTAGTTACGAGGGGTACTAGACTCAAAATCGAGTTCTGTAATAAGAAATCTACTCCACGATGTTCTATCTTGAAAACCCTAAAATATGCATAAAAAAATATGCATCTAAATTGCACTTTTGGCCTGAGGGAGGAAAAAGACAAACATTAACAAAGGAAGAAAACTTAAAAGAGCGATTGGGTTGGATCTACAGTGGGGTCTCATCGAATTAATGTGTACTTAATTAATATCAGACTAAAAGCGGTTTAAAAAGTGTTAGTTAGAATTTGATAACTTTTAAATAAAAAATATTTAATATAATTAAATCAAACTATATTTTCATCCTAAATATTATATGTTAACTGCATACTACATGCCAGAACTTCCAGAAGACCTTCAGTTGTCCCAGAAAATAGTTTTTGTGCGAGGTTTCATTTATCACCTAACTTTTCCCACTAAAACATTAGGTGATAAAATCAAAGGGCTTTGCATATTCCTCTCTTCCGAATATTGGCTGTGTTATTTCTCTGGCACCGGGTGATATTTCGACACCTTAGATTTTTACTTTATTACTTATAAGAATGATGGTACACAAGCTATAAGGATCGTTAAAACTATCATTTAATTTTTATTTTTTTCATTTCCACTTGAATAATTTATATCTAAACGAAGTCAAGAAGCAAAAAATACATTAACTTGGATGTCCGCTCTAACGAGAGGGTGCTCTTTGTAGTCTCTGAATTCACAAGCGTGTCATGAAAAATCATAAGAGAGAGATTTGAAAAGGCTCCGCCTATGACGTTATTGTGTTAATAAATAAAATATATTTTTGAAAATATTACTTTAATTTATGACAAAATATTCTCTTGAAAATGATTGGACCATAAATTAAAATGTTATCCATATATATATATATATATATATTTATATACCCCTCTCCCTATTAAGATGGAGAGAGTAAATAATATGACTGCACATTATTCAATCATGCTAATGATGAACATTTTCTTGCAACAAAATAGTGTAACAAACGTGAAACATATCGTCGGGAAAGATACCATCATCGATGGAAAGACCGAAAGAAAGATAAATAAGAGAGGATGCAAAGCAGGCACAAAATGGGAGGTTAGTCAAAACAAATTCTGCAGGAATTTCTGGCCTTAAAATACGATAACTAATTGACCGTTTTTTTTCCAACTAATCGATATTTCACAAAACAACTTCTTTTTGTATAAACTGTGTAGACAACTCTCGCCCCTCCACCATTAACGAAGTCGTTTTTTTGCTTTTATTCTCAAGTGTAAGCGCTCTGTTATGTCCCACGAGAGTTTAGTGTTAAGAGCTCACTGTTCAAGTTTGTTATTGGCTTTATATTCTTCTTTTCGGGTGTCGTTTTATCTTCGTGACCATCGTTCATTTACTCGAGTATCAGTCGGTGTGTTTAGTCTGGGAGCATTTATTTTCCAAGTTGTAGTTGAGTGTGTGGATTTTAACCACATATCCATAGAGCTGTAATTGTATTGGAACAATGTTCACACTACATATCAAACTTTATAGCTACAGTTGTTGAGAGGTATGGGGATATGATGAGCTGCCCAGCTTTGAGACTGCAAATCTTTTGTCACAGTGTTGCTATCCTTTGTATCGGTTCCATACTCTCTTATAAATAAAATGTTCACGTTCACACTTTTTTTTTTGCAAAGAGACAACATGCTCTATTATTCATTTTACTACCATAGGTGAAAAAGCACTTCTCGCAAATGTGTATCGCTCCTCAAGCTCTGCCTAGACGAGCTTAATCTTGAAATTTATGCTTAACACACATCTACCACAAGACAATTGGAATTCCGTGCGAACACTATACGCCGAAGCGTGCTAAAGACACTTTCACCATAAAATTAGGACAAAAAACTAACTCTATAAGAAGAGAAACGAGCCGCGCATGCGCATCGAGACTAAAACCTTAGCCGCTTGTGTGTACGTCGGTATGTTCGGATAGTCTCTCTAAGTGTAATACTGGGTATAGTGGACAGAGACCGTTAGTTGTATGGGTGGGATTTCTTGTAAAGTATGGCAACTGCTCCAGAAACGACCGGACGGACAGACTTGAGCTTGCAACTGGGTCGATGCCAAGATAGGAGACTCACCCAATGAGTTATCATGTGCATCTTCCTTGCATATTTTCTTACCTCTTCTAGAAGCAAATATGCGAATTTATTACCTAACTGAAAGGTTAGGTGATAAATTAAATAAGCAAAATATAGTATATATGCTTTTGTGAGTATTTTATTACATTTGTAGTTTTAGAAATGAGGATTTTTGTATTTTGCCTATGCTTTAGTATAGTTAGACTGTGACTGCTTAACCCAAGAAGGAAGGGAGATTTTTTGTGATGTAATGTACTTTGTCGTATTAGCAAACGGTAAACAGACGAAAAGACTAACAAGGCTGTGAAACCCAGAAAACAATTGAGTTAATTTCAGATAAATCACTAATGAATAACACCACAATTCCATTGCAAGCATAGTTCTTTGTTTTGGTAGGTTATGTTTTATCTTTTTACAGTTCTTGTTGCAGTTAGCCTTTAATATCTATAGATAATTTTAAAATTTTAAAATTTAGTATAAATATAAATAATTATTACTTTTACATAACATGTATTTCTTTTCTGATAATAAAAAGTGAATACAAGTTTCCCGAAGTTGATTTTGCATGCACTTACTTCGACTCTTATATTTGGAGATGGTAGAAGGTAGTAAGCTTAATTTATTACTTAATCTTTATCTCAGGAAAGTTAGAGAATCAAATAATGTCTATATTAAATTAATGTGTTTTTGTTAACAAGCTCTCGTACTTGTACTTTTGGGAGCACATGAGTCCGCATTATTTGTATAAGTTATATGTGAATCTGCTATAAATTATAAGTTCAACTACTTTTTAACACATAAATAATTAATTATTTCACAAAAATTCAATGTGTATTTTTTACATAACAGTTATATTTTTTCTGATAAAACAAAGGCGAGAAAAAGGTCCCCAAGGCGGTTGATGATTATAAGTTATTTTTAGACTCAACCTCCAGAACATGATCTAGAAACTCAATAATGATTGATTTACTTACTCTAATGTATGAAGGTGTGTGTATTTTATGGAGGATCGGCATTGATTATTTTAGGTCAAGTACATGTGGAGTGAGGTTGAAGTCACCGGCTCGGTAGGTACATCAAATTACTCCTGTCTATGTCTCTATGTCATACGTGATAGGGATGGGACGATCTGACGAGGAAGCAAATAAGGACAGAAGGGGTACATAACGTGTACACTCGACACTTTCTAATTGTTTTTCCTATAATCATTATATTCTGTAACTGTTACAGAAACGTATTACTTCCTACAATGACAAAAGAAAAACTGTTAAGAGATTAAATATGCTTTTGAGACTGGAAATTTCCTCTGTTAACGTATACCTCTAATAGTTATAGTGGTCAAAATGTGTCAGTATATTCTTGGGATAAACAAATATATGAAAAATTGTAACATAATATGATTCTTTTATAGTTTAAACGAAAAGAGAAATCTCCACTATAAAGAGTTCCAAAAAGTGCAGTTTAGGGTAAAACGTTTTGTGACGTTTTCTTCTCTAATTGTTATATTCCTTAACTGTTTATAATTCTGGATTCCCGAGCACTAACAATTAGAGAGTGCCGACTGAATGTACGTTCTCTTTCTGTTTTGTGTATGTATGGGTTGTGGGTGCACGTGTACCTACACAATATGGTATGGTAGGAGGGAGGGGCATGCCCCAACGCTTCGCTCCGCAGGGGATGGGATATGGAGTCCAAACTCCCCTCCTCCCGAAGTGAGACAACGTAAGAGGGAGAAGGAGGGAAGGAAGGAGGAACGAAGAAGAGCTCGAGGATGTGTTCCTTCGACTTGACGGACAGATATTTGGAAGGAAATGGATGTTGTTCGCTGTGAAGCATCGGACCGAGCCCAGAGGATGCTGCTCCATTCCTACCTATGGTAGCTTTGGCTTTGGCTTTGCCCGTCCCTCGCCGCTACTGTCGCTCGGCTGCCTCTGCTTGCCTGCCGCTTGGCTTAGTTTGGATGGAGGCGGTTTGCTTTGGCTGGGGGTTTGGCTTTGGCTTTGGTTTTGGCCTTGGCCTTTCAATCTGTTCTTCCTTCTTCCTGCGCCTGCTGCCTGCTCTGCTGCCTTCCCGGTGAGAGAGCGAGACTTGTGCTCGCATTCTACTCTCCTCGTTTGTCTATCATCTTTTTCTGGCATTTCATTCCTGTTCTATCAGCTTTTTTCTGTCATTTCATTTCTGTCATAGATTCTGTTATTGTATGTAGTTGCAGCTGTCTGTTTCGCAACGTCTTCACTCGAAGTTAACATTGAAGTTTGGTTGCAGGAGTACAATTGTTCTCAACGTTTTCCCCGCGGATCTGGCGATGCGTGTGAGGTGCCAATGAGCACTGTATCTCTCCACCCATTTCTTTTCCTGGAGTTCTCCGGGGCACGTTTGAGACAAGAGGCGACTGTGTACTCCTCTTGGCAAGTCTGTTTTCCTTTTTGTTGTTGGGATAGCAATTGAGCCTGATAATCAGACTCGCGTCAGCGGACGAGAAGAACTTCTTGCGAACTAATTCTTATCCAAGACTTGAAAACGGATTAGAAGGGGGAGTTTTGTCAGAAGTAAGAGGCAGTAATGCAGGAGACTACGGATGCAAAAAATGAGGAGGTGGATTATATGCACAGGCCTAAGGCCCTGGTTGCATCCGTAGAGAATTGGAGAAGGTCTAGTAGTCATTCTAGCAGTACCATTGCTTCCCGGCGGAGATCTGCTGAACGATCGTCCTCATGGATCGATCTTCGAGTAGGAGATGAGGGTTGGTCTGTTCCCGTCTTGGAGCAGTCACCGGAGGAATCCGGAGAGCAAGGTGCAATGAAGATCGATGGAAAGCCTGGTGATTATAGGAGGCCTACAACCAGAGCAGGCGCGCGGAACTTGTGGATGAAGCAAGGGACCCTGCTTATTGAAGAAGGAAGATCGGTCGGTGCCGAGTTAGGAGTCGGAAGTTCACACGACCCTCACGGTGTAGGTGACGAATCAACTGATCTTCAGTTGGCTTGTGGACCAAGCAGTTCATTAGGTATAGGGAGGGTCGGTAGTCGCGAGCGCAAGGATCAAGCAGGGAAAGAAGTATCTGATGCCCTCGATGAAGGAGATGCTCTGGTCATGGTGCCTGACTCACAAAGATGTGATGAACATCGACGAAACGGCAGTGCGGAAGCCGAACCTTCTCAAAGGAGAAGGACAAGACTTGGGAAGCAAATTGAAATAGATGAAAGTGGTGATGAAGGTTCTCGTCCGGAAACCTTGTTGTGTTTAGGAACCCACCCGCGTTTTGACTCTGGGACGAGGAGCTCCGGCCTGGGGTCTTCGAGTAGGCCTTCTGGTCCCAACGGACATGTTGAACCTGGTTATAGGCCTGGCAGCGAAGGTACACTATCGAAAGGGAAGAGGAAGAGAGATGTTGACAGATCGGAATCAGCGGCAGCGGTGGGAATTGCTCTGGAAAATGCTGAGAGCGAGTCGGAGGATCCAGGCCAAAGCGGACCAGTACTCTTCGGGGAGAGGTGGTGCATTGGATCTGAACTCAGGTTCTTGAGGGTTCTCTCAGAAAGTTTTGCGTTAACACGGTTCTTACATTTGTCTTGAAATAGGGAGACCCTGGTAGCGAACATTGTAAAATTCAGAGGCTGTTTGTCGATGCTAGGTTCGTTTTGTGTGTGCGTTGAGTATTTAAACTAGGCATAGAAGCGTGTTAACCCATAAGCTGTGGTTGAACGCAGGACGACTCGGAGGCTTCTTATGGGTGATCTAAATAGCTCATCCTCTCGCGACCGGAGAAGAACAGCAGATCAAGAGCGCGAACCGATCTTCTCGCTTCTAGATTCCCCGTCAAGGAGGCGGCCTCTTTTAAGGAGGAACTTTTCAGGAGTTTCATATAGCATACGTCCTGAATCACAGCCTGTCGTCCTTGATCCAGAAGAGCAGGATATGAGAGCCCAGGGTGATGGAGTGGAAGAAGAAAGTCATCAATGTCTGTCTTTAAGTTTGGAAGCCCCGCCTCCCACGACAAACCCCGCTGGGTCGTCGCCGGCAAGATATCAGTCGGCGCAGATTATTGATCTGATATCACCAGAACCTGAACAACTATATGTGAATAGGATTATCGATCTAGTCTCGCCTGAAAGATCACTCGGTCAAGATAGTTTATCCTCAAATGTGGCGAGCAGAGAGGAGTTTGCTGCACGACGTGCACGAGTCCGTCGTGATCGAATGCGGTGGACGAGAAACGTGAGACTTCGAGCATCAACAGCCAGACAGGCAAGACCTGCAAATGGAGCCAGCTCCAGTCAAGAGTTTGCGGATTTAGTTGCATTGCCAGCCAACGAAACCGAGCCCTTTAGGCGGAGAGCTGAACCTTCTCAACCCTATTTCTTGAGAAGTGGTCCTCGAAGCCCTTGGGATGACGACGTTCGAGTTTTGGAAGAAGTACCTGTACATCATCAGTCGGCAGGAGGGAGTCTTCGTCGAAGACAGAGGCGCTTTTTCCCCGGCGCTGATTTGCCATCCAGCGGTGGCCATCCCACCATTAGAGCTCTCCACCATGGGCCTGGCGGTGATTTGTGGCCGGATATCACAGTTTCGGAGGATCTGTTCTGTCACGCAGATAATGTTCTTGACTTAGGCGAGTCTGACGAGGATGATGACAGGTCAAGGCAATTAGCAGACGATGAGAGGATCGCCAGACAGCTACAGGCCGCATTTGTTTCGGAAGCAGCCGGAGGTGAAATCCCTGTAAGTTACACATCTTGGCTTCAGATTTGTGAATCTGTCTTGAGTCTCATCCCATCGACTATCTACGTCCATCGCTCGGCTCAGGCTCTGAACAAGCAAAGTCGAAGTCTGGTCGCGGTTCCTTAATTTGCGATTTGTGGATAAACAGGATGATGAGACTTTGGCAAGAAGATTGCAAGCGGAGGAAGATAGTCTTGCAAGGGACTTCAGGCATGCACGCAGTGGTGATCTTTTCGGCTTGTCTGCTGTTCAGGTCAGTCCTTGTAATTATCAGTCTTATTTCATAGTGTGCACCGTCAAACGTGGAGAGGAAGTTCATTGCTGCACCTGAGGAAGTTTTACACACAAAAACCGTGTCTATGTGTAGAGGTACTTGGGAGATCTACAGAGCTTACGACGCGAATCTCCTCCCAGGTTTTTGAGACACGCCAGACCTCGGTCGGAAACGTCCGCATATTCATCTTCTAGTTCCAGATTCAACTTTGGCCCGGGTCCTAGGAATGGACGATTTGTTCAGCTTCATAGAGGGCAACAAGACATGGATGCAGAGTTGCCAGGGGGAAGAGTTCAGTTTCCATCCCACATGACTATGGAATCGGTTGGTCATCGTTCTTTTCGTCTTCGTGCGCTGTTAAGTTGTTGTTGTAACACGATGCTAGTCTTAGTAGTCATAGATGTAGTAACGTGATAGAGCATTTGAAATCCTCCGGTAGTTTTGTCGGCCACAAGTTACCTCCTCCGCTGGTAGAATCAAGGAGAAGCAGGACAGGGGAAGTGACTTCACGGAAATGGAGTACTTAGAAGTTCGTTTAGTAGTTCTGGTCCTCTTATCATCGTTTTCTGAGTTGGAGGAATAACTCTTTTGCAGAGGTTGGAAGTCCTTCAAGCTTTGGAAAATGCTATACAAGAGCAGGTGTCAGTTGGCCTCCAGTTGGCACAAGTTGATCGTGACTTCAATGAGTAAGCTTCGCCTAAACAAGGCCCTGATTCAAACCTTTTATGTACTGTTCCAAGTTGCAGTAGTTGTTTCTGTTCAGCAAGCGTGAACGAACTGGAGTTGGAGATTCTCTTAATTTATGCATTGAGTAAAGTGTGGGAGTATGCGTTAGTTGGTTATTAGGTTTCTGATCCCTGTCGTATGTTTGCCGCTCATCAGGAACGACTATGAAATGCTACTCGCTCTCGACACTGATCTGGATAGGAACAGAGGAGCATCTCTTGAGAAAATCGCGCTCCTGCCACTTACCACCCTTCAGGTTTGTCCTCGTACGCCTCTCAGAATACGTTTGGAACTGCTAGACTGTATCTTGTAGCATCTTTGCACACATTTAGATATGTTGTTGTAAGAATTTCGCTGTTACCGAAGAGGCAAATGATATTCGGTTCTTTGAGAATTCTCCGTTAGCACAACCGGCAGCTGTTCACGAGCTGATCCGAGTTAACTATGTCTGAATGACAGCCCACCGACGTTTGTGAGGACACTTGTTCGATATGCCTCGAGATGCAAGTTTCTGGGGAAGTTATTCGTCGTCTTCCGTGCATACATGTGTTTCACATGAAGGTGAGTTTGGAACTGGACCTATACCTTGCCAAGTTCTAATCTTGTTTTCTTGCAGGAAAGGTTTTTCGGACTAGTTGGGAAGTAATGTAGAAGTTAGCATTATAAAAGTTATCTATTTGTCATCGTGTATCTTTCTCCGTCGAGAGGTCCTTTCATCTGTTATCGGGGTACATATAAGACTTACCCTTTCCTTCTGTTTCGCAGTGTATAGACAAGTGGTTGCAGCGGCAGGCGGTTTGTCCTATCTGTAAAGCGCACATTTAACATGTGCGAAAAGTTGAAGGTTATTGGGTCCAGAATTCGAGTTTTGTTCATTCGAGCTCTGTTCTTTGAAGATCACATGGTGAAATGACCAAGACGATCGCTTGGGAGGAGCTTGGTTTTGTTGCCTGTGACTTGAACGGTCAGTCCTGTTACATATTATTGGTTATGAAAATACGGGTCGTGACGACCACATCTGGCTTAAAGTTTTCAAATGTTTTTGTCAGTTGTGTGTTTGGCAACCGTTTTTTCTATTGGATATCTTATGGTTTAATCCAACCTGGCCTCATTTTCCCGAACCTTCGATACTATTGGATGTCTTGGCGTGAAGTTGCATTCTACAGGCGCAGTCAAGTGACCATCCTGCAGATCATAGTACCTGTAGATGTCTGGAAATCTTAACAGTCCTAAATGTACGTATGCTATGTGTTTGCCTCCCTTTTCTAGAATGTAGAATCCGTAACAAAGTGCGGAGAAGAGTGTCAACTTTGTTTAGCAGGAGATGTCCGTCAAACAGCGGTCATGTGAACACTGAAGTGCGGTGCATCCTGCAAGCTATAACAGCACTGGTTTTGTCCATGGTACGTTTTTTCACTGTTAAAGCATTATCCCTTGAAACCGAGGGGCTGTCTGTTTTCACTGCAGGGCAACTGATACTGATCGTGATACAACACCAAAAGCAAATGCGAAAGCAGAACGAACTCTACTAGCGAAAGATCTAATCGGAATGTGCGCCTGAAGCTGCTTACATTTAGACATGAAGCACGAAGCATAGGGGATATCCATTGTGCTCCGACGATGCTATTTTACCAGTGCTTTTGCACGAATCAGTCTTGGAGTTTATCGCGTCAGAAACACTCCTTTAGAGTGGACAAATGATGACCAACTGTAGACAACCACTAGAAATACAGATTATATGTTGAATGTAGAGTGTTTTGGCAAGTGATTAGTAAGACTACTATGCGTAAGACAGCCTAAAACGTATTCTTTCAAATTTAGCTCAAGGAGAGGAGAGCTCCGGCTCCGGGATCAAGGATTTCAAGACCCTTACTGTGGTCCATTCGGCTCTCAGAGACATGAATGTGGCCTCGATAACCGTTTGCCCAACAACACACCAAGTTGAAGTCGTTCAGGAGTTCGAGATCGTTCATTCAGTATCCATTACAAACGCTTTGGCTCTGCCGGATAGAAATACACGTTGCCAAAGGAGACTGTTGTGGATGGAGAACCGTCAACAGAACTTTAACACCAGAATAGACCTCATTCTCAGTAATCTTTAAATTTTTGTTGTTCAAGCTCCGTCCCTTCCCGTTTTGACCCACGGCCTTGTACAGCTGCACTCTCTCTCTCTGGCAAGCGTCCCGAACATGACGAGCACAACCGCTGCAGGTCCGGAGTATCATCCCCCACTCACCACCACTGGAAGGGAACGGTATGTGAGATTGTAGTACCGTAGTGAAAGTCTTTTACCTAAACCCTGTCTTTTTCACGAGGTCGATATCTTTTCTCCGTGGGGTCGATATCCTGCTGGAAGAGAACAGTCTGTGAGATTGTAGTATCGTAGCGACAGCCTTTTACGTGCAATAAGTATATTTTTCTCGTCACTGCTTGAAAGAAAACAAGGTCTTTTTTGAAGATTTGTGAAACCTAGATAAAGGTAAAAGAACAAGGTATTTTTCTAAGATTCGTGAAACCTAGATAAAGGTAAGAGTGGTAATGAGTGGATACTCGAACTCGATTAATTTCCTTCACGCAAAATGCTGAAACAAGCTCTTCTTGTGAAAACCTGAACTGATAACGCACGAATCGTCAAAGGAGATCGAAGTGTGTACCGTCTCGAGCTTTCAGTAAAAACTCCAGATGACACGAACTGTCAGCAGAGGTTTCACCTCATGAATACTCGTCATAACTCTAGTGGATCCGAGTGACAACTCAAAAGACTCTAGCCAACGTGACATGAAAACCCGAAATGACGATAAAAAAACTGAGCGAAAACTCGAAATGACCAGTTCGCACATTCGCGAAACCTCCTTGCGCATATAAAGGGCTGTCACTACGGTAGCATCTTGCACAGAAAGCGCAACACCGAAAGAGGCCTAAATAAATGAATAAAAAAGTTCTAACCCGTCCATTCACACGAGGTTCCTCGACGACATAACATACTCGTGTTGAGCAAAACCCTCATTGTCGTTCAAGCGTAGACACTCCTTTCGTGCTTTCTTCTCCTTCATTCTTTTACTTGTTCTCCGGCAGGCAGGCAGGCACGCAGACAGACAAGCAGGAGTTTGGTGCCAAGGAATATGATACTCTGGAAATCCCGTAAATCCGTTCTTTTTCATCTTGAATTTTGATTTAAATAATTCCCATATTTTTCATGCTTCTAAAATTGGCATTAGCAAACGCCGTCACCGTCGATTTATAAACAGAAGAAGAGGCGGCGGCGGAGTGATTCTCTTACCATCACCTCAAAAAGAAAACATTTAAAAGTATTTCCTTTATTTTCTTGGTGTGTTAATTAAGCTCCCCAAGCCTTGCTTTCTCTCGTGCCTTCCAACCAACCCATCCATCCATGCATGATGGCGTGCTCACACGTAGACAGGAGTTGACGACCATCATCCACCAGTTTAGGCCCTTTAGGGTCGCTTTCACGGAATAAACGGGAGTGAGTGAGTACTATAGTTAGTCAGTCATCCATCCATCCATCCTGCACTGTCCCCTCAACTGCTCCTTTCACGTTCCTCCTTCTCATGCGCACGATCCCACATCTCCTCGACCTGCCAGAACCCACTACACTACTGTACCGGGTAGGCATGTATCGACCGTGACTCTGCACCGCAACTTTGGAACTGTGGTGGTTTCAGTTTACGAGGTTATTCCCGATTACTGGGACTGTTCGTCCCCTGAAGATCCCCGCAAAGTTACTACGTCTTCTCCTCACTGGCATGAGGTTCGAACCTACCCCAGCCCTGCTCGTCGGACATCTCCGCTGACTGAAGCATTGTACTATGAATGATTATTTGAAGCATTTATTACCAGTAATTAATATTAATATTAGCGTTGGAGGGCACAGGAACGGAACGTGTCGAGTTGTTGAGTTGCAAAACCTGGGAGAAAATTTCTGTCACGAGAAGAACTTCCTTTTTTTTCCTTTTTTTTTCTTAAATAAACGACCACAGTGGGCCGGCGAAAACTTTATTCCAGGCTAACACGAGAAGAACGAACCGCAAAACTTTCCCGATCGAAATGCAATGACGGTAATATATTCCGGGATACACTACTGTAGTCGTCGCCGGAGCTCCGGAGAAATACATCTGGGAGTCATCAGTAAAAGGAGAGCATGTAGATAATCATCAAAGACTTACATTTGGTACCTGAGGCTCAAGTAACCCTCATGCCTGCTGCAACCTTATGCAAGAAGGGATGCAAACTCAACCTGGATGGGGAAGGTGTGGATTGGATTCTCCCTTCTGGAGAAACCTGAGTGAATGGCACCAAGCATTGGCACATGCTTCTCCAGAAACCATTCGTGATACAAAACGATCCGGACCTATAGAAGGTCGGAAGATCAAAGGAGGAAAACGATGTAAGTTTTCATGGTGAATTATAGTGAGGAAAACTCACCTCTAGTATTTCGAAAAGAAATTTAACTCATTATCTTTCTCTTAGATTACTGTAGGCTAAATCATTTGAGACATGATCTTCGGTATTCTAAGTGGTTTGGTGTTTCTACTATACTGCTACATAACAGAAAAATCTTAAATGCGACAAGAGAACAAGAAGGTCAAGTTATATTTTTTATTTTATTTTGTAAAACACAAAATGATTTATTCAACAACTGCACAAGAAACAAGAAAACATCCGTGTTCAGGATAAAAAGTTTCCAGAACCAGAAATTATGAGAGGGCAAGGAACGTGAGTCAGTTTACATCGATCATTTATTGATCTTTTAAGTTCCTTATATGTAATTTATGATGACATCGTTATGTTATATTGAAGCCTGCAAACAATCTTTACCCTGTTCGCCGTTTTAACCCGGCTTTTCAAAATTCTAGTTAATTTAGAATAAAAAAAATTTCTGGTTAGCCACGAGCACCGAGAAACATCAACATAATCTAGATTTCAGGTGGGGACCCACCAACTCATCACACAAGAAGGCGGATGGGTCGAGAGAGCGAGAAGTTTAGTTGGTGCATCTTTTATGTAAAAGATCCAATTTTTCTGAGTTTTCGCTTACGAGTCTTTAAAGAAGTTGTACAATACAGAAGATTGTTGTCCCAAGTGGTTTAGCCTACAGTCCTCTAAGAGAAAGGTCGTGGGTTCAATCTCTTGTGGGTACAGTTGGAGGTGCATGCGTTGTAAATTGTTAACGACGCTTTTGATATGAGTCTCGTTGGTGGACTCACATGGACAATCTCATGGTTCTCGAAGCAAAAGATCCCTGTCCCAAGTGGTTTAACCTACAGTCCTCTGAGATAAAGGTCGTGGGTTCAATCTCTTGCGGATACGGTTGGAGGTGCACGCGTTGTAAACTGTTAAACGACGCTTTTGATCCGAGTCTCGCTGGTGGACTCACATGGACAATCTCATGGTTCTCAAAGCCTCAAGAGACAGATAAAATCATTTACCATTGTCATAAACATGCTTTATTCTTTAACAAAGCGAATAAAAAACTATAATTTTTTTGTAGTTAGAACTCTCTCTTCAACGTGATAAAATACTTGTCACACATGGCATGGGTTTAATTTATTACCTATTAACCCTTTCGTCAATAACGGTTTAGGCAATAAATTAAATCCATGTCTTTTCTCATAAATTAACATATATTTTCTCATAAATTAACACTCATATATTTTTTGATAACATCAAGCAGGAAAAAGTTCCCCAAAAATTCATTTTGCATGTATATTAAACTTAAATATTCACTAACTTCCTTGCATATTGACAAGCATATTGCTTTGTTATTTGTTGAGCATGTTTATTGAGCCTAAACGATTTAGTCTTTTTCTTAATTGTCTATAGGAAATATCATGAGATCCTCTTCAACCAAACCTTTCAAGATTCTCAAGAAAGCATATTTTAGTCTTTCTCCCATCTATTTTGGCATGCAAACCTATATCATTAAGAAGATATGCGTCTGAATTGATTGTTATGCATTTGCATCAGTAATCGTAAATGTTATAGAGTTCAAAACAAAACAGAATCTTGAAAGCACGATGAAAACTGATTTTTTTCTTCCACAAACGAAATATGCATCCAAACGGTCGTTTCTACATGAAGGCGGATAAGGCCAAGCGTGACTTGCGGATATTGTAAATATAAGGACCGGTTTGAGATATTTTTGCAAACGTATGTACTTGGTTGTTCATTAAGAGAGTCGATTGAGTTTTGGGGGGGAAGTGGATGGACTTGATGGGGGTGGGATTAGAGGGTTTGCTAAAGGTTTGAATTTTCAGAGGTTATTTGTTTGTTGGCCAAAGGAACGCATGGATGAAGTTTTGTGCTGCAGGTGTTCATCGGCGGCTTAACATTTTGCTCCGGTGCTAACTAATGGTGGGTGTTGTCGGCTTTTCGCACGGGCTTTGCCTAGGTTTCTTTGTTCTTTTTGTCGTTGACGATTCTGCTACTGCATTTTGCCAGTTCTGCTATTGCTCATCAGCATTGACGATTTCTCTTGAGAACAATGCATTTGTGGATCCGCTATTATGCTCATGCGTTCGGTTTTGGGACTGCAGGTGTATGCAAACATAGTTACAACCTCATGCTTTCGGCTTTTTGTGCTTCTCTTTATAGTCGATTTTGCCAATGAGATGGTGAGAGCACCTGCATATCATATTCACCTCCTCCATCTTTCGACGGCACTCGAGCATGCAAGATTTTAGCCAAGAGTGACCTTCCACCTTTAGACTCCAAGCATTTCTCATGGTCAAGAAATTAGAGAGCTCTGGTCTTGTCTACAATCGCTCGATAGAACACATTTTAACTTTAGGAACAACGAAGATACCAGGTGACACGGCTGTCAGATTCTTTGCAAGTCGACAACTGTGCTGGCAATAGCATCGTGCGAGTGGGAGTGGTTGTGACGAGAGGACAACGTTGAATAAATAAAACAACTCATTAAATCGTTATCAACACTAGGACGTCCGATATAGAATGTAAGGGTCAATTTTCAACTAGACAATAGCGAGAGATCGGACCAAATATGGACGGTCGATTGAGATGACTAGGAGAGACATGCAAACAATCCAGTGCTAGGATTAATATTTGTGTGTCAGACTGCTCGTTGGTCATTTTTCTTGCACGGTTTTTGTTGAATGCATTGGTGAATCCATGTTGGCTCTTGGCGGTTTTTCATTGGTGACTACGATTGGAGTTGTCATGTGTAATGTTCTCTCGATGGAGCTTTTCTTCTGAGCCGTCTGTCCAAGCTGGTCTTTGTAAGGTACATGCTGTTGCAACTTACTTGCCGTATGTTTTACATTGTGGAAGTAGGTTTTCTTGAGTAGGTCCACGTTCCTTAGTTGTCCTTACTGCTCGCTTCTTATGAGAAGACGTGACTTGCTTGCCTATGTTGGAAACTGGACTGACGAGATCGATTGAGCAAGACTTCTCGTTACTTTTTAATTTCAAGCCGATGATGAAATGTGAGCCTCTTCTGTCATGCTTGAGGTTGAGAATTGTACGGAGAAGGTTAGTGAGGAGGTGGCTAAAGCGGAGTTGTCTACTAGTGATCATTCTTTCTCTGAGAGCACTCATAGTTTGGACATAGAGACATTAGAGCCGGATTACGAGGAATATTAAGAAGGTAGAGGTCTCTCTAACATTAGACATTCCTAACACCCAATCACATTTTCTCCTCCTTGCCACGAGTAGACCTATGATTGGATTTGATGACAACACCCTTCTCCTTAATCGAACCGACTCGTATCTCGAGTTGAAGTACTCTCCAGATCGTCACAATTTCCTCTTTAAACTTGACAACATAAAAATTGATAGAGTTTATTCTGCACCCCTTGATCATGCTCCTCTTTTTTCGATTCTTTAATTACTCGTCAGACAATTTCTACTTTTATCTGCAAGACAAAAGATTTCAGATGTTTCCTACTACTGAAGGATTATTTGCATAACGATACATTGTCTGTACCGCTCCACTTCCCAACCTTGCATATGTGACAATTCTGACCTTGCTCGTTTTCGTTATCTTTGCCAACACCATACGAGCTTCGAACGTGAACATATCTCTACGTCGAGAAGCAAAAGCGAAGAGACCGAGCATGGTATGTCTATGAGAGTTTGTAAAACGGGAGGGGGGGGGGACCTTGAGATTTTGTTGTTCTCTCGCTTGGCTGATTTTTTGCATACGAAGTGCTTGTTTGGGATATTTCTAGTAGAGAGGGGGCAGTCTTTTACACTTACATTTCCAAGGAGTGATATGCTTGTATGTGAAATACAATGTGGAAGTGAAAAAACGAATCCTTGAAGCATTATGTTGGAAAAGTAACGACTACTCGACTGTGAGGTTTGCGTGAATGTGCTCTCGAACAAGGAACTTCACACTTTTGTGGGCATGATTGATTATTATCTCAAAGACAAAAAAGAAGAGTACCACGACAGCGCGATAAAAAATATTTTTGAGACTATGGTAGCAAACGAGAGCGAGCTCTTCACTTTACTTCGCTGCTGATACCAAGAATCAGGTCGAGCTCACCTACATAAATATTTTAGCAAGAGCTATTCAGTTTAATAGGTACAAGGCATGGCACCCGATGTCTAACACTTTTCCTTGATGCTTTGTGTCAGAAGATCGTACGCATGCATTCATTGAGAGAAAAATAATTTAAAAATAATCGGCAGAAACCAAACAAATACATAACTTTGCCATGTTATTACAATCGTAATACCTTGTTTATCTCTTCATCCCTTTGCTCTTTGTGAAATATGTAAAATTTATTTTCTTTAAGATGCGTAACATATTGATGATCCTAGCATGGGGATAACCATCACTTTTGTGAGAGAGAGCTCGGAAGTGTAAAAATACTTGAGGGCTATATCTTGTAAACTCGTTATAATCACACAATCTTTCAAAAGTTTCGTCCTTCTTCAAAACTAAAATTAATTAGATGAAAGAGGTGAATATGCAATATTGTTTAATTTATAATCTAACCCTTATAAAGAGAAGAGTTAGATGATAAACTAATTTTTTATTGAATATTAATGTCTTGTTTCTCTTGGAACGATATCACACGTGCGTTACTTATGGGTCGTTTTGTCACTTTTGATATACTTTTAATACTTTATGTTATAATAAAATAAATTTCTCCCATGAAGTTAGTTCATAAATTATAACCTTAATATTTATAAAGTTCTCACTATCAACCATGGATAGGATTTTATTTAACCTTGATGAGAAAAACAAGTTTTGATAACTACCTCTGATCCTGTCCGAACCAATTACATCCCAAGATTTTTTTCTCTCTCCGCACTTGTCCTCTTCGTTATGTGAAAATGTGAGGTAAGCTGAAGGGCGTGAAATAGCCAAGACACATGAGCAAAGTGTTTCTACCGAGATGTTTAAGCAAAGATGCACGCTTTGAATAGCGTGCATATTTAATTTGATTCTCATAAGTAGTGTGGATGGTCTCTGGGCGTAGAAGAAGCAAATGAACTCAAATGACAAGCAAATGACAGATTAGAATATATATAGAATATCCATATATTGTAATTGAATATTATCTTGAACATTGTTTACTGTTAACAATGTCTCACGAACGAGAACAAAACATAAAAATATGTTTTGTTCTCGTTCTCTTTAAATGATCTCGTTATAATCACAAAGCTTTATATTTTTAAGAAATATGCTTATATACGGTGTGATAGTGAGTATAAGGAGATAACTTAAGAAAGAGTTGATTCGTCCCCATGAAAATGTGACTATAACGAGGTTGGACTGTAGTTGTCATGGGCGACCTTGCAATCGCATGTGGCACAGTCCATCCTATCTGGCGCAGTGCAAATATCATCCTGGATACGGATTCCACATCGCCTCCACTGGCTCTCGATGATCACTTTCGGATCCCAGCTGCCAACCACGTCCAGCCACGTCGTCCACAGGAAAGGAGTCGGATCGAGTCGGATGGAAGTTCCGGATAAAAGTTTTTCAAAGATCCTTGCACGCTGTACGGCTCCCTGCCGCTAAATTACTCTCTCTACGGGCAGGTCCGGTCGCTTTTAGTCACGAGATTTATCACCATGCATAGTTGTCACACGAAATCTTCGCGCATATAGTACTGTATGTCGATTAGCGGTCGAGTTTTGCTCTCGTCTGCATGTAGTGGCCTAATCCGGCGGGGCTCTTTCCTTTGATAATGTGACCTGCATCGAGACAGTCAATGCACCATCCCAGTCCTCGCTCTACGGGAGATCCTCATTGTGGAGCTCCATAGTCCCGTAGACGAGCGTGCGTCGAGAAACCAACTCATTAGAGAGTTGAAGGACAACGATTTCTAGAACGAGAGGCGAAGATTTGAAGTCATGGCAACAATCGCCAGTGTTTTGGCCGGGTCCACGAGCTCTGCTGTGTCGGCATCCTGCGTCGGGAGGGCAAGCGATGTCCTGCAGAGAAGTGAGGTCAGGGGAGTAGCAGGTCCTTCTTGCTCGACGAGGTCTTTTGGCGCTGTGAGATCGGTCGCGGGTGAGTCGAGTGCTGCCACCAAGCCTTTGAAGACTTTCAATGGCCTGAGATCCGGAAGCGTTTTCAAGAAGGAGTACGATGCTCTTACCGAGGCTGTGTATGCTGACGGCCCCGTCGAGGAGGAGTTCACTCTCACCATTTATGCTGGTAGGAACAGCAAAGCTTTGGTGGGCAGGAAACTGCGAGTTGCTGTCGTCGGTGGTGGTCCCGCTGGCGGATGTGCTGCAGAGTCCCTCGCCCAGGGTGGTATTGAGACTTTCATGTTTGAGAGGAAGTTGGATAATGCCAAACCTTGTGGAGGTGCCATTCCTCTGTGCATGATAGGTGAATTTGACCTACCGATGGAAATCATTGATCGGAAGGTCACTAAGATGAAAATGATTTCCCCTTCCAATGTGGCCGTGGACGTTGGTAGGACTTTGAACGAGAATGAGTACATTGGTATGGTAAGGAGGGAGGTGCTTGACTCGTATCTCAGGGACCGTGCTAAGTCCTACGGAGCCAATGTTATCAATGGTCTCTTCTTGAGGATGGACATTCCGAAGGATGAGAATTCACCCTATGTGCTGCACTACAATGACTACAGTGACGGCAGCAAATTAGGCACTGCCAAGACGCTTGAGGTTGATGCTGTCATTGGTGCGGATGGTGCTAACAGCCGTGTTGCCAAGGACATCGATGCAGGAGAGTATGACTATGCTATTGCTTTCCAAGAGAGGATTAAAATTCCTGCTGACAAGATGGAGTATTACGAGAATCTGGCCGAGATGTACGTTGGTGACGACGTCTCTCCTGACTTCTATGGATGGGTTTTCCCCAAGTGTGATCACGTTGCTGTAGGAACTGGAACCGTGGTGAACAAGCCTGCCATTAAGAAGTACCAGACCGCCACCCGCAACCGCGCCAAGGATAAAATCGCAGGAGGAGAAATCATCAGGGTCGAGGCTCACCCCATCCCTGAGCACCCCAGGCCCCGCCGAGTTGCTGCGCGAGTTGCTTTGGTCGGAGACGCCGCAGGATACGTCACCAAGTGCTCTGGTGAAGGTATCTACTTCGCAGCTAAGTCTGGAAGGATGTGTGCCGAAGCCATTGTCGAGGGCTCTGCCAATGGGACGAGGATGGTCAATGAAGCCGACCTCAGAGTTTACTTGGAGAAATGGGACAAGACGTATTGGCCCACGTACAAGGTTTTGGATATCCTTCAGAAGGTCTTCTACAGGTCGAATCCTGCCCGCGAGGCATTTGTAGAAATGTGTGGTGACGACTATGTTCAGAAAATGACTTTTGACAGTTATCTGTATAAGACTGTTGTTCCAGGTAACCCGCTCGATGACATTAAGCTTGCAGTTAACACCATTGGTAGCTTGATCAGGGCCAACGCATTACGGAGGGAAGGTCAAAAGTCCGTTGTATAGACGCCCTTTCATATGTCTGATTTGTACAGAGTTTAGGGACGTGACTCTGGTGATCACAGTATATTAAAAAGTTGTTTAGCACTACCAGTGATCTCGTTCATAATCACTCGTCCATATCAGGGTACAGAGTCATCGAAAACTGGTCACAGAGCTCAAGGTTTTGATCCTCTAGAAGTAAAGCGCTAGGCACAGTAGATTCGAGGGTAAGGCGGCGACTTTCTGTCTGTTGTAAATGTATATCACACAATTTCATTATATTCAAATAAATGTCCAAGTTGGGGTATACTTGGTCAGCAGTGTCAGTGACTGTTGATCAGAGAAGTGTTCGACTGTTTTCTCGGACGAGGACCTATACTTGTTGATCGCCCTATGTACTGATAGTTGATGTCAGATGGCGCACTCTCTTCTTCTTCCATTCTTAGGATTACTATATCATTCGATTGTTTTCACCGAAAATTGCTTTGCCCGTGTGCCAATATATATCATTCAATTGTTCTTAGTACTTGCTAGCTAGATTCTAGACCTCTGCTCTATGACGCATTAGGACGATCTAGGCACAGAACAGCTTGCACTCCATTTAATTTACCGTATTCTACTTTACCTGAGAGGTTCCTGCCGCTTGGTGGAGAGGCTGTTTGCTTTGGAGGGGGTTTGGTTTTGGCCTTGGCCTTCAGTTCTGTTCTTCCTTCTTCCTGCTGATCCTCTGCTGCCTTCCCAGTGAGTGAGAGAGAGGGAGAGTTGTGCTCTCATTCTTCTCTGCTCGCTTGCTTTTTCTGTTACTTTCGCCTCATTTCCCTACTTGCTTCGCCTCGTTGCTGGCTGGCAGTCTTTGAGCTGCGAGCTTGTGATATTTTCTCGTAGCCGACCGGTGTGAGTGTTGCCGACCGATCGAGTGGGCGAAGAAAGAGACTTGGGAGTACCGCAGACTTGCCAGAACCAGGACTCGGACATACGACGTGGAGTCTGGAACCGCACTTGAGTGATGTGATGTGTTCAACCTTTCTCAAGTTGCAAAGGACGTGAACGATTATTGAGAAACTCACGTCGTCCGGAAGAATTTAACCCGAAAGATTGTAAATTCTAGTATTGAATGTCTTTGATCCTCTATCATGGATACTGGAGAGTGCAGAAAGCTGATCTTGAATGTTCATGGTGGACAGCAGTAGGTTGCTTATGTCCTTTGAGGGAGATTGCTGCTGTTAGGGTGTTATGACCCTCCCTAAGCTTGCAAGCAGAGTGCACTCTTTTGGGGTATCATAGTACCGAAAATGACCGGTCATGCTAAGGGAGGTGGTTGAGCGAGTAAGTGACTATGTTTTCGATGTAACTCGTCAGTTTACCCCGAAAAGCCATGTGAATATTGTTGGGTAAGAAGACCAAGTAAGTACATATTGTTAGTATTCAGGGATGGTGTTCCTGACTTCTGCTTACAGACGTGTATACTTGAATTAGAGTTTCCAATTTTTGAAAAGAATATTTTGTATTTTATTCAAATTTGTATTTTATTTTAGTATTATTCAAATTCTTTTCTTGTTTTTATGTACACTTGGCCAAAACATGAAAGGAAACTTTTCTTTATCTGATTATATTTGTCTTTATAGCTGGATAGAAAAGGGAGTTGTCTCGCTATTTATATATTTTTCTCTTGTCTTATCGTTGACAAAAAATACAAAAACTGTAAATTATAAATGCGATACACATAACATTCTTGAACATAACCATAAAAACATTTATACAATAAGAATATATATCATTTGATATTCTTTAAGTGATAACCAGACCTTTCTTGATTGGGTTTAGGGACTCAAGAAAGAGATTCATGACTCTTTATCGTAAAGCGTCTACTCATGCCCGAATAATGTCCGTGGATTGGTACA
Organism: Asterella californica; assembly: GCA_036924285.1. Classification (NCBI taxonomy): domain Eukaryota; kingdom Viridiplantae; phylum Streptophyta; class Marchantiopsida; order Marchantiales; family Aytoniaceae; genus Asterella; species Asterella californica. The sequence goes on from JAYKYS010000003.1 coordinate 6,651,265, forward strand.
CTTTAGCAAGTAAGTGGTTATTAAGAAGTTGCGTCAATGCTACATTTCGGATATTTAGTTCCTATTCTAGACTTCCTCAAATAGAACTTTAATGATTTTCATTATCTTGAATAATAAAAAGTAATGTGGAGAGACTTCGTTTAGCTAAGGTGTGGATACAGTTGATTGAGATGGATCCTTCTAGCAGTTTCAAGTGATCTAGAATTTCTGATCATTGGAAGTTTACATGGAATAGTAGGATCTTTGCATGTTTATATATATATATACAAAGATATCTCCTAGTTTGTTGTAACCCCATTAAAGTTGGACCAAACATTTGGTGGTGAATATACGTGGAGAAAGAAGAAGAAAAAAGTGGTCTTACAAACAATGCAATCAACGATTTTGTCATTATAAATGAAAAGAAAATCAACAACATTAAAAGAACAATCAATCAAAAGGACAATCGGCCAAGCCTCCTAAGATTGACAATTTGAAAAAACCAGGAAATTTTTCCAATATTGCTAAGTAGATGATCATGAGAGGAATGTCTTGTAGTGCCTTCTCTAACAAGAAAAGAATGGAAGTGCAAACCGGTTGTAAACAGACATGAAATAATATTAACAAGATATTTACTTATGATAAATATCTTGTATTAATTATCCACTTGGGTCTTAGAGGACCATGGAATGCCCATATGAGTTCACCACAATGGGTTTCAGAACAGAAGCTTCATTAACACTACATAGTATTATTATATTGTCATTTGCGTGAAAGATGTCTTGGAAAACACAAGGTTCTTGGCTATCAAGATCTCTCTTAAATAGAAGAAGTGAGTCAACAAAAATGCACAAGTGAAGGGGTAATCTTAGTAGAACAACCTTCCCAAAGCCAAAACTTTCTTTATTTACACATTATATTTTTCTTGTGTGTACAAGAGACTCAAAATATCTGTGATTTTTATCTTGTCTTAAGATCTAAAATGTGCCAATGTCATCAGAAAACCCTCAGAAAATACTTTCCAAGTATACCTAATTTTACCCAAATTGAGTTTCTCAAACGAAGCTATGGCTTGCTAAAATCTACTTGTCAAACACACATGTAAGAAAACCCTCAAAAGTTATTTTCTACTTTGAACCCCTGCAGTTCTTTCTTAGCAGCTCCAAATCTTTCGAAACGTGTGCACCAGAAAGTGGTCGAAGTTAGCTTCTCGGCGATACCTCAAACATCTTTATTTGACATGTCCTCCTCAAGTTGTAACCAAAAAGTCATTGCAAAGAAGAGTTCTTTTCACAAAATTTGTAAAATAAAAAGTCCTCTAAATCTTGTATTTTTTGTGACATTAGAAAGCCAACGGAGTAAGCTTTCTAATGAGACATTTTCATCCTAAACTGACTCCTCAAACACCTGCTCTAACCAAAAGTCTCCGCAAAAGTTTTATACAATGAAAACTTTAAAATCCAACAGTAAACTTTGAACTCTGGTAACTTCCTCATCCAACTCCAAATCATAATGTTTTTGATATCATTGGAGAGCCGTTGAGCACAACTTTCCAACAAGATAAATTTCTCTCCAATCTAACATCATAACGAGACGATACACCCGCTCAAAGTTTTCAGTCTTTCTTTTCAAGTGTAAAAATCTCCGCGAGCACTGAAACTTTCCCAAGTATCCTTTCTAACCTCCCTTCCAAAAGTGTCCGTGTGTATGAAAGCGTCTGTCCAAAACCACCAAAATTTTCAAAATCTACCCGGAACTCTAAACAACCACGGTTGATAACCCACCAGCCTAACGGCATCTGAAACCAAGTGAACTCTTTGTACTCCTCAGAGACTCAGCTTATATACTGCTCGTGAGCACACCGCCATGTACACGTGCTGATCTTGAACTTAGTCAAATATATCTCATGCGACCTCGTCGCACGACACACGTGTATCCTCTCAAATGGTATCCATGCAGAGCCACAAGTGACACCTATGCAAGTGACCAGTCACATCACTTTCATGGACAAATCAGCTATCGCAAAATCATAACTCATTCAAGTCATCATGGTCAAACCATGTCGAAAGATTAGAAAAAATGCCAAGTCATCTTTGCAACATCTGTGATTTTTCTCAGTTATCATACGTAATGAAAGTGTCATGTCAACACTGTTCACATCATCTCTCCAACTCCCACATCAGCATTATAGTTCGTCAAACCTCAAGTCTTTAACATACTAAACCTCCCTTAATTTATATCAGTTGACGATGATCTAAGAACTAAAATTGATCTAGTAGACAAACTTCACACAGTGATGGACTCAGATGTGCATTGTTGACAAAATTTGTCTCCGAATCTTCTCTTTCAACCATAGGTTGGTCCATGAGACGACAAGGCATGCTCCTCCAAACGAACATGCAAAGATTCTACTTTCCACTTATAGGTTGTGGGCTAAAACACTTGAAACATTGATTTTGATATAAGCAATCGATGTTCAGTATAATCAAGCAGATGGTTACTAATCTAAAAGTTTATGTGATTATATATTTATGATTATACATCTGTAATCAGAACTACAATTTGAAAGAGAATGATCAAAGCGGTACAAAATTTTACATGGATAATCACGTTGTCAAGTAAATTGATAATCTGAATAGCATTGTGATTATAGACAATAATTTTTGTAAACAGGAAATACAACTTTTCTGACAAATGCAATACCTTGTGTAACTACAGAATTTCCATAGAGTTGAACTTTAAACACAATAAATGTATTTCTTTTATCTTTTAGGAATTTCTAAAGTAGTATGAACATTCATACCACAAGGTTCCAAAAATTGATATCAGAGGATGGAAAAAGTGAACAAAGACACCACCCATCTGAAAGGGTGTCAAAATCTGATGTTAATATTCTTCTGTTGAAGATGGTTTTTGCAGAATTATGATGTTTCAGTGGAAAGTTCAGCAAGGTGAAGACATAAACTTTTAAAGTTGTTATGTGAGCAGCTGCAGATACTTTTCACGTGATATAGTCACATGATAGAATATCACGGAACCTCATCGGGGCTCCCATGATGAATGAACCGTCGCCGTCGAAACTTAGAGAGCAAGAAGAAATTTGTCTATCTGCTAATATATTGACTCTTCCTGATTGCTGCAAACTGAAAGATAGTAGAGAAGAGTTTAGCCAAAAAGTTAAGAGAAATGCTAAGAGAAATCTCAAAACTTAACTCTAATGTCCCTTGTAGAAATAACATTACAAAACATCTATAAATATGATAATAATATTCATGATCTAATTTCATTATTATAATCACATTTGTTTGTAATTTTCACAAAATCTGAAATTCTAGAGTGGTCACATCACAAAGATACTGATTAACCAAGAAATGACTTGTTCTCATGAAAATGGTGACTATAATGCGATATTTGTAACTATATCAAGTGTGATTATAGAGAATACTTACTATACGTCAACTCATTCCAAGTTGAATTCCAATTTTCTTGGTGGGCTGTTCTTGAATAGAAAATAAGAAATGAATTTGAATTGACTAGAATTGAAGTAAGAACTAGTGAGCTGAGAAGGAGTGCTTTATGCTAATTAGAGAAATAGCATTATTAACTGAAGCACTCTGGCTTTCTAAGTGTACATGAAGTGAATATTTTTCTAAATAGAATGCTTAGGAATAATCTCTACTTCTTGTTGACATGGATGTGGAAACATTTGTTCGCTAAACTTCCAAGAGGAGAACTCTAGAGTCAGGTTTAGGAATGAGAGGTTTTATGTAAGAAAGAATAAACTTGTTCCCCAACCTTTGGGGAACTTTTGCTCGCTTCTTTTAATCGGATAATATGCAGCTGCTATGTAAAAGTTCTATATTAAATTATTATTGAAAAATAATGTCTCTATAACTGTTAAATAATAGCGAAATATAGAGTTGAGAGAAATCCAAGACATATCCCATCAAGCAAGTCGTCTACAAGTGCAAGAACCTGCTAACGAAAACACTTTAATCTAGATATTAGTATAATGCATTAGATAACAAATATATATGTTTTAATACTATACATATATTAGGTAATAATATTAAGCTTGCTGCACTCTTCAGATGGAAGGGTGAATTAATAATATACATCCAAGTGAAGAATGGCGAAAACTAAACTCCACTGCGGAGAGACTCTTATTTGTAAAATCTTACGAATAAGTAAATCTTGCTTATTGGCGTTTCCTCCACCGGCTTGGAGGAACCACAACACGGTCGAACCGGAGATATCTCGGTTTCCCAGTCAACAACACCTTGGGGACGTCGTGCGGGACCGGAATATCAAACCTTGCCGCGCCGTTTGTGGTTACTGCGACTGGATGCTCGTGAACGAAGCTCAGTTCAGCGAATCCCTACTGTGGCGCGTAGGAATACTGGCGAAATAGAACTTGAATTTACGAGACATACCTTCTCTCGTATAGCTAAGCGATTGTGATTCATGGATGGGCACAGCATACAATCATTCTCAAAGTTCTGCACAGTAATCAGTCTTACCCGCTGTGTGTGTCTCTGGACGCAGTAACCTCTCAGAGCATTTTCAAAATTCTCATGAGTGCATGAAGCGGCAGAGAGACCTGACCTGACATCTTTCTCTCACGTAAAAACTGTTCATTGTTGGGGTTGACGCCATAAAAGTTACATGCTCACAACTCGATCTTTTACTTGAACAGGCCTCATTTCGTTCAAGTCTACTACAACGGACGCGACGCTTCAGGACGCGCTTGAACTCGTCCGCTTCAGGCGCGCGACCTCCAAACTGGCACCTTGCGTTGCATCCGCCGTGGCTTGAGCTTACAGGTCGACGGATTTTCAGTCCGGCGGATATTGTCTCAGAAACAGGCCGGGGGCTTGTTCAAGAAACGAGAGAAAGTTTTGGAATCCGTTCTAGTGAACTTAAACGAATTGAGGCCTGTTCGAGTAAAAAACCGGCTCACAACTTCGTGATCGTCCCCTCCCGCCACAGAATATGCCAAATGTAATTTCCTAATTTTCATAATCTCCGGTCCCGTGGCCACATCGCCTGGAAAGGAAGCTACTGTGAAACACTAGTAACATAGCTCTGTACACCGTCCATGCATGCAAATTGAACGACATGTAGTCCAACAGCTTGAGGGTCTATTCATAACAGAGCTATATCTCAATTCAAGTTTCTGAGCTCGATCGTACGGAAACTATGGTGCAACGGCTTGAGGATCTAGGGCGTTCATATTCATAACCGAACTATTTCCCAAGTCAAGTTTCTCAGCTGGATTGTGTATGGAAATTATGGTGCCTCGATCGACCTCCGGATCGAACGCTGAGCTGGAAGCCAGTCATGGTACTACGTTTTCTTCGAATAATGTTCTGATCGAACACTGAGCTAGAAGCCAGCATATAGTAGTACGTTTTCTTCCACTAATGTTCTGATCAGCTGAGAGAAACTAAGGCATTCCAAGTTTTACCTGGAAAACAGAAAAGCCTTTGTTCTAAGAAAGCAACCTAGAGACCATATCAAGTGATCAGATCACAGGGCATGACGACTTAGAGAGCACTTGAGCACGTGAACTCATCGAAACTCAGCTTCATGAACGATAGTGGACTTCAATACTCCGAAGTCATCCGACCTCGTTCGAGGTTCCGCCCTGCAACCTTTAATGGATTTGCATTTCAAATCCCCACTAAAGATCTCAAGTCGTCACGGAGTCCTCGCTCAAATCATACGTACAACACACCCGAATTGACAGAAGCACGCACTGTCAGTCGCCCAGACACCTCCAACACAACCCAACCCTTTTCGCTAGCCGATTAGAACCCTGGAAAATTCAATTGCTCGTCGTTTTCGATCGTCCTCGTAACGCCTAAATCTTCTATTTTCTTATTGCGACGAAAAGAAGGTGTAAGAAGTTCAAGTACGCTCCGATAAACCTCAAATGAAGTACGGACTATGAAACTGGGGTGCGATGTCATGGTATATACCGTCAACTGTACTGGAATACAAATTATGAACACGCCTCTAACACTGAGGTAAACAAACGACAACACTTACGATCTCTTTTCATAGTCTCTTTCTGCTCGTAAGCAGGTCGAATTCGCCTAGGAGTAAAAGATAAGTGGTTGAGTCTCGAGGACAATCTAACACACTGGTGTGGAAACGGAACCAATGACGGACAACTGATTGGATTCAGAATTTACATCTCGTACCAGGTACTCGGTCAGACCCCCTGACTGGGGAACTCAACGTTTCCCCATTCTTTAAAAACTGACATCTGCAGGACAAAACTTTATCCCTCCAAAGAGTCTTGCGCAAATCAAAATGGAGACTGTACGGACATTTCCATTTCGCATGCTAAATAGCATATTCACAAGAAAATGCTTCGGAGTAAACTGATAACAGGATGGATCTCTAGTCGTCGTCGTCGAACAAACCGAATCCCATCTCCTCGTCACTCTCTTCCTTCTCCTCCTCCTGCAACCCACAGAACAATGACTTTAGGGTTATAGTCGTGCTTTTGGTCCAATTGCTCGAGAACGCTTCAGAGTTGCATCATTCAGTAAGCCGGGGCAGATAAAAACAATATTACTCTCCGAATGAACAGGTTTTCGAATATGTAACTCCACAACGACCAACAGTAAAGGCTCAAGCTTGCAGCACAAATAAAACTGGATCTACCTTTTTCTCCTCCTTTTCAGCGGCAGCAGGGGCACCACCTGCGGCAGGTGCTGCTGACACAGCCGCGCTCACAGCACCTCCTCCACCTGTGACACAATAACATCAGCTTACTAATGCACTTAACGATTCACATAAATTGTTCTGGAATGCACTCGGTTTTCATCACTAAGAACCACAACTGGCAAAAATATCATGCCGCCAACCAGAAAAACATACTGCGATCCAATTCAGTCCACCATAAAGGCCCTGCTTCACATACCTGAACCAACATTGGTGATAAGGTCCTCGACACTTCTCTTTTCGAGAAGCTTAGCGAAAAGGCCGGGCCAGTAGGAGTCAACAGTTACATTGGCAGCCTTAACAAGCGTCGCAATTTTCTCGGCCTGCGTTCAAGGATCCAATCCCAGAATCAGTAAAGACCAACGCAACCAACTTGACATAAACCGGGATTCCCACATTAACGATTCTTTTCGTTAGCAAGCCAAAAACGCGTGACCTGCTAACCCTAATTCTACAGAGACACAGGAAAATTTCCATTTGAACTCCCAAACCCACATTTGTTATGCACTTACCTGGATGGGGATTCCGTCGTCGTGAAGAATCAGACACGCATAGGTGCAGGCAAGCTCACTGATCGACATGGCGGCAGTTGAGAGCTCGACTCGATCGCAACAAAGCGGAGTTCTTCTCAGATACCAAAAGAGGAGAGATGACGGTACGTCCTGACCTTTCTACCCCACTCTCGGCCGTGATGCTTGCCTGTGCGAACCCTAGGGTTTAGTTTCCACGAGCAATCTTTGGCCGCGCACACAGGTGCGGGATAACATCAGGGACATAGGTGATTTTTTTTTGGGTTTAAGGTAACAAATAATTGCGTACACATACTGCGAATACTTCCGTGAGAAAGATTTAGGTAATAGATAAAATTTCTCATAGTTACTTCTTTGCATTTCTGAAAAAATATCTTTACCATACGAACATGCATTTCGGTCGTGAGTTCACATATTTCTAAACGCTCTGTAGTGTGTTGGCACTTCCATGGCAATATATGTATAAAGCAGAAATTCAAATGAGCTTCTAATGAGAAGAAGTATTGTGTGTTTTTGTTGATATGAAGATGAACTATTACTTAAATATGATTTCGAGGTTTTTACTAATTGAGGACTTGAACACCAACTGAGCTTCCAAGCTTAGCCATTAGGTCTCGTTAAGTGGATCCAAAATGTTTCTAAAATGTTGCTGAAATCTAAAGAATAAAAACTAACAAGTACAAATACAAAAGTTTATTATACTATAAAGTATCATTGCAAGTTTATGAATGTGATGTGTGTCTAGGATACAAGGTACATCACGTATAAAGAGAACAACACTACTACATAACAAAAAGTTGAAGGATGAAAATGATAGTGCAACACAATCTATCACTCAAACGTGAAAAACCCCCAAACAAACCAAATGGAGACTTTGTTTTCAGAATAACGCAATGCATTCTACCAAAACTGACCTCGCGTCTGCTCCAATGTCCTCAAGCTTATCATGTGTGAAGTTGCTTGTAGACTTAGAGGGAATGTGGAGCTCGTTTCTATCCGTTAGGTTCACTCTGTTTTTTATGAGTATATTATGAAGAATGGAGCATGTGTGTACTACATGTGTTGCCTAATCCACATTCGAGTTTATTCTTGTACTCAGAATGTGAAATATAATTTTCAGAATATCGGAAGTATGTTATATGCATGTACATCATCTAGTGTGTCGTTCAATGTAGATTAACTGTCGATTGGACGAGATTGGATTTAGGTTGTACTCTATCATAAGCCAAGGTTACATGGTGAAACTAGAATCCTATAGGATATACAGCCTCAGTTGATAACCACCCTTTATGAACAACTGGCTGCTTGAGTAGTTCTTCTTATCTCACCTTATGATAAAATATGATTACACCCAGTACTCTCTTATCATTATCATTTGTTGTCCTTGCACATCCATTGTGTATATCAATGAACATGCCATCAGTGTCGTATATGTCTTGCAAGACAATGAGGACTAGCTTTTGTAAAAATCCAATGCTTTCATGCTTCTTCTTGATGCTTGAAGTGACAATAGAGACTTTATCCACTGCTGTACATGTGGTCATGTCATATATTTGAGACCTAGTACACGCATGATAGCATGAAATACATAATGCATTATTTCTTGCATGGTACTCTGATATCGACTCACTCCTCAACACTAAAATAGTTTGCATCAATTGCAAGCCTATACAACACTACTACCAACATGATATCTACTGGAATTGCTTTAAAGTCATTCACTTTCTTATAGTTCCTAGCGACCGTTTCTCACTTAGTCCTCTCAAGGCACCAACTTTCCCAACCGTATCTCGTTCTCTCGTACCCTCTTGAATTTTTTGCCATTTTTGATAAGGTGACATAATGTTCTCCTTTTTCATAGTTTCTCAAACTCCTCTCACTTAGAGGTTTTATTATTTTCTACTTTTTTTCTTTTTAAATTTGATATAAAACTCCTTTAATATATTGCTTTTTCTTTCTAATATTGTCTTTTTCTTATTTGATAGCTTGTGTGACATATAATTTAAGAAACATTGGATATTTTCTGATGTTGTTCGACGATTCAAAAAACTAGCAAAAAACCTTAAAGATGTGAGTTGCATGTAAGATTTACAAAGTAACCCGCATTGTATATTTATGAAATGTTTATTACAAGAATTGTAACATAACACTTTATGATACACAATGCGTCATAAATATGATGAAACACATCATACTATTATGATAAGTATAATATGATATATTTACAACACAATTTATGTCATAAACAATATGATGTAAAATCAATCACACTTGTGTTCACCATGAAGTATATAAGTTTATGATATCAAGATACTCCACGTGATAAATATAATATATGTGTAAGATGTCAAGAAAATCGTATGTGATATCGTGATGCTACATCATAAAGTGACAAATGTATAAAGAATGAGTTTGATAAATTTTAGAATGAGCAAGATTTAATGAACTGGCTCAAGCTTACGAGTAAAGGTGTCTATATTGTTATCTAAAGTGTGTAGCATATAGAAGAAACTATGACTCAAGAATGAATGATAAGCGAGAGAAAAATCACGTGGAAGAAAAACTGAAGTATCCATCTTAGGAGAAAAGAAGAGAGGTGTGGAGGAGCAATTTCACTACGTTGAAAATAATATAAGGACTGCAGTCTGAATATTAGGAGGAAACAACAACGGTGTGGAGGAAAATTCAAAACTATGCTCTATGGAAGAGAAACCAAAGATTGAAGTCTAAATTCTTAAGAGAGAAGAACTATAGTGTGGAGAAGGAACTACGCTTCATAGAAGAGAAATGAAGAATGAAGTATGAGTCTTAGGAGAAAAGAACAGCAATATGGAGAGAAATCGAAGATCAAGTATGAATCTTAGGAGAAAAGAATAGTGGTGTGGAGGATAAACTATGATACGTGGAAGAGAAGTTAAAGACTGAAGTCCGAAACTTAAGAGAAAAAGTGTAGTGTGAAAGAGAAACTACACTATGTTGAAGAGAAACTATGTTGCGTTGTCGTGTCATGGATCGGCTCTTACATGAAAATCAATTTTTGATGTTTATCATTGTCACTCCAAAGACAATAATGGGACTAAAAATAAGACTTTGTACAACTTCGGATCTTCACTTTCATCGCATCAATGGATAGAGCTCATTATCAGCTTTCCATGGGCACTTTGTGTAGTTCATTTAGACGTCCAGTGGAGAAGTTACGAGACTCTAAAGATGAGAACAAAAGCTAAGCTCCAGCTTATGGACTTTTGGCACAACTTCAGATCTTCACTTTCATCGCATTAATGGGTAGAGCTCGTTGTCAACTTTCATTGATACCTCGTCTACTTCATTTGGACATCTAGTGGAGAAGTTACGAGACTCGAAAGATGAGAAAAACAAGCTAAGCTCCAGCTTACGGGCTTTTGGCACAACTTCAGATCTTCACTTTCATTACATCGATGGCTAGAGCTCATTGTCAGCTTTCCATGGGCACTTCGTCTACTTCATTTGGACGTCTAGTGGAGAAGTTACGAGATTTGAAAGAAAAGAAAAACAAGCTAAGCCATAGTTTATTATTGCTGACTAGATATTTGTAGCTCATGGGGCTATACTAAGGACGTAAGGGGCCCGCTAGCTCATTATCAGAGAAAACTTGTACGTACAGCTACTGACATAAGAGGGCAGTTTGAGACTAGCTTGTTTTTACGACCTGTCGATGGACGGTGTAGAGTTGAGAGTTTTCCTCGGGAAGGGCGAACCTTCTGACTGTGATATGAGCTTGAAGGCTGTGTTCAGTCTACTTAGAGAAGCACTAGACTCCTGGCTGTGATTGGTTTGCTCAAAGGATAGGCTTCATATCTCAAGGTGATACTGAAAAACACTCATATAAGTCTCTTGGCTTTTCTGATATGTTCAGGAAGTAAAGTTCAGACTTAACTAGCAATGATAAGATCAGATGGCAAACTTTGACACTCAGGATTGAGAAATATGTGAAGGTTCAGACTTCAGAACTCCTCCTACATGTCAATAAGGTCCTACTGGATACACATACGAAGTTTCAGCTTCAGATCAATTCAGAGCACTAAGATATGAGTAGAAACTTTCTGAGTAGAAAAATTACGGCAATTTCTGGTACCCAGACAGCTGTTTTGACCTAGAACAAAGAATTGGCTCGATCACTTTGGGAAATTCTTACAGGATTTACAGTACACAGCTTGCTGAACACTCCTGTGAAGTTGGGCCTCCTGATTCCACACAGAACTCCAGATCTCGCTCTCTGAAGTTGCTGTTCTAGATTGAGAGCTTTTTGGACCCCCTCTACTTCAGCGGCCGCCCTGAATTACTCAGTAACTCAAATCACTTGAAACTTTTTTGACAGTCGTAGCCCGGCTGACAGTGGACGCAACTATGAAGGTTTGAAGCGATTTCCTCAATTCTGCTGCAATTGACACTCAAAACCCCAAAATCAACAAAAGTGATGCAGTTTTGGCACAATCCGAACTTCAATTGGGCATAACTCCTTGTTTATTGATCCAAATCGATCAAAATTTTCTCTGACAGTGCTTGGCTCGACGAGCTCTATCTCCCTGTGCTCTCAAATTTCGAAGTACCCTCACCAGTTGCTCGAAATCTCCTCTAGACCTCGGTTTCTAAACTTAGAATTACACAAAAGACAAAAATGAACCAATGAGAGTTCATAGCTCCATTTGGTTGTCCTTTTGTGCCTTAAACTACCTGGTAACTTATCTACACTCATAGGCTACCACGTCAAGCCCCCTAGAGTGCCAGCGTAAAACTTAAACTACCTAAAGTACCTAAAGTGACATGCAGCCCCGAAAGATAACTTAAATCAGCTAGAAAGCGTGCGTGGGCGACACGCAAATACAACCCATGAGCTTAAATCCTATCGACATGGTAATCCATCTACTAAGACTCAAAATATATAACATCTTCCAAAAATGAACTTCTCTGAGGTCTAAACTTCACTCAGAGAGACTAACGCATGACAGAGAAGTGAATCATTTACTATTCACATCACGACATCCACACGCTCCAAACCTTCACATCCTCCGGTATGTGCCAACCTGTTCAATCTTCTGCTTGTTCTTCATCATCATCGCTCTCCTCCGCCTCAGTCTCATCAGACGTTGAGACGTCTCCGTCTCTTGTTGTCCTCAGCTCTGATTCCAGAAAGTTGAATAACTCAACTGACCCTCCGCGTCTCTTGAACAGTTTCACACGTTTGCCAGCCACAGATAGCTTCAAAGGAGTACCATCCAATTCACACAAACTATAAGTGGCATTTCCATACACATCTAGCACAACATAAGACCCGAACCATCTTCGAGAGAACTTACGGAGTGTAGAATGCTGATTCTCCAACGTGCTATCATATACCAGAACCCAGTCACCAACATGTATTGGCTTCGGTCGTAGTCGGTGAGTCTTGTCAAAACGTTCCTTGTTTCTGACTCGAGCCACCTTCAGCCTCTCCTGCGCATCAGCAAGATCCTCCTCCCTTCGCTCCAACTGCCTAATACGTAAAGCAAGGAGTGAAGTACGATCTATACCATCTTCCCATGGTAGCGTAGCCCATGTAGGAAAGTTCTCCTCAGCAGGCATGATCGGTTTCTGCCTCAGCATAAGTTCAACTGGCATATAGCCAGTCGTAGTACAGTGTGTAGTTCTATCAGCCCACAAAGCAAACGGAAGTAGTCTCGACCATTCTCTAGGTCTACCATCACATGCTTTCACTAAAGCATGAACAATAGAAGGGTGTCCTCGTTCACTCTTACCAATGCCCTCCGGATTCATAGCAGTGGTAAGCCGAAGCTTTACTCCATAACGAGCAAAGAACTCCTTCACTTCAGTGCCTCTCAACTCGCTTCTATCTGCACGTAATCTCCCAACCGATCCATAACGACAGATGATATCTTCAAGCACGAACCTGCAGATATTCTCTGTAGTCTTCGTCCGTAGTGCTCGTCCTTCCACATAGTTGGAAAGATCCTTTCGAGCTAACACCAAATAACGCATCCCCTATAACCCCGGTGGCATCATCACAAGATCAAGAACCCACGAAAAATGGATACTAGGTGGATAAGTAGGTACAAGTCCATCTCTGTAACGGACCTTAGAGTAGAACTGGCAGTGCAGACACGACCCAACAAGGTCCATTACGTCTTGATACAAACCCTTCCACCAGTAACGCTCCTTCATCTTCGTGTAAGTAGCCCATACTCCACGATGTCCAGCCCACAAGGTATCATGAAACTCCTTCAGTAGATTAAGCTTTGTCGGTTGATCATCCACCACTCTAGCAAGCATTCCATCTCTCCTTTTCGGACGTTTCCACAGATAACCTTCACGTAGAAGATAATTGTACGTCTTCCGTCTGATCTCCTTGAATTCTGCATCGCTCCATCCTTCTCTTCTGCATAATGAACTCAGATAAAATCCAATATCGCGGAACTTTTCTGAGTAGAACTCCTCATTGAACGGCAGTGGTTCCAAGTCTGAAGTTTGCTGACCAACTTGGCACCAAACGTCTCTCCTCTCTTCATTCTCCACTTCTGCAAACATCTCATCCTCATCTGTATAACGAGCCCTAGACAACATATCTGCAACTGGATTGTCCTTCCCTGCTATATGCTTTAGCTCAGGGTTCAGACTCCGGACATAAGCAATCCATCGCAGCATTGCTATGGCTGGTGTATTGCAGTTTGCTATCATACCCAACAAAGGCAAACAATCTGTTTCTAGTATCACACGAGCTCCTATCAAGAACTCTCGATCTACCTTCATAGCAGTAACAGCTCCCCACAACTCACGCTTCACTTGAGGATAGTTACGCTGTCTATCTGTTATGATCCGAGCTCCAAACCTTGAAACAAACCGCACACCTTCTGCATCTTCTTGGCCAACTGCCCATCCAATCGCCTTTGGACTCGTATCAACAGTTAGTACCACAGGTCTCCCGCTCTCGTAGCTAAGTCTCCTTAGTATATGTGGAGACTTCAGAATCTCCTTCAGCTGCTCCATCGTCTCATGATGTTCTTGCCGTCAAGTAAACCTCCTTCCCTTTCTCAGAAGTGCATACAGAGGCTCGGCAATGTGTGCATAATGAGGAATACTCACACGAAAGAACACACAAGCTCCCAAGAACCGTCGAACCTCAGTGATGTTGGTGCAGTCAGCTATCTTTGCTATAGCATCTACCTTCTCTGGGTTCGGACGCCTCCCAAAAGTACCACACAACTGACCCACCACCATAATCTCTGACATACCAAAACGAGATTTGGTACCTGATAGAGTGAGGTGTACCTCCTCCAAACGCATCAGAATCTTCTCCACATCCCGAATGTGGTTTGCAACAAACTTTCTGCATCCATCAGAAGTCACAGCTTCGTCTTTGTCTTCCAACGGACAGCCTTTCATGGGAATATCATCCAGAAACGGGATAGTGACCTCAAGTACAAACTCTCGTAACACCTTATGCATCGCATTCTGCATATGGGCTACTGAGTTTGTAGCACCCTGAGGAAGAGTACACATCCGCATCAATCCCAAAGGTGTACGCATAGTAGTCAAGTATCTACTCTCCAAAGCAAGTTGAAACTGATCATAACCTGAAAACAGATCTCCTATAGAATAGATTGACCTTCCAGCAAACGCTTCAGCTACTTCATCAACCACAGGTCCTGTTCCAACGTTTCGAATTGTGATGTTGTTGGCAGGCTGCAAGTCTTGGATGAAGCGCAGAGCTCCTGTCTTCTTAGGTACTGTGAACCATCGGCTAGAGTACGGAGCCATAGATGGTTCAAGAATACCCATCCGCATCCTCTCCTTCAGTAGCTCAATCACCTTCGGTAGCAAGGCACGAGGGACTGGAATCGGCTTCAAGTCCCAAGGTACGTGAGGAACAGTGAAGATAACCATCGGAGCTATCACACTAAGATTCACACAACCAATCTCCTCAACTGAGAAAGAAAATGCCTTACCATGACTAACTATCATCTGTTCAAAAGCTCGTTTCTCCTCTTCAGTCAAGAAGCCACCCCCTCCTATCTAGAGCTGCTCGAGTGTCTCTTGAGTAAACTTGTGTCCTACCTGTGTAGGATCTCTAAGCACAGGCTCAGCAACCGCTAACTCCATCTGCTGCTGAGAATCAACAAGTAATTGGGTCGCCATAGATCTCACCTTCCTCGCTACAGCTTTATACTTGGCGTGTACTTCGACTTCCTGATGTAAGCCACACCAACAGACTGCATCCTTCCATCCATTCTCCAGTCTCGGATGAGGACGATATCGCAAGTACGAGATAATCTCCTCATAGACTTCACGAGAATGGATGGGGATCACCACCCTACCTCCCATCTGTTCCATCAACCTATCTACATCATCCAGCTAACGAACAAAAGACTGTACACCTACAAACTCCTCATAAACACCAGAAATCATCTCATCTTCCTTCAGAACTCTTGTACAATGCAGACTTGCTGCACATCTCTCCATCTGCCTTCTACTCTTCTCAGTCAAATCCTCTACCCGTGTGAACTCACTCCAATCATCGGAACTGAAAGCCATCAAACCAGATTTCCAACTATGTACAGTGCAACTACTTTCTGAATCTTGAGCAGCCTTTCCATCAGCCTCCTGTGATCCCTCAGGCTGCTCAAGCGGGATCATAGTAGCAGTAGATCCTTCACTCTCGCTATCTCGTCTTACGAGAGTGGGTTCTGAAAACCCTTACCCCTACAGATAGGAGAATCCCTCAAGGTCTGCCGGTTTCGTTCGTGGTTCATACGAACGGTCATAAACAGCACAGAACGTCTATCATCTGGACTACGGATCCTAGCGTAATGAGATCCGTCATCCATCACCTTGGTCTCCATTTGAACCGCAGTGATATAAGGCTGACCAAGAATCACAGGATATGAAGCAGAAGACTGCACGAAGAAGTGCTGATCTACATCCACATCACCTATCTTCACCTTCACGTTAGGACAAGCGCCATATAGCTCACCTTTCTGGTTGTTTGCAGCACGTAACACCCAACCATGGTTCAGCTCGATAGGCCACTGACCTCTCTCATACACCTCCCGTGACATGATGTTGATCTCAGATCCGTGATCAACTAAAGCAGCAACAGGTTCAGCCAAACTTCCAAGACGAACTCGTGTAGCAGTTGTAGCACGAGCCCAATGTCTCCTTTTGAAATCACTATCAGTAGCTGGAATCTCCTCGCCAGCTTCCTCATCATCGAACTCAATAGTGTTGGTACTAGCAACTAACGCTTCTTGCTGGTAGACTTGGTCATCAGCTTCCTGAAAATGCACCTTTCCAAACTATGCATCATTCAGAGAAGTTCCTACCACATCTATCATTTGGCTTTCCACTTGTTCAGACATCACCTGTCTCTTGCGCTTGATGATGTCGATGATCAGTTCGTGAAACTCTCTCTTTGCAATACCAAGAACTTCTCGAAGAGAAAACTCGATTCGCGCATCCAGTATCCTCTGCTCCAAGATGCTCTTCAGAAGTAGAAGTTTCAATATCAGCTGCCAACTTGTAAGCCGGTCCGTTCCCTTTCTCTTGGGCAGTAAACCACCTACCAGCAGTCGTTGGCTCCTGCTGGGATCTCTGCACGTCCTTCATAGGACCTGGTGCGACGGGATGTCCTCAGGAAGAGCCGCTCGTCTCTTTGTGACTCTCCGTCTATCCCCAGTCTCCTCAAGAACTCTAGTATCAAGTTCATAGGCTTCTCGTCGTCTCTTCTCCTCCACAGAAGCATCCTGCCAATGAACGTGTCTATCTACATCCAAGAATGCTCTGATAGAAGCAGCATCTACAGGATCTCCCCATCCTGTGATCCTACGAATAGACTCGGCTCCCCTCTTCAGTACTTCATAAGGAATGGGAGCAATACTCTTCTCAGCAGTCCTATCTAGCAACGTAGGACTAGAAGAAATCTCAATATGTCCAGCATACACATCAGGATTTACCGGTGGTGCCATCAATGCATGTACAGTTGCCGCCGTAGCAATCTGAGGTAGACTCCTCATGCCTCCTCGCCCAAACTGCGTGCTCAACGGCTCTCCAGTAGAAGAAAGGTGCAGCCTACCGTTCTGATAGCGAACCACACCATCTCGCAAAGCAACTGTGAGCTATTGACAGTCTCCTCGGAAATGATCAGGACTGTCACATCAAATACATCTACGAACCAGAGCTCCTCCTGGACGTGCAGCAGCAGGCGTCGGTGGCTGCTCTCTCTGCAATCTAGCTAGCTCTACCCAGCTCTCGCATCTGCCGAATTAGGTCTTCAATCTGGTTCTGTTGACCATGGTTCTCCGTAAGTCTCTGAACAGGTGCCCTTTGTGCCGGAGCTGGCACAACTGGCATCAAAGGAACTGCAGCTGGGACAACAGGTCTGGGAGCAAAGACCAAAGGTTGCTGTACTTGAGGAGCAGCATAAGATGGAGTGACCACTTCTGCAAGCGGACGTCCTCTCACAGCCACTCTTCCCCTCCTCTGCCTTGTAAGTACAGCCACAGCATCCTCAACTCTCCCCCAATCCATAGTAACACCTCCCTCAGCAGATCGATCAGCCAACATAAAACATAATCGATCTGCCGTAGCATCATCGGTAGCTTGCAAGAAAAGCTCTGTTCTCCTAGCATCTAGGGTTATTCGCTCTAGAGTTGAGAGTTGCCGGTATCTCCGATCAAACTCTCTCAGCAACTCACTCAGGCTCATCATACGACCAGGTTGCTACTCAACCCAGTCTAGAAATGTTCTTCTAGTACTCTTTCTGAATCCTCCTCAAGAAACTCCTCTCGAAGAGATCGCTCAAAACTCATCCAGATTCCAAGATTTCTTCTCTGTACATCCCTAACTTGGTCCCGCAACTCAAGAATGACAGCTAACTCAAAACTTGCTATCATCTCAACATCAGTAACCCTAACCAGCTCCATCTCTCCTCTATACTCACGCAGATATCTAGAAATATCTCTACCTTCAAACCTTCCACATCTATTCACTATCGCTTGCAAAGTCTTGGTGGATTTTAACTCACCCCCTCCAACGATCGGATGTTGTTGGACCAGGGCCGCAAGCGTCTTCAAGATCTCAGCTGTGTCCAGACCAGGTACAGAGGTCGTTGCAGTCACATGTGCTACAGAAGGTGCTGCAGTAGACGTAGATGCAGCAGCCGCAGAAGTAGCGGCAGTAGCGCTCTTGCGATCCATCTTCTCTCCTTGTAGTAAACTCAACCTTCTCAATCAATCACCCCAAGAGCTCTCAGTGGAAGCACCAGATGTAGAGTTGAGAGTTTTCCTCGGGAAGGGCAAACCTTCTGGCTGTGATATGAGCTTGAAGGTTGTGTTCAGTCTACTTAGAGAAGCACTAGACTCCTTGCTGTGGCTAGTTTGCTCAAAGGATAGGCTTCATGTCTCAAGGTGATACTGAAAAACGCTCATATAAGTCTCTTGGCTTTTCTGATATGTTCAGGAAGTAAAGTTCAGACTTAACTAGCAATGATAAGATCAGATGGCAAACTTTGACACTCAGGATTGAGAAATATGTGAAGGTTCAGACTTCAGAACTCCTCCTACATGTCAATAAGGTCCTACTGGATACACATACGAAGTTTCAGCTTCAGATCAATTCAGAGCACTAAGATATGAGTAGAAACTTTCTGAGTAGAAAAATTACGGCAATTTCTGGTACCCAGACAGCTGTTTTGACCTAGAACAAAGAATTGGCTCGATCACTTTGGGAAATTCTTACAAGATTTACAGTACACAGCTTGCTGAACACCCCTGTGAAGTTGGGCCTCCTGATTCCACACAGAACTCCAGATCTCGCTCTCTGAAGTTGCTGTTCTAGATTGAGAGCTTTTTGGACCCCCTCTACTTCAGCGGCTGCCCTGAATTACTCAGTAACTCAAATCACTTGAAACTTTTTTGACAGTCGTAGCCCGGCTGACAGTGGACGCAACTATGCAGGTTTGAAGCGATTTCCTCAATTCTGCTGCAATTGACACTCAAAACCCCAAAATCAACAAAAGTGATGCAGTTTTGGCACAATCCGAACTTCAATTGGGCATAACTCCTTGTTTATTGATCCAAATCGATCAAAATTTTCTCTGACAGTGCTTGGCTCGACGAGCTCTATCTCCCTGTGCTCTCAAATTTCGAAGTACCCTCACCAGTTGCTCGAAATCTCCTCTAGACCTCGGTTTCTAAACTTAGAATTACACAAAAGACAAAAATGAACCAATGAGAGTTCATAGCTCCATTTGGTTGTCCTTTTGTGCCTTAAACTACCTGGTAACTTATCTACACTCATAGGCTACCACGTCAAGCCCCCTAGAGTGCCAGCGTAAAACTTAAACTACCTAAAGTACCTAAAGTGACATGCAGCCCCGAAAGATAACTTAAATCAGCTAGAAAGCGTGCGCGGACGACACGCAAATACAACCCATGAGCTTAAATCCTATCGACATGATAATCCACCTACTAAGACTCAAAATATATAACATCTTTCAAAAATGAACTTCTCTGAGGTCTAAACTTCACTAAGAGAGACTAACGCTTAATAGAGAAGTGAATCATTTACTATGTGAAATGATTCACATCACGACAACGGTTTAGAGAATGCGTTCTAGGGGAAACTGAAACGCATGAGAGTATTTTTGGAGTGCTTTAGTGACCTCTGAAGGAGAGTTGGGGCGTTTAGGTCGTTCGAGAGTTCAAACTTGATGTCCTTAGATCCATTGGGATCAAAACACCGAGTTCTTCAAGAATTGAAGATGATACAAAATTTCATTGGACGATTTGGTAGTTCTAAGTGAAATTGCTCGCAGGGAAGCGCTTACATCAGATTTTTACTCGCATGCGATCTGAAGTTAGGTTGTTCTTCACGATCGGTGAGTCAAGCTCTTCCTTCTTGGTGCCTACGAGATAAGGGAGTCTTCATCTACGCACAGGAAAAGACCGTATGTGGAGTGGATTCTTGGTTTGGGTGTGGTAAGCAAGTTTGAGCTAGGGAGTCGATTTACGTCAACTTTTTATCTCTTACGATCAAATGTTTTGCGTGATTTTGCAAGAGGAACTCCAAACGGCTTGTTTGGAGTCTCTTTGGATTCAAGGTAACTAGATCTACCTACCAGAGAAGATGGATATAAGATCAGACGATCTGTTTGGACGGTGTGTGCTTTTAAGCCGTATGGAGGAGTTTTTTAAAGTTCGGTCACATGCGACAGAAAATCGGTGATATCTCGGTTGTCCGAAGTCGGATTTGGGAGTTCTTGAGGCCAACGGAGTCAAGAAGGATGACCTTGTCGACATCTAAATACCGTTGGACGAAAGAAAGAAGTTCCTAGATAGTTCTTTTTTGATTCTTTCGCTACGGTTTTCGTCCTTTGGAGTTCGTTAGAGATCTAGTTGGCTATGTACAACTTGTGGTAGCTAGCTTCAGCTAAAGGTTTGTATGTGGATGTTGTTTGGACTTGGGTTTGAATCGTGTGATGTTGGTGAATCTCTTTTTGTTAGCAAAGGAATGTTTCTCTTGCTTTGAGCTACGTTTCGGTGGTTTTGGGTCTAGGTTGGGATTCATGGACTCATTTCAAGAGGTTTTGAAGTAGATTTACAGACCGATCTGGTCTGTTTCTCAGTTTTCTGTTATTAGGGAGAAAGAACCGGTAGTGTATATACGTTGGGAGCCAGTATATGTTGCGATGTTTGTTTTCGTGCTTGTTTCTCTCTTTCTTGTCTCTCTTCAGCACACTACATCTCCACAACCAATAACCTCATGTTTTCTTGGACGTCCTTCACGCAAAATCTGAACGGACATCGTGGAAGAGAAACTCATGAGTGAAGTATGAATCCAAGAAGAAAAGAACGTTGTATGAAAGAGAAACTGAAGACTGGAGTATGAGTCTTATAGATAAAACAATGGTGCGAAAGAGAAACTACGTTGCATAGAAGAGATAACGAGGAACCGAAACCACGAGTTATCTCATAAAGAATAGTTGTGAAACACAAGATTTACCTTCTTATATCATAGAGGTATAAAATGTTTTATTCTCCAAGAGCTAGTAGTATTGTAGTTAAATCTATGCAATTTGCACTAATAGTGATCAAAACTCTTTCTAGTGGTATATTCAGCAAACATACTCTCCTCAAACTCCCCTCTTGAAAACATCTCGCAAACTAATAAGAAAAAACCGAAAGAGTATAAGAGGAGAGATCTCAAGCGTGGTAAGGACAAGCAGAAAACAAAGTGGTGGAGTGTGGTATCTTGTCGAAGCAATGTTAGAGGGGCTCACTCACTCATGTACTCACTTGGGAATTTTAGAAGTTTGGAGTTAAGTCTAAAACTCTTAAAACTTTAGAGGAGCAGAAGTCATTGTTTTATGATGAGAGTTTAGGTTGTTATTTTTCTCACATGTGGGACAATTGGGAGTATAGTTCATGAGTCGAGTTGAAGAGAAGAAGAAGGTTTATTCTTCTCTCTTCTTGTATCACTCTCGACAATTTAATAAGTGAAGAGTCTTGTCATTTTGTTTTTGATTATTCGAGTTTAAGACTTATTTCTTGTGTCAAGACTAGATACTTCACCTACCTTGTATTCGAGAGGAACTGAGAGTGTCCACCTTGGAGGAAGAGGGAAGGTCATACGTCTAGAAGCGAAAGCGTTCCAATAATATAATCGTAGATTCAAGTAGCGGAGCTAAAGGAGAAGCATTTGTAAGGGTTAACCACGGCCGTCTCACCAAATGTGAAACTAGCAATGACCGACAGACGAGAAAGAGAATCAACATAGAACTCATAGAGAACACAAAAGGAGAAGATGAACTCGTGGATAAAGGAATATGAGGAAGAATCAAGAGAATTAGCAACTCGTAAAGACTCTTTCATAATTCACGGACTTCCTCAATGACCTTTACACATTAAATCATTGGTATGTTTTGTTAGCTTTGTTTGTGAGTTCAAAGTTTTGATAATTTTTGGTCTCTTTGAAGAGTAGGAGAGGAGAGGGTGCACCACTTCTCAAAAGGTTATGGTGACAACCAGTCTGTCGTAAATACACCCCTGTCTCGTGGTGACGAATAACCCTATTTTTTTTGGGATCTTGGTGTAGTTTTAAGGATTCTTTCAATAATTAACAACCAAAAATGATTTCTTTTGCTCCCTTGGGTTCAAACATTAATTATTACAATGATCGATATTGTGAATCGTAAAGATCTACGTTAATGAGATTAGTACCGAAGATGGGTCATGGAGAAGACACTAGATATTGCATTGATCGAAGTCCGTAGTTGGGATGATTTACTAAGGGATTTTAAACTCTTGCAAGTAAAAATAAAGTATTTTTAATTATTTATATAAATATTTATAGATTTAATAAAACTAAAATATGTTTTTTAATGTTGAATGAGTTATAATTAATAAATAAGATATATTATATATATAAAGTTAATTAGAATAATATTTTTTCTGTTCATAAAATATTATTTATAAAATATGATATTCTGAACTTATTCTATACTTTCTTAGGGAAAAAATATAACTGTTAAAATATCTCTTGACTCGGATTTTTTATCAGCAAAACACAGTGAATTGTCCCCTTGAGGTCCAAAGATGAGTAGATTGCCTGACGGGACAATAGTGATTGTTTGTTGGCTGTCTTGGCTATTTTGGCTTGGAGTGATGTCCCTTCGATGTGCTTTGGTGGGGATTTTAATGGTCTATTTTCCATGGCTCTTGTTAGGATCTATTAGATGTTGGTTCTTATTACTATTTTGTGCTAGCCTATATAGAGTAGGTCTCTTAAGAGGAGCAGTAACATCTTACTGTACTGTATGTTGGACTCTTGCTTCTTTTCTAAGTGGAGTATACCTACGGATCCTCTGGAGAGTCTTTGGTGCATAACTTCACGTACTTTGTTGGCATGAGAATGTTACTTCATATGTTCAGATAGAGATATACATGCCATGTAGCTAATAAGAGAGTGTGAGTTTGGAGTTGGGGATAATCTACAACTATATGTTAGTACTATAGGGTTGATAATCAACATAACGTACAGTCAAAGAGAGTGATGCATGCAATATCAACTACTAGGAAAAACCACATGTTGTATAAGAATATATGTAACATCCAGCGGACAGATACCACGCCCGAGGTACCACAACTTTTGAAGCTCGATTAGTCTTCTTATATGACAAGTTAATCACTTGATATGTATATGAGAGTCCTTGAGTGTGAGTTTGGAGCTTTGTTTATCATCATATCTCAAAGTTTGAATCTTCTGTGCCTAGAGAGATACAACGCTTATAGTAGGAGAATATAGTGAAGTGAATAGATATGAGATGATTGACAGCGAGGGGTTGCAGTACGAAGAGTCACTTCTACATCTAGCATGAAGATGTTCACAGTTTCATTGAGTGAGGAAAATATTATAGGTGCTGAGTAAACTCAAGTAATACTGTATATATCTAAAGATATCTCAAACTGAGAGTAGAGGGAGCATTGAGAATATGACATCCAAACAACAACGTAACAGAGTTAATGACAGATGTCTATATGCTGAAAACCCAATTATGTTTCACTAATCTCTTTAAACCTCGGTGCACCAATTCTACCCACATAGAGATAGAGATCTCCGACAACTCTACTCATGTCAACTTTGAGAGGTCAGACCTCTCCCATTCTCTCTAATCTTCTGAGGAAAGCTTTCGAGAACTCGTTACTTGATGCCTTGTTAGTTCTCATGCAAACGTCATTCTTATACTATCAAAATCCTCTTAGAATGGTTATTCCTTGAGATTACTCAGATCATTTTATGGGTCATCACAGTCATTCCCTAAACCTCAAAGAACATGTTCAATGTCACATGCTAAGCCTTCGAAACACTCTCGAGATTCAGTGAAAATACTTCTGAGCTTCTCATTGAATTGTAGGTGAACCGAATGAATGCTTACATTTCTCCTAGGTCCCTAAAAAACAATGAGGCTTTAGTCTCCTTGTGATCGTCCCTTTCGAGACTGCCAGTCCGCTTATGAAATCCTTCTAGAGTCAGTCGGATCATTTTTTAGAACATTTGAGGGATCATGATGATCATTTTTCGAACCATTGAAGTCTATTTCTAGATCGCCGGAGACTTTTCTCAAGTCTCCTCATTATATTTACTTTGAATCTCTCCTAAACACTTAATGTCACTCTCGGTTTTCTCTTGTAACTATGAAACTCTCGGTCACTCACACATCATGCAAGACCACTCCTCGAGTTTCTCGAGTCACTACTTCACCATGATGGAACACTTGGATCACTATGGGAGTCATATCTCTCACCTAACGAGTCATCTAACAAAACACCCAGATCACTTTTTGAGTCACTTCCGCGACCACTTGTTTAGTCTCTCAAGCTGTTTCTCAAATCACTCTCAGAAACACTAATGTCACTCTCACATCAACCACTTCTATAACGCTTGGAACTCACTCTAGCCGCCTAGTCTCCTGACCTCCTCCTCTCAAAGTAAGATTATGACCTCGGCCCTCCTTCATCTTTATTGCTTGGGTTATGCCTTCGTCGTCGAGTTGATAGGGACCACGGATTCCGTCAGTGGTTCAACTAACAAAACCATCGGTTGGTCTACCAAATGTGGACATAAGCGACATGCAACCTCTTCCTCACAAAAAAAAATTATTCGTGAGTTTCGAACTCACTGCTTGCCGCTTTTCTCTTTACGTTCGTCATTCTAACACACCCTCCACCGATAGTTGGTGTTAGTGGTTAGAGGTAGGAGGCCTTAGCTCCTCCCGTTTCCACCAAAAGTCATGTCTCGTCATGGTACCTACTCCTTTCGTGACCCGCTCCAACTTACCATGTTAGTTGGATAATCACCACGGTTGGTTTCACTTGTCACTTATATAGTAAAGACATGATACATATTTGCACTCCCACCTCTACCAATTAATCTATCTCCATCGTCTACGGTTAGTAAATTCTCTACCAAACAACATTCTATCTACCATAGTAGGAAACTCTCTCATCTCCATTAACTCGCTTCTACTTCCTTGAGTTCACAATAAAACTCCAAAACCTTTCTATTGTAGTTTACAAGCATTTTATGACTGTATTACTTCTGATCCTTATATGACAAAGATTCACTCTTATCCTCTTAATTCCTATCAAATCCTAACTATCTAGACATATAAAATAAAGGAAAAATTGAAATTCTCTCTGACTAAGGTGTTACACCTCGAAGGTGCCATATGCAATGAAGATTTGTTCATGGAGTACCCCGCTCTTTTGTCTCGGCCTCAAATTTCCCCCCTCCTCGACCTCAACATTTGGGCATATCAACAAGAACGAGTCTCTCACACTTGGATGGACACGATACATCTCAAGCAAAAAAAACATTTATGTATAAATGACAAGCAGTTTTTTGGTTTGAACTAAAAAAAGCCAAATGGGAGGAGTTTGAGAAACTAAGGAGAGAGAGAATATTATATAAGTTGGTCAAAAGTGGCAAGAAATTCAAGAGGTATGAGAGACGAGGAATAATTTCAGAAGTTGGTGTCTTGAGGACTAAATGGGAAGTGATTGCTAAGAACTATAAGAAAATGAATGACTAAAAGACAAATGATGGAAATGAACCTTATCATTGTAGACCCTAAAAAGAGCAAAGCGCTCAAAAATTACCCCTTGAGTGATTAGATATTTCGACGATATTTTGAAATCATTCCATAGTGGATACCCTTCTATGACGTCTCATTGCATAAGTGAGAGCAATATAACTACACAAGCTGATAGTGAGGATGAGAATCCAGTTGTCAATAGAGGATGAAGAGTGAGATCCGTCTTTTATGTCACATATTTTCAAACTGTAAAGTCTAATATTGATATAAAAAAGAAAAAAAGTGAGGAAGTTTAGTATTGCACTAGTGTAGTCGATGTAGAAACAAAACGTCTTTAACGGTCATAGGAATCTGAAGAGAGATGTATCTGAAAAGCCAAAGTTCGGTCTGGAGAGTTATGTTGTCTGAAATGGCTGGAGCTTTAGGTCGCATAGCAAACTGAATTTTGGTCCCTCGCAGTAGAAGAGATGATAGTCGAAACACGTGAGTTCTAAGTAAGCCGTCATTGAGCCAGTAGTGTACATTCTCTTAGTCTCAATGAGTATACTTAGGAGTGTGTCTCCAAGTTTTCTCTAGCTCATCTTGTATATTTCTGCATTTCTATGTTCATGGTATTGCTGTTATGTATTGTTGAGATTGAGAAATACATGGAATGTCGATATGCTTGAGAGTGAATGTAGATGATGTTTTCTTGGTACAAGTTTGAATGATATCTGGTTTTTATATGGTAGTGAAAATCATCCTTTGGCCTTGCATAGCTAAATTCACTCTTGCTATTTGTCTTTGTTGCGTGCATTATGTGCATACGACTAGTAATCAAAATTGTTGATCTTATGGACATAGAGGAAGAGGATATGTAGATCAAAAGTAATACTATCTCCTAAACTCGGATGAGATATGTACAAGTATGTCACATTATTGTTGATCAAGTTGTCAATCAAGTTGTCAATCAAGATGAGGCTACCAAGTGATTTGTAAAGAAGAGATATATTATATGGTTTGATTATTTTTTGTGGTGCTCATCTGATGATACTATGTGGGTGTAAACTTTACGAATCAAAAGAGAGAGACATGATTCAAGAAGGTAGGTCCGGTAGAGGTCAGGTTGGCAATACTTATATATGCTAGCAACTGAAGCAAACTATTTCAATGTTGGGGAACAATTTGGTACATGTTAGAGTATCATGCAAGAAATATGCATGATCTAGTGCTCGCTATGGTGCGTATATTAGGTCCCAAATATTTGATGGCCACATGTACAGCTTTGACAAAGTCTCTACTGCCACTTCAAGCACCGATAAAAATCATGCGTACCTTAGATTTGTCCAATAAAAAACTATTTCTCTATTCTCTTGCAACGCATATGCGACATTGACGGTGATGTCGTAAGACTGAAGTGTGATATGAAAATACATGAGGTATCGGACTGTGGAAAGAGACAACGAGACCTATGACCTATTTGAGGAAGTACTTATGCCTTCAATATCTAATCTATTAGTCTTTGTCTCGGTTCTTACTGATCTAACATGACCCCAAGTGTAACACATGTGCACCGCACAATACGACTTGGAGTTCAATTTTATTCTACGTACAAGGATGAGGTCAGCTTCGGTAAAATAAACTATGTTATTTTGACAACAAAGTCCTCATTTGGTTTGTTTGGGGTTTTTTTTCATGTCTGAGTGGTAGATTGTGTTGCACTATCAGTTTCATCCTTGTATTTTTTGTTATGGAGTAGTGTTGTTTTCTTTATATGTGATGTATTTTGTATCATAGACACACATCACACTAATAAAACTTGCGGTGATACTTTATAGTATAACAATTGTTGTATGTGTACTTGTTATTTCTATTCTTAAGATTTCAACAACATTTTAGAAACAATTGAGATCCACTTAATGAAAACTAATGGCTAAGTTTGGAAGCTCAGTTGGTGTTGAAGTATTCAATTAGTAAAAAGATCGAAATCAGATTTAAGTAAATAGTTCACCTTCATACCACAAAAACACACAATGCTTGTTTTCATTAGAAGCTCATTTGAATTTCTACTTGATACATATATTGCCATGGAATTGCCAACACACTACAAAGCGTTTGAAACTATATCAATATATGCACGACCGAAGTGCATGTTCGTATGATAAAGATAATTTGAAATGCAAAGCAAGTAACTACGAGAAACACATGAAACTCGTCAGGTTATTACATCTCCTAGTAGCACTTATCCAAAACTCACCGTTCCCGAACACAAACAATTCTGATACGTAAGAGCGGATACAAGGCGACCGAAAAACTGTTAAGTCTCGCATTTACAAGAAATGGCCGTAGATCCAAGGACGCTTCTAAACAGTCCAAAATAGTCAGCATGGGTACACTCTAGCTGAATGGTGCACACAAACTCTTCACTTTAGAATAATTAGCATAGTTTGTCATATACGAGTGGTAGATTTTCTATTGCAATAATTGATTATTTTCAGTTCATCCACTGATCATTAGTCTTACGTTTTACCATTTGTTCAATCAGTTTTCAGATTAGTATATATTCAGGAATTAAAGAAACGACATAGTAGATTCACGATTAATGATCATTTTCGTTAACTTTGTTTATGACTGTCGAAGGAAAAAATACCACCATGGAAACCAACCATAAATTACACGTTTATGTACTTCTCTTTATTTTACCGTTCGAAGTATTTGAGAACAAAAAGCAGTACCGCACCAACCACTAAAACAACGCAATAACATTATCGTGCACTGTGTTGCGCAGCATGTTTACATGGAAAATTTGCTATGCACGAATACGTTACATGATTCAATAAATACTTATAATATTATACAAAAATGTATTATATCTAAAGATATTAATCTTTTTTCCTCTATTCATGATATAGTAACGTAATGTGAATAAATAAGCATGCCAGATCTATTTTGGAGAACTTTTTGTTAGTTTTTTATTATCAAAAATATAAATATTAAAGAGAAACTGTATACTAAGCTATTAGAGAGAATTAAATTTATCTATAAATATTAAATAATAATCTCAGACTTACACTTGCAAGCAGATCCAAGAATAATCCAGAAGTGGAACGTGCGAAACAAAAGAGCAATTTAATGTATTACCCAAATCTTTCTCACGGAAGTAATCGCAGTATGTGTACGCAATTATTTGTTGCCTCGAGATTCCCTTAAACCACCTATGTCCCTGATGTTATCCCGCACCTGTGTGCGCGGTTTGAATGGCTGGTACGGTAAGGTTGAGGACGCGTCCCCAAAGATTGCCCGTGGAAACTGAACCTTAGGGTTCGCACAGGCAAGCATCACGGCCGAGAGTGGGGTAGAAAGGTCAGGACGTACCGTCTTCGCTCTCCTTTTGGTATCTGAGAAGAACTCAGCTTTGTTGCGATCGAGTCGAGCTCTCAACTGCCGCCATGTCGATCAGTGAGCTTGCCTGCACCTATGCGTGTCTGATTCTTCACGACGACGGAATCCCCATCCAGGTAAGTACATAACAAATGTGGGTTTGGGAGTTCAAATGGAAATTTTCCTGGGTCTCTGTAGAATTAGGGTTCGCAGGTCACGCGTGTTTGGCTTGCTAACGGAA
Organism: Asterella californica; assembly: GCA_036924285.1. Taxonomy (NCBI): domain Eukaryota; kingdom Viridiplantae; phylum Streptophyta; class Marchantiopsida; order Marchantiales; family Aytoniaceae; genus Asterella; species Asterella californica. Next base: position 6,680,732 of record JAYKYS010000003.1, read on the forward strand.
AGAAGTTTTAGTGAAAGATGATACGTCAGGGCAACGTTTTCGTAGCAGCGAGTTGCGTTGTCTGCGATGTAAACCGTTTGTGGGAATCCCGGTTCATGTCAAGTTGGTTGAGTTGGTCTTTACTGATTCTGGGATTGGATCCTTGAACGCAGGCCGAGAAAATTGCGACGCTTGTTAAGGCTGCCAATGTAACTGTTGACTCCTACTGGCCCGGCCTTTTCGCTAAGCTTCTTGAAAAGAGAAGTGTCGAGGACCTTATCACCAATGTTGGTTCAGGTATGTGAAGCAGCGCCTTTATGGTGGACTGAATTGGATCGCAGTATGTTTTTCTGGTTGGCGGCATGATAGTTTTGACAGTTTGTGGTCCTTTGTGATGAGAACCGAGTGCCTTCCAGAACAATTTATGTGAATCGTTAAGGGCATTAGTAAGCTGATGTTATTGTGTCACAGGTGGAGGATGTGCGGTGAGCGCGGCTGTGTCAGCAGCACCTGCTGCAGGTGGTGCCCCTGCTGCCGCGGAGAAGGAGGAGAAAAAGGTAGATCCAGTTTAATTTGTGCTGCAAGCTTGAGCCTTTACTGTTGGTCGTTATGGAGTTACATATTCGAAAAACCTGTTCATTCGGAGAGTAATATTGTTTTCATCTGCCCCGGCTTACTGAATGATGCAACTCTGAAGCGTTCTCGAGCAATTGGACCAAAAACACGACTATAACCCTAAAGTCATTGTTCTGTGGGTTGCAGGAGGAGGAGAAGGAAGAGAGTGACGAGGAGATGGGATTCGGTTTGTTCGACGACGACGACTAGAGATCCATCCTGTCATCAGTTTACTCCGAAGCATTTTCTTGTGAATATGCTATTTAGCATGCGAAATGGAAGTTTCCGTACAATCTCCATTTTGATTTGTGCAAGACTCTTTGGAGGGATAAAGTTTTGTCCTGCAGATGTCACTTTTTAAAGAATGGGGAAACGTTGAGTTCCCCAGTCAGGGAGTCTAACCGAGTACCTGATACGAGATGTAAATTCTGAATCCAATCAGTTGTCCGTTATTCCACACCAGTGTGCTCGAGACTCAACCACATGTCTGTTACTCCTAGGTGAATTCTACCTGCTTACGAGCAGAAAGAGACTATGAAAAGAGATCGTAAGTGTTCTCGTTTGTTTACCTCAGTGTGAGGGGCGTGTTCATAATTTGCATTCCAGTACAGTTGACGGTATATACCATGACATCGCACCCCAGTTTCATGGTCCGTGCTTCATTTGAGTTTTATCGGGGCCTACTTGAACTTCTTACACCTTCTTTTCGTCGTAATAAGAATATAAAAGATTTAGGCGTTACTGGGACGATCCAAAACGACGAGCAATTGAATTTTCCAGGGTTCTAATCGGCTAGCGAAAAGGGTTGGGTTGTGTTGGAGGTGTCTGGGCGACTGACAGTGCGTGCTTCTGTCGTTTTCGGGGGTTTTGTACGTATGAGCGAGGACGCCCGGTGCAGACTTGGGATCTTTAGTGGGGATTTGAAATGCAAATCCATTAAAGATTGCAGGGCGGAACCTCGAACTGAGTTTCGATGAGGTCACGTGCGCAAGTGCTCTCTAGGTCGTCATGGTTAGTGATCTGATCACGTGATATGGTCTCTAGGTTGGTTTCTTAGAACAAAGACTTTTCAGTTTTGCAGGTATCACTCGGAGTGCCTTCGTTCTTCTCAGCTGATCAAAACATCAGTAGAAGAAAACGTAGTAGTATAGGCTGGTTCTAGCTCAGTGTTCGATCAGAACATTAGTCGAAGAAAACGTACTACCATGGCTGGCTTCTAACTCAGCGTTCGATCCGGAGGACGATCGAGCTACCTTAGTTTCATTGTCCAAGAAATCTATCAGACATGTACATTTACTCTGTCAATCTCATGGTTTTAAAAATTCTTGTACCCATCCGAGGCTTCGAAGCATTCGCGCACCTTGTGACTTTGACGTCATGGACAACATGTACAAACGTCTAGTTTTTGGGGTTTGTCTAAAGTGTTGGTGCAAGTCTGTCCACACGCACATACGATCCAGCTGAGAAATTTGAGAAATAGCGCGGTTATGAATATGAGCGCCCTAGACCCTCAAGCTGTTGGACTACATGTCCTTTAATTTGCATGCATGGACGGTGTACAGTGCCATGTCCCTAGTGTTTCACAGTAGCTTCCTTTCTCGGTGAAGTGGCCACATTACAGGAGATTAGGAAATTTAGGTAATTACAGTTGGCATGTTCTGTTGCTTGAGGGGACAACGATCACGAAGTTGTGAGCCGATTTTTTACTTGGACAGACACCATTTCGTTAAAGTTTACTAGAACGGACCCCCAGAACTTTCGCTCGTTTCTCGAACAAGCCCCCGGCCAGTTTCCGAGTCACTTTTAGCCGGACTGTAAATTCGTCGACTTGTAAGCGTAAGCCACGGTGGATGCAATGCGTGGTGCCAGTTTGGAGGTCGCGCGCCTGAAGCGGACGAGTTCAAGCGCGTCCTGAAGCGTCGCGTCCGTTGTAGTAGACTTGAACGAAATGAGGCCTGTTCAAGTAAAAGATCGAGTTGTGAGCATGTAACTTTTATGGCGTCAACCCCAACAATGGACAGTTTTTACGTGAGAGAATATGTCAGGTCAGGTCTCTCTGCCGCTTCATGCACTCATGAGAATTCTGAAGATGCTATGAGAGGTTACTGCGTCCATAGACACACAGCGGGTAAGACTGATTACTGTGCAGAACTTTGAGAATGATTGTATGCTGTGCCCATCCATGAATCCAGTAATTTACTTGACAGGCCCTTTGCGCACAAATACTTGCTTGTCAAATCTGTATATTGAGCGCGATATACAGAACTTGACAGGATCTTTTACCGGTCACAGTCAGTCGATGACTGCTAACAGGGCACTTCAATCTGACATGGCAGCCAGTAGCAGGTTTAAGATGATGTGGCACGAATTGTGATTGCGTGACGAGGAGTTCCGGTTTAAGATGAAATGGAACGGACGAGGTGTGCGTGACCGACGGACTGTGACCGATAAGGGGCCCTGTCAAGTTCTGTATGTTGCGCGAGACTTGACAAGCAAGTATTTGCATGCATATGCCATGTCAAGTAAATAACTGCATTGTTTTCTCGTCGTTTCCTTGACTAAAATCCCAATCATACGAACTCTACCATCAGAGCGACTAGAGCTCTTATCCTCAACTTTTTCTTTGGTGTACAGCTAGAACAAGAGTTTGACAGACATGACAAGAACTTCACCTCTTGCTCTTATTGGTAAAGAGGTCAGAGAAGTATTAATATCATACGATCCAAACAAACACGGTGAGTGACCCCGGCTCAACCACACGGACATTGTGATAGTGTAGTCTGTAAAGCTTACCTCCAAGCTCACTGCGCTCATCCGACCATTGCACTGCACCATCCACAGCCTGCTAGCATCCCAAGAAGTGAGCAGTTTGGATCTCTCTTCATGCTACCATTAGAGTTCAAATGTCGAATTCCAAAGCTGACTCAGACTCGAACTTCCCTCCAAATTGACTATCTCTACCTGAAGAGAGATCCAAATCTTCTCTACTTCTTCTCATTGGTGATCTTTCTAAACGTGGACTAGTTCTAAGTAGTCAGAAGAAGCCAGAGAAGAGTCCTCACTCGGCTCACCGGCTGAACTGGGTCAAGAAACAAATACGATCGAAGGTCCTTTTCAATTAGATTAGATCTGCATATTAATTAAAACTCTCTTAATCGTATAACTCGAATTTTGAACTTATCGCCAACATGTTTCTCAGTCTCTCACTTGCAAATACTTGACACGTGGTCGATGCTCATTGTAGCTCGAAATGTCAGCTTTACTTCTTCATGTACAGATTCTCTTAAAGTCTTGGTGTTGGTTGCACGTTGCGTGAATGTACATGTCGACTCATTTATTTGTGCAAACATACGGATAGAACTAGATGACAATTGAATATTGTAGTACGTCGAATGTCGAATACAGTGTCTTGCCGATATGACCTACTGAAAAAAAGAGCTTTTGTTGAATGAAAATGACTCACCATGATCGTCCATGCCCGTTGGTCTTTTTAGGAACAAACTCCGATGCTTGGAGGAGGATCAAATTCATCTGACATGAGGAAGGAATCCACCCATTCAAGCATGTCCTTGTATTGTACGTGTGGTACAACCATGTCTCATACCTACAGTACATGTCTGGGATGCTATAACTATGGGGACCGATGACCTTAACTTGTTTATTTGACTTTTCTCTCAGTTATTTACTTGACAGACCTTATGCACGCAAATACTTGCTTGTCAGGCCTCACGCGTGATATACAGAACTTGACAGGACCCCTTACCGATCACAATCCTTTTGCCACGTACATCTCGTCCGTTCCACGTCACTTTAAACTGAAACTCCTCGTCATGCAGTCATAATTTGTGCCACGTCATCTTAAACCTGCTGCTGGCGGCCATGTCAGACTGTAGTGCCATGTTAGTAGTCACCGACTGACTATGATCGGTAAGGACCATTATCAAGTTCTGTATATCGCGCAAGAGACTTGACAAGCAAGTATTTGTGCGCATAAGACCTGTCAAGTAAATAACTGCCATGAATCACAAGCGCTTAGGGCCTCTTCCCACCAATCTTCTTTTCTATCGAAAAAGAAATTTTGTGTTAAAAGAAATACTTTTGTCTTATCATTGTGCAGGTTTTTCAAGAAGGTGGGGTCTTGAGGCAAAATCGACAACTCCATAGTTTTGGGTTGGGGGTACCTCCAGGGATACTCCCCAAGTTACTAGGACTTGAGGACGTGCATAGCACGCCACGTGGAGAAAAATTGGTCCTACTACTGATCAAACTTTTCACGGCAACTTTTTGTCTGCGTCTTAAAACTCAAAATCTTGAATAGTCCGCCTCCAACTCACAACACCATGAGGGATTAGGGATTGAGCTCTCTTTGAAGGATCGAGAGACTACATTAGAAGGAGAAAAGTGCTGATTGACAAAGCTATCGTTGTCTTTTTGATATCTCTCTTTCACCGTCTGGTTGGTCGTGCGCTTGACTCGTGGTGGAAAAAAATGGATACGGATCATCTGCTGCCGTAAGCGCTAGTTATATACGACGTGCTGAGGAGTTTACTTCAAGGATCGATAGAGTTCAATCCTCTGAGAAGTAAGTTTGGAAATGAACATCATTCGTGGTAAAGCAATTGTGGCCTCATGTAACAGTTATGGTTTCGAGCTTACGATGTTGTTGAGAAGTTGGGTTTTGCTCATGTTTGCATGATCGCGGGCTACACTATTGGTTGAATCTGGATTTGAGTCCATGCGTGTTTATTTCAAGTGAGAGACTGCTGTTTGCATCAAGAGGAGGTTTACCCGTGAGGTACGAGAGATTACTTAGAGAAAGTACTTGTACACATCGCAACATGAGCTCAGTGATCCGTTGGATACCATTCTTCTTTGGTTACAGTTCGGTGTCGGGGTTCTTTCATAACCTCAATCCTCAGAGCTAATCAACCGAGCGCACTAGACTATGATCGTCCACTGGAAGTCCTTACTACCTTGGGGAGCATGTGAATTTTGCTGCCACATCTCTGTAACTCGTGAGAGAGCTCAATCAGTGAAGAAGCATGCTTTGTTGATCACCGTGCCTCCTTGATCTATGAGATTGACAGTGTTCTAGTGGTCCAGCCGTCCTAACCAGTGTCATCTGGTGGACTCGGTGGAGGGCTTTTTGATCCAGAAAGCGGAAAGAGCCCAGGAGATAGTTCAGTCGCAGTGAAACAACAACGTTTAAAGCATGAGCTTTAGGCCATGATAAATCTGTCATTCTTGACTTACGAGTGTATAATTATGTTTTCATTATCTTTTCAAAAAACATGGAGACAAATCTACGCGTGGATCTCAACTTTGATTCAGTGTCAGAGTGGGACACCGAATTTGTTGATTCACAAGCCCCTGGTTTCTTCTCCGATGCTCCTGATCAGCCAACAGCCAACAATGATGTGGTAGGTCCATCAGGTAACTCATCCAGAGCTAGATGGTCTCATTCAAAGTGTATTGTCCTGTTGGAGCTCAAGAGAGAGCAGTCGATCGATAATACTGGGAGTAGTTCTAGAGATCTTATAATTGACAGTCAAGAGAGATGGGAAGAGTTGGTGCAAAAGATGACATTGCAAGACTTTCAGTCTAGCTGGAAATAAGCAAAGACTAAATGGGACAGCTTTTTGAGACTGTACGAATCTATTAAAGATTGGAACACCAAGTCTGGGAACAAGCCATGGGTAGCTATGACAATAGATGAGAGACGTAAGGCTGGAGTGCCACTTGCTTTCGATAAGATGTATTACGAGATTATAGACTCATTCCAAGGATCCAGACCTTCAGTCAGACCTCCGAGTGTGGCAGATTCCTCCATGAGGACAGGTGGAGTTGATGACTCTCCAACTGATAGTTTAGTCTCAGATAGTGGCGCGAATACTGGAAAGAGAAAACATAAGTCTCATGGATCTTCTGATACGATCGTGGATTGTCTGAAGGAGTTTGGATCCATATTGTAGACGTCTCAAGAGCAAAAAGAACTACTTGAGGTCGATAGATGGGCAAATCAATCTGTAGTAGAATCTGGAAGATTCAAAAAGCAGTTAGAAATTGATATTCAGATGGCCTTGGGCATGAGAGAGCTATGCTCTGCTGTTACTACTATGGCTGGTGCTTTTGCAGAAATAGGACGCAAGTCCTAATTCCTCAGCACACTGATCTGATGAGTACTCAACACAGTTTTCTTACATTTGAAATCTTTAATGCAAATACTGCTGGTAATGCATGCAGGGTTTCCTTAGTTATCTCATTCGAAGCTTCTGGCCATGGCGATGATTTTTTCTAGTTGGTGTGCATTATTTGCTCTTTATTGCAGTCCATGTTCCGGAAGAGAAAACGAAGGAAACTCAGCACCAGTCACTACATGTCTTCTAAGAGTCCATTTTTTTCAGAGGAACTGGGAGCACAACTGATGGAGACTATAGCGATGACACATCTAAACGACAAAGACATGATTAAGTGGTGGGTTAAGCATAGGTCCCAAGTATGGTTTGATCACGTTGTCATGCACGTTTATGGTGTTGAACTTGGTTTAGAACCTTTCGAATGAGAAAAAGCACATGCTTCTGGTTATTAGAGCAAATAGGACCTCACCTAGAAAGGTGTGACATTGTCTTTCGGAAGGCTGTTCATGTACATGTAAGACTAGGGATTGTTGTTTATCGGTTAGCGCATGGATCTACTTATTTCTTGATCAGAGAACAGTTTGGAGTTGGAGAGTTTTCAGTGAAAAAAATAGTTCAGGAAGATGTGAAAGTGATTGTGGCTATACTCGGTCCTCGTTTCCTTCAGTGGTCGAATGCTGATTCGCTAATGAGAATCAACGAAGGGTTCAGACGAGTATGTGGACTTCCGAATTATTTTGGAGCAGTGGACGGCTCACATATTCGTATAACAATGACTTGACCTGGACGAGCGCTGGACGAGTGCTCATAACAGACTACTACAATCGAAAGAGATTTTATTCAGTGTTATTACAAGAGGTTGTAGACCATGAAGGACAATCTCTGGATGTGTTCTGTGGTATGTCTGGATCCATTAATGACAAACGGTTGCTGAAAAATTCAGGTTTCTATCATAGGGTTCAAACGGGGAAATCCTAGCGAGTCCTGTGATGCACATCAATGACGAATATCGTTTGAAGCCGTACATCTTAAACAACTCGGGTTATCAAATGAGCGAGTGGTTCGTAACTCCATATTCTGGTCGTCTTGGATCTTTCTTAGCTGAGCAGAAGTTCAACACATCGCACGTTAGAGGTAGATTAATTGTAGAACAAACTTTTGGACTACTCAAGGGAAAATGGGAGGTTCTAGACAGTGGTATTGTGTCATCAGTGGATTGGGCTCCTAGCATAGTGCACTGTTGTTGCATTCTACATAACATATTGTTGAGAAGATCAGATCAAGACATCTCTCAACTTAAGTTGCCGAAGTCCAAAACACAAAACCGTGGACGATCGACTGAAGTAGCAGGGGAAGTCCGAGAACAACTCAAGGAACTTATTTGTCCCGGAGGATGATGCACCATTCTCTTTCCATCGAGGACGCAGTGGCTTCTGAGCTCTAACTTTTCTTGCTTATCGAGCATGTGATGTATACCTTGCCGCCAACATGTATTCTCAATATGTTCACAAGCTAGGTGTAAACAGCTTAGGCTCGCACACCGATTGTGAGTCGCTGCATCATGTACTGGAGCAATTACAGAGAGAATTCGTTCGTGACAGTGACGCTTAAACGGCTGTTCTGACCATGTGAAGCTTTTGAAAGTTATGTTGTGAAAGTTTTGAATGTTTTGACCCTGTGAAGCTTTTGAAAGTTATGTAGGTTTTGAGCTCTATAAGCATTCAGTATCACAAACATCTCCTGTTTATTAGCTCAGAAATTTCATGCTTTCACGTCTGCCGTCCTACTCCGGTGAATATGCTCCAGGGTGGTGATGGTAACTCTTCGGTATGCTTCATGTAACTCTAATCTTGGAGTTGCATTGACTGCTAACTGATCCACCGTCCCAGTGAGAATCCATTGAGCTACCGTCAGTTGAATACATTTGTTCGTCCTCTGAACAATCCTCTTCAAGAGAAGATGTAGCTGCATCTTGGCTAGAAAATGGGAGTTGCGATGTTTCAGACAGGGAGTTTCCACCTAAACAATGGCCTATGCTGCTCTCTCCACTTTCACTTCGCCCAATGCCCGTTGAGTAGAAATAAGTAGTGTCTTGTTTGAAACTGGAATCCGTAACTTTCATCTCATCCTGGATGGGGATTGTTTTGGTCTTGTGATCAGCCCCTAACTTCACAGACCTCTTAGAAAAATCTTGATAGTTGTAATGTCTCTCGCCGTTGTGAGAGTATAGTTCTTTGTGAGACTCCCGTCTTGATTGGGTTGTAACCCTCTCCAAGACATGCCGTACACCTGTCCGTTACTACAAATCCATCATCACAAATCTACTTCAGTCGGTGTAGTACTGGTTGTTGAGGATCACAAACAGAGTTAAGGCTTCCACCGTGTAGGTTGGTGGTACTTCAAGGAGGCGTGCATCGCTCGACGGGACGAAGGTTCTTGCTGTGGAGTTGATGGATTTGAAGCCAGGGTATGTAAGATACCAAGTAGGCTGCTTGGGAAGTTTGTGATGGAGTTTGTCTTTCTAGTTTGAAGCGTAGGCAAGGAAAGCACTACTTTCTTGATATGCATCCAAATCATTGTTTCAAAAGGAACACTACTCCGGTCAAGCTAGGGTCATTCATTTGGCAGTCGTGTTGATTCCGTAAGTAATCTGTCCAGATGTGAACATCTTTTTGTACTATTTCTTCGTATCTTTCTGTAATGTAGTCCATGTTTGGATCCGTCACTCTTTTACGGGCGGAGAAAGAGTTTCTTTGACTGGCTTTGGATGTTAAACTGAGAGAGTACTTAAGTTCTCTAGATCAGTTTAGATGGATTTTCAGGAGCTTGTGATATATTATGTTTTCAGGATTTTAGTTAATTGTTCCAAAATTTGCTGTTGTGGAGTATATGGTCAAGTATTCCAGATCTTATCTGCAAATCGAACTTTTTTGTTGAGAAATGAAGCTGTCGTGCTCAAGTCTTGTGGAAGGATTGTTAACGAAGACACAGTCTACTCTTTTACCCGGTTGCTAATCACTATATGGGCATATAATCAGAGATGTCCTAAACAGAACATAATATAAGTCATTTAACTCTAGAAATGTGTTGTTGCTAAATTCCTAGTTTTCACCAGCTAAGAACTTTAGTTGAAAAACTTCAGGTGTGTGATTTTGTGTGTTTACTATTCACTGGTTACCTCCAGTGGATGTGGGGAGTTCTTGTCTTGGCGCTGCGTTCCATATACACGAGGATATATCTTGACCTCTTATTTGTTTTCGAGTGCTAACCTACTTATCAGCGGTGTCAAATGAGCTTTCGGACCACGGCCGACCAACTGGCAGTTTGAACGTGGAGCTGTGCTCATTGCTTGCTTAATGCTCCCATCGTTTATGGTTAGATAAGAAGCACACTCGCTTCTCTTTTCCTAATGATGTTATGTTCTGCTATTCTTTAGTCCATTACTACAAATCCATCACACAAATCTACTTCACTCTTGCTTCACTTTGTCCAATTCAATTGTATGGCTTCCTTAGCAGTTCGAGCAAGAGGAATCCATAACCGGCGCACATTTGCATTGTCTTAACCTAGCTAGTTCTTAGATTAAGATAGGAATCTCACTGGTAATAATGACTCCTTCAAGGCACTTCTGAGAAGCTGCGAGGGACACAAAGTCACAATAAGAGTTGATACAGATCCATCGGACAACCGTGTGAAAGTGCAACTGCAAATGCTTCAACAATGTCTAACACACACAGGTCAATGAATGGGAGGAGCTATATCGAGCTATGCATACATCAGTCTTTAAAGGATAAACGATACTCCCTACAGAGACCAAGCTAGCATGATAGAGAAGAGAACGGGAATGAATTCAGAATCAGTACAATGAAAGCATCGATTGCCAAATGTCCAAACTTCTGAAATTGCCAAGTGTACCCGCACCGCGAAGGAAGTACTTTTCCTCCAAAAAATTACATTCGTGATAGTCCTGTGTGAAGACAAAAGTTTTCTGCACAAACATCAAGAAAAATCATCTAGTCTTACGTTGAGTTTTCAGACACCTACTAGTGGAAAAAAAGACTGGTGGGAAGAGACCCTTAGCTATACGAAAGAAGGTATGTCTCGTAAACTCAAGTTCTATTTCGCAGTATTCCTCCGCAGAAACCAGTGCCACAGTAGGAATTTGCTGAATTGACCTTCGTTCACGAGCATCCAGTCGCAGTAACCACAACCGGTGCGGCAAGGTTTGATATCCCGGTCCCGCACGACGTCCCCAAGGTGTTGTTGACTGGGAAACCGAGATATCTCCGGTTCGACAGTGTTGTGGTTCCTCCAAGCCGGTGGAGGAAACGCCAATAAGCAAGATTTACTTATTCGTAAGATTTTACAAATAAGAGTCTCTCCGCAGTCGAGTTTAGGTTTCCGCCATTCTTCACTTGGATGTATATTATTAATTCACCCTTCCATCTGAAGAGTATTATTACCTAATATTTTTATAGTATTAAAACATATATATTTGTTATCTAATGCATTATATTAATATCTAGATTAAAGTGCTTTCGTTAGCAGGTTCTTGCACTTGTAGACGACTTGCTTGATGGGATATGTCTTGGATTTCTCTCAACTCTATATTTTGCTATTATTTAACAGTTATAGAGACATTAATTTTCAATAATGATTTAGTATAGAACTTTTACATAGCAGCTGCATATTATCCGATTAAAAGAAGCGAGCAAAAGTTCCCCAAAGGCGGTTGGAGATGTTTATTCATTCTTACATAAAACCTCTCATTCTTACACCTGACTCTAGAATTTTCCTCTTGGAAGTTGGGCGAACAAATGTTTCCACATCCATGCCAACAACAAGTAGAGATTATTCTTAAGCATTTTATTTAGAAAAATATTCACTTCACGTACACTTAGAAAGCCAAAGTGCTTCAGTTAATAATGCTATTTCTCTAATTAGCATAAAGCACTCCTTCTTAGCTCACTAGTTCTTAGCAGAGACCCTAGCCTTCGCGTCTAGCTTCTGTCTATCTCTTACAAGAACAATTCAAATTCATTTCTTATTTCTATTCAAGAACAACCCACCAAGAAAATTGGAATTCAACTTGGAATGAATTGATGTATAGTAAGTATTCTCTATAATCACACTTGATATAGTTACAAATATCGCATTATAGTCACAATTTTCATGAGAACAAGTCATTTCTTGGTTAATCAGTATCTTTGTGATGTCATCTCTAGAATTTCAGATGTTGTGAAAATTACAAAGCAATGTGATTATAGTAATAGAATTAGATCATAAATATTATTACAATATTTATAGATGTTCTGTAATGTTATTCTCTACAAGGGACATTAGAGTTAAGTTTTGAGATTTCTCTTAGCATTTCTCTTAACTTTTTGGCTAAACTCTTCTCTAATATTTTTCAGTTTGCAGCAATTATGAAGTGTCAAAATATTAGCAGACAGAGAAATTTCTTCTCGCTGCCTAAGTTCGGACGGAGACAGGAGATTCATCATGGGAGCCTCCATGAGGTTTTGGTGAGTTCTTCCATAGCAGAGAGTGGTATCACCTTGTGACTATATCGAGTGAGCAGTATCTGCAGCGGCTCACATAACAACTTTAAAAGTTAACGTCTTCACATGGCTGAACTTTCCACTGAAACATCATCAGGATGAAAAAATCATCTTCCGCGGCAGAATATTAACATCAGATTTTGACACCCTTATTAGATGGGTGGTGGCTTTCTTCACTTTTTCCATCATCTGGTATCATTTTTTGGAACCTTGTGGTATGAATATCCATACTACTTTAGATTTTCCCAAAAGATAAAAAAAATACATTTATTGTGTTTAAAGTTCAACTCTATGGAAATTCTGTAGTTACATAAGGTGTTGCGTTTGTCAGAAAGTTGTATTTTCTGTTTTCAATAATTATTTTCTATAATCCCAATTCTATTCAAATTATCAATTTACTTGACAATATGATTATCCATGTAGAATCTTGTACGACTTTGACCATTCTCTGTCAAATTGTAGTTGTGATTATTAATGTATAATCAGAACAATATATCATCACACAAAATTTTAGATTAGAAATCACCCTTTTGATTATATCGAAGACCGATTGTTTATATAAAACATCAATGTTCCAAGTGATTTAGCTCACAATCTACAAGTGAAAAGTAGAATCTTTGCATATTCGATTGGAGGTGCATGCTCTATCGTATGGTTGACCAACTTGTGGTTGAAAGAGAAGATTGGAAAATAAATTTTGACAACTTGACGATAATGCACATGGGAGTTCATCATTGTGTAAGATTCATCTAATAAACCAACTTTAGTTTTTGGATCATCATCAATTGACACAAATTAAGGGAGTTTTAGCATGTTAAAGATTTAAAGATTTGATGAACTACAATGCTAACATGGCAGTTCTAGGGATGATGTGGACAGTGCTGACATGACACTTCCATTACATGTTTATGATGACTGGAAAAAGTCCTCGAAGTGGCAAATATGACTTGGCATTTTTCCTAACATGTCAACATGAATTGGCGATAATGACTAGGATGAGTTATGATTTGACGGTATAGCTGATTTGGAGGTATGTTGATTGCTGAGGGTGATGTGGCAAAATAGTGACTAGGCATGGAGGCTTACCTCATCACCTACATGAGTGTCACTTGCATAGCTGCATGGATATCACTTGAGAGGATACATGTGTGTCGTGTGGTGAGATCGTATGAGAGACATTTGGCTAGGTTAAATATCAACATGTGTACATGACGGTGTGCTCACGAGCAATATATAAGCTGGATCTCCACGGAGACAAAAGGTTCGTTTGATTTCAAATGTCATGAGGCTGCCGAGTTATCAATTGTGTTTTTTTTTGTGTTTTTAGAGTTTCGAGTGGATCTTGGGAGTTGAAAGTTTTGGCAAAAGCTTACGCGTCTATAGACACTTGTGGAAGGGAGGTTGGAAAGGGTACTTGGGAGGGTACTTGGGAAAACCTCAGTGCTTGCAGAGGATTTTACACTTGAAAAGAAGACTGAAAACTTTGAGTTAGTGTAATGTCTTGGGAATGTCAGATTGGAGTGAAACTGGTCTTATTGGAAAGTTGTGCTCAAGGGCTTTCTAGTGATACCAAAAACATCCTGATTTGGAGGTGGATGAGAAAGCTACCAGAGTTCAAATTTTGCTGTTGGATTTTTAAAGTTTTCAGTAAAAAGCTTTTGCATCTGCGAAGACTTTTCCTTGCAACACGTGTTTTAAGGAGTCAATTTATGATGAAAATGATCTAATTGGAAGCTTACTCCGCTGGTTTCTCAATGCCACAAAAATACAAGTTTTGGAAGACTTTTTTTTCTTTTACCATTCTGAGTAAAAGCTAATTCGTATGCGAAGACTTTTTGGTTACAACTTGAGGAGGACATGTCAGATAAAGGTGTTTGAGATGTCGTCGGAAAGCTAACATTGATGGCTTTCTGGTGCAACAACTTTCGAGGGACTTTGAGCTAGATCGAAAGAACTGCAGGGGTTCAAAGTCAACAGTAATTTTTGAGGGTTTTCTTATACTTGTGTTTGAGAGATAAATTTCAACAAGGCATATATTCGACTGGAGAACTCAATTCGGGTCAAATTGGATATCATTGGAAATAATTTTCCAAGGTCTTTTTGATGATGTTGGCAGGTTTTGGGTCTGAAGGATACGATAAAAATCACAGATATTTTGAGTTTATTTGTACACACAAGAGAAATATAATGTGTAAATAAAGAAGGTTTTGGCTTTGAGAATGTTGTTATATTAAGGTTACCTCTTCACTTGTGCATTTTTGATGACTCATTTATTCTATATATGAGAGATCTTGACAACCATGAACCTTGTGTTTTCCAAGACATCTTTCACATAATAATGATACAATAGCATAGCATAATGTTTATGATGCTTATGTTCCGAACCGTGTTGTGGTGAACTCAATGGACAGTTCCATGGTCCTCTAAGAACCCATTGGACAATTAATACGAAATATTTATCATAAGTAAATATCTTGTTAATATTTCTTCATGTCTGTTTACAAACTGTTTGCACTTTCATTCTTTTGTTGTTAGAGGATGTTTTCCTCTTTTGATGTTTGGTAGAAGTTTAGTGGTGTTACAACAATCTAGGAGATATATATATATATGAACGTGCAAGGATCCTGCTATTCCATGGAAACTTCTAGTGATCAGAAATTCTAGATCACTTAAACTGCTAGAAGGATCCATCTCAATCAACTGTACCCACACCTTAGCTAAACAAAGTTTCTCCACATTACTCTTTATTATTCAAGATAATGAAAATCATTAAAGTTCTAGTGTTAGAGACTTGTAAAATCTAGTGAGTGCTCTAGAAGATATCTACGTTATAGCTTACTTCTAACAAACCTCGATTCATTGAGTATTTCGTTAGGAGGATTATTTATCTCCTTACTAGATATAATTGTTGGTCCCATCATTCATGACTGAGTTTTCAAATAAGGTATGTTTGTTCCAGTTTGAGAATTTTGTGCACTGTGAAACATTTACTGGACACTATCATGTAAAGAAACAAACACTAGTACTGGTCGGGACATGTCTCAGTAGAAAGACTCCTGTCATACATTCCACACAGCTTGTTTAGATTCATGTCTACCTGCAAATAGTCCTGGAGGATAGAAGTTCAGGTATGAGAAAAAGATCAAGAGGTCTGGATCCGGAATACGGAGCTCGAGCGCAAAATCTACATTGATAAATAGTACAAGTATAGTACAATTGTTCTCTTAGTTGTTTGCTTCAACGTTGCCGATGCATCCAGTTGAGACCATACAAACTTGTTGCGAGATTAGGCCCCCACTGAGATGACGCATCCACTTTCACACTGAGACGCGTGACTTTGGCGAAAAGATGATAGTTTCGTAAGGAAGCAGACCATCGAACTGTGGAGCGATTGCGGGCGTCTGATTCATTTGACGTTCCCTAGTTGCTGTCTCCTGGTATATCTTTGAAGGATCTGCAGGATCCTGCAAATTGAAGAAAACTCTTCTGTGGGTTACAGAACTTCGACAATCATGACAGATCACGGCTGAATTAACAGCAGTTTTGAGGTACGGTATCGACCTTTTCATGTGGATGACGCTGGAGAAGCACGACGAAAGCCGCGATGACGGCTGTAGCAGATAACATAGTACTTGCAGGAGCCATTTCCTCGATCTGATGCGGTGACCGCAAATTCGGAGCTGAGCGAAAGAAGATTGGTTCGGATCCGGTCCTCGACCCTAGAGCAAATGCGGGAACAGATCTATAGAGAACCAGAAGACACCTACCGTGAATTCAACCAAAATAGAGAGGAAGGAAGATGTGCTACAAGTCACAGAGATCGATCTAACAAACGGAATTCGACAGAGTCATGACTCATGACCAAGCGCACTGCAGCAGCAGCAGATATAACGATGTCAGCTGCGGCTGCTCAAGGCTCGAAGCTCATCGACCAAAACCTCGTCTTTGCTGCTGCCGTTCCTCCACCGTATTCAGATCGAATTAACTGGAGCTGCGTAGAGCTGCCTACCGTAGCAGTTCCACACTCAAACCTCTAACGTGCTGCATGCAAATGACGACCTCCGCTGCCGCGCTCTAGTAAAAGAGCGGGACGCTTATAGTCCCCCCATCTTGTCCCTAGACTCGAATATCTCCAACTGCTGATAGACCAACGCCAACTCACGCTGCTGATAGAGCCACTCTCTAACCAGAGTATAAACTTAGGCTCCTTGCTTCCCAGAGTTAGCAGTCCTGGAGCACAGAAAGTGCACGTTAAACCACAGGTGCGGGTATAAAACCAAAGAAAGGAAATTCCATTTGTGGACATCCATCCCAAGTTCATTCCGGGAAGAACCTGTACAAGAAGTCCGGTGCCGGAAAATTTCATGGAGGTTGGTCGTGTTTTTTGTTCTTAATATGTGAACGGTTTTTCTCAAGAAAAATATTTATTTTGAGACGATATGTTTAGGTAAAATCTCTCTAATCTGCATGTGAAGCATGTAAATAAACTTTGAGGACCTTTGTTTTCCTTTTATTAATGAATATAGTATTACTATTACTATTAATATTAAAAAATAGAGTGAACCAAGAGTTGCAAGATTCACACATAACCCATTACCATAGTGCATAAAGATGCGCTTCCAGAACTACAATACGAGGAGACTAAAACAAAATAAACACTAATTTGGATAGACACCTTGTTGCATTCTGCATCTGAAGATGGCAAAGATGAATACATTATTCATGGATACTCAATAGTTAGTTGTGAAATCAATCACAAAGTGTAAAGCTCTAGGAGAGTTTAATTTAAATCATTATTTAACCGATTTTATTCTCGCAAGTAAATTCTACCAGCAAGAGTATTTTGAATATAACTGTAAATTTTAGTGCTCGTTAACCCCCATCCGCATAACTAAGTACTCATGGTTACTAGACATATCTATAAGGGAACTTGGGTAATTGCTTTTTATCATGATTTTGTCTATTTTGTAATGGAATTTTAGATGTGAAGATTTAACTAGAAGCGGTTGAAGAGTTTTTATCTAGAATCGATCCACCCAAGTTGTGAAGTGATTTCTCTTTTCACTAATGGCAAAACATGTAGTTTCCGTTCTTTCAATCCAAATACCAGAATCTTCATAGCACTAGGAAGCTTACACTCCAAGCTTTCCAACCGTACCAAGTTCTTTTCTAACCGAATTTCGTAACTTCGAACCGAACGGAACTTCTAATCTTAACTGCACTCCATGGAAAACTCCTGATTTCTCTCTTTCTTAACCTTGTGAAAAATTGACAAAAGTCTTTTTGTGAAACTTTTCAATTCTTTAAATTTTTAGTTTTGTCAAAACAAGTGATACATGTATCACTTCTCCCTCGGCTAAACTCATGTAGTTTATAGAAGTGATGCTCGTTTCACTTTTCCTCTTCACCACTAGTCTTCTTCTTCACCCAGGTATCCAAAAATTATCATTCGGACTCAGTTCCAAACATCATGCGAAAAAAATCACGTGAACTTCAACGTAAAATTCAAAATCTTAAAAGTGATCTCTTGTAAAGAATCTTTTTTGGTGCTTAAGTAGATCTGGAAGCACCTCCTAAGCTTATTCGTTACGCTTTGTCATCACTGGAGAAGTGATATCTGTATCACTTCTTCTTATCATCATCATGCGTATCGTCACCTCATCAATATCTACCAAGTGACATCCATACGGATTGCATGATCATCGATGAGTAATATTTTTACACGTGATATTTTATCCACATCAACAAATTTCATGTCAGAATCCTAGAGGATGTCATAAATTTTTGTGTCACATCTGCATTTATCACGTCATCATTGTTCACCAAAAAATTCTAAAACACATAATTCAGCGTAAGTCCTACACCGTAACTCCGTTTGAGATGATCCAAGTTACTGTACTTGACGAGCCATATGATATCGTGAAGTTAGATCATCATTCAGAGAAAATTCAGAAAAAGTCATCAATGAATATCGTTCAGATGAGAGTCGGTTCACGACACGACATCCAGCTCCTCTAAACTTACGCCTCCTCTGGCATACGCCCAAAAAACATACGACATGAGTGGATTGGAGCCTCATATGATCTTGTTATCCTCCCACATGTTCCTTCATCATGCTCATCCTCAACATCTTCAAAGTCAAACTCTATGTCGAGCTCCCTAAGATCTATCTCTCTATTTGTCGTATGAACATCTTCACTTGTTTATCCGCAATGGTACCTTCAGCTTTGTTTCATCCAACTCTCTTAACTCGTAAGTTGCATTGTCGTTAACCTTTTCCACCACGTATGATCCAAATCACCTCTTCAAAAACTTTTGAAGTGAGCTATTCTGATTATCCAAGCCGTCGTCATAAACAAGAATCCAATCTCCTTCCTTGATAGTCCTAAGTCCGAGTCGATGTCGGTGATCAACTCGAGTCTTGTTTTGTAAACGAGCCTCCCTCAACTGATCCGATGCAAGTTGCACATCTTTGAGCCTTCGCTCTAATTGTTGAATATGAGTCCGTAACAATTTATCCCTTGTTAGATTGTCTTCTCATGTTAGAATTGTCTCTCACATGTTCTAAATTGGTATGTTTTCTTTGATATGCATGATTGGTTTCTGACTCGTCATGAGTTCCACTAGCATGTATCTTGTAATAAATAGAGTTCTACTTATCGATTAGATATGAATATTTGGTTGGTAAAAGTCTTACATATAATAGTCAGTTATGTCTAACTCGGCTTGAGAATAGATGTAGCAAAAGAGTACTTTTACTAATAGACGGAAGCACTAAAAAATCACCAAAACTTTCTATAAGAAATTTGAGGATCGAAATGATGTTTTTTTTTTCTAAAAACTGACCATTAGGAGCAAGGCTTAAGACAAGCTTTAAATTCTATGGTTCATACTCTTTGAGAGCTTTTCAAAGAGTCCTTGTTTGTCTCTTTCTGACACCCCTAGATGTTGTTTTGGAGTTTCAGATCTAAACTTGTATATAATCCACGTCAACGATCTGTGTACTCACTTGGGTTAGTCAGCAGTGTGATGAATCTTATCTTGTACTTCTTCTCTCACTATATAAAGTATGGGAATACACTTCCAATGACATTCAAGTTTAAGTTCACTCTTGAACCCTATCTTACAATGATATCAGAGCAAGTAAATCTAAGAGCACGGATTACCTCTCTTGGAAGAACCTTTGATCAAGGTGTCTTGCAACTGGAACTTAGAGTGTATCAGAAGGTTAGTCTCAAGTATAAGAAGTGTATTAGAGAGCTATGTTATGGATGGAGGTAGATTTCTAGCCCCAAAATTATCGTTCTTAAATCCTTTCCACATCTAGTTTATGTATCTACGTAATGAACATTTTTGAGTGTATCTTGTCTATCATTTCAGTGAAAATTTCATGGACCAAGTGATGAATTCGCCAGACCATGTGATTCTTCCAATAGTGTCATATGCGGCCAACTGAGACTTAAAAATCTATATCTTGATTTAGTTGAGCATGGATCTAAAATCTACCTGCTCCCGTTCCTTTCAAATCTGGGTGGAGATCCGTTATGTCTGTAGACCAAATCGTTACATAGAGAGTTTATGATTAGAAATTTTGGTGAGGATTTTCATCGTGAAATAATCCATAGGTCATTTTCATATTCCTAGAATGATCATTTTCTCTCCGTGGTCTTCATCATTCATGCTCAGTCCCTCTCAATATATGAAGTAAACGGATACCTATTGTAATGTAAATCATCTCAAGACCATGACGTAACTGTGTTTTTCAATATCTAAGCTTCACTCGTCTTGTTTCTGAGAAAATCAACAGTTCTTCCCAATTGACACTCAACTCAGAATGTTCATTGTTCCTCGATGAACACACTCCCTCCTGGATTTGTCATTTGTGCAAATTGATTCACATGTGGTGGAATTCCTATAGCCAAATTCAGAATGGAAGCATGAGTTTCTAACATGCCATGTGGTCGATTTGGATCCACCTACCCTTTCTATATTAGAAGAAGGATATATATTATATTGAGGAATGATCATCCGTCAAACGCTTGGACTTTCTGCTTCCTGTGAGTTCTTGAAGGGATAGTGGGTAAACCCACCTAACCTCCACTTATAACTTGATGATGAGACTTTTAATCCTAGCCGTTGGTAGACTATTATGTGTAAGGCGATTTTTCCTCCTTTCTCATAGTGTATATTTCTCCACTTGAGGAATAAGTTAACCCAAAGGAAGGAGATACATAAACAATCTATTTATTCCTTCCTAAAGATATCTATGATAGATGATCTTCATTCACTGACAATAATTGATGTTTTCCTCAAGTGTTTCACGTAAGGCTAGAAAATAATTTCTTTATCGTTTCTCGAAATCAATTATAACTTTCACCTAAGTAACGTATAGCCTCTTGTTTCGGTTTTAAAAGCTCTCTATTTAGAATTTATCCAAGAAAATTATATAGTTCTCATATGACTCGGAGAAAAGAAAAAGGAAAATTACCATGTCCAGAATATGATAGATGAAGGAGAGAAAATAACCTTAGACAGGCTAAAAACAATTATTGTCTTATCAATTCTTAAAGAGATACTCCTACGCTACCTTCCAGGTTATTAAATATATAATATATTTAAATATTTAAAAAGAAGTCATATAAAAACTAAAAGGGTATAAGGGATTAAAAGAGATAACTATAAGAGCTATAAGAGATTATCACATGTTCCCCAACATGGTCGTCAAAATACTACTCGTGATATACACTAGTACACCAGAGTTCTTTAGAACTGGATCTAGACATTGAATTCATCATCAAACATGCATTCGAATTCAATACACAAGTTTCTTCTAAAATTATACATCCCCTTTATACAATTTTCTTATACACTTGATTGAATCGATCGAAGAATGCGATCCTCAAAGGTATAGTCCTTATATATATTAGTCATTTAGCAAACATATAGGTAGGCCATTAGTCTAAGACCAAGAACTATCTAACGATCGGATGTATCATAATATCAATCCATAAGACTAACTACCGAGACTAATATGTATCTGAAATAACTCCAGATATACAACATGATTTTGGACAACCCTATCGTATCCGTCCGAGATATCTCTCGTATTAATTTGTAATGACATCCAGATGATACTTTTGAATCATCCTCTAAGTTGTAGGTGAAGACTAAGATAACAAAAATTATTTGTGAATTAGAAGAATGAGATGAGATCAATATCCACAACGAGCCCTGCATTCTGATATCTTCTTTTTTTCCCAAGTGATATTTCTATATCAGACTAAGGAATAGCTTTCTTAGCTCCATCTTACTTTACTTCCTATCTCTCTTGGCAAGGTCGGATGCATCTTCTTCTATAACCTATCTTCTGTATATCTATTTCATTATATGAGATGTCATGTAGCAAGACATTGTATCTACAAGAGCTATTCTAAGAAAAATTGTGGTTTAAGTGATCTCACCATCCATTGAGCGGAAAAGTCTATTTGGTTTTATCAAATCATTTAATTTTGGTTTAATTGTTACATCTGAAACACATGAGCGTGAATGTTTTGCTTCCTACAATTGCTTTAGAATTTAACAGAGTAAAAGTAAGAATGAAATTCTCTTAACCCAAGATGGAATATACATATTCTGTATTTTATATATTTCCATTTTCTCTCCGGTTAGAGAGAAGATATTCTTTAGTTTCAAGAAGATTAAAGAAGAAAGTTAATTTCTAATAAGAAGTCTGGATATTCACTAAAGATGACTACTTAAGAAAAAAAATACTCCCTTTCTATAGGCATGTTGGTCACTGAATCAAATTAGAGCAAGGACAAAAGGAGAAATACTCGAGTGGATGGACGAGAAAATGTACATTTCATAATAAAATGTAAATTTTTTCTTTATTAACCAAAATTACAAGATACTGCGTCTACAGTGGAATTGCGAGGCTATGTATTTGTGACTTATCTAAATCTAGTATCTTTCTTCTCTTTTTTTAACTTTTATTTAATTAAACAAATGAGCATTAGCTTGTTCACAATCACATCAGATTCTATCGGTAATTGGTAAAGAGTGTTCAGCCCGTGAATATGCATCCCAAATGACCTAGCCAAGATAGCTGGGAAAAGGACAAGCAAGATATGAGAGAAAAAATAAAGGAAATGGATTGGTTCCGGATGGTGAGATGGACTCAATGACTATTTTCATATCTTTCAAATATTTATTTTTATATCTTTCAAATATTTATTTTCATATCGTTCAAATATTTATTTTCATCTTCTGTTAGTGTTGTTTTCGTTCAAGTTATAGAGAAAAGTCTATGTATTAAATAAATATTTTAAAATGAATTCAAATTCAAATTCAAATTATTTTATAAATATTAAACGTTATCATAATCACAAGCTGCGGGGAGTATGGAGAGAACCCAAAAGTATAGAACCTTAGCATACGCTACCCAAACCATAAGACCTGCAATCAAGCAACTGATAATCATCGAAAAAGATAGGTAATAAATTAAGCCTGCTACCTTCTGATTATGCAAGCTTGCCTACCTAGCCCACTGAAAGGGCGGTAGCTCTTGAAAGCTCCATAGCAAAAGATGAATACATAATGGTATTTTGCTTGATAAAAGATATTTTTAATAAAATTATATATATATATAATACACTAGGTAACAAAAAACTTCTACCCTACATTCCAGAGGAGAATGGGAAGCATATCAATTATCAAGAGAATGTTTTTGATAGTACCGTAAGACTAGCAGCATCCGTCCCTCTCTCAGCAATTGCCTAGTTTCTAGTGAGCCATCGAGCGTTTGGAGAACGCTCGATCCCAGACAATCCCAGACAGCCTGACTGGTCCTTCAGGACTCTTGTGACTGACACATCAGAATATAGATATCGACCTCGATAACTGTATCAGTTATATAGAGATTGATGACTATAACTTAGATAGTTATAGAGTTAGATATTTATCTCTTGATATCAGTTAATTATTTTAATATCAAGAAACTTTTTTTTTATAATTGATATATTATTCGTATTCATTCTCAGGTCTCACAATCGATGGATAGCTATTGAACTACAAAAGAGTATCCAAAAGACTATTCAATAATAAACAAATATATAAATATAATGCACTAAACATTTGGGGAAAAAGAGTAAACGCCAATTGACGCAGACGACAAAATTAGGAGGATGGTTAAACTTAAACCTGCCTGCGCTTTGCGCACAACCAGGAACGATCAAGGGAGAAGAGTTCAAACCACCAGAGGGTGACGAGGCGTAGCCGCACGGTAACTGGTCGGCGGGCAGGATGAACCTTGCGCTGACTGTACATACAAATGGATTGTTAGTCCGACGTGGATAATCGGACCAACCAACGTGGCAGATACTACGATCGGATGAGTGGATGGTCTAGGCGCCCGACGATGAGAGGCGCGGGCGCGTGGTGACATCCGATGTGTGGTGGTGGAGCTCCATCGCTGAGCGCTCCTTCCTTTCTTTGGCTTGCAATGCACCACATCTGCTCGACGCGGCCTGTGAGATTTCTCACGCCCAGACTCGCTGGCCTCGTCGTGCTCGACGTTTAGATCTTTTGGAACTTGTGTGCAACTGGCAGGCGAGTGAGGACTACTCCGCAAGAAGGAGCAATCCGCTTTTCTACATTTGCAGGTATAATAATTCTTCGAGCGGGGATAGGCTACATACAGAATCATCGTCGAACAGTTTGTTCAGGCTGTAGAGAGAATCCAGGTGGAATTGCAAAGGTGTGACTGATTTTCGTGGTTTTTGGTTGAATTGAGTAGTCACAGTGCGTGAAAAGGTGCGCCAGGTATAGTTTCTGATCTCGAGGATCATCTTCTTGTAGTGGGAGTCGTCTAGCTATGGTCGGTATGGCACCGGCTCTCGGTGTCTCCCAGATGGCTTGCAGTACCAGCTGCTCGTTTGTCTCCACGGCTGCTCCTCACGGCTCCTCCCTTGCGTCGAGGCCACAATGGGCGATTTCACGTAGAGCTGCACTCAGAGTCAGAGCTTCCGAGAAAGTGGAAGAATGCAACGAAGAAGAGTGTGCCCCAGTCAAAGAGGTACTTCTTTCCCGGGCACCTTGTATCGTTAGCCCCGAATGTATGTGGTGCACAGGACGAGTCGACTGCGACGGTAGAGAAACTTTTGATGACAACTGACAGATGTGCCCTTAATCTAGATCAAATAACTTGAAAACCCTATGTGAAGAGTGGAGGTGCCCTGGTAGAAAGCCGTGAGTCGGGTCGGCTGGTCAGTATTCCGAGTTCATTCAGGAGACAATGTGGTATACATACTGGCTTGCAGAGCGTTGTTAGACAATGTTAAAGATTTCGCATCGAATTAGATGGTCTTGCACGAGCTTAGACCGTAATTATAGGCTAGCTCCGAACTGATTTTACGGCGCGCCATCGCTATGCCGAATGATCACTACTTCCGCTTAAGAAGCTCAACTGGTTGTATAGGTTGGAAAGTTGAGCATGAGTTGGGAAGCCGAGGAGAGGACCAAGGTGACAGGCACTTTCCCTCCGATGGGCAAGCAGGAAAGGAAATGGACAGGCTACATCGAGAAGGATACTGCTGGGCAGACGAACATTTACTCCGTTGAGGTGAGTTACTTGCAATGAGTTTTAGTTGGTATCTTGAAGGTTGGATACCACCTGTAGTCACCGGTGGATCTTGGGGGAGTCTATACCTCGGCTTTTGAGATCTTTGTCATCTAGAATTGACTCGTATTGTCACACCGGTAGATGGATTCAGTTTATTTTCATCTTAATTTCAGCGCGTAGCGATGAGGTCTCTGCGGCCGTTGATACAGTGTGGATACCACCCCGACACATGGTGAATGCATTCGTCTCGGACCATCTCCGAATCGAACATTTGGCTGGGCGTCACTTCTATGCTCGTTATGTTCGTATGTCGGTAAGAAATTTCGTCGAATTTTTGGGCCATCAACTAACACAAAAAACTATTCATGCAGCCTACGATGTACGTCTCAGAGAGTGCCATCAGCTCTAACGCTGGTAGCTCTTCCGAAGGAGCTGAGAACAACTTGGGTGTAGCCGGTTTCCTGTCTCTGATTGCAATTGCAGGAGCTTCCTCCGTCCTGATTTCTGTCACCAAGAATGCTCCCGCTACACCCGAGGCGGAAGTGGGATACTCTGGTCCAACTCTAAGTTACTATATAACTAAATTCACCCCCGAACCTGCTCCTGTACCAGCTATACTAGAAGCAGCAGTGCAAGCTGCTCCCGAGGTCTCATCGCCACCTGAGGTCGCAGTGGAGGAGACTTTAACTTCAGCTGCTGCTGAGTCTGTTGAAGCTGTGGCTCCTGTAGAACCCAGTGTCTGATTCCTCTGCACCATGATCGTGAGACGGAGCCTCCAACTTTACGGACCTCGGTGGAGGGCCTAATATTTGTCGAACAATCCATTGGGTTTAGAATGAAAGATTTTTGAGATCGTAATCCTGTCTCTTTTGTACTCTACCGGTAAAGGAAGATAGTAAGAAGTGTGACGCGAAATCAGCTGGGATCTGAGACAGACTGCCGAAAGTGGTGCCTGCGTGTGTAGTGACGGCCGGTGTGGCGTAGCCGCCAGTGCCAAGGCCCAAAAGAGGGAGAAACACTTGTGCCGACAGTAGTTTGGCTGTAGAATCCGACTCCCCAGAGTGTGTGTGTAGTTTACAGAACAAAGCAAACGATTTTTTACAGGCGACAGATGTATAATAAAAGAACCTCTGATGTATTTCGCTCATTGGATCTATATCGCCGATGTGATTAAATATACGTTTTAAAAGACTGCTAAAAATACATATATCGCACAGGAATTTACTTCCTCATTCCCCTTATGTCTGAGTTGAAAGTCACTTCCTCTGTCTGAAATCGGCTGGGATTCCGGTGTTGACTGTGGTCGGAAGTTACCAGTCAGTCCAGCTAGATTCGAGTTTTGAAATGCATACATGATTGCTGGACGACAGCAATCATGTATGCGATGATCGCGCAGAGTGGATAGTGAGCGCATGAAATTCTCAGTCTTTCGTGTCTCTCCACTATGATCGCGGACTTCAGCTAATGAATGTCATTTTCTGCCTAAAATGAAGATTAACTCGAGAGCTTTTGCTGTGTTGTTTCAATGCAATGTGTGAGTTCGGTAGTCGAGTCATGGCTTTCGTGGCCTTCAGGGTTCAGTACTGTAATCATCGATCCGATCTTTTCTTTTTCAGTCTTTGGTATAAGACTGAGGGCAATACGTCCGATATTTCCAGCTGTAGGACAATACGTGATGTTTATACTACAGCCTTCTTATGAAATGAACGAGTTTCAGTTGTAATCCTTGTCTCCGCAGATGAAACGAGTACATCCAAGGATCTCCTTTTCCTTGTTCCTTTTCTACGTATTCGAAGGATTTCCTTTAATATCTTTTAATACGAGAAAACGCAGAGAGTAAAATTACTACGTTTCGGTTTACTGCAGAGAAAGTAACGATACAGAATCATCAAACATCAAAAAGATTTTACAAGAGATGAGCGAAGAATGTCAACAGTCAGACAGACAATGCACTAGCTGAGGGTAGAGGTCCTCGTAAATTTATAAGTGGTTCATGATATATTGATGTAATGATTTAGGCTCTGCTCCTACTCTCGACAGATGCAAATGGTTGTGTCGAACTGCTATTCAATTCTTGCTATCATTCCATTACGAGTACATACGATGGACCTTTTGGAAGGTCTGTTTTTAAACTTCAGAAGGAGTTTCCTCTCTTTATGATAAAATCTGTTGTTGGTTTTCTAACCATTTGCAGTTACTGCTTCGGAATCCGTTCTTTGAATGATATGCGATTCAAAATCCTGGCGTACAATCATGCTGATCGCCATTGAATTCGACTCAAGAACCTATCGTATTGATGGACTGACTTATTCCATATTATAAAACGATAGGAGCACCCGCATCCACTCTGCCCTCCATGGCACCAGAACTTCAGAAGTTCTCACATCTAAACTTTCCAATGCTGACAGTTCAACCCTTTCCACTCCCAGCCATATCGGGGCTTAGTCCCCATGTTCTTCCTCCCTTCGGGGCGTTGGTTGCTTGGCCCTTCGGGTCTCTGTTTACTGTGTAAGGCTTGATGGGGTCTTTCCATCCCTTTGCTGTTCACTGCATCGCGTGTTTATTTTGATGCAGAATATTAAACTGGTAAGCAATGCAGCACTCTTGCTGCGAAAGTCATGCCACAACTGCGGTGTACCTCGACGGGTTCCACTGCCAGTAGCCCGTTAGAGACTGAGGAAATAACTTTCAATTTCTAGAGATTGAGGAGGTTACGATGACAATACAGGGACTGAGGAAGTAAATTTCTGATACATCGCATGACTGGGATACGCAAACTTTCTTATGCAAAGAGTGGAGAGCACATTTAACGGATGTGTATATATCGTTCGGGTTGTTTTTCCTCTGGTTAAAGAATCAATGTTATTCATCAGCTTTACAAGTTATGATTCATGTCGAAATTATCGTGCGTATACAAATCGCTACACAACATATATTGCTGTCTAAACTCCATACCACATATACATAACAAACATAGAGTGTCATACATATACACAAGTTAGCTGCAACCTCCAATGATCTCACGTCACATCTCACAATATCTGCGGATGACGATCTCTCCTTGCCTAATATGAGAACACATGCTTAAACACTTACCAACCAGCAACAGATCACTCACGAATCAAGCCAAACCCACTCTGTGCTCATAGAGAATCCAAGTTTTACTCACTAAGCGCATCTATCATAGCTAGGAGCTTCAAGGCTTAACTTGAGAAAAAGTGAAAGATTACAAGCTCCAACTCGAAATATACTCCTTGATGATTTCAACCCAACAAACTCCGCTAATGATACTAATGACACTATCGGAACTATCGATGCTAACGGCACACGTCACTTCGCACTCGGCCGAACTAGCAACTGATAAAAATGATGTGACAGCTGTCGCGCACATACACATTGTTACACAACATACATCGCTGTCTAAACTATAAACCACATACACATAACAAGCATAGAGTGTCATACACGTACACAAGTATATCACAATCATCCTCTTAGATGACGGTTTGGTCCCTCGAACTCCAGATAGTCATCTGATCCAACTACGTGATGTGCACCTTCTTCAGTGCGAAGATCAGGAGGCTGAGTGCTACGTCGTCCTATCATTAACCGTTTGTCTGCACACGCAAAGGTCGAATGAGCTACCGCGCTAATTGCAATGAAGATATATCCACCGCCCTTGAAGAACTATGGTGAGAGATGGTGTCAAACAACCATCACATAACAACATAGTGGTCGTTCCACTAGCAGATCTACATAACATACACCTCAAGCATGCACGTACAGTTACCAAGCTTGGATCCACAAAATTGTCGATGTTAGGAAGATGACATAACGCGCAATTATACACATGATCTTTCCAACCTACACCATCATGGCTCTCTAACACGAGAACATCAGATGGTAACACATTCGTAAGATAGTGCGTCTTGCAATCACATCCAATGTCGTTTGTGTTGTTTGCTGCAAGTACATGTAATCGTCAAGATGAAATCGACGAATCGATGATCGCTAACTTCTTCCTCGAATAGTCAGATATCGTAACGTATCTCTACGTTCAGCAATCGACAAGTTCTCAAATATCATCGACATAACTCACTGAAACATCTCAGCTCGTTGAGAACATACTCTCATCCACATATCTGGATCATCAAGGTTCACAACCTCAGCAAAATCACGATGAGTGGCCGCAGGTAAATCTGTTCTCGATTGTATAGTAGAAAGTATGATGAGAAGGTTGCTAAGGATGTTTGTCGGCTAAAGCGATAACTCATAGTCAACCATGGTAACTGAAGATCATAATTTTCATGATGGTCCTTCTGCAAGCCATACTTGCACAATCCTTTCTTCACTATCTGAACAATTCTTTCTGCCAAGCCATCAGCCTTAGGATGATCTCGAGACGTAGTATGGTGATCAATCAATGCATGATCACACAAAGTCTGAAACTCACCACGAAACTCAGTACCTTGGTCAATCAACACTTCGGCTGGTGCACCAAAATGACTCAACGCTCTAAGAAAACATAGGCTACAACTCCAGTAGTGCCACCAACTCAATCCACTTGGAGAAGTGCTCCATCATCACCAACACATACGGGTTGTACAATACGGTCAACGATAAAAGTCTCAAAAAGTCGAATCTCCAACTGTAACCTAATCCCATAATAGATAAGTGGTGTAACTGTGGAGTAGGAGAAAAATGATGTTCATACTCGATCAAAGATCACACATCTTGTCACAAACTGTTGTACATCGATGTGCACCTTTTGCCACCAATATTGTCTTTGGAGTAAGCTATATGTGCGCTTCACTCCAAAATGCCCCAACTCCTCGTGGACATGTTGAAATTGTGCTCTATGTGATAGATGTGATACAACACACATCCTATCATCTGTCGACACTCGAAGAACGTGTTTCTCTTCATACCGAAACCTCGTGATTCACTAAAAAACTGATCTCGCTCCTTGGCATTTATTATGCACACCTCGACATCAGTACGTAGATATTTCATAACCATCACATCATGATGAATATCTCGTGCTTCCGTCAAAACATCGTTATCTTCTAGATCTAAGGACTCACCATCTATCCTCTGACTCACAAAAGTTGTCACATGATTCTCCGGAACCAACATACACAACAAGACCAATGCATACCAACATGACACTAGCTCCTCATCTATATCACCATGCCAACGAACTCTTGTATCATCCTTCTCACTCGTACATGGATTTCTACTCAAACCATCTGCGTCCTCTTGTAAATCTAAACCTAAACTTGGAAGTTGTACTCTTGCAGAATCAGAGCAAGAGTAGGACTTCTAAGTTACGGAGAAGCTTGCACGACGATTGCCGTACAAGCTTTCATGTAAGCTTGTCGGACTCCATTAATCACTTGAGCGGCTGGTGATCAGTAATGAGAGTGAAGAGGTTCTAAAACAGCTAACACCAAAAGTGAACCACAGTCCACACTCCAACCAAACACTCTCTCGTATGAACTATAGTTCGATTCTATAGAATTGTTGGAGGGACTCGTATACGTCACAACGAACTCTCTTCTCTCATCATCCTTTTGTGCTAGCACCGCTCTAAGTTCCAACATACTCCAATCAATGTGCAGTTGGAACAGACGTCTCTTAATATGTCTCTTTAAGATGAGAGCAGATGTCAACCTATCCTTGAGTTCTAGAAAAGCTCTCTTGCTCATCTCTCCACTGACACTCTTGATCCACCTTCGTTAACTTGATCAGAGGCTCTACAATTGCACTGAATCTCTTCAAATATTGATGATAGAAGTTCGTCAAACCAACAAATGCTCGAACTCGACTCACATCTGTGCGATATGGAATATGTGCAATCGCTTCAACCTTTATTTGTTGTACTCCCAACCCACTTGGAGAGATAGTGTGATCAAAATACTCCACTTGATCTTGGAAGAACTTACATTTCTCACGATGCAACTTCAAACAATGAGCTCTCAATCGCTCAAACACCAACTGTAAATGTCTCTCGTGCTCCAACCATGTAGCACTATAGACTAGGATGTATTAACGTAACACCGAATAAAATCCAGTCTTGCTAGGATTTTGCCCATAACCCTCTAGAACTCAGCATGTGCATTCTTCAAATCAAATGGTAAGAATCACTACTGATACAAACAATCCTTGTCGCGATGATCAATCCTCTAGAATGATGTCTTGATCTTATTCTCCTATATGATCGACAACTAATGATATCTTACTCGAAGATCCAACGTAATGAAGACCTTTGCATGCCCAACCGCATCAAAGATCTCTTCTGATGTAGGCATGATATACTTATAGATGATAGTCTCCATACATATGTCTATTAGTGTAGTTGTTATACATATTCTTCTTGGCTGAAATAACAGTGACAGATGCATACTCTCCATAAGATATCTCCATCAAACCAGTCTCAAACAAGTCTTGAGTCCGACTTCGGATCAAGATTCTCTCCATATCACTATACCTATAAGGACGTCGAAGATTGACGTGTCACTAGCCAACTCAATCTGTAAACCTGATCTCTTCAAGGTACCCAAATCCTTCATACTGAAGATAAAATAGTTCTTATAATCTTTGAAGAGATTGTGTATTCTCTCTCTCTCCTCCTATAAGCTTAGCTCCAATCTCAGCTCTCAAGTATTCTCTGTCATCACTCCGGAGGTAGAGGACTAAGCAATTAGTTGCTATTGAGCAACATCATGAGCATACCTCTCTTACTCACCATCAATAGACTCAACCGCATCCGCACACAAGACCTCAGCAGCCTTAGCTACAACCTCCAAATGATCTCTTGTCACATCCCACGATGTCTAAGGATGATGATGTCTCTTTGCCTCGCCTCTAGCCTTTGTCTCTATCATATCGGTAAGCAAAGTGCTCACAAGGGTCTGAGCAGTAATACATGTAGATCACATATGAACCTGCTCAGCCAAACCAAGGCTCGCAATCCAGGTCAAGCAGTTCAAGTCCATTGCTTGATCCAACATATGACGTCGTGCTCCTTTTGAAACCGAAGACACAACCGTCATACTTGTAAAAAACCCCATCGCACTCTTTCTCTTATCGATGTTGAGCTCCACCAACAACTACAAACTAGCATCTCATACTAGTCCAGGACCTCCCTCTTTGTATGCATGAGAACCAGGAAAGCTCACAAGTGTAGGCAATGCCGCTCTAGGTTGTCCCACTAGGTTCACCACAGCCATGGGTGACTTGTCCACGACTCTCACTACTAGAGATCATCGTCTTGCATCCAAGATGCTATCCACTCTAAGATGTGTTGGGCTTCGAACTCCATCATATGCCCATCTCAACAACTCCTTAGGTAACAAGTTCGACCACCACAACTGTGGACGATGTGCACGAGATCCCACTCTTGTTGCATCCAACAAAATAGCTAATCTACTCCATGATCGCACTTGATGCACATCCATCATCATCCGTGGACAAATGTCATCCAACAACGGCATGTTCTCCAAGATGTATGTAAGAGAACATTCCTGATGAATCTGAAAATGTCGTAGAATCCACAACATCTCTGAAAACATTCGAGATCGTGGATCATGTAACCATGTCATGTCATGTCACTGCACGGTACGGCCTTGACATGACGAACTCGCAGTCACCAATTATACAAAGCCAACTCGTACTAATTCCTACGTTGTTAAGTTGTGACATGGCTCACATGTGAATTTAACATAGAACTTGTATTGTGTTGTTTTTCATATCTCGTGAACTTTTTCATGTAACTCGCTTGACAACGTATTATGTGTCATGTTCATGGTTATGTAAGATATGAGATCGTATGATAATGAGACGTGTCAGCTCAGTGATCCGTGGACATTCATGTGAGTGATTCTTGTTGTCAAATTTGTGTATAAGATAAAGGGTCGAGAGTTCGTGAAGATATTCTTCTTTCCGTGATGTTTCGTGAGTGTTTCTTAGTGTCTTATATGGAGGATGAGGAGTTGCGAGAGTTGTACTCATGGAGGGAGGATTGATCCGAGTTCCGGATCTTTCATTTCTGAATCCGTTTCATATCAAGCTTCACTACATCCATCGTGATCACTTTCGACAATGGTTCGTTGTCTATTTTGGTGATGAGTTCATGAGAAAGGTGATGGACTTGCATACTCTAGTGATCTAGTCGATCGTTACATATGAAGAGAGTTGGGACTTGACGCTGTACATCTTGCTTTAACGAGTGAATGGACTTGAACTTTCCAGTCAATGTCTCTTTCAACGTCTGGATCGATATCTGATGTCATTATCAGCGGAAGATCAGTCATCATGTGTGGATCGTGAGGAACTTTGGTGAGGAGTATTTGCAATCAAGTGATGGCTTTCTCATTCTCTTTCGTCAGATCTTTCATCGTAGATCGATTCATTATCTTTACTTTGTATTGAATCTCGTGTGTTTTGGTGTCATTGTTATCTCTATCACTCGACGAGGGTGATTATCTTGTGTTAATGTTGGAGTCTGAAGCATTTTGGTACAACCTTTGGAGGGGTCAGAGTGTTTTAGGGTTACAACCCGAGCTATAGTGCCAAGGAGGAGATAAAGTGATCTCCAATCTCTTTTTTCATTGGTCCATTTTTTGCCAATCAAGTTCATCCAAGTTCCAATGGCGGTTTTGAGGTTTTGGAGGCCTTCTCAGGAGTCATTGGCAGAGTGTGAGGTCTCATTGGAAATCTCTCAAGCTAGGCTACAATCTGGAGTGGGAGATTGATCGATTTGAATCTTTGATCGGAGTGTTATGATCTTTTAAAGTCAAGGAGGTCGAATCGATACTCTGAGTCAGTTTTTGAGTGTCTCGAGAGTTTGAGATGACCTTTCAGTGTTGTCCAAGGGGTGGACAGTTGACATCGTGTTGGTTACACTGATGTAAAATAGTCTTACGTTTGAGTTGGACTTGACCTCGAAATGGTCGATTGAAGTTGGCTGTAACAGTTGAGAAGTAGAAGTAAAACCGCTTTTCTTGGATTCAAGGATTGAGTTGTTCCATGAGCATGAGATCGAATTCTCTAAGTGAAATTTTCCAGGATTAGAGTGTGTCCTATCAGTTTATTACATATGAAATTTCAACTCATTTGGTTAAGGGAAGGTGTTGGAGTCATGGATTTTAGCTACCGGGGTCTCTAAAACTCATAAGTTAGCAAAGACGAAAGACTTGGTCCATTTTGGGCTATTGGTTTGGAGTTTGAAGCTGAAATTTCAGGAGTAGCAGTGGTCAGAGAGAATTTTCTGCGAAGTTTGAGCCCAGTTGGGAGTTCGAGTTGGGAGCAAGAGGTTGCCGAAATTCATATTACAGCGTGGTGGGTTTCGAAATAGAAGAGTGGCTTCTCTTACTTGGTTGACTTCTACCAAACGACTTGGGGTTTGGAGATGGAACTTCATGAAAAGTGCTGCAAGGGAGATGAAGGAGCTATGTTGTGAATTTAGCACAGAGATCGTACTCAGATAAGGTGTTACACTATGTCAAAGTTGCTGATTGAAAATCTCTAACAGTGGGGTACCGTTGTCTTCGACATCACGTCTTGAGCTCATTGGTTACTTGCTGCGTGCATGTCTTACCTTATTGGAAATCTTGTACAACATGCTATCTGTTGCTGTGAGGTTCATCTCCTCATATCAACAAACCATAGGAAGTCAAAAGGTTGAGTGTTTAAGTAACTTGCGGAGAAAAATCAGTGAAAAGTGAATTGCTAGTGAACATCTGAAGGTGCTTTTGTGATTTAAGCACATGTTTATCATGTTTGAATCCTTCTCGTACTTAGAATAAAGTTGAACGTCTAGTTGTGGTGTGTGGTGCACGTGTGTTACACCTGAGGTCAGATTAGATCAATATAAACCAAGACAAAGTCTGATAGATTGGATATTGAGAGCATAAGTATTTGATCGAATAGGTCCTAGATCTTGTTGTATCTCTCTACATCCAAATACCTCGTGTATTCTCACACCAAACTTCACACTCTATGACAACACCCCTAGCAGCAAAATATCTAACGATAATGTCTGCTGATATTCTCGAATTGCTGACCTCGGTAGTAGATCCAAGGTATCTCTATAACAATCACGTCAGATGACACAATGAGACTCGTCTCGTTGTAGCATTTCTCTCCACATATAAGTATCGTTGTACTCGTATGCTGACTACAACATCGCAGCCAAACTAGTACTGATCCCTCCAAATAGATCCAACACACACACACACATACCTTGAGGATATTGTCAGACAATGGATGTGATATCCAAGGGCGACAAAGTAACAAGTCTTGTGGTCGGAACATCACTCAATTTCTCCACTGGCGGTATAAAAGCTTCCTTCCAAATGTCTAGTACCAACTGATCAACATATTGCTGTAATCCCCATTGGAACTCCAAAGTGAGACATCCAAAGTCGGAAGAACTACTCCACTCTGAGTAAGGTCTCCATCTCATGCTGGGTAGGTCCCTTCTGGTATCAAGGTATCCTCCGCATGTGCATTGCCCTCCAATAACTCACGGACCAAGTGACAATTGAACTGTATGCTACCATAGTGAGCTGCACTAACTCTCCCGCTAAATCATACTGATAAGCGACTCAAACGTTTCTCATCGGACAACCAACCTGACTTATAGGAGACAATCTCCTCCTAATAGTTAATCGTGAAACTCATGAGATACAACACCATCTCATCAACCAACACGTCATAAGACTCTGTACATGTCACAATGATCTTGACTTTCATCATCGAGTCATCTATGAGGTGGTCTGACTGAGCTCTCACTATCAGCTCCTAACATGTCATGTATGTGATCGACTCCATCGATCCTCCAAGAGATGTCTGAATCTGCAATGGACATCTCTCTATATCAGTCTTACGTAGACCCATAGCAATAGCTGATGCCTTCTCTAACTTCAAAGACTGCGCTCCAGGTCCAACAAAACTCTCTATGGTCTATACATCTTTTCAGAAGAAGAAACTATGCAAATGAAATCTTTGGTGTTGTCCAACAACACCACACCTGATGTCAATCTAGCACGCTCAATCGCTGATCTAGCTGGTAACTCATCCATCTTAGCTGCTGTCGCTTGGCATGTGTCACTAGTAGCCGTCATGATTCTCGAGTCTACGGATCAGTCTATCAAATCACCATCACTCATCTCCGTACTGGAGGTCACAACACACATGTTCTCACAAAGCATGACCGCCATCCGAAATACTGAGATTGAGCTGACTCTCAACGTCCTCATATCCATGGCTAAAAATAAAGAGTTCCGCAAGATAGACGTGGTTGCTCTCAACAATGTGTTGTGTCCTACATTTGTGGATCTCGAAAGCTGACTCATCTCTGCTTCACTGTGTGATGTTCGTGCACCTAACTGATCTAAACCATCAGTAGAACGGCTAGGAATCATAGAAGATCCTTAGCGCTTCTGATAATATAAATGATTGAGGAAGCCTAGTCTATCTATTAGCCTCCTCTCTTTGTGGATCCAACTCCATTGATGTTCCTTCGGGCTCTAGAGCACCTGCTGCTCCCGAGTAATCACCACTGACGCATCTATTTGCACTGCACATCAAATAAACTCATGCAGATCTGGTTCTCCTCCATAAGATGTAAAGGCACCCGCTCTTGAATCAGATCTCGATTGAGCAATAGCCATACTAGTTATATGTTGGTCCATCTACTAGATTTGAGTAGTCATAGTAGCATAAGAAGTAGGATCAGCACTGTGAGCGGCCTCAGTACTAGGTGCTCGATCTCTACCGCCAACACGACCTCCGTGATCCTTCTAAGGTCCTACTCCTTGACCCGCAGTGGTAGCTCTCTCTCCATGCAACTCTGGATGAAGATCAAAACATCGATCACTAGTATGACCATGTGTGTGACAGTGATCACATTATCGCTGCATCACCTAAGATGTCCCAGAAGAGTTTCTACCCACTAGAACACCCAGATACCTCTTGAGGTCGTGACTATCTGTCCTTCTGGTCCTTCTGACCACACTGATGCGTAGACTGAGGCCCCTGAGAAGAAGTAAGAGCCATCCTTATTACTAAAGCCATCAATCACCACCCTCCTTTCGATTATGTTGGGCTCAATATGCTCAACCAAACTGAAGACAAATGCCAATTAGGTGTTGTCACGTGTAAGAGAGTCGCATCTCTAACTCTCTATCACAGCTCATGGTCTAGTATCTCATATCAACATTGCATTGCATGCACTTCTGTGACTCCCTGAGTGACATTGATCAACCATCTCATGTGAGTGAACGTCTCGCGTAAGCTCTCTCTAGTCCTCCGCTAGAACTCTTGCAAGCTATTGAGCTTGTCAATCCTCACACCTGGTAGTTCTTCCTCAAACATTGAAAGAACTGAACCACAGGGTTAAACCTTGGTGTGCTCCACGACAACTACCTCCAACAGTTCCACCTCCTCTGGCTGCACTATCATTAGGGGAGGCACCTCCTCCCTCCGTACTACCAACATCGTCCGTCGCTACACCGAAACTCGTTGATGTCATACTACAAGTGAACGTGTCAATAATAACATACACATAGTTGAGAGACCAATATAGTCTCCACAACTCGATATCTACACCATAGTCTCGCCTGAACTCGTGATAGTCCTCCATCGGTGATCCCTCCAAGTGCTAAAACAATCCTTTCCATACCATGAAGGGAGTAAACACCTGCAGGTTTCGCATCTGCTGCATATTACACCAACTATCAAACTCTTGGATGAAACCAGCTCAATGATGTTCACTGCACTCGAGTATCATCGAGGACCCATCATGGTCCCATAGATCTCGTCCATATCTCACACGATCTATTAGATAACAACGTGAGAAGTACTATTGACCTCAGTTGAAATGATATCATCCGCCGCTGAAACTGATATCGCTGGTTAATATCTACAACCACTCCGTGTGAATCCACCACGTATTGTAAAGAAATCTCTCGTGGAACCTCTCGACAACCTCGAGATGACAAAATCCTATGTCGACCACGGACACACCACCAACCATGGTCCAACTTGAGCACCCTAAACTTGGACACTGAAAACAAAACTCCGTCATCATACTTGACCACTATTCCTGTAGCTCGGCTCGTACTGAGCTAACCTATTCTTTACTAGGATGAGTACGAACAACTTATCATCACCACAAGCAACCTCTCACGATCTGCTGGTCCGCAAGTCCAATCTTATCGTGAGAGAAACATACGTAGTCTGACTTGTCCATAACTCCAATCTCACTATCGATATGATACTGGAATAATCACTCCAGAAATCAAGCACCAACCCAAGCAAACGCGGCATACAAACAAGAAGCATAGCATGGAGAGGTTCCGACCACAAGAAGTCCAAACGGCAACCCTCCACCCTCTAACATTCATAAAAGTAGAAACCCAGCCCCACCCAAATTGACGTCTCTTCCATCAGATAGCCATATGCAACGATCATAACATGTGTTAGGAGTTACTAACTAGATGTCCAACCCTCTAATAACTCCAAAGACCTTCAACCATGTAGCTATACTAGCTCACACCACTGAACATCCACTAACACCCTCCATCCATCCACCTACAGCATGAAATACAATACCTTGAGTGTAGCTTCTCTCCAAGACTATGAGATCTCATTATCACTCTCTTCTAGTAAGACCTCTTGGGCATAGAACAAGTCCTTAAGTACTTATGAGTATCCTTGTAAGACACCAAGAGCTAGTGGTTAGTGGTATAGTGACTCTCGCACTCCGCTTCTCACGTCTCTGTATTCACGCACTTCTGCTCCTCGAAGCCTCTAAACGCACTCCTCACGTAAGCACATCCGCACCACTACGCTCCGCTGGTGTAGATGAAAAATCATGCGAAATCTGTCCACGAGACACACGAGAAAGTGAAAAAATTGACGTAAAATCACCAAAGTCACCTCCGAGATACCAACTACAGAATTCCATGACGAGAACACACCCACACAAGGCTCGCACACACTTCGTGATCCTGAACAACCAACAAGATCCACTACAAACCCATAGATTTCATCAATTCGATCCAAAAATCTGACATAAATCTCGATTTTGGTTCTTCACAACATAGCTCTACTGAACAGTATGATGAGGACACTATTATATTCAGAAGAAAGACTTTGAGATGTTGCAGTGAAACTATAACGGACATGTCAATGTTCTCGTCTTTCTGGATCATCCTAAGTGGATCAATAGAGATGCCAAACTAAAGAAGCCGCAATTCTAACCCGCAAATGGACATTCGGTCAGTCTTTTATAGTGACTCGACTAACCTTGATATTAATCTAATTGTCACTCATGTCAAAGTTTTTCCCCACAAATGTAAGGTCATTTAGATAGTAGTATCTTAAATAGAGTATTAGCGGATGTCAAAGTTAAGAACATTTCTAAAAGATCTACACCCACGAGAGAGAGTTAAGACTTCGGCTAGACCTTGGCGGGTGTTTTCTACGGACACCTCCGAATGTATTCAGAAGAAAAGCCGCTATTAACGGCACTATTAATGACTATTCACGCTATTAACGACTATTCACTCGATTTGTTCATTCTTTTTTTGCAGTGGAATATCTATTGCATTGAGTAATTATCCTGAGTGTAAGAACTGAAAATATTTGTTGAAGAGATTGTGATGTCTAGTCACAAGCACGACCCAGACTCAATCACGCTTCGATACAAAATTATCTACTGTGATTTTACTGCTCTCTCTCTCTCTCTTCGCCGTTGAATATTTCCTTCGTAACTTTGACACCCCTTATTAGTAGAAAATCTAGAGTTTGCACTAATCAAGAAATTTTATTAAAGACATAACTAAATACGATATAAGATTTCAATTATGGTGACAATAGTCATTTTAAACTATCTTTCTGCACTCATCAAACAGAGGTTCCTCTAGAAGTACCTTGCTTTGCAAAATGAACTCCGCAAGATGAAGCTATGTTGCAGAGCCGCTTTCAACATATCCTACTAGTTTGACAACCTCTAATATCTTGTGTAACTTCTTTTTTTCTTACTTCATTGTTACTTGCATGTCTGTTGATGGAGCTCTCTGAGGAACTGTCCGAGCTCGTGTTAGTTTACACATTTATATGATGTAACAACGAGTACACCAATCGACTTGATGATCCAGCAACCTCCATAAAAAAGACTTGACAAAAGAAGCAAAGAATGATTGTCTTGTATCGATGTGAAACATAACAAAAGAGGGTTGAAAAAAGTTGGAAGTTCTGCATCGTCTGAGAAGATTTCTAGATAGCTATATTTTTACGTTCGACACTATTCTTCAGTTTCTTTCAATGACGCGCGAGGTAGGCAAGGATGTAGTCAAGTCAGACAAGAGTGGAAGAACTGTGCAACAACTAGTGGTAGCGTAGAGGTTTGAGCTCGAGTTCAAGTAGTAATCAGATCTAATATTAGAAATCAATTTTACTTTATTTTGAATTCTTTTATTTTTTTGTAAAATATAAAAATTTGTCTCGAGGGGACAACTTTTTATATTTTGCTAATAACACTTGCAAGTCGACAAGTATTTTAATACTTTTATTTCTATTAAAATGTTAATTTTAAATTTTAAATTATTTTATTTTAAATAATATTATATCTTCAAAAGAATTCATTATTCATATATATAATTATTTATTTTAGTTTTATTAAGTTTTAAAATTTCTAGTAATTTAAAATACTTTAATTCTTCTTGCACGTGTTTATAACAAAAACAGTTAGTGAATTTCCAAACTTTCTTTATTTCCTTGTCTTTCTTTTAACTATAAATCTAAAAGGTTTAGGAATTTGTCCTATGCAATCAAGCAATATGTCCAATGGGCAATGGTAGCAAATAGTACAACCCTTTCTTTTAATGGTTAATAGAGGAAGCTTAGTGCTGAGGCAGTTTGTAACCTTTGGAAACTGACAATAACAACAAGTACTATCAGTTTGAGGATATTCCCAAATAGCGAAAAGGACCATCAAGGATCAGCAAGTATGTAAAGATGACGAGAAATTTTACCATTTCATCGACGAGAGGTATGAAGAAATTTGATTGTTCAGCAACAAAAAGGAGTTCCAAATATTTGTCAATTGTATAATTAATCCCAATGTTATCAAGTTGTCAGATGAGACGAACTGAGGGTGAATGTGGGACTGAATGGTGTAAAGGAACATTGTACATGTACGGTCCAAAGCATGGTACTTCTCTGGAAATTCAG
The DNA here is from genome assembly GCA_036924285.1 of Asterella californica. Taxonomy (NCBI): domain Eukaryota; kingdom Viridiplantae; phylum Streptophyta; class Marchantiopsida; order Marchantiales; family Aytoniaceae; genus Asterella; species Asterella californica. Next base: position 6,721,888 of record JAYKYS010000003.1, read on the forward strand.
GACTGAACTAAGTTTTGTTTCCAAATACTTTTTGTTGCTGAACAATCAAATTTCTTCATACCTCTCGTCTTGCACCACCGTCACAAGGAAGAAAAAGACTTTATGTTGAATTCATGCAAGAAGACAGTCATTGAAACATAAGTGCTGGTTTCTTGGCTCAATTTAATCATTGTCACGATTGGAGGAGTTGCGTTTATAATGTTCGAATCTTCATTACTGGGTTCAGCATCATGATCTCGAATCATTTCGACATCATGCGAGATATTATGTAGTGCTCATAGGTTATATTGACTGACAAACAATAGTCTTGAGGGCAAATAAGTATCCCGTTATAATTAAATCAATAAAACAAATTTGGCCTGAGTCCAGAAAATAATTCATTGGACTTATGCTTGAATATTATATTTATTGTTTTCTGTTTCTTTGACATTGAATTATTGTGTTTGTATATCTATTTTTCAACTTTTCCTTATTTGATTCTTTTCTCTCTGACATTCCCGTTCTAATCCATCGTTTAGCTTTATGACTTTTTCCTCATGATATACATTTGCATCGTACTTACTGATCATCAGGTTCCACTGATATAAGTTTCTTGATCCCAAGCATAAAACTGCACTTTTGCATGGATGATATATTTGATGATAGATGTTAGCGGTCATATATGAGAATGTCCTTCAAGTATTCTGTACTTTTTATCACTTGTCAATGATGTACGAAGTCTTACTTCTGTGATTTCTACAAGTTATGTAATCATCAACCTGATGATAATCTGGCAGTGTCCAAAGCTGTATTGTTGACTGTATTGTATTGCTTACGGTTTGGAGAATGAGACCTGAATATTGGCACCCAAGTCTGGACACTTAGGAGTACATACGATCTGTTTCTCAGAATGCTGATAGAATAGACGGTGATGAACCTTTTGGATGAGATACCAACAAGGTGCTGCGCTTGCAATAGCATTGCCACGGGCTCTGCGTTTGCTTGACAATCATGATAATGAATGATCCACACTCTATATCAAAAGTGAGATCCTACGATATAGAGTGAGATCCTTCTTCCCTGCTTTTATCTTTCTCCAAATTCTGCAAAATAGACAGTTAGGTAAGCAAAGTGCATACCTCAACAAGACTGTAATGTCCTACCTTAACTTCCCTTTGCCTTGTTCGGCGGTGAGGGGTCAACGAACTAAACGATGTTGCATCTTCTCGTGTTTCCCTTCGTACATTCGACGATCTCTGCATGTTATTCCCAATATTAACAACTACGGATTTCGCGAAGGACAAACGAGTGCCAGAAGAAGGGGAGAAACACTACACGCAACTCTCTCCAGGGCGGTTCAGGCCTCTAGTCCATATGGCGAGAGGGTATGTCTAGAAATGTGGCATGAAAGTAAAAATGAGAAGCTACAGCTGTTCCAGTAAACTGTTAAACCGTTGATGGGTGGGTGGGGAGAGAGAGAGAGAGAGAGAGAGAGAGAGAGAGAGAGAGAGAGAGAGAGAGAGAGGACAACCTTGAGCCAGCTCTTGTTCTCATCAGAGCTCGAAGGGATATGATCCATCGATCATTGATCAGAACCGCAATCTTGGTGTGGTGTAGCTTCTCAACAAGCACTGGTTTTCGCAGAGGACGCTTGAATGTGTGGAAGATACCCGCCAAGAAGCCTGAGACGACGAATAACCAGTGGAAAAGTGGTATGTAGGGATCGGAGAAGAATGTCTCCAAATGGGGAGCAACGGTTCTAAAGACAAGGGAGAAAGTAACCATCACTGGAACTGGGAAGTGGGGTCAGACCTCATTCTGAAAGTGAAATCTTACAACTACCTACCTGGGGTGGAATTCTAAGAGGATTGGATGTCAGAGGGCCACACCTCTCGTAGTTAAAGGGCTCAGCAATTTCCTTAGTCTGCTGAGACATTACACCACACCAGCAGCTAAACTAACGGATCTCCTGCACACCACATGCGTTCACACGAATATGGAGCTGCTGTTTTGGATGCAACTACCGAGCAAAAGTCCTCGGCCGGAGGTTATCTAGTTGAAAGCTCTCCAGTTTATGATCCGTACGGCTTCTACTACCATAAGATTAGCGGCGCGGGAGGAATATGGTGTAACACCACTGGAAGACCGAAGAGACGTAACGAAGCTCAAGTGGAGATGGCAACTTGAGCAATTACATTTCAGCAGATACCCGAAGGTGTATAAACCCACTTCCGTGCAGGATAGACCAATTAAACTAGCAGAAACTTGGACAAAGGAGTCAGAACTTCCAAGAGTAGCAGACCACAAGCTGTGGAACGTGCCTGAACTCAAAAATGAATTAAGACTGCAAGAGGCAACAGGCAGAATTTCTCGACAAACGATATCGAGGCATTCCAAGAATCATCTTTCTCCTTGACGAGAGTTTACCCGGACGAACCTGGGCTCGAAACCTACATCGGAGGACCCCTTCTCTAAGTACTAGGTTGAAATTTAAGTTTCGAGCAGGAGTTTCGACCAAGAGGAATAAGATGAACCAGCATACTGAGGTGTGTACTCTTCGTGAAGATATGGTACGAGCACTCTGTTTTAAGTGTTTGACCATGTAAACTATAATATTCTCAAATCAAATGTATTCAGTGACATAAAAAAGCTTATACCACAAGATTCAGTCACTTAGAGTCGAGCCCAAAAAGTTGCTTCTGTTGATGATCTACTGTACTTATATCCTTCTTGGCTGAAACTTGGAAGTGTGAGGAAGAATATCCTCTCCAGTAAATTTCCCCTTCCTCACGTAGCTTGTTTCTTCTCCTTAGTATCCTTCTCAAGCCATCCCTGATTTCTAACACCGCCCAGCCAAGGCGCGGGGTCTATGCTCGAAAGGCTACAGCATGAAATTCTCCGTGAGTACTTCTTCGGACTTCAAAGCTTTTACGCTACCAATCCTGAAAAGGATTCGACTTCCTCCACCCTTTGAAGCCAGCATAAGAACTTTACTATACTTCAGACTTCCACAAGTCACCAGTGCTGGAGCGGACAAGGCTGAAGATGGCTATGCACTGGTTGCGCAAAAGCAGCGTCCAAACTCGCTTTGGTCAAGCAGAACCTAAATTTTTCACACTCGCTTGGTCAGGTAGAACCTAAACTATATGACTGATCTGATAGAAAGAGTTCGTTGGTTGCATACTTCTAATATTCCTAGCCATACTCGGATAATCTCCTCCACTCAAATGATTAGGCTCATGATGGTAAGCCTTTAGAAGTGCATGCATCGTGTGACAGTGCGTAGTGGAATGGTGTTAGACAAGCATGGTAAGGTAAGGTAGGGTAATTTGTGATTGACTTGGTCAACTGAACCGACAGAGCTCCCAAAGCTTACCTGATTAGCTTACACACGGATGAACGTTGCTATGTCGAGCTTCTGCTGAAGCCTCATTTCAACCTTCTGTAAATTGAGAAACAAGAATCAATGTACCTCATCAATGGAATACTGACATACATCATATCAGCTACTCTCGTTGTTTAAGTCCATGAATCGGATATCTTGAAGGCCAGAAAATATTCAACATGTGTACAATCGGCAAGGTAGTAACCTACACTGTCAAAGTCTGCCAAAGCCTCAATCATGAATGTGCTTACTCTGCTACAAGTGCGATCGCTACTTGTGATTATGTACCCGCCCTCAGGCGCAATATCTTCTTTGAAAGCACTATCAAATCCTTCAGTTTACCTTCAATCAATGGTTTGAAACTGGAACTGTCTACAACAAAAGTTCATTTCTTTCCTGATCTTCCAGTGAACTTCCAGACACCCTCAGCAGCATCGGTACTGAATTGGTACAAAGTGGAAACATGGACAACACATGTTCTTCCTGCATGTCAGAATAGGATACATGCGCACTGAGCCCAGTTGGCCAAAGGACAAAGGACAGTGGACAGTGGACCACATTATCAACAAATACAGTAATATCAACATTTCCTGAGAAGCTACTCCCTACGAAATTTGACACTCCAACCTATACTTTCAGCTGTACACAAACCATACAGAAAAGAACACGTCGAATCCCTATCCAACAGCTGAACACTAACGCAGCAATTTTCGAACAAATCGTACATGATGCCAGTCTTGAATGGAATTTCCGCGAATTATTTGCAATTATCTTCTCCGATGAAGACTCTGAAAGGTAAAAATGATGGAAAAGATGTTTTATTCAGGTCAGAGATTCACGCTCGGATCAGAGAGCATAGTCTCCATGCTGTTCATGCGTCCTTGAATGACCCGAAGAGTGTCAGACAGTGATCCAACCCGCTTGCGTATTCCTGATAGCTTTGCTGCATGTTGTGCCCCTAAAGGCAATGGCGTGTCTTCTAACAGCTTGTCCAACTCTGAAACGAATATAGCAGAATATGATTGTTAAGAATCTATCAACAAAAACGCATGTTTCGAGAAACTCTCGGCTGAGAAACAAAAGTCAAAAAGGACGAGGAGAATCAAAAGAAGAAAACCGAAAAGAAAACGCGCAAACACGGAGTTAAAAACTGTTCCTACTTCGGCTGCTGGAGATATTTTATCACGTTTGCTCTCGATAGCCATCCAAGAGCGAACCACCAGGTAAAGATCTTGACATGAACTTTACTACCGGCTGAACACAAAAACTGTCAGTAGACTCGGACTAATTATCTGGATCCCACACATCATAGACTTCAAATCAGTGGTTGTAATGGTCTCAGCAACAAATTTACTTTCACGGGCGAACAGGTACTGGGAGAAATTAAACGATATCCTTATAGGCTACAGTATATAACAGACAGAGAGACCTCACCAATGTACTGAAAAGCACGTTACACAGTCACCACGCCCAAATCACCAAATCCTCGTGAAAGTACTGAATATCCGGCAGCGAGATACAAGGACGACACTGCAATGCAGTTCACCGGTACTGAGGTTGAGGAACTTCGCGCGTGAAAAGTACTATTATCCAGCAAGATGCCCTGGTTACTCCCGTCCACAGTCTGAACTAACGACCAAATTTAATAAAAGATCCATTTCATGTTGTAGCTTTTCAACCCTTAACTCTGCTACCCGGAGGCGATTTGCTAGGACGTGCACTGGAATATAAAGAGAAACCTGCACGGTATAGGGAACTTTGCCACATATTCTGTCATGTTGTAAAGCTCCTCACGGTAGAGGATAATTAATACGCCATTCAAGTTTCAGCGACGAAGGACTAAAACACAACCACAAATCGCCCAAACCACCCTCAGAATACGTATGCGTAATGAGAATACCCACATAGATGTCTTCATGAACGTATCGATGAGTAAGCTCCAGCCCTAGTAGATTCAGACAGAATCTTCGACTCTTACCGTCTCTCAGTACTCTTTCTAGATTACTGACTCGAGGCCGGCAAAAGAACTGAGTACTTCCAGTCTCAAACGAGTCACTAAAGGGATAGAACTAGTATCAATATATGCTCATATATTCCGGTCTGTGAGATACCGGCGCAATGCAAAAACTACCCATATACACTTAAAAGGTAACCCAGAGAATTACATATATTCATACGTCGAGAATGGCAGATTTTATCAAGGACCACTCTCTAGCACTTAGGTAACCCGCAAGTACATAGCAAGTAACAAACAAGGGCCGAATGTGGCCAGAGAATGCATAGCAAGAAGTATCATGGAATCAATGTACGCTCAAATTGTGCAGTCCTTAGCGGGAAAACTTGTATAACTGGGAAACATAGCTTTAGTATAGATGCTGGTATAGCGATTAGAGGCAAAAAGTAGAACTAACCAACTAAAACTTAGATGACAACCGAATGGAAAACCCCTGCAACTTCTTCCTTCTGCCTGATCATCAACTTATACGGTTACGGCATGCATAGGGATGTCCTGCAGGACTCTTTGCAGGGGAGAAAAAGGTGAGCTCTGCGGAGCTAAAACTCTTCGGCTTGATGAAAGCTCGATTAAGTAAAGGATGTACAAAACAAACCATAACTTTGCACTGTCACTCAATCTACCAATGCAAAGAAAGTCGCATTCTGCTAAAGGATAAACACACCTCTTGTTAGACGATTAATGCTGCTTTCGAGAGTATGTTGACTCCTCACGACTTCCTCCACCCTGGTTCCAAAAGTCCTAACAACTGGACCCAAAACTGATGAAATTCCCCTGGCAATTACTTCCGTCGGGTCTTCGGCACTTGAACCTGGTTCATCAGTCTTCTCAATCCCCTCAGCTTCTCCTTGTGTGGGTCCTTGCGCATTGTCCAGAATGATAACCCCCGTACTATGAGAACCGGAAACCGTGTTCATCGTGGAAGTCGCTACAGATTCCTTCGCTTCTTCTACAGCAGGTCTACTTTCAGACGAAGATACCATGCTCGTATCCACAACTTCGCTTCTAAATGATTTCTCCACCGCTGGGTCGTCGGCACTTGAACTTGATTCATCAGCCTTTTCAGTCCCCTCAGCTTCTCCTTGTGTGCGTCCTTGCTCATTGTCCAGAGGGATAACCTCCGTGCTGTCAGAACCAGCAAACGTGTTCATCGAGGAAGTCGATACGGATTCCTTAGCTTCTTCTACAGGTCTCCACGTCCACTTTCAGATGAAGACGCCATGCCCGTGTCCACAAATTCGCCTCTTACCGGAAAAGGATTTCTACACCGATGTTCACATTCACGCACTACTCACACAGGCCGTTTCCGATCGAGGTTTTTCTTTCTCAGCTTGATAAGCCAATCATCCAGACTTTCCCCCAACACTGGAATCTCGCACCTCGCTACCAAAACGAAAATCAATTCCATGAAGTTCTGCATGCCTTGCTATCGACGTATTCCACCCACCATGGCTGGTCATATTCCACGTTTGGGCAGATGCAGATCGACTGCTGCACGAGATTGCTTACAGGAACTTCGGGACTCCATTGGCGAGAGGCCTAAATCCCGACACATGACCTACGCTGACAGAGAAAGCGTATGCAAAGCGGAGACGAGATTTGGAACCAGGCTTCAATCTTCGCTTGATGCTTCTTCCGGTGCTTCGGGCGTTCAATGTTAGAACCGTTTCCGCTTGAAGCACTAATCGCACCACTGTTTAGAGCCTAACTTCACCGGCAGGAAACACACTTCGCGAATATCGTGTCATTACGCCTAGGCAACCCTCAACCAGGATTCCGGTGTATGCATCAGTTCGTCCAGTTCTTACAGCTTGAACTTCTTCACTACGTGTACAACTGTACAGCATCCAGTGGACGTCGCCCATGCAGTTCCCCACACTGCGACTTGGATTCACGATGGCTACTACATGGATGTTTCGTTCTTCGCGCTTATTCCATAGTTTGCTAATCTGGACGATGGACGTTAGAAGCATTTTCCTGGAGGGTTGAGAACTGGTGCGGGCCAAATCATTGCAATGAGTTGATTCAGATTCACAGCCTTACTTCAACATGCGTCTCCCTCTCAGATGAAATGACCGAGCTGAAAGATGTTATTCTGATATTCCCCTCAAGAGACGAGTTGGTAAACATCATTGCAGAGATATTATTTTTTTAGGAAGCCGCTTTCTCAATGTGGATGTTTGTGGACGCTATCTATGCCGTTGATACTTTATGAGCGACAAAGTTTCTCGTGTTCTGTTGTTCTGATGGGTTTACTCTTTTGCAAAATTCGAAGCAGTACCATTATTCAATTTCCAAGGCCGCAGGTCACCATGCTCCAGAGGACTTGATATTAGGAATAACTCAAGTACACAACGAAGGAACAGTGCGAAATCACCTGACCTTTTGTAACACTTGTTAAATCCAGCACTAACACAGAAGACCTTAAAAACCTTCCAACCACCACGGCTACTTAGGTCACATGCGGGAGCCGCTCCATCCTCTCACCAAACTCAGGTTCCTTCAGGACTCCGTTCACGTACTACCTGGAAACTTTTTGACAACCTGCACCACGGAGGCTACCTTCCATCTTCCAGTGACTGCACTCAACAACAAAGTTGTTCCCGACCAGAACTGAGTTGGCAGAGGAATACTGCGTCACCTAGAACTGTCAGCTTGAGAAGTACGACGCCACTCTTCAACGGTCCAGGAAGTTGAATTCCTCGCATTGGTATCAGCGACACCGTCCTTCTCGGACTTCAGCCATAGAGAGCGGCAGAAAGTTGCCTTCTGACCTACTTCCGAGACTAATATACAGAACCCTGCACCCCCATGTGCCGATCGGGGGATCTAATGGAAGATCTGTCATTTGGGGGTGGGGGAGTCAAGTGCGCCAACAAAATTTAGGACACTATCCAACTCTTTACTTTCTCATGCAGGAAGGTCAATGTGCACTAAGACTACAGAAATAATGGGGTGTACACCGAACTCCCTACCTCTCATAGTGAAGCCGACCCCGAGAGTCACAACTTTCAGGACCAGTTTCTACTGTACAGGTTTGGTCGGATGACCTATAACAAGTGCAAAAAGTATTACATAATGCACTGCAGTCCAGAGGCCATTTCTAACTTGCTAATGTTTCAGCCCAAACTACTGAACCCAAAACTTAAATTAGGTCGGCCACGTTCATAGGCATCTCGTCAATCTGCGTACTGTAATACTGCTCTATATCTCGCAATATCCGAATGTCATCACTCCGAACGAAGTTAATTGCCACACCCTGTAACAAGAAGCAACACAGACAGAAAGATCTCATTAAACCTTAGCAACTCATCCGAGTGCTTGCGACAGAATGTCATCAACTCCAACTCAACACCTGGGCACTAAAGAAAGATAAATACTGGCGGATACGGCGGATACGTAAAAATATTACAACAGCACAAAGACCCACCTTACGCCCGAAACGACCAGATCGACCGATTCGATGGATGTAGAGCTCACGGTTATTGGGTAAGTCATAGTTGATCACAAGTGAGACCTGATTCCGAAGACAAGGGAAATGTCAGGTACGCTAAGCACCTAATGACAAACCCAAGACGGTTATGGACATATATCATTCTTTCCCGGCGAAGAACTTTGTAATCTTCCGCAAACTTTCACGACCAGACTTTGGTAGAAACCATACTTACTTGTTGAACATCAAGGCCACGTGCCCAAACATCCGTCGTGATAAGGACTCGTGTGGTTCCGGATCTAAACTCAGCCATAATCGCATCTCTCTCTTTCTGGGGCATGTCTCCGTGCATAGATGAAACTGTGAAGTTATTGCTTCTCATCTTCTCTGTCAACCAATCCACCTGCAAGAATGCCTCTATATGAGGGCCCCAAGACCATCGAGTACTTCCACTGGCAAATTCTGACGGAGAAGACTAGGTGACACTTGGAAAGCAATCACCATCAGGGATTCATCAACCTATCCAACTGGGGGTAAAAAAGGAGACCAGACGTTTTACTGGTTATTAAGCCAAGCTGTCACTAAGTCAGATGGTGGGAACGGACAAGATTAGACTCGCCATCAACACTCGACCCGTACGAGTCAAACTTGACTTGTTTAAGCACAAGAATCTTATGTTCACCTTTCTCTTGGTATTACAGAAGATCACGGCTTGAGTGATTGTCAAAGTGTCATATAGATCACAAAGAGTGTCGAATTTCCACTCTTCGCGCTCAACTGCTACGAAGAACTGCTTGATACCCTGGAATGAGATTAGGAAGAGTCAGTCTGCGAAGAAAGCACCTATTAGCATAACATCCTCCAAAAACGCATATCCGGACATTGAAGCACTTTCACAGCTATTCACTGAAACAAGTGCGATAATCCAAATGAACTTGAGGCAGACTCTAATGACCAGAGAAGCCACTCCTAACATGCGTGCCAGGTACATGAAGCAGGTTAGATCCTAATAATGTGCACACCTCGAGTGTCAACTCGTCACGCTTCACGAGAATTCTCACAGGGTCCGTCATGAACTTGCTGGTCATCTCTAGAATCTCATGTGGAAGAGTAGCTGACACGAGTACGACCTGCACAACCATTCCGGAACATGCAATTAAGTATCAAAATCACGACTACATCCATAATAAAACACGTAAATAACACTTTCTAAAGCGCCCAGAGTCTCTCGCGCAGTGATCGTCATATTTTCCGAGCTGATTTTGTGCGAGCTTTCAAGTTTAGCAGCTTCTGTATGCCTATATTATCCTATTTTAGGCAGTTCGCCACAAGCGCGATACATCTGCTTCAGGCGCGAATGCACAAGCAGAACACGATAGGATAGATAATACATGGCAATGAAGATCTAACAAACTACAAGGACGCTCAAAATATGAAGCAAGGAACACCATCAAACGAACAGTGCCAATTACAGGTGAGACTACACCTGACCATTCAAAGCAAAGAAAGAAGATCTCACTCTAAACGGACGTGTACACGCGGAAAGCAACTTCGTGCTTACCTGCAGTTCTGGAGGTAGGTATCTGTACACGTCATAGATCTGATCTTTGAACCCTCTGCTCAGCATCTCATCGGACTCATCCTGTTTACAATCGTGTATATTAGATTTCCATTTTCCTGCTAACCCTACCAGCCTAGGACCTGCGAAATGAATCTCTAACTTGCCAGATCGAGCTTACTCACTAGAATCAGTAGCTTGATAGCACGTGTACGCAACGTCCGTCTCTTAATCATGTCATAAACCCTTCCTGGGGTACCAGAAACGACGTGAACCCCATACTCAAGCTTCCTTATATCTTCACCAATGCTCTTTCCACCAATACAAGCATGAGCTTGGACGTTCATATAATCGCCAATGGCAAGAATAACCTTCTCCGTCTGAGCTGCTAACTCACGAGTGGGCGACAAAATTAAAGCCTGAACCCTGCAGAAAAAAATATCTCTACAATCAGACGTGGAAGGAGAATCCTAGATGCAGTACATGTGAAACAAGAGAGACTAGAAGGAATCGTCGGGCTCTTAATACAAGAAGCAAAATGAAGTGCTGATGTAAGCAAAAGATTTCTCAGCAGTACAGAGATCGTGGCAATAACTGCTTCCAAAAAAGAAATTTCATCCGTAACAAGAAATAAAAAAGCAGTGTAGCAGAGAAATTAATGAACGAATTGTCAGCAAGAAACTATGCTCGCGAAGCCAAGCAGAAAAGCCTAGGCGCAGATAAGAAACCCGTACACTGCAAACTGCTTCTATACCAATTTACTTATGACTCTAGGAGCAAAGAGACGCTACGAATAGGTCTGTTACAAACCCAAAAACCCCACCCCTCACCGGAGGCCGAGCCTCGTGCAAAATAAACGAAATTACATTATCATGCCTGCACTGGCGTACCAAAAGTAGGCAGAAAAATGTAACCAGAAAGACAAAACCTCAGCCAGGGGCGGTCCAACTACACTGGTGTAAGCAGCAAAACTCCAATTGTCATGCGAGCTGCTCGGGTGATGAAAGGGAACAGAGCAGATACAAACCCTAAAAAGGCCAAAACAAATTGTGAACCAAAAAGAGCTCAAGGAATCCATTTTCAAGGCAAAACTACTCAGTAATGGAATGGCTTCTTTACAGCGTACCTACGTCTGCAAGGAAAGCTAGTAATAATAGCACAACTCCAAATATTTGGTGCTCGGGATGCTGGAAGGGCGAGTTCCAGAATGGGCTGAACACAAACTGTTCTCATAATCTCAGGTGACTAAATGAGAAGCAAAGAGAGAAAAAATTATCAGTACATACTCGCGTGTGGAGGTGTCTATCATCTGGCACACAGTGAGCGCAATCATGGACGTTTTTCCAGTACCAGACTGCGCCTGCGCAATGGCGTCCCGACCACTGATGATAGGCATAACAGCTCTCTGCTGGATCGCGGAGGGCTTCTCAAAACCATACGCATAAATGCCCCTCAAAAGCTCCTCTCTTATGCCCATCTGATCAAAACTCGATATCACCTCCACTCCCGCACTTGTCTCAAAAACCAAATTCTCATCATCCTCCGGCGCCTCTCTCACATTCGCGTTCCTGCCCCCGCCTCTCGGGTTCGCGGTCGCCATAGCTCCTCCTCTCACTTTCACTCCTGTGATACCTTCTTTGCGACCTACTCCTTATTCGCTCGCGCCAGAAAATCGGCCCAACTCTGCAAACTGAAGTCTTCAAATTTCCAAAACCCCGACCGACACGTTCTACAGGTCCTTCTACCCTTCAGATGACCAAAGAGAACGAGAAACGATCGAATAACAGAAGTGTGCGAGGGTTTGCGTATCATGTAAGACTGTCAAACTCCCGCTCTCTGCGTTCGGACGCTCTTCCTGCTGGTCGACCTCCTACCCACCCATCCCCTGTGGAGTGCTGTACTGTCGTTGTCATCGACGGAGCCGAAGTAGAAGCGTCAAGAAGAGATTTCTGTCAGGACTGGGTAAGTCGGAAAACCGAGGGACGAACGGGAGTCTACTACAGTGAAACTCAAGTCCGTTACTAAACAATGCGAACTACGTACAGTCTACCTTGTCTAAAAGTTATTTCCATAACTGTTTAAATGGGAGGAACACGCGACACAATGAATAGCAAACGGATGGAAAGACCCCATCAAACCTAACAATGGAGAAAAGGACCCGAAGGGCAAAGCAACTAACGCGTCAAAGGGAAGAACACCGAGGCTAAGCCCCGCTATCAATAGCTCTGTTTAAATCACTATCATAACTGTTTAAATCACTATAAACCATTAGAGTCTCGTATTCCCCATTCCGGTGTAACTAAAATAACGTAATAAATGTAGATGTTTACTCCGGTTTTGTTAAATATATTTTTCTAATTATTTGAATATAAAATTAAATTCAATGGCATCATATTACAGTATTTTTCATCTCATGGATACATTGGAAAAAGCCTGAAAACCTTTTTGTTCGGAACTTCTAACGACCATGGCAATATAGAGTACAGCTTTATAAAGACTCTAGTGTTCGAAAGTGAACTTAATTCTTGTCATTTCGAACGCTAAGTACTTCTGGTGGACTTTGGAGTTCGTATGTATTATTTTCTTTAGAATATCTATTACTTGTGTAAAGATTTAAAAGTTTATACACTCGTGATTTGAGAATTATACATGGTATACTGTACTTTACTTTGCATGTAGGCCCTGCACTCGCTACAGCATCTATAATAGATTTCTTACCTGTAAAATACACACTTAATAGCGTATGTCAGCTAATGAAACTACATTTCAATCAAATTATAATTTTCATTTCGTTACCACTTAAGACACTACAAGAATTTTCTTCTTTTACGATTTCCTATTGGCAATAAAATGCTTACCGGGTTCTCTCCTCTGAAAAAGAAAAAGAAAGAATCAAAAGGGAATACTATTTGGACCGTCAGTATAACTGATTTTGAAGTCTTTGTTGTACGACGAAAAATTACTCGCTTCGTTAAAGTAAACTAAATCGAAACGTTTAATATAGGTTAAATATCATAATGGATAAAGAGATAAGTGTTACCAAACTTGAAGTATAATTATTGAAACTTATAACACTTGAAGTTATATAAACTTTATTTATAGGTGTATTTTCATCTTGAAGTTTTCCTTTATTCATTTGTGCATCGAGTAGTATCTACATGATGTTTAATCTCAGTTTGAACTTTTATATGAGGGGATTCAAGCAAGTTAAGAATCTTGTCATACTTTCATCATTAGCATTTAATCAATTAGTTTAAATATGATTAGATCATTTGAGAAGAAAATTACATGTCCATAGGGACACTATTCTTTCCTTTTCACTTTGCATGTATATTCACCTCTTCCATGTTAAGAAGAGGGAAAATATGCAAACATGTTAATTTATGCACTAATCTTTCTTTTTGGAAGAGTTAGTGCATAAATTAACATTAACAAAAAATAATATTTTTATTCACTTCGTGCAAACGTCTTTATACAAATCCTCTACTTATGGGTTTTCAAATTAAAGTAACCATGTGTATAATAAGAAATCTGTTCTATTTATAGATTTTAACTTTAGCAGTTTAGCTTTAACTGTTTAAATAGAATGTTAAATTTAATAAACTAAATTTATATGTGTGTGATTCAACAAATGAAAATAATCGGAAAGAATTGAAAGAATTGTGTAGCTAATTACGTCGAGAGATATGATATGTAGATTTTATGATCTTTTAAAACTACAATCATCTGAAGTACTCATATCGATTTATCAAGAGAAATACATATATATACTCTATATTTTTGATGTATTAACTATAAAATTTACTTACTTACTAATATTTAGAATAGAGAATCATATAAAATAAATATATTATATTTTAAACCCTAAGCATGACTATACAAGTACAAAAGAGAACATTCCTTTTTATCGGAATGTTATTCGGGTCTGAGGAAAATATTTTCTTGGTTCCAAGAAACTCCAAAATCTTCATCTTAACACTTCTTTGTTAGTACTAAGTAATTTATTTCGAGATGAATCATTACTTTAAGTTGACATTAATATTAAAATGAAATATAAATCATATATAATTTATTGTAGAGCCAAATAAGTGAAATATCCTTATAATTATGCCCAATAAAGTGTGCAAACTAATTTTTCGTGCAAATTTCAAGATTCGGGACATTAGCTGTATCTTCTTATTGTTACGAATATCTTTTAATCAGTATTTTGGAAGGACAAGAATATTAACTCCGTTGATAAAAATATACTCAAGAGCTCAAAATCAAAGATTGGATCATAATTAAATACTATCTGTTCTTAGAAGTTTACAATCTCTTTAATACCATTTTGAATAGAAACCAGATCATAAAGATCATATCCCTGATGTCCATTGTTTATATAATCCAATCAAGGATTTTTATATAAAACCATTATTTCATAATTATACAAACTAATTATTATATTATAAAATAGAAGTTTAAGCCTAAACATATATTCTCAATTAATCTATACAACAAAGAAATAATTGTTTATAATCATCCGAAATCAGAATTGAAATCAAATATTCTCATAATCTAGCATGATATAATTACAAATAAAACTGTATACATCATCTATTATCAGATATCAAATATGAAGTAATCGATTATAACCATGCAGAAAATATGAAATAATCGATTATAAAACCATGCGTGAATATAAAATTTGACTAATACGGATTTGGTTTTGATCTAAACTATTTAATTCATTTTGGTAAGCAATATATTATGCTTAATATATTAAGGATAATAATAAGGATAATAAGGATGTTTAATATGATGCTTTTTGCATGAGATAAGAGAATCGATAAAGCCTCCATGCTCTTCTTTATTATATAACATGGACGTTGTATTTGTACATGCTTGTACAGGGCATGATATGCTCACGTACTTGGAAATAGGATAGAGACTTGATGAAAAACTCAGAATTCTCATAAATTTCAGCCACAACTAAGGGCAGTCAACATTATGCAGATGTGGCAAAAGATGCGGGAAAGCATCTCGCCCATCAATCTTTCTGAAGCAACCTCATGCTCCCACTTCGCCGGAACGGATTTCCCGCCGCTTCTAAGGAAGGTAAACCGAGGTCATGTGAAACCTATTAGTAAATTTCTGCAGAAATTTAAAATCATAAAACATGTTACCCAATGAATAGCCAACGGATGGAAAGATTTCATCAAGCCGTACAAGGTCAACAACCAACACATCGGAAAAATGAAGAACATCGGAGTTAAGTCTCACTATTTATAGATCTAAAGTCACATATCGCTCATAAAATATCACACACCGGTAAATCACAAATCTTACATACAAGAGGTGCACATGAAATAACATCGCCTATTGCAATTGCTCTCATGTGGACCACGCCCGCTAAAGTTCTATGTAGAGCAATAGAAACTATCTGTCTAGAGAATATAGTGCAAAAAAAGAGAGAAAGTGGTACCTCTAGCGCCTCTCATGATAAGCTCTCTTGAAAAAAATGTCGAACTCCGAGGCTGCCAATCCATATGTTTCCAATGCTAGGGGATGAAACGATGACCTTCCTGCATACTCGTAATACTTGATCATCTTCGCTGCTGCTGCCGCCACGTTTGTAATCCATCCCGAGAGATGGTTGATCACTTGTGTTACCACCGAGTCTCGTGCCAAGTCCGTGACAACCACATCTGTCATTGAGATCTGATCCTCTCTCATCTTGTACAGTTCAGCTCTCACTAAGTCTCTCGTCTGAAAGACATATCACTCTCCCGTGCTATAACAAACATAATGTCTTTGATGACATCTTGAGTAGCTATCCGCTGTCCATCGTGAGGACATCGAGCAAGATGTCGGTCTGAGGTGTCGAGCAAGACATCACACTCACATGTGGACAATACCGAAGTAACAAACTGGATCAAGCTTAAGTGGAACCTCATCATTATACAAAAGATAGTCGGTGTGAGTCAGAACACTCTAATTCAAGGTCAAGCTATGAGTTAGGAATCTACGTTCTTGTCCGAACAAGAGCAGAGTCGAGCTCTAGTAGTTCCTAAGACGGAAAGATCAACTTATAGTGTACGAAGAACCTACTAGAAGTGATGTCTCGTCATAGAAGATTGTAGTATACGAGATCCATTTGTAGCTAAGATATCGAATCGAGGATGTGTCTCACGTGCTTCAGGAGTCAAACTATCTCTTGTCTCAGAAAGACATATGTAGTGGATAAGAACCATCCTCCATCTCTGTCACATAGCTCTTCAAATAGATCTATCTCGTACGAGGAAACGATAATAGAGCCAAGGTGCTGAGAGGGGTCAACTGTCCGAAAGGAGTTGGGGCAGTCTCCTCCATAAATAATAAACCTTCCCCGCCACATGATATCTACAATGATGTTTGCGTACGTATGAGAGATCTTGTCACACACTCTAAGGTCTCCTGTTATAAGAAAGTTGCTCTAGTGGAGGACGTTTTGCATATTGAAGATCTCTCTATGTTAGAGGATCCACATGTTGCCTTTGGTATCATTTCTTCTTCCATAGCACGTCGTATTGGTTACTTATTCTGCACGATACCTTCATCTCTTATCTTCATCTAACGCTTTAGAGAGT
Organism: Asterella californica; assembly: GCA_036924285.1. NCBI lineage: Eukaryota > Viridiplantae > Streptophyta > Marchantiopsida > Marchantiales > Aytoniaceae > Asterella > Asterella californica. The sequence goes on from JAYKYS010000003.1 coordinate 6,738,862, forward strand.
GTGATAAGAGGATCATGAGATAAGAATAGAGAGACGAAGTCCTCTGAATCCATCGGTACTCCGAGGATATGCAAACCATCTCTAGGTGTAAGAAAGCCCTCTAGGAGCTAGAAGTCCGATGGAATATCTATGAGAGACCAAGTCCTACACTTTGTCACTTCACTCTTGTAATAAGTAGAGCTCTACTTATCGACTATAGGTGAAAATTAATTTGATAGAAGTCTTTGATATAACAATCATTTATGGCTAAGTAGGCTTGAGAATACATGCAGCAAAAGAGTGCTTCTATTAATAAGCGGAAGCGTCAAAAGTCCACCGAAAACTTCTGGAAGGAATTTGAGGGTCCAAATGATTGTTTTTGATCCAAAAATGGACGATTAGAGATAGGGCTTAAGGCATGCCTAAATTGCCTTGGTTCGTACTTTTTGAGAGCTTTTCAACGAGCTCTTATTTGGCTCATTCTGAACCCTCTAGATGTTGTTTTGGAGTTTCGGATCTAAAGTTACATGTGAACCACGTCAACGATCCGTGTGCTCACTTTGAGAGGCCAGCATTGGCATGAATCTTATCATGTATTCCTCATATCACTATATAAATTATGAGAATGCACTCCCAAGGGCATTCGAGTTTGAGTTCTCTCTAGAGCCTCGTTGTCGTGTCTTGGATCGGCTCCTACATGAAAATCAAATTTTGACAGCTTGTCGTTTCAAAGACACTCATGGAGAAGACAAGCTAGGCCTCAGCTTTTGACACAACTTCAGATCTTCACTTTCATAGCATCAATGGGTAGAGCTCCTTGTCAGCTTTTCATAGACACTTTGTCTACTTCGTTTGGACGCATAGTGGAGAAGTTATAAGACTCAAAAGATGGATAAAACAAGCTAGGCCTCAACTTACAAACTTTAGCACAACTTCAGATATTTACTTTCATTGCATCAATGGATAGAGCTCCTTGTTAGCTTCCCATGGGCACTTTGTCTATTTTATTTGGACGTCTAGTGGAGAAGTTATGTGATTCAGAAGATGGGAAAATCAAGCTGGGCCTTAGTTTACTTGCTGATTGGGTATTTGTAGCTCCAGACGCTATACTAAGGACGCAAGGGGTCTGCTTCTTCATAATTGGAGAAAACTTGTACGTACTGTGACTGATGTAAGGGGACTGCTTAAGAGATTAGCTTGTGTTTGCGACCTGTAAACAAACGGTTCTGGAGATTTGGAGGTCCAATGCAAGCGCGCAAAGCGTCGTTGGGTTCAGATCTGTGCAGGCTACGCGTTGGTTAAGACGGTTCATGAAGAGACGGATCAGGAGATGTATTCTGAGAGAAATTGGGACGCAGGAGAAGAGGATTTGGAGAGCTTCAATGACATGTGAAGGAGAGTTGGACCGTTCCGGAGTTCAAACTTGATGTCCTTGGATCCATCGAGATCAGAACAACGAGTTCTTCAGAAAATTAAAGACGATATGAAGTTTCATCAGACGGGTTGGGAGTTCTGAGTGAAATTGGCTCGTAGAGAAATGCTTACGTCAGATTTTCATTCGTCAGCGATTTGAGATTGGATTTTTCTTCGCATTCGGTGAGCCAAGCTCTTCGTTCCTGGTGCTTACGCGATCAGGGAGTCTTCATCTACGCATAGGAGAAGACCATGTGTTGATTGGATTGTTGGTTTGAGTGTGGTGAGCGATTTTGAGTCGTAGAGAGTCGATTTACGTCAGTTTTTTGCAACTTGCGATCAAATTTCTTGCGTGGTTTTGCAAGGAGAACTCCAAATGGCTTGTTTGGAGTCTCGTTGGGTTCATGATAGCTAGATCTACATGCCAGAGAAGACAGATATCAGATCAAGCGATCCGTTTGAGCGGTGTGTGCGGTTTTAAGCCGTAGGGAGGAGTTTTTGAAAGTTTGGTCACTTACGACCAAAAACTGACGATATCTCGACTGTCGAGAGTTGGATCTGAAGGTTTCTTGGGCCAACGGATTCAAGGAAGAAGACCTTATCGACATCTAAAGACTGTTTGGCGAAAAGAAGAAGTTCTCAGATAGATCTTTTTCGGTTCTTCGCTACGGGTTTTGTCCTTTTGAGTCCGTTAGAGTTCTTGTTGGTTATGTACAGCTTGTGGTAGCTAGCTTTAGCTAAGAGCTTGTACATGGATTCACAAAGTGGGCGTCGTTGTCTTTCATGCGAGACCAATAAAACTTTTTAGCTATCATTGCTAAAATATACTTTTCTCTTTTATGCTCTGATAAGGACGCATCATGACATTCCTTAAGCAACTTAGTCCTAAGTTTTCCTTGTCTCATATAAATCCGACTTTGCTTGAACATGAGTAAACCATGTCTTAGCTGCATTTTTTGCAACTTCACTCCTCGCTTGAGCTATTCTAAGTACTCATTCGTTTGGTTATCACTCATGTAACCTTCTCATATTCGTCTCTCTAAGTCTGACTCCTTAGGATACATAACACGCAAAAATCTGTGCCGACGATAGAAGACATTCCTCCTTGCGACACAAGGCGTCCGGAACCACATTGTCTTTTTCCGCTTTGTGGATTAATTCCACATTCATGAGCGCCAAGGTATCATGTCACCATAGTTGCTTTGACGTCATCCGATCTTGTGTCTCAAAGTACTTGAGCGAAATATTATTAGTATACACTTGGATTTTTTTGAAGTCTCAAGTAATGCCGTCATTTCCTCAAGCAATGAACCACCGCAAACCGTTCCTTCTTGTGAGTCGACCATCAACTTTTCGTACCAGATAACTTATTGCTTTCGTACGCTACATGTTTTTCATCTTGCACCAACACTCCGCAATTGCATAGTCGCTCGTGTCCGTGTGCACCTCGAATGGTTTGTCAAACTTCAGCATATTCAAAACTGGCATCTTTGACAAAATGGATTTGATCATTTGGAACGTATCATCCACCTCCTTGGACCAACTTACATGTGCGTCTTTTCCTATTCAATCCATCAGCGGCTTCGTGATCTTTGAAAACCCCTTCACATACTTACGATAAAAATACGCCAATCTTAAGAATCACCGCATCCTTTTTATTGTAGGCGGAGGCTCCCAAGTCACAATCGCATCCATCTTCTACATATCCGGATCGACTACTTCTACACTAACGACATGTCTCAATAAGTTAATGCGTTCCAAATCAAACTCACTCTTGTCAATGTTGACAAACAACTTATGCTCCCGTAGCTTCGTCAACACCACCCTTAGCTACTCCGAGTGCGACTCAAAAGTTTTGGAGTAGATCAAGATGTCGTCGATATAGACGATGACAAACTCATCAATCTCTTCGTGAAAATTGTGTTCATCAATGTAGTGAACATCAAAGGTGCGTTGCAGAGTCCAAATGACATCACCATGAATTCAAATGATCCGTATCTTGTTTGACAAGCGATCTTCTCAACATCTGGGTCAACTATCCGGATCTGGTAATATCTTGACTTCAAGTATATCCTGCTGAAGTACTTTGCGCTCGTTAACCTATCAAACAAGTAATCTATCCTTAGCACGGGATAATTATTCTTCATCGTCACCTTATTGAGGTGCACGATAATCTACACAGAGTCGTAACTTCCATCTTTCTTCTTTGCAAAAATAATTGGGGCTCCGTAAGATGACTTGTTGGTTCGAATATATCTTCGTGCTAATAGCTCATCGAGTTGCATTTTCAACTCAAAGAGTTCTATCTGATTGAGTCGATAAGGAGCTTTGGAAGGTGGTTCTTATCCTAACAGGCCGTCGATCTTGTGATCCACCATCCGCCTTGGAGATAATTCAGTAGGTAACTCATCCGTGAAGACATTCTCAAACTCCTTAATCACTTCCTGAAGTATCTTTAGAAGTTTAGTGACGTCTCTTGATGTTTCTTCTTGTCCGTCATCCGTCATCAAATCTGGAACCTGCATCAAACACATGACTCTGTCGTTGAAGTCCATCTGTTTGTCTTTGATCAAATTCATCACAAAGTCATCAATTTTTCACGTCTTTTGGACCAATCTCACTCCCAGCTTCCGTCTTTCAATTCTGACGTTCAACCTCAAAGGTTTTTGCCTAAGTTCCACTTCGAACCTATCCAAGAAAGTGCTTCTCAAAACCACATGGATATCATCCATCCCGCACACCATGAAGTTCTTTGTGAATTCCAACTTCCGATATACAAATTGTACCTCCAAGACCACTTCAGAAGTTTGATTCGTCTTGTCCTTGGCAAAGTGCACCTGAATAGGCTTGTCTGTCTTGGAGGTAGACAACCCCATCTTCTTCACCAACTTATGGCTTATGAAGAAGTGGGTCGCTTCTTTGTCCACAAAGAAAGTAACATCGCGGTTAGCAAATTTGGCTTGTAGAAACATCAGTCCCGGAGTCTTCTTCGTGGTTCTCAAGATCATAGTCATCTGGCCCTCAAACAAGTCCTTTGCAACAAACGTATTCATACTACAGTTACTAATCTTAGGCTTCGTACACCTCTTCGCAATATGATCTGTCTCGCCATAGTTGTAGCAAGTAAACTTAACACCATTGCCCTTCTAAGGTGTTTGTCTCTTAGGTTTCGACCTTGTTTGTTGATGCTTTGCTGCCGAGGCAGAAGAGTCATTTTGATCCTTCTCACCCCCATCTCATTGTCGCTTGAAACCCTTGTTCTTCTTATGAACCTTGTCCATGCTGTGCGGTTCAAAAAGTTGTTGTTGCTGGACTTCATCGTCTCCGATCCGCTCCGGTAGTTTCAAAAGTTCGACACACGTCTCAAGTAGCTCCGGCATCCAAAAAAGAGCATTCTCTGAGCTAGACTTGAGTCCTCCAATAAATATACATATTTTGGTCTCCTTAGTCTACTTGGAGAACGAATCTAGCTTAGCACTAAACTCACGCACATAAGCACTCAAGGTCCCCGTCAACCTAACTAACTCAACATCATCCCAAATCCTTTGATACTCTAGAGTGAACCGTCTCGCGAGCAACTCTTTCCAACCAAGCAATGAGACGGTCAAGACATGTTCGTCCTCGTATGTAGTCTACCAGAGAAGCGCACGATCCTTCAAGAACGTAACCACTGCTCTCACCTTGTGTCGCGATCCTCTGTCTCAAGATCGGACGCAGACGCGAACAATAGAAACCTAGTGGACTTGCGCTAGGTTGTGAACGCTGCGAGTAGGACTGAACGGCTTGGCCGTGAAGTCGAGATCAGATGGACCCTAAGTGGTTCTCTGAACCAAGGTTGGAACATTGGGTTAGGATCTAAGGATCCATCCCAAGATGACCCAAGACGAACGCTGACTTAAGGAGGCGAGTCTGAGAACGGACCGAAACATAGGTTTGAGACATAAGTCTAACACGTGGGTCTGAGACGCAGACGGACCGTGTTGGAGCTCCAGTAACGTTTTAGATCGTGGACGGAGCTCCACATAAGATCTCGAGGCGATTGAGATATCATTGGAAAGGTCTCGGCGAGAGCTTTCTAGTGATATGTAGAACTCTTCGAACTGACCTCCGAGCTGAGAATTATGGCTGAACCAAGATCGGATTGTGGTACAATTTTCAAGGACATGTAGCCCGGACGCCGTGAGGTCGAGTCCTCTTGGCGGAGGGACTCATGTTGTGCAAGGGCAATAGCATACGGCTGCAGAAAGCCCCACAGCGAAAAGAGGCCTAAAAAACCAAAACAAAAATAATGGGATCAAAGAGGAGGATGAGTCCATCAATCTCCAGAAGTATATATAAGGGGGGCTCGATGCCTGGGTGGGCCAGGACGAGTCATCCGACCTCAGAGTTCGACGGACGGACTCTAGGGGCATGAGGTGATGGCAAGGTCGGTTCCAAGACACGTCTTGGTCCAGACTTGGATGTCTGGACTTAGGAATGATGTAAGGGCTGGAGCAAGACTAGGGAGCGAGACGGCGGATTAGACCACCGCTCGGGAGCCTAGACCCAGACGGACATCACGGACGGTTGGATCACTAGGTGTGCTGGAGGTATCGTTTAGGACCCTGGACTGTATGGGAAGTCCGCCCCAAGTCATCTTGTGACTTGCTCATGTTTAGGACCGACCTAGGCAGGTCTAGGTCGGGACTTAAGGATTACTGAGCTTGATGATTAAGGAGACGGTCCGGCTCCGGTCCGGATCAAACTAAGTTAAGGTAAGTGGTGCATGGACGCTAACTTGTGATGGTGATTTGCAGGTTAACGGTGTAAATTTCGTGACCTACTGAGTAAGAGCTTTCGTTGGCACAACAAGGTGATAGGTGCACGAAAGATGATATCAGAGCCGACGCTTCGGTGAGCGAGAACTTGAGATAGCGGTTGAAGGCTACGTAGATTATCATGCACTCAATAAGATGACGGTGAAGAATAATTATCCTTTGCCAAGGATAGACGACCTCTTTGATAGGCTAGCGGACGCACAATATTTCAGCAGGATAGACTTGAAGTCAGAATATTATCAGATCCGGATAGCTGATCCAGATGTTGAGAAGACCGTTTGTCGAACCAGATACGGATCATTTGAATTCGTGGTGATGCCATTTGGACTCTGCAACACCCCTTCGACATTCACTACATTGATCAACACAATTTTTCGCGAGGAGATGATGAGTTTGTCATCGTTTACATTGACGACATCTTGATCTACTCCAAAACCTTGGAGTCGCACGCGGAGCAGCTAAGGGTGGCGTTGACGAAGCTGCGAGAGCATAAGTTGTTTGCCAACGTTGACAAGAGTGAGTTTGATTTGGAACGCATTAACTTCTTGAGACATGTCATTAGTGCAGAAGGAGTCGGTCCGGATATGCAGAAGGTGAACGCGATTGTGACTTGGGAGCCTCCGACTATAGTGAAGGGGATGCGGCGATTGTTAGGATTGACACAGTTCTATCTCAAGTATGTGAAGGGATTTTCAAAGATCACAAAGCAGTTGACGAACTAGACGAAAAAAGATGCACAGATAAGTTAGACCAAGGAGGTGGATGATGCGTTTCAGATGATCAAATCTATTTTGTCAAAAGCGTTAGTTTTGAAGCTGCCGGAGTGTTGGTGCGGGATGAAAAACCTGTAGCGTACGAAAGCAATAAGTTATTTGAGACGGAGAGTCGATGATCAACTCACGAGAAGGAAATGTTTGTGATGGTTCATTGCTTGAGGAAATGGTGACATTACTTGAGACTTCACAAAACCCAAGTGTATACTGATAACATTTCGCTCAAGTACTTTGAGACACAAGATCGAGTGATGTCAAAGCAACTGCGGTGGCATGATACCTTGGCGCTCAAGAATGTGGAATTAATTCACAAAGCGGGACAGGACAATGTGGTTCCTGACGCCTTGAGTCGCAAGAAAGAATATCTTTCATCGTCCACACATATTTTGCAAGCTATGTATATAAGGAGTCATACTTGAGGAGGCGAATACGTGAAGGTTACATGAGCGACGGTCAAGCGAAGGAGTACTTGGAACAGCTCAAGCGAGGAGTGAAGTTGCAAAACATGCAGTTGAGACATGGCTTACTCATGTTTAAGCAAAGTCGGGTTTATGTGGGGCAAGGAAAACTTAGGACTAAGTTACTCAAAGAATGTCATGATGCGTCCTTATCATGTCATAAAGGAGAGAAATCCACTTTAGCAGTGATAGCTAAAAAAAATTATTGGTCCCACATGAAAGACGACGTCCCTCACTTTGTGAAAACGTGCGTCAAGCAAACCGCGTTTCTTATGAGAAGAAACAAGGGTTGCTTCATCCTTTGCCGATTCTAGCCAGACCTTGGGAAAGCATTAGCATGGATTTCATCACCTCTCTGCATGACTCAAACGGACACAATGCAATCTTCGTGATAGTTGACCGGTTTAGCAAATTAGCAAAGTTTACACCGGCCTTGGATATTGCAACAGCATTCACGACTTCTCGGTTGTTCCTAGATACTTGATGACGTTCACATGGATTACCTCGGAGTATTATTTCAGACCGAGACTCCAAGTTCACAAGTGTCTTTTGGAAACACTTGTTTCAAAAGTTGGGAACTAAGTTAATTCAATACCGTTTTTCATCCCGAAACGGATGGACAAACGGAACGAGTTAACTCGGTTCTGAACCAATACTTGAGGAATTATGTGAGCGCGGACCAAAGTGATTGGGTAGAGTGGCTCATTCTTGCGGAGTATTGCTACAATTCCACGGAAGCCAGCAAGAAAGGCGAACGGCAAATCGTCTTTCTTGCTGGCTTACGAACGTGAGCCAGAAAGGCCTCTTGACTTGACTCTTGCAGGGAGTTCTACATCAGCATGACCAAGAACACGACAAACATCAGCTGAAGAGTTGGTGGCGGAAATGCAGCGGCACGAGGTATGGTTAAGTGCGAAGAACTTCATCCTTCTAGAGGGAATATCGATCAAGTTTTCATCGAAGTTTGCAGGACCTTTTGTCATAGTCAAGAATATGCACAAAGATGTCTATACGTTAGACTTTCCTCCCGAGTGGCACTTGCATCTGACTTTCCATGTTTCTTTATTAAAGAAATACTTCAAGGATGATTTGCGATTGGAGCGCAAATAGATTCTCAGACCTCAACCTGATGTCGTGCAAGGTGAAGCAGAATACGAGGTAGAGATCATTTTGCGATCGCGGTGCAAATCTAATCGGATGGAGTACTTGGTCAAATGGCGTGGATACCATTTGAAGAAAGCAACTTGGGTGCTAGAGGAAGAGCTAACACATGCAAGCGAAGTATTGGACCTTTTCAAACGGAGACAAGGACAACAAGGGCGTTAGCAAGATGAGGACATCTCCTTCTAGCGAGGAGTGAAGGAACGATGAACCATACGAGCAGCAACTTGAGGCGACTTTGATCGATGGACTTTGTAACTTTATCTTGTATTTTGTGAAAATAAAGATTTTGTTTCTTGAAATTTGTCTAAGTGTATTGGTAGTGCATGGCTATGACTAGTTCTGATCAGATGCCTAGGATGTTGTCAAGAGGAGGAACGAAGCACACTCAAAGGAAGCGAGCTGGTTTGAATAAGCATCTAAATCAAGACCAAGTCTTGATGTCAAGACTTAGGTTTGCTGTAGCATTGGCAAAGCAAGATGAACTTTTATACTTGTCTTGGGGCTTAGAGTGATCTTGCATTGCAGTTTTCTAATTGTAAACTTAGTCGTGCGCCTAAGTCAAATCGGGTTGCGACCAGAAAGTGAGTTTCAGGAGACCTCGTAAGTAGGTGTGAATACTTATAGTTAGCAAGTTAGAGTCTTAAGTATAATGTTTAGAAATTATCAACTAGTTTTGTTTAGGGTGGGCCAAAAAGATAAGGCTTTTTTCAGAGACTAGTTGGAATTTTCAAAGTGTTCTAGCACAACTTAAGACTCACGCCAAGAAGGGAGTTGCGGGTTAGCTACCAGAACGTAATTCTGGCGTCAAGGGATTGGCTACTCATTTTGAACTTGGCGTTAACTTAAGGATCATTGTTGATGAGGGCATCAACCTCCAAAGTGGGAATGAGTGTCGCTCAGTCCCAACTAGTGGACTTGTGCTAGGTTGTGAACACTACGAGTAGGACTGAACAACTTGACCGCGAAGTGAGGATCAGATGAACCCTAAGTGGTTTTCTGAATCAAAGTTGGAACATAGGGTTAAGACTTAAGGGCCCATCCCAAGACGACCTAAGACGAACGCTGACCTAAGAGAGCGAGTCTGGGAACGGATCGAAACATAGATCTGAGACATAGGTCTGAGACGTGGTCCGAGACACAGACGGACCGTGATTCTGACGCTGGTCCGAACCACAAGGTTCGAGTATGGGTCTGAACCACAGGTTTCTAAAATATGACTAAGTGTTGAAGCTCCAGTGATGTTTAAGGTAGTGGACAAAGCTCCACATAAGATCTCGAGGCGAGTGAGGTATTATTGGAAAGGTCTCTGCGAGAGCTTTCTAGTGATATGTAGAACTCGTCGAACAGACCACCGAGCTGAGAATTATGGTCAAACCAAGATCGGGTTGTGGTATAATTTTCAGGGACCAAAGAAGAGGGTGGGGCCGCCGATCCCCAGAAGTATATATAAGGGGGGCTCGATGCTTGGGTGGACCAGGACGAGTCATCCGACCCTAGGGTTCGGTGACGGACTCTAGGACATGAGGTGATGGTTGGACCGGTTCCAAGGCACGTCTCGGTCCAAACTTGGACGTCTGGACTTAGGAACGATGTAAGGGCTGGAGCAAGACTAGGGAGCGAGACGGCGGGTTAGACCACCGTTTGGAAACCTAGACCCAGACGGACATCACGGGCGGTTGGACCGTTAGGTATGCTGGAGGCACCGTTTAGAACCATGGACTTTATGAGAAGTCCGCCCCAAGTCATCTTGTGACTTGCTCATGTTTGGAACCGACCTAGGCGGATCTAGGTTGAGACTTAGGGATTGCTGAGCTTGATGATTGGGGAGATGGTCCGTCTCTGGTCCGGACCAAATTAAGTTAAGATAAGTGGTGCATGGACGCTAACTTGTGATGGTGGTTTGCAGGTTAGCGGTGTAAATTTCGTTACCACTGAGTAAGAGCTTCCGCTGACGCAACAAGGTGGTAGGTGCACAAAACCTTGTCTGACTCCTTAGCCTGTTGTGCCTCAAAGTATAAGTCGGTTAAGAAATCCTTAACCTTGCGAGCTCGTCCTATACCTGAAAACGGAGTCGGCAAATTTGTCTTACAAAGCTTCCAGGTAGACGAATAACTCTCTTAGCATGTCCCAAGCTTTACGATATGTTTATCCCTAGAGACCATACCTCCTGCATGATCTTTATCATCTTGATGAGTTCTGCATACAAAGCTCTTTGACTTCTCGCACTTGAATCATTGGGCACAATTTGTCATGGTAAAACTTTACCGTGTGGTTCTTCGTCTACCTGAAACTTGTCTCATCCAGTGGAGTACTTCAGATCCACGTACGGACTGATCTATGAGAGATTGATCCATGAAATCAGAGTAGTCAGAGTAACGACAGAAGAAGAAAGAAGCCTTCTTTCCATAGCAGAAGACGACATCCTTGATCGGAAGACTGTGTAACTGTAAGCAGATTTTTGATCTTCTTCCCCAAATTACTACAAGCAGGGACGGCTTGTTAGTCAGGATCGGGTCTAGAAGCTTGTCGGAATCTTAATTTCTTCTTTTCCTCTTGTTTGGGTTTGTCCCTTCTTCCCCTTCTTCCCTCATCTTGTCATCTTCCTCCCTTATTCTATTGGATTTCTGAAACTTCTATTGAGTATCCGAGGATGCGAATGTCGTTGTAGTGTTGCATGAAGATCGCTTTCGTAGGCAGAAGCTTGGGAAGGCCACATGGGGCATATACCATGTGATGAATCTAACCCCGTTGGAAATCGTAAGAGAAATGTGTGATAGGGAGTAGTAATTTGACATCTACGAAGCAAGGACAGTCTTCTAGTGGTGTCAAGAGTCGAATTGAACCCCCAGAAGCTGAGAATCGCTTCAGAAATACCGTCGTAAGAAGACTAGAAGCCGTGACCTAGAAGCAAAAGCGTCTTCCCAGACTTCTAAGTGGGTAATTGTGTGATATTTTAGTTAATAACTGTGTGTTAGGATCTAGAGCACCTTCTGAAAGATCAGGAACTCATAAACTCATGGCAAAACTCCATCCTGTTACACCAGTACCGCAGCTAGTATAAGACTTCTTTGATGTTGGGGTGAAGGTTGTCGATTATTGTCTCCTGACTGTGGCTCGGGACTAGCTCGAGTCAATCTGATCCTCGTGTCAGTCGCCACTCGTTTCTTGATCTTTCTCTTGGAACTCTATCTCACGTCGATCATCATTCCAAGTGCTCACCTAGAAACATTGATCCGTTTTGTATCTTGTCTCTCTCTTCAAATATCCAACCGTCAACTGCTATCTCAAGTTCTCGCTCACCAAAGCTTGATATCGCCTTGTTGTGCTAGCGGAAGCTCTTGTTCAGTAGGTCACGAAACTCACAACGCTAACCTGCAAACCACAATCACACTTTAGCATTCATGTACCACTTACCTTAACTTTCTTACCACCGGAGGCGGACCGTCTCCCTAACTCTCAAGCTCAACATTTCTTAAGTTTCGACTTAGACCCGGCTAGGTCGGTCCCAAAACATGAGCAAGTCACAACATGATTTGATGCGGACTTCTCATAAAGTCTAGGTTCTAAACGGTGTCTCTATCACACCTAACGGTCCAACCGTCCATGATGTTTATCTGGGTCCAGGCTTCCGAATGGTGGTCTAACCCGCCGTCTTGTTTCTTAGTCTTGTCCCAGCCCTTGGATTGTCCAAGTCTGGATCGAAACGCGTCTTAGTACTACATGCTCCTGGATTCTGTCCTCAAACCCTGAGGTTGGGAGACTCATCTTGGTCCACCCAAGCATCGAGTCCTCTCATATATACTTCAAGGGACCGGCGGCCTCGCCCTCCTCTTTGATCCCTGAAAATTATATCACAATCCGATCACAAGATCAGCCATAATTCTCAACATACATATCACTAGAAAGCTCTCGCCGAGACCTTTTCAATGATGCATTACTCGCCTCAAGATTTTAAGTGGAGCTCTGTTGTTGTGAAGAGTCCTTCTCATGAAGTGCAAGCCTTCTGACTATGATCGTCCGAGGTAGAGATAGGGATTGAACAAGAAAAAAAGAGCCAACTAGCTCGTCCATAACGGCTGAAGCATCTCACAGAGATTGTACTCTTACTATATGTCACTTATTGCTCAACAAGGTCAGTTCTCAGCCACCAGAAGACAGACCCCCTCTACACACAACAAATAGAATAAATCAGAACTCCAAATGCTTTATTCTCTTCCAGAGACACTCAATACTCCTCCACAGACCTAAATTAGACAGCAATATTACATTACAAACATTACTCTGGATTCCAACACATGGGTTAGCTTTTGTTTTTTGCAGGTGATTCCTGCTGACACTTCCGGAGGTACTCGTAAGAAACTACCACGAGCATTTTCTTAATGGCTATTCATTCGTTTTACTCTTTTTTGCAGTAGAATATCTACTGCGCTGAGTAATTCTCATGAGTGTCAGAATTGAAAAAATTGTGGTGTCGAGTCACAAACGTGATCCGGACTCAGTCGCACTCCATCCAAAGTTAACTACTATGATATTACGGCTCTTTTTCTCTTCGTCATTGAAGAATATTTCCTCCGCAACTTTGACACCCCTACTATTCCTTAGAATCTTATCATAATTTTACCCTAGAGCAAAGTGACGGTATGAAGTTGCAGCGACGAAGCAGAGCTGAAGGACATCCAGTTTCGATAGAGTTCTTCTTTGGTTTATCGTCTAGGCATAAGCGGTATTTTCCAACTATTGAGCTTAAGTCCTCTTCTCATTCAGATTCAATTTTTGGCTTGTCATGGGAGCATGTTCTCGCTTTATAACACTTGATTTTACATGAAAGCCTCAAACTATTAAGGCGTGTCAAAGTTGAAATCTTTTGATGATATTCTTCTATTACGGTCTATAGTTACGATCACCGCTGAATGTCTTACGGTGTCGTGTGACGCGCTTTCTTATCTGAGAATACACTAAGTATCTGACTGTGGAGAGTACATGACGCACTCTGTAACACAGAATCAGCAATCACCCACACCTCTTTCTGACCTCTAAGTACACTCTTAACCTAACCCGCTGCGATATCCTCACGCCTCTCGATAAATCTCTTTCTACTTAACTAGAGAGAGAACCGAGATAACAAACATGGGCAACTTGTTCCTGTCATCACCGCAAGCACTCTTGGATCTGCTGGTCATCACTCCAGCCTCACCACAAGAGAAATACCAACACTGCTAACAGAAAAAGAAATTAAGCGCAACGCCCACACACAAATCCAAACCAAACCAACTGGACGTACAAACAGGCATGCGAGTATGGAGAGGATCCAAACACAAGCAATACTGTCAACAACTCTCCATACTCTTGATAGAGTGCTCGAAGCACTAGCAAAACCTCCATGTCGACCTGTTCTTCAAAGAATCTTAACTCTTGCGTCTTTCGGAGCAAGAACCTCTCATTATCTCGCTGTCACTCCTCAACCACATCTCAGAATGAGATGAAACCAAGGTCAGTAGGTAGCTTGTAGAATAATCTCTCTATTAAAGTATACATGCAGAGAGATCATCTCTGAGAGAGATCATCTATGAGTTGACATCTATGCCCTTTCAAAGTTCGCTGTTTTTATAACATTCATGATACTATTTCGACAGAACTTTGTTGCTCGATTCCTCACAAACCACTCGACCAAAATGACTCAAACTTCTCAGGAAGCTAAAATGTCACCAGCACTACTACTTTGTAAAATTTCACCAACAGATCCTCAACCAAACTCTCGGAATGATCCAAGCTCATACTGTCAATTACACAAGACGATATGCAGACCCTTGTGCAAAAGAACAGCGATACCTTTATATCCAATAATCCAAATGGTCTGAAATTTCACATGTAGGTAGCTAACTGTACCTTCATAGATCCTTGAAAGTTTCATAGCAAAATTTGACCCAAACTCTTCATATCGCTCTCGATGTCTCTTAATTACAATCGCTTGTTTTCATAATCTCTGATATGAGACATCCCACTTCAGTCGACCATAACTCTTTCACTCCGGCTTGAAATCGATTGATCTCAGAGCCCATCAGCAAGCCCATCTCAAGAGCTTTTCAGCAACAATCAATTCGTCTCCAACAACCTCACAGAACTTCCAGAAAGTGAGAAAGACCTCTCGGAAACAAAATTGATCATGAATTTGATCCCCTCAGTTTCAATTGATCGAAACGCTGTCATACGTGCTTCAAATCGAGCAACCATTGAGTTCGCGGGCATCCTCGTCTCCCAAGCTTTCCAACCATATCCAACACTCTTCGGATGGACCACTGGAAGTGCCTCTAATCCTCAAAAACGTGAAAAGAACTTGGTAGAAGATGATTGGTCAAACTTTCATTCAATAAGAAACAAGTTGACAAAAGATTTTTGTCTTCACTCACATGATCAACACATAAGGAGCAAAATTTTATCCATGAGTATCATTTAGACACTTAAAGCTTATATTAAGCACACTACAAATACGTGTCATTGACGATATCATTGGTCAAGAAGCACGTAGACACAAAAGACAAACTACACTCAATAGAGAGTTAGAGTGCCGACCCTAAAACGGCTGACAATAAACGGAACTACAAAAAGAACGGACGAAACTATTATCTGGTTGTAATAATCCTCTCTAAAATTTCTCACGATAAATTCTCGATGCATCACCTTTGGTCGACTGTAACAACGTATTTCGACTCAAGTGTTGAACGGAACTCTCGCTGGAAAGTTCAGATCCAATCCAGGATCCATACCACATCAGAGCAAGATGTATATCGTAAGATCCCAAATAGCGTCGTAAGTCACTATCGAAAGAATGATAGGATCCGGAGTAGTCATTACAGTAGTCATAACGACTCTCCTCAATGAGCCATCATAAACACTCGAAAGTGATCACACGGCAGACAATGAAGCTTAATGACGAACAGGTGCGCAAGTGAAAGATCAAGAGCACGAAAGGACTCTCTGTTCATGCTTGCCACTCTTACTATCTCTCACTTCATTTGACAATACTGATAACACTCACTACTAGACTTGGATACTCCACACTCTATATCCAAAGCTCCGTGCACCTCCTTTCTTATACAACAACTTTGCTATGGTGACAAGAGTACTAACCCTTATCTTCACTCAGCGGAGAGTACACAGATCGTCCACGTGGAACCTTATCTTTTGACATGATAAGGTCCCATTGCCTCCACAACATCAAAACATGTACGATAAGAATATGTGCTAGTTTCACACCCTAACCAATCCAGAACACGACAACGGCTGCCTCTTGAGATAACCGCAAGACTGACCGCGGCGATCTTTTCTCTAGCCGTAGTTTCTTTTAGATGTAAGTTTGAAGCCGCAAGAATTTCTCTCCTAAAACAATCGGTCCTTCACTACTAGACAAGAAATCTTCAGATACTCTTTCTCAATCGAGCTGTGATCTCATATTCTCAAATTTTCAATCCTCATTTTCTTCAAAACTTCCTATATTCTTTGTGTGTTCTCAAAATGCCTCGTTTACTTGAATGTAGAGAGGTGTTGCAAGAGGTGGAGCTTATTTTAGAAATGGAGGTGCTTGGGAGGTTAAAAGATGATTCAGTACATTCATCGACGTCAACCGAAGATACAACTGATGATTCGAGTTCTGGTGATGATTATTCGGTTTATATTTAACATTATATAATACAAGATATTTATATCGGTTTCTTCCTGAACTACCAAAGCTTCATTTCAGCATCTTACTCGTATGGATAAACATCCTTTTCAATCCTTACTTTCTCTGTTACAAAATCATCTTGTATTCATTAATAAGTCTGGAGTTTTTTAAGCTCTTGTGGGATTATAGCTTGTAGTGGCACTTGATGAGTTAGGTCATAACGACAATGGAGCTTGTTTAGACATATCTCTTTTCTTGTGGAAAATTGATCATGAGAGTATGATAAACTACACCAAACGAGTGATGACCACTTTCGAATCAAGATTAAGAAATCAAGTGAAATGGCCGAATCGACTAGAGAGAGAGTTGATATTTCAGATCATTTTGCTACAAAAGAATTTTCATGATGCGTTGGATTGATCGATGATACTTTACTTCCTTTAAGTCAAATATCTCGTTATAATGGGGATACTTATTTTGATAAGAAATGTAATTATAGTATCAGTGCTCAAGTGATATGTGATCATCGAAGAAAGATTTTGTATATCTTTTCAGATATGTCAGGAAGTTGTCAAGATCTAAGTTGTTTACTTACTCAAAATTCATATTAGCATAGAATGTGTATTTTGAGTCTCATCAATATTTATTAGATGACTTAGGATATTCTCTTTTGCACCATTTAGTACCTATTACCAAATGACTTCTAGAGATAAAGAAAAATAAGAATTTAATACTCGTGTTGCACATGCCAGAGTAGCAAATGAGCATTGCGTTCGTATTCAGAAATTGAGATGGCATTCTTTGAAACAATTGATGACACAGTTGAAAACAAAACAAGAGAATAAGTTTCTAGTGAGATAGGTAAACTGTTGTGCAATGTTGCATAACTTTTTGTTGAATCAAAAAGATGAATGGATTGAAGCAGATGGACATGTAATTATAGACATGGAGATAGATAAGGATTCTATTAAGGTGTCATCAACCATAGTGGGACAATTCAGAGAAATAGAGTAATGAATACTTGTTTGGAGATGAATAGAGAAGTCAATGGGGTTTTGTTCAGATAATCCCTTAGATATGATTCCGTGAAACTTTTGTACTCATGATAATAAGACGTGTACAAAACTTCACTGTTAATATATACAAATGTCACAGTGTGTATGTCAAAACGTCACTCTCAATATATCAAAGTGTCACAATGTATATGTCTTAGTCTATGCTATGAAAAACAATCTTTCTCAGTCCGCTCTTGAAAAAATTTGATGGGAAAGAACTTTAAGTTACAAAAATAACGAATAATCTTATTAACAATGAATGATCTTATTTGGACATCACTGAAGGTGATTTTTGTATTGAAATGATTCACTAAGATGTGCATGTTAAACTATGTTTATCACGAGATTAATGCATGTTTCTCTTTTATTAGAATGCAATGTTGTAGATTATTGTTTGTTATTAATTCATAGTGAATGACAAATGCGTATTGATAACTTGTATAAGTATCAAAGGTTACCGACGTGTGACTGAATATCTGTCTTGTTGTGATCAATGTGTCTATCATGAATCTCTACTTCACTTTTAGTTGCCTTTGCTAGCATTGCTACCTTTCATAGACCCTCCCATCCTCTTTGTATAATAGATAGAATCACATTCCATCTTCCAAGGTCATTTTTCTGATGACATTTTCAAATGGATCTAAACATCATATTTCTATTATGTCATTGAATGTTTATCTTGTAGTTCAACTAGAAGTACTTGATGTCACTTAAGCGAGAATATAATGAGCAAGGGAAGTCGATGAGTCTTGATGCTTCGTCTCCTCTTATCACTTCTATGCTCGAGAATATGATGGAGAAGTATGTATCTCCTCGAGATCTCATATCCATCAAGACAAGTGTCTCTTGAGAGAAGCACTTTGAGGCCAATCTCTCAACCCTCACGTTAGACAAAGAAATATAGCAAACCAGATAAACATACTTAAGATCATTCAAGAAGAGACAAATCTCGTTCTATGAAAGACCGGGGGAGGAAGTAAGAGCAAAGAAGACTTCCATAGCTTAATTTAGATGAGATTCTAAGACCCGCGGGATAATCCATTCATTTGTTTCAATCCATCTTTAAGAGTGTTGTGGACTTGAACTCGAGAGCTCATGTTTATTGGAAAAACATTGAGTTGTTGAATTGGTGAGAGTCCGGCAAGAGACTGAGGACAAGTGCACTGGTCCTTCAATTATTGAGAGATGTTCGAAAGCGCACATGCAGACCATGCAACGTAATCATCAATATGAATGTCGTCAAAAAATAAGAAGATACTTAACGGCATTACATATAGGTGATGAGCCAACTTGCCCTCTTAATGTTCATCAAGAGGACTTTGAGGCTTTCTTGTTAGAGTAGATGGCATTATGGACACAAACATATATACAAGATGTTGAGATCAATTTTGAAGTTACAAGTGAGGAAGTGAATGAAGGACTTGAATCACAAGGGATACTTAACATCCTCAAGAATAAGTAAATTTTAATAACATTTATACTATAATATATTATACTATATTATACTATATTATATTAATTTCTAAATATCTTGAACATACTAGAGATAATGAACAGCATGGTTGAGAAGTATGGTCAACCTTTACATTTGCTTACGAAAGCGGCACAATGTGTAGAGAAACTATCAAAAATCACTAATCAATTTGGACAAGGTGGCTTTTCTTTGTGGAAAGTAAACTTTGTAAGTATTTTATTTGTATGCACTACTTCTAATTTTTGTTGGATGTAATTATTATTCTAACTTGTACTAAAATGCATGTGGATATGATTCAGAGGTAGATAAGGAGAAAAGATCTCTTGAACCGAAAGAGATTGCACATTATGAAGAGCATGGAACATAAAAATTGTGGGCTTTGGTGACTAAAAAGAAGAAAGAACAGATATCTTGTTCACCTAAGTATTCTTCTCATATATTTTAGTTCTAATGATAATTTATAATTAATAAATTATTCCTATCGCATGTACTTCAAGCACACGCATCTGCATCTAATGATGTTCTTTAAGTAGGAGTCTCTACTTCATGCTATGATGACTCGAGAAAGGAAGAACTACATGCACGAGAGAAAATAGCAAGGAGGGAAAATTTGTGAGAAAGAAAAAAAGAAAAAGTAATGATCTGCTTCATGTATCATTCATTTCAGTTTTTAGTTAAACAACTTGCATCATACTTTATTTGGATTTATTTTTATGATTTTCTCGCATGACAAGTTTTGGGTTTGAGATCTGTATTTTGTGTTAGAGATTATTTTACTGCTAGATAAGAAGACGTAAATTCATTGACGCATAATGGATAAGACAATGATAACCATATAATACTTATTCTCAGTTTAATCATATGCTAGTGCATATCATACATAGTACATAGATCATAACTTTTTGTTTTTGGATTGCTTACTTATATCTACATGTGTGTAATGTTACATACATATATTTTGGTGGATGTATGCACTGAATTTTCACTCCAATGATAACTTTTAACTAACAGTTTGCTTTCATTGCAAGTTCTGCAAGCACGTCCAGCAACATCTACATCTAATGATGTTTTTTAAGCAAGAGTCGTTACTTCATACTCTGATGATTTTGAGGAGGACAAAAACATACACTAGAAAAAAAAGCAATTTTCGGTTCTTGCATTATGTTTTGTGTAGACTTAGGTACAATGTTTGGTTGTATGACAGGCTTCTGGTTCCAGATCCGTGTCCTGTGTTGGAGACTCTTGACGTCTAGCGAAAAGAGACATAAATCTGTTTGCACTTACTGCAAGTGGACAATGTACGAATATGTCATGGAGTACTTACTTTCAGTTCAAAGTCTTATACTAGTGCAATAGACCTCATGGTTTATTTGATTTGTTCTTGAATCTTGGACTTTTTGCCTCATCTACATGTGTAAAACTTTTTATGTGTATACATAAAATTTTCTTTCTTCTTTCCAACATATTTACGTGTGTGACTTGATGAATGGTTATGAATATTGTGTTTATTGTATCATTCAAATTCTACAATGAATTTTCTAAATATAAATATTTTTTTATCAAATATAAAGCAAAAAAAGGAAGAAATTAATATCATATTTTTGGAATGTGGAAATCATCATAAATTATATTGCATCTTACGGAATTTTAAGATGGAAAGTGCATCTTATAATAAAGATTTTCTTCAATTCAGATGTAATTTATGATTCACATTGTATCTTAAACCAAAGATATCTTTTGTATCTTAAATTGAGATGCAATTTATGCTGTACATCATATCTTACTATAGAGATGTATATTATATCTTATAAATGATGTAATTTATATATAAAATATAAGATATATATTACGTCTTAAATTTAAGATGAATCCATCATCTTGAGATTAACATGCAATCTATATCATAAGTTTAAGAGGTAAATTGTATAATATGTTTTATGATATATTCTCGAGGACAATCAAACATTATTACAAAACAATGTGCTAAGTAACATAGGTCATAAAAGAAAGAAAAAATGTTATATGCTATAATATTAGAATATAATAAAGGCTATGAATAAATTGTTGAAATAAAATTTTATTATAACAAAAAATATACGAAAGAGACTAAAAAATTTAAAAAATAATAATTTAGAAAGAATAATCTAACTCATCATAGGTATAATGTAGATAAATTGAATATCTGACTTGTAAGTTTTATGGTTGTAACAAGTGGATCTTTTTGATGAGATGTCAGTTTTGATTTCAATAAATTTTAAGAGTGAATCCATAAAGTGACACATCTACAGATTTGGCACTAAAAGTTGAAAAATAATATTTATTAATTTTATAATAATTTAGAATAACATTTTTTAGAAATATTAATTTTATAATCAGATTTATTCCAAAAGTGATAAAAACCTTAAATTATATAATAAAAATATATAATTTTTAAAATTATTTTTTATGATATAATAAAATACCAAAAATTAAATATGTCACGCACGATATATAAAATAAATGTTCAGTGTCTTCCATGATATATTTATGATGCATTTAAGATACATTTAAGATGTGATAAGACCCATATACCGAAGATTGGTGTCCCAAGAGGATTAGCCCACTGTCCTCTAAGAGAAAGGTGGGTTAAGTCTCTTGCGGGCACGGTTGGACGTGCATGCTGCTGCAAACTGTTAATGAAGCTTCTGGTCTGAGTCCCGCTGTGATGGACTCATATGGACAGTCTCATGGTCCTAAAGACCCCAAGAAACATGTAACATCATTTATCATTTACCATAAGTATGATGTAGTTTATATATTAAATTATGATATGAATTGTATCTTAAACAATGATATTGGAGT
This sequence comes from Asterella californica, assembly GCA_036924285.1. Taxonomy (NCBI): domain Eukaryota; kingdom Viridiplantae; phylum Streptophyta; class Marchantiopsida; order Marchantiales; family Aytoniaceae; genus Asterella; species Asterella californica. The sequence goes on from JAYKYS010000003.1 coordinate 6,760,496, forward strand.
AACGACAAATTGTTCTCTTCTTTGTTATATAAGATGTAATTCACATCTTAAATCACCTAAAACTGTAGTAGTGTTGGCAGGGACAAATGCCACGCAAGACTTATTGTCTGCTACTATTCATATACCCACACGAGGGGGTTAAAATATGAAGTTCGAACTGGTTTACCCTAAGATGAATAAATAATATGCATACTGGATGAACTTCTGGGAACCTTTGTTATCGGGGAAATTTATAATATTTCACAACGGAGCTTCTTCTACGTACAGTAGAAGCTCCTTGGCCTCCAAGCCTGTTTGAAAAACTGGGCAATCGGCTCGTGCATCCTCCACGCTCATCGTGAATAAGGATTACACAACATGTTTGCTATGGTGCCTGAGTTGAAACATCGTCCGTCAGCATTCTTCTGCAGTGTTAGCACAACCATTTTGTACTCGACTGCGAGCAATGTACGTGCACCTCGATATGAGTACGGATTCACCAAAGTAGAAGAGGTTTGTTGAGTTTACTAACATTTTTCACGTTCGATTTGGAATTCATGCATACAACAGCGCTTTCAACACAAAGATTTATATCTATTCCATTCCACGATTCGATTCGACTTCTTTTGCTTTCTTTTCTAGTTCGCTTTTATCGGCGCTCAAACTTGCCTGACCATCTCTAACAATGGTGATCCACCCACTTTCAGGAATTTGAGTTGGTTGGTCAGGTTGGTTGGGGATGGCTGGGAGCATATGTGGAGATAGGGTTTGATTCTCTGTGGCTTTGAGTTTTTGCAGTCTCGTGGCTAAACTTGTCGGTTCAAGAGAATGATGTTGAAGAGAAGGTGAAGAAGAGGAAGAAACGAAGGACTGCGAATTTCTTGTTTCTGGACTCCGCTTGTGCGTCACTTCTTCTTCTTCGGGGATAAGTTGTAGTGTTAGAGGAAGTATCTTGAGAGCTTGGATTGGCTTCTGTTCTTGTGGTTGAGAACTACTTACATCATCTTCAGTATCTTGAGTCTCGTCTATGTAGTTCAAGTCCTCAGATCTTGAAGGCGCTGGTACAAACCCATGATTGAATTGAGTACCTTGCTGTGTCTGAGATTCATGTGTTTTCTTCACTTTGTCGGGTGTCATCCTGTAAGATTGAAGATATGAAGGCAAGACTTGTTGAGTATCCGAAGAACCATCCAACATCTGGATAGTTGTCCGTTGCTCTTCATCGGAGACTTCTGACTCTTCTTCAATCATAGATATAGGTCTTCGAAGTTCGTCCCCCAAGGTCATAGGTGGATCTTGCTTGCGACGGCGATTCTCTTCTTCTACGGTGACCATCTGTTTAATTTTGGATGGTGTTAACCACAGAGATGCTGAGTCTGTGGGCAAGTGACGCTTGGTGAGTTTAGGTGGAGGTTTCGGTTGATCTTGTTGCTTCCGACGTTCGTCCTCCACAGCCATCTTTTTAATCTTTGCTGGTGTCATCCACATGGATACGGAGTCTGTAGGCAGATGTCCGGTTTGGACTGGAGCGTTCCACATAGGTAGCTTTGGATGTGGAAGCCCCGGCCCTGATCCTGATGAGTGAGTTCGTTGTCGAAGCTCTTCGTCGATCATCATCTGCTTGATCAGTTCTGGTGTCATGCCCATTGAAACGGAGTCAGTTGATGAAGATTTCTTAGGCATTGTGGATGTAGCTTGCTTTGATTGTGGAAGCTCCTCTACTGATGCCTGTAATTTGAACATTGATGTTGGTTCTTCTTGTCCTCGTTGTCGAAGCTCTTCTTCCATCACCATCTGCTTTATAAGTTCGGGTGTCATCCACATGGACACAGAGTCACTCGATGAAGATGCTCTCGCCATTATTTGTGGAGCTTGTTTCGACTGTGAAGGCTCGTAAACGGATGTCATTTGTTTGGCCGATGGAGTGCGGTCTTGCTCTTGGTGCAAAAAGTCTTCCGAATCCAACCCTTTAGGACCTAAAGAGATTGGGACAAACCCAGGACTGAAGTGAGCAACCTGCTGTGCTTGTAATTCTTGCATCTTCTTCACTTTCTCTGGTGTCATCCAGTAAGATACAGAATCGGTAGGTAACGCTCGTTGAACATTTGTAGATGGATCGGACATCTCAATAGTTGTCGGTTCCTCTTCATCTGCGACTTCTGGCTCTTCTTCTATCTTAGATATCGGCCTCCGAAGCTCTTCCCCTAAGGTCACAGGTGGAATCTCTTCTTCCCTCATGACCATCTGTTTAATCATGAATGGTGTTAACCACAGAGATGCTGAGTCTGTAGGCAAGTTACGCTTGGTAAGTTTAGGTAGAGGTTCAGGTTGATCTTGTTGCTTCCGACCTTCTTCCTCAATAGCCATCCTCTTAATCTTTGCTGGTGTCATCCACATGGATACGGAGTCTGTAGGCAGGTTTCCAGTTTGGAGTGGAAGGTTAGTTAGCTTTGGATGTGGAAGCCTCGGTGCTGATCTCGATGAGTTTTCATTCTTCTCTTCCTGTCGAAGCTCTTCTTCCTCCATCATCTGCTTGATTAATTCTGGTGTCATCCACATTGAAACCGAATCAGTTGATGAGGTTTTCTTGGACAAAGTTGTTGGAACTTGCTTAAGAATCGAAGGTGAAGGTTTGTTTTTGATTGTCGTGGGATCTGACATCTGTTTCATTTCGTCTTCCATCGCCATCTGCTTGATCAGTTCTGGTGTCATCCACATTGAAACGGAGTCAGTTGATGAAGGTTTTCTGAGCACTGTTGGTGGAGCTTGCCTAGCAATCGAAGGTGGAGGTTGTTTCTTCACTGTCATTGTATCTGATTTCTGTTTCATTTCTTCTTCCATGACCATCTGCTTGATCAGTTCTGGTGTCATCCACATGGATACAGAATCTGTGGATGAAGATATCTTTTGTGTTGCTGACTGAGATCCTCTTTGAATTGATTTTTGAGATTCATCTGTGACACCAGATGGATCTTGCATACTCTGTTCACTAAGTTGTTCTTCCACGAAACTTTCTTCGACGGTTGTTGGTGTCATCCACATACGTCCAGAGTTGGCTGGAATGTTCTGCTTCCTAGTGACTGTAGAGGTCGATTGCCCCTGTTCTGATTCGGTAAGTTTAGTCTCAAGTATTTGAGCTATTTGTTTCTTGGCTTGCTCCTCCATTTGCTGCCTTATCTGGGTTCGTGTTATACGGATCGCCAAAGAATCTGTAGGTAATTGACGAGGTTTAGTGGGTTCAAAAGAACGAGGAGGTTTAGGCGATGAAGCTGGTGATCTGGGGGGTTTGGGAGATGAATGTCTGATTAGAGTTATAGGTGACGGTTGAAATGCTATATCATGAGGCTTTATCGTAGCGTTTGAATCATCTGCCGGACCAAACCGAGGCAACATCTGCTTGTTCGGAGATGGGGCTTGATTCAAAGGTGTGGAAAGAGAAGTTGACGAAGTTGGCATTGATGAAGGCACGAGAGGTGGAGAGATGAACTGAGGTTCTTTCGGAGGAGACGCGGATGGAGGTGAACTTGTTCGAGGTGAACTTGGACAAGATACATAACTGGAATTTTCACTCAGGTCACATAAAACTGGCGACGTAACACTTTGCATGGACGAAGGAGTGTTATTTGGTGTCAGTAACGTAGACGGAGTGACCTTCAAAGGTTTCATTCCATCGAACAGCGAAAAGTCAGAATCTGATGACATTATATCGTCGACCTTCGATGAGGAATGAGGAGAGACAGGTTGAGATGGCGAAGTCGAAGCTCGAGAAGAAGAAGTGGGCGAGTCTGGTGGAGTATATCCCAACAGAGCTTTCAGGAGATCATCTTCGCGTGGTATACTCCACTCTTGTACCGGATTTAAGCAGGCTGGGCACATAGGTGGCTTTCTTGAATCTACACTCGTTCTAATCATCCCTCGTAGTCCACATTCACAGTTAACATGTCTCCATTCCAACTCTTGAAGGCCTATTGCTCGTCTTGATAACTTGGGTAGTGAGGTTAATTCTCTGTGGGTTGTAGATCTTTGGGAAGGTAACGCCATGAGTGTCTCAAAATTATTGCTAGAGCTGGTAACTGGCACACTCAGTCGGAGTGGTAGTTCTGACCCACTGTTCGTACAAGATCGATAAGGGCTAAGAATAGGTGAGAGCTTGCGGCACGATGGACACACTGAAGGTGGTTCTAGATCATCCACTCTTTTTTGCACGAACCCAGCGAAACCACATTGGCAAGTGATGGTTTTCCAGTCCCAACTCTTTCCGGCGGAGCAGGTATTACAAGAATTTGAGTTGGTGCCTTGCAGTACAAGTTGATAGCAAAACAAGTGACAGGAGTGTTCGCAATCCCAGGGCTTGTGTGCATCAGTAGGTGACATGAGCTGGAAGCAGATTGTGCAGGGAAGTGTTGACTCGAGCGGCTGATGTAGCGTTCTGTGGGCCAGATGTGCTGGTCTCACAACATGCAATTGTTTATGCCTTTTGGGGGGCCTCTCGGAAGTCACTTTAAAGTTCTTCCCCCGATCGAACGTTGTAGGCAGAGGTATACGTTGTTCCTTGACGTGATCCTCATCTCTTAACAATGAAGAAGCTGCAAACTCCGGTAAGTCCTCAAAATCCTCGTCATCGTCAAGCTTTCTCAAGTGGGTGTACATTATCTCTATAGGAACATTTATAAAAAGTGGTACACTTGGAACCCAAGCCCTGATTCCTCTGCAGGTAAGTATTTTCAACTGGGCAAACACCCAAATGTTTCGGTCGCGCTTGACAAGCACCACCTCATTTACGTACAACTCAGACACATCCACACGACGTCTTGGAGGCGGTACCAAAAATATGTGGCGCCCCAAACCCAGTCCTGTGCACCTCTTCTGCTTCTGCAGGCCAACGTTACTGCAGTCTCTTGGGGGGAAAATAGACAAAAGATGCTTCTCTCGTTCTCCATGATTAGAAGCATGCTCTGGTTCTCGTCTTCTTTCAGACGAGTCAATTATCGTAGACTTTTGAAGTAGATTTGCTTCTGCAGCCACCAAGGGTCGTACTCGCTGCCCTTGAATGGAGGATATCGTGGACTCCTTACCAGTGTAGAGGGTTCCTTTTCTAGCCTCAGCTTGATCAACTGACAGCAAGTCCGTACCATCACTGCTTTGATTTGATAAGAGTTGATCCAGAAAGAGTTCATCAGGGAGAGAAAGAGTGTCCAGACTTCGCCGACGAGAGGCAGAACCCCTGGGTGTGGGACAACAGCCTACTGCTTCGAGGGCTCGGACCAGTTCCGGCGCAGGAAGTTCTTCTTCCTCTTGCTCAGCTGTGGTTGACATCTCGCTTGGCTGAGGGTTAGATGTATTTTCGGATGGCAATCTTCGTCTACGAGCGACAATGTCCTCCACAGAAGGTAATTCCATAGAGATACTAGGTGAGTTACGAAAGTCATCAGGTGGCTCACCGCTGGGATATTCTTTACTAGTTGACCCTGAAGTACTTCCATCTCCCCTGCTGCTCTGTTGAATGACAGTTGTTGGTGTAGGGTGTTTTAAGCCTTTGTATTCGTGGCCATGGTGGAGGGAAGGAGGCGTATCTGATGAGCTGATCGGAGAGAATTTCGGTTGAGGACGAGACACATTTTCCTTCTTTGCAGTTTGTTGCTTTGCCTCGTATTCCGCGGCCAGCATCCTTCTCCGAGCGATAATGTCCTCGGCAGACGGCATCATCTGTAAACCCTCGTAGCTCGTCAGAAACCTTATGTTTGGAGGGTGTTCCAATCTCCCCTCGTCCTCTCGCAAGATACATCATGCTCGTCGGCACCGATCTCTCTGGTTTGTTCTGTTCTTGGATCCCGATATTCCACTTATCATAAAAAAATCCTTAACAGAATGCCTCTCTGCCACCTTTCTCTTCTCATCCATGCGACATCCTAGCACAACGTCTCAGTTAGCGGACCTGCAATCACTGGTTGCTTTCTGATTTCTCATAACCGAGACGAGAGGTGATTCTACATCGAAAGCAAATTGATGGCCGATTACTTAGAATGAAGAACGAACGGCAAAGAAGAAAATTGATACCACAGGATCTCACTCGTGATCAAGACAGCATGCCCAGTTCTCCCTAACACAACTGTTAGACGCCTGCCGACTGGACACAATCCATTGAACGTGTGCGCTGCTTCGTGTTGGGAAGAACTATGCAGATCCGTTCGAACGCGTTAAAGAATCACAACGAAATTATCTAAATTTATCGTTTCAAGTCCGAGCCTCCTCGACGAGACAGACGGGAGAGGGAGAAATCAAATGATCCTGCGCACTCTAGACCTCGGCACGACGGTACGAGCAGCATGCTAAGCAAGCGGGCCAGCCAGAGGCGCGGTACCAAAACCGAACATATTCAAGTATTCAGAATGATGCGACCTGGTGGTTTGAGGATAGCGGTCGATAGCCTCGTGTAGACCTAGGTGATTCTTTGGCAGTTCATTACCTAATTTGACACTGATAAAAGGCTTCCAAATGTTCATGTAAGGTAAATCATCACTCTCTCTCTCTTCTAACCGTCGCTTTCTCACCTCTCGCTTATATACGTGTATATATATTACATATATATTAATGGCGAGGACTATTCTTTTGGGGAGTGTGCTTGTATTTCAACTAGGATATTCACCTCATGTACACTTAGAAGACAGAAGTGCTGTCGATTAATTTATACCCTAATTTTTTTGACGAGAAGGGGTAGTGTATAATATCTTTTCTCACGACTTTGTACATTGAAATGCGTTTTTGTTATCAGTAAACACATAAATATTATAAGAAAATGTTAATTAAGTTAGTTTAAAATATTTATTTTTTTATATATTTTTCTAAATCGAATATTTGTGTCCCAAGTGGTTTAGGTTACAGTCTTCTAAGAGAAAAGTAGTGGATTCAATCCTTTGCGGGTAAGATTAGAGGTGCATGCTGTTGCAGATTGTTAATGAAGCTTCTGGTTCGAGTCTCATTGTGATGGACTCACATGAATTGTCTCATGGTCCTCGAAGACCCCAAGAGACAGATAACATCTTTATCATTTTATATCATTTGACTGTTAAGTTAACGCTGAAATTGCCAAATGATGAAAACAGGACCCATGAGTGAAGAACTTACCCTCGCTCGAAACTCCAGTACTTGAATAACATCATTTCATTTGCAAATTAATTTATGCACTAACCTTTCTCCTCGGAAAGGTTAGGGTATAAATTAATGGCAGCCCTCCGGCTTCTAATGTACATGAGGTGAATATATATGTACTCCAAGCTAACTAATGTGTAGAAGAAAACACAGTTGTTACTTTAAGGTCCGGAATTTTATTCTCGGCAGTGCATTTGACTTATGGGTTATATATAGATCTGTTTGCAACTCTGAGCTGGTTAATACTTAACAGTTATGAATAAATTCGATATTTTGCAGCAGTTTTATAGAACATTTTTACATAGCACTTACATGTTTTTGATAATAAAAAATACAGTAAGATGTACAAGGCAGTGGAGAGAATACTATTTATTCACCTGTTAAGAGTTCATTTTGCATTCATATTTATCTCTACCTAGTTCCGCATAAGCGGTTACAATGGTATGTAATAATCCATACTAACTCGATCGGGCAGTGTCCAAAAGGTCTTTGTAATCCTCCAGTTAATATGCATGCTGCTCTTTAGATATAAAGTTCCAGTTAATGTACAGTCAATAGCTACCGTATTTGCCTTGTCAAGACTTACATGAAGCAATTATATCAGTCTAGTTAAGTCTCTGTACCTTCACAAATGCTACTATACTCAACTCTTTCAGAGAGAGGAAAGGAGCAAAATTTCCCGTTAACATACTTTTAAATGCAAACTCGTCGATGAATAACACATCATATATTAAGGGGTTTCAAACCTTACTCTGTTCAGGTAGACAACAAGATTAGGGTTTCGAGCTATATTTCGTCCGCGAGTGAAGTTACAGTAAAACACACAATATTTGAACGATTCCATAGTCAGAAGTAATGGGTTTTAAGTTTATGAAGTTTTTAAATTATGTTTATATACGAAACAAAACACAGCCAGATCTTAAATTCTTTTATATTGTATGTCTGTTCAACGAAATGCAAGTATTTCTAAGTGGTATTTTACACTCCTATAAATTAAAAATTGGAAAATGAATCTATTAAAAGTATAAATCACAATTTTAATTTCCGATGGACACTTGTGAACTCCGGGTATTACGAGAAAAGTTGTAACGTCACAACGAGGTACCTCCACAGATACCTTGTACTTCCTACGACCATTCTTGGACCATAGAGTTACAGGAATAAGGGGTGCCCGAAACTGTAGGTTGTGTATCATATACGGTTTCCTGGAAATTGAGTTCCGAGTTCCGGGGTTCACTCGTCGAACTTCATGAGTAACTAAAGAAGTACCCGTGATGATGTGACGGATTTGAATTTAAACCTGTCGTTCTTTCGTCACATACTCCTTAGGTAGGTTAGAAGGTTTAAACTGAGAGTACTGGCGTCTTCTTTTACTCCAGTTATGATTTTATAACTGTAGTTAAACCTAAACGTCGATATCCGTTGAACCAATCCATAACTCTACCACTGAACTATAAGAAATATTCTATTCTAGGTTGGACAACCCTGAATGTATCTCGCCAGTTGCTGGGTAAGGTTTGAAACCCCTTAGTGTCCCGTAACCAAAATTTCCGGTAATCTTTTTTCCCGTCGGTTCAAATCCAGAACGAAAACGTTCAAATTCTAAACAACGCCGATAAAACATTTTAGGTTTCTGTATTCTTCAAATTTCCACCGGCTACGATTGCACTATTTGCCGGCTTGTTTGGACTCTCCTCACTCTCCGGAAATCATCATCATGCACGTTTGTTATTTACAGTTCACATGGCAAGCAAGTTTTGTATATCATGCTAGACAGGTAAAGCAGTTTCGGAGAAAACAATAACTTCCCAGTACATTTAGTTCTAAATCCAAAGGATAAACCACTTGGCCCAAGTGGTTTAGCCTACAGTCCTCTAAGAGAAAGGTCGTGGGTACGATTGAAGGTGCATGCGTTGTAAACTGTTAACAAAACTTTTGGTTCGAGTCTCATTGTGATGGACAGTACCATGGTCCGCGAAGACCCCAAGGGAAAAGTACATATGACAAATCTGAAGAAGAGTGAGATTTGATCTTATGAAGATTGAGGTAAAGTCCGAGAAAAATATTAGAAATGAGGGTGAAGTAAATTTCTGAAGTATAGCTCCATAGGTATTGCACATCTTGGTATGTTAGTATTAGAGAGAATGTGTATCGAGCCACAGAACCTTACAGTGATGTTAGATATTAGCAAACTAATGCAACGTCTCTGGTGTCAGCTTAATTGCAGCACGCGCGAATCTGGTTAAGCAAGAGAGAAATTCAGACAAAGGATGTGGAGATCGAGTGAGGACTCCTTTATTATTGTGCGAGAGAGAATCTTGTCATCACCTCGTGACAGCGTGATGATGAGAATTCGAGAGTAGGACGGTGAGGTCTTGGGTTCAAACATCTCAATGTTCATTTTGGTCTTAGGGTCTTTGGTGCACTACTGTGCGCCCTCCGGCCGCAGGCTTTAGGATCAATGCCTTAGAAAAAAGAACTCCTCTCTCGACCTTTAGGAGATAACGAGCAGCTCCCGTCGCACGTGCTAGCAGCTCTCCGTCACACTTTTGGTCCTTAATTAAGGTCGCATTAGTTTACTAATTTGTGACATCAGCTCCTTGTCGCATGCAAGCTTTAGGGTCAGTGTCTTAGAAAAAAACCCTCTCTCGACCTTTAGAAAGTAGCGGGCAGCTCAGCTCCTAGTCGCACACGCTGGTAGCTCCCCGTCACACGTCTGGTCTTTAATTAAGGACACATTAGTTGGCCGATCTATGACATCACCGCTTGCAGCTCCCCTTCACACATTTGGTATTTAATTAATTACCCATTAACTTGCTAATATGTGACATCACTGTAGAGTCCGAGCCACAACAAACGTTGCTGAAATCTAATCGCCGAATATTTCTTCACGCTTTACCGTCCGTTATAAACATTCACGTTATACCATTCAAACTTCGGCACAGGAGTGTCAGGCAGGGGAGCAAATCCGACAGAGCATCTATGTGGTGAGGTGCTTGTTTTACTTATCTTACCCACAATATTGCATTTGCCAAATCCACTCCTAATGTAGGAAACTGACATAGGAGCAAGCTCCTTCGCTCGGGTGGACGACTTAGGTTGCCGCTTAGTTGCACGGTTGCAGATGGATAAATAATCCAGCCTTACAGGGTACATACCGCAACCCATGTCTTATGGCTTTGAGGATCTCTTACCTTGTTGAGGCTACAACCAGTAATTTCAGCAGGTTTATTGCCCTGTGAGGACATTGCACAAAGACACATAAGAGATCACGGTTGAAATATTTTAAAATCAAGAGATTATAAAGATTAATAATTTATTTTAAAAATATTTTAAATTAAACTTTCTATGCTAATACATGACAAACTACTGAAATGCACGTCTCGCATTTCAAATGACATGCAATTTTGACCTGCTTAACATGTTGTTACCGGTCAGTGGTGTGATCAAGTGATGCAATATTATGAGAGGTGAGACATGAGCAGAGATGGCGACATATCCGTGGTGAGTTCATTACGGACATTCGATCGTAGGTGGGAAGAGGCACTGAATTCTTCAACTGATGGACAGGCATCTACGCATAATATCCAGCGTAAAGTCGGACGATCATACATAATTTCTCTATGGAGGTAAGGAGATTGGTAAAATAGTTGTCAGTGCAAATGCTGACCACTTATTACAAGTCAGTGTCGGGGGAGGCCAGGTCACTTAACATGCCTGCTATATCTCGCCCCGCATCGAGCGCTCACCTCTTCATTTCACTCCCTGATTATCTCCGAGCTCAAGCTTGAACGAGTTAGCTCCACGGTGTCAACGGACGTTGAGCAGTGCAGAATCTGGAGATACTGTTGTTACTCGCTGTTAGCGAGTTCTGTCGGATGCATTGCAGGTCGTGTTCTTGGACATTTCGAATGCTTCTTAGTTGATGACCAGCGGACAGACGACGTCCCGTGATCGTGTTGGAAGGTAATCGCCAACAGAAGAGTCGAAGAATGCAAGTAATGGTGTGGCCAAGTAATGCAAGTGTGGTCAAGTAATGCAACATTAAGAGAGGTGGGTCAAGTAAATTTCTGGGCTACAACATAGGCCTTCCTTCTGTCTTTCTGCAACTATGGCGGGTACTGAGATTGGGAACTACAACTTCTCAGCGAAATAGTGAACGAAATGTAATGACTACTTTGTACTACTTTAAGGCTCAGCTTCTCGGACATCGTTACCCAACTCCATATCCGCGTAGGTTTGATCGACACTGAAAAGAACATCAGAAGAATAACTGGGTGGAGTTAATTGCAGCTGTAACTGCAAGTAATCTCGTGAAGAATCGACTCTGAGAAAATGCTAGCCTCCCCGTTTCAAGGTTCCCCTTTCCCCTGCTCCAAATTTGCCTTAGCGACACACGGATACAATTTGAGAAAGAGACTGAATGTTTCCAAATAGAGCTAAGAGAAGCAGAACGACGTCATCTGTTGCTAAGCTCCACAGCAGCACCTCTGATATGCTCCCGCGTAAAGACCGACCAAGGTCTCAGAAGCGGAAAGCATCAGTTTGAGAGACATTTCAGACTTCTAATGTCACTTCTCAAGGGAGTCAGCATAGAGAGAGTACTACCTCAGAGAAAACTCGCATTTCCGATGCTTTATGTGCCCAGTTGTGGAAACGTCAAGACTCCCGCAGAAGTATGGGACATGAAAGACACAATATGTTGAAAGGGTTGTCGTAACAAAACGTAGGTATGGAGTTACAGAATGAAATAAAGGCCCTGCTACATCATAGAATTGGACCCGATAGAAGCAAGAAACAACAGAATGATAAACACTGACTCTGAACATGTACATGAGATGGAAGGAAAGACATGAACATGATTTGTATGACGTGCTTAAATGAGAATGTAACTATCAAACTGATGCTGAATGAGGAGTTGTCGTATAGATCCTCAGACATTTTTGGTAATGCATGTGGTAACACTAAAGTACAAGCGAGAAACAGCCACAGGATCGAAGAACTCCTGTATTGCATGTATGGAGTACCAAATTTCCACTCCTGACCCCTAAACAGCAAGTCTGTGAAATGAATGTGTGGTTATGGAAGACCCAAGAACTTTTCGGTACCTACGTACCATGAAGTACCTCTTACACTATGGCATGATCTGAGCGGCTTCATCACATGTCGAGTTCCTGTAACCATTTGGCTCAGAGCATTTGAACCAAACACGTTCCTGTTACTATACAGCTCCGTGAGAAATGAAAGCTGTCCCAAGTGATCACAAAGAGTTGCGAGAAAATTAAGACCATGAACGAGAAGAAAACCCCCGTGACAGCAAAATGTCGGACTGCAGAATATACATCAAAATGAGCATGTAAGCACTTAAGCAAGAGGGGAGACTGTCAGAGAAGACGATGGGTGGAATACATTGTGGAGTATACAAAGGACCTAGCGGAGAACCACCTGCAACCCGGGATGGGCTGATTGTCGTAACTAGTACAGAAACCAATAATGACGCTAGCTAGTTCAGAGTCTGGAAGTGTGATCACAGTGAATCTCAAGTGGCACTTCCGGACCAACGATCGAAGTACAGATGAAGCGGCAAAACAGGAGGAGACCAGCTCGACAACAAGTCACGCAGGGTCATATAAACTAACATGTACTCTCCTGATGCTCCAATCGATTTTAATCATAAAGAGAACTAGAGACAGGTTGCATGCAGAGTCGTCTGTGTAATCACAGTGATTAGGGGGTGCTGAGGTACCCGATGGCCCAAAGCACAGAGTTCCTAAGTCCCCTAAGAGCACATTTGGTATTTATTCACAAACTTGTACCTCATTCGCTATACTGTGGCGAGTCGATGAACATCAGAACCCTGTAAGAGGTCCCGGTGATCGATTTTGCAAGGATCTTTCGGCTAGCGATGTCAAACTCATCTCAGACGTCAAGTCTTTGCAGAGACTGGAAACAACCGGAGCCTCTTTCCAAAGCTTGTGCTTGTCCTGCTGGGATTTGAACAAGGGCAACATACTGAGCACGGTATAAACATACTCGAGTGTACACTCGACAAAAAACGGGATTGGGGTGTTGGCTTTCTACTTACGTCATGTACGTGGTTTGTACAAACTTATGTAGCTTGAGTATCCTGCTCCAATGGGAAAAATATACGAAGGCACTTATATAAACTGGAAACACGTACAGCTAGGGGCATGTAACTCTAGAATTCAACGGAGAAAGTTGTGGAGAAAATGTACGTACAGGAAGAATCGATTTCGCAAGAGAAACTTGAAAAACGGTACTAGATGAAGAGCCTAGCGGACCGTGAAATCACGGTCAGAACAGAAAGAAAAGAGGGTAGAGCTGTCTGATGCCTCGGGAACTTGACATTATTCTACAAGACAACCGCTAAAGCTGTCAATTCGAGCCTCTAATGTTCCGGGAATATAATGTTACCTTTCTCACTTGTAATTAAAGTTGCCAATTCCAAGCCATTAATCCATAGCCTCTAATATCCGATGTACAATCAGATTTCGACAAAACCAAAGAAACCCCTCCAGGCCAAGGACCAAGGAAAACCCAGCCAGCCAGAAACTGAAACGTGACTATCAAGACCATCTACTCCAGAGTTTTGAACAGCTCCGAACGTTTGCTTACTAAGAGGCGTCGTCAGACTGGCAGCCTCAGTCATAAGCATAGTCTGATATACGGTTTGGGGCACGAAATCCTGAAATTCACTTAAGCTACACAGAGACTTAGGATCAGTGGACAGACAACCTGCGATAAGAACGCCCACTGAAAATGCAAAAATATTGTTTATCTCTGATCTTACCGATTGCTATGCCACTCAATGGTGATGGTGGTGGTGGTGATCGTGGAAATGCGGTGAGCCGCGATGATCATTGTAAGGTCCCCGGCGATCGTAGCCACAACAATTAAATAATCCACAGAAGCAATAGGAGATTTCCTGAAAAGCGGACAGAATATAGCAAAGAAAATTGCAGGGGCAACAAATGCAATCTGCAACTGGGTTTCCAGGACCACCATATGCACCTCCAGGTCCCCATGGTGGTCCTCCGGGATGTGAGTAATGCCTTCTCGGTGGTCTTCCACCGCAAAGCTCCACAATCGGTATACACATCACTCTGTTCTTCCTGTTGTACGCGGCCGCTCCACACTTTTACCGATCTCTTGTAGGAAACGCGCCGACTCTTCGCCCGCACCTCGCAACCAGAAGAACTAACAGCCAACACGTCAGGTCAAACTCTTTCACCTCACCTTTCTCCTTAATTTCACCCCTGCATTCAATTCTTGATATCCATCCACTTAACTAGTCATGTCTTCACAGTTGTATGGACGAACCCCAAGTATCACTTCAAAAATCAGTTCTAAAACTATCGTACTGATCAACTTCCCTAGCTATGAGGCCCGCTACCAGCGGAAAACTATCGTACTGGATCAACTTCCCTATCTACGAGCCCGCTGCCAGCAAAGTGTGATCGTGACTTCTGTTACGTTACGTTAGCAGCACTACAGAAATTTACTTTATCATACACTTCTCAAGAATGTCGGACTTGATCGGACCCTTCTTATAATTCCTTACTGGATCGGACCCTTTACCTGGAATTTCCAATCATCCAAGTAATTATACCTAATCAGCCATGTTCGTTAACAGAAAAAGCTATGCATATATAGAGAATTACTTGATTCTGGAACTTCCGATCATCCAAGTAATTATACCTAATCAGCCATGCTTGTTAACAGAAAAAGCTATGCATATATAGAGACTTCCTTGATCTGCCCCTTTATCTGGAACTTCCAGTCGTACAAGTAATTTTACCTAATCAGCAATGCTTGTTAACAGAAAAAGCTATGCAAAGTCAACCAGCAATCCAAAATCCAGTTTTCTTGTCAAGTCATTGCTCCATCGGTATGTAACAAGTGTCAGTTTTTAGTGTGACTAAGTAACATTACCTGTATGACTTACAACTGGGTCATAGGTCTGATCAAGCAGGAAATTCTAAGAAGGATCTTATCAACTCCGAAATTTGTTGTGGAGGTCTGATAAACTAAATCTCTGCACAACCCTAACATGATAAACTAACTCTCTGCACAACCCTAACATGACACGGTAATACAATAGAGCTATATTTTCTCTACGCTCCAGTCTTGTCTCGTTACTTAGTCGAGCACATGTAAACCAGGCTCTAGCTACTTATGTAAGCTGAGACAGTGTGGAGGTTTGAATATGTGTACCTCACACTACAGTGAAAGTAGGTTAATGTTTTTAGATGGTGTTTTTAGATGGTGTTCTAAGGGTCGGACCGCATCATCAACTTAGCACGAGATCACCCACTTTGTGATTTTTGGGTCTGTTAGTTTAGGATGGATGCACCACACTAAAGACTTTTAACAATTAGACAGAGTGATGCGAGTCTAAAGATAATGTCTGTCATCTTTTTCCAAAATTATCGAATGAGGTCTAGGTTTAGTAACATTTCGGAGATGAGACTATAGTGTAAGATGGGAGACTGAAAGCTGGTACGCGAGAACGATGGAGAGCCGATAATCAGGCTATCTATCAAGTAAAGAGTCGTGGTTGAGCACATGGCAATAGATTGATTACAAAAGAGTGAACTAGCAGCAAACGATTCCATCCAAACGTGATTTTCCCAGCAGTTCAACAAGCTTGCACCTTGATGTTTTGTTCTTCGCTTTGATGAAATGCTCTCGTTTTTATCGTCAAATTTGATCTCGAATCACTTTTTGCTTGGCAAGGAGTTCTTGATGTCACTGCCTTGTTCAAGAACTGCTCTATCGAGGAGTATTTTCAAGTTTTGACATGTGGGCTAGGAATTGAATGTTCTTGGCTTCTTGACGTGCACTACGAGCTATTTATTGACGGGGTGAGGAGCTTGGGCTAGACTCCGGCTTCAAAACACATAAGGCAGCAACTGGGAGACGGTTTATTGTGGGGTTACATGATAGATGCTTGCAGCAGCTGTTGTTACAGTAGCAAATTTCACACTTGGAGTTGCTTTACAAAATGGTTACCCTTCCAGTCGATATGTGTAGAAGAGACTTTCTTGTGATATGTTGTATTGGCTGCTTCTGTAGCAAAGAGGACATTTTTCTGCAGATTTTCATTCTTCTTTTGGGACTTTCTTATCGTGCTAGCCAGTACAAAGATGGAGAATCTCCCTGGAGGTTTTAGTTTAGGCGAGTCAAGTAGTCAATAGGAACCTGATTTGTCATCCAATAGTCAAGTTGGACTTGAATTCAACCTTCCATCATCTGTCCACGGAGGGTTCTTCTTTCACCTTCCAACCAATGACATTTTCTTCAATGCCGATGGAGGATGCGTAACCTGCATCGATCCTCCATCTGCACAAACCTCGGTTTCATTCTTCACACTTGGAAACACTTCTCAACTACGACGTCGATCTAGCAATGTGGCAGCATTGGTGCAGTTCCACCATCTCCTTGCTCAGTGGGGACTCAATCACCTGTTGTACAAAAGAGAGACAACATTAATCCAAGTAATCTCGACTAGAGGTTGTATTTCATGGTAAGTGTGGATGATAACTATTTTGATCGAGTGCAAAAAGATTGAATGAGACGAATGTGAGGCTCTAGTTGGGAGGGAGCAAATAATGACATCGCATCTAGTAGATGATGCGAGAACGGGGGTAGTAGTTGATCATTCTCAAATCAAAACCAAGTGAGAGACATATGTTGTTTTGTACAAAAAGATGAAAGATTGAGACGTGAAGTCAAACAATCCGTCTTATGCTTCAGTGAGTGGAGCCGAGCGTAAGGTGACAAAACTACCTCATGACTTTCTAGATGTTCACGTGGATTTGTTGGAGAGTTTTTATGGACAACGAGCATTGATACATCCACCTTGTATGTCAAAGAGTCCCGACTTACCAGCTGATGGTGACGAGAACTCTCACAGCCGATCGTCCTGTCACAGAGGATGTCGATAATCCACATGGTAATCGTAATGATCTCACAAGCAAGAATAATTCTGATATGAAGCAAAGAAAAGATTCGTCGAAGTCTACCATTGTGATAGTTGACTCAATGAGAATATTCACTTATTTCATGATAGAAGTAGAGCAAAAATGAGATGAATGAGAAGTGAAGCGTATAGCCGAGGCTAGAGAAGACCGTAAATAGTTGGTAGGAGTTATAGCTTTGATGGCGGGTGCTCTTAAGGATATTGCATGTAAAGTGGTTCTCTATGCTTGAGCCTTGCATGCTATGTTTTGTACACACTAGCACATATGTCAAGCTACTTGGTGTAGCTTTCTACTGCTCATTGTAATGAGATTCTTGGGTCACTGAATTTTGTTCTTGCAAGTTCTTATGATGTATATGGCTTTTGGCTGATGGGGTTTGATTGTCGACTGAGTTTTTGTATTCCACCATGTGTTCTGGTTGTTGCTTTATGCCTTTCGTGCTCGTTCATCTTCTTTATTTCGATACAGCTTCCAACAGAACTTATGAGAGCTGATATTTTTCCTTTTGAATTCATCTTATGTCTTTCAACTGATCTTATAGGACCTGCACAGTTACATTTGGCTTTTGGCTTTCACTGAGCTTATTATGCGCAAGAGTGCATACATTTAACTTTCCACTTTATACATGGTTACTTTGTTAGAGATAGCTTGTTTGCTACTCTATGTTCTAGGATTTTGCAGTTTTGTTCACACCTCCTGTTCTTTCAAACTAACTTTGGTGGTATCGTTCTATGTCAGATTTTGGATCCTGCAAACTATTCTATCAACGACGAGCACGTGTAAGTTCATTGCATACGCTCATATGTGGTTGTTTGGTTGACAATGTGCAGTTTCACAGAGTCAACTGTTTGCTTATGTCATGGCTTCTTGAGTAGTTGTCATGAACTTGATTATTGAAGTCACTGGACTGATGGAGAAGAACGAGGAAGAAGATAATTCTTGATCTTTGAGGACGCGGGAGTGTAGTGCACGGGCTTTAGCTATTTCTCAATAGCTTTTAGTGGCAGCAGATCCGGTTCTGATGGATAAAAGAACAGTCCTTGATCTGGTTTGATTATTTCCTAATGTCTTCTTTCCAAGAGTCTAGGTGGATTAAATGTATGTATATGTCGAAGTCTATGTTTCTTGATATTTGTTGAGAGCTAGTTCATGTCATAAGAAAAGCATACACTAGATTCAAGAGAGCGGTGACATGAGAGGTGAGGGTCGGATACACTCTGTTTCATCTTGCTACTAGAATGGATTATTTTCATGTATCAGATCGATAAGAGAATAGAAACTCAAGAAATTTTCAGAGAAACAATTGAGGCAATAATTGATGTGTTGGGACCTCGACAGCTGGTCTGACCATCTGGTACTGACTCACAATGAGTCAACATGATCTTCTATCGTTGATCTCCCTAACTGTCAGGCTGCCATTGATGGTACTCATATCAGAATTCGAGCGTGTCGTGTTGAGACACATCTCACATGTGAATTTAGTGTAGAACTTGTATTGTGTTTTGTTTTCTATGTTTCGTGATATTCTCATGTAACTCGCTTGAGAGCGTATTAGGTGCCACATTCACAGTTATATGAGATGTGAGATCGCACGATAATGAGATGTGTCAGCTCAGTGATCCATGGACATGCGCATGAGTGGCTCTTGTTGTCAAATTTGGGTATAAGATAAAGGGTTTTGGAGTTGGAGTCTCAACCTCTATCCATGGCGATCATTTTTAACAGTGGGTCGTTCTCTATTTTGATGAAGAATTCATGAGGAGAATGATGGACTTGCCTACTCTGGTGATCTTGCCGATCATCATATATAGGGAGAATTGAGACCTAACTGTATATATTTTACTTTGATGGTGAATGGATCTGAACGTTCCAGCCAACATCCCTTTCAACGTTGACATCTGATGTCATTACCGGCGAAAGATCAACCATCATGCATGGATCATGAGGAACTTTGGTGAGGATTATTGTAATCAAGTGATGGCTTCCTCATTTTTTTTTGTCGTATCTTTCATCCTTGATCGATTCGAGGTCATCATCTTGACATTGTATTGAACATTGAGTATTCTCGTGTCACCATTATCTCTATCGGCTAGCGGGGCTTATTATCATATGTTAAGGTCGATGTCCTACTTATTTTGGTTCAAGCTTTGAATGTGTGAGGGTGTTTCTGGTTACAACTTGATCTATAGTGCCAAGTAGGAGATAAAGTGATCTCCAATCTTTTTTCTTATTGGTTCATTTTTTGATCAATCAAGTTCATACAAGTTCCAAGGACGATTTTGGAGTTTCTAAGGTCTTCCCGGAGATCATTCACGGAGTGTGAGACCTCGTTAGAAAGCTCTCAAGCTGGACTACAACATGGAGTAGAAGATTGATGAATTTGGAGCTCTGATTGGGATATTTGATCATTCAGAGTAAGGGGATCATATTGATATCCGGAGTCACATTTCTGAGTATCGCGAGAGTTTAAGAGATGATCTTTCAGTATTGTCAAGGGGATTGGATTGTTGACTCATTGCTGGTTGCACTGATGTAAAATGATCTTACGTTTGGGTTGGATTTGACTTGAAATGGTCGACTGAAGTTGGTTGTTACAGTTGAGAGATAGAAGTAAAACCGTTTTGCTTGGGTTCAAAGATTGAGTTGTTTCATGAGCATGGGATCAAATCTCTAAGCAAAAGTTTCTAGGACTGGAGTGCGTCCTATCAGCTTACTATTTGTGAAATTTCAGCTCATTTGGTTTAGAGAAGGTGTTGGGGTCGTGGATTTTAGCCATCGGGATCTATAAAGCTCATAAGTTAGCACAGACGAAAAACTTAGTCCATTAGTTTCGGTTCTGAAGCTAAAATTTCAAAGAGTAGTATTGAAGAGTTAGAGGGAATTTCATGTGAAGTTTGAGCCCAGTTAGAAGTTTGAGTTGGGAGCAAGAGTTTGTCGAAGTTCAAATTACAGCGTGACGGATTTCGAAGAAGAAGAGTGATTTCTCCTACTTGGTTGACTTTGAACAAACGACTTGGGGTTTGGAGGTGGAACTTCTTGGAGGTGCTACCAGTGAGATGAATGAGCTATGTTGTGAATTTGGCACGGAAATCATACTCAGATAAGGCGTCACACTGTGTCAAAGTTGCTAATTAGAAATCTCTAACAGCGGGGTACCGTTATTTTTGACACCACGCCCTGAGCTCACTGGTTGCTTGTTGAGTGCATGCCTTGTTTTTCTGGGAAACTTGTACAGTAGGCTATCCATTGCTGTAAAGCTCATCCTCATATCAACAACTGTAGGAAACTGAAAATTGAATGTTTAAGTAATTTGTGAGAGAAAATCAAAGAAAAATGTATTGCTAGTGCACATTTGAAAGTGCTTTTGTGATTTAAGTATATGTTTATCATGTATGAATCCTTCTTGTACTTAGAATAAGATTGAACGCTCAATTGTGTTATGTGGTGCATGTGTGTTACACTTAGGGTCAGGTTAGGTCAATAAAAATCAAGAGAATAGATTTCTCTATTATCTTAGAGGGTATTTGTGATACGGAAGAGTTCTTTTTAGACATTAGTGTTGACTTACCCGGAAGTCTAATGATAAAAGGATTCTTCGTCAACACGTTTTTGACACTTCGGGAACCTCTGGTCCATATCGATGGAGGCACTCCTTTATCACCTTACATTATAGGAGATGCAGGGTATGTAACGTACCTTTGGCTCATGATGCTTTATCACATCACGCCGCATTTATCCGAATTACATCTCCTCTACAACGAGAGGCATGTGAGAGGTCGACTAGTCATCGAACAGGGATTTGGGTTGTGAAAAGGGCGGTTCAGAATACTGTCTGTCGGCATAAACACGTCCATCACATGAGCTGCAGGAGTCGTTCATGCATGATGTGTATTGCACAACATACTGCTGCACAATCGAGCCAGATGTACGATAGAGCTCCGAAGACAACTTCGCAAGCAAGACAGAATGCTACCACAAACAACGGGTACCGTCCTGGCGACACTGGAGGGGATGTGCGCCTCACGCTTGCTGAATTCATAGCTTTGAACAGGTGACCTTAACCAAGAACTCAAGTGGTACGTTGGTGCAGATGCTCGTGTTGATTTCAATTTCCCTTGTGCTGTTTTTACTTGCTTTTGTTTGCTGCAACTTTTAAAATAAAAATCTGAGTCGTCTCTGAAGACTCTGATGAATGAGCCAGGAGTCCATGACTTGGGTTCAGTTCCCTATTCATCCACAGAGAACACAGAGACAAACACAAAGACATTTCGCTGAGAGTTTGCACAAGAGTGCCTTCGTCTATGGTCACCACGTGTCAAGTCGAAACGTAACCGTGAATAAATTCACCTCCTCGCAAGTTAAACTTTTCGGCTAATGTTCGGGCCACCCAACCCTTCCAAATACGTAAATGACGCCGATGGAGCGAACAATAAAGTTGCAGTGGTAAACGTCAGTCCTTTTGCGAAATAGTCGGAAGCACCGAATTAGCTAATCGATGATGCAGCTCGACCCTTATTTAGTGGGAGTTTCATTGACCACTCCCTCTGGCCACTGCAAAAGTGATGCCCCGAAAACTTATTCATTCAAAACTTTCATCGTGAAAGTTTCCCTCGCCCCTCGGTCAGGAGGAAAGTTTAGTTTCCTGCTTTCGAACATGTGAATAATAATATCCTTCCCCACGGCCTTGTACAGTGAATTGCGTTTTTTCTTATCAGAAAACGTGTAAATGTTATAAAAGTTTATTTTACTAATTTATTTTAGAAAATTAAATTAAATTTTAAATATTATGTGTTAATATATCTTGGAGTAATCAATTCATCCAGAGAGAACTCATAAGTGAAGAACGGGCTGCTGCGTTCCTGGGGATATAAGTCCGAAGATCTAAATGTCAAATCGAGTCATTTACCTGAGGATATTAATTAATGTTTTAACTCTTTTCGTTAGAAGGGTTAAAACATTAACTAGTGTACTTTAGTGTACATGAGTGAATATCTTTCTTCTCTGTCTTGTACAGTCAATTTTATTTTATTTTATCAAAAACATGTAAGTATTATAAATATTTATTTTAATAAACTTTTATAAAAAATTAAATTAATCCATAAATAGTATATATTACCCAGTCCCAGAGTAGCCAACTCATCCGCAGAGAACGCAGAGAACCCATAAGTGAAGAGCGGGATGCTGCGTTCTTAGGGTATAAGTCCGGAGTCCTAATTGTCAAGTAGCGACGTTTGCAGAGAATATCAATCAACGTTCAGTGTACATGGGTGAATATACAACCTTCACCCATGTATATACATCCTTCACCCATGTGAACACCTCAAGCACGAAGGGTTCTCTTCAGGTGAAGCTCCAGACTCCTCCTCAGCAGATTGTGCTACAACCTTTTGAAGTCACAAGCTTGTATACCAGCTAGAAGAACAGATGTCACGAGCGACAAAAACGGAACTGATCGACTATTTATAATGGGTTCTCTTCAGGTGAAGCTCCAAGCTCCTCCTCAGCATATTGTGCTGCAACCTTTTGAAGTCACAAGCTTGTATACCAGCTAGAAGTGCAGAGGTCCCGAAGTAGAAAACAGAATTCATCGAATATTTAAATAACTCGCCAAAGAAATGAAGCAAGAGATTTGTAAGGCTGACAACGAGGGGAAGGCTCTTACACCGACTGTTCCGGGCATTAGGCAGCCTAAAATACTCTGGATTTGGTAGCTAACTAACTTAACAGTACATCGGGTCGAAGTTAACAATATTCAATTCGTATTAACGTTAAGCTAAGCGTGGTGTCGTGAGTTTGCAGAGGCTTACGTGCTCCCGTGAGCTTACGATTTGCAGTGGTGTTACGATTTCAAGTGAGCTTCCATTTTCAGAACAGCGACGCGATGAATAACAAACGGATGGGACGATCCACTCAAGACGAACACGAAGAAAAAGAGACACAAAGGGCCAACCACGCAACACCCAGAAGGGTGACAGAAACTGTTTCGATAGTTCATCTGAGATCAAAACCAGTAAGGAACTTTGCTTCAGGAACTAGAATATTTGAGTCATGCGCCGGTGAAACCGATAACTGAGCTACAGAAGCAAGTCCCTCTATGAATATCGGGATACAGACGTCTGCAGAGAGGGAAAATTGCGGGATGAAACTCATACAAGAACCAAATAAACTCAAAATTTGATCTAAACTGCGCAAGCTTACTACTGACAACGCGGCCAAGCTTACTACTGTTCACTGCCGGCCATTGACCGCATCTTGGCCTGTAATACCAATGATACTTGCTCTACGGTACTCCTCTTTTCACTTGCAACCTGTAAACACCACGCTCAAAAGGTCAAATCCGCAATTTAGAGGAGCTCGAGTCATAGATCCTTATGATGCAAGAAACACAAAAGTACGAGACACCTAGCACAGACGTTAATATGAATTGTAGTTTCTTTAGCCTTATAACTTCGACTTTCCCATGATAAGATCCTGAGCAGATAAGCGTTGCGCGTCCGATCCTAAATGATATTATCTGTTAAACTGCGATCCCGAGTATGTTGACATCTGTGTTATGGCCCAGCTTATTCGCTCATCCTTAGTCAAACTGAGATCACTTCGTAAACAAGTATTTTGAGGCAAGTTGACCCGCAACAACGTGCTGAAGCACGGGTAGGAACAAGTCTTGCCATGTCGACCATCAGGACTTCTAAGAAGTCCCACACTACTGCTGTAGAGGCGTCCATCTCCACAAATAAAACTTCACAACCGATTGACTCAGGAAAGCGAATGCTTGCAGTGATCCCAGTGCACTCCAAAGTGAAAGCAGAGTTAACTCACTTTGGAGTTCAACAGAAAGAAAGTGACGACAGCTTATTCATTACAACAGATTTTTCAGTTTCTACTACAAACGGTTCTGTAAACGACTAACTGTCGATGGGGAGTGTGATTGACACATGATTAAAAACCATGACAAACTGAAGGTCGAAGGCTCAGACTGCGTTCGAAACTTCCGTCATACACACCTCAACCAGTTTGTCGTGATTGGCAATCAGGAACTTGATTTTCCGATCACAATAATCTCTTCCTTCGGGCACAGATTTCTGCAAAAGAGCACAATCATCCTTCTATTACTTCTCCATAAGAATCAAACTGGTGGTGGGACGCAATATGAGAGCAATACCTATCGGAGTGGTCAAATGTAAAGTATCAAGAACTCTTTACCTCGATGTAGTAACCAGTGCCCACATCCACAAGGACATTCTCGACGTTATCCAAAACACCAGGTACATAAAGGGAGGCTGTTAAAGGTACCAACATCTGTTGACCTGACAGTTGCATTGCCACACTAATGTCAATCAATCACTTACACGAAAGCCCTTCTCACTACATTGCACGAAGTTCCAGTCATATTTTTCATTGACAGAAGTATAGATATATTGCTCGTACAAAAAGAATCAAACCATCACTGCTGGAAGCTATTAGCTTCAGCGAACAAATACATAAAACTAACGTAGAGTGTACATGCTTAAATCGGAGTACAAATAACAGCGAAAATCCAGTGAAAGAGACTGAGCGGTCTGGAACTTCATCGTCAAGCGTAAACCCAGAATCTTGACCAGGAATACTCCACGGTGCTAACTGGCAGCATTGACCATTTGGAGCACTTTTGATTATGTCATGTCCCAAACACGGCTTAAGAGGACCAGATAGTCTCGAAAATTCTTGTTCGCACTAAGCCTGAAGAGAGCGATCGATAATCTCATGCGAGGATATATTCCAGAGGCAAACCTGTCTTTTGCGTTGATAAATTGTTGAGGGCATTCGCAGCCATTTCAAAGCGATTGGCCGCTGTGCGAATGCTTGACACGCTATCTTGCAAAACAGATAACTCTGCATCAATCTGTTCCTTGACCGCCTGCAGCTGCTCTATGCTCAATTTCGCTACCTCTTCCGCAACTCCACCACTTCTAGAAGCAGCGGCCATCTTGTCGCCCTAAAGATTCAACGCACTTTTTCTCCTTTCTCTTTTCAATCGAATTGTTCCCTCGCCTCTACTGCCGTCATGCCGGTCTCCTCTCTCTCCCTCAAATCATCTTCTCCAACCGCACTTCTGTAAACCCTACGCACAAAAGATCAATCACAGATTCGAAAATGATCGCAAGAAAAGGGAAACTGATAAGTCAGCTGCGACAAATTAACATCCAATAGACAAGTTCCGTATCTTACAAAGCGCCTTGTTAACAAAGCACAAAACAAGGTCCTGCGCAACGGAACTGCGATTTGGTAAAGAAGAGAATGTGCATACAGTCAGAGACACTAAATACTGAAAACGCATATGAAGTCCAAGCAGAGAGGATACTTCCAATCTCTTTGGCGATGGTTGTTATGCAAACCAAAACCGAGACAGCCGCACTTGTCAACACAGAAATTAAAACGCACACTAGAATTTTATAACAGCAGCGAGTATCGTAGACAAGACGCGTGAACAAACGATAAGAATGAAAAGCAGAGCGCGTCAAACGTTTGCACTTGGAGGTATCGGGGTTCAAAATGTTGAACTTGACGAACTCAACCGGTTTGCACTATTCCTTTAGATCTTTAATTCTCGCGCTTCAGTTTTTCGATTGGCACGACACGCAAAGATAAAAAAACTAGCGGAAACGAAACAGGAAGTTATAAGAATTTTTCATTTTCAAATTTGCACTTTGCGGTACTCACAGAATCTATAATAGATTCGCCACATAAACAAGCGCAAAAACTGACCGAATCTATTTCTGTGAGTTTTATGCTAGGAGAAACTAAATATGAGAAGAAACTACCTTTAGCTCATGGAGAAAACTACATATTTTCCAACAAATCATACAGTTTTTAATTCCATGGATTTCTGCCACCCGCCACTACTAATCACAAAGTGCAAATCTCTTGAACTGCTGTGTATTGAATCCTCACTATTTTGATTCTATGATTGACTGAGAACTTTATGATCATCAGCAATTTTTACTCGAGCAAAAGTTGCTTTACCAGGAGAGCTGTAGAGACACAAGTTGTCTTACAGAAATTTATTTGCTAACACCCTCGAGTAGGTCTGTTGTGCTTAATTTCAATCGTTTTACCGATGTATTCTTTGATCACACCCATGAATGACTACCTCTAGTAAAACTAGTCATTTTATAATGTCTTTCATCATTTCACTACAGTACCTTCGACAGTGACTAAATACCTCTTCCATTGTTTGAATCATAAATAACTATAAATGCTCGAAAAGTTGATGTGTGAAATCCCACATATCACTAATATGGCAAAATTACTAGTTTCACAATCTATAGTCAGTCAAAGATATAACTAAACAATACATCATTTAGATCAGAGGTGTAATCAAGCAAAACAAACTTATTGAGGTGTGATAAAGCAAATTTCTCGGTTTCTAACAAGTTTATTATACTTGCCTGGTTAAAGGGTTAGTATCAACATGACAATGTTGTAAATGTAACAGAATGATTCCTTCTCAGGTTGCTATGTCATTCAAGTGGATGGTCGTGGAAAGACTGTCCGTCATGATGATCATATTTATTTAACGTCTCTAACACAACTTCGTCACAGCAATTGAAAAGTCCATAAAAACAAGAAGAGATTTCTTAGAAAGCATACGGAACGTAGCAATGAATATTGCAGGGACAACTAATTAAAACATAATTTACAACTGTAATCTGGATTTCCATGACTATCATGATGTTCCTCGAGAAGATATTAATCCAATTTTTATTTGTGTGTCAGTTTCACAATTTGCATCCATAATTTGAAAATAGAGATGCTATGAGGAAGTCGTGAGATGATTATCGAGTTGAATATGTTCAAAAGTTCAAGTTTACAAGAGCTGAGACAAGGACGACGAGCAATACTGATAGCGATTAGTATTGGCACAAGTGTGTATTCCAATCTCCTCTTCCCAGTTTGGAAGAGATGATGCACATGTGGTTTAATTTATTATCTAATCCTTCCGGGTAATAAATCGATTTAGTAATTAAATGATGAAATGAGTATAGCAGATCCTAGTCTTGTATTCTCAAAGGCGTGTCTGGACCCTTCCACTCATCGGTTAAGTTTGGCTCCTCCTGCAACTGTCGCTGCAGCTAACATGTAACAATAGAGGAAAAATATCTTAGGATACAATAATCATCTAATACAAATATATTTTTCCACATCATAAAGAAAGCAATGGATGTTGTACTGGATGTAGTGCTACCTAGTAAGTTCGGAGGAGAAAAAAAATCTACTTAGAATTGTAAATCTAGAGATTTGGCTTTTAGTTACTTGCCACTGTCTGAATCTTTGCATAAAATATTTAATTTGTTTAAGTGTGCTTCACTTCTCCTCGATACTTGGAAAAATATTTATACCTACTATTTTGCTTGTGGTGATACTGATATGTCGTGTCGTGGATCAACTATTGGTTAAAAGAGAGGGTTAATGTCCATTTTTCTCAACTTGCTCATAATGCAAATCTGAGGACGCTGTTTTGTAGGGCTCTCTTGTAGACCATTTTTACTTTTTGGATCGATGCAAATGAAACTTAGACGAAAAAGTTATGGACGTTTGAGGATTGACAAGTTGACGAAACGAAGATGTTGACGTGAAATCTGAGTGCTAACACGTGGCACATTGCTGACATAGAAATTTTGGAGAAGTACGAACATGGCAGATTGCTGATTGTACATTCTGCTGATGTGTCAATGTTGACTGAACCAAATTGTTGACTTTGTGATCTGCTGAGGTGGTAATGCTGACTAGACTAGGAGGATGATGTGACACTTATGTGAAATTCAGATGATGTGGAAGGATCTGATTGGATGTTGTTGAGATGGATAGGTGACAGATGTGGCACGTCGCATGTGTATCATGTGGCCAAGCACATGTTTGTCATGTGGTTTATTTTGACAATGGCACGTGTATCTAACACGTGCGGTTGACCACTTGGCATGCAGAAGTAGCGATTAGTTTACAATATTGTCGATAACATAAGATCCGAATATTCTACTTTGTTGACATCGAGAGGAGACGACTCCCACATTGACAACTTGGTATGTCTGCAAATCTACATTCTTTTTGCGGTGGATTCAATGAAGATAGTTGAAGTTATTTTACGCATATTTAACTTCTCGACTATCAAAAGATCATGATTTATGTCACTATCATTGGATCTACATGAAATGAGACATATATAATAATAGCAAATGCTAAACATATAGAATTGTATATAATATATAGTTTCCAACTCTATATCATCGAGAGATGGAGACTACACGGATAGATTAGTAAGTAATTGATATTTTACTATAATTGTTCAGGTAGTTAAATTAGTATTCGTACTCAATCAATATATGATACATTTAGATGTACCAAACTTGTATATAGTATTTTACATTGTGGTCATGCAAAAGGAAGAAATTATGAAAAACATAAATATTGAAGATGTTATTGTTGGTCATCGACAGTAGGAAAAAGCTTATAGTTAAAAAACAAAAAAAACCTGAGTTAATTTATCCCTAAGCTGTCGATAGTTTACAACAAAAAGAACTGTTTAAGAAAACAAATTCATTATTTATCATACTGTAAGAAAAGAATAGTATTAACGAATAAACTAGTTCAGAAATTTAATAGCATTTTACAAACAATACTGTTTTTGTCATATTTTTCTTCTACTTCTAATATAAAAATATATATTTACACTCAGCTTTTATTGATAATTTGATCAAAATATGCGATATAATAATATTAATTTTATCTAAAATTATTGATAATCAATAATTTTGATGTGATATGATGCATGGTTGAATTTTTTGTGTTGCACGTCAAGGACAAAACGATTGGGTTTAGGATCACACTTGGCATAATTAGCTAATTTTCTAACAATACTGTCCAAATTAGTAAATAGATAATATATCAATAATACTAAAATAAAAGTCACATTTTGCTCGACCATAGTCTTAACTATTATATATAAATTTAATACGTCTACATTTATCATATAATTGCCTGGAGTACGAGTACTAACTAACTACCTGAACTTATAATAAACTGAAATGAATCAATTATTTACTAATTCATCCTTGTAGTCTCTCCACATCTCGATAATCGAGAGAATTTTGTGGACATTTTGCTTCACGAAACATGATACATAAGTGCAGCTTCTCAACCAGAAACAAATTCTATATGTGAGAATAATGAATTTAGCACATGTTTTCTTGTTCCTTCATGTATAAATTAGGCATGCTTATATCATCTTCCATGCATAATATGTTTATGACACTAAATCGTCTAGACCTTTTTCTTGAAAACTATTTTCATGAGATTCTATTTTCCAGATAAAACAATAATTAATAATATAAATTTTTATAATAGTATTTGAATTTTTGTAACATAACTATTCTCTATAGTAACCACAACTAGCCACAAAAAGAATTTTTACTAGGATTTGATGTCTCCGCTTCCTCTTTGCGAGGATTATTCTGTAGTCATATTCATTTTGAAGTACTTTCTATCATATATTAGTAGTCTTTAGACGTTGTCTGACAGTTTGCGACGTGGTTCCATGTGTCACGTCAATTTGGCACCTCGGCTAGGTTGACCGAGTGCGGAGTGGCTAATCTCGATAGGGCCGTTAGTGCCCTTAGGGCGAGTTCTTGGGATGACCCACTAAGGGTATACTTCGAAGGTAGAGCTTGGAGACCTTAGTTCTTCAAGTTGATCTTTCAAGCTCCTAGCTATGGTGGATAGTCTCTGATGACTTTCAGTTCTGATGATTGGAGTGAGTTTACGCGGGTAGAGGATTTGACTGAGAAGAGTAGAAGGTAGATGGAGAAGTACGTAGCAAATCTGCGCTGTACAGGAGTTCTGAAGGAAGAAGAGACGATATCTGGTGTTTATGAGGAGTTTGTAGGTGTACAGTCTTTTGTTCGTTGGTTGGATGATATAGATAGGTTGATAGAGCAGATGAGAGGTAGGGTGGTGATCCCCATCCATTCTCGTGAAGTCTTTGAGGAGATTGTCTCGTACTT
Source organism: Asterella californica (assembly GCA_036924285.1). Classification (NCBI taxonomy): domain Eukaryota; kingdom Viridiplantae; phylum Streptophyta; class Marchantiopsida; order Marchantiales; family Aytoniaceae; genus Asterella; species Asterella californica. The sequence goes on from JAYKYS010000003.1 coordinate 6,790,665, forward strand.
GCGATATCGTCCTCATCCGAGACTGGAGAATGGATGGAAGGATGCAGTCTGTTGGTGTGGCTCTCATCAGGAAGCAGAAGTACACGTCAAGTATAAAGCTGTAGCAAGGAAGGTAAAGCATGTGGCGACCCAGTTACCCATTGACTCACGACAGCACATGGAGTTGGCGGTCACTGAGCCTGTATGGACTTCAAGTCCCAAGGTATATGAGGAATAGTGAAGATAACCATCGGAGCTATCAAACTAGGATCCACACAACCAATCTCTTCAGCTGAGAAAGAAAATACTCTACCATGGCTGACAATCATCTGCTCAAAAGTCTTCTTCTCTACTTCAGTCAATAAACCACTCTCTCTTGTCTGGAGTTGTTCGAGTGTCTCTTGAGTAAACACATGTCATATTCGTGCATGATTTCTAAGTACATACTTAGTGACGGCTGACTCCATCTGCTGTTGTACATCAATAGATAATTGGGTCACCACAGGCTTCACTTTCCTCACTACAGCTTTATATCTAGCGTGTACTTCTGCTTCTTGGCGAGAGTCACACTAGCAGGCTGCATCTTTTCATCCATTCTCTAGTCTTGGATGAGGACAATATCGCAAATATGAGACAATCTCCTCATAGACTTCACGAGAATAGATGGAGATCACCACCCTACCTCCCATATGTTCTACCATCCTATCTACATCATCCAACCAACAAGACTGTAGATCGACAAATTCTTGGTACATACCAGAAACCATTTCATCCTCCTCTAGAGGTCCTATACAGTGCAGATCAGCTACACGTCTCTCCATTTGCCTCCTACTCTTTACAGTCATATCTTCTACTCGTGTAAACTCACTCCAATCATCTAGACTCAAACTCAACAAACTAGATCTCCAACTTGGTACCCCATATACACTCTCAGAACTTCGAACAGCCTCTTCATTAGTTTCATGTGATCCCTTAGGGTGCTCAAGCGAGATCATGGTAGTCCTAGATCCTTCACTCTTGTCATCTCGTCCTACAAGAGTGGGTTCTGAAAACCTTTACTTCTGCAAATAGGAGAGTTTTTCAAGGTCTATCTATTTCGCTCGTGGTTTGTCTGGACAATCAGATATTGAATAAAACGTTGTCGTGTTGTGGTTCGGCTCATGTGTGAAATTCTCGTGGAATGTAAATGTGTTTCTTTTCTGTGTTTCGTGAACCGTATCGCGTAACTCGTCGAACGGTGTGATGGGTGTCATGTTTGTGATTATCTGTTCAAGTGATCACACGGTAGAGGAACGTGCCAAGTCATCGATCAGTGCGCGTTCATTTCATGGTCCTTGTCGCCGCATTTGTGTATAAAATGATGGATCGAGGGTTCATATGACATTCTCTCTCAACGGATGATTTGTGAGGATTCTCGGAGGTCTGCATGGAGAAGTGAAGAACTACGGGAGTGGTGGTTATGGACAGAGGTCTGATATCAGCTCCGGATCTTCCTTTCCTGAATCCGTTTCACATCAAGCTTCATTGTATCCACCGCGACTACTTTCGACAATGGTTAGTTGCGTACTTTGGTGATGAATTCATGAGGAGGGTGATGGAGTTACAACTTCCGGTGATCCTTCCGATTGTTACATACGGAGAGACTTGGGATATGACGGTGTACATCTTGTTGTGAGGAACAATGGATCTCAACTATCCATCGAACGTTCTTTTCAACCTTTGGGTTGATGTCCGGTGTCGTTGTAGACCGAAGATTCAATCATGGGACTTGGATCGTGAGAAACTTCGGGCAAGAATATTCCAATCGAGTGATAGCTTCACCATTTCCTTTTGCCGTACTTTTTATTGTAGATCGTTTCCAGGTTGTAATATTGACTTTGTATTAGTCTGTGACTCAATCGTTTCATTCTGATTGAGCGCTTTTGTGAAGTTACGGATCGCAAAGAATTCTTCGACATGTCTCAAGGATTTTCTGAGGTCTTAGAGTCTTGTTGATGTCTTGTGTCTCCTTAGGAGTAAAAATTCGTCCTAAGGGAAAAAATTGAGTGAAGAAAAGACAAAACTAAAGCTTTTTTTGCTCTCATTGGTCTACTTTTGGACCAATGATGTTCTAGCTGATCCTCGCGACGTTTCTGTGGTTTCTGGAGGTTTCAGAGGGCCATTTGCGAAACGAAGGGTATGGTTGGAAAGCTCTCGACCGGGGCTACAATCTGGGCTGAAGAATCGATCGATTTGATAGAAGGATGAGGGCGTTATGATCGACTGAGTGGGAGGGGGGGGGGGTGAAATTCGTACCTACCGCTACGTTTCTGGTTGTTCCGAGAGACTCGTGAGGAGTTTTGAGGAGCTGTCTGTTGGGTTGGAGAGCTTACGACGTGCTGGTCGTTTTGATATTAGTTTCATCAGCTTCTTGATCGATTTGGATTCTGAACCGACCGATTGAAGTTGAGAAGTGCAGACGTGATATGATGAGAACAGTGAACTGTGATAGTCATGGATAGTTTGCTATTGCTTGAGTTCTGAGTCGAATTTCTGAGTGAAACTTCCCAGGATTGAAGTATGTCTTATCAGTAAGATACTTGAGAAGTTTCACCTCAAATGGCAGAGTAGTTTGTTCAGAATCTTGGATCAAATGTACCTGGGTCTGTAAAGCTCTTAAGTTAGCACAGATTACGGTTTGATCCATATCTGAGAATTGGTTTGAGATTTCAACCTGAAAATTGTTCAGGATAGGAGTGAAGGGTCCAATCAAGCTTCTTGTGAAGTTTGATCATCATTGGTCGATTGGTTTGGGAGGACTGAGGTCTCAAAGTTTGAAGATACTTCTGTTATAACGGATTCGGGTTTTTTTATCACATCTATTGTCACTTTGGTCATTTTTGAGCAATTTGGAGAGGAGCTTGTTGCTGAAACTGCCATACCTGCATACAACTCGAGATTGGAAGGTGTGGGGATGATTTCAGCTCTTGGTGATGAAGGAGAACGGAGTCGTCATGAGTCATAAGCCGCTGTTTGGGTTCTCGGAGCTACCAAATACTACCGCCGTTGGTGCTATATATTGAGATCTGTGTAGTGTCTTGGAGCATGCATGCTTTACCTTGCTGGAATGCTTGGTAGGCCAGGGTGTACAGCAAGTTGTATCGAGACTAGATCAAGTTGGTTGAGCGATCCTATAGTATCTTTCGGTTGTATCAAATAGAGTTGTAACGGCCAAATTGATGGGTAGCTAGCGTCGTTGAGAAGTTGTTAAATCATGCTTCTAGTGATTTAGAGTTACTTGCATGCAGATAGTACAGAGCTGAGTATTTCAGATCTAGTACAAAAGGATTTGTATGTAACACAAATTTGTACAACTTATACGTATCATCGGATCGTAGCAACCTTTAACCTTGAGTCAAGAGATACAAGGTCACTTGTCCGAGAAAGTAGATAGAGAGCGTTAGGGTTGAAGGATCAAGGTTCAGAGTCAATCTGTTCAAGTCGCCTAGCTCTACATATATTGCGTGTATTCATGGACAGAAAAACACGTTATACGATAACGTCTATCATCCAGACTACGAATCCTAGCAAAGTACGATCCATCGTCCATCACCTTGGTCTCACGCGCACTATAGTAATATACGACTGACCAAGAATGACAAGATACGAAGTAGAAGATTGCACAAAGAAGTGCTGATCTACTTCCACATCACATATTCTCATCCTCACGTCAGGACAAGCTTCGGACAACTCATCCTTCTGGTTGTTAGTAGCACGCAATACCCAATCATGATTCAATCCTCTCTCGTATACCTCCCACGACATGATATTGATTTTTTATCAATGATCAACTAAAGCAGCAACAGGTTCAGACAAACCCTCAAGATGTACCCGTGTAGCAGTTGTAGCAGAGCCCAGTGTCTCCTTCTGAAGTTACTGTCAGCAGTTGGACTCTCCTCATCAACTTCATCATAATCAGTCTCGATAGTGTTGGTATCAAGAACTAATGCCTCCTGCTGCTATCACTTGTCACCAGTCTCTTGAAAATGCACCTTTTCAAATTCCACATCATTCACAGAAGCCTCTATCACATCTATCATCTGATTCTCTACCTGCTCAGATATCACCTGCCTCTTTGGTTTGATGACATCAATATATTAGCTCGTGAAACTCATTCTTTGCAATACCAAGAACCTCCCGAAGTGAAAACTCAACTCGTGCATCTAGTATCCTCTGCTCCAGAATGCTCTTAAGAGCAGTGGAAGTCTCAATATCCACAGCCAACTTGTAAGCTCCTTCTTTTTCTTGATCAGAGAACAGTCTACCGGCAGTCGTTGGCTCCTGCTAAGGTCTCTGCATGTCCTCCATTGGTCTTGGTGCATGCGGAGGAGCTTGAGAAGTAGATGGGACATCCTCTAGAGGAGCTGCTTGCCTTCTGGTGACTCTCAGTCCCTCTCTAGTCTCCTCTATAGTCTCAATTTCAACCTCTTCTTTTCCACAAAAGCATCTTGCCAGTGAACATACTTATCTACGTCCAAGAAAGCTTTGATAGACGTTGTATCTACGGGATCTCTCCACCCTGTGACTCTACGGATAGTTTTTGCTTCTTCTTTCAACACCTCAGAAGGAAGTTCAGCATTGCTCTTCTCAGTAGTCCTATCTAGCAAAGTAAGGCTAGCAGAGACTTCAATATGCCCAGCATACACATCAGGATTCATCGACGATATCATCAACGTAGTTATTGTTGCAGCCGTAGTGACCCGAGATAGACTCTTCTCTCTAGTAGAAACAAGGTGCAGTCTACCATTCTGATAGCGAACTACATCATCTCGCAGAGCAGCTGTAAGCTCCTAGTAGTCTCCTCGAAGATGATATGGACTGTCACACCAAATACATCTAGGGACATGAGCACCTCTTGATCGTGCAGCAGCATGCATTGGTGCTAGCTCTCTCTGCAAACCAGCCAGCTCTATCTTTAACTCATGCATCTGTCAGATCAACTCCTCGATTTGATTTTGTTGATCCTGGTTCTCAATAGTTCTCTGAACATGTACTTTCTGTGATGCAAATATACACTACATTGTCTTTTAAGTTCACCATAATCTTCTTTTATTTTGAATCCATTCTTCTATTCAATTTTTGGACCAATATCATTAACAGATGGATCTTGAGTATCTGCCAAACTCACTCATATACAATATACTAATGCTTGCTTTCTATTTCTTTGTATGTAGGGTGATCCTTGTAATTTGACATTGTTGACTTATTGGGATGGATTCCAGTCAGCAAGCACGACCTACAAAAACACTTGGACCGTAGACATTAAAATACTCAATCAAAGGACATATACCGAGTTACCCAAAATGATATACAAAATTATCTCAAAAGTTTACGATCAAAGCAATGCTAATGTTGTTCACAAGAGATCATCCAACACAGTGTAAAGTGGGAGATTTCCTCACAGTGGTAAGTCTAGTTGTAGACGATGTCAAACAACATCAAGATGGAAACGACATGACTCACGATTGGGAGATAATGTGGATGACAATAAAAAGTATTTTGTACAGGAAATAAGTTCGATATCTTCCTCCCGTACGTTCTATTATTAGAAGTAAAGAAGGTATACAACTGTTATTACAAGCACAAACTGTTGTTCAACGTCAAAAAGTTGCTTCTGATTATGGAGGTACTGGTGAGAGTAAACTTTGACGTCTGTATGATCTGTACAAATTTGATCTACTCAGAGATCTTGTGTTTGACAACATGCATTGTCTCTCTTTCTGCATTTTCAAGATGTTGAAAAGCTCTTTAGAGGTTGACCCTTAGAAACGAAATACATGCACTCTTGTCATCTTAGAAGTCACTTCTAAGAAACCAAAAAGTTTAGATGGAAGATGACCAAAGGACTTCTTTAATCATTTAAGGTATTTTAAAGCAGAAGATTGTACTAAGTTTGTGTTGGTTCTGTTTCTCTTATGTTCTACATCATTTACACTTAGATCAGAATACAGATCTTGGAGCTATTGGAATAATAATTATAGAGATTACAAGACTCTTTTATCTGCGGTCGAGATCACAAAGATGGACAAGAAAAACACTAAAAATGACTAGGAGTTTATTTGCTTCATGGAGAGTAAGGCTGTAACCACATACACATTAAGAAAATCGATTTATCGTCAGACGCGTGTGAAAGTTACGGCTGGAGATAGAGACATTCGTCGCACAATAACCGGTTTGGGTTTCCACAGCGAGTTGAAGCCGGACCATACGCACAATTTGACATTTCCTAGACGGGTTCCAAAAGGGTGGGATCTAGGAAATGGCACAGATTTTTGATCTTCCGCACGAGTCCGCTCTTTCCGCTTCGCATGTGAATTAAACACGAAAATTCTACTTGTGCTGCAATGGAGCGGGAAAGCACCAGCTCCTCGAGCAATTTGATGTCTACATGTGTAGAGGTGGAGTGGGAAATGCACGGCTCTCCAGAGTTGCGCATTCGTGATAAGAAAATTGAGGAGCATTTCGTTGTGAGAATCAGAAATGAGAAATCTCGTAGTTCATTTGCTTGCATTGTGTGAAGCCTCTCCAGCCTTTGCAGTTTTGTTCGCAATGTTACTTTCATTTTCGAGTATTGTTAAGTGGAGAGTGCAAATGACTTTGAGATGAAAGATTTTAGAACTGTTTGATCTCGTTGCAGATAAGCCTCCCGTGTCCGTAGAGAGCCAACTCGATGAGAGAGTTCTCAGTCTTGACAGTCAAATTTGACATCAGTTGTCATTTCGTAATTATGATGCTGCATACAATGATTGAGTATATGCACCACCTTTGAATCTTCACGAAATCATAGGTAGTTCTCTCGAAGTTATTGTTGGAGATGAGGAGATAGTACGAGATGAAGGAGTGTCATGGCTACCAGTTGGAAGCAATAACATTCGATTGCATTCCATCTCGATTTCTGAGGTAGTCTAGGAGCAAGAGTCGTAAGCTGTTATACTTGAGGAGCAGCATAGGGTTGAAAGATCACTTCCGCAAGTGGTCGCCTCTTTACAACCACTCTCCCTCGTCTCTGCCTTGTTAGAACAACCACGGTGTTGTCATAGTGCATGGCATTCCACACAATGAAACAGAACTTCAAAAGACACTCAACAAACATTTGTTCAAGAAGCTGCACTCTAGCTTATCAAGCTAAGCTGGAGCTAAGCTAGGGCTATGCTTGACAAGTTGCCCCCTAGCTTGGGTTGAAATATCACCCTGAAGGGGACGAAAAGTTCCAGAATGCAGAGCTCGTCTAGAAGAGAGACTTCATACTTTCGGTTTCGAGAAAAGACGTTCTAGGTAATAGTTAGTACAAGTCTTAAGTGATGAAAAGTGCAAAAGAGGGAAATCTGTCTATTCTGACTCGTTACTCGATCTCATGATCTGACAGTGTGAGTGCATAGGTGTTCGTGAGTACTATAGTTTTGACTCCTCATTCACTAAAAACGGAGTTGTACAGAGAAGTTATTGTAGGAAAAGCTAGTAAAGACTTTACAAAAAATTTTCCTTAAAACATATGTACCAACTGTATTTTCATTTTGAACGGAAACATAAGCCATCCCAGTGATAGGATGTCCACCTAGGAGGAAAGTGGTCTCATGATCAATTCTCCCTGGCCTGTGTTTGCTATGCCAGCATGTTGACCTCCTGGAAAGGAGTCTATGTTGGGTATGCAGCCACGTCCTGCATATCAAGGCCTCCTAGAAAGGAGTCTATGTTGGATATGCAACCACATCCTGCATATCTAGAGGCGAGAGACAAGTATCTCACTTAATCGTGGACTTCTTGACCTAAGCCTCCGCATGCCACCTTGAATATACCATGAGAGATATCTGATGCGCATATGGAGGGGCTGTAAGCTCTATGGGGTTACCTCATAAGTGTTTGGGCTTTGGTCTATATTGGAGGCTTGTGAGTATATTCAAAGTGGCATCAAGATGACATCGAGAGTTAGGAAACTTTCATTTTAACAAAGGACTAGCTTAGAAAGGGCTTGCTTGATTGTTACGTAAATAATATAAGGACCCTAACTTAGCAAGGGTGTGAGGATTTTGAAGAAAACAGTCGATGTTGCGTGAAGGAGGTATTCTAGCTTCTGCTCAAGAGGAAGCCGTCACGGACGTACAGGAGGAGTCAGAGACTGAGAGGATCAATTTTCTGAAGAATTTTCAGTTGGAAGGTGACCGTAGAGAGAAGATGAAGAGTTAGGGAGCTTTGAATTTATCTATTAAACTGTTTGGAGGTAAATCTGGTGAACAAGGAGCAGACTTGAGAGTAGAGGAGAGGCGCGCAAGAGTGAGAGGAGAGATTTTTGACAATTGAAGACTTTGATGGTGGAGTCGATACTGAAATAAAGTTTATTGAGTCTTGAAAGGCCTATATGTGTGTATTTGAGTGTTTGATTTGTATTTATTAGACGCAAGAGATAAAATTTTAAGTTCTCATCGCCTGCAATAATCTATTTTCTTTGTGATCGTTCCTCGAATCAATCACAATCAGGAGGTCCGCCCTCTCCAAGAAAGACTCTTGTCACGACATCTGGTGCTTCCACTAAGAGCTATTGGGGTGATTGATTTGGAGAATTGATTAGATTGAGTGAGAAGATGGATCCCGATGCTGCCATACAGGGTGTGGCTGCTGCTCAAGATGCTTCTGTTCAAGAGACTCCAGGTCAAGATAGGATTGGCTCTCAAGGAGGACCTACGGTAGTACCAGCAACCGCACAGCCGGCTATAGACACATCTCATATTCTTCAGACGTTTGCCTCCCTGATTCAACAACAACATGCAATTGGAGGAGCTGAGCAGAAATCCACAAAGGCATTAAAAACAATTGTTGGTCGATGTGGACGATTTGATGGAGAGACGTTACTAGGTATCTGGAGTATGTGGATGAGATGGAGTTGGTCAAGGCACCTAAAGTTGAGATAATTTTGAGCTTTGAGTTGACTGTTGTTCTTGAATTGAGAGAGAAGGTGAGAATTCTACAAAGGAGACATCTAGGTGGATGGATTCTGTTCGAACGTGCACTAAGAGAAGAGTTGTTAGAAGAGGATTCTGAAAGAGTCACCAGAAGGACCCTCATGGATTGGATAGAGCGTCAACCTAGACGTACCATGGGACTGAATGAGATGATTCGTGAGTTCAAGAAGAGGTACTCTTAGCTTTCTGGTCTAGAAAAGTTGACACTGGATGCTAGGAAGACGGAGTTGTTCTTAGGGGCTCTTGATGAGTTTACAGCAGACAGACTTTGTTTCATGTTAGTTGATCGTGGAGCTGAAGGAGGAGTTACATCTGATTGGAGAAGAGTGGAGGAAGTAGTATCTACTCTTGCTAGACAACGTCGTGGTAGGATGACTATGTAACTAGAGACCTTGCCAGAACAGAGAGTTGCTCCTCAGGTTCCTATAGTTCCTCCTATAATACCTCAGGCACCTATAGTGATTCCTCAAGCACATGTAGTGATTCTCCAAGTGATTCGTCAAGCGCATGTAGTGCCTATCCCAGCACAGAGAGGACATAGACAACAACATCGACATGTTGAGAACCGAAATCAAAAGAACCTGAATGAAGAGCTCACTCAACAGTTGAGAGTTGACTCAATAGTTTGAGAGTTGAGATGACAAATATGAGGAGAGACCAACGATCAATCGCGCCAGGTGCTCTACTTGTAGGAGGAACCTTTACCAGGAGATGTATTTGGTGCGATAGTCCAGATCATCTCAAAGAAGATTGTCAAGACCTAGCGGTTACGGGAGGGCATAATCAATTATCAAAACAACATGTTGCATCTAACCGCTACTGAGCAATCTTTGAACATGAGTAGAGGAAGAATGAGGAGTTTACTCCTCGCACTTACTGATGTAAACACTACAGCAATGATTGCGGGCTCTGTGAAAGCTGATGTGTATACTGGAAGAGTTGAAGTGCGATCTAATCCAGCGATAGTTGAGCAAGCTGCTGAAGTTTCAATTGAAATGATGAAGGAGGTGCAGAAAGCATTAGAAGAACTACTGGATGGAGAGACCCAGTAGATGCAACTTCTGTTCGAGCGGTTTTAGAAGCAAGCAGTGAACAAGATGCCATGGTGGAAGACAAAAGACGACGAGGTGCTTCTGACTTAGATGCAGGAGTACCTGATGACAGTGACCGTTGAAGAGTTACGAGGAGGAGAGCAGCGGAACCATCACCATCTATACCAATTGGTAGGTTTCAAGCTGCAGAGGATATACCCTCTATCTCTACAGCTCCAGCACCTACAGTAGATCCTATGAAAGGTGTGCAAGATTTGCCGCAGGATATTGAGTTGTTGAAAGAGAAAGTATGGATGGGATACTTGAGCCGTCTATGGGACTGTACTCTAGCAGATGGTTCACTGTACTCAAGAAGTCAGGAGCTTTGTGTTTCAATCAAGACCCACAACTTGCGAATAATGTGATCATTTATAACGTTGGGACGGGTCCTGTGATTGATGAAGTAGCAGAGGCATTTGCAAGGAGAGTTATCTTATCCCTTGGAGATTTATATTCTGATTTTTGATCAATCTCAGCTGGCTGTAGAAAGTAGAGATCTGACTACATCTTCGAGATTGATACGGATGTGTACTCTTCCTCAAGGAGCGACGAACTCGGTGGCTCATATGCAGAATGCGATGCATAAGGTACTATGTGAATTTGTGTATGATGTTACCATTCCATTTCTAGATGATACTCTCATAAAAGGTTGTGCGGTTGAAGATAAGGATGAAGTAGTACTTACGAATAGATGTAAGAGATTTGTTGCAGATCATATCAGGGATGTAGAACGTATCTTGACTCGCCTTGAGGAGGTACATCTCACCCTGTCAGGAGCTAAGTCCATGTTTGATGTATCTGAGATTTTAGTGGTTGATCATCTGTGTGGTGCTTTTGGAAGACAACCAAATCCGGAGAAAGTTGACGCTATAGCTAGGATGGCGGACTGTAAAAATATCACAGAGGTTCGATGCTTTCTAGGAGCTTGTGTATTTTACCATCTATCCGTTCCTCACTATGCTCATGTTGCGAAGCCCTTGTACGCATTACTGAGGAAGAGTACGAGGTTCTTGATGGACTTCAGTCCATCAAGAAGCTATGAATAGGCTGAAGGAGTCTCTGAAGTCTCCACATGTGTTGAAAAGAGTAACTATGGGTGTGGAAGATCTGTCATTATCACGGTGGATACGAGCCCAAAGACGATTGGATGGGCGATAGGTCAAGATAATACGAGTGGTGTGCGGTTTACCTCAAGATTTGGGATTAGAATCTTGACGAACAGACAACGAGATTATCCTCAAGTGAAGCATGAGTTGTGGGGTGTGATCACCGTGGTGAAGACAGATCATGAGTTCTTGATTGGTGCTCATGTAGTCTTAGAGAGAGATTGTCTATCTCTGCTTGGGATGATATCCAACTGTAGCACACCGGACATAGCGTTGTTACGATTGGATTGCTTACATCAAGAGCTTGAATCCAGAGCTGAAGCATATAAAAGATAAGGAGAATGTGGTAGCATATATGTTGTCAAGGGCTCGGTATATAGACGAGGAGGATATATTTTCAGAAGTTGAGGAAGAAGAAAGAAAAGATGTTCGGTGTCAAGTTGATCGACAGGATACAGACTTGGAGCCGTTGATGTTTAAAGGAGAGCTTTACACAGGTAGACTTCGTGACATAGGGTATTATCTGAGTTTGTTGGAAAGACAAGAGAGGTGGAGTAAAGTAGAGTTCATAGAGATGAAGAAACAAACATATAACTACCTTCTACGCAATAGGTATCTTTGGAAGCGTCCAAAGAGAAGAGATGGAGCACTTCTATGAGTTACAAATGATCTGCAGATCAAGCAACAGTTGATGAAAGAGTTTCATGACATCTTGTGGGTCAGATATCGAGGAGGTTGGACTACCTATACAAAATTAAAGGAGCGATAATGTTGGAAAGGTCTTTATCAAGATGTGGTGAACTTTATGAGTTCATGCTTACATTGTCAATTTTACTCAAAGGTATGTTACATGGATGGCATGGTACCAACGTATTCGTCTAGTATCCACTTTCAGTGGGTTCTTGATTTGGTAGTGATGCCTCTCGGGTTATGAGGTATGAGATACTTTGGGCTAGCTTGAGAAGACCTCTCTAACTTTGTGGAAGGATGAGCTATGAGGATGAAGACCACAGAGCGAATATGTAGTTTTGTTCTTGAGGATATTATCTATAGATATAGATCGACATGGAGATTACGTGCAGACAGATGAGAGTTGCATGGTAAGGAAATGAAAGAGTTCTTTGTCCAACACGGAGTGAAACTCAAACTCACTACTGCCATGAATCCGGAGGAGATTGATAAGAACCAGAGAGGGCATCCATCGATTGTTCAAGCTCTGATAAGACATGCGATGGTAGACATAGATAGTGGCCTAGGTTGCTCCTCTTTGCTCTGTGGGCTAACAAGACAACTCATTGAACTACTACGAGGTACATGCCCCTTGAACTAATGCTGGGTCAAAAGCCGATTATACCGACAAAGGAGGACTTTCTTACATGAGTTACTCTACCGTGGAAAGACGGAATGGACCGTGTACAACTTCTTGCATTTTGAATCAGGCAGCTAGAACATAGAGAGGAGGATCTTATAGAGACGCAACAGAAGCTGAAAGAGACTTGTCTCAAGAATAAGACAAGTTTGACAAGACCTATAGGCTCTGACTGAAATCCATACATGCTGGAGACTGGATATTGATGTATGACAGTACGCTAGAGAACCAGCACTCTACGATTCGTAAATTTTCTAGGAGGTGATTTGATCTATATGTTGTCTTAGAAGTGCATCAGAATGCTACTTATTCTCTGTAGGAGCTTGATGGTACACCTCTAAGGCTTCTTGTCGCTGGCAAGAGTATCAAGCTATTTAGAAGAAGAGGAGAATCTGTTCAGCTAACCAAATTTCTGGAGTCAGATAATATGATGGATGCTGATGCATATCTGCTACTTGACGAAGACGTTGAAGAAGACGATGGCAATTTAGAAAACCTTGAAGACTAGTGAAAAAGTTAGCACATACCGGAGGATGTGTAGATTTGGAGGGGGTGAATTTGTAGTGCATGGCATTCCACATGATGAAATAGAACTTCAGAAGACACTCAACTGTCATTTGTTCAAGAAGCTGCGCCCTAGCTTATCAAGCTGGGCCGGAGCTAAGCTAGGGCTATGCTTGACAAGCTGCCCCTTAGCTTGGGTTGAAATATCACCCTGAAGGGGACGAAAAGTTCCAGAATGTAGAGCTCGTCGAGAAGAGCAACTTCATACTTTCGGTTTCGAGGAAAGACTTTCTAGATAATAGTTAGTACAAGTCTTAAGTGATGAAAAGTGCAAAAGAGGGAAATCTGTCTATTCTGGCTCGTGACTCGAACTCATGATCTGACAACATGAATGTGTAGGTGTTCGTGAGTACTATAGTTTTGACTCCTCATTCACTAAAAATGGAGTTGTACAGAGAAGTTAGTGTAGGAAAAGCTAGTAAAGACTTTACAAAAAATTTTCCTTAAAGGATATGTACCAACTGTATTTCCTTTTTGAATTGAAAGAGAGACGATCCCAATGATAGGGCGCCCACCTAGGAGGAAAGTGATCTCAAGATCAATTCCCCGAGCTTGTGTTTCATATTTTGTCATGTTGGCCTCCTAGAAAAGAGTCTATGTTGGGTATGCAGTCACGTCTTGCATATCTAGGGGCAGGAGATCAGTATCTCCCTTAATCGTGGCTTCTTGGCCTAAGCCTCCGCATGCCACCTTGAATATACCATGGAAGATATCTGGTGTGCATATGGGAGGGTTCTAAACCTTGTGAGGTGACCTCATAAGTGTTGGAGCTTGCTTACATTGGAGGCTTGTAAGTATATTCAAAGTGACATCAAGATGGCATCGAGAGCTGAGAAACTTTTATTTTAACAAAGGCTAGTTTATAAAGGGGCTTGCTTGATTGTTACGTAAATAATATAAAGACCCTAGCTTAGCAGGGGTGTGAGGGTTTTGAAGAGAATAGTTGACGTTGCGTGAAACGTTGCATGAAGGAGGTATTCTAGCTTTTGCTCAAGAGGAAGCCGTCGGGACACGCAGGAGGAGTCAGAGACTGAGAGGATCAATTTGTTGAAGAATTTTCAGTTGGAAGGTGACCGCAGAGAGAAGATTAAGAGTTAGGGAGCTTTGAATTTATCTATTAGACTGTTTGGAGGTAAATCTGGTGAACAAGGAGCAAAATTGAGAGCAGAGGAGAGACGCACAAGAGTGAGAGGAGAGATTTTTGACAATTGAAGACTTTGATGGTGGAGTCGATACTGAAATAAAGTTCATTGAGTTTTGAAAGACCTATATGTGTGTATCTGAGTGTTTGATTTGTATTTGATGGACGGAAGAGACAGAATTTTGAGTTCTCATGGTCTGCAATAATTTGTTTTCTTTTTTATCGTTCTCTTGATCAATCACAGTCAAGAGGGCCGCCTTCCCAAAGAAAGACTCTCGCCATGACATCGTCCTCAATTCTTCCTCAATTCATAGTAACACCTCGTTCAACCGATCGATCTGCTAGCATGAAGCATAATCGATCTGTTGTAGCCTCATCGATGACTTGCAAGAAGAGTTATGTCCTTCTAGCATCCAAGGTTATCCGTTCTAGCGTTGAAAGCTATCGGTATCTTTGATCAAACTCTCTCAGAAACTTGTTGACACCCATCCTACGACCATGTTGTTGCTCAGTCCGATCCAAAAACGTCCTCCTAATAACTTTCTCAGAATCCTCTTCAAGAAATTCCTCTCGGATAGCTCGCTCAAAACTCGGCCAAACCAAACACCAAGATTCCTCCTCTACACATCTATGACTAGATCTCTCAACTCATGAATCACAACCAACTCAAAACTACCAATCATCTTCACATCGGTCACCCTCACAAGCTCCACCTCTCCTCTATACTCACGAAGATATCTGGATTTAATTTAATTTTAATTTTAATTTTTTTCTTCTCTTGCATTAAAAATTAGTAAATCATCGTATGCTTTTAGCTAGAATACTTCTGAAAATGAGAGCTTATGGAAGGGATACTTCTAGCACTCCGCGAACCAAGTTCGTGTAGTAGTGCGAGCTGCCCTTTTCTAAATGAAAGCCTCACAGTTACTTGATTTTATTTTTTAATATACTTTTTTGCAAAATTTTTGTTCTTAATGCTTTGTATTTTATAATAATTAGCTTTGAATGTTTTGAAATATCTCTACCTTCAAATCTTCCACACCTATTCACAATCGCTTGCAAAGCCTTTGTAGATTTTAACTCACCCTCTCTGACGATTATAAGAATTAGCTCTGAATGCTTTGAAATATCTCTATCTTCAAATCTTCCTCCACCTAATCACAATCGTCTACAAAGTCTTTGTAGATTTTAACTCACCCTCTCTGATGAAAGCGTCTTCAGTATCTCGACGGTATCCCGATGTTGCAGTTGTTGTAGAAGACGTTGGTGCAGCTGAAGGTGCAGCAATAGATGTTGATGCTCCAGCCGTAGAGGCAGTAGCACCACTTCCGCTCTTGCGATCCATCTCTTCTTTGTATGAAAATCTCAACCACCGTGATTAATCACCCCAAGATGACTCTCAATAGAAGCACTAGATTTATGTCGAGGAGAGTCCTTCTCAAGAAGGATGAGCTTTCTAACTGTGATCTACTTCTCAGAATGGTAGAGATTGCATACAAAGACAAGAGCCAAGCTGGTTGTTCACAACGACCAAGGCCTCTCACAGATATCAAACTTTGTCTGACAGTCAATTGTTGCTCAACAGAATCAATTCTCATTCACCAGAAGATTGATCCACCTTGAAACACAACAATAGAAGAAATCTGAACTCCTAACGCTTTATTTTCTTACTTGCAACAGTTTCACAACAGAAATTTCTCAAAATCCCAACGTTCTCAGTCCAAGTCTTCTTCCTCCACTCAAATGTTCTCGGTTCGTCAGGTTCATCTTAAACCAGTCTAGCAGATGAAATTCAGACCCTTAACTCTTATTCCTCTCTCTGTGGTAACCTCTCAACTGAAATCTCTCTTAAATTAGTTCCATTGATGATCAAAAGTCCTTCACAGACTATCAAACTGATCTCTACTCACTAAGACCGCCTCCTATCCACTCAAAAGATAATTTTATCTCCAAACAGTACAATAGACAAAGTTCAAGCTCTTAAACACTTGCCCCTCTCTCTACGGTGACCTCCCAATTCAATTCTCTCATAGATTCGATCTCCTCAACCTCAGTCTTCTTCCTGTGCGACTCGACAGCTCCTCCTTGGAGAAAAAAGAATATCCTCCTCCGTGGACGTCGATTGTTTTCTCCAAACCTTAACACCCTTGCTAAGCTAAGGTCCTTATAAGCAGACGTACTTATCAAGTAAGCAGACCCTTTGCTAAGCTATACCCTTCTTATTATTTACGTAACAATCAAGCAGGCCCCTTCTAAGTTGGACCCTTGATTATTAAAAATTTCCCAGCTCTCGATGCCACCTTGATTATACTCACAAGCCATCCAATGTAGGCTGAAGCCCTTACACTTATGAAGTCATCCAACAAAGCTTATATGGGAGGGCCCCCTTATATGCGCACCAGGTATCTCCCATGGTATAATCAAAGTGGCATGCGGAGGCTTAGGTCAGGAAGCCCATGATTAAGGAAGATATTGGTCTCCCACCCCTAGATATGCAAGAAGTGGTTGCCTTTCCAACATGTTTCTGTTCAAAAAGCAAATACAATTGTTACATATTCCTAAAGAAAATTTTCTGTAAAATCTTTACTAGTTTTTCTTACACTAACTTCTTTGTACAAATCCATTTTTAGTGGATGAGGAGTCAAAACTATAGTACTTATGAACACCTATGCACCCACACTGTCAGATCATGAATTTGAGTCACGAGCCAAAATCGACAAATTTCTCTCTTTCGCACTTTTCATAGCTTAAGACTTGTACTAAATATTACCTAGAATGTTTTTTCTCCAAACCGAAAGTATGAAGTCGCTCTTCTCGATGAGCTCCGCATTCTTGAACTTTTCGTCCCCTTCAAGGTGATATTTCAACCCAAGCTAGGGGACAACTTGTCAAGCATAGCTCCAACTTAGCTCCTACCCAGCTTGATAAGCCAGGGTGCAACTTCTTGAACAAATGTCAGTTGAGTGTCTTCTGAAGTTCCGTTTCATCATGTGGAATGCCACGTACTACGACACCGTGGCTCTATATCTTTGTTATTTATTTCTTCTTGAGGTCCCTGACCTGTTTAGTATTTGTTATGTTATTTGTCAAGATTATTGACTATGTCTTGTTGGATAGACGTGAGTTTGATCTCTACCGCGGCTGATGTTTATCCATGAGAATAACTGTAATATAACTGTAAAGAATCATCTTTGTCACTTGTTTACTACATTTGGACATTTACTTGCATCTCTATGAGTTCGATCCTTATATTACTACTTTCGAGCATCTTTTGGTTTTCTTGTGTTACATCATGTCATCAATTCTACCATGGTTTTGCATTGATACATATGCAACACACGTGGGATGAGCAAAAATCACGATAGTACGTGGTAAACATATTCCTCGTTAGTTAGTGTCTTGCTTGGGCTCGTGCGAGTTATATACATTATGTGCAACTTTTGTATCCAAGTGTAGATCATGTCATGTGTGAAGATCTAGAGAAATAATACCACTAGGACCTTTTATCTTCTTTGGTACCCAAGATCTTTGTTTGTCAGATCTGTATATTTTTATTGTACACAAGACATGAGACGAGCTCCGCATGCTCATTTTGAAAAAAGACATAATCATTTGGACATGCATACATAATGTTGTACTCCATCCCGCTGATCTTCAACACAGATATGACTTCTTGTCTTAAGCTAGAGACATTGCTCTTTTCGGATAGAATCTTATTTTTGAGCAAACGAAACATGGCATTGATGAGTTGATTGCTACCAAGAGAACGTACATGTAGATTCATATTAAAAGAGAGTAAGAAAGGTTGCACTTAGCTCCAAGATATGTTGATGTGTTAGTATTTTTTTGAGCATATTGACAACAAGCATCCAAAGATGTCCGTTCATTGTTCACGTGGACGGATGTTCATATTAGAAAATCTCCAGCCGTGAATGTTCTAAAGTGTTTTGATTCCGTTGGTGCTCCACAACTCAAAAAGGGTATTGCTTGTTCAGATTACTTACATCATTTCGAAGGACGAGTCAGTCAACACCAGCGAATGTTGGAGTGCTCTTCCACAACAACTCTCCGACAACCGAGATCATCACGGCGGATCCACATTTCACTTGGCAACTTAACTTCACATATAGGTTACATGACAAGCCTATAAAGTGCTAACGTAAACTTTAAACTTCTTAGGAAGACCTGTAAAGTGACATGTAACTCTAAAAGATAATTTAAACAAGTTATAAAACATGCATGGACGACATGTAAGCACAACCCATGAGCTTAAACTCTTTTCACATGATAAACTTAAAATTATGTACTTTGAACAATATAGATAAGTATGAAATCACTTGCACAAGCGTACTAGTGTTTGAATAAGATAAATAACATACTATCAAAATATTAGGACTCAAAATATATAACATTATAGTGTTAACATCATACGCAAAGGTGTCAAACATATGCATAAAAGACTAAGAATAATATTTAGCTAACTTCTAGGACTAGTAAACTCAAGTGTTGGAGTAGAAGTGTAGCATGTAGCCGCCAAGTAGTGTGATACCATGCTGGCAAACTTTACTATTGAAAGATAGTTTATGGTCATTCAATATTAACTCAATCTTCGTGGATCAGTTTACAAGGATATAAGATAAGATGCACTTGGGTTTATGCACAACTTGCCGAAATGATCATTTATCTTCATTCATTAACGAGCTAAAGTTAAACTGACATCACGAGTTTACTAAATGATGATTTATTGTCATTTACTCAACAAAAGTCATGGTTTTGACCACGGATTATATTGAATAGCAATGTATAGCCATTCAAAATTGATCTTAGGTCAAATTATTATCGCGATTTTACTGAATAGCGGTTTATTGTCATTCAGTCTCACTCCACCACGAGTATATTGATTGACAATGGGTGACGTTGTCGGAGTGTGATACGTCTATCTAGGAAAGCGCTGGGCTTCTGGCTGTGGTTGTGTACTCAAGAGGTAGGCTTCAAGTTATAATAAGGCACTATAAACACTCACACAGGTCTGTTGGGTCCTCTAATATGTTTAAAAAGCGAAAATCAAGACTAACTAGTACTAATAAGATCAGACGGTGAACTTTAACACTCAAGAATAAGAATTATGAATGTGAAGGTGTAGTAAGTGATGAAAATCACGTCAAATTTGATATAGTCAACACCTTGATCATAAGTTAACATTAATGACTGCAGTTACCAAAGTGTAAATTGTTACTGTGTCTTCCTAGACTGTGACGTCTAGTTATTGTGACTGCCTGCTTACTGAAAAACTATTAATTGCTATTCATAAATGCGTCTGTGAAGAAACACTGCACGGTATAATTCGTATTGTACCTAGCAGTTCACTCGTATGGATCCACAATAAAAAACGTAACATTAGGGGTGTCAAAGTTAGTAACCTTCAGAAAGATTCGAGGGCCTTCTGCGTGAGTTACAACTTCATCTAGACTTCAGCCAGTGTTTCATGCGGGCAACTTTGAAGGTACCCACATGAAAACACCACGAGCTTGTCCTTAACAGCTCTTCACTCGTTTTGACCATTCTTTTTTTTGCAATGGATTCTCCACTGCTCTGAGTAATTATCTCGAGCGTACAGAGAATGAGTTACGCTTATATACAAAGTTGCATGTGACACTTTTATGGCCAGTTATATCTCCACCATTGAAGAATATTTCCTTTGAACTTTGAGACCCTCTATTAGCAGCATCTAAACAAGCGTGTCTCAATCTTAGGAAGTGAAGAGTCGGAGAACGGAGGGCGCAAGAAGGAGTAAAACTAAGTGCTTGATCGCACTCGGATATGTAAATGCATTATCGTGATTTAAGCCGAGAAATCTAACCCATGCTACAAGACGTGACGGAGGTATCCAAAGACTTTCGTCCGTCGTTCATGCGAACATCTGTCTGTTTTAATGTTTGGATCGTAACATCTTCCGTACGACTTGTAGAGCATCTTTTCAACGTTCGCTTGCTTGGAGTAGCTTGTTCTTCGGAGACATGACGGAGTTTTTTGAGGTCAGCAGGTGATCATGTGCCAAACAAGAGTAGACACATCCGTATGGTGTAATATGGTGATCGTTTGCCTTGTGATCTATTATAGACATCTTTAGACCTTGCTCGTCTTTAACTCGAGCGGGACATAGTATCAAAATATTATCTCATCTTTGAAGTCTCAGGAGTGTCACAAAAGGATAAAGAAGTAAAGCTATGAATTCTCATTGGTCCATTTGTATCTTTTGTGAAATTCTAAACGTGGAAGTAGAGGTCTTAAGGGCAGTTTGAGTTGTTGGTAAAGGTATTCAAAGAAGATCAGAGAGCAACTTTCGAGCTCGAGATCTGAAGAATCGTGTGCAACCAGCAAGTCAAATTTCGTAAAGTTGTTCAGTATACTATAGACTATAAATCTTGAAGACTAAACAAAAGTTACCGAACCAATTTTCTGTTCTAAGTTGAAGTAACCATCTAGGTGCCAAAAATTATTGTTATCTCTTTAGTAACTTTTTTGGCTATGCGTTTGCGCGTAGCTTACCGTCGATTCTGGTGATTTTGCAGAAATGGAGAAATTTTCACCCGTCGGTTCACTCAAATGTGAAAGGATGTTAGAAGAAACTGCGCGCGAACAGTCTTTTTGATTTTTAGTGAATTTTTTCTTGAAAAAAGTTTCTTCGTGTCGATTGAATCCTCCTGAGCAGTTACAGAAGCTCTCGTCCTCGATTATCATCCAATCTTGCGTCACCTTCTCCTCTTGCAATAGATGATGTCATGGGATTCCATCGGATTTTCTTCTTTGAAACTTGAAAATATCATGAACTTAAGGTCGATGGACGTTTGGCATTCGGCAGTCCAGATTGTGTGCAGTGATGATTATCGCACTTACATATCTACGTCTGGCCTGTTACATATACCTTGACCGAGTTGCCTCCTACAATCACAGTCGAAATCAAGGTACCTGGTGTACCTCATTTGGCTCCTACTTCCATTGTTAGTACTCTGAAGGGTTATGTCCTCCTTAATACAAAATTCGTTCATGGTGTCAGTAGTGCTTTCTCCAGCAGTTCCTTGTAAACTCTAATGGAACGTCGTTCGTTTTAAATTGCATTTCTCCATATCTGGAGCTACTTGTTCGCAGCGGAGGAAATTCCTGTAGTATTCTAGGTCGGGAAGTATGAAGTATGGCAAGTCTCTTGATGGCGGAAAAGTAATTGTGGTGTTTTAGGTATCTCATGCCGTAATTGGTTCGCTGCTGTTATATGGGAGTTCAGCCGCAGTGTGGATTTCTGCCGGATAGTCCTTGGATCAAAGAGGAGAATGCCATCAAGAAGATCGTCTCTTGTTTTTAGAATGCATCAGTCCCTCAAGTTGTTGAGGGGAAGGTTTGGATCTATCCCTTGATTTAGAGGCTTTGAACTGCTGCATGCTTTTCTGCCAAGTCTTCAGATCAGTTGCTGCACAGCGTCAGTGACTATCGTTGTACTAAGCCTTCTCGTTGGATATGATTTGGTGTTCTTCGTGGCTGAGAAATGGTACTTGCTCTTCAGACCAAAGAAATCAGCAAGTATTGCCCACTGGACCTTTTCTCCGGAACCGAGAGTGGAATACAGAAGGCACTAAGTGATCTCTTTGTGACACCTCAAAACAATCTACGTATCTTCTGTAATGGCGAGGAAATCTTTGGTGATTTTGATGGCTCAACCACCACGCCGGAGGATGCTAGAGTTCCGTTGGAAAATGTTCTCAAGGGGATTTCTCCCTTTGAGGAAGAAGGACTAGTCCGAGTCTTTCAAAGCCTTATGGCTCACTTGCTGTTTCGGAGTAACGTTTTGGAGAAGCTCCTCGTTGTACAGAAACTTGACTCCATTGAAATCGAAGGGTCAATTCTAACCTATGAGAAGTTTCAGAAACATCTCAATAGCTCAGCTTCCCCTTTGGGTAGTCAGGAAGGTCTGCTTAACGGATCAGCCACGGATGCAACATGGTAACCTCCTCAGAGAACAAATTCTTCAAATGGTACTTCACATGTGTCCAAATTCAGGGAGCATTCTGAATTGTCGTTCAAATTTGAAGACTGTCGCAGAATACTTCGTGATTACCTAATCTCTACCACGGCCAAGATTGCGAGATTATGCTTGCGTTGCAGCCAATAGAGCCAGTGATGCTGGTGGATATTTCTCTTCCAGGTACAAGAATTGTACAATATTCAGGCCGAAACTACTTACACAAGGTACGTAAAGAGAGAACCGATTGCTCCGCTGATATTGTATAGATACCCATATTTGCACCGTGTCTCTACTATAGATAAACTTCAGTACCAGTCAGCGTGTTACCCCTATCCTAGAGAGTGGTCCTTGAGCATATCTGCCATTCTCGACGTATGAATATAACTTCAGTACCAGGCAGCAGCTTAGACTAGGAAAAACCCGCGTAGTGTGGTTTTCACTACAGGTTCATTTTTTGGATTTGGACGTCAAGCCGCTGAAGAAGCTCCCTCACTACTTTCGGCTTGATCAGGAAATAGTGAAGGCTTACAGGTCTTTGCAACTTCTTTGATTCCGGTGTCTCCCCCTACCTAACTGTAAGACTCCTAGTTCTGTCTGACCTCTGAACGTCTCAACGCAAGTGTGGAGTCGGGTCTGATCACCGATAAGAGTTGGTGACAGATAACTGTTTGGGTCTTATCACGAGATGCTTTTGGTAATCTGGCAAGGACTGTCACCGTACTCGTGGAGTCCAGACGATCTTCCAGTGTCTGTTGGATATTTTTCACTTATTCGGCATTGACATCAAGAACATGTCTAATGCGGTTTGACACGTAAAACATAAGAGACTGCACAGCATTTGGTAAGGCGACACACATCTTCAGAGAGATTAGATGAAACCTCCATTTAAGAGAATACGTTCTCGGTTCAAAGTATCCTTGGTACGAATCTTTCATTCGGGCCCGGTGTGATTGAGTTGCTGGACGAATGCACTCGATAGTAGACTTCACGGAATAGATTTGAGGCTCCTCATGCAGCTCCGTGTTTGTTGCAATCGGTCCGGTACCATCATTCGCACCGGGGAAGCGACGACGATGATAATGGGTCTCACATAGGTCTATGTGGAGGGTACTTGAGAAGAAGGTAGTGTTGCGTACATCATGCTCATGCTTGGTATCTACGTTAAGTCTTCATCCAAATCAAACTCCGTTTTTCTCCATCTTGGCCGGCAAAGACATTGTCTCCATAAAACTCACCCACATTTCCGGTTCGTCTGCTTGAATCTCTGTACTTTCTTCTTCTTTCTCTGGAGGGAGTATGGCTTTCTCAGGTTCGTGGGCTTTCCTTCTGACGACCTTTGCTGCACCCTCCGATGAATTCTTTTTGGTCACTGAAACTAAAAGCTCCTTGGGATCATCCCCATTTCCCAGTTGTGAGCGGGAGGCCTCCACTGCAGATGGAGAATCATCAGCGGTCAACTCAGTCCTCGCACCCTCGTCCACACAAGGGCGAGCCTTCTTGATCTCAGCTCAATTCCTCGACGACGAAGTTGTGCCCGGCTTAGAGTTCCTGGAAAAGACAGGCAATGACTCCTGTCAGACTGATAAGAAGCGAGAGCTGCACAGACACCGATGCGCACGATGCAGCAAACGCTTTGAAGAAACTGGGAATATACATGGTTCCACAAACCTGGGAGAATCAGAAGGAAACAATCTGCTTAGCAACTCTAAATTCCTTTGGCGCTCCTTGGTAATCGTCAGAGAGACTGGATCATACCAGCGCTCGGGGTTAAAAGTTTCGGGAACCGGAAATTATCCGAAGGTAATAAATGGAACCGGTTTTTTCAGTCATTTATTAATCTTCCCGGTCTTTTTAACAATTAACTTTTCGTTTTGTAAAATTTCAACCTACAAAATATCCGACTTGGCATCATTTCAACCCACTTTTCAAAATTCCAAATGCTGGTTAGCCCCGAGCGCTGGATCATACTCTCCACCAATCACCAAGTCGACATGAGCATCGCCTGCAACAGGAGGTACGGTTAGACTGAGAACACACAAGAGAACAAGAGAAACACACTTTACACACACAACTATAGGTGCAGTTGTTTTGATTTTAATGCTCAGCTTTTCTGCCGAGAAGTCGGATGATTTATTCCAAATGCCAAAACCAAATTATTATTTCATCACCGTGTTACAGACCAGCTGCAGCGATGTCGATGGATGACGTGTACCTGACAGCTGAGGTCAGGTGAGATTCAACATCTACATATGTTTCTAATGGAGGCAGGTGTAAGTTGGATTAGTTTGTGTAACCAGCTTTATATTTGTCAGTGTCCGGTTCTTTCTGAAGACAAATTCGCAAATGTGCTTCTCGACAAAATATCTTCTGATGTGGGATACGTTTTTCTGTGAAGGCTACAGGATAAGTGAAACTCGGGCTATCGGCGACAAAGCATGTAATGTGCACCTCGACTCCAAACGGTAAAGACGTTTTGCTCTATTTCGTTCGGATAGAGAACTAACCAGCAATCATGTAGAGGGTTGTGAGGCTTGATGGGGTCTTCCCATCCGTTTGCTATTCATTGGGTCGCGTTTTTCCCCAATGTAGACATAAATGGTTAACTGCGGCTGCAGTTCAGAAGATATGTACTATCATTGTACTGCATGTCCTCTTATATACACAAGAATCTCTCTGGTGGTTTCAGTTGAGAAATTATTTCTCGTATTATTTTTCCACTAATTCAACCTCGTTCCTTCAAGAATAGTTTCTGGCTCAAGTTTCGTTCTGACTCAGAATCCCTCCGATCTCTCTCCATGACTACAACAGCATGACGCGATACAGAAGTTACTCGTTACAGATGGGGTCTGATAGAAGAGACAGAAATCTGGGTCTCCCTTCTTTGATCCTGTGGTCCATTTCTACTCTTTTCCCAGATGTAATTTCAGGTCAACACCTCTGCTTTTATTGTGCTTCTGCACATTTTTTCTTTCCCATCTTTTCTCGTCTGCGGATTTCTGCATGTGTAGAACAGTTTACGAGGAACTATTGGCCAAGCAGATAATTCAAATCCAACTCGTGATTCGGAGCTAGATGTCATTCTACTTGCTTTTGAGTCTTGACATTGTTCACTCTCTTGTACATGTTGACAATTCTCGAATGTTGGTCCCTCGAGATCCCTCGAGACAATTGGTTCCTGGAATTTTGCTCAATGATCCATCCTTATACGGTGAAGCTGAACATGGAAACATACGGCAACCAAAATACAATATTAGCCCTGTTGCCGTGGTCGAAAGCAAAAGTCAAAATAAAGTTTTTGCCCTGCGAAAGACCAAAACCTAGCAACAAAGTACTGGCTCTCACACTCGTCACAACTCCTATCATTTCTCTCCTTCAAATTTCTTGCAGGAGTAGCTAGCTCTTTTCTGTGGATACTTTAATTCTCTAAGAAGACACAAAGAAATAAAAAACAAGATAAGAAACTTGAATTCTATTTAATATATAATGACTTAAGAGCTGAAGAAACAGAATGGCAGCTTACCACTGACAGTGTTGAGGGGGTCCTTCTTTTTTTCACCTCATTGTTGTCGCTAATACTCTACACGTCTCGTCAATCATCACTGCGCAGTAGTAGGGTACCATCATAGGATTTTTTTCGTTTTAAGAATTCAGAGACAGGTCTTATGCCTTAAACGGTTTCATGGAGGTCATGTTTGTGCTGCTCTTTCAGTTTGTATGTTTTTCTTTTTTGGCAGGTTCGAACGAGGATTCACATTACTAATGGTGAAATATTGAAATCTGCCAAGCCTTTCAACGACGAACTTACGTTGGACAATATCAGCAAGTGGGAGAAATCTAATGTGGTTATCTCTTCGGCTTATGTTTCTCAGATGACTCGATGTCATTCACACAATTTATCTCTGCTGCATGTTCTTTCTTGTCCCATGCCTTATTCTGCCCACTTTCAGACCCTTATTATGAACATAAACATGAAAAACATCAAACATCAAACAGTTTCAAACAACAAACACTTTAGAAACGTGTTGTACTTTTGCCAAGAGCAATTGTATGAAATTGCAAAACGCATGAAACAATAAAGGCTACAGAGAAACGTATAAAACTATAAAACGCATGAAACAAAAAACACAGATAAACATATAAACCGAGAGAAACAAAAAACAAAAAACGCTTTGAAATGTTTTGAAACGCTTTGATACGACAATTATTTATGAAATTGACTACTTTTCAAACGTGATGTGATACACAAATATTTTTGCAAAAAGAAACGAAAAGAAACGTAAAATTTAATTGTATTAAACATAAAACTCAAATGCTTCCGAACGTAAATACTTTTGAAATATTCATTGTTTCTTAAACGTTACATCATTTTATACTAATTATGTGGAACATCCTTGCACAATGAAAGTGTATGAAATGTAAACTTAATGCAATATATGAAACGTACAAACGTTCAACATTAAATGATCAATGGACTTCTGTTCCATGTGGTTCTCACTCATACTACTTGAGGAGAAGGAAGGGAACTCAAATTTGATCATCAAATTATAGTCGAACAACATTCCGCTCATCATAATCAAGTATGTGGATTACAACATTTGCTTAATTTTTATTGATTATAATTGTTAAGTTTATCAAACAATATACGTATTATTCTTTAGTAAAATTTCTTTTCATATTTCAATGCTCATTGTTGATCTCATGTTAAGATTTTATATGCGTGTTCAATAAAGTATCTTTTACATGTAAGAGAAGTTTCTAAGTCTAAATCATTATAAGTTTCATATTTTTTAGTGTTAAGTGCACCGTTTGATCTTATTATCATTTGTTAGACTTGATTTTCATTTTCTGAATATATTAGAGAGTCAGACAGACTTATGTAAGTGCTTATAATGTCAATTATAATGTCAACATATAGCGTGAAACTTATCTCTTGAATAAACAACCACAATAAAAGATCTAGCGTTCTTTTAAATAGACATATCACACTTCGACAACGGACAACTTTGTTTACTACGTCATGTCCCAAATGATACTACGTTGGACCTTCTCCAACAAAGACTACATCGAAAACGACTAAAAAACTTACAAAAGATATGACCAAGTTGCATATATAAATAGAGGGTGTGAACAAGTGAAAACTCTGTTTGAGAGCTTTTACCAAGTAAATTACCTTACTCGTTATACCTTTGGGAGTCCCATTTACAATCTCATAGAACTGTATCGTCTAGTCTGTCTAGACGTTTCAAACTGCTTCTATGGAAATGGAAGAAAAATTCAAGATGTAGTCAGAATATTACTACGGTGAAATGAAGAGTTGCAAAGAACTGCACAACTATGCTGTAGCCTGTACACAGAAGATTTGAACCCAGTACGTACGTACTGTAGTTTCCATCTACTGTAGCATCAAGTAAACGCCGTCGCTAAACTAACTGCGCTATATTACAAGAACCGGAACCAATCTAGTTCCTGCGGACTCTACTACGCTGTCGGTGAACGGCCATAGTCACAAGCTTCGCGGCGAGCGAAGAAGGAGAAACCTCCTCTCTCTGTACAGTCCAGTCGATTTCAAAATCTAGGCACGAGTCGTCGAGCTGCAGATCGGACTCGTCCAATGCCAGCTTCTTGGCGAAAATGGGGCCACAACTGGGAAGGGTTGTGAGGCCTTCGAGTGTAGCCCTGATCTTTTCAAGGCTAATCTCATCGGAATTCTGCTTTTCCATCTTGAGAAATTCGGCAAATCCTCGAAGTTCCTTCTTGTATTTCGCGGCCCTGGATTTGAGAAGCTCGATTTTGTAGACGAGTTTCATTCTGATGTTCTGGTCGATGTCTTTATCGTTCTTCAGCTTGTTCTCGAGTTGAATGATCTCGCGCTCCAGGTATCTGGATTTGTAGTCGTTTGTGGAGGAGGTGAAGCTGTCCTCCTGCAGAAAGTAAGCGAACTTGATTTGCGCGTCGTTGATGTATTTCTGCTCCTTCTCCAGAAAATCCATCTTCTTTTCATACCACTTGAGGACCAACTTCTTGACCACCGTTGCGCTTTTGCCTTCTTGGAGGAGTCTCATCTCGTTGCTGTCGCTCGGTTCCTCGGACATGTCGTTGATTGTCTGCTTGATCTCGTACGTCACAAATTTGTGGTCTCTGGCCGGGCATTGCCACTCGATACACTTGCCCCGGACCATATGTGTACATAGACGGAGCCAAACTCTTTTGAGTATTTTCCACGATGTCTCTTGGACTGTGCAAGGATCATGGCACACTCGGTACGTGGTCTCCGTCCTGCCATCGTTCAGCACACGCTTCGTCGTGCAGGTAGGGCTGGTGCACACAGTTCTTGAGTGATCTAGCTTCTCGACGGTTGATTCAATTAACATAGTTGGTTTCATGATCACCTTTCTCAGCGCCTCCAAATCCTCTTCCGTGGCCTCAATCTCCTTCCTTTTCTGCCTTACGAGAATGGAATTCTCTGTTATCTGTTCGATCAGCTTCATCATAGGCTCCTCCAAGCTCTCAGTTATCTGCCTCACTCTGATGACGGATACCGTTTCCTCGATGAGATGAGGTCCGACCGAGTTGAACTGTGACAGTAGCCTGACACATTCGTTCACCGACTGATTCCAGCTTCTGACCGGGGAACGTGTTTGGATTTGTCCCTGGAGCTCCTGGCGAGCTGCCAGGTACCGGAATGCTTCGTTGTCGAAGCAGTACATGGTGCTTTCGGCAATCTGTATCCTCACTTGCTTCTTCCGTTGAATGTTATCCAATAGAGCCCGCAGTGGCTTCAAAGTGTCACCGACATGAAAGTTCGTGGACTTCGCGCTTGTGAAGCAGAATACCATGTTGCGGCTGGCATTCTTGTGGAGATGAACCAAGAGCTCCATAATACAGTACTCCAGCATTACGCTCAACCGCGACTCGTTGGGCTTGAGGAAAATGCATATTCCATGAATGTGCATGTACTTCTTGAGCTCGACCAAGATGTTCTCGAAATTCTTTTTATCCCAAGCCTCCCCTCTTGTGTCTCCGATGCCGGGGGCGTCGATGAGACGGACCGCTATTCCGCGCTTATTGGACTCGGGCTCGATGTTGAAGAGGTATGACTTGCATCTCTGCGTGGAGGACTGACTGGGGTCGTCGAAATTCTCATCCTCAAGACTGTTATCTCCCACGGTTATTGTGTTTGTGTTCAGCGACTGATCCGTTTCAGTGAATTGGCTGGGTATAGCCACCTTCACACCACCTTCCTCAGCTTCTTGCAAAGAGTCGTAAGATAGATAGTTGTAGAAGGCATTTACAAACGTTGACTTCCCAACTCCTGACTGCCCCAGCAGAAGAACATTAATATCATCGCTTGACAGTCTCGTGGAACTGACAGTCCTGAGATAATCATCATTCCAAAGGCCCCCTCTGTAGAGCTTGATGCAAACGTCCTGATCGCGATCCCAAAACCGACCATTAGCGAAGTCTAGCAAGAAGAGTTTAGAGTTACTGCCTTCCCTCTCCGCCAGCAGATCCACGAATAGCTCATAATTACTAATCCAAATGGGTGAGCGCTGGACTCTATGTTTGTCGTCGTAGCATAAGATGTACAAACTAGAGACGCCAATATTGTCTAAAACTAAAGACTCGAGATCGGTATCGTCGCTCAAAATTTCCACACCCTTTGATCTCATGGACTCCAGGAAGGTGACCTTCTCCAGGTAGGACTTCAAGGTCTTCAAATGCGCAGCCAACCCCGCAGAAGAATACTTCGTTCGTTGAAAGTGATGTAAGTAGGATTGAATCTCCTCCTCTTCTTTAATTCCAGATCTAACATCGACCAACAGATCACGCATCTGACCATGGAATCTTGTTGTTCCAATCTGCACGTCAGTCTGCATTTCCTCAAAGTTGGTTAGTTGCAACTCTGGAATTCCCAACCTTTTTGCCTTGTTCTCCGCTTCTTCATGTATCAGGGTCAGGACTTGCATCATATCGGCCAACTTCTCCAGCTCTTTTTCTACCGCAATCATAATATTGAGACTCAGAGTTCTAAACAGTGTACCCTGCACTACGGAAGTGCTCCTGAGTCTGCTACAAACCGCCTCCACGCTAAGTAGATGAATCTGCTGAGGCTTACCTCTTCCACCATTAATATCGATACGCTTTATGTCTCCAACTGAGCGAGCAAATGCTAGAGCCGATTGAAAATCATTTGGTTCAATCGCAGTCTCTGGCATGATGTCTGCTATAATTTTCACCGATTTCAAATTCTCATCACTCCTGTCCATCAACGTCGGAATCAAACCTCCACCCAAAATGACAGGACCCAGTTTGGAGCTTAGGGTATCGCCTATCAATGTGCTCGCTAAGCCCATCTTTAAACTAGCCTTCAAGCTCGCCTCCACGCTACCTCGATCTTCGTACTCGGTCACGCTCTGTTCGAAGACGATGACTCCGCTGTAGCCCCACTGAATTCCTACTACGACATGAGTAGCCGGTGTATCCTGCAAGGCCTCTAACCTGAACATCCTTGCTACGTCACCGTGTTGGAGGTTAATAGTCTCTTCTTTAGTCACAACTCTGTAAATCATGCAAATCCTCACACAGGTAGAGCTCTTGGTCACGCTCGTAAGATATTTACTTGCACCACCGACATCAGCCAGACCTAGAATGATGCTCAATTTCAATTCTCCCTCTACTTCCAGTGATTTGAACTTGTCTTCTGTGGAAAATTCCTCTTCCCATGTAAGATATGTCTGCTTCATATCCACCGATACCAGCGCATCATCAGGAACTTCCGCATCCAACATGAACTCAGGCATAATCTCGTCCCTCACACCTGAGTACAGCTGCCCTAGTTTACATGCCCTATTCACAGATTTTCTTCTCATGCTCCGTTCGCTCGAGCTCACTAATAAGCTGGCTTTGCCGTGTGAGGGGCTTGGAATGGCGATGTCTTGTCCTTGCGACAGCACGATGTCCATCCTCTGCGGACTGTCAAACTGGATTCTGCGTGCAGAAGATGAAATTGTAGAGTACGTCAACAGCAAGCATCTGGCAAAGCGCTCCGCTCATTAATCAAACTCAATGACTGACACATTGTGAGTCTATTCTAAGGCCTTCGAAGTCATCTCGTACAAAAACATCAAAACAGCTCCCAGCAGATTCCATGGTTGGTGGAAGCGGCATCTCGTAACCTTTCTGTGATCATCCTGTTACTCGGCGGATTCAACCAAACTGTATCCGCTTAGATCATTCCTGGTCAATATCTCTTGCAAAGCGAGCAGCGAATTCTGGTGCTTGATTTCGACAAGTTGCCGGGGAGTGTTTTCAGATGATCACTGTCATCGAGGTACAACGTTGCCACCTGATTTCTTTGCGGAAGGAACTTTCATAAAATGAGGATCTACCAAAGAATGTCTGAAATGAAACTGGAGCTACAAGCGTAAAGGATGTACAAGTCCGACTAGACCCGATGAGTTTTGGTTTTGTGTGTGGAGGATCTCCACTGCTTGAAATTTCGCAACTTCACCTAAACGCCGTGCTCGACAACTGGCTAGCTCCTCCGAAGCGTCAACCCGCGTCCTGTTTTTCCGGAGCACTGTGGATCTGCTTCTAAAGAATCGTCCACGATTCTTAGCGTCAGTCACCTACAGTATTCCCAAACGGAGGTTATTATATGCGCAGTACCCTACGGTTTGATTCCTGCTACATTTCTGATTTGAGATGCGCACATCCGCATCATGTGATATTCTGATAAAGTTATTCCAAAGTTACATCACTTTGCAGGCTCCCTGAAGTGAAAGGCAGAAGTTCACGCGCAAAGCCAGGGCCCCATGAGAACGCAGCTTGCATTCACCTCTGGAGCTATAGTTACTTCCAATTGATGAGGAAGCCTACCTGGCCGCACATCATGTGCGTCGGTGTTAATTACTATGATTAGGATAATCACCTCGCGGAGGCCCGAGTCTCATATTATCACGAAGTCCACGGAAGGTGCATACTCTGTAAGGTGAGCTTCAAACTTATTGCTGGAAGTCTAGCGTGTTTGCACAGATTTGACCTTCGGGTGCGTGTTTCAACCTCCGTTAATGGTTCAGTCCATTAGCAACGTCTCGGATATAGTCCTGATGGAGATGCATCAAATGCGGAAACTTTCCCTGGATTCACCAGCAGTGGTTATCGAGCACCTATTCCCAGGTGGTAGTGTTTAGGTGGAGCTCCTAATTCACAAGCCTGTGCTTAAGTGCGACTTATCGTTCTGGGAAACGCGAATCTGGCAGTCTGTTACATACTTGATTCGGACGTAACGAATCGCGGGGTGTGGTAGGAAGGATAAAGCCAAATTGCTGACACTGTATACTTGTGGACCTCATGTTCAGCAAGGCTTTTCTCCGTGTCTGCAATTCTTGAGCGTATGCATTCAGTATTTCATGTTTAGCTAACTTCAAATCAAATTTTTCTCATGACCTGTTCGTAGACGATGTCAACTCCCGGCTTCTCCGCAAGTAAAGCCGGGAGTTGAAGAAGTCCAGCTACTTGCATTTCCTGATGGTAAAGACATCCTGTGAAACGTGGTTATCACAGCTTTATAAGGCTACTTGATCCTTGTAATGCGCCAGGACTACTGACTACCAGTGAGTTGATTGCCTGTAGATTGAGTAGGGCCAAGCTACACTGGCATCACTCTGCCCCAAGACCTGTGAACAGGGCGAGCGCTAGTTGTAGAAACAGACCATTTGCCCTCTGCTCATCTAATGTACAGAGCTGATGCGATGAACCGCATTTGGGATCCTTCACGTAATATTCTATTCTGTCGTCCATTCGGTCTGGAATCGGTCTGATTGGGAGGATTTTGGCGCCGAATGGACTCTCGTGTTGCACATGTGCTAGAAGTCAATGGAAAGCTTGACAGGTGAATTTGTTGCCGACGACTCGGTAATCATGAAATCAGGGCCTATTTGTTCATAATAACTTCATACCCACGACAAAGATGTCCGATGTCTGTGCGACCACAACGCTGAGTATGTTAGCTTTTCTGCCTCTGCTGTTCTTGAAGTCTGTGATCAGTAGATTAGCCTCTCGCTCCTTACTGCTCCTTTTCAGTATACTCAAGTTCATAACCGCATTCTTCTTAGTTCTGTATAGTAAGTAGAACCCTGTGCTAACTTCGACTTGTGATAGTAGATTTCTTCAGTCAATAAGGCGAAGAAGTCAGGACTCGCAGGCCTGACAGGCGCAGTAGAAAACCCCTCGTCGAGACTAGTTAACGAATTGCTTCACCAAGGTGAGAAGTACCTGGGTAATCGATTGGAATGTAAACGTCGATAGTTGTGCCGATTAGACCACAAACGATGTGGAAGTTTCCAAATACTGTGCTTCGGTTGACTCGACTACCCTGTTTGCAATAACCGTTGTTACTCGCTTGCTCGTCAATTGCAGGGTACACAAGATCAATCGAAAGCATTTGGGTCCCGGTTGATTGAACGGAGTTTGGAGCAACCCAGTTCATCTGTCGAGAAGTGACTGGAAAGGCATGGCTGATTCAGAAGAGCACATAATCAATCTCCTCATTCTAGGACAAACCGGAGTTGGCAAGTCCACTTTCATCAATGCGTTTTTTAACTACTTGACTTACGACTCGTTGGAGGACGCTTTAGCGGCAGGGGCCAAAGTTGCAGTTCCGTCCATCGTGGTCAAACGAGATGGTTATGAGCAAGAAGAATTTCGAGTAGGAGAAAATATCAATGGAGAGGAGGAAGATCTCGACGGGAGTCTGGTGGGTGCATCGGCCACGCAAACCTGTAAAGCTCATGTTTTTAAGCTGAAGAACCACTCAATGACGGTGAGGCTCATAGACACTCCAGGCGTTGGCGACACGAGGGGTTTCCAGCAGGACAAGGAGAACTTCAGAAACATCTTAAATACCATGACGCAGTACGAGAACATTCATGGCATTTGCATATTGCTTAAACCGGACGAGCCCAAGCTGAACACTTACCTACGATTTTGCCTGGCCGAGTTGCTAACCTATTTTCACAAGAGTGCAGTAGACAACTTCGCCTTCTGCTTCACGAGCTGCAGATACACGGACTTCAAACTGGGGATGACCCTGAGACCGCTACAAGAGCTTCTGAAAAGCTTGAAGGATACGACGGGAGTGGAGATCCCGATAAATGACCAAACATTGTACTTTTTTGACAATGAGGTTTTCCCATCGTTGGCTGCTCGTTCCCATGGTTTCGACTTAAATACGGAGATTAGTGATCTTGAGAGGAGCTGGGAAAAATCTGTGGAACAGATGACACGTCTGCTGAAGCGATTCAGTACCATCAGTCCCCACAGAACGGAGGCATCGGTTTCGATCAACAAGGTGAAGCAGATAGTGAGAAATCTGGAGGAACCCATGAGTATCATAACCCAGAATATAGGCCTACAACAAAAGTTTGCAGAGGAGCAGATAAAAACTATTCAGCACTTCAATGAGGAGATATCAGATGCGCAAAAACTGCTGATGACGAGTAGAAGTAGAAAGGTGGAGCTTCTCCCTCTTGACCACTGGACAGTGGTGTGTATGAGTCCACCTTGTGTTGAAATAGTGCAAACCAATGGTTTGATGAGGTTGAATTACCCTACACTTTGTCATGCCATATGTAAGGATTCGAATGTGCGTTTCTGCAGTATCATGACACTGCAGGGAAAATGCACGAAGTGTGAGCATGATTACAAAAAACATAGGCAAATCAATTTCGAAACTGTCATTAAGTATGTGGAGAATCGAGAAATGAGCCATTGGCCAAGGGATGAGCAATAAGATGCTGAAAGAGTTGGCCCTCAGTTCGACCAAGAAGAGCCTGGAAGAGTGGACCCACGAGAAGGAAGTCATTGATGAAACCACCGTGCAATTTGCAGCGTTCTTGAAGAGTAGTACCATCACTCCGTTCAATGAGTACGTTATTGAGTACTTGGAGCTCTCCATTGCCGACTTGAGGAACACAGAAGACGATGGAGACAAGGTTGAGCACGCTGAGCGGGACTTGGAGAACTATCGACAGGAGAAAAGGAGATACGAAACGTTTCTTCAGAAGGTGGAGAGGATAGAAGAGATCACCGTGGAAAGCATCAGGAATGCATTGGCGAGGCTCTTCAAACTTCCAAATACCGGCAGACACTTCGAACCTTTGGCGCGAATTGAGGATACTGCAGAGTCAAAAGAGCTACGGGAGACGTTGTACGAAGTAGCTTTAAGAGAGGGCTTGGACGAACAGAGAACCGACTTGGATGGCCGACTCAGTTTAAAGACAACGCTTCGAAAGTTAAGAGATAAGTTGAAGGCAAAGTAGGTTGCACACTGGCAGCAGAGTTCGATCATTCAAAGCAAAAAGTTTGTACAATGGATTCTTATTCCCCCAACATTCATTGTGTCGTCTGCAACCTCACTTTTAAATTACAGAAGAGAATATTGCATAGATGAAACTTTCAGCAGGTTTACAGATGCATTGTAGTTGTGGAGATTGTCTAGTGTGCAATCAGACCATCATTTGTCTAACACCTGCTCATGCAAATAACACACTTATGTTGATTGTTTGTAAGGTATGTTATTGCAGCAAGAACCCAACATTCATAGCACCACTCCAATAAAGGAGGAAAAGCTTTCAATTAAGAAGGAGGCTCTCTCAGCCTTCTCACAAGAAGAACAAAAGAAGGAAGAGAAATATCACCAAAAGAACTAACTTAGAGGCAGCTCCCCTTCTCAATATATAGGGAGAGTAAAACACATTAAGGGTTAGGTCCTCGTAACTTAGTTGTGTCCCAAGTATACTAACTTGTGTGTACAAGTTATACATAATAGCTTTAAGAGTTTGTACTATGTATATCAACAGTGCTCCTCAAGTTCATATCAATATCCTTAACACCTAGACATAATTTGAAAATATCAAATTTATCTCTAAGTAAAGTTTTGGTGAATATATCAGCAACTTGTTCACCAGTAAGTACATATCTTAGATCTATCTCTCAAGTCAATACTTTCTCTCGAATAAAATGATGATGGATCTCTATATGCTTGGTCCTAACACGAAAAACAAGATTAGAAGCAGGTTTAATATTGCTGATATTGTCTGTATGTAAAACAATAAGATCAGAAAATTTCACACCCATATCTTTCAGTAAGGTGTGAAATCAAACGGATTCGCAGGTGGCATTAGTGATACCTCTGTATTTTGCTTCAGTCGATGATAGAATAGTTGTAAGTTGCTTCTTCGATTGCCAGCTAACAGCAGAGTCTCCAAAGTTGAAGACAAAACCTAACATAAATATTCTATCTTGAGAACTTCTTGCTGAATTTATAACAGAAACACTAGCAGATCTGAAGATCAATGTAGTGCAGTTGAAAGAGCTCAGGAACCAAGAGGAAGAGGCCAAAGAGGTTATGGAAGAAGTTCCAATCGGAGGCTTCAAAATGAATTCATTGATGTCTCGTGCTACGGATGTAGTGGTCCTCATTTTCAAAGAAATTGTCCACACTCCATCCATCCAAAATGAAAGACGGAATAATGAAGATACAAGAGGAAACCTGAGAAGAGAAGTCCCGTCACAAAACAAAGACAAAGACGTTGTCACAATTGATGCGATAAAGGTGTCAAATGTCTATGAGAGAGAAAAATGTTCTTACTCTTCTCAACTGGAACTGTCAACTCACGAGAGGATGAGGACTAGGTTTCTGGAGGAACCTACGATCATTGAGGATTCTCCAAGTAAGAGCACTCGTTCTAGCATTATGTCTTTCTCCCAAAAGGAGCCTAGGAAGAAATGATATCACACTATTGGAGAGAGAAGTGACCGTAATTAGTATCTTAATCTAATCTCATTATTTGCCGAAACTTACATATGGTGATAAGTTGTATCCAAATTTCACGTGAACTTTAAAATATTATCTAGAGTTTGAATATTTCACTTGCTAAATCATAAAAATCTTGTGATTTGTCATATTGCTATTTCTTGACAAGATCGTATTACGTATTTTGAGACTAGCTACTCAACTAGTACATAACCAATCCATTATCAGTCACATTTACAACGATCACGATATTTTGTGTAACGGAAATTACTTTTACAGAATGTGAAACATGTGCATATCTTTGATGTTAACAAGTTATAACACTAATGTGGTTCCGCGGGAATGTAATTTAGGATAGAATGTAATTTAGGACAGAAATATAGTTTCCAAATATTCATGATATATATATTTCAACTAGAAGGCTTTTAATTTTTAAGCTCTTAAGATACGAGAATAAAAGATTTAGATAATACAACTTTAACGACTTTTAATTTCTAATTAATATAAAAGATGAAGGAATTTCATGTCCTAAGTATTACTCCTATAATTATGTTAACTATTTTTCAATATATCTCCGTCGAGGTAATATAAGTCTAATTATTGAACTTCATACTAGTTTTAGAATATGAGCACTGATAACCAACTTTCAGTTACTAACCTCATGAGTAGGTGAAATACCGAAGAGGAGGTAGGGTCGAGGTAATCGCAACGGGGAAAACTGTCAAAACCGTGAAACTAGTTTAACCATTTACCAAGCACTAGAACATGACAAGAATAGCGCACCTTCTTTGATGGTTGTGATTTGTCAATACTCGATGAAAATCTCATATATATTTATCCAAGTGTGAGGATCATCCGTCAGCAAGTTTTACTTCTACTTGACAGCAAATGTTCTATTAGTTAACTATAAGTATAAAACTCGAGATATGTTAAGGACTTCCCCTATTTTACCCTGATATCCGCCTTATTTGACCTATCCTGCTACTTTAGCCTCGCATCTCCTTTCGCCTCAAAAGCGTGTGGCGGGAGTGCGAGAGAGTCCCTAAGACAAGTAGAGGGACTCTTCAAAACTTTGCAGTCCATCGTGACCACGTACGTTCTCCATTAGCTTTTCCATTACATCGTATCTACTTTGGATCGTATTAGTTTCGGATTTGAGATTTATGGTATTTGCATAAAAACATATAGACTATATAAATATTATTAGTATATTATTGCAAAAGGCTAGTTTGCAATATTTGTGATTATTTTACGTACCACATATTAGAATAATTGTTGTAAAACTTGTACACTGAAACTTGGTTTTCGTAATTTTTGAATATTCTGTTTAATGTTATTCTGAGAAAGTTTCAAAGATTACGTATTCCTTAGAAGCACCTTACTGGTCATGAGTCTAGACCAGTAAGGTGCTTCTCGGGACTTCGGAGCATACGGGTTTACAAGACGCGCGACGTTCAAGGTCTTAAGGTAGGAAATGGCTTGATCATATCCCCGGTAACGATTGTTGCGCTTGATCATATCCCTCTTAATGTTTGGTTGTTTGATCATACCCTCAACCTGTTATCGACTGACCGGTATACTAAGCCATGTCACTCTACACTGCCAGCTTGGATGTTTCTCTCTTGCTGACGACGTGAATCACGGTTGATTGAAACCTCGGTCATTTTTCGCACCGAGAGGAGTTTCTGGAACTCGAGACGTTTCAGCTCGTGATTCCGGATTGCTTCCTGCAGATTTTGGAGTAGTCCGACACGTCTGAGCTCATTCTCCCGAACCAAGATACTGCCGGGGGCGCAGTACTGGACCGCACTTGCTTTCCAATTTTGCTTCTGCCATGGTTTCTAAAAGGCTCTGTGTTGATATTCGCTGCGACTTGAGGTAGCGATTCAGCATGAATCGCTTTGCCTCGGTGCAGTGAAACATGACAGGAGCGAAACAGACTGTTTCTCTCTTTACGCTGTGTGTATGCCATGCTGACAGTGGCATGGTCTGATCTACATGGCACGGGATACAGGCAGGATGGACGATGGAAGGTTGGGGGTATGATCAATCAACCAAACGTTAAAAGGGGTATGATAAAGCGCAGCGATCGTACTGGGGTATGATCAAGCCATTTCCTGGGTCTTAAGCGGGTTGATCAAATGTAAAACTCCTGACCGTAGTGATTATTACAATTGGGTATATTAAAGCACGACAGAAGTGCCTTACGGTTTAGGGCTGATTCACAGGCTACGGTCTAGGGAAAAGAAAGATCATGTAGCCTTTAACTACTTTTAAACAAATTCTGATGTTTTCGACAGTGGTTTTTCTTCTATGTGTGATGGAGAGACTTCGTATTCCTACATAAGTCAACTTACACTATGTTCGAAAGTCACTAACTCGAACATTCTCGAACAACCGACATGTGAATAGACTATGATAACATTTACAATGTACTTCTCCTCGAGTTTTGCACGAGGCGCACAAATTTAGTCGGAGTTCCACGCTACGACTTCCACATACCGCAATGTCTCCCAGTCTGACAAGTGGTAAGTACACACCAGAGAGTTGTAACCATATCACTTTATAGATCATCGCAGCAAGGCAGCGCTTGATAACAGGCGACAACCACTTTATAAAAACGGGTACAGATGCAAAACCCTTGCTGCAATGTACTACGCGGTAGTTTGCTTCGAAAGTAACTAACAGTCGAAATTATGCAGCAAACTGTCTAACAAAATGTTTGCCGTGTCGAGTCTACATAACCGTCCAACCAGTCCATATAGTTCCACCAAAAAGTTACTAATTACACAGAGCCGCCATACTTAGTCTCGCTCACTGGTAATGATAAAACCCAGTCGAGAGCTTCATCCTTCTTCTTTTGTTCAACCCATGCAGAACTTCTTCCCTTTCATAACCCCGGAGAGTACGAGAGACTGTAATCATCGATCCAGAGTAGGGATCTGACTGTTTACGTTCCAGCCCAAGGCTGCTTCATGGGCGGCAAATGTGAGAGTTGTTACCGCCCGTTTCTCACGTCCTTATCAACAAATCGGCCGTAACATGAAAGGACTGCGGCCTGCGCAAGCGTTAACAATACGGAGGTCAAAGACTTTGACGTGCAAACGAGAAAGGTAGAAAGCTCCGCTATTGCCAACGTAACAGTTCTCTAGATCGTAAATCGCAGTGATCAAATCGTTCTATTACTTTCGCAAGGTCTATCAAATCGGTATATGTTTGAATGGACATGAACGATAACGCTGGTTCGGGTTCACAATCAAATAGAACGCTTCCGGACACATGGATACTCCTAGCGCTGAACGAAATTCAATGCGTGAGAGCAAACCCTTGATCCTGATCAGTTCCCCGTTGTCTCATGATCACATGAACGAAGCCACCTTGGGTTTCAGGCTTCTCGCCAAGCCCTCAAACCGCCTGCTAAGCTGAACTTCGTCCAGACTAGCCTCGAAGGACCCATCGCCTCCTCTTGCCATGTCCTGCAGTATTTTATGCGCCGGATCGTGACCGAACATGATGGTGTGTACTTTAAGTCTCGGATCAAGCGCCTTCATCTGTCTGATTTGATACACTGGATCAGTTCCTCCATTGTTCCCACCGTCGCTTAAGAAAACAATCGTTGGACATTTGAAGGATAAAACAGGATCCCCTGTCGACCGCTTCAGAATCCGCTCTGCTTCCAGTAGACCACTCGAATAGGTAGTAGATCCGCAGGCACCTTGCCCCAGAAGCTTATCCACTACACCTTCACTTAGCGGCTCCAATTCGACCGCAGTGGTCGCGTGGTGGTTGAAGAGAACCACCGATACAACATCCTCCTGAATCTGAGTGAGTCTAGTTCGTATGAAGCGAGTGATGGCTTCATATACACAACCTAAGCGGTTGGCCACGAAGTTCGCCATGCCTGGGCGAATATCTGCAGTGGACATAGATGACGAATGATCTATGATAAAGATAACACTGGACGACACATTCTCCTCTGTTATATACCCTGTCCGGAACTTGATGTCACCCCTGACGATAGAGTCGTGCCACAGGGGCTCCGTGCAGTAAGACGCATGCTGTGCTGCAGTTGAAGCGGATGGAGCAGAACCGCTCGAAGGGTCATGTTCCTCAGACTTGCACTGATGATTACATAGATCGAACTCTTTGCGCTCATCATTGCTACACGGATCTTCGAAGCTATATACTCCCAGTATGCTGTATGGGTCAATCCTTGGGAGAGTTAAAATCAGGACCATACTTGCACGTTTCGTGTCTCGACCCATCGAAAGTTTACCGACAAACACCTCCGGCGCTTCCAGGGCATTGAATGAGGTGCACGTGACCCTTTACAATGCATATTACATAGTTCCGCCACACCGGACTCTCCCCAAACGTATTTCCGGTCCTGTATGTCGATTTCCTCGGATTCTGCAGCGAACTTCACGTCTCCCATATTTCCATGAGTCGTTTGTGGGGTCCTCCATGGTCTATTTCCCGCGTACAGAAGTAGCCGCATGAATAACACCTTATCTCGCAGAAATGCACAGCATTTGAATCACAACTGTGTAGATGAGGTCCTTCATGCGTTGTCTTGTATGGAGGAATCGGAAGACAGCATCCTTTTCGCTTCCCATTCTGCTCTGACACCAACTCATAGTCGAAGGTACAGCGTTTACCTTGAAATGTCTTGGTCTTTCGACTCACTTCGGTAAGCACCTCACAGTTCCCTTGGTGTTCAGATACCTCCGGACATGGATGTTCCTTGCCACAGAGGTGATGGCGAACACCAGCTTTTTGACCGTGAAAGTGGTCTTTACTAGCGCATGTCCTATTGCAACCATCCAAAGAACACTGTTCGGGACAGAACTTCTCATGGCATTCATGAATGTCGTTCTCGTCATGACCACCTCCATCAATAGGATGGACGCATGGATTGTTGCACGAAGGCAATGAGCAAATATTCTTGCAGTTATGCTGCTTTGAGTTGCAGCGATGATCTCCACCATGTCCAATTTTCTTGGAACAAGTATCGTTGCAACTGGAAGATAACTTTACAAATGAACAGGACTCACCGCAAGTATGATTCTTGCCGCGACAAGCATGAGGACCATCATGTCCCGCCACATCACCGGAGACATTTAGCTCGTAATGTATACGACCCTCGTTTTCCTCTTCGCAGTAAGTGCATGTCGATGAGAATGCAAAGAGAAGACGGAAAGATGATGCGTACCAATGGTGCGGCTTCTCTCTCTCAGGCATATATATCAACATTCTAATAGTCTTTTGCTTTGTCTATATAACGTGGCAAGTTCCTGAACTAAAATTGACAATGATAATACTGCAGGATATATCTTATCTAGCGATATACTTTATGATCATATTAAAGTTTACATCGTAGCATTCTGTACGCATCAGTGAAAATTAACTTGGGCTGGAACCCAGCAGAAGTGAAACATTTCTTACGTCCCTTAAATGCTTATTGTATGCAAGTAACACTCAAACACCACTCAGACAGTTGAACTGAGATAAATTAATTATAAACACTATTATAGTCGAGAATCAGGCGGGAAGTTTAGGAATTACGAACGTGAAGGTGTAGTAAGTGGTGAAAATCATGCCAAATCAAGCTCGTAACTGTGGCAAAGTTCCGCTAATTACTTCTGGGTTTATATGTGCGAATTGATTAATGAAGGGGTCCAGATTCGTGGTCGGTCGAATCATCTGTAACCGGGTTCTCCGCTCATTACCGCAGTCACCGAGCTCCGAATTGCAATCATGATCACGGTCACGGTCTCAACTGCACGGTCCGAACTGCAGTCACGGTCACGACTGCAGTCACCGAGCTCTCAGCACAGTAAGGCCGTTCTCCGTCATTTTGACTGAAGCCCGTTCTCCGTTCATTTTGAATGAACCACAGTTTAACAACAAATTGTCAGTAGTCTCATATGTGCTCAGAAGTACCTGGTGGTCCATAGTCTCACAATGCGCAGTGTGAGACTTCACAACACACTGTGCGTTAACATCGAGCTTTCGCTAATACAGCTTGATATTATGTTTTGTAGTCTGATCTTCGCTAATACAGCTTGATATTGCATTTTGCAGTCTGATCTTCCTTAATACAGCTTGATTGCATTTTACAGTCGTGATGTTTTGTTCTTCTGCTACAGTGAGCAACTACAGGAGATGTAATTTGCAGTACTTGGTGGACTGCTTGGAAACTAATATGTGTTGCTCTCATCTGTTATTGAAGGTTTCTGTCTTAGCGTATGCGGAAAGTGGATTCAGGACATATGATGGATGCGACAGATGCAGCAAAGAATTATCTGGGTTGTTTTGTTCGAGATGTCAAAATGAGCGCCTGTCTTTGATAAAATATTTCAGATTGCAGCTTCTGGTAGCGGATGAAAGTGCGAACGCGTGTGCCATAGCATGGGAAGCTGGGAGAGATTTTCTAGACGTAAGTGCCTAAGCTTATAATATACTGGAATTATGCGGAGAAGACAATGTTCTGATGGACCGGATCGTTAATCAGCACTGGTACTGTCACTTTACCGTTGTGACAAGTAAAGTTGTTGGCGGAAAATATATTCGGATCGATCAGGCACAACCATGTGGAAAACGACAGTTATTTGGTGTCTCTTCGTCTCTTCCAGTTTCTGAACAGCACGTGTCTACTACTTGAATTCTCACTCCTACCCAGTGTGTGTTACCCGGGTCGAGCACAAGCACCACACCAGAGCCAGACATCAACTTTCGTGCAGACGAGAGACATCAAGTGGCTGCAGACAGGAGACGGAGAGATAAAGTAGCGAATTCTCATGATTATAAGAGTGGTTTTTTCATGAGGTTTTCAGTGGGATCTCTGGCCGTGTTGTTATCAATGGTTATGTTCGCTTTTGCTATATTGAAGTGGTGGCACTGATCGATAATTTGATCACCACTGTCTTTGGAGACCGTCATGATGGACTGTAATATGCGTTTGACAGTCAAAATGTATTGTTTACATTTTGAATGAATAGAGAGCAGTTTTCACCTTTATGTATATTATGTGATTGAAAGACCTGTAGGGAACGGTCAATGTATATGTAAGGAACTCTGCTATTGTGTATATTCTGTGATTGAAAGACCTATCGAGAACAGCCAATGTATATATAAGGAACTTTACGTCAGTTATCTTCCCTCTAGTGTCTACTTCCCTCCAGTGTCTATTGAAATTGTCAACTCCTTCTCCAAATGATGAATTATTCTATTTTACGACGGGGAGAAGACTTGCGCAGTGCGACCTACGACCGATCCACTGATCGTAACCTTATGGCCTATGCTAGTGCGACCGGTTAAGGACTCGCGCTTAGTGCGATCCTGGATAGGTCGCACTGAGCGCGAGGTCTTCACTATGATCGCTTAGGCTCAGTGTGACCTAGACCTGGTCGTACTGAGCTCAATGCGACTGGTTAGATTCGCACTCAGTGCGATCCTAGACCGGTCGCATTGAGCGCGAGGCTTTAACTGCGATTGCCTATGCTCAGTGCGACCTAGACCTGATTGCACTGTCTCATTGCGAGGTCTTTACTGTGATCGTCTAGGCTCAGTGCGACCGGTT
Source organism: Asterella californica (assembly GCA_036924285.1). Lineage (NCBI taxonomy): Eukaryota > Viridiplantae > Streptophyta > Marchantiopsida > Marchantiales > Aytoniaceae > Asterella > Asterella californica. The sequence continues at coordinate 6,835,328 of JAYKYS010000003.1, forward strand.
AGAGATTCGAGCTCAGTGCGATCCTGGTCCGGTCGCACTGAGCGCGAGCTTAACTGCGATCTAGGCTAAGTCAAGATGACAGCGTGTAAAATACGATCTAGGCTAAGTCGAGATGACAGAGGGTACTTTACAGCGGAGCTGTTGGAGGTTCGAGAGGAGAAGAGTTGAAAAGTTCAAACACAGATTTCGTCACGTTGGGTTCGGAGAGAAGAGTTTAACAGAATCAGAAAACAACACTCTTTATTAAAATGATTTTAATTTCTCCATAAAGTCGGTCGCTTGAACGACAGTGCAAGAACGCCATATCAAGTTGATTTCCTAGTGTGACATAGTGTCCCAGTAGTTTTTAAGAGCGGGATAAAGATCTCTTCCAAAAGCCTATCTATACTTGTAGGTCACATAACCTGGGGTATCTTGGGTGCTGCTTGCCCATGATTTCAACCATGGTAAGAGTACATTCATAAGATAATCGTCTCTGTCCATGTCACTTGACTCATGCATGAAAGAGGAGGGATGGATTACGTCGTAGGTATGATTAGTACTATTCTTCTCAGGAGAATCATCTATCAACAACACATCTCGTGTACATAAGTTAAACGCGAACAGTCGAGAAAAATCCTTCAGATACAAGTAATTACCCGTGACAGCTTCTCTGATCGTCTTGAAACGAGTATACATGGGTTGTCCGAAGATTCTACAGATCTGCATAGTACAATAATGTGAGAAGGTAAATAGAAACAAAGTGAAAACGGATAACATCTAAAATGATTTTAATAGCATTGAGTTTGTCTAATTTACCTGGCCCGAAGCGATCTCTGTCGGCAAGTACTTTTTGGTCTCCATGGATCGAAGGATGGCGTTGCAGTTGCTAAGAGTTTTAGATGTCCATATTAGCACTTGAAAATCCTGACAGCATATCTCCATGAACTCTTTAACTCCTTTCCGTGCAAAGTAGAATAAATCTTTTTTGGCACTCTCAACTTGGTAACCTCTCTCTTTAGCTCCTCGGAGCTCTAAGTCGTTATGTCCAGTTCTTACCAACAACCCGTTCATATCTAAAATCAGCGTCTTCCTGTTGATCACAGTAGGATCTGTCAATCTGGGATAGAAGAGTTTGGAAGAACGAAGCCGAGTGACATCCATTTTTAACCTTTCCAACTCCTCCTCCTGTATTTGCAGTTGCTCGTACATATCTTCCTCTCTCTGGCTCGCTTCTGCTATTTGGAGGTTCAAAGTTTCTTCTTCTTCTCTTTTGATCGCGAGCCGAGCATCTAAGTCTTCCTCCTCTTTCCTCTTGTTGAATAGAGTATATAATCCTCCTACATAAGATATTCGATGCGATGTATAAGACCTAGGATGTATAAGACCTCAGTGCGACATAGATCCCGTCGCACTGAGCGAAGTGGAGAGGTCGCATGCAGTGCGACGCATGGCTCTCGGTGCACTGAGCACCGCTTTAAGGTCGCGCGCTCAGTGCGACCTCAAACCATTGTCGCACTGATCCGCACGCATTGGACGAAGAGAAAGACCCGTGCGCTCAGTGCGACCTGGATACGACCGCAATGGCCGCATAGCACCTGATAGCACAGTGTGATCTCAAGCCCGTCGCACTGTGCTATCAGCTAGGGACCGTCGCACAACAACAACACTCTACAACAACAACACTACACTTTACAACACTACACTTTACAGCGAGCGAACACTAAACAGAGATTTCACTGAACATTACACACTGAACTTTACACAGAGCCAATGTAACTCAACTGAACTTTACACAGAGCCAACGCAACTCAAGCAAGACATTTCACTGAACTCTACATAGAAAGCTAAAGTAACTCAAGCAAGCAAATAGTACACAAGTAAAAGAGAAAACATGTACCTCCATCATCGTGGCCCACGCCAAGCTCTTCTTGGTGGATATTTGGATGAAGAGTACTCTCTTGTACTTCGTGTTCAATGGAGAATACTAACGCTTTCTCACTCAAGATACCCAAGTGTCGCATGAGATGGATTAAAGCCATCTCGCAGAAATTTTCTACGGATACTCCTTTCCTCTGTTCTCGTATGTGCTTTTGCAGATGCAACACTTCTGCCTCTAGATTCTCGAACATGAACAAAGACCAGTCGTAATCCTTATCTTCTCTTTCCACTTTAGATTTTACGTACAAGGCGAGTTGACATGTAATAGCTTTAGGTCTTCTTCTCGTCAGGAGAAGCGCATTCAAGCACTAAAAAGCATATCTCCATCCCTCGGAAGCACATTTTCTTGCGAAGTATCTTTTCTCGACTTTATCATACTCAGGAAACCAATTGTCTATTCGGACGTGTCTTACGAAGAGGGGTAACATCACAAATCCTTCAGGGATAACAAAGGCTTCCCGGATTAAGTCAAGGATCAACTTGAACTCCCGATCCTCAATTTTGGCCATTCGTGTTTCTGCATTATAGGATTGGATGAAAGCATCACAAAGTCCAATCTGACATAAACAAACATTACACATTACAATAAGTAAAGTATAACCAAACAGCATCCAATACTTAACTTGAGTTTACTTAGGTTGAGGTTACACTTGAGCTTACTGTAAACGAGGGACTAATGACATAATACTTACATCAGGCCGAGGAAATTCGAACGAGAAAATGATCAATAATCCCAGCTTCTCTAGCTCGTCCTCGTCTATTTCGCTCAAGGCTTGATTGATAGCTTCTTTATCCATCCATTGCCAGACGATATGTCGATGTACATCGTGTTGGGAAGTAAACGTAATTAAAAAAGGTCCTTCTTGCGGTGCCATACTTGTACTTGTCTTCTCATTGCACATACATTCCAGCTCGCTTCACAATTACTTGAAAGATAAAGTCACACCATATACATTCCAGCTCTCTTTTAAAATCACACCACATACATTCCAGCTCTCTTCACAATTACTCGAAAGATAACGTTACAGTTTAGACTTAGACGCAAGAGATGCTTGTACCTCGTTCACTCATTGCATATACATGCCAGACTCGTTCACTGCCAGCTCACTTCGCAATTACTCGGAAAGATCACTCTGATAAGAAAAAAAGAAGCGAGTATGTCAGTTTAGACGTGAATGATCGAAGAGAAAACGGCACAAAGACTCAAATGTCCAAATGCACGAGAGAAGAGCGAAATTCAAAGTAACGAGAGAAGAGCGAATAGCATAAGGAATGAAAACTCCAAGTGGTTGATCGCTAATAGTCTAAGTGGTCGATCGATCGCTGCTGGCAGAAAGTAGTCAAGACTCCATGTGGTCGATCGCTGCTCCTCAATACTGACTATGAGAAATCAACGTGCAGAGAAAATTGTTAAGTGCGGCGGTCTTAATCGCAGTCAGTGCGACTGTGGACTGAAGCACGTTCAGTACGGAGCCAGTGCGACCATGGACAGAAGCGCGTTCAATGCGAAAGCGTGTTCAACGTGAAAGACTTTAGATGCGGCGGTGTAAGTCACGCTCAATGCGACGGTGGGCGGAAGCGCGTTCAGTGTAGAAGCGCGTCTAGGCGTGAAAGAATTAAATACCTAACTTTAGAACTAAATACATGCGCGCTCAGTGCAATCTAGCATTGAGCGCGAGGATAAGTGATCGCACTTTGATCAGTGCGACCACGCCTAGGTCGCACTGAGCAGAGGTCTTTTTCCTTCGTCTAGTGCGACAGTGGCTTGAGGTTGCAGTGAGCGCGCGGTCTTAAGACGTCGCACTGCACGGAGGTCTTTCTCTTGTCCAGTGCGACAGTGGTCTGAGGTCGCACTGAACGGAGATCTTTTTCCTTCGTCCAGTGCCGCAGTGGTCTGAGGTCGCACTGAGCGCACGGCTAGATGCGGTCACACAGACCCTGGAGCCGCGCACTCAATGCGACAAGTTCTTAGTCGCATTGCGCATTGTGTGACAAGTGTTTGGTCACACTGAACGTGCAGCGAGATGCGCTCAGTGCGACCGACCACTTGACGCCTGAACGTGCTACTCCAAGCAGTCGCACTGAGCGCACGGTAGATGCGCTCAATGCGACAAAAGTTCGGTCGCTATTCACAAGACACTTTATTAAGGTTTAGAGTCTTAGATTAATTTCATAAGACACTTTATAAAGGTTTAGAGTATGGCATTGGCTTCTTAATTATAGTGGACTTATGTTCAACTTAAACTTTTTAGAGGTTTAGAGATCGTCACCCTCCAGGGAGTTGAACCCTGGCAGGCCAAATCGGCTTGGTCCGACAGGGTGTCATGCACAAAATGAAACAAAAACCACAAGCATAAAAACAAAAATTATCACAAATACAATGAGAGACCAGTAGATGCTCACGTATGTTGTTGTCTTCGAGATCAAAAACAGTTATAAATGACGGACTTTTCTCTCAAAAGGTTGGAACGCCCTGTCAAGTGACTTCAAAAAAAGAGGGTTGTCATGTTCACGATTGCAAGGAGTTCTGAGAAAATCGAGAATCTCTTGACATCGCTCCACCAGATTCAATCCTTATGTGTCTTCATATGCTCCTTGCAAGCGTACATGTGCATCTTCTTCACCCTCTGTAAAATCGAAGTGAGTAAGACAATTTGACATTTCTTCATTTACATGTACATGACTTGGTTCAAACCATGGGTTCAGATCATCCGGTACAACTTCTCTGTTGAAAAAGCTTTCCAAACTAGTGAAATATGAAGTGGTACATGCAACGCCGGAACGTAGACGAGAACACGGGTTGTATCGCAGACTTCTCAGCATAAGCTCTGACCAAATGCTTGCATAACAAGTATGGGCTATTCAAAAATGAGTAGCAAGAGCATATCCATCTCTCCACGTCTGTGAAATGATTACCCAGAAGAGAGACATCTTTACTCAGATATTTGCCCCAAGTGACACAAAATTGTTCCAACCAGCTGGGAAATAAACATCCGTGAATGATTTGATGTAGCGACACTTGCATATCTGCCACAAGACTTTCATAAATGATTAGCGTCAACTTATCTAAACGAGGACGATTAAGGGTATATTTGTAATCGTGCTTTAATTTCCTCCAGTGACTCTCAATAATATTCGTAGTACACGAGAAGCAAAGGAGAGATTTTGATGCTCTACTGAAAATTTCCCATTTGTCTGGACTGTACCACTCTCGCCAGAGATATATCCACAAAGATAAAAGGTTCGAACTCTTACAAAACTCATAAATCTCACGAATAGCCGCAGAGTGCAATACATCGGGAGTAAAAAATTTCCCTTCAGCTGATGATATAAGTGAATGCAAGTTGAAATGTTTGGTGATCATTTCAACAACAACCTTTCGTTGTTCAGCATTACACAGCTGACCAACAACTTCCACACTCTCTGAAAATCAATTTACATCAATAAAAGAGAAAAAATTACTTGCCTCCACACTGTTGTATGATCCAGTGACTCGTCCAATACACATACATCGAACTTCGACAGCTGATTGAGCATGCTTCAAAACAAAGCTGAACATACATAGCAGTAAAGACAGAGCGTAATGCTGAAATCTGACCAATGTCTTTGTCGGTGAGTGCGAACACAAGACATAGTCCTCTACCTCTTAATCTCTCGAACCACATCATAAGAACCGCCTTTCTATATTGCTCCGTTGCTGATCTGGAACTCTTCTTCGCATCACAAGTCTCAAGTAGAACATGTATGATAGAGGTATACCAAAACCTCTGAAGTTTGCAGCAATAACGAACAGCTCAAAGCGCATATAGTTAGTTTTAAAAGTACTATCGATAATAATTTCTCTGACACTACCTACATGTTCAAAAAAGGATGTGCATATTGAAAGCAATGTACTTGTCAGTCTGTTCATACAACACCTCAACAAAGCTTTTCTGAGCTAAAGCTTCGCTGCGTATCAACAAAGATGCAGACTTCACTTGATCATCTATATCTCGCAGATATTGTCTAGACTGAACTTCAGCGATCCAAAAATTTACCTGCGCCCGAGTTATACTCAAAGGACTAATGATCTTTTTTTCACATAATATACGGTACACCTCAGGCTTCCGGAGATTTAATCCAGATATCGACTCCAAAAATGTGACAGCAACAATAAGGAAACAATGCAACTTATGCGTCGGCTTCTCATGTGACAGTAAATGTTGACACGTTAAATACATTAACTTCTGCTGTACGTCCACCGTTACTCGTAAAGTTTCATTGCACTCAGATCGATCTATCTTTTGCTTCTTCTCTGGTTGTCTCACATGCGATGTGGATCCTTCACCCTTATCTTTGAATTTTGTCCTGTCAGATTGTGAGGTACACCATAATGTCGTCCTTAAGATAGAACAATCTTTCATAGAAACACACGGGTTACGAACTTCCCAATAGTATCCAGAGGCTACCTCCATATTCGAAATGATGCTTATTTTCAGCCAAGACGTCAAACACACTGACAAGTTACTGGAGTTTAAAGTCTGCAACTCATGCATGTTACTCTCGTCTGAAAGATGGACTTTCAGTCGGAAAAACACAAACTCGTCTTTGTCATCCTCATCCCCGAAGCACTCTTGCACAACATGAATCATTTCTGAATGATCACACTCCACTGTCACTATGAAAGCGTTGTCATCATCAGTCTCATTCTCTATAACCGCTTCGCAAGTAGTACTGAGGTTCGCTTTGTTATAACATTGGTTACACTGCTTGAACACAACTAATCAAGAGGATTATGTCCATTGTGAGCACACTTGAATGCGCTGATTGACAATGTTCGATTGCATCGATTGCAATAAATCATCTCCGTGATAAGCACTCAAAAGCAAACACCACTACAAGCACAACGAGGACTCAAATCTATCAGACTTTCTATCACCAAGCTCCACGATCCAGCGGAATTCGACAACGCTACAATCGTGAAGAAATTTTTGCCAAATTCAGTCGTGAGGATGCGAAATTCTCTTCACGCCGTCTCTAACTGTAATGGGGTAACATGGCGTCTCCAGGCGTCTTCAGGTCCACCGTCCGGTACAAGACAACGGACTTGCAATGGACGGACGGAGAGAACCTTGCAGTGAGAACCTTGGCTGTGACTACAATTCGGAACTGTGACTGTGACTGCAGTTCAGACCGTGCAGTTGAGACCGTGACCGTGACCATGATTGCAGTTCGGAGCTCGGTGACTGCGGTAATGAGCGGGGAATCCGGTTACAGGTGATTCGACCGATTATGAATCTAGACCTCATCATTAATCAATTCGCACGTATAAACCCATACGTATTAGAGGAACTGTGCCACAGCTGCGGGCTTGCATCAAATCTGATATGGTCAACACCTTGACCAAAAGTTAGCGTTAATGATATCAGTTAGCGAAGTGTAAACTGTTATTGTGTCTTTCTAGACTGCGACGGCTAGTTACTGTGACCGCCTACTTACTGAAAAGCAATTAATTGCTATTCGTAACGACGGCTGCGGAGAAAGATGTACGGTATAATTCATATTTTAACTAACGGCTCACTCGCACGAGTCCACGATAAAAATGTAGCACTAGTGACATCTAAATAAGCGTATCTCAATCTTGGGAAGTGAAAAGTCGTGACAGGGGCATCCAAAGACTTCGTCTGTCGTTCATGCGGACATTAGAAATTGGCTTGATCATGCCCCCAATACGATTGTTTTGCTTGATCATATCTCTTATAACGTTTGGTTGCTTGATCATGCCCCGGACAACGTTTGGTTGCTTGATCATACCCCTGACGGGTTATTGACACTAGAATCGGTCATTTTATCCTTTGGTTCATCATTTTAGTACTTCAACCTTGACGAAATATCATTGTAAGTATAAATATTTAACATTAAAGACATGTTAGACTATCCATATTCTCATTCCTTTAATATGTGAAGTACCACATGCGAGTAACATCATGAAGTGATAGGAGTGTGATCAAGTCATACATGTTAAGAGGGATATGATCAAGCTCACAGAACCTACTGGAGGTGCGATCAAGTCAATTTCTATACGGATATCCGTTTGTTTTTAGTGTTTGGATCGTAGCATCTTGCGTATTACTCGTAGAATATCTTTCCAACGTTGGTCTGCTTGGAGTAGCTTGTTCTCCGAAGACATGACGGACTTTGTTGAGGTCCACAGGTGATTATGTGCTGAATGAGAGTAGACACATCTGTATGATGTAATATGGTGATCGTTCACCTGGTGATCTACTATATGCATCTTTAGACCTCGCTCGTTTTTAAACCCCTCTCCTGGTATAAATGGGTCCTAGATGGAATATTCTTTCTAGATTTTTTTTAAATTCAAAATCTCTCTCCGAAATCTGGAACACATAAAGCTTAGAATTTAACAAATTGGGTTCAGATAATGCTTAGATGAAAATAAATAAAAAATTTGATAAAAATGTAGCGCTTAGTCACTTTCCAATGCTACCTACCATGTCAACAACAGAGGTCAATCTCAAACATTATGAAAAGATGCAGTTTGCTTTGGGTAGCTCAGAAGTCTACTTTTCACATCCGTGCATGTCAGAAAATGAGGAGTATGGGTATCCAGACCCTAAATATCAGGAGCGGAGGTTTAATTCGAGTGGGACATAGTACCATAATATCACCACGTCTTTGAAGTCCCGGGAGTGTCTTGAAAATCCATCATTAATAATGAACCCGCTATGATGATCTCAGTTGTCGGAGCTGTTGTGGAAGAGCACTCCAACATTCGTTGGTGTTGAATGACTCGTCATTCGAAATGATGCGAGTCACCTCTCCGAGTTATGGAGCACCAACATAATCAAAATACTTTAGGACGTTCATGGCTGGGAGAATTTCTGACATGGACATCGTACACGTGAACAATGAACAGACGTCTTTGGATGTCCGTTCCACAAAAGCAAAGATGATGGAGGGGTGCATGTCACAAATAAAGCATAGCAATATGTTAAGAAAAGACTCACACACCAACATATCCCGGAGCTAAGTGCTGCCTTTCTTACTCTCTTTTAATATTGAATCTACAAGCACGTTCTCTTGGCAGCAATCAACTCATCAATGTCATGTTTTGTTTGCCCAAAAACAAGTTCTATCCGAAAGGAGCAATGTCCCTAGCTCAATATCTGTGTTGAATATCATTGGGATTTGAGTACAACATTATGCATGCATGTCCAAATGATTGTGTTCTTTTTCAAAACGATCATGCAGAGCTCGTCTCATGTCTTGTGTACAATAAAGAAATAACAGATCTGACACACAATGATCTCGAGTACCAAAAATGATAAAAGGTCCTAGTGATATTATTTCTATAGATCTTCACACATGACATGATCTACACTTGGAACAGAAGTTGCACATAATGATATATAACTCGTACAAGTCGAAGCATGACATTAACTAACAAGGAATATGTTTTATCACATACTATAGTGATTTCCGCTATCCTACGTGCGTTGCACATGTGGCAATGCAAGATCATGATAGAATTGATGACATGGTATGCAAAAAATTGATCCATGACGATACGATGATTCAGAGACTTATGATCAAGTAGAACATTTGAGTAGACCACGTAGATCAGATTCTAGATAGATAGATTTGCTTGTAGATAGATATCCTCTGTTCAGCAACATTACCAATTAAGTAAACATTATATTGTTTTTATTTCAGAAACCATATTGTCAAGTTGCAAATACAAGATTGGTGATAAATTGCCTTCCCATTCAATCAGGATATAATGTAGAACAATACTTGTCAGATTTGAGTTAGACTTGATACTATTGTACGTTATAAAAACTCGGATCCTCAGTGTCTTATGGAAAATTAATGCCTCCATCAGATGAACTCCAACCAGTGTCAAACCATCCACTCACTTCGGGACCTTGTGAGAATATTGTTGTGCGGTTTTCTTCTGATCCATGTTGTTAGTCGATACAAACGTGCAATCCAAAGGATTGTCAAGAATCTTCCACCTACGTCGGCATGAAGAGGAACGTTCTTCTCTAGTTATTTTCTGTGTAACTTTTTGTTGTGACTACTTGGTCTAGAAGAACAAGATATAATAAGAAGATAATTAATAACCTCATTTTGAAATCATCCGTGTGAATTGTTGTAATCTTCTTCATCTCCATATCATATGAACAGAAACATATGTCATGTCACAACTCAGGACATCCCCAAAAGTTACTATCTTTGAAAATATTTTTCATCGTAGTAACTGTTGAGGATGTCCCAAATGACAACACGACAATAACAATGTAGCTTGGTCTTCTCATCCAAGAGAGTCATTAAGATCCACGAAACTGAAATCCTCCAGAGTGTATGTTTCTCGGATTTAGCACAAGTTAGTTATGAGTTAGGATGATAATCCATGCAATGCATGGATGACCCAAGCCTCATACAAGATCTGGACTTTTACGGAGAGCGAGAAACAAAAAAAATAGTATACTATAGACTTGAATTCTCCTCCATGTAATACAATGATGACGTTACTATGAGACTAGAATAGAATCTTGACGATTGAGAAAATCGAGAAACAAAGTACAGTTCCTCCCAGACTTATCGTCTATGTAATGCGTGGATGACAAGTCACAAGGAATAGAAAATAATCTGATGGGTTGCGCTTGATGAAAAATCAAGTGCAACTGATAGAAAAAATAGAAAATAGTTAACATAGAATCAGACATCCACAAACAATAACATCTAAAATTGTTAAGAGAAAATGATGACAAAAGATGATAATATGTTATTACTCTTTTCAAGACTTGGTTGCGTCTTGTAATGACTTATGTTACACATATGATGTTTATTTATTAGTAAGATGTTTAGTTATAACTAAGTGTGAAGAATGTTTATTTGCTATCCAAGTACTTTAAGTAAGTATCAAGTTAATCATGACTAGCGAAAGTTAATTAAAGTTAAACTTAGCTATAATTTTGAGCAAAATTCAGATATATTTCTTAAATAATAGCACTAATATCTTGTCATCTTGTTTAAAAGATAAAAAAGAGATGAAAATATCTACTTTTTAATTTTTTACTTGATATTAATGGTGGAACTTAAGTTATTGACTTTGTGGACATTAAAAACAAACAGAGATTCCACATGTCATATTTTTAGTGGGTTCTACATAAAAAAGAGGTGAAAAATTGAGATTTCTTGAGAATATTCTAAAATCTGTCTAGAAGTAGACATAAACCTTGTGAAAAGGTAAGAGTCTATGTGATTAGTGCTTTTATCTTAGATAATATCTTAATAAAACTCGATAATAGTAGTTATCCAAAATAAATTTAGTTTTACTTTGGAGAGTACTAAAGTAAAAACCTAGAATGTACAAATTGATGAGTATAAAAGAACTACTCATCCTTGTTTTCACATCATTGTAATGACATTGAGCAATCTAGTGTGAATGTGAATTTCAAAATGTGAGAACTTGTGAGATATCGTTATCTAGAATGAAATAATTTAGTTTAATTGAGTTTGTGAGGACTGAACTTAACAATTTCTTTTTCTAGTTAATGATGTGCTTCCATCAAGATTATCATGGGTGACCCTTGAGTGAATCTCACATGTTGCAAATCTATTGATGATTATCATGGAATTAGAGAGAAACGAGAGTAGTTGATCGATCAGACCATAAATTGTTTACAGTTCGGTCACAAAAATCACAACCAATAAATTCAATTTTTACAAAAATTGTCACTAACGGATAAATAGTCTCCAATATATTGTGAAAGATGAGAAAGACAAGAGCTTCATGGATTCGTCTTGAATCTCGATATTGGATATCTAGTTCAAATGCGTATCTTAGTGTGTTTAGTCAATTAGCCATCCATAAGATAAATGCTTTGTACAAATAGCAAGTCCTTGGAATCAATTCCTTCCTTATGCGCTCCATTCTCTTGATCATCAATTATATGTGAGCAAGAGGATAAGATACTTATGAAATTATGAATTTTTCAGATCGTAGTGCACATCATCGTTACAAAAAAATGAGAGAAAAAGGTGAATCTTCATATGAAATTTTAAGTTGATATGTAACTACATCAAGCCGACAAATATAGAGGTGGATCGTGTTGTGTGTTCTAGAAAAAATTGAGCTGTAGAGAGAAAATATGTGAGTGCTTTAGTTATTTTCGAAGGAGAGTTGGACCATTCGAGTCGTTTCGAAGTCCAAACTTGCTATCCTTTGATCCATCATGATCAAAACATCAAGTTCTTCAAGAAATTGAAGACGTTACGAAGTTTCATCAAGCGATTTGAGACCTATGAGGGCAATTGACTTAAATGGAGTCGTTTATATCAGATTTTGCTTGCGATATGAGATTAGATTGTTCTTCACCATCGGTGGATCAAACTCTTTGTTTTTTGTATACTCGATCAGAGAGTCTTCATCTACACATAAGAGGAGACTGCATGTAGATTGGATTGTTGTGTTGGACGTTATCGTGTTGTAGGATAATCTGTACAATGAAAAATGATAACAAAAAAGTTTTTCTTCCACTGTGTACGTAGTTGTTAAAGAAGTTGTCTTGGAGCTTGTATAGCTAGACATGTGCTAAGCTAGGACCAAGGTAGACAAATTGCCCCTAGCTTATATTCTAAAAAACTACTAAGAAGTTATGAAGGTACCATGTGGAAGCTCTGGACAGAGTGTATAGAGTTGACGGTCTGGATTGCTGATGTTTGAGGACGATGGGTGGAGTCAGTTTACAAGAGTTGAAGACATGGAGGAAAATACAAAAAAGTGGATGACAAAATAGGTATCAAAGTTGTGGCGTGCAGAAGTTCTACATGAAGATGATGTAGTATCTGATTTCTTTGAAGAGTTTGTGTTTATACAGTCAGTGGCTAGTTGGTGTTGGACACAATAAGTAGATTGATGGAGGAGAGAGATGATATGATGATAATCCTTATCCACTCTCGACAAATATATGAGGAGATTGTTGCATACTTGCGATTTTTCCTCATCCGATGCAAAACAGTGAGAAAAGAGAAGTAGTTTGTTGGTGTGCACTTTCTCAGGAAGCGGACGTCCATGCGAAGTACAAATCTGCACTGAAAAAGGTGAAGCCGGTACCAACTCAACTACCTGTTAACTCCTAGCAGCAAGTACAGTTTATAGAAACTGAGCATGTATTGCGTGATCATAGACGAGTAGGGCATCAATTTACCGAGGAGACGTTGAAGGAGCTCCAGATAAGAGGGGGTGATTTTCTGACAGAGGTTGAGAAAAAACTTCTTGAGCAGATGATAGTACATCATGGTAAAGCATTTTCTTTTTCCACAGAGGAGATAGGTTGTGTGGATCCAAAGGTGACAGCGTTTATGATTATATTCACCATCCATCATGTGCCTTGGGATCTGAAACCGATTTCGGTTCCTCGTGTCTATTGCCTAAACTTATTGAGTTGCTGAAAGAGAAAGTACGGATGAGGATACTTGAGCCGTCTATGGGACCGTACTCTAGCATGTGGTTCACTGTACCCAAGAAGTCAAGAGCTTTGCGTTTCATTCAAGACCTACAACATGCGAATAATGTGATCATTCGTAATGCTGAGAAGAGTCATGTGATTGATGAAGTAGTAGAGGCATTTGCATGGAGAGTTATCTACTCCATTGGAGATTTATATTCTGGTTATGATCAGTTTCAGCTGGCTACAGAAAGTAGAGATCTGACTACTATGCGTACGCGTTTGGGGTTGATGCAGATGTGTACTCTTCCTCAAGGAGCGACGAACTCAGTGGCTCATATGCATAATGTGATGCATAAGGTACTACGGGAACTTGTGCTTGATGTTATCATTCCATTTCTAGATGATATTCTTATAAAAGGTTGCGCGATTGAAGACAAGGATGAAGCAGTACTTGCGAGTGGATATAGGAGGTTTGTTGTAGACCATATCAGAGAAGTAGAACGTATCTTGACTTGCATGGAGGAGGTACAACTCACTCTGTCAGGAGCTAAGTGCAAGTTTGGTGTGTCTGAGATTTTAGTGGTTGGACATCTGTGTGGTGCTTTTGGAAGGTGATCAAACTCGGAGAAAGTTAGATGCTATAGCTAGGATAGCATAATGTAAGAATATCACGGAGGTTCAACACTTTTTAGGGGCTTGTGTATTTTATCGTTTATCCATTCCTCATTATGCTCACGTTGCTGAGACTTTGTATGCATTACTAAAGAAGGATAAGAGGTTTGTATGGACTTTAGTTCATCAAGAAGCAATGAGTAGATTGAAGGAGACTTTGAAGTCTCCACCTGTGTTGAAAAGAATAGACTATGGGTGTGGAAGGCCTGTCATTGTCACAGTGGATACTAACTCAAAGGTGATTGGCTGAGCGATAGGTCAAGATGATGCAAGTGGTATGCGGTTCACCTCTAGGTTTGGAGCTAGGATCTTAACAGACAGGCAACGAGATTATCCTCAGGTGAAGCGTGAGTTGTGAGGAGTGGTCACAGCGATGAAGACAGACCGTAAGTTTCTGATGGGAGCTCATGTAGTCTTAGAGATAGATTGTCTACTTCTACTATACATGATATCCAACTGTAATATGGCAGACATAGATGTTGCGTTGGATTGCCTATATTAGAAGCTTGAGTCCAGAGCTAAAGCATATAAAAGAGAAGGAGAATGTGGTTGCAGATATGTTATCAAGGGCTCGTTTTGTAGATGAGGATGTCATATTTTCAGAGGCTGAGGAAGAAGAAAGAAAGGATGCTCTGTGTTAGGTTGGTTGACGAGTTACAGATCTGGAGCCATTGATGTTTAGAGAGGAGCTTTACACAGATAGACTACGTGACATAAGGTGTTATCTGAGTTCGTTGGAGTGGCAAGAGAGGTGGAATAAAATAGAGTTTAGGGAGATAAGGAAACAAGCTTACAACTATCTTCTACGTGATGGGTATCTTTGAAGACGACCACAGAGGAGAGATGAGATGTTCGTACAAGTAGTAGACGATTTGCAGACTAAGCAGCAACTAATGAAGGAGTTCCATGATACCTTGTGGGCTGGACATCGAGGGATTTAAGCTACTTACGTTAAGTTGAAAGAAAGGTATTGGTGGAAAGATCCGTATCGAGATGTGGTGAACTACGTCAGTTCTTGCTTGCATTGTCAGTTCTACTTAAAGATGCGATATAGAGACGGTCTCGTGCCAACTTATCCGCCTTGTATTCACTTCCAGTGGGTTCTCGACTTGGTGGTAATGCCTCTGAGATTATGAGGTATGCGATATTTGATTTTGGCTCGTGAAGATCTCTCTAACTTTATGGAAGGACGAGCTCTGAGGACGAAGACCATAGAGATAATATGTAGGTTTGTTCTTGAGGATATTATTTGTAGATATGGATCTGTAGAAGACTACGGGCAGATAAGGGAGAACTACATGGTACAAAAGCGAAAGAGTTTTTTGCTTGATATAGTGTGAAACTCAAGCTTATTACTGCAATGAATCCAGAGGAGACTGACAAGACCGAACGAGGACATCCATCAATAGTTCAGGCTTTGGTGAAGGCATGCGACGATAAGCATAGAGAGTGGGATAGGTTACTCTTTTTTGCTTTATGGGCAGATAGAACAACTCACTGTTCTACTACGGGGTACATGCTTGTTGAATTAATGTATAGGGCAGAAATCGATGATGTCAGCAGAAGAAGACTTTCCTACCTAGTTTACCTTGCCATGGGAAGACAATATAGATCGTGTACCACTTCTTTCACTATGGATCAGACAATTAGAATGTAGAGAGGAGGATCTCGCGGAAGCGCAACGAATGTTGAAGGCGGCTCAACTTGAGAACAAAGAGAGGTTTGATAAGACCCATAAGCTTCGACCAAAATCGATACAAATTGGGAACTGGGTGTTGGTATACGATTGTACATTGGAGAACCAACACTCTACAATACGAAAGCTTTCGAGGAGATGATTTAGCCCATATCTTGTCACAGATGTACACTAGAATGCTACTTATTCTTTGAGAGAGCTAGATGGTACATCTTTAAAGCTTCATGTTGCTGGAAAACGAGTGAAGTTGTTCAGAAAGAGAGAGGAGACAGTGGAGCTAGCTGAGTTCTTAAGATCAGACCAGACAACAAGTACAAGTGAAGATCTTTCTGAGTCAATTTAGGAGAGTGAAGACGACTTCGAGAATCACGAGGATCAGTAACGGGTTGGCACATACCAGAGGATGTGCAGGTTTGGAGGAGGTGAATGTGGTATTGCACGTGGATCTGTATAGTGAAAACTGGTAGCAAAAGGATTTTTTTCCCATTGTGTTTGCAGTTGTAACAGAAGCTGTCCTGCAGCTTATCAAGCTAGGTAGGAGCTAAGCTGGGCCTATGTTTCACAAGCTGCCCCCTAGCTTGGGATGAAATATCACCTTGAAGGAGGTGAAAAGTTCCAGAATGCAAAGCTCGTCGAGAAGAGCGACTTCATACTTTCAGTCTATGTAATAGTTAGTACAAGTCTTAAGATGTGAAAAGTGCGAAAGAGAGAAATCTGTCGATTTTGGCTCATGACTCGGACTCATGATCTGACAGCGTGAGTGTGTAGGTGTTCGTGAGTACTATAGTTTTGACTCCTCATTCACTAAAAACGGAGTTGTACAAAGAAGTTAGTGTAGGAAAAGCTAATAAAGACTTTATAAAAACTTTTCTTCAGGAATAGAAATATGTAGAGACTGTATTAGCTTTTAGAACGGAAACAGAGGCTATCCTAGTGATAAGGCGCTTGCCTAGGAGAAAAGTGATCTCATGATCAATTCCCCCTGGATATGCAACCAAGTCATGCATATCTAGGGGCGGGAGATCAATATCTCCTTTAATCGTGGGCTTCCTGACTTAAGCCTCCGCATGCCACCCTGAATATACCATGAGAGATATCTGGTGCGCATATGGATGGGCTGTAAGCCTTATGGAGCAGCTCCATAAGTGTAGGAGCTTCGGGCTACATTGGATGACTTGTAGTTAGTTAGCTTTTGATAAGTAGTTGTGCTTATAAGGACAGTAGGGGGGCAGCTTAGCTAGGGGCTTATCTTTTAGGTAAATAAACTTGCGGTGGTTTTTGACGGGGATTTTTTGGACAGAAAACTGATAGAGAAGAGAGGAGACGCGCACATGAGAGAGAGGAGAGATTTTTGACAATTGAAGACTTGGATGGTGGAGTCGACACTGAAATAAAGATTATTGAGTCTTGAAAGACCTATGTGTGTGTATCTGAGTGTTTGATTTGTATTTGATGGACGCAAGAAGCAGAATTTTGAGTTCTCATCGTCAGCAGCAGTTTGACATCAAGTTGATCTTGCAGAAAGCATTGTTGTCTGTCGACATTTCTCTTGTATTCATCCCAACCATGTTACTCTGACGTCAAGCCATAGCTAGGCGTCCCAGTCTAGAGTTATCAGTGACAGTTTGTACAACAGGTGCTGACCTTGATACTAATTACTTTCTCCTCAATTCTGAGTTCCTCAAGAAACAATGCTTATCTGATATCTTTTCCGTTGAGAGAGGGGGTCTCTTCTCCATCTACACTTCTAAGGAGTGATATGCATATACTGAAAATCATCCGTGGAGTGAAAAAGAAAGACCACTAGACGCCGAGGTATGCGTCAAATAGCTGTCGAACAAAGGTATCCACATCTTCGTGCGGATGCTTGGATATTTTCTCAAAGACAAGAATCATCAACATCATCACACAGTGACAAAAAAACAGCATAGACAGCATGATCGATGACGAGAAGGAGCTTTTCATGCGGATGAGAGCTAGAACATCAAAAAATCGAATGGAATTAACATACTGGAACATACTACCTAGAGCTCTATAGTATAATAGGTATAAGAGACTGAATCTCCTTTCTACTAGTTTTCCATGTTGTTTACGTTCCATGTTCACATTTGACAAATACAGTGCATCTTTCCATTGGTTGACACAACCTGAAATCCAGATGAAGCGATTCGAGTCTCTCTGAAATTCATTCATCAGGTCTCAAGACGTGACACAAGAGGACATAGATAATATCTTTTTCTACAGAGAAAAGTGACAGCTGTCCGCATAGTGCCGCAGCTACTGCTCCACAAAGGATGCAAATACTGTGCAAGAAATGAACGACGTCCGGAACAAGGTGCTGAATCTAGAGCACAAAGAAGAAGGCAGAGAACTTGACAGTCCAATCCAGAACAGGAATATTGTGCTTACTGTAGCCGAGACATTGCCGAAATACATTTCGCTTTCAGACGTCATCAGTAGGGAGACATGACACGAAAGAGGAATTTCAGTTATGTAGTTTCTCGTCACAGGCCATACAACATAACGCATAGAAGGTATATAGACTATAGCGACAAATGAAAAATAGAACATAGCGCATACAAGTTTTGCATAAACTGTAAATCTTGTTTTCAAATAAATAAACACCAAAAGGTAGACATCCCTTTCGCCTACTATCTCTGAGACTCCGAAAGTACTGGTCCCGGTAAGTAAAAATTTATACACCAACGAACGAGAGCAGAGTGAATTTGCATACAAGATGCCATTTTGGAATAGGAGGAGTTTCGAGGAACAGTTCATTTGTGTGCTTACTCTCTACAGGGAGATTCGTGGGGATTCGAAGAAGTTTGACACGCCTCGGCTGAATCCCGTGTTGGACCCGTAACTGTATGGTCGTAGGGTTTTAGTCTCCATTCTTTCCACTAAAGTGCAACAGATTGACACCGGTAGTACGTGGACATTTGCTTGGTACAATCCGCTTTTCTCCAATACAAACTTCCCAACCAATCACCATCCAGCTTTTCTAGAATCTAGACAGTTTAAACAGTTCAAGTATATAGTGGTCCCTACTGAATGTGAGCCCATCGAATAAAGTATACAGGATAATGAAGTTGAACTGTTCGATGAAAGACTTACGTAACACTGTTTGACTCACTACGATATTTACCTCCTCGGTCTTCTGATGGAGGAGGTTATTATCACCTAACCTTTTCGATGTGAAGGGTTAGGTAATATTAAACTGTTTGTAAAATATGATTTGTTAGTGAGTAGTCTCCGTTATGCGTATGTAAATGCTCCTTTTATGGGTTATCTGGGGCCCTTCGGTTCCAGATATATAAGTGTTGTGACTTTATAGCTAATTTTGACTTATCTTGTCAACTTAGTGTAGAATTTTCACTTCACACTTATGTCTTTTCTGATAACTGCAAGCGGATGAGAGTTTTTCTGAAGTTAATGTAATTAATTAAAGTGTATAGGAATTGATGAATTCTCGATGACAAGTTCTCGCACTTATATTTTTCACAATGTGTGAATATGTATTAGCTTCACTTATAGGTTATTTCTGGCTCTGCTCGCAACTCCCGGTCGTATTATCATTTAACAAATGCTAAACAATAAGATGTACAAGGCCTTCGGGGATGATATTAGACTACTCTACTCTCTTTTTTATGCATATTCTCACTCGAAAGAGCGGAGGGAGATTGAATTTATCACTTAACCTTTTCGCTGAGAAGGGTTAGATAATAAATTATAATTTTTTTTAATTTATAATCTCTTGGATATATACGGTTGAAAGCATATTCTAGTCTTTTTTTTCTTTATGGGTTATGTCTAGCATCCAGGTTGACTTAACATTAAATGTTTATAGATATTTTAATATATTATTTATATTTAGTAAAAAATTTAATTTTTTATTTAAATATTTTCTGAAAACAGCAAAGGGACAACTGTTCCCCACAAGTTCATGTTGCGTGCATACTAGACTATTGTTCGAAGCAACGTATGGTACAGAATTTAAACTGTTAGATTTATATCGTACAGACTGAAACCGAGCTTAGACTAAGTAGGCCATTTCCGTATGTACCGCAGAGACTAAGTGTCATAAGAAATATTCCATTTCCAATCGAGAATCTTCCGTTTGAACTCGAAACCCCCTAGTAACAACACTACGTCAGCAAAAGGAATAAAATTATGACATCAAATGGATCATTACCATAATTAGTGTCTTAGAACGCGATATAAGAAAAATAATTAGACGGACAAACCATTGTCCAATCTTTAGTCAATGTTATAAATACTGATATTTAACTTTTTAGATCATAGAGACGAGAGCTTCTGTTTGATTTGTGAAAACGATTAGCATCTGCCATGTTTGGAAGAAACTTCACGAATTTTGTAATTTTTGGTACGATCTTTTACTTGGTTCGGTCGGGTCAGAGAAAATTTTGTATAGTTTTCTGTCAACAAAAATGTTCCATCGTCTATAACAATACTGTAATACTTACCTCTTGTTAGATATATGTGTATCTCTAGTCCTATGGTAATATAATCTATGTTGTCATAAAAGAAAAATTTTTAGGCTTGTTAGGGTAGTAAAATTCATATTATTCAAAAAAAATAAAATAGATTTCTAAGTTTGTCTATGTCTCCGAGTTTCTGTATGTCCTCAAGATGCTGATCCATACTTTGTCTATTATCGATCCTCTCGTGGAGACCGTACTAATATACCAAGTGTAATCATAAAAGATCTAATAAGAATATTTATATTAAAAATATATAATTTTATAATTTTATAATTTTATCATCTTCTATCTTTGTTTAACAACAAGATGGTATAATGATTCGGAAAATGCATCCCAAGAGATGTGATAAATTTCGGAGCGGAAGGAGACAAGTACTAGAAGAATGGAAATCCTATAGACTTCCAGTGATCTCTGTACTGTTTGAATAGATAGATATATTCGAGAAAAAAAAGATTTTCTTATGAGAAGAGGATTTACTTTTGTCTCCAACGATTAGGTGATAAATTAATGTACTTTATTAATGTAATTCTTTTTGTCGTTAGGTTATCGCACTTAGTACCCCAAGATGTGCATCTTAGCGTCATACTTATAGGTTATTTCTGCATATTCTCACGACAGTAAGTTAAATTATAATTTAATAATTTAATATAGATTTATTTTTAATTATAATTTAGTCTATAATTTCCATATAACATTCACTTTTCTGATAACATAATGAATGAGAGCAAAAGTTCCAGAAGTTGATCGAGCATGATTATTTGATCATGTAAACCGAAACCCTTCTTTACAAGTAACCACAACCATTACCTAAATGGCTACATTATTATGCCCTTATAGATCCTCACCACCGGCCACAGGTGGCGGCTGCCCGAGAGGAAAGCAAGGCCCCAGATCGGCGCCCAAGAAAAGACA
Organism: Asterella californica; assembly: GCA_036924285.1. Taxonomy (NCBI): domain Eukaryota; kingdom Viridiplantae; phylum Streptophyta; class Marchantiopsida; order Marchantiales; family Aytoniaceae; genus Asterella; species Asterella californica. The sequence continues at coordinate 6,856,489 of JAYKYS010000003.1, forward strand.
AAAGGCGAGTGTTTTTGTCTCGTCTTGTTTTATCGAGATCAGCAGAAATATTCAAGAATCAGGGTCGGGTGGTTACCGGCTGCCGGGGCGTCAGAAACTAAATCTTTAACCCTCCGGTCATAGCATGTGAGATACGCTGTGTCGAGGTTCAGGAGGTCGCCACAGGAGATATTTTCTCCAGGATCCGAGCCTCATATTTCAAATTCTTGGCTCTCACTCAAGGTTTCCAGGCTGCCACGTGTTTGACTGTATGAACTTTGAACTGGACGTCGAGCTGTGGATGGTGTGTAGCGTGAGCGACCGGGCTGTTGTGCATTATCCTCGCCTACTTTCCCCCTATATCCGAACAATTTGAGCCCAAGAGATCCCACCCCATAAAGGGCTTCACCTGTAGAAAATAAAAGTCCAGTGGAAAGTAAAAGTCCAGCCGCCGTCCGGCAAAACAGTTCAAAACCAACTATACTGGTATCAACTTCCCGGTGCATAGAGCCCAGTCGAACATAGTTTTTGTCTGAGTAGTACGTTTCCCGAGGCAAGGTTCGGTAATAAAAATGACAGTCGCACATGTAAATTTATCGATTTTATTAAATTAAAGTAGAAAGTATTAAAAATAATCGAGTATTTTTTCCTGAAATAAAGTTCGGTAATAAGACTGATTGCCTCACATAGATTTATTGTATTAAACTGGAATAAATTATATATTGAAACTAATCGATTCGTAAAGAGTATCCATAGATAACATCTTAAGATATTTTTAAAAAGGTTAGTATTTCTATATTAATATATATTAGTAATATTTACTAGGAAAATTTATTTCTTCAATCACATGGATAATGATTATACTCATAACAAAGACCTTATGTTTGTAGAGTGAAAAACATAGATGTTACGAAGCTGGTTAATCTACTTCCGATTCTGAGAAGAAACTGGATAAACTACTGTGTGCGACTGGCCCCTTACTTGTATCAACTTGGCAACTCTTCCACGTTTCCTCCTTTGCTTGTATGGTTCGGGAAATTCCGTTTAGCTCTTATGCAATTTTAACTCGGAAACTTCAACAATTCACTATCAAATTTACTCGATTTATTAGATTTCAGAGAACAGTTAAAAGGAGAGAAGATGGAAATAGGATGCCGTTAAACATGCACCTTATCTTTTCGGTTTGGCCAATCAGACCAAAGTCTAGGAACACAACTTCTTACGTAAGTTGGTCTCCAACTTCCGTGCACTCAATCGACACGACACGAAAGTCGAAATCTACTTGGAAAGCATCATTCAGTTCATACAGTTTATGATCAATGGAGTTCAACTTATGTGACACTTACATAGTAGATATATGACTGTCACATGAAATTTTATGTTCATGGAGACTGAATACTGAATAATAAGTTGAAATTATGTGCAGTTACATAGTAGATATATGACTGTGACATGAACTGATATAGGTAATATTGCTCACGATTTTCTGGTATATATTGTCCGTCTATTGCATTTCCAATAATAAAATCTTTTATTATTTACCTGACTCGGAAATCCTGTAAGAAAATCGGCAAAATTTACTCTAATCAGGAAAATGTTTAGGGTGGAAAATATTCAGAAAAATGAAAGAAACCCTGATAAGAACTACTTTAAAGTATCGGAACGTAGATTACCAGTTATATTCTGATACTTTCCAATACGTTTCCATATTTCTTCTTTCCGGTAAATTTCCAAATTTTCCAAGCGTAATTTCCGAACGTTGCTTCAAGATATTTCTCTAGGTCTATTCCAGAAATTTACTTTACCATACCCTTATTATGTTCTCTAGACTTGATACCACCCCTCTTAACTTTACGTTATTTGATCGCAACTATAGCACATTCAGAAAGTCGAAATTTCACGTCATCTAAATAAGATGACGTGAAAGAGAAGTCCATTTTAGCCATAAGTCATGTATCTACAAAGAAATTTTGGTTAAAAATGTATTTAAAATAAATCATCATGATTAACTCAGATTATTTCTTACTTGTCTTAGTGTAGTGTCTTCACATAGCAGTACACATGCTGAACATGCTATAGCAAGTCAAGGGTACGATAAAATAACACAAAGTTAAGAGAGTGTTGTGAGGTCCACATAAAACACTTATTCAAATTTTTGAATGATTTTAATTTTTTTGGTTCGGGAGAGTTATCTAGAATGCACTAGGGAGGTGTAAGCTCGACGCAAGAAAGCTTATGACCATAAGCTTCGTAGTATTCCTATTATGACATGGAACTTGTTCTTGTACGATAGCAGATAACAATATTTCCATGGCAAACTTCACTTAAGATGGATGGACCCGTATCGGATAACTGAAGTATGTGATAACAAATCTCTCCACTTGACACAGCTGGATGACAGTATGATGACAACTCGAGTGAATGGATGGCGAGCTAAGAGATACTACCAGTAGAAAAGAGGTATCGAGACAACCTAACTTCATTTGCAGGGTCACAAACGTTTAAGGGAGGGTGCACATAAAAGACTTATTTGAACTTTTGGATAAATTTAATTTTTGTTTAGATCAATAGATCATCTTTGAGCTAGAACCTCAGTTGAAATCTCAACTATAGTTTAAAAGAAGTAGTATGTGGTGAGGATTCAAACACAATTATCTTTACAAATTTGAGTTCAGGAGAATACTATGTCTAATTAAATTAGTCATCTATGACATTACTACATACTCGGAGCGAGAGTAGGAATGTTAGGTCATGAGATCCAGTTCATTCATAACAAGAGGTATTTTTCCATTATCATCAAACTTCTAAGTAACTAAGGAACCCCATTCTGATTTACACAGTCACTACGAGGTATATGACCACAATAGACAAGAGGGTTGTCGTGATCAAACGTCATAGGGGGTTAAAACTTGTGAGTATGTATGATCCACCACATGATGACTAGTCACATGAGGGAGTCTAGGAGTTTGCAGACCCACTTGGATAAGTGATTAACCCACTCCAGAGTTAGCAAGTTATATAATTAGTATTTATTTCCAGGTTCCAGGTGAAGGACCACGCGTTATAAGTAGTCTACTTATCGTTTGGTAGTTAGTTGAAGATTAAAAGTCAATTAATGGCTTTGGGACCTTGTTAGTTTCAGATCACACACGGATCCGTCAGTTGCATCTACTCGGCCGTCTCAGTCACGACATCTCTTAGGTGCTCGGATCCTCATGAGGTTTAAAAGACTATCTCTTGATTTTTGCCATGTGTGACATGGTGTGTGTTGATTTGGAGTTTTAGAGTTAGTTGAGAAAGACTATTGAGAAGAATCATTTTCTCTCTAGTTCTCTCTATAGCTTTCCTTGCCCACCTAGGTAGTTTAGTACAAGAAGCTTCGTGATGTAAAACCACATATTCAGTTATGTTTATAATGTTCTTTGGATACGACTTGTCTTGTGCTGTCTATAGTGCTCTCGTGAGCATTAGCAAGTCAAAGATTCACGTGCTGAGAGTTTTAGCCATGTGTTATGTGTTTATTGGGTGGTGATAGTTTTCTAGACTACCCAATATTTTTCAAAGTAACTCTAGAACTAACACTATGGGTGTGACTCCATGTGACTCGAGACCTCTCGATCTTCAGAAAGATAGCATTCGGCCAAAACGAGCGGGGCAACACGAGAAGGAAGGTGCGAGAAATTCTGTAGCACAGCTAGTCCGTTGGTCGTACTGTCACATATGGGACATTACAGTGAAATGTCATCAGTTACTTACACCAACGCAGCAACAGAAGATACAAGCAATTGTGCTTGAGCTGCTCCACCACGTAAACGAACTATAATCTCTAAGGATGGACCTTTATGCATCAATTGGTTAGACAAATTGATCTTTGTAGTATGTAATCGTGAGTTTGGAGAGGTTAGTGAGTGTAATGTGAATATCGAAAGAGTCGAGTAGTAAAGTTATTTGAGTGTTTTCAAATGTTCAGAACAGATGAAAGACATACCGTAGGAGACTTACAACCTACAATAAGTCATCATATTTTTCGTTATCAGAGGAGACGCCCTCGTTGTCTCAAGTGCACCTGGTGGTCTTAGTTGTTGTTAGGCCAAGTTGTGATTCGGAAGTAAGAAAGCACACCATTACATTCTATCGTCTAGTCGAGATGAAGTGTCGTACGTGAGATTTTCAGGATTTTTGAAGAGAAATCCGAGTGTAGTTTGTGAATAGTAAGTAAATAATGCGACTTTAAGTGGATGAAAATTACGGCCTTAAGACCATGTGACAAGGGTTTGTTTAGAATTCTGGGAAGTTTGGTCCTACATAGAGCTCAAATAGTCATTTCTGAATTTGTTGACGATTTTGACATGAAGAACTTTTCACTTAAACTGTAGTTCTGAGCAAGTCAACCCCAATCTTCTATGAGAAGGATAAATTTTATGCTTAAACAATGTAAAACAGAAACCTTTTCCGTTATAGGGTGGGGTCAAGTCCAAACGTATTAGAGATGAGATAAAGTAAATTTCTAGATCTATTCACCCACTGCACGAATTTGAGCAAAATAATGCTAGATCTACGACCTGCAGTATTCTCATATAGTACCCGCAAGTCCTTGATGATTGTATGATGGTGAACTACGTTCATTCGATGAAGTACAATCCAGAGGATCCACTTTACTATAGTTAATGTTCCTGACTGAACTGCCTGATGTCACAAGTTCAATATTACAGAGGAAAGGTAGAGGATTATCATATTTCAGTATTTATCCAACGTGTCCTCTGGAATATAGAGTATATTACACTATACTATATATATAAAAATATTTTATCTATATGTTAATTGCACCTAGAATTGCGGTGCGGTCCATACATAACCCATAATGAAAACACATACAGATGTACTTCAAAGATTACAAGCGAGAGAGGCTTTTCACAACGAAAAGGTTAGGTGAGAAATGTTAGAGTACATTAGGGTAAATATGCACGCCTAAGAAATGTCACATGATGGACATTTGACACCTCTTATATCTATCTTCAATTCTCATTTCAGTCTGATCATCTATGTGTTTATTGTGATTTTAACCACACAGATGATATGTGGTTATTCAAGTCATGTGAAGAACTGGATGCTTTGATTTCCCTTCTCTTTTTATTTCAATAGGTTATGTTCTCGCTTGTACCTCTTCTCTTTTTCCGTTTTCATTCACAATTCTTGTTATCTTGGTGCTTCAGCACCTCTCAACTCATCTGCTTGGTGCATTTCTGTAAACTTTTCCACTATCTTATACTCTTCGTTGCATGATTTTACTAGTACAAGGTTACTAGTTGTAGGTTGTTGAAACATAAAGTCTAAAGGAGTTTTTATTTTGTATTTTTCTTCGGGTGATTGTGAGTTCCTTAAAAGAAATTTCCATTAGCTAGAAAGCGAGTAAACTGAGTATGCATAAATCACATGAGCCTAGTTAGTTCTTTGTATATGAGTTTTATTATTTTCTAATTTACTTATTAAATCAGTTTTATTATCTTCGTCTAATCTAGTGTCACCTGCATAATAAAGATACCTCTGTAACTGTTTCCAAAATTACAGACAGTTTTCTCTTGCTATGGTGTCAAGTGATATTGCTCCTAGAGCTCGAAAGGAAATTTGAATTTTTTTCTCAATCAAACTATGCAGGATGTTGCCTGTGTACCAGATTAATGTATAAATCAAAACTGTCTACTCCAAACGAATATAGTTATGAGACTCTACTCCCACGTCATCATTTTGTTGTCTTACCCTCCAAGACTCAAGATATCAAGTTCATGTTATTCTTTTACTCTTATAAAGATAACAGAAGCTAGGATATATACATTTCTTTAATCTTGCATTCCTAACACCAAGTTGTTTTCATCCACCATCCAATTTCTAAACGATAAAAACCAACCAGTAACCAATACATACAACGAATTTATCGTCGCACCCGCAAATTGTCATCTTTCTCACTTTTAATACGCACCCTTGCTGGATACGTATTATTGAGTGGGCGAAGCACAAGTCCAAGCATAACTCAACCCAAAACCTAATTCATTAGACCACACTGTCTTATAGTCAATGTAATCAGTTATTTTTTGTCATGTAATAATTTAAATTTCTTCATAACAGATTACCAACCAACACTAAGTGAAAAATGATAATTAAGTATTTCTCTTTACCAACTCCTCTTAGAGGAATGAGTGGGAAATCTTTAGGGTAAAGAGAAGTAATGGAAGGCGTACAATAGTAACAAAATGTTGCTTTGTTCTCCTTTTCGGGGAAAGGCGTGGTGAAATAGGGCCCTACTTCACAAACCTCATTAGAAAATGACGTCTCATTGAACCTTGTACGCCACAATAGGTTTACCGACTATTTTATGAGCGGTTGTCACTATTTTTACCCAACGGGAAGGTTCTTCACCTTGGGCCTCTTCACTTTTGCTAATTAGTTTTTCTCTCTTGTTCGAACCTAATGGGTCCACCTAATAAGCATCCCAAACGGCGGAATGCCGTTTGGGGAGTGCCGTGAGTGCCGGAGAACTAAATTCTGTCTCCAGCTTCACACCGAGAGATAGTTATCGTTTTTTATTAAATTTAGAGTCGTTCTCTTTCTCACCATATTCGTCTTGCACGTACAGGTTCTTTCACAAAAGAAGACTACAATATATCTCAAAATATCAAGAGAGATACCCAAAGTGTATTCCATCCATACACTTTCGAGCTCTCGCGCAAAGTCTCTAAAAAAAAAAATCAACCAAAAAGTTAACAATCTGAAGAAAGATTTTAATTTCGAACTTGTATAACATGTAGGTGGTTCATATTCCAATGAAATATACTACAAGTGTGAAAAGACACTAAGAGCATCTTTTCACCTGTAGTTTCAGAATTGAACGTCATGCAGTTTCTTATATTTCTGCTACAGTTTGGTTTCACTGAGGTTATTGCAGTTTCACTTTCTAAAAGACATTTTGATCTTTTCTCTCCGCACTACACTTTGTAGTTTCGAGACCCTGGAACTCTTGCTGTCTTCAACAAAGTTCGAGCTGAACGTAAGAAAATGTCCAGCTTGGCAGACCTCGCTCGTGCCACACTCAAAACTGCACAAGTAGAACTAAAATTGACTCGTTTCGAAATCATTTCTCAAAATGTGAAAAACTATATTATTTAGCTCCAAACCTATTCAAGAAACTGAAACTACGTACAGTCAGACATTCCATTTATTATCTACCCTGACTCGCACACATGAAATCACTTCCAGTAGTTTCAATACTAGGTGGAGAGATGCACTAAAAGAAATAAAACACTTGGTGTCCTCTCAAAGGACAATTTGATTTTTGTGCTCAAAGGACGAGTTGTTGGAACGGAGTATTGCAGTAAAATTCCACAGATAGAAAATGAAGGAATGTTAGAAGTGTATATGACAACATATCACAATATATCCTCCTTCAAGTGTACATGAAATGTAATACATGTTCTAACCTTTCCGGCGAGAAGGGTTAGAACATATATTAATGTTTTTATAAAACGGCTTGGTTTGAGAATTAAGGTCTTTGAGTTATCTTCTCAGTAATGCATCAGCCCGGATTGCACTTATGGTTTATATCCGAATGAGTTGGTTGCTCCAGAGACTGGTTAATATATAATATTTATGAATTAATATAATATTTATAATATTTTTTATAATATTTTTTTATAATAGTTTTTATAATTTCTCATAAAAGAAAATAAAATTCACTAAACAAGGTAGTGAAAAAATTATTATAATATATTTTTATAACATTTACACGTTTTCTGATGGGAGAAAACGAAATTCACTTTACAAGGTCGTGAGGAAGGATATTATTCGCTATTAATGATTTCCTTACCACTGCAGGAGTAACAAGTAACTGTCTGCAATGAAAGTGTCGCGATTCGCCGAATGAGCCTGCCACCTTTGCGTGAGCGTACTCACGCCGGCGGTGAAGAAGGTAGGCCGTATCCGAGTGGGGGCGAACACTGCGCAGAACCGAACGACGCTTTGCTCGCTTGGCAGACGCGGGTGGACGCGTGCCGAGCAAGCAAGCAACGAGGGCACAAGCGATGGCGGAACAAGGCGGATTCGGAAGGAGCAAATGAGAGCCAAGAGCGGCCGCGAACTTCGGCAGATCGGAGCCCTTTCGAGCGCACGGAAAAACACGGTATAAATAGTTCCAAGCGCTAGGTTCGGAAAGTACGTCTGCCTAACTCAGCCTTCTTGGAAGATCGATCGACGTGTGTGGTCGCTCTTGTTGGTAGACTTCACCGTCTGTTCTCTTGTGACTTGTGTGAGCGGCGACGAAGAGAGAGGAAGGGAGGAAAAAGCGTGAAAGACTTGGTAGACAGAAGTCGGACTGATTGTTTGAAAATATGGCAGTGGCGATGGCGAGCTGCTGCGGGACAGCGAACGTTGCTGTGGCAGTGCCGACTGCTGTAGTGACTGCCCAGAGTAGTAAGCAGGTTTTGGGAGCGGTTTGTATGAAAAGTAAATTGGTTTGCAGTCTTAGCGTGCAGAGTCCTGGACTGTCGAGGACGAACGTGAAGGAGCCGAAGAGATCTGCGTTCATTGTAGCTGCCTCTGCGGCTGAATTCGAGGGTTCAGGCGAGGAATCGGATGTAACTGCCCTTACAACCACAAGCACAAGCACAACCACACTCGTGAAAGAAGAAGATAGCAGCGTTGATGATCTGAAGCAGGCGTTGGTGGACTCTCTGTATGGAACTGATCGTGGATTGAGGGCCAGTAGCGAAACTCGTGGTGAGATTGTGGAGCTGATTACGCAGCTTGAGGCGAAAAATCCCACAGCTGCTCCAACTGAAGCACTCACTCTCTTGAACGGCAAATGGGTTCTTGCGTATGCCACGCCACTTTTCTCTTTTGCTGGATAGGTTCTAGGGAATATGATCTGCACTTTTGGTTCTCAGCGGTTCAACTGTGTTTACTTTGTTCGTCAAAACACTCGCTCGCGTTCAGTTCCTGGAGGGGAGGATTCTGTTCTAAGTGGTTGTTTATGTGCTTTTTATAGGTACACGTCGTTTTCCGAACTCTTCCCCCTGCTGGCCGCTGCCAACTTGCCCCTTGTGAAAGTCGGAGAGATTTCTCAGACTTTTGACGCTTTAGCATTCACCGTTGAGAACTCGGTTATTTTCTCCGGACCACTGGCGACTACATCATTCAGTACATCTGCATCCTTCGAAGTTCGAAGCCCGAAGCGAGTTCAGGTTTGTATTCGTCAACTTTGAAGCTCTGTCGCCTTCTTTAGGGATAGGTGTTCCCTCCATGTGCCGGTGTATCTAAGGTGCACAGTGGCGTCCACCCAATATTCTTTGTGAAAAAGGAAGGTGTAGCCGAGTGTTCCTGTCTGCGAGAGATGCACAAATATCATATTAGCCCATTTTTTAGTCCGGAGTGAAAGATTGAGAGTGTGAACGCAGGGAGTGTCCGGAAGTGCGAGGTCTGTTTCCGGCATCCACTTTCCCCTTTTTTTCCCGAAATCCCTTACTTTGATTCTGCCTGCTTCTAATATATTTGCAGGTTAAATTCGAAGAAGGTATAATTGGGACACCGCAACTGACTGACTCTATCGAGATTCCTGATAGCGTGGAGGTTTTGGGTCAAAAGGTCGATTTGGTAGCATTTCAGAGTGTTCTACGGCCCCTGCAAGATGCTGCATCGTCGCTCGCGAGGACTATCTCTGGTCAGCCACCTTTCAAGTTTCCCTTCCAATCAGACAGAGCTCAGTCGTGGCTCTTGACAACCTACTTGGATGGGGATTTGCGCATTTCTCGAGGGGATGGAGGAAGCATTTTTGTTCTAATTAAGGAGGGAAGCACACTGTTGGAATTTTGAACTAGTTTGTACCAGCAACTGTACCTTTAGTCAAGTAATGCAAACAACATCAACGCCCAGTGTGTCTACAGTTATAGAATACATTTTATCACGATGCATATAATAGGAGCACTGTACGAAGCGGCGGTGCAAAATTACGACTCTAGTGTCAGACCTTTTGGCATGTTCCATTTGATCCTTATGTAATTAATTTGTTGATATCTCTGATAAAGACAGGTGATTACCTCCGATTACTTACATGTGAATCTGGCTTGATTGGATAACGCGATATTCAAGCTCCGGCATGGGTTGGTATGAACTGTCAGCTTTGAAAGATACCGCAGACATGCGTCTTGTATCATGATGAATGTAATTTAGTTCCGAGTGTGAGAGGATCCTTTCTTTTTCTGGTCTCCTTATTGCTTCAGACAAACAGAACCGTAAAGCAGCAATCATGTTCGTGTCATGTTTTATAAAGATGTCGTGTAAGTCATTGGTTCATAAGACATGGTTCGAGCCAATGGTAAAATAAGCTGTCTAGTTGCGGAACTGTTCCTTTACGATGGATTCCACTATGCTACACCAAGGGTAATGGTTCTTGTTATGACGAAAGCGACCATTTTGCTTGCGTGAGCACCATAGTTTAAATGTTGTTCACTTCGTGACGTTTTCAAGACTAGCTCGAACGATAGTTAATCTCATGATTGGTAAGCCTGTTCTAGGAAAGATGTTTGAACCTGAGAGGAGAAACGAATGGAAGGACAGCCCGTCTCTTCGTATCTGGTAAGAGAAACTCCCACCAAAGGACTTGTTCGAAAGCAAAAGTTCGCCGAGATATAATAATTGGAGGGGAATAAAGGGTGTGGAACATACCATCGGTTACTTCCGAAGCAACTGTCTACACTATCACGAGCAGACGAAATTCAGTCAATACTTGGTCCTGAAAGGAAGATAGGCAAACGATAAACTTCACAATCAGCACATCAGTTCGTAGCAACTTAGAACGAAAGAGCTCCATTCCCCAGGCGGGCGAATCTTGAGAGCCATGCTACGGGAGAGGATCATCAATGATAGAGCATCGGAACCCGATCTCCGATCCGCTCAAGATTCCGAATAAACGACTGAGCGTTTGCCGCGGCAAGTGGTCTGGTGAGGAAGTTCTAGATGTCAAAGTTATTCGTCCGAGAACTTCGTAGCATTGAGAAGGGAGCGCCCATTCTTGAAGTCGCCTTAGGAGACGACTATAAGAATCAATACCACGCCTACAGCGAATGAATAGTTTGTCTTAGTAACAAAAGACATGTGAAAAAGTACTACAAAGTGATCCCTGCAAGAGGTAAGTAGACTTCCTCATCAAAATTGTCACTCTTTCCTGCTTTGCTTACTGTTTTAGTTGCTAACGATGATGATAACTGAAATCTGCGCTGTCGGGTGGCTCGGGGTAGACTCACCGTGTCCTTTTCTCATGTCTAGCTCAACCTAATCTGGGTCAAGCGACTCTCTCCCTGGATCGAGAAGGTACAGGAGGGCTAGAACAGAGAACATTGCAGAACATCTATTTGAGAGTTCTACCTGCATAGAAGTTCTACTTGAGAGTTTCGGGTAGAAGTCTCAAGTAGAACTGCACGGGAGGCTTGCTTCGGTGACTGCTTCAAGGCGAAGTCTGCGATGTGGTCCGTGCACTTATCAAACCATACTAGATTCTTTTCAACATTCTGCACTGGAATGTCCAGAAGATCAGAATTTCCAGGAGTGAGGCGGCCCGAATGACGACTAGTTGTAAACCATCCAGCATTGTCCATCAACATCCGACATCCGACAACACAAGCGGCCATGAGGAGGAGCTATAAACGTCCATCATCAGCTCCAAACGTAGCAAGTTCCCTGCGAAGCAAACTTCGTCTTCTGCTTCATTGTACTTTGCATCTGCGGCCTGTCGCCATGCCTCCAACTACTCGACGTGGGCAACTAAGCTCCAAGTCAAAGTGGCTCCCGAGCCATCGACGTGGGCAACTAAGTGGCTTCCGAGCCATCTTGGCTAAAGGAGCCCTGGAATGCAACTGGGTAAACTTCGTGGTATGTTAGCTCCAGAGGGACCTGGTGGAGGAGTTACGGTATCTCACGGAGGAGGAGACCTCACAGAAAATTTATTAAGAAATAAAATTTTATTACTTTGAGATATGTGAATATCCATTCAAGTTGGATAGTTCTTATAGCTCTGGTGTGTATGCAAGCATCACATGCAGTTAGCACATTTGCGGTAAGGAAAACAAGAGCATTCCGAGAAGATTGACATGCACACTGGACCTTCAAGACGAGAACCGAATTTCTCCTGTAGAGGCTTTGTTTGGCTCAGCAGTCTCAAGGTTGAGTAGAATCAGGGAGGTTACTAAGCAGCTGATATCCGTTAGTATCACGGAGTATCATATCGAATTTCGCTTTTCGTTGGAGTGGTACTTTAGGATTGCTCCATATGCTAATTATATTCAGTACTCATGAGCCTAAGCAGTTGTTTAAAGCGCTGAATCGGAAGGAAAGAGTGAATTCTGGAGATGGGGGTTTTAAAAATACACTCTCTCATTTTAAAACTTTTTAAAACCATACAGTTTTCTATACCAAATCACAGTAATTAGAATTGAACCTTTCTCGCAAACCCATTCAGTATTTGCTCTCTTATGCGTTGATATGATCTCCTTGTTCTTCATCTCGATGCTCGGGTAAGAAGAAACCTTGGAAAAAGAAAAAGTGGATTGATTTGTGTGAGAAAATCAGTTTTTTGAAGGTTTTATTTATCACTTAATTCTTCTCACTAAATAGATGAAGTGATAAATTAAAGACTTTTGCATATTTCTCTTTTCCGATCATAGGTGAAATATACAAAAAAGTACACATAAATGAAGCATGTATTAATCTATTCACTAAAAGTAACTAGTCTCAAAAAGCCAAAAATGCGGAGGACAACCCATTTGGGGTATTTTTGAGAGCATTCTATACAAAAAGACAACTTCTCAAGTATCTCAGAATGATACGAAATTCGATCAGTATGATATACATAGCATATACATCATATTCTCAAAATTTCAACTCGTTCTGACATGTTCGAGAAAACCACAAACGCTAAGGACAACCCATTTGGGGTACCTTTAAAGACATTTTGTAAAAGACCACGACTTTACAAGTATCTCGGAATGACACAAAATTCTATCAGTATGATATACATAGCATATACATCATATTCTCAAAATTTCAGTTCGTTCTGACATGATCGAGAAAACCACAAACGCTAAAGACAACCCATTTGGGGTACCTTTAAAGGCATTTTGTAAAACACTACTTTACAAGTATCTCAGAATGACACGAAATTCTATCAGTATGATATACATAGCATATACATCATATTCTCAAAATTTCAGCTCGTTTTGACATGTTCGAGAAAACCACAAAAGCTAAAGACAACCCATTTGGGATACCTTTAAAGGCATTTTGTAAAAGACCACGACTTTACAAGTATCTCAGAATGACACGAAATTCTATCAGTATGATAACATAACATATACATCATATTCTCAAAATTTCAGCTCGTTCTGACATGTTCGAGAAAACCACAAACGCTAAAGACAACCCATTTGATGTACCTTTAAAGGCATTTTGTAAAAGACCACGACTTTACAAGTATCTCAGAATGACACGAAATTCTATCAATATAATATACATAGCATATACATCATATTCTCAAAATTTCAGCTCGTTTTGACATGTTCGAGAGAACTCAAACAACATTAATAAAAGAAGAATATTACTTTTATACTTTTATACTCATATAAAAGGTTTAAAGACAAATGTGATACAAAAAAAGCTTTTAGTAATACATAGAATTGTAAAAGATAATAATAATCCGGATTTCTTGAAACCAAAAATTTTCTTTTCTTCCGACTGAAGACGAGTGAAAAAAATATATCATAATCATCGATATAGCTATAAAAGCTATTTATTCATTCTTGAAAATACTTTCCCCAATGTACTATTTATTGTACATCCGGCAGCATATACATCTTCAGTATTGTTTTCAGATCTATAAGTAGTACAATGAGGGACGTCTCCTCTAAAAATAAATAAATCACCATCTCCTAAAGGTATCTGAACATCTAAATTTGATAACAAAAAACTATCATCATTTGTACTATTTGATGGATTTGAAACTAATACAACTGTGTATTTACTATCGTCTTGATCTGTGTGAAGAATATTACAATAATTCTTCGTATCAAATAAAGAATAAACTGGTATATCAGAAAATAAGAACTTCTCTTCAGTATCTCTAGAAATTAATACTGATTCTTCCTTATTAAAATACGGAAAATATATCTTGAAAAAATCTTCTGCAACAAAAGGAAAATCTTCACAAGTACCAACTAAAAGAGTTTCTAGTAAAACAAGATGATAATATTTCTCCAAAAAACTATCAAATCCCTCTATGCTATTAGCAAGTTTTTGATACTTACGACTATTTTTGAAGAATGTCACTGAATGTGGGCCTCGTCGTTCACGCCAATTATGCAATGGCCCTACAACACGCATTGTTTCCTTCAAGAAAACTCCCGCATCTCCTCTTCTCAGTGTGTACTTCATATCATAGATCATTTTGATATACTGTAGCAAGTATATCATAAAGGTGCCTCCAAATTTCATTTTTTTTCTTCCCGCAATAATCTGACATTCAGATGTATAAATAAGTTCTATTTGTTGTCTTGAAACAACATTGTTAAATGAAGAAGGTACTAAGCACCAAAGAGGTTTATCTATTTGAGCTAGTTCTCCTCTGATGATTTCTATTCGCTTCCGACAAATAAGTTCACTAATATCTGAACTCTCGTGATAGTAAAAACATTCTGAAAATTGTTGATCAGAATAAGGAAAATATTTTTTCTCCACCATTTTGCTACCATATGAAGAAAGGTGATGCTCTAAAAACTCTAAAGGGTCTTTACGAAACTGTCTAAATTGTTTTTGTATCTTATTCGGAAGAACATTAATATTCAACCGTGAATCGATACAAAAACAAATTCTATTCCACAAAGTCTCTGAAAACAATATATCCAATAGTCTCCAACTCCTATTGTCACATCTAATATATGATAACCTCTCAAAAAACTTTCTCGTGATCTCGTCATTTTGCCGCACATCAACATTCTGACAACAGTGTCAAAAAAATATATTTCTCCCAGAACCCACATCAAGAAAACATCGAGAAAGTTCCCTTTCATTGAAAGGAGCATGTTTATCACGTCGTAAAAGAAAAGAATATCTTCAATATTATCTTTTCCTATATTAAAAGATCTGCATAAAAAATGAAATATATTAGAAAACAAAAATATTTAAAATAAATAAATATTTTTCTATTAAATTTCTATTGAAGTGTATTTTTGTTTATAATCTATAACATCCACGCTGCAGACCTATTAAGGTCATACTTTAGAATGTAAAGATTTATATAAACATATATAAACTTCAAAGATATTTAATAGTTATATTGCTAAAGTGACACGCTGATTTTTATTTCTTAAATTTTTTTTGAAGTAAGTACATGTTTATGATCAATAATATCCACGCTGCAGACCAATCAAGGTCATACCTTAGAATGTAAAGATATATATAAACATATGTTTACTTCAAAAAATTTAATAGATAAAAACCATAATTAATTTTTTATTTTTTTCAAAATATTACATAAAAACTGAAACAAATATTAGATAAAAACTTCTAAACAAATATACATTATAATGTGAAAAGCAACAAAAAGGGTTCATAAAGTTTACCTCGAACATATTACAATGAATCGAAGTTCAGTATGACAATAATGTAACCAGCTTCAGTAACCCCGCATGAAAAACAAAAAGAAAATGGCAGACACCTGCACAACATAAATAAAAAGTTAAGTTAAGATAGACTGTTTGAATGATATCCGATGAACAAGTGAAACAATGATAACCTGCTTGAATATTATCTAGATCAAACAATAAACAAGGGGGAACCTTCGTCGAGAGTGATCTTTTACAAAAATTGAGCGATTCGGATGTCTGGTCTTGAGAAGTATAACCCATGTCAGCGTGGGGTCAAAGAGCCAGCGTGCAGGCGGTCTGGCTGGTCCAAGAAAGCAAAGAGCCAGCGTGGAGACGGTCTGGCTGGTCTAGATAAGGATTACAAGATTCGAACTTGAGACTTAGTGATGCTAATGGAACGACATAGCCAACACGGTGTTGCACGTAGATGCGAAAAGACTTTTCAAGCCGCTATATTTCTCATAGTACCCACGCTCCAAAGTATATGGATTTTTCCGAGAGGACATTCACTTGATCTGGTAGTATCTGGACCACGTAAACTCAATAACTTTTCACATAGCAAAGTTAACTCTGTACATATCAGCAGCCACGAGGACCCATCGAGCGGATAAACTTTCTCACTCACAGTTCTCTACTCCAGCAGAGATCGAATGAGCTTGAGCACCGACTGAGGCCTTCATGTCGACACCACCGCAGCAGAACTACCATCTTCTCGTCACTGAAGACTCGGACTACTGAATCTTAAGCACTGATTCTGAGTGTCTACGAGTCTCGTAATAAGCACCCCAATGCTGCTGATTCTTCTCAAGCTTAGACATCCGATTAGATTTGCCCTCATAATCTCAAGCAATGAGAGTGATTAATGGAGCACTGAACCAGGAAACTCATCGACGCTACGCTTGGAGTACTAAAGAACGGCCAACTATTAGGCACTGGAAGGTGCACGTGCTGGGGGCCTGGACTTCTCACACACTTGGCTGGAATCCTAACACCTGAAAACCTTACGAGCAAAAGGCTTGTAATGCAGCATTGATAAGCCTGTGTTAAAGTCCTAAGAATCTAGTTAGTGTTTCATCTTTCGAGCTTCGTGATTCCTACGTACAGCTCCAGCTCGCTTCACATGCCCATTACTGTCTTACTCTCTATCAGCATATCGTCTATGGTGCTCAGCAAACCTCGTGTATTCATTTAGCTGCGCACTCTCTTTCTCTCCGAAAAGCAACGTTTATGCATGGATCAGCGATCGCTGTACCGTATACTCTCAGGTCAGCGCATAGAGTACTGCTTGAAGTTGGGAAGTTGAGAAATGAATACTCTCTCAACTGTGCCGAGTTCTTGAAAGCCGAGGGGAACCTATGACTCGAATTCTAATTCCACGCGTAAGTGAAATTCTTCGGGACATCATCGATCTGAATGAGACAATTAACCTGAAATGCATGTTGCGAGGAGTTCTCTCGGACCTAAGCAAGAAGTACAGTGCGCAACGGCAGCCGGAAACCTGTATAGGCTCGCAAGAACGCCCATAATCTGACAACGGAGTGCACGGCAACACCAAAAGAAGAATCCCATCATCGAGGGAAGCAGGAAGACGAACCGGACAGTCTTCTGCCCCCAGTACAAACAAACGGGTCAGAAGAAGAACGAAGCCGTTCTGGCAATGGGAAAAGACCTATTCAACCGTTTCCAAACAAGCGATAGCGCTTCGGAAGGTCGAGAGAAGAAAAACTAAGAGCAAACAAGCTTAAGCCTGAGAACACTCGGATGTTCAAGCAGCGGAAGTCTAGCATCCAAATACATCAGAGATGAAGCTGATAGGAGCCTCAGAGCGTTTTGACAATGCCTGTTACGCATACCCAGCTTCCCAATCTCCGTTCTTCTAGCATACCCAGCTTTCCAATCTCCGGACAAACAGAGTTCATACATGCACGCAAGACAGAAACAATAAGCTGCATAAATGTGCATCTTACATACGACTCACCTGATAAGCTGAATGGGCTGATCTTGAAAGCAGTCAAAACAAGGCAATGCTTGAGCAGAACGCAGCTCTGCCGACGCAGTCCTCCAAATGCAGGCTGGAGTAGGATCAGCCTTGACAAATGCAAAGGTTTGTGGATCTCAAGAGGATATTCTGTAAGAAGGTTATGTACTGTGTTGCCTCCCGCGCTGTCTCCTACTAAAAAGAAACGGTTGAAATCAGCATGAGAAATCAACCATGACTCTAATGTGGACTCAGAATCGAGAACTCCAGCGTCGCTCTCCTCAAACTGCATACAAGCTGCGATAATTGTAAGAACCCTCGAGAGTTGTATTTCAAGTTATCCAGTTAAGTGGAACTCACATCCACCTTGAATCGCTACTTGCATGATATCTTATCTTATGGATAAGGTAAGCTCAATATGCCCCACCAGAAGTTCACTTTAGAGAATCCGTTGACATGAGTGTCTTAAATTAGCCTTGTGCCAGAGCATGGCTCTCGTCTGATTAATATAGTCGCCAATTAAAGATTCCGTTGACATGAGTGTCTTATGTTAGCCTTGTGCCAGGGCATGGCTCTCGTCTCATTAATACAACTGCCAGTTTGTCCACAAGCTCTTACACAAGCACGTTAGCCTTGTGCCAGGGCATGGCTCTCGCCTCATTAATACAGCTGCCAATTTGTCAACAAGCTTATAAGCTATAACGTTAACCTTGTGCCACTGTGTCACTCCAGAGTCCAGCTTGAATGCAAATACATACTGGAGAAGTGTTTCAGCTGAGAATATCGACATGCTGTAGCCTGTCAGCCAGCCTGTGCAGAGGAGAAAACAAAAGAACGGTTGTGTGTGAATCTTGTGTGATTGAATTTGATCCTCAGTATTCAGAGATTATGACTTCTACGTCGACCGGTGCACTTGGACATCTGGTCCAGCTAGTTCTAGTGCTCAATATGCATGATGGTGCTGTAGCTCAACAACTAGAAGTACTGTGTCTGCAGAAATTCTTTTGCCCTTAAGGCTACTCCAGATAGATTAAACGGGTGGTAGTTAAGGGGCTCCGAACGAATGAATCTGCTTTTATAATTAGACCACTGTTGTCCGTTCTTTCAGGGTCCATGGGAGCCCATGCTAAGGCAAACAAGAGCATTCCGACAAGATGGATATTTGTACTGGACCATAAGAGCTATAGCAAATGCTTGTAAACACAAAGTCGGCCGTGCAGATTTTGGGAACATTGAAATTTATTACAGTAGTCAAAATTTCAGACTGAAACCTGTCACACTTATGAATCATACGGAAGTTCGATAAACTAAACATTCCATGTATTGCAAGCTGCATACATCGGTCATTTACTAGAAGGTGTGGAATCCACCTCTGCCAACGTCCTCTTCATATCGTTCAATTCCTCGTAGGTAAGTTTCACCTCAGCCACGGTTCGCCGCATATCCTCAATCTCCTTAACAGAAACTGTCCCAGACGATTGTGAAGAACTCGATGGACTCTCTTCATCACATTTATTCGTATTCTTGGTCATGGACATAGGTGAGCGTGAAATACCGCTGTCCAACATGACAAGCTTCGAGACAGTTAGTCTGCCACTAGCCGCACGAATCCATAGATTAACTCGAGGGAAACTCAGCACTCTTTCATTCACGAAACTCTCTTGCCGATTCACATTTAACTCTTTAAATTCGTCAGCGGAGACTCTCAAAAACATTTCCGCTTCATAAAAAACAGTCAACTAGAGTGGCAATCCACCTAAAGACCCATCACACACGAATATCTCGAATCTGAACACGAACGCAGAAGCTTCTGTTTGGTGACAGTCTCGAGATTTATGCCTGCTCATCATACACCGTCTGCCGCTTGAGTAACGATGTGAACATGCTTCATACACATATTTCCAAGGGGGCGGCTGTGACGTACAATGATTAACAATGTGATACAAAATCGGACCAAAAATTCCACTTCTATCTTTGCGTCGAGCTAACTCTGGGGTCTTCAAACAGTCTTCAGTCATTGTTGCCTTCCTAGCCCCCATCAGTTATGAAAAACCTTACTGCAATGACTGCAGGCGTACAATCATTGCTAGCATACCCTCCACGGTGCTTTTAGCTACATGGACATTCTTCAAAGCGCAATCCACACTGCGTCGAGCTTCATACAGTTCTTCCACAATTCTCTTCAATGTGGTAGACATGTTTAGACGCTCCTCTTTTGCAGATTCGATTTCAGACAAACCACAGTATCGACACCGTTGTGCACATTAAGGCAATTCTACAAAACCACAATATCGACACCGTTGCGCACATCTTCCGTCCTCGACCCTGTCATCTGTCCCGCTCTTTCACTATTTCGCGCCAAAATGTACTGAAACGCAGAATATTATCAGTCGTGAGACACATCGGACATCCACGTCACCCCAAGTACTCCATGTTATCAACAGTAGCTGACTTAGCAGTCGTAAACGGTCTACTACCAGTCATGGGCCCGACCAAGACAGTAAGGAAAGTGAGAGGTCCGACTAAGTAAGAAGTATGGAGCATGGGCTGACCAAGTTAATAACTGCCGAACTTGGATATCAAACGAAGATCTCGCACGAATAATTATTGTCAAAAGCCCAGTCCGACTGTGAAAAGCTTCTAGTATCACCTGGGTTGCCTAAGATTTTGGCGAACACGCAAGCTGTTTCGAGAGCGACGGCCGGACCTTGGCCTCCGGTTGAGGGTGCTGCCGGCACCGGGGGAGCGATGAGAGGATAGTGACCAGTTATATGGCATTTCAGGCAATAACCACTTGAGAAGAAACTAAACACTCAAATGCATATCTGCCGAGTTCTGGATCTCGCAAGCCATGGAGACTGTGTCCTGGATGGGCATTCTTCGCAAAGTAGGCATTGCAGGTTCCGCAGCTCTCTCCGCAGATTCTGAGCGTTAGTGCATTAACGCTCAGAATCTTAACTGTACTTCCAAAATTATGGTACATATACAGAAGAGAATCGGGGATGTTGATCGGTGTATCGCAAGTGAAAGTTGAACGGGAACGAGTTACCGAATCCGTCCAGCAGGCCATCCGCGCGCATCGTGCAACAGCTTCTAGGATCAAGCCCTGCGATGCATTAGTAGCCCAATCTCCTCCTTTGATGAAGGCCATGAGCAGTGAGCTCTTCACTTACACGGACGGTGTAGCCAGGAACAACTGAGAGGGATAACCAGCCATGTGAACTGACACGCGAACTCGTATACATGAGCTGATCATGATTACCTGGAATGTTCGGCACTTGTCATCCAAATAGACCGGACAGTTCAGCCCATTGGAAGAGCTAGCATCTGGGTGACCGCGCCGTAGTAACATAACAGCAGCTTCAAGACCATAAACTGAGGTCTCAGGGATTTTCAAAGTTCGCTTCCCGACTACGATCTGGCCTCTCAAGAAGGTCTGAAGTTTCGCAGATCCAGGAATGTGGAGGATGGGAACCCGAGTAAGGACTCGATGTTCGCGCTAGCTGTAGCTCTTTTGGCGAGATAGTTCGTCACCACGACAACATTTGAATCGAATGTGTACATACAGTTTGCTTCGAGTGATCCAGCAGGTATATGTGGTGACCGTCATGGTGTCGTTGGGCAGAGACTCGCGAATATAATCCAATTCCGCCAGCTTCAACAGGTCTCTGAGTGCCTTTGACATGGTGGTCGTGTTGACATGCGTAGTACAAGCTCATGAAGTCCTGTAATACTTAGGGCACAACTACGAGAACCCAAAACCCCTAAAGTTTTTTTACTCTCCCTATATATTGAGAAGAGGCTATTCCCAGGTCAGTTCTTTTGGTGATAATATGTTACTTCTTTTTTTCCTCTTGTGAAAGCTGAGAGATCCTCTTCTTTGTTAGAAAGTTTTTTTCTTTTGTTGGAGTGGTGCTATGAGTTGGGTTCTTGCTGTCATACATCGTGACATGGTATCAGAGCTTGAGTGAAGGAATTAGAGATTGGAGGTATACAAAGAAATCAGACTGCAAGTAGAGGTGCTGCAATTCTACACATGGAGATATCTATGGAGACGAAAATCCTAATAAGCGTCTTTGCTGTTTGGAGTTATCTTCGAAGGTCCAGACATCATTTTTTCTGGTGCAACAAGGAATGACAACATTGGTGACAGGTTTAGAATTTTCGAATTGTCCCTATGTTGTGTTTATTGTGTGTTTTTGTGAGATTTTTCACAATTCGAGTCGGTCAACAAGCTTTGACTGCATTTTTGAAGGTTTTCCACTCATTTTTAGCCAGAACGGACGAAATCATCTTGATACCAAACGACTATGGAGTCATTCTGACCTACTTGATTTTAAGACATACAGTCAACCGTACTTTGATCATGTATTTGTAGATGTAAACGACATTTTTTAGACATCTGTCAGTTTGGATCTCACAGACCTACGTCTAGACTTAAATATATATAACTCTAGAATAGACATTTCTATCACTATGTGAAATTTCAGTCTGTTCAAAGTGTATCTTTGTTTCTTACGTCTAATCCATCATGAGTAGAATAGATACGTTTTCAGTCATTATTGGTGAGCCTTTAGACAAAAGCAACTACTCCATATGAAAATATTGCATGTCCGCCTTCTTGAAAGACCAAAGCTTGTTCGACTTGATCACAAAGACAGATGCGAAACCCGTTGGAGTTGATACAGTTCCTGATGTAGATGCATGGAACAAACGAGCTTGTCAAGCTGTGCATTATTTTTCTTTGTGTGTTTCATCTTCCATGTTTGATTACATACAGTCAGTTGACACCCCCAAGGAGATATGGGATGCACTAGCTAATATTTTCTAGACATCTACCAAAGCTCGTAAGTTACAACTCAAGCAACAACTCTTGGATGTTAAGAAGGGTTCATTGAGCATTACAGACTATGTCTACCAGGTGCGAGGTCTAGTCGAGCAGCTTCACAACATAGGGATGAAAGTCGAGGATGATGATCTCATCCTACACACCATCAATAATCTTGAGAAAGAGTACAAATCTTTTGAGACTTCCATTGCTGTCAAGGATACTTTTTCCAAGTTCGATGAGTTGATTCTTATGTTAATGTCAGAAGAGATTCGTCTTCAGGGCAATGGTGGTTCTGTCTCATCACAAGAGCAAGCTTTCTTTGCTGGAGCTAGAGACAGAGGACGAGAGCTTCGGTGGTAGAGATAAGAACCGATTTGGTTCTTCTGGTCGAGGTCAGTTCTGTCAACAACAACATAACTTTTGATCTGACCAGCAGCAACAGCAAGCTAAAGGCGGGGTGAGCAGTGTTTTTGTGCATACTGCAAAGCCAAAGGTCATGTGATCAAGACATGCTTCAAGAGGCAAGCAGACATCAGGTCTGGCAAACTTTCATAGCAAAACTATGTGTCGACAGAGGAACCTTTTTTTCAGATGGTAGTCTTTTAACAATGACACATGTCATGAGTTCCATGAGCAAACCTGCTGATGAGTGATTTATTGCTTTTTGAGCGCTTCAAATCACATGACGACACATGGTGAATGATCCATTGTAAACACCAACAATAGTATATACTGGTGATGATACCCAACACAACATTACACATATGGGTACAGTTCCTCTATCTGTTGCATCTTCAAACATTTCTGCTTTGAGAGATGTACTGTATGTGCTCACCATTACTAGGAATCTAGTTTCAATAAGTCAGATGGTGGAGCAGGATTATCAAGTTCGGTTCAACAGCAAGGGATATATTGTTGAAACGAGCGATAACAATGTAGTGGTCAGAGGGTCCAGAGTAGGAAGGTTGTTCAAATCGGATGCTGTTCAACCTCAACTTCAAGCTGCAATGTTTGTACATATCTTTGGAGTCTCAGATTTGGAGATGTGGCATAAGAGAGTAGGTCATATGAACTATCAACGGTTGAAAACCTTACCTACGTCAGAGTTAGTTACAGATCTTCTCAAGTTCACATCTTCTATCCCATCTCAGATTTATGAAGCTTGTCAATTTGGTAAACAAGCTAGGCAAACATTCCGCCATCAGGGCACTAGAGCCTCTAGGGTGTTAGAGTTGATCCATTCTGATGTATGGGTTGCATCTCAAGCAAGCTTGAATGGTTCTCAATACTTTGTCTCGTTCATAGATGACTTCTCACGATTTACTTGGGTCTACTTTCTCAAGGCCAAGTCAGACATCTTTGCTGTGTTTCAAACATCCAAGACCCTAGTTGAGAAGCAGTATAACCATTGCATCCTACGGCTCCGTTCGGATGGAGAAGGTGAGTTCATCTCTTGCCACTTTTACACTTTTTGCAAGAGCATGGGATCAAGAGAGAGGTTACGTGCAGCTACAGCCCGCAACAAAATGGTGTAGCAGAGAGGAAGAACAAACACATTGTAGAGTCAACACGTGCGATGCTGAATGAGAAGTCTATGTCTAAGTGTTAGTGGACGGAAGCTGTTGCATGTGCTGTCTACCTCATGAATCGCGCATCAACTGCAGCGGTACATAAGAAGAAACCCTACGAGGTATTTGTAGGCAAGAAACCAGACCTCTCATGTCTCAAAGTGTTTGGTTCTATATGCTTTGTACATGTACCAGATGAAAGACACAACAAGTTGGATTCGAAAGTTGAGAATTGTATCTTCTTAGGTTATGCTTCTGATACGAAAGGATATAGGTGTTATATCTCAACTTCAAGGAGACTGCTCATCAGTAAAGATGTTGTTTTTGATGAGTTGTTATTTTGGTATCAGACTGCGTCAGGTTCTGTTGCTGTTTTATTTGTTTATCCTCTGTCCAACCAGTTCAGGTTGGTTCTACAACAACTCAAGCCACTAGTTCAGGTAGTGGTAGTGCTGTATTTCATCCAGTGCGCATGAGAGCTCCTTGGTCTGGCCAAGTCCTCATAGTTGCTGTACCTACGGTCCAGGTCCCTCCACTTGTTGTTCAATCTATACAGGTTGCACATTCCAACAGCTCTCCAGTGTTGCAGCAATGATCAATGAGCAACGCAGTGCTGATACTGTGCATGATTTTTGACGACCACGTGAGCAGCTCTCAGCCAAATCAAGGATTTGAAGCTAGACCATCAGGTCAATCTGATCTGCGGAGGTCCATCAGAGCGAGACATCCTGTCCAACGTTTTCAGTGTGAAGGTTTCTTGGTTGAACACCATGGCTACATGCTGAATGTCATGCATGAGCAAGAACCGAATTCTCCTGAGAAGGCGATGCATCAGGCAGAATGGGTGCAAGCCATGCAAGTTGAACTTTCAGCTTTGCAAAATCAGCAGACTTGGGAACTGGTTGATTTATTATGGTAAGAAAGCTATTGATTGTAGATGGGTTTGCAAGGTTAAGAGACATTCGGATGGTTCAGTCCACAGGCATAAGGTGAGACTTTTGGCTAAAAAATATGCGCAGCAGTATGATCTTGACTTTGAGAAAACCTTCAGGCCGGTAGTCAAGATGACTTCCATACGCACCTTTGTGGTATTGGCTACAAGTAAAGGATGACAATTGCATCAAATGGACTTCAATAATGCTTTCCTGAATGGAGATCTGCAGGAGGAGGTCTACATGGTGCAACCCCTTGGATACGAAGACCAAAGGTATCCAAATAAAGTTTGTAGACTCCAGAAGTTCTTGTATGGACTTAAGCAAGCTCCAAGAGCTTGGAATGCCAAGATTAACTCGTTTTTATTATTGCTTGGCTTTCATCTGTTTAGTTCAGACTCCTCATTGTACTCTCTGCAGATCGATGATAACATATTACTGATCGTCATCTATGTAGATGATCTTGTTATCACTGGTACCTCTAAGAGCCATATCAAGCAGGTTGAAGATCAGCTGAAAGAAGAGTTTGATAAGAAAAATCTAGATGAACTGAAGTACTTTCTAGCTATTGAGTTCATCAAGGATGGAGGTGATACATGATTGTTACAGAGACAATATGCTCTGAATAAGCTAGAACAGTTTGAGATGACAACTTGTAAGTCTATCTCTACCTCTCTTGCGTGTTCTCTGAAGTTGAATGCTGAAGATGATGAGCTATTAGCAGATCCTAATTTCTATAGACAGATCGTAGACAGTCTGATCTACTTGACCATTACTAGACCGGATCTAAGTTATGCTTAGGCCAGTTAGTCAATTCATGCAGACACCTAGAAAATCTCATCTTGATGCAGTTCGAAAGATTCTACGATACGTGAAGTTCACAATCCAGTATGGACTTCACTACGCAGCGGGTGGTCTTTTCTTGTTACATGATTTTACTGATGCAGATTGGGCAAGAAGTGCTCAAGATAGAAGATCTACGTCAGGTTTAGTCTTCAGCCTTGGAGACTCTGCCGTTAGCTGACAGTCGAAGAAGCAACCTACAGTTGCTCTGTCATCAACTGAAGCAGAATACAGAGGTGCCATTAATGCTACTTGCGAATCCGTTTGACTTCACATCTTGCTGAAAGATATGGGTGTGGAATTTTCTGACCTTATTGTTTTACACACAGACAATATCAGCAGTATTAAATTTGCTTCTAATCTTGTTTTTCATGCTAAGACCAAGCATATAGAGATTCATTATCATTTTATTCGAGAGAAAGTACTGACTGGAGAGATAGATCTGAGATATGTCTCTACAAGTGAACAAGTTGCTGATATATTCACCAAAGTTTTACCTAGAAATAAATTTAATATTTTCAGATTATGTCTAGATGTTAAAAATATTGATATGAGCTTGAGAGAGATTGTTCACATGCGTAGTACAAGCTCATGAAGTCCTGTAAGACTTAGGGAACAACTAGAGGGACCCAACCCTTAAAATCTTTTGACTCCTTTTATATATTGAGAAGGAGCTCTATCTCAAGTCAGTTCCTTTGGTGATACTCTGTTACTTCTTTTTTTCCTCTCCTGAAGATTGCGAGAGTCTCCTTCCTTGTTAGAAAGATTTCGTCCCTTGTTGGAGTGGTGCTATGAGTTGAGTTCTTGCTTCCATACATCGTGACAGGTCGAACATCAAGGGTCGTCCTACCGCTCCATAACTTGCGCTTGCGTCCAACTCCGAATAATCACACGCACCCACAGTGGTCTGGGCAGCGAGAATGGCAACGACAGCTGCATGATTTTCCGGATGTCGGATCAATATCAGCGCGGATCCACACGTCGATGACGAGGTTCCCCGCTCGGGGTATACTCCCTCCTAGAGTTATGTAGTCGGGCAAGGGAGATGCGGCGGCCATGATCGTCGCAGCGTACCCGAGCTGAACGTACATCGTGGTGGCGTCCTTGAAGCAGCGCGCAGTCCGGGCTGATGCCGATCTTGCCATATGTGGCGCTGTCTAAGAGCATCTCACACGTTTCAGGTCCTTCCTCTCAGAGCTGCATTACTGAGATCGAACCACCAGCGTCCTCCATCAGAGCTGTGAGTATCGTCGGAGCTCCTCTGGACGTGATCGTCATTTTATGCTCAAAAGCGTCTACACAGAATCCTGGCAGCTACACAGATGGCGAAAACATAACATAAGCTGCGTTCTGAACTAGTCTGATGTGTGGATACGTGTACATATCTAGTAAAAGTCAGCCAATATTTAGCTCATTGACAGCGTCGCGGTGCTTCTGGGTCAAAGGATGTGAACTTATACACTGATTCAACGATTTGCAACATGAAGGTGAAGTTGCAGCCAGCAAAGGAAGCTCTGGTGGGGCTTGAAGCGAAGAAGAGAAGAAAGTAGAAGAGTTCCAGGGCAGGAGTGGCGAGTGGCGTTGCTGGGTGGCGTTCACAGCATTTATAACGTTTTGGTAAGCAACTAGATGTGGGGATGATGTGAGTAGGACTCCCCGCGCAAGCAACTATGGGGTCCAAGTACCACGGTGTGATAACCGTGCCCTCCAGGCAGAAGCGGTCAAAGGTTGTGTCATATATATGCAATACTTGTTAAGACAACAAGTATTGCATATATATGACACAACCTGCGCTCCGTTCAGATTCACAACCAGGGCCCCGGCCAACAGGACCCTGTAAGGAATGTTATAAGCAGATGTAGAATCCATCGTAACTCCCCACTGCTCGTGAAACGGTTCCAGCCGCGAGTTAGCTACGAATGAGTCTGCATTCTGCAGAGCGTAGATCTGGACGTCGTCTTACACGCCTTTGGCATGGGCTATCAGTTCCAGAGTTTGCCCGGCAACTAAGGGCTTCGGTAGGATCAAAAGTAGTCCCTTCGCTGTTGGTACTATACAGTTTTGGGTGCTAAGGTGAACCCACTGTCAGAGAATCTCTTGGGTACGATCACGGCTTAGCACGACGACTATGCAACTTTGCCTTCGGTACTGGTCATTTCGAATGAAGCTGCAGTAAACGTTGCTTCAATCAGCTCAATAACCTGAGTCAGAGTCGATGTGATTCTGACAAAGTAGAGTGGATTGTTCACTCGTACATACTCTGCTTCAAGCGGCGTTTGAAGACTCATCTCTGGGCAGGATTATGAAAAAACTGGACTCTCCCGCGAATGATATATGTTAACCCCTGGATATCGTCTCCTGCACCATCCGCACTCATTACAACAGACGTCGCGGCCGAGTAGTTTTCATTACATCTGAGAATGCCGCTGCCCAACGTGGTGATCTATCATAAGCCAGGCTGATGGGTGCAGCAGTAGAAGGAACTTAGGCGCTCATCATCATTCTCGAGTTTGGACAGCATCCGGGGCAACTGCTGGACTGAAGGCCACCATTAGGAGCTAGCTAGGTGGTTCCGTTTCTATGAGATTGTCCATTTCATCTCTCATCCGGGATAAAACCATTACCGTGTTTTTAGTTCCTGAGAATGTGATTTCCTAAGCCATGAATGTTGCTCTTCGGGCCTCCGCGTCTACGCAGAGATAGAGAGAGGAGAAATATAGGCAGGTCGATTGGAGCCAAAACCGCGGCCGTGATGTTTTCTCATAAGCATCGAAGAACATAATTCACAAAGTTCCCTCCACTCGTGCCGTGTATCCGAATTTAGCATCGATCACAACGCTGGTCCATCTACAGGAGAAGCATCAGGAGGACCGTGGAAGATACCAGTAGGCTCCTGGTAGAACTTGGTCGGGCAGTACTCTGCTATTACCGTACCGTATTGTCCACTTTTTGTCATCATCAAGGTGAAGGTATAAGCTCATAGTCTTCCCTGATGCGAAGGTGTTGGCGTCTGGATGCATCAAGAAAACTGTAATCGGCAGTTCTCTCCTTCCCAAAGAGGATTGCCTGCAGAATCATGATCAGCTGTGACGACAGTACTAGAAGTCAAGCCGGCTTCCCCCATATGCACTACGTCAAAGCACTTAGCACTACCGTCAGAAATTAAATTCTCTTTTGGTCCACAACATCTTTTCCTGTTTAGTCGTTTTGTACAAACTTCTTAACTTTATGTGAATGTAAACAATGTGATAAATAATGAAGGAGTTCGACAAAAGAAGAGTTTGCTTATATTAAGTTTGCTTGTAAGTTCCTTATATTAGGGTGTTTCTGATTATATCCGATGTGATTATGAAGAGGTTTGACTATAAATAGAACTAGATATAATGTTCTGTTAACGAATGAAAAATATGATCCAGGGTTTGGTACGCAGTGAAGCCATCTTGGTCGTGAATATGCAGGGTTTCATTTATTCTACCTAACCTTTCTTGTCGGAATTCCATTTTTCAACCAATTAAAAGAATTAAAAACTAAATTAAAAATACACTAATTTAATGTATTAATAGTCACTCGATCCTGGAATTGTACCTTTACAAATGCGTCGTTCCGTCCTTGCCGTATGGGTTCTGTCTTGGTTTCTAGCATCAATCTCCTCGGTTAAAATTTAATGTTTATACAAGAATTTAAAATTTAATATTAGTTTAATCTAAATATTTTATATAATATTTACAACTTGCTGATAACATAAATCACATATTGTACTAATTGATAGTAATCGAATATCCCGAAGATCTACAATACAAAAGCGAAAACGTTTGAAACTTACGAGAATGTGAGAGAATCTCCTCGGCTATTTCACTTCGGCTGCGATGAAACGATGGTGCGTAAGAACTGGGTCCCAGTTAATAATCCCACAAGCTGCACACTAGGTTAAGACTTTAGGAAAAGAAGGAAGGGTCACATGCGTCCATTTCGGAAGTTGCCTTATTTACCTCTGTATTTGGGAGAAGATCTCGTGCATCTCAATCATGTATTTTGGTAGAAGAAAGAAGTTGAAATTGTTTGTTAGAGCACCAATTTCTTTGTTTCAGTTTACAAAAAAAGATCTCGATCGGAAGTAGTGGGAGAGGAAATGTGATGAGATGTTTGCCTCCCCACACGCCAGATTCCATATTCTCTTGTCATTACACGCACTATTTTGCCTCAGAATTATCAGTATGAGCGTGAAACTCATGAAACTATGACACAAATGCATGATGCCTTATCAGTTGTCGAGCCGTGGATAGTATGAGCGTGTGAGCAATGCATGCAGAAGGTTTCCATATACCAACTTAGTGTAACTTGTTGCTAGTATCCTGTTCAGTAATGATTTCATTCATATCTCACCATTAGGGGTTTCAATGTTAAAATCTTTGCGGACGATTCTATCTTGGCCGGTCGAAGTTACGACTACAGCTGTATATCTTCTTAACCTGTGACCTGTAGAAGCTATAAGTTTGAATTTCTCAACTCGTGGTATACACAACGTTAATTAATGATGAATCTAACTAAACTAACATCTGTTTCCCAAGTCAAGCATCTTTATGTAGGTGAGATAAAGCGATCGATGAATACAAGTGGTGTCATGGAAGTGATGAAAGTGATGAACCAGAATTAATTTCATTTGAGCTGATTGGATCAAGAAGCGAGAAGGAACGATCAAGAATTAGGATTGATTTCAGAGTCGAGAACTGAATGCAGGTCCTGCAATTGATAGATCGATGAGCATGGATGTTTAGGTCGTGATCTAACATAGAATCGATATCGAATCAGAGGTTAATAGAGAGTGACCAGGGATTAGATCAAGAAGTAAATGAGAATCAATTAGAGACTATCAGAGGGTATGAGGCATCGTGATAGATGACGAGGGTACTGTCAGGAGGAATTGCAATTGGTTTGATCTAAAAGAGCTACAACAGGAGCACAAAGCGCGCGGGTTGAAGTTCATATTTGAACGTGAATGGAGATATGTATCTACAACGTTAAGGGAGATCAACCCTAAACAGTCGATGCCGTAGTATCAAAAGAGAGATAAATCGTAGGAGTGGAGTATTGACGACTAGCAACAAGTGTACATGTTACTTGTTGGACCTGAGAAGGAGATATCTTTACCTACGCATCCAACTGAGAAGCTGCTAAGGAAGATGAAGATCATGGTAGGAGAACTGTCAAGCAAAAACAGTTAAAAGCTACAGTCGGTTACCAAGGTCCATAATTCTTGAAAGTTTTGTGGTCTATATGCAACTATGTTTAGCCCGCAATGAAAGTATTATTTAGGAGCAATAGCTATTCTTTGGTGTTGGCATGCATGGACGCTATTGACCAATGACGAGAGTGAAAACGTGAGTTGGACTAAGCATGTAAGGGAACATCTAGAGAAGTTACTTAAGGACGTGCATGCAGGTATGAAGTGCTTCACTTCACCTTTTCTTGTACATCTGTATTTGCACCATGGGGAGTTGACAGATGAGGAGATGACAAGAGATGTCACAATGGTATGAGCCAAACCTCGGTTATCTTGGATACTTCCAGTGGAGATGAGGAAGGTGATGAGGCTGAATCTTCTTCAGAGAGTGAAGATCCGCTTGAGAAAAAGAGGATTCAGAGTCTTCGGACTCTGATATTTGGGGAGTACTCAGTGGCGCTCCTGTCGGATCGACAACTGGTGTTCAAGCGAAGAGGAAGTTACCAAACTTAACACCCTTAGCTCTTGTAAGCCGTGGAAAGAAGAGGCGATTGTTACAGTTGGATAATTAAGTAGAGACCAATGATACAGACGAAGGGGTTCCAGAAGCACATTCAGATCCCTTGTCTAGAGACAACAAGATACCTCATGACTTTATGACTCGAGAGAGAATTCAGTACTTCTTGGAGTACTTAGTATATCTGATGCTAAGAGTAATGTGTGATAGTAAGTATGCAGATCAGCGATATAGAGTAACTGTCTTCAGGGACCAGATGGACCAGATTTGGTCTTTGGTGGCACAAAACGAGGAACTTCAGAAGACCTCAAGATCTTATGAGAGAAGAGTGAAGGTCTAGATACAATGTTGAAGACATCTTCGGATATCTCTGGTGTACATTGGGAACCCTTCTCACATGAGTTGGAAGTAGTGTTACGAAATTTATACAATTCTAAGGTACAGTTTGCGGAGCAGTCAGCCAGATTGAAGTCAAGTTGTCCGAACTTACATGAGTAATTGAATTCGGTTTGTGAAGACAATCAGGACATGAGGAATGAACATGAGGTATATCTGAAGCGTATGACAGAGTGCGAGTTATTACTAGATCAGGAACTGAATAAGACTTTGAAACTTGAAGTAGAGAATTAGATTCTTCATACCTGCAGAGATCAAGTCGAACTTGTAGAGGAACAAAAGGGAGTGAAGTTCTAGACTATGATGAATCAGCTGACATAACGGGTTACTGAGAATTTCAAAGAGATGAATGCTGAGATCTTGGGAGTACAGATTGCAGCTGAGCTAGAGAAGAAAACTATATCATTTGTAATCTTTGAACCTCCGGAAGAATAAAAGACTACAGTGCAGGTTGAGGTACCTATGATATGTGACAAGATACTAACAGAGGAATCCTTAGTAGATATCTTCCATAAGGAGTTAGAGAGTAAGAAACCACTTAATTTTAGGAAGTGTTTTCAGTTACGTTAGGAAGTACTTCACGGTTTAAAAAGCAGTTACCAAGTGCTTGGTAGCAGGGTACCTCATAGGGGTAGATAGACTAGGAACGCG
This sequence comes from Asterella californica, assembly GCA_036924285.1. NCBI lineage: Eukaryota > Viridiplantae > Streptophyta > Marchantiopsida > Marchantiales > Aytoniaceae > Asterella > Asterella californica. Next base: position 6,889,082 of record JAYKYS010000003.1, read on the forward strand.
AGTAGGATAGTTAGTTCTTGATGTACCTGCAGTTGAGTTCCTTGTGAGATTTGGAGAGCATGCAGAGGGAGGAAGGCTCACAGCCTCAAGGTTGTCTTTTGTTTCAAGTATTTGATCGAGCAAACTAAAACTTTGATGGTCAGATTGTTTATTTATGTTCAAGATTGAGCGCATTGTCTAAGTCATGCATGAGAATTTGCAAGGTACTTTGATCAGGTGAGGAAGTTAGTGTTTTCACTTTGTAAATTTGTTGGCTACTACTTACACTACCTATATCTTGTAGGTAGTGTAGGTAGTATGCTGACCACCTGTCGCACATGATATGCAATAGTTGGTCAGCATATCCTATCGATTCACGGTCCTGAGGGATTCAGCAGCGAGGGATTTTGTCACGAAGGACTTTCATAAGAGCTCGTAGACTTGTGAAGTACTTATCAAGTTAGGATGTATTAGTCAAGAATGTCAGGCAGACTTCGGTCAAGCGAGAGGTTAACGACCTAGAAGGTCAGTAAAATGTGATTGTGCTGTTTTGTTGTTCGTACTGACATTAGTTTGAGGTGGAGAAGTACTTGGTAACGAATTATTTGCTCACAAGATGTTTAATTCTTGATTAAACATGAAGTAGACAGTGGTTTATTGAGAACAGAATGTATGTTATTTTAAGTATAGCACAATCAAGAACTTTTGGGTTTCCTTTTGAATCTTTTTGCGGATCGTTATATGTTATTTGTATGTATTTGGTTGTTTTGTGAAACACTAGTGCACTTCGTCATACATCTATTTCTTCAATCTTCGTCTTTTTTCTTGCTCCATGCAACGGGATGAAATTTCTCAGGATCTTCAAGATATATCATGATTTTCTCGTAATTTTGATCTATCAAACGAAATGCATTTTTTCTTAGCTTCCTCTAACACGCGAGGAGCCATCGGATCAATCACAACATCAACTGACACAAACTTTGTGAATGTAAAACTTTCGGATACATTCTTCATTTCTATCATTACAATAGAAGAGCTTACTGAAGCTTCAGCTACGCCCAAAAGTTCAAAATCTAACCGCCAAAGTACAAATCGAATGTGACGGAAAACAATGCGTGCCCTGCATAGTGAGGATGCTATATTTAAATTAAATATTGATTTTATGAGACTCAAAACCTTACGGTTGCATACGGGTAAATTTATAATCCCCTCAAAATCCACGGGAACGTGAGATATGGTAAGCGAATAAAGTTACCCGTCGTTTTACCGAGTGTCCGTTAGTGACTTGCAGTCACTAGCCCTCCAGACGAAGTGGAATCTTCCATCCTAACATTGACACCCCTATTACAGCAGTATGCATTGCCGATGAATTTCTTAATTGAAAGAGGAAAACCTTTTAGCTCGAACACATGCTTGTATACTGAAACGTCGTGCGTCAGTCATCACGCGGCGGACTTCTATATCTAGTGCCCGTGTAGAGCACGATATACTAGAGGGACTTGAATGTGGATATGTACCGAACTGAGATTGAGATAAAGTCTTTACATAAAATTGTAGTTCAATTCCACAGCTGCAACATTGTTTTAGTCTTGATAGAACTGGAAAAAGGTGGGCATAAAACGCAGAAGGTCTTTCTCTTCGACAGAACTGATGCCGTACTTGTGACAGGTTCCTGGACCCACGGAAGGGTGTGAAGTGAAAGAAAGCAGGTCACTGTATATACAGGAGCAACAACCACTTCATAGCATCGGGTCTGCTGTAAGGAACGTTCAGGAGCTCACTTATTAAAAGCCTCCTAGGCATCACTGGTTTGCTTTTCCCTTCCATAGCTAAACCTTTCCTCGAAATCAGTCAAGGTACTGCTGCTGTACGGTACCCTTCTTTTCTCCACTGCTCTGTTCTCCTCCATATACGTCATATATTCATCAGATGTGATAACCAGACTATACATCTGTTCGAAAGTCCACCCGCTAGGCTTGCTAGTTATCTTCTAGAAGCGTGGAAGTGCCGGGTCTCTAAGTTTGACTATTTTTGATCGACTGATTTTGCTTTCGCCTTTCGGACCTGAGGGTCTGAACTCTGGCGTGAATACGGCGTGAACTTGTTGGCGCGAATACAAACTTCACTTCACTTCGCCAGAAACTAAAATATCCCTGTTGCCTTCGCTCTCTTCGCATGGATATTTTCTCCGCGCGCCTATTTGGTCTCCATCGTTTCTTCTCTTTGTACCAGCCGTTTTGAATTGCTCATTCAAAGAAATGAGAATTCGACCTGTCTCACTTCCAGTTGAAGAAAGCGGGAAGCAGCTTCTGCTGCTACATTCGAGATGAAGATTTTCATCCGGGTTGTGCCTTGGGCATTGGTTTTTTGTTTGGTTTGATTTGTTTCTCTAGCTGTTTTGACAGCAAATACGTACTAGTTCAACGCTTGATTCTATAGCTGAACCTCGCGACTGGTGAACGAGTGTTTGTACTTGTAGCTAGTTGACGCTCTGCGCTCGGCGCTATCATTTCTGCACTTGTTGTAACTATGTGGTTTTTGTCCGTTGAGGATGAGGTCATCGGAACCCCTTGCTCTATGTTCAGAGTCCCGCGTGTAATCCGGCAAGTGAGCCACAAGCATTATGATCCACAACTCATCTCATTCGGCTTGTATGCGTACGATGGAGACAAGCGATTCTCCGGAGGAAGGTGGAATAGGATGGACAAGTTCAAACGGGAGGTTGCCATCACTCTCGTGGAAGTCCTCAAGGCCGAAGGAAAGGCGCATTTCGAACAATGGGAACATGTTGATGAGAAACTGCTGACGAAGTTCATTTGCAATGATTTATGTGACAGACTGATCCCGCCTGAATCGCCTTCGGTCTATACGGAGGACAAAAGAGTCACGAAGGAGAAGTTTTTCGACCCCGCGCCCATTTGGGCAAGCAGGCTAGAAGCTCGTGAGGATAAACTACGGGCTCTGCGCCAAATGTACGATGATGCATCTGACGTTCTTCCTGATGCTGCTCGCTGGATGCTCATCTTGGATGCTGTGTTTCTCACCAGTTTCCTGATTTTCGTCCATGCCTTAACTGACGTCGACGGACCAGGTAACTCCCTAGATCATGTCTTCAGCCAACCAGGAATGGCTTGCAACCACAACGAGATTATGGCGGACTTGTGGTTATTCGAGAACCAGATCCCACTGACATTGATCCGAGATGTGCTGGGCGCCATGTACTCTGCATATGGAGACACCGTCGACGAGACCACTCTGGATAAGTTGTTACACACACTTGTTGTGAATGCAATAAAGTATGTGTTGCGTTTCCTTCCAGGTGATTATGCGAACAACTCCGAAGTGCAGAAACGCATGAATCACCTCTCTTTTAGTGAGTGCAGCCATCTCCTGGCGTGTCTGTACATGGTGCTCAAGGCGGGGTCCGGCTCCTCTGAGGACATGATCCTCCAATCATTGGCCACCATTTTGCCCATGCTTCGAGCCGGTGGTCGTTCTCCGCTTCCGTTCCCAGTTCAGCTGAGGGACATCCAATCGACTGAACTCGCCCCGAAAGAAGAAACGGGGCCTGCACTAAATGTCGCAGATGAATTTGCTCCTGATATACTGCCTTTCATGGAACGTTCACCAGCGCCACGGATTGCTGCACAGATTCTCCCTAGGGAACAGCAACCTAGCTCAGTACGAGAACGGGGCATGACAGCGAGGACGAATGTCAGAAAAGCTCTTGGCTTACCTGACCAGTTGCAGCGCACCGCGGTCAAGGAATCAAGAAAAGAGACACCTTTCCTTCCGACGGTGACAGATTTGAAGAAAGCAGGAATTGCAGTTAAAGGAAGTCGAAGGCCAGGGTGTAGAGTTGATTTCCAGGTCAGTGGATGGCCTCTGGTTAAGGCCACCCTCTACATTTCGCAGTTGAGTATCGACGGTAATACATAGACATTCTTACGAAACCTCGTAGCTTATGAGCTCGTCAGTACACGGGATAACGAACTGGTAACGTATCTGTCATGTATGGACGATCTGATCCACGATGAAGAAGACGTGCGCCTGCTGAAAGAAGGAGAATGCCCTGTCATAACCAGAAGTCATCTCGGAGACAACCAGGTCGCGACCATGTTCAACAATCTGCTCCACAACTGCACTGTTCATGAGAACAAGGACTTAGACGGCATCCGTCTGCGAGTGATGGTTCACTACGAGAAAAAGTGGAGACAAATGTTTGTTGAGTTCTGCGAGACTCACTGCAGCAAGCCGTGGATCGTGATTTCGATAGTAGCTGCCTCGTTCCTCCTTATTCTGAGCACTCTTCAGGCCATATATTCTTTGTTGAGATACTACTAATAAACTGCATAGTCGAATTGCGTAAATTCTTTCGTTTGGCAATGTGTGATCTTGGTAGCACTTAGCTAATCACACCAGAACAGCTGATAGGGAAGCAGAGGTGGCTCACGGAAACGCACGTACGTTCTCAGAGAGAGAACAATAACACGGAACTCATGAACATATATAACATGGGCACTCAAGTTCTGCGCATTGCTCTAAGTCCGAACGATTTAATTCAACGAATAAATGCAGCTGCAGCGAGCTATAACACACTGGAGCTTACGTGCTGTATAAATCTCAGAGTTCGTCAGGATGATAGCTATAATTCAAACCAAGCGTCCACGCTCGAGCTCATGTTGAGGTAACTATCTATTTTACTCGTGTCACCAGAGCTGTTCTTTCTATACATATATTCATTTTCTACTGTAACTGAAAATCGACTGTGTACGAGGTTGAATTTCAAAGTATGTTGTACATGTTAACCTATACTGAACAACTACTTACTGGACGTAGGCAGTCGATGCCTGTTACAGTAAAAGAAATCTTCTGAACACCTCCTTATTCCTGAAACATCCGGCAGCATTCTACTCTAGTTTCTCATGATCAGTTTGACGACATGAGGACCAAGTCTCTCCGGATAGCAGGAGCACATACCAAGAGTGGGTTATGGTCCCGTCTCGGGCCCAATCCCGAGACGGGAACGAGGAGAGCCACTAACACTCTTTAACCCACGATTGGGCATACGATCTTCCAGCGTAAAATTTATCTCAGACAAATTTACATTGTGAGAGTGAGAATATGTTCTCAAAATGCTTTACGGATACACATTGATCATTTCTGTCCCCGTGCTTATGCAATGGTGCAATGCAAATATTTGGACCGCCATGCATACGTCTCTTGATATGGATAATATGTATCCCAAATGCCCCGGGGAAAGTGGCCCGAGAAGAAGAAAAGCGTGGTAACAAGGACACATTTAACCGAGTGGATTAACTGTTGTTGGGTTATAATGATTAGAAAAATATAATACAAAATTTACTTCACTACTTGCTTTGAAAGGGTCAGAAAAATACATATGAGAGAAGAGATGAATAATTCAAAGTTCTATTTTACTAAATTTAAATAACTAAATTTAAAATACTACAATCAATTAAAATCTGTAATAATATTGATTAACTTGGTCGTACAAGGCCGCTGCGACCTAAAACTTATAAATGAAATACGTAAAATGTTCTTTTGTATTTAAAATAATTTTTTACATAAAAGAACCAGACCCTTCCAACAGAAAAAATTTGGTCATAAGTGAAGCATGTATTAATGAAGCTACTCCATTTGAACAAGGAGGAATTCTCATGTGGAAGCATGCATAATCACCACTCCATGTTCAGATAGAGAATGTATTAATGCATGCTTCATTATGATGAACCTTCTTTCTTAGAAGAGTTTGGTCCTAAACTAATACATAAGATATTAAATATTTTATTTATTTAAATAAATTTTTATACTTCACTTACTGGTTAGGTTGCAGCGGCCATGTATAACCAAAATCACTAAATTCAGTTTGTTAATTTCAATGTTTTTAACTGAACTATTTTATATATAAAATAAAGTTTACAATTTTCTCCTCTTCTAAGATCGTATGTAATTTTCTGACCTTTCCAAAGCAAGTCGTTATGCCATTGTAATATTTAAATTTTCCAATAGCAGCAAATCCACTTTGTTAATGTTGTCTTTCTATTACGCTAGAACTAGAACTCCGGAAGCCTAGCCGAAACAAAACTTCGTCGGTTCATTGAGGATGTTTATTGAGTAACCGCGCAAAGGATATTCAATAAGATTCAGTAATCGCACGAATATACATCCAAAAGGCACTTCTGTGAAAAAAAAGAAAAAGGACAATCGGACGGCACGGAAGAGAAAATCAGGAAAGGAGATACGTTAATACATGATACAGAATATTCAGTTCTCTAATTTCCTTGTTTGGTTTTTTGAGAAGTCGTTGTGTTTAATATTAACTCTACATAGTTAATTCTCCCTGTTTTGTTTTTGAGAAGTCGTGAAGTTTTGTGTCTAGTATTAATTGTATATAAAATAACTATCAGAATATGAATGGGCCATTGGAAACAGACTGTGCCTAAGAAGTTGGCAACTTGAGTTTGAATCCTCTCCAAGTAAACTCATGGAAATGAAAAGAAACTCTTCTCTTCTTCTAGAGGTAGGTTTAAACAGAAGAAGATATTTCATATAATAAAAATGTTTATAGGGGTGTCACTGAAAATTCATTCTCTACTAAATCTCCCAGTTTAGTAAAGAGGTCTCACGATTGGTTCAATCTGGAAATAATCTCAAAAATAAATACGTATTGAAGTACATGTTGAAGAACTCACTGGGGTGAATATACATGTTAAGAAACTCAACGCACGAGTATATTATTTTTAGCTACAGTAGTTTAGCAGATCACTCAAATGGATTCTTTCAGCGTTGGTCTTTTCATTCTTGTTTGATTTTGATAAAAACAAGTCGCTACGCATGCAATGGAATTGCAAGGGCTATGCGTTTGCAAGACCTCACAATCCTAGAAGGTGAAATCTGTGAAGATGAATGTTAAATGAAATCCATCTCATCTCACGAGTCTTAGAAAGTGATATATGTGAAAGTGTAATTCTAGAGATGTGGATGAATGTTAAAAAAATGATGAAAATTAATATAGTCTTTGAAAGCCATGATAAAATTATCTTCAGAGATTGAAAGAAGTAGTTTATAAATTTATGTAACTCACAACGGGCATCTTTCAACGTGTCTTCATATGATGATAGTAACATGTCTGCATCATTTATGCAAATATATACTTGTGAAGCTTCGGATCATTTTGAGGATAGTGATCCTAAGAATCTTCAAATGTATGAAAATGTAGAAGTTGATGAGTGTTTGGATCGATTCGAAGGTAGTGATAAGTTACAACTGCAGAAAAGAACATTTAGAATATTGTGGAGGTTAGGAAAGATAATTTCAGACTGTGTTATTACATACATTTCAAAATTTATGGAAGTTAGGAAAAGATACATAAATGATATTGTGTTAATTTTCAGTTTGTGTATGATGCAATTATTGTAAAAAACTACAAAGGAGTATATGATGTCATAATTGTTAAAATTAGCTTTAACTCGATGCATATGTATTTGTATTGAGTGGTTCGAATAATGAGCGTATTAAGAAAATAAATAGACTAATTTGTTTAGCTACATGAAAATATAATAACATACGATTATTTTTGAAATGAGAAAATATTCATAATGAAGATTGTGAGAGATGTTGTGAAGATTATGTACATTGGAGTATCGATAATATATAAGATATGCAAGAAGTGTATAGAATGATTTGAATCTTGAGGTCGTCTTGAGAGCAATGATGAATCGTAACTATGAAACAAAACATTTGGAATATTATGGATGTTAAAATGAACATGTTTATATTATATTGAACAATTGTGGATGCAAAGTCAATAGCTCATGACATGATGATGATTTACAATTTATATAAAAAATGTTTTCTTTTCAAGAAATGTAAAAAGGAGTACCTTGTTTCGCAAGTGTTGAAAATCTCTTGAAGTTGAAATATATGGTCATGAACATGACTCGTATAACTCGATTGATGAGTACATGAAGAAAAGAAGATTGGATTTGTTTTTTCACGTAAATGAGAACATATTAACATGTGATGGCTTTTTATAGAGAATAAAAATAGGATCATGATCTATCCAATAAGCATGTGATGATGAAGAGAGATTTTCGTATTGAGGAACGTTAGTCCATATTTGATCTAGATTTGAACCGTATTTTGTGGTTGGAATGTGAAAGTTGGAAAAAAGTTGAATGAATTCATGAAAGATGCGAAAGATGTAGTTTGATGATCATCAATTTTGAGCAGATCGATACTGAAATCTCCTATGATTATCGTGGGATAATCTTTAGGTATGTTTTGAATAATGGTAGTAAAATTGATCAAAACTCATCGACATGGATACGAGGAGATTTGTATACAACTATGATGTGAATTGCACGACGAGTTAGAATGTTGAAATCTGCAAAAATTATTTCCATGTTATGAGTTTCAAAAATATTATACGTCGAGAGTTGCATTGTGTTTCGATATGTTAGTAGCAAACCTCGACTTGTGTGCGTATGTATATATTGAAAGCGTTCGATGTTTATGGAAGACGGAACAGAAGTAGGATTTTGTATAAGTGTCTCATTGAAGCACAAAATATCAGATAGTTGTAAATTATGATCTGCTCGAACATCAAGGTGATGTTTTATTAATGATCTTGTGTTTAGAAATTGTATAAGCATGTAAGTGGAAGATGAGATATTCATTTGAAGATCATGGATGTGGAATTGTCACGATGATTTAAGTTTCAACTGTTCCATTTCGAGAGTAACTCTGCTGTCTACAACTATATGACGATGCTCGATCGATTGTAATATATGTAAGTGCTTAGGATTTTTCACTCTGGATAATGCAGTGTATGTCAATCCGTGTCGATTTATGTGCTTTGGACTGAAAGCTACTTGATGCATGGTCAATCCTTGCGATCTGTGGATAGTTCGTGCAGATGCTTGTTGAAGAGGGAATTGTGTTCTAGTGATCTTATGTTCTCTGGTATATTTATTGATTGAAAATTGTCGTCAAATTCTCATAATGGGCGTCCAAGATGGATGAATGTTATTGGAATACAAATGTTTTTGTTTGTTCCTCGTTTGTGTTCTAATCTTTGGATCAAAAAATTGGATCCAAATGATTTGATCATCGTTATATGTTGTTGTGGACATGAAAATCTCATCACTTCCATTGATGAGTCCATCTCGTGTGTTATAATTATAACATAATTCTACTAACATGATAACTTTTAGAGATAAAGTACTGTGTAATCCAGCTGTATCTTTTGGATTTGTGGATATCTTAAATCTTTTCGATATAACGGAAGAAAAATAATCATTTGAATGAAATAAATATTCGTTCCCATCAGTTATACTAAATACATGTTGATTATGAAGTTTTGTATCTTTGTTAGTGTAAAATAAATGAGGTATTTTGTTTGGTTTAGAATATATTTTTTGATAAGTTGAATTTAAATAATATAGATCAGGAGATGTTTGTTGGTTGATGCGAATACGATTCAAAATTTGTATAAAATATGTATTGTTCTGAAACATAGGTTGAGTCAGTTCATAGTGTTTGAAAAATGAAGACCATATGTTAGTGGTAATATTTTGAGAATAAATATTAGAAGACTGAAAAATCCATGAATCTTGAACAGGTTGTACTTGATAAAAATCACCGCAAACAATTATATCTATGCCACCGAATGGAAGGTTGAAAATCTGAGTTATTTGTTATAACCTTTGGTTTATGTAAGAGAACATTCTTGCGTCCACCAGAGAGATTTCGTCTATCACTAATAATCTTAATTGGCTATAATATTTGATGTATTTATCCAGTCGATCTGGACTTAATTTTGACACGTTCATATCGTAAGAGTCTTTAGGGATTGCTAAGGTACTGTGAATAGTCATTCCTTGTATGTTATATGCAGCTCGTCCTGTGTATGTTATCTTTAAAAACTTTTATTTGTTCGAGATCATTAAACTTGGATTCATCATCTCCGTATATCCATGACAATCCTTGTATAATTTTTAATAAGGTGAATGTTTTACCGGTTCTTGCTTCTCCCGTAAGAAATAAATGGATTGGTTCATGTGAAAAGTGTCTCTTTTTGTACATACAATCATTGAAGATTAGCTTTTGTTGTTTGTTCAATTGACGTAATTTAGCACAAAATGATTCTATTGATATTAGAGGATCTTTGATCGGGAAGGTTTCTCTAGGATTCGTAGTCTTAGAAGTACATTTAAGAGTAGTTCGTTGCATTAAGTCGACATTGTCCAAATCCAAATTGCTTGAATCTTGTTCCGGTTCGCTTTGTTCGTTATGATATTCTCTTATTTTTTCAAGTTTTGCCACCTCATCCTCAAATTTCTTCCAATCCTCGTTTACTTCGTCCGTATTGTACTTAAAAGTATATAAATTTTGTAACAATAGAATATGTGATTTATGTCTATTATATGTATTTTCCCATGTTTCAATTGAATCTTTAATGTTGTTCTCGTTGTAAAGAAAAAGGACATATAACAGCACTTGCTCTCTGAAATAGTCTTCCAATTGTTTATATTGGTCGAAACATATCCAATGAATGATTTTAGATTTTCTCAATCTTCTATTTTGTGAAGTACTAAACTTGGCTACGAATTCTATCAAAGCCATTGAATTTGTTTGCAGATGTTGTGGACGTCGTGCATACTTATCTATGATGGATGACAATCCTATGTTTGTTAAAGAATCATCTTCAGAAGATAGTTGTTTGGAACTTTTGAGGAGGAAAGTTCGATCGGATGGACTACTAGTGTCTATGAATTGAAAAGAACGAGAAGCATGATACAAAGGTAATTTTAAGATTGTATAGATGGCTAATTGAGCAACAAACTTGTCTAGAATTCAAGAATGCATTGCCTAACTTTTTTATCCGTGTGGTTACTTCTTGATTTTCCTCGGTACATTTATTGTTAATTTTCTTCATCTCATTCGTTATTTTATTGTCTACTTTTGTTAGATACGAGGTACAATATTGTGCCGCAGCATGTGGATCCAACACGTATTGACAATCTGTGTTGGCTTGCCAAATGAAAGCAGCATTTTTTGGAAAAGAATTAATGTAAATATCTATTGGATGACGTTTGAGATATATAGAAGGTTTGATAAAGAATATCTTAAAGCTAATAAGTAAGTTTCATATGTAAGTTCTAAATGTTGAAGATACTGCTCGAAGTTCATATCCAATCCAATTTTGAAAGAAGAAATGATGTTTGAAATTCTAATAGATTTAAGCTTTATATCTCTCGTCGTTTCATCATCAAGTTCATCGTTAGTTAAAGAATATAATATTGTTGTTTTCGACATGGGATGCCATGGAAATCAAAATCGACAAGAGAAGAAGATCTTTTCTTATAGCAAGTATTTGTGTGATGATGAGTTTGACATTTGATCATCTCTTCGCTCAATAAGTGATGATCAGTAGAAATGTACTCGTCTATGAAAGTTGTTATTGATTCATCATGATCTATCTTGAAAACAGGAGCATTTTTTATCCACAATAGTCCGTGATCATGTGGACTGCCTCTGCTTTGAAATTTAGTTACGAAAAAGAAATCAGATACATTTTCTAAAATTAATTGGTTATGTTGAATAAGCTTACGGAAACATTGTGTTCTATGTTCGTAATATCATGCACATGTGACAAGATCTTGTCTAAGAAGCTGTTGTTTTTGTGAAGAACTTAAGGTTTCTTCATCGTCCGGCAATGGTATATGGTTATCCATTTTGTTCAATTTGAATAAGGTGTTCATCAACGATTTCCAGTTTTTTTCGTTCGCAGTTAAAGTAATGAAAAATGTAGGTTTTCCTAATTGTCAGATCATCGTGAAAAGATTTCACTTAACGACTTGGTAATAGTTTGGAGTGAATCGTAATTGGGACAAACAATGAAAAGCTTTATCTGATATAAGAAGTTGTTGTTTGAAATTGTCATCCTTGACTTGTTTCGCCGTCAAAGGAGAGCCTTGTAGTTTACTTTTCCTTACTCGAATTCAAGAAATGCTTAGAATTTTCTCGATGCAGATTTTAGACATCTTGAAAAAGATGTTTGGTAAATGTCTAGCAAATTTATGAGTTTTGTATAATAATTCTCATGAGCTAGTTTGTGATAAGACATCTTCGAAACGATTTGTTTGTTTCTTCCGTGGCCAAAAAACAAACTAGGAAAATTAGTCTCTTCACAAAATTCATCTTTGAATAAACTCAAAGGGTGATATCCCTCGCTAGGAGCCACAGTAAGTTTATACTTTTCATTGACGTAAATCATTTCAGGATCTAAAAAGTTTACAATAAATGTATCAGTGTTTGTGTTCGGTTTATGATTATTTTCATCGAACTCGTTATTTGTTGTGATGGTTTTTACTTCATCGAATCAGAGTTGTTCTTTGGAATAATTGTCGTTGAAAGTGTGAATCCAATTTTCATTCAGCTCGGTATTGTGATGTTTGTATAAGTGTATATCAATAAGATAATGTAAAGTTTGCATTACTTTGTTAGGTCGAATGTAGCTTGTTTTATAGATTGATTTAGAGTCAGTTTTCTTTTGATTTCCACTATGATAGAACCTTCTTCATCAGCCATACGTGGTAAATGTGTTTGGACCATGTTTGTATTTGACGGGATATTGATAACACTACCTCTTAGATGCCATCGTTGGAACCCATTGTATATATGAATGTTTCCGAACATGACTCGCGGTGAGATCAATCTTTCTTCGGCTTCGTTTAAACATTCAAGATATGGTATGGTATTGTTATTGTAAACTCTAGATATCTCAAAGAAAAGAGTATTTTGTTATCGTTTATATACCGCATACACATCAAACAAATCCTTGTATTATCTTAAAGCTGTTCGAAAGTTATGTTAGTTGTTTCAGCATAAGAGCAAATGAAATCGTAATGAATTTGATTGATATATTTTAAATTCTTCAGGAAATCACATTTATAGCATATGTCACACGAATGATATGGAACGTCGAGTAAAGACTTAGAGTAAGTATCTACGTGTTTTTCTTCTAATGATAATTTTTTTGTTTTAGAATTACGGTTAGATGTGTTAATTGAATTAGTCTTATTCATTATTCTGTATTGTTTTATTTTGTCTTTATTATTTTATTTTATCTTTTATTTTGTCTTATTTTGAGTTTGATTTCGTAAAGATGCGGTAGAAGATTTATGATGCAATAAATATTATATCGAATCAAACATACAATCTCCTGGAGTATATACGAAATCTTCACACTTTTTAAATTCAGAAAAATCTTTAAACATCTGAACAGAATAATAGAAGATTATGTTTGTTGTTTGATAAACTTAGAAATTTTAATCCATGAAAATTATGCAAAGGTTGTAATCCACTTACTTGATTATGATGATCGTCGTGCTGTTCAACTTGGGTTGTTCGATTATGGTTTGATGACGAAGTTTGAGTTCTCTTTCTTCTCCTCTGGGTAGTTTTCTGAGCAAGAACAATGTGGAGCAGAAGCACATAGATCATGTAATCTTGAATATTTGTTACGTTTCATATGTTGCATTAAGTTTAAATTTCATACATTTTTACTGCGTGAAGATGTTTGATGTAATTTGTATAAAATGATGTCACGTTTTAAGAGTAATGAACGTTTCTGAAGTATTTACCTTTGAAATAATCTTGAATTTTCCATTTAATGCAATTAAATTTTACGTTTCGATTTGTTTTTGTTCGCAAAGATGTTTGTGAATCACATCACGTATGAATGGTAGTAAATTTCGTAAATAATTGTCCTTTCAAAAGTGTTTCAAAAGCGTTTCAAAGCATTTCATAGCATTTTTTGTTTTTGTTTCAAAGCGTTTCAAAGCGTTTTTTATTTTGTTTCAAAGCGTTTCATAGCGTTTCGTAGTGTTTCAAAGCGTTTTTTGTTTTTTGTTTCTCCTAGTTTATACGTTTCTCCGTGGACTTTCTTGTTTCAATGCTCTTTTTGTTTTTTGTTTCTCCTAGTTTTTACGTTTCTCCGTGGACTTTCTTGTTTCAAAGCACTTTTTGTTTTTTGTTTCTCCCAGTTTATACGTTTCTCCGTGGCCTTTCTTGTTTCAAAGCACTTTTTGTTTTTTGTTTCTCCCAGTTTATACGTTTCTCCGTGGGCTTTATTGTTTCATGCGTTTCGCACGTTCATAGAGTTGCACTTGGAAAAGAGTTTCAAGTTCTACATATATCATTGTAGGTCAGACTCCGTTTGATCATGTGATATATACCTGAAAAACATCATCAAAGAAAGCGTTGTTGGAAAACTTCAAGCAATGTTGAATTTACCTTAGAATATTTACAACTGGTATTGATTTACTTGAATGCTTAAACAAAAATACTATAAAATAAAAGTCAGAAATAAAATTTATTATAAATTAGATACATGAAATTAATTACAATGGTAAAATTATAATTATGTAAAATATCATATATATAATGACAATAAATGCAGAAGACAAAACAGATCTTGAAGTGTTCAATGTTACGTATGTTTGTGGAACTAGATTATTTAGATATAAAAAAAGTTCTTAGAACTTTACCGATGTTGAAAGATTAAACGGTTGGAATTGTGGAGGTTTTCGAAGATTCTCCCTCAGCAGATTTAGTCTCCTTGATCTGTTAAAAAGAAAAGTTAGACGTTCAATGATGTCATTATATTAGTGGTTTTGTAATATTTGATAGCGATTCTTATATTGATGCAATTAATTTGAGATGACAAGTCAATATTTTAAAGAAATTATTAAAAATCATCATGATACTTCTACAATTGAAAATGAAATCAAGTATAAATTGTATACCTGATCAAATCCACAAAAATCACCGTTTGAATTAAAAGAGAAAATTCTTATTTTTGCAATCTCCTCATTTTGATCCAGTAGCATATCTCGATGGTTGTCGCTGTCATAATTTTGGACAACCTCTGTTTTCACTAGGCCCGCCAGATCTTGGAACCAATTACCTTTTGCATGGACCATGTATTGTTTACCGTTGGAAAGATCTTCCACATATCCTTCAATCCATGGCACAGGTCGTAATTGACAATCCAGATAACAACTTTCGCAAAAGCCTCGAAGATGATTCAAATCTTGAATTTGTAAGTGCGTCGAATTGCATGTGACGCATGTGTATTTGTAGGGTCTGTCATCGTAATTACGTGGTGTGAAAGTACCACGTACCTAAACACATGGAAAGAAGTTATAAACATAAGATATATCTGCGAATAGGAAAGTTGATTCTGATTATTCACATAAAAAATTGATTATATACCTTGATGTTTTTATTTTCTCGTGTGATGTGAGCGTTCTGCGCTCTTTTCAAAACGTCAATTCTCGATTGGATTGAAGGAGTTGCCCATATAATAGCTGCGTGTGTATGCAGCTTTGGAAGATCATTTTCTTCTCTTGTGGATAAAATCTGTCTTGATACTGATTTCAAGTGCAACAATACAGCATGTCCAGAGTGAAAACGAGTCTCAATATTTTTATACTCTCTTGTGAAATCATAATGGATGATCAACTGCAACATGAAAAAAAATGTGTTAGTCTAGAAGTTTCATGAATAGCAAAATTTTGAAATCAGTTGCGAAATAAATTTATAAACGTAAGTTATTTAATGTACATAATTACTTACCGTCATCTTGTCTTCTTCAGAATCACCATCCGCAATTGTGATCTCAAATTTTTGGTATTCATTTTCACCGTGTACAGCAATAACGGCAACAAATATATCTACTGTCGTGAAACGAACAGTAAGATGACGCATGCACATTCGGAGAGGCATGAAGTGTCAAAATTTGAAAATTGGAGTAGAACTCCAAGGTGTAATGGTCTGAATTGTTGTTTGCTCATCGATCAAGAGGATGAATTTGACATCCCCTATGTGACTGAGAGTTTTTACTGATCTCTCTACCTGCACGGCCCTACGACCAAAGTATTGTATCCTACAATACGTATTTCTATTCACTTTATCTGACCAGTTTATAGCGTTGTTGCCTTGTGCAATACATGTAATCGTCTTTTCCATACGACGATCAACCATATCGAAAAGAAGAAATGAACTTTTTGTTATGAATCTATTAATAGTACTATATTTGTTTAATATAATTTCTTCAAATATATAATTTCTTTTCGCATATTCTATATTATCTATAAATATAGATAAGTTTTTATCTACAGTTGGAGTTTCAGATGAAATAATTATCTCTTGTTCTTTTTTTTTTCCTTTTTGGAGACTTTATAGGAGATGCTGGAGCAGACAAGTTTTTATCTACAGTTGGAGTTTCAGATGGAATAATTGTCTCTTGTTCTTTTTTTTCGTTTTTGGAGATTTTATAGGAGATGCTGGAGTAGAAGTTGGCTGCTTCAGTATTTGTACTATGGGTTCATTCTCTTCTGTATCATCAGTGGAAATCTTTTTCATTTTTCCTTTTTTGGACGTAGTGAAATCCATTGTATATATGAACCTGAAAAATGCACATAATATCATTTTCTATCCAAGATAGATATAATATATACAATCATGACAATAGACAAAAAGCTATTTCAGTTGGATGTCTTAGGTCTTACCTTCGTGATTAAAAGCAGTAGTTATGATCTCGTAAACTTATTTCAGAGATAAAACGTCGTTATGAAAGGTCTTGCTTTGGATCGATACTATCACTTTGCTGCAGGTAGGTCTTGCTTTGGATCAATACTATCACTTTGTTTCACCTGCAGAACGTAATCACATCATATTGATAAGAATATAAAAGAAGTTATAGCAAAGTGGTAGGACTGCGAGACTAAAACAACTTATCTTCAAATGACCTTTACAATCAGCTTAACTCTCGCAACTCTCACAGAAAACAGATTTCATGACTATGATTCCATACGAAATTAAAATCTATTAAATGAAAAATGAAGTTACAACTATTCATCAATTCTACAAATTACAATGTAGTCAAACATAGGAAGGAAAGAATAAAGGGGTTCAACAAGACAGAAGAATTATTGGACTGTAAGGTTTAGGGGACAGGGTTGAATTCATGTCCCCTTCTTAACACAAGTAAAACAATCCTATCGCCTGATCATGTCGAGTCAGAGTGAAATAGTCTGAAATAGTTCAAGTTACGCAGCAACAGACGAAGCAAGGCCACAAGCTTCCTCAACGTGATCTTCACTCGCATCATCGTCGTCGTTATTCATCGCTCTCGACCCACATACTTGGCTCAAGATCAATGATTACCAATACATAAGTTCACAAGACCAGCAGCAGCTAACGAGCCCAGCCCCAGCTCAGTCACGAAGAGGAAAACTAAATTGACAAACTATATTTGTAAACTATATTTATAAAAATTATTTATAAGATTTAAAATTAAAATTATTTAATTATTTAAAAATTATTTAAAAATTATTTATAATCTTATTAAACATTACCAAAGAGTGGAATAATTAATATTTCGAACATAACATAATTCGGAGAATGTTCATAAAGTAAGGAAAGGAATGGTTACACAAAGTCCTGATACAGTAAAATATTATTAATAATGAGAGTAGAAAGTAGTACTCTATTTTCTGCATCTCGGAATTTTAACGTGAATTTGAATTTGAGCCTTCATTAGCACCGCAATGAAGACTTAATTTTTGTCTGGAGAGAAACTCTTTACTGATGAGTACTGCAAACTACGGCTTGGGATCTGAAAACTGACGAGCAGGGGAGCCTCCACCGAAGAGGATAGAGCTGCTATCCCATCAGCTCGACACTGAATCATCTAAGGACTGAACATCAGACGAAGCGATGTATCTACTATAATGTAGTATCCTGCTCTTTGTCAGTGCATACTGGTATCAATAATATGATGACCTTTAACCTAGCTAATACATGAAGTCGAGGTATTTACAGCAAGATTGAACCTAAAAGTTCCATCTGCTGAAGGAGGTCCACCCGATCCCACAATGCGTTATAGATTTGGGTTGCATGGAAACTATTTCAGGTGAAGAGTTGTACTTATCTAGGAATATTGGCTGGAGAAGAACTACAGGAGAAACATATGTTGCGACTTATCACAAGCAAAATAGTCGACAAATGAACTCACAGGTTCAATGCTTACAGATCATCGTTTCTTGAACTAGGAGAAACATCAATGGTCAAAAAACAAATTTCATAGAATCCTAAAGGTCTTACATAACGGGGCTCTGGACCTGAAGGATCGTGGACTGAAGATCCTTCAGACTAGAGGAGTTCTTCGCAATCTCTGACCTCACTTCATCTACCTCGAGCTTAGTTGACTGCAGTAAATCTCTAGCTTCCTTGATCTTCCGTTCAGGACAAAGTCCGTTCAGCAACCATACTTTTTAGTTCTACAATTATCCCTATAGAGTGGATGACATCATTCTCTTGCAGTTGTGCAGTGCTCTCGTACTCCTTGAACTTCTCTTCGGCAGTTTTCAGCCTCTCTACAAGCTCGATACATTTAGACTCTGCATTGCGCAAGGTTTCTTCCAGCTGAGCCACTTTGTCTGCACTTCCCTTCATTTTAGTCTCACTTTCACTAACCATTTTGCAAAGATTGGACGGCATCTTTGTAGGCCTTGAGATCGTCCTCACAGATGGCAGTCATATCCTCACGATCCCTAACCTCGCCTCTTATCATCTGCACCTTCCAATTACTAAAATTGCAGTCGTGAACATCAAACAAACAACTCGGATTCTCATTCAAAAGCTCTAGAAATCAATTGTTTCTTACCTTCGTGAGTAAAAGCAGTAGTAAACTTATTTCAAAGATAAAATGTCGTTATGAAAAAAAGTCTTGCTTTGGATCGATACTATCACTTTGTTGCAGGTAGGTCTTGCTTTGGATCAATACTATCACTTTGCTCCACCTGCAGAACATAATCACATCATATTGAAAATCTTTTCTGGGGTGGCTATAAGAAAAAAAGCATCGCAAATAGAAAGACACATACACCGAGACCGATTATAAGACCTCTATGTTACTCTCACTGAAGTATGTGTCCCACGTAACATATTTCTTGAGTGGATATCTACTGCTGCACTGAACATAGACGTTAGGCTAGTAGGAGACCAAGCATTGACGTGGATATTGCTGTAGGATAGGATATTTTATAGCTGCTGCTAAGGCATCGAAGGGCGTGGGTATAAAGTGCATGGAATGTAGGCTACTAGAGTTCATCACAAGCGCAGGTGCTAGCATAAGGTAAGGTCTATATAAGGACGCCTCCATAACATCGCCAGACATATACTTCTAGATAGACGATGGACTTGTCGCTAATGTATCAAAGCTGTTGTACAACTTCTTCAAACAATCTGCCTCTCTTCGGAGATAAACAATCAGCGTAAGGAGGCAGCGGGTTGCCGCCGCATCCGCGCGCGGCATTGCGGCACCGGGAATAGGCCGCTCCGTGAATCTCTCATATTCGGAAGTGAATTTCAGGCATTCTCACTCACATCAGACACTTTTGCGTTCGTATAAAGGGGCAGCAGATGTCTCCAGTAATGAAACGACTAACTCGAGTACTTCTTAGTCCCACATACTTACTGGATTCTAACCACACTTGCAGATTACAGTAATCACATCTGTAGTACCGCAGAACCGCGGTTCTTTGGAGACCTTTCTGTGAAATTTTTGAATTTACAGACATACTGATTTGGACGGTAATATAGCCGCCAAAGTTTCGTTACATATATGAAGACCGGTTAAATTCGACTGTCTTTCCCTAGAGTCAGACGGAAATTCAACAGTACTTGTTCGAGTGATTTATCACTAGTTAACTGAGTAGCATGTACACAGCAAATCGAAAGAAATACATCAGCACACTGTTTAAATTTCAGGTGGTATATTCTGACCTTCTGATAGCGATGTTGTCAGTAAGATCAGTGGTTTGAAAATCACGAGTTCAGACAGTCGAGAGTGAACGGATATTTTCCAGGGCACAAAACCAGACAATCAGATGATCAAGGGAGCACAAGCATTATGTAGCTGACTCCAAGAACGAGCTCGAGAAAGCAACCAGAGATACTGCTTAGGTAGGTACTTTCAAAGAGAGGGGTAGGATGGATATTCTCGATGAGGGTCAGCTTTACTGATAGTAAAGGCTGACAGCCTTGACAGAAACTTTTGCACTGGACGCGGAACAAAAATCAGATTCTGATATCTCTATGTCCACAGGTTGGACATAGAGATATGTGTTCGCAGAAATGTGCGTTCGGTAGTCTTTCATTAAAGCAAGGTTACATGCATTTGTTCTGAAGATAGCGATCAGATTCATCAGAAAAGGGAATCTAGACTACTACTGTAGTCAGTCGGATGTCTTGTTTGTAGTGGCTTACTGAAGTCGTGAGTCAAGACCAATGCCGCGCTGAATCTGTTTAGTAGGCTGAATGCTACGCTGAATCTGTTTACTTGCATATAAGAATGAGGAGGTACTGGGTCTCCAGCTTGCGGAAATAGACAGCAGACTCAAGGCAGAGAAGATGGAGAGGCTATACTTGGAAGAGCAAAAGCATGTGGAAGAATGCATGAAACTCCATTTTGCAGCCGTCGAAGCGGAGGAGGAAGTCGCAGACTTGAAGACAAAGGTAAATGCCTTACAAGATAAGAAAAGAGAATTCGAGAAGAGGGAAAGTTTCCTAGAGTTGCAGCTTGCTTATATGAGAAGGAGATGGGAAACCGGTATTATGAAAGCTGAACTGGCAGAGATCCAGGCGGTTGAGAGAAGCTGCTTGCTGTTAGGATTGCTTCACCCAAGTGGCAAGTAGAAGTGGTGTGTGAATGAAGATTCGGGAGGTTAGGAGCTCTTTAGGAGCTCTTTCTCCTTTCCCTCTCCCTAAGTTCCTATCAGGCTGAAGAAACACCATCCGAACCTACCAACATTAATCGGTATACTCAGCTCTGACAAGTTAGTTTTATGTACGGGCATCAGACTGTACAAGTGCCGAGCGGCGACTGCAAGGGTTGGTGTGGTCCATGTAGAACTACACGGCGTGAGATAGAGAATTGAATTGGCAAGCGCATGTGTGCACTACAACCAAATCGACCGGGCTGTTCCACACACCCACTTGAGAGAAGAAGTGAGGGAACTGACGAAGAAATATGTATCATGCAACAAAAAGTCATATATCCACAAACGAGAAGTCTAATCAGGATATAAAGGCTTGGTGAACCGGCTCCTCACGCTAGGAGGCATCAAGCATTTAAGCCTTACATTAAGATCCTAACTGAGAAGGACTCTACATCTATGGATTCTAAACGTCCCTGTAACCCTGCACGCAGGAAACCTGATATAGACACATATAGCCTAAGACTGTACTACAGTTTCCAGGACAAACTCGGAGAACAGGCAGCGAGGGACTAGCTTACCGCCTGCACGTAAGTTACCGTCAGGAATCCACATCAAATACCTTGAGACGTTGGAAAATGCACTGCATCTAGTGGTGGTGGAATAGCACGAAGAAAACAAGATACACAAGAAACTCAGCAAAGAAGGGACGCTGCAGTGTGGAGAGACATTTGTTGCACTCAACGTCTACTCACTGAAGTTCAACGTGAGGAATCCAAAGAGGATCAATCAAATCAGCAGACTTGTAGTGCACAAAGAGGACCAACTGGTCTAGAACCTAATGCAATACATTCTCAACCCCGTGGAACGGTGCTCCTATAACTCTCTTCTATGACGATTTTGGTTCAAAATTGAATACAATCACGCTGACATCGTTCATCAAGTCACTACTGACGAACTAAACCTAAATCTTGATTACGTAGAATTGCACTTACGGTGCTACATCTGTGGAGATACCAATGCAACATGAAGCGGAATCAACACCAAGGATGACAAAAGGGGTCCAAGCTCAGACTGTGACTCAGGTCCCTAGGGTAGCCGGTGGAATCCAAATCTACTTACCTTCACGATGTTTTTTCTGCCCTCTTCGGAAGGCAGGTCCTACAGTCATCTACTTACCTTTATGTTATCAGTTTCCATGGTAAAAGGTGGTAGCAATCCACCCGTGCTAAGATTTGGTCTTTACTTGCAGAGCGGATAAATAACATTTTACCGATTTCTTCTCACATTAGAAGTAGAGTTGACCTTAGTAGAAGGTCTTCTAAACGACCTCCAGCACAAGATGCTGTAAGCACTCCTGTTAGCTACTCCAAGCGCAGTCGACTGTTAATCGGAGCTTCTGGAACTCAGTTGTCGTACGAAACTCCATCGCCGGCCAAGACGTTACCCGTGTTACAAGATCAAAACAAGAAGTTTATTTGTCATGGAATTTCAGCTGATGCGAAACTTCTATCCCCCAGACTGCCAGATCTGGCCCCGTCAAGGTCTACAACTACCATGGGTGCGCGTTCATCTCCAAGGAGAACTGTGGTATGTCTTTCACTCCTATATAAATTCAGTGTAGTCCAGGGTTAATCGACTACTCTAACTCTGACATAAGGGCACTTTATAAGGAGGACATGCTTCCGCGGAAACATCCGTGACGGCGCACAAGCAAGCACCTTCTTGGATGGTTGTCATCGTGGTCTTGTTGTGGGTCGGGGTCCGAGTTCACACCTTGTTCTCCCTCGGGATCTGAAACTCTTACTGGTGTCCTCTGTTATACTGTCTGCAGAGTCACCAAAGCCTGGAAATGAAGACTGTGATCCAGGAGGAGCTCATCCGCAATGTGAAGGATCTGCAGACGTCTTAAAGAATCAAACTCTAGGGCCCAGACCTCAGTCTGGAGATCGAGCCCTTATTAAGTACATTCAAACTAAAGTATACAATCAGCCACCTCCAGTATTTACCCCACTAAAATCATCCCTTCCCTGCATCGCAACGCAAAAAGGTGGCTGCCGTTCAAAATAAGAGAAAGGTCGTCACTGCCGAAACTGTCCCCGTGACTCAGCAGACTTCGCAACCATCGATCGCCAGAAAGCTTAAGGCACCAGGCAAGCCCAAAGGTGCGTTGCAAGTTCCCACGTCTGTACCAAAGCGAATTTAATGTGCGCGAAGTTGCGAATGCCAGTAACAAATTTCACTCCTTGCAGGTTACAACGACCACTTAAAGGATGGACCCTGCGTCGGGACGAAGGGCTACAGAGCACCTGAGGTAATTACACTATCGCTCTTCACGCATGGTTGCACGCTCAACTTAGCTTGAAAGCCACAAATGACTCTTCGACGGTTCTAATTCAAACGACGGACTGTAGAAAACCCACTTTCAAATAGGAAGCGAGCAAAATCTTGCATTCGCTTTATGCAACTGAAGACAGGAACCTAATAGTTCAAACGGAAAGTACTCATTTGTCATCACATTGTATACTAAGTACGTATGCCGAACAAGCGCTCCCTCAACTCTACTTTCCATAATGACGTCCGAGGTGGTAGCACACGCGAAGTTGTTGTCCTGTGACGCATCGAAGTGTGTCGTGGACGACGTTGAAAAACTTTTATCGGCTCTCGAACTATGTTCTCGTTCCAATCCATCGCACATGTCGCTAAACGAACCTCATGCGTCCGATGGAAGTGGATCCATTTTGTCGCAAACTTGTTTATGACTGAGTTGAAAATCTCCGACATGTAGTTCTCCCTAGCGCGTGTATAGAATTGCATCTTTGCTAGGGTAACGGCTCTGCCAAGAAATGCAACCATGGCTAGATGCGTAAGAGAACCTGCATGACAGAGAGGAAATCTTCTACCATTAGAATACCTCAAAATCTAGTTGACTCCAAAAACAAAACCTCCTAAATTGTTGCATCAGGGCCCATTTATCTTTCTCGTAATACTTGTCAGAGGCTGGTCTGTTCAAATCGAGAACACCGCAGCAAGGTCTAGGTACCCCTGTCATCCGCTGGAGTATAAGACAATATATATGCTCTCCTGCCCAATGGTCAGCCGCATTCTTGATGTTTAGACATAACGTAGAGGCATCATCCTCCTCTTGTCCATATCGATCATCGGCACCAACCGTTCTCTTAGCTTTTAGCTGACAACAGGTGTATATCCAACCTTTCAACTTATCTGCAATACCATGTTCTTGAAGCTCAGGATACATGAATCGTCTCGACCGTATGGGCTCTCCCTCCTCCAAACCTCTCAACTCAACTACTCGACGAACAAGCACAGGCTTGTTCCCAGTGATAGGAGCCCCTTGCGACCTCAGCCAAGTTACCAAGTGTCGCTTTGTAAGAAGCTCCAAGTTTGCTGCCATCTCAGCTTCCTCGACACCACGTGGAGCTCACTTCTTGGTCTGCAACTCGACCAAAAACTTCTTGATCACATTCTTGCACTTGTGCCACAAGTCTTTTTGTGATACAATCTCATGACGAGTTAATATGACATCCACTAAAGACTTATCATTGTGCACCACCTCGTCTGGGACGATATCACGAGCGACCAATCGCTGGATACCAACCTCGAAGGCACGATCCTCTATCAACCACGAGTTGTTACCAGTCTCCACGCGAGTCATATTCACCAACTCGATCACACGATCATCATGTGCAGCAATGAACGCGTAAGTTTCATTAGAACCATTCCTCGTGGAATCGTATCGAAGATCAGCGTACACGATAAAATTACCTATCCACAACGTAAATGTCACAAGTCATTTCTCTCTCATATCATGAATCACAAAATACAGCAAAGTATACTAGAGGGAAGTTGTTATCTCACCACCAGCAGGTGCCTCGTTCAGATCAGGAAAATGTCTAGAAAGAACAATTGACTGCTCTTGATCCTTCACCATGCTCCATTTGTCCAAGGTCGCTTGTATCCATCCAATCTCGCGATACTTAACACTCTGGAAAGCATAAACGTGATGCCTAGACACAGGAGCCAACCCTCACTTTCTATATATACTATCCAGTTGAGTATATCTTAAACCAGCACATAACGCAGCATTATACATGCGATGTGTGACATCTAGGACATTGTTATAAATCTCAATCTCAGTAGATCGCCATCCGTATGTATGACGGTCTGGGCAAATCAACTTCAAAGACCAACTCTGATGCATAGATGATACTATGGGAGGCAAGAAACAATGTTCGCATCCGTGGTGAGGACATCTCACTCCAAAGATATAGAAGAACTCTCTCAATCTAGGATGTGAGACAAATCCATATAAAAGAAGATCGTCGACCTGGTCAGAAGCTACACTCTCATCAACTCCAGGTGGTCCTAAATATGAAATCTGGGAATCTATAATTAGATTCCTAAGAACTTGTGAACTTGAAACATGAGCATCTCCTGTGCCATGCGCATGGACATCCTAAAACCACAAACATCAGAATTCTACTACATCAATCAAACAACACATTCAATGCCCAAACTACATATAATCTCAAAAATCATTATAAATAATTCACATACAACATGACAAGTTGCGAGAAATATATGATGTACCTGAGAGCTCGACACAGCGATGCCAAGAGCTCGTAAGACATCCGTATCAGCAAAGAACTCTTCCACAACAAGAATACTCGCTGATGCATCCTGAACACCCTCCTCTGAAATTACATCAGGATCCACTACAATCTGCTCAGCCTCCCTCGCCATTCCATCAATTTTGACATCAGCAGTGGCAAAAAAAAACCTAAACACTGCAGCGTGACCTGCCCCAGGTCCCAAGAGCCTCATCAATTGGACATACCGTGGGAGCAAACTCTCCGGGATTCTCACCATACCCGTTGGGACCTCCGGACATCCTCTAGGTGCATGTCGATCTCCAAGACGTCTAGAATATACTCTAGGCGGCATGGATATAACAAATATGTTCTAAAACTGTCGACATGTCTATCCGTCCGTAGGTCCGTCCAAAATCAGCAGTGGTAACCAAACTCTATATGTTACTAAACTAAATGAGAGATAAAATAAAAATAAAACATAAATCTCTATAACTTATAAAAAGCAACAAGAGAAATCAAATAAATAACAAAACAAAACAAAACAAGTATATATAAGCAAAATCTAATAAATTAGTCCAGATCCAAACTGTCTAACATGCAATAAAACTAAGTCGGAGAATACCAAGAGGAAAAAAAGAGACTCAGAAGATTGAGCAAGTGGATACAAAAAGTGACCAAGGGAAAAAAGAGAAAGGAGGCTTTACCCCTCCTCCCTCCTTCCCCTTCCCTTCCTTCCTCTCCCCTCCCGCACAGCCAGTTGGGAGGAGAACCTTCCCCTTCCCTCCTGCCCTTCCTTCCTGTCCCTCTTGCCCTTCCTTCCTCTCCCCTCCGCACAGCCAGTGGGAGGATCGGTCCTCCCACTGGCTGTGCGGGAAGGGAGAGGATCTGAACCTCATGTCAGCTTGTCAGTTGACAGGAGATTTGGGTCGGCCGGCTGTCAAGCCGGAAATGTAACGATTTTAAAAATATGGTGGCCATAGTTGACTCGAGGCGCGGCCGGGAAGGGGACCATGTTCTTCTCTTCTAAAATCTTTTCTCTTTACGAAAAAAAAAATCGGTATAAAAGCTATTCAAATTTTGAATTTTCGAATATTTTTTCTGAGACTATAGTTGGTCAGATCTTTGAATGAATGCTCTGCAACCGTCCGATGTCGGATCACAGAGATTTGTGGCTCATTTTGAAGCACAGAAGACGACGCTCATTTTGGTATATAGATCAAAGACAGACGACAAAAATTGAGCGTAAACAAGCTTAGCGCAGTTCAGGTGGGATAACCCGCCGAGGTCCTTTTTTCTTAATCACTATGTAAAACTGACTGTGGCGAGATATCCCACCACTAATATACACCCACCTGTGGTTTAAGAAAGCAGGAGATCGGGCTCCTCTAGCCTCCTCCAGAGTGTGCCTAGTGGTCGGCAGGAGAACATCGACGATCCACTGGGCCCAAGAATCAAAGGTAACCCGTTTGTGGCTGCCCTGCCGAAGGATCAGGATGCCTCTCCCTCGGAAGACGTGCAGTTGTAGATCTTGAATCAGTGCCATGGTGAGGAGAAATCAGAAGACACTGTTCTCAGTTTGCACCCCTTGCCCTTACTGATGCCTCTCCCTCGGAAGACGTGCAGTTGTAGATCTTGAATCAGTGCTATGGTGAGGAGAAATCAGAAGACAATGTTCTCAGTTTGCACCCCCTGCCCTGACATAAGTCAGGGCAGGGGGTGCAAACTGAGAACAGTTGGGCCAAGACTTTGAAGATACTGGAGAAATCAGGGCTGAATCCGTACCTTGAGGGGTTGAACCCGCTGGCGGATGCAATTATGACGGACACAGAACTGGAAGAAGCTATGCAGTGCATTAAAAGAAACCAGCAGACTGGTGATTACAAAAATGGAGCGATCGTCGAGCTGGACCGAAACCTTGTAGCCAGCCGGCTTTTCTTACTAAAAGCGACGGCGGTAGTGTTGTTGACTGTGGACTGTAACCCGTCTTGGGATGTCTTCGAAAGTTGGACCTCATGTAGGTTGGTACATGGCTTAGGAGTTCAAATTGTCCAACTCCGTATGCTAAGTAGAAAGAACTTCCTTGTAGTACTCGCAACAGCAGAGCAATGGAATCAGGTATTAAGAGAAGCACCACTTTTTTGCAATGAGAGGATCGTGGTCGCAGCCCAGTGGGCTCCTGGGTTCAAGTCTCAATTCGAAAATCCCAAGGCTATTGGAGTTTGGGCTGATTTTCTCCTCGTCGACTCCACCTTCGAAATAGGAGCTGACGCTATACTAGAGGCGATTGGGCCAATGCTATACAAAGCAACAACGAACTCCTACCCCATATTAAGGGATGCATGCTAATTGATCCTGACCAAGCACTCAAAGATCACCTGCAGATTAAAGTCGGGGTGGGAGACTTGATCATGCAGCCTATCATATACCAACCGCTCCCCGACACCTGCTTCGTGTGCAAAAGGAAGGGCCATTATGCGAAAAATTGCCTCGAAAAGAGCAAGAAGGGGGAAGGAGAAACGCAAGAGAGAGTTTGAATTTTAATGAATTAAATCTACATGTAATATTAAATATATTGCTCAATGATGTATTAATACATGTTGTACATTCTTTAGTGTACTATTCTGCAGTTTTCTAGAGTTTTTCATTGTGACTTTATGATACATTTACTTGTTGCACACTGCTTAATGTAGAAAGTTTTCATTAATTGGTTCTGAATAATTTTATACATTCATATCTTGAGTTGGTTTGAGTAGAGTATGTTCATGATTTGAATCAAATAGATGTGTTTGTAAATAGTACATTCTATTTTCATAAATTCACTCCAAGATAAAAAGCAAAGGGGTTTTTATTCATAGAATATGCTCCAAATATCATATTACAAAATTAAAAAATTTAATATAGAAGTAAAAATCTATTCTTTTGATGTCCAAATTGTTTTCTCAATAGTACACTACTTAATTTGGAATGTCCGTATAAACAACTTTAAAAGTCCAAAACTCACTGTTCAATAGTCCATTTAATTTTTCTGAATAGTCCAAAAACACTATTACAATCCAATTTTAATGAATAGATAGATCAGCTTGAGACTAGTCTTTTTTCTGTGATTTTGCAATACATTCTATACATGTGTCATAAAATAAGCCTGGTTTGAAAATCACATTCTTTGAAGTTCAAGAGTGTTTATGAAGCTGGAAAGCTAAAAGACTTACCAATTCCAACTAATATACTTTCAATCCTCGACAAAGCAATGACAAACTTTGTATTAAAAGATGCAGAAGTCAAACTCATAAAGTCTATAAAAGATTGAAGCAATGAACATCAAAGTAATCTCTCATGGAATGTAACTTGGGATTTACTGTGTACAATAATACGTGTCAAAGCTGAAATCTTGAAGCAAAACTTTTTGCCAGCGGCAAAAAGTTTTGCTTCAAGACTCGGACTGTTCGATCATCACGTACTCGCCAGCCAAGGAGTTCTCAGATATGCACCATATGAGTGACCTACACTTTTAACGCAGTCAAGTTTAAACTTCTGCAGGACGGGTGGATGAATATCCTATACGGTAGGTGTTTGTCTAAGGTATCATTTAAAGCGAGTCACTAAAGTGCAAGTTGTCTTGCACTTGCCGTTCGACAAGCATTTCTCCTTTGCTGTGCATCTTGCATCTGCAAACTATGGATGCTGCTTGATGCTTCTCTGGACTAGTTCAACCATCTCAGACAGATAAATCAATATCTCATTAACAAAGTATTCACTCAGGGTCGAAGGAGTGATCGACATCGAGTTACTGGTGGTTACATGAGCTTCTGGTGAGATAGTGATAGTTGCTTGAGCTTCGATCTCTCAGCGCAGTACACCTTGGTACCCTGAGAGATCGAGGCTCAGACAAACTACCAATATCTCGTCAAAATCATACAAACTATCTTCAGGTGAGATGTCTGTACATGTTATCTGGCCCACTGTCAAGAAGTCCTTCAGCGAAATGCGAAGTAAACCGACAAGAAGCGTAGTATAATATTCGAAATTGCATAACTCTCGAGTCTCGAGTTAGAAGGTTTAAAAACTTGACGAAGCGGAATTGATTTACGTGGAGCATAACACTTCGCGGCAGCTTAGTGTGAAAGGTCGGAAGCCGAGAACATCTTCTTGAGAAGGTGATAAAGCACTGAAATAACTTTGAAATCTTTTCAGCTTGAAAATTTATGCATGAGTAGAATGATTTGTATACATGAGCTAAAACTCGCAAGGAATTCTGCGCAATCTTTCGAGCCAAAACACGTATCGACATTTACAATATGGTATAGCACTCACCCAGATATTAAGCACTCATGCGAGGAGAGAGAACATCCCGTTGGTTTACAATCCAAAAGCGAAAACATTGGAAACTTACGACAAGGTAAATCCACCTTCGCATTCAGAATGCGATCTTCCAAGACTCCCTTCAAGTCTGTTGAAGCTTCGATGTTCGACTGTAGTTTGTATGCAGCCGGCTTACCCTTCTCCTTCTGAGAATCTTTCACTCTTCTCTTCGATGGAGAAGGAGCATCGTCCATCGATAGATCTTGAGCTCCTGCATCTCGAAGCTCTTGACGAACCTTCTCTCCTCGAGTCTGTCTCTGGGAAGAAGTTCCTTCCTCTGCATCCTCTGAATCTCGCCTTCTCTTCTCTTCCAACAACGCTTCATGTTGGTTCTTGGCGATATAAGCATGTACCGATAGAGCTTCTATCGGATCCTCCCATCTAGTATCCTTCCGGATCGTAGCAGTTGTGCTCAGCAATGTCTCACGTGCCATCTTCCCTTTTTGTTTCATGGAGATGACAGATGACCACAATTCACTTGGCTCAACTTGCCTGTTAAAACCTCTCTCAGCTTGATCCTCAACCCTTGTGCCATAGGTTCCAGCTTCCACCATTGCAATTGCTTGCGCTGATAGGTGGTCCTCAACCAACTTCTTCATCCCTCCTCTACCAAAGTTGGTCTGAAGAAGTGCACCAGTATCCCTCAACGCTACTTTCCTATCTTTCCAAAAGATCACCCCTTGCTGTAAGATATCACTGAACTCCTTACAATCTCTGTGCGGATGATCGGTACCATCGCACCAAATACACCGCTGGATCCAACCTTGCTTCTCAACAGGTTTCGCTCCGCTTGTAGACCCTTGCTCCTCCAATCTGGTGAGCTTGATCTGCAGGTCTCGCATCCCACGCATGATCTCCTCAAGACTTGAATCCTTCTTCGGAGTTACTATCGGTGCTTGAACAACTAGAACAGCAGGAGCAATCGGCACTATTTGTCTAACAACAAGAACAACTAGTGGAACTACATGAACAGGTGTTACAGCAATCGCTGTTGGTGCCAGTCTCCTAACAGGAACCTTCTCTCGTCTCCGCTCCCTCTTGGTAAGCAGACCAACAGCTTCCTCAACCTTCTTCCAGCTACTGGTCAATCCATCGTCCTCCTCCCGGTCTTCCAGAAGTACCTCTAGCTTCTCCTGCAACTTCTTATCTGCAACCCGAAGAAATAGCTCTGTCTTGTTGGACTATAATGTCAACTTCTCCATCATGGTCAGCCGTGAAAATTACTTCTCAAACTCCCTGAGCAACTCTATAGCTTGTAAACCCTTCCTCGGTTGCTCAACCCACTTCAAGAATGACTTCTTGGTGACTCGATCAGAGTCCTCCAAGAATTACTCATCCATCAAAGCACGAGCAAACGTCTCCCAGTCCTTGTTAAAATGCTTCGTTAGCATTTTAACATGATCTATAATCTCTAGAACTGCTTCTAACTCAAACGTCTCAATCATCTCATCTTCTGAGACCCGATTCAGCTCCATCTCTTTCACATAATGCCTCAGATATCTTGAGACATCTCTCCCATCAAACTGGTCAATCCTGCTGACCACCGCTTGTAGCGCCTTTGTTGCCAAAGCTTCCTTCCGCTCATCAGACTGTTGCTGCCGTAAGAACATAGTGAAAGCTTGGAACATCGATGCAGTCGCCGGATCCAACTGCACCTTCGACAACCCACCTGAACCACTACCTCCATCTCCATCACCTTTCCCATCCCCACTCATGACTGCCAATCTCTTCTTCAAAGTTCACACACAGAAGAAATCTCCACCCCAGACCTTCACGTCGAGTTCACCACCGTCGTGTCAGATATTTTGCGTGAAGGATGTCCAGGAAAATGCGAGGTTCCTGGCTGTGGAGATGTTGTGTGCCGAACAGAGACAAGACAGAGAAGAACAACCACGAAAACGAACGCGCAATATATATCAACTCCAAATGTATGTACACTGCCGGTTCTTTCTCTTAAGAGCCCAAAACTGATGAACAGACCAGAGCGGTATGTAACCTACTTCAAAGCCCTAAAACAAACCCTTGAATCACAACCCTAATCCAAAATAGCCGAAGCGTAGCTCAAGGCAAGAGAGACTTTTCTTTGCTAACAAAAAGAGCTGCACCAGTATCATACGATTGAAACCCAAGTCCAAACCACATCCACGCACTAGCTCTTGGCTAAAGCTAGCTACCACAAGCCATACACAACCAACTAAGTCCCTAACGAACTCAAAAGAGCGAAATCCGTAGCGAAGGAACAGAAAAAGACCTATCCGAGAACTTTCTCCTTTCGCCAAACGGTCTTCATGTTGATAGGGTCTCCTTCCCTGACTTCTTTGGCTCAAGAAACCTTCAGATCCGACTCCCGATAGTCGAGATATCGTCAATTTTTGGTCGCAATGATCGAACTTTCAAAACTCCTCCCTGCGACTTAAAACCGCACACACCGTACAAACGGATCGTCTAAACTGATATCCGTCTTCTCTGGTAGGTAGATCTAGCTACCCTGAACCCAACAAGACTCCAAACAAGCCGTTTGGAGTTCCCCTTGCAAAACCACTCGAGAAATTTGGTCACAGATTACAAAAAACTGACATAAATCGGCTCCCTACGGCTCAAACTCGCTCACCACACCCAAACCAACAATCCAATCCACACACGGTCTTCTCCTATGAGTAGATGAAGACTCCCTGATCGCGTAGGCACCAAGAACGAAGAGCTTGGCTCACCGATCGCGAAGAACAACCCAATCTCAGGTCGCAAGCAAACGAAAATCTAGTAAGCGCTTCCTTGCGAGCCAATTTCACTCTGAACTCCCAAACCGCCCGATGAAAACTTGTATCGTCTTCAATTTCCTGTAGAACTCGGTGTTTTGATCCCGATGGATCCAAGGATAGCAAGTTTGGACTCCGGAATGACCCGAACGGTCCAACTCTCCTTCACAAGTAATTGAAATCCTTAAATCTTTTTCCTGCATCTCAATACGCAGTACGCACTCTCCGATCCGTCTCTTCCTAAACCGTCTTAACCTGTGCGTAGCCTGCACAGATATGAACCCAATGACACCTTGCGCGCGTGTATTGGACTTCCCAAATCCCCAAACCATCCACTGACAGATCGTAGACACAAGCTAGTCCCTAAGCTGCCCCCTTGTTACAGTCTCTGTACGTACGAAGTTCTCTCAGAATAAACTGAAGCAAGCCCTTTACGTCTTTGATATAACGCATGAAGCCTCCAATACCCAGTCAGCAAGTAACTAGGGCCTGGTTTGATTTTGCCTTCTTTCGAATCGCATAACTTCTTCACTAGATGTCCAAATGAAGTAAACAAGATGCCCATGGAAAGCTGACAAAGAGCTCTACCCATCTGTGCGATAAAAGTGAAGATCCGAAGTTGTGCCAAAAGCCCGTAAGCTAGGGTCTAGCTTGCTTTCTCAATCTTTCGAGTCTTGTAACTTCTCTACTAGGCGTCCAAACGAAGTAGACGAAGTGCTTATGGAGTGCTGACAAGGAGCTCTATCCAGTGATGGGATGAAAGCGAAGATCCGAAATGGTGCCAAAAGTCCGTAAGTTGAGGCGTAGCTTGCTTTCTTCATCTTTCAAGTCTTGTAACTTCTCCACTAGGCGTCCAAACAAAGTAGACGAAGTGCTTATGGAGTGCTGACAAGGAACTATATTCACTGATGCGATGAAAGCGAAGATCCAAAATGGTGCCAAAAGCCCGTAAGCTGGACCCTAGCTTGTCTTCTCATGAGTGTCTTGGAGCGACAAGCATCGGAGTTTGAATTTCAGGTAGGAGTCGGTCCACGACACGACAACGTGGGAAGCACTGTGACAGCAGTTAGATAAATCACTTTGAGGTGACAGGAGTTATGTATCAATAGTATATTAACCTACATTCTTCGTAGAGTAGTATGAGTCGGAGGTCCTTTCTGTCTGTACCAGTTCTGAAGTCTAAGTAAAGTTGTGCACATTTCATCTCAGAATATTTCTGTTAAGTTCTCCTTCTGATTAGTTTTAAAAGGCTGATCTAATATCAGTTCTAATAGGCTGGTAGTATTCTGTTGTGGGAGATAAATTCTATATTCTGAGAGACTTGGGAGTACAATTCTCAGTTTTGTAACAAGCTAAATCTTTCCTTCGAAGTCAGTCCAAGGTATTGCTGCTGGTACAGTACCCTTCTTTTCTCCAGTGCTCTATTCTCCTCTATATACGTCATATATTCGACATCAGATGTGATTAATAACCAGATTGCAAGAATTGGCTTGATCATACCTCCAATGCGATCCTTGCGCTTGATCATATCCCTCTTAACGTCTGGTTGTTTGATCATACCCCCAACTTGTCATTGTCTGTCCAGTGTCCTTTGCTATGTAGATTAAACCATATCACTCTACACTGTCAGGATGTGAAAATGCAAAGTCTGACATGAGACGTGTCCTATTAGAAACGACGGAATAGGACCAGATAGTGTCTCAATGATGCGAGGATGCATAGACAGTTTAGATTAACAGACAATATGACGTGAGGCGTGTCCCACGCACAATTAGTGCATTCGTCTCAAAAACAAGCTGCGTCTATTTGAACTAGATCATGATATGTCCATTTGAAATAAATCATGATGGGTTCAAGCACATTAGCAATGGCAATGCCAGATCAAAAAGAGAGTGTGAATTAGTTCAAATTCGAGAGAGTAGTGATCCGAGCGAAGAATGATCAGAAGCACAAAATCTAACATAACGATATGGTCACTTAAAGGAGCAATGTTACGAAACTTGATATAGAGAGTGCAGATGACTGCTTAGATGGAATGCATTTTAGAGATGAAGAGCGGAGCTTCGTATAGATGTATACTTCTAGGACCTTGCAGAGGAGAGCGTGCTAGAAAGGTGACGACGAGAAATGATCAATGCGAGAGTTGTGATTTGGTTACTCGAAGACAAGACTTGGAAATCGCTCAAGGCCACTGCAAGCAAAGTGTCTCTTGACTTTGAATTCGAATCTTTTATGGAGTTCGATTTTGCCGTTGATTGTTGATCTTTCTTGAGTAGTCGAGCGAGTCATAAATTGAAGAACTTTCTGAACTATAGAGTTAGAGTGTGCATGTGTGGAGCGAAGGCTTGTCGTCAAAAGTTATTGGAGCAACGATCTGAAATATCGAGTAGTACAGAAGCAAGCCATTGCAACAATCAACCTCGTAGCTTCCACGAATATACACAAAGACGTCGACCGTCACGGAGATAAGCTGAAGCTGGTCGATCTGTAACGACCTATGTTACACATAGGAAGTTTGTCTATTAGTAAGGTGTTTAGTTCTAACTAAGTGTTGAGAATGTTTATTTGCTGCCAAAGTACTTTTAGGAGGTATCAAGTTAGTCATGACTAGCTAAAAGTTAGTTATGGTTAAACTTAGCTGTACTTTTGGCAGAATTCAGATATTTGCTAAAGAGTGAGCACTACTATCTTGTCATCTTGTCTAAAAGGTAGAAAGGAGGTGGAAAGTATCCCTTATCTCCTTTTTGACTTGATATTAGTGGTTGGATTAAAGTTGTGGACTTTGTGGGCATTAAAAACAAGAAGAGATTCCACATGTTTCCTTTTTAGTGGGTCCTAGTGTAGAGGGGGGGTGGAAATTCGAGATTCCTTGAGAATATTCCAGAATCCTTCTAGAAGTTGTTGACTTTGAAGGAATAAGCCCATGTGAAAAGGTAAAAAGCCCATGTGATCAATGCTTTTACCTTAAGTAATATCTTAGTAAAACCCGGTAAAAGTAGTTACGGCTGAGTTATCGGGGGTACCAAAGTAAAAACCTAGAATGTATAAATAGAGGAGTAGAGAAGAGCTCCTCATCCTTGTTTTCACATTGTCGTAATGACAACTTGAGTAATATAGAGAGTGTGGGATATTTTTAGCATGTGAGAACTTGAGAGACGTTGTTAGAATGGAGGATTTTTAGTTGATGTGTTTAAGGAGATTTTTAGTTGATAAGTTTATGGGTGTATGAATGAGTGAACTCAGCATTTTCCCTTCAAGTTCATGGTGTGCTTCCATCAAAGCCATCAGAGGTGACCCCTGAGTGAGAGACAGGTCCGACATGTTGCAGATTCGTGGATGACGATCGTGGAGGTTGAGAGATCGGGGGGATAGTGATCGATAGGACCGCGGAGGGTTTACATTTTTGGTTCCGTTGCCGGGACCTCACTTGAAGGGATCGTTGAACGATGTTTAGAGTTCAGTTCTATATTCGACAAAAGGAGATTATGAGAGAGCACATGGAGAGAACGTTGGGAGGAGAGAGAGCTAACGCGATGTTAGCAACGTTAGAACCTTTCGTGTATCCCGTAGTGATATATGACGCGTTCGAAATCATTCTTTACATCTTGTTCACTTAGAAAGGGTTTGAGGAGAGTTGAAAGAGTGTGCAACAAGAGTTGTAGAGGAAGGAGGAGAGAAAAGTTATTAGAGGAGATAAATTTGTGAGTTTAGAAATTCTGCTCTCTGGAAAATTTGTACAGTCGCTGTCAACTTTTCTGTGAATTTTATTTTCCTGTGATACTTTCCAGTGTTTTAGATTGGCTGATAACCTATCTAAGACAAAAGAAATCATAGGAAAAGGTGGTCTAGAGAGGGAACAATGAATTTTCAAAGTTAAGGGGGTCTATTCGTGAGAGTTGAGGAATTCTGTTATCTGGAAAAAATTTACAATCATTGTCAGATTTTCTATGAATTTTATTTTCCTGAGAAACTTTTCAGTGTTTTAGAGTGGCTGATAAGCTATCCAGGACAAAAGAAATCATGAGAAGATGAGGTCTGAAGAGGGAGAAAGAATTTTTCAAAGTGGAGGGGGTTGACAACCACGAGGGAAGTGAAAATATACAAATTTCAGTTCTCTGAAAATTTGTACAGTCATCACCATCTCTTCTGATTAGGGAAGTTTCTGTTGAAACTTCATGATTTAGTAGCTTGGAGGTTGAGCTACTGGAGATAACAAAAATCTTGGAGAGATCTCTTACCAACTAAGAGATACACGTTTCGGCATACAAGGAGGTCTTGAAGATACTTCATGGGGAATCCTGTTCGAATGACGAGGTGGAAGAAGAGACGTTTAGGAGTTCGAACAAAGACGGAAAAGCCCAAGTTGAGTATAGATGAGTTACGAACCCGCATCTATAGCACTTGGGGTGCCCTCTTTACCCTATACGAAGAAGCTTCCGCGACCATTGGCACAGATTTGAAGAAAGCCGAGTTTAAAGCATCATTCACTGTGGAGGCCACGAATGCTCCTGGTGAAGTAGAGTTGGATTTTTACAAGAGTGAGTTCAAGATGTCTGTTGTGATTAGTACAAACGATGGTGAGGAGGATCATATCTTTGATAGTTAATTTTAGATTAGATTTTATTTCGTGTATAGCATGTATAATACACGATTTCCAATATAAAGCTCGGAAGAGTTAAGAAAGTGATGTAGAATTATTTTCCTCTATGATATTTTGTCCACTTAATGGTTGAGAAGGTGCAACATGAGTGGAAATTTAAAAGATTGGAAAGTTAGACTTAGAAACCTTCCTCAAGGTTTAGATGTCATAGTAAGTGTCGGAGAAAGTTCGAGAGAGATTATCGTCGAGTTTGAAAACCCTAGTACTAAACCTCAAGTAGAATCTTCGAGGAGAAGAGTAGAAACCGACTTGTGGTGTTATTTTTGTAGAGGGTTGGGACACAAAGTAGTGAATTGTCCAACTAGAATCAGAACCGAGAGAGCTAAAGGGAAGCGGGAGTTTACTGATTTAAGTCTTCGAGTGGGTCCATCGTCACCAGCGCCAATTCATCTTCTAGGCGAAGATCCTTGTCCAAGTTGTGGAGTGGGTGATCTATCCAGAGGACACAAGTGCGTAGATGTGGCCGCCCTACTTACGTCAGTAGTCGAGAAGTTGGACGAGACTCAAAGAGCGGAGACGGAGAAGTTGTCGACTTCAAAAGAGGACTCAGCTGAGTTGTGATGGAGATCGTCATTCGGATGGTGGAGAAGGCGGTGATGCGACTCAGGCTCATGATTACCTTGGGAGAAGAGATGGCACTAGAGGTGTTGTTACAACCATTTCCTTTCATTTTACCTATGGTAGATTATTCGCGATGGTGATGTTCGTACTCTTTTAGCGAGTAGTTATTGCACAAAAATTAGAAGGGTAGAAAGAATAGTACAAGATGGAGAAGTTACCAGTGTTTCATGGGAAGGACAATGAAGATGTAGAACCATTTGTACGAGATTTCAAAAGGGGTTGCATCGAAAACAACGTGAGAAGGAAGGAAGAATGGGTGTTGTTACTGCCAGAGTTTTTAGAAGATTTTGCTCTTACGTGGTATGAAGACCGAGTGAAGAGCAAGACACCTGGTGCAGTTGAGGACACATGGAAGACGTTGAGTAATGCACTCATCGAAGAATTTCTTCCAGAAGAGAGTTATGAGAAGCTCATGGTAGAGCTTACTCATTTGAAGCAACGGGACGACGAGAAAGTTCGGCAATATGCCGAAAGGGTGGATAAGTTGGAGCAACGGTTTCGGACGGTCCTACGGAAGAGTGGAGACAATGTGGAGCTAACGATGGCGGGGATTGGAGCAGTGTTGACCAAGAACTTGGTGGGAGGATTGAGGCCTTCAATTCGAACCCAAGTGAGATACGAGAAGCCAGCAACCAAAGCGGAGGCCATCAGGATAGCGACAAATATGGAAGAGAGTTTGGATGAAGGAGATATCATCCAACCTCATCATGCTGCTCTGGTGTCAACTTCGACTCCTGGTGTAGTCACAACAATCGCACCTGCACCATCACAATTGGTGATTGCTTCAACGTCAGCTCCTACTCCAACGGTGGTGCCAAGACCATTTATCCCTACAGCAATGTCTACTGCCACCTCTGATTTCCATGCTGAGTTGAAGAGCATCACCGATACTCTTGCGGATCTCAAGATAAACGTGGTGCAGTTACGCGAATGGAGGAACAAAGGTGGAGGAGGAGGTCCAAGAGGTTACGACAACAATCCTAACCGAGAAAATCAAGGTAACTTTGGAGGCAACCAAGGTAACTTTGGAGGAATCACTTGTTGGACGTGTGGAGGTTCTCATTTCCAACGAAATTGTCCTAACAATGGAGCAAGAGGTGCCGAAGCTGTCAGAATGAATGTGGGTGGAGGAAATCCATCACAAGGACGAGACAAGGGGGTGGCTACTATCGATGTCGTGCGAGATCCTCTACGAAGAAAGAGAGAGTTCAAACTCTTCTCATGCACCGGTGGAGCTTTTAGCTCAAGAAAGGAAAAGAACTCGATTTTCTGATGAACCGGTTTTCATGGAGGAGTCAGCAAGTAGAAGTACTCGTTCGAGTAATGTTTCGAGTACACCAAGGGAGCCAAGAAGGAAGCTGGGGATGGCGGATTTCACCATTTCATCTTCCCAAGCGGGATATGATGTGGTTGAAGATGTGGGTGCTCAGAAAGCCAACATCACTGTTGGACAACTGATCGCACTTAATCCCAGCTTACGAAGGGAACTCAGAGGAGGACTGAGTTCTAAGAGAAGCAAGAAGAAGAAACCCAAGAGCAAGACATCAAAGTCTGTGGGAGTTGGTGTGGTGGATGTGCATGCTTCAGAGGTATGCACTAGGGCTTCAAAGATTGAAGTCCGGTTGAATGATCACTACGTCTCTGACGTATTGGTGGATGGAGGGTCGGCTGTAAACGTCATATCGGAGAGGTTGATGAAGAAGTTGGAGATGGAACCAACTCGCCCGGCTAGCATTGTCGTGGGGATGGCTAACAAGCAACGGGTAAGACCTCTTGGTGTGTTAGAGAAGGTGGTCGTGTCTGTGATGGGAGTTCAAACATTGATGTCCTTTCAAGTGTTAAAGGACTCTAGTTATGATTTGCTCCTAGGTAGGCCTTGGTTGAGAGCTGTGCGCACCACTGATAGGTGGCACAAGGGATACTTACGGATTGGGCCTAGAGATCATAGAGTGATAGTTCCTCTCTCGGGTGTTGGAGTTGTGACTTCTGACTCTGATAGACCCACTAGTGACTACTGGGAATCTGATACGGAGGATGATCAGAGTGTCTCGGAAGTAGATACCGGAGATTCTTACGATCAAGAATCCTCCTCTGAGCACGAAGGATTTGGTCGAGATGAATCATTACATCAGCTTAGTGCTATTGACTTGTTGCCTCGACCAGCAGTGGAGAAAGATCCTGACAAAGAAGAGTTGAGTGAGGCAGAGATTGTGAGAAGACTCTCTACCCTGAAGTTTGGTATCAATGTCACTCAAGAAGAGAAAAGTAGATTCCTAGATATATTTCGAAAATATATCCATGTGTTTGCTTTCAGCTACAAAGATTTGAAGGAGGTGACTCTCGAGACTCATCGAATCGAATTGGAGGAGCACGCAAGACCAGTTCGACAGAAACAGAGAAGGATCAATCTCACAACGGCAATGATGATCAAGGAGGAGATAGACAAGTTGAAGGAGGCGAGTTTCATCTATGAGGTAGAGAACTCAGAATGGGTTTCACCCATTGTGATTGTCAAGAAGAAGAATGGTAAGCTGCGAGTGTGCATAGACTATAAAAAGTTGAATGCAGTTACCAAGAAGGATTATTATCCTCTACCATTTATAGATGAGATTTTGGAGGAAGTTGCTGGTCATGAGTGGTATAGCTTTGGTGATGGTTATAGTGGGTATAACCAGATCAAGATAGCACAGGAGTACCAACAGTTGACTACTTTCACTACTCCTTGGGGAACATTTGCATTTCGGGTGATGCCATTCGGATTGTGTAATGCTCCGGCCACGTTTCAAAGGTTCATGAACAAGGTGTTTGAACCATTCATAGGGAAGTTTGTTCGGGATTTCATTGACGATTTCTGTGTGTACGGACGAAAGGAGGACCAGTTTGATCATGTGATCAAAGTTTTGCAGCGGTTGGAGCAAGCCAACGCTTCTCTAAATCCAGAGAAGTGCATCTTTGGCTGCGAAGAAGGTCTGCTGTTAGGGCACATCATTTCCAAGAATGGGATTGCGGTAGATCCTGAGAAGGTGAAGAAGATTGTGGATCTTCCATTTCCGATCAACTTGACAAAGTTGAGGCAGTTTCTTGGCATGGTTGGATATTATCGTAGGTTTGTCTTTTCCTTCTCAAACAAAGCAATAGCTTTGACTATGTACATGAAGAAGGGAGTTGATTTCGACTTAATAGTGCATGATCAGAAGGCAAAGGAAGCATTTGAGGAGCTGAAAAAGGCATTAGTGACAGCTCCTATACTTGCTAAACCTGAGTGGAGTAAAGCATTTAT
Source organism: Asterella californica (assembly GCA_036924285.1). Lineage (NCBI taxonomy): Eukaryota > Viridiplantae > Streptophyta > Marchantiopsida > Marchantiales > Aytoniaceae > Asterella > Asterella californica. Next base: position 6,930,163 of record JAYKYS010000003.1, read on the forward strand.
TCTGTATACGGATGCCTCCAATGTAGCAATCGGATGTACATTAAGTCAGCTAGATGGAGATGGGCATGATCATCCTATAGCTTATGCTAGTAGGCAGATGGTTCCAGCGGAGAAGAATTACTCCGTGACTGAACGAGAAGGATTAGCGGTGATCTTTGGATTGAAGAAATTTCGACACTACTTGCTAGGAGGGAAATTTTCCATAGTCACAGATCACAAGGCTTTAAAGTATATCTTTAATAAGCCTAATGCCGAAGGTCGTATTGCTCGTTGGAAGATCCTTCTAACAGAATACGATTATGTGATCGAAGATAGACCAGGGAAAAAGCATGCGAATGCTGATCTTTTGTCGAGGGCTTATGATGATGAGAGAGAAGAACCGTTTGATGATTCATTTCCAGACGAGCATCTGATGACCATCACAAGCATCGAGGAGATACCGGACGAGTACAAGAAAATCTGGAGTTTTCTTGTAGATGGCTCTTTTCTAGAAGGTATGCATACCCGAGAACGTAACGCGTTGATCAAGAGATGCAAACCTTACACCATGGTGGAGGGAATTTTGTTTCATCAAGGAGCAGATGGGTTACTAAGGAGAGCAGTTGGTCAGAAGGAGGCATTCAAACTAATGCACGAGTTTCACGACGGAACTGTTTGCGGAGGTCACTTTGCTGGTAAGATAACAGCCTTCAAGATTTTGGATGCGGGATATCACTGGAGAGGGATTTTCAAAGAGTGTTTAGACTATTGCAAAACTTGTGACGTATGTCAAGCATTTGCTCTAAAGTCTACTAGAACACCTCCGTTAAGATCAATTCCAGTATTAGGACCGTTTGAGAAATGGGGTATTGACTTTGTAGGTCCTCTTAATAAGACACCTCGAGGCAATAGATACATTGTAGTCGCCACTGACTATTGTACCAAGTGGGTAGAGGCTAGACCTTTGAGAGAGACCAATGAAACAGAAGTCGGTAGATTCCTATGGGAGAGGATCATCACGAGATTTGGATGTCCGTTAGAGTTGGTCTCAGATAGAGGAGGAGAGTTTGTAGGGAGCATGACTACTGCTATGCTACAACACTTTTCTATCAAGCCACGAGTAACGACCTCATACAAACCAAATGCTAATGATCTTGCGGAGAAGACCAATCTTACACTTTGTATGATGCTCGCCAAAGATGCTGGTGTTGAGACTGCGAAACATACTTGGGATAAGAGGCTACATGCCATCTTATGGGAGTACCGAACGACAACAAAGACTTCTACTGGGTACTCTCCATTTCGACTGGTTTATGGAGTGGAGTCCAAGTTGCCGATCCAATTCGAATTGGATACTTTTCAACTATTCAACGAAAGTTGAAGAGGTCGAGAGGAGAAGACGTGGTCAGATCAAGAAGGGAGCAACTCATGGAGTTGGAAGAGACTCGAGCGGTAGCAATGATCCGGATGGAACGAGCTCAAGCGTATCAAAAGAAGAGTTACGACAAACGGTTGGACAAGAGGGAGGTAAAACCTTTTCAAGTCGGAGATTGGGTTATGTTGTATGATGCTATCAGATTCAAGAGGGCTAGGAAGAAGTTTCTTCCGAGATATTTTGGTCCTTTTGTTGTAGATAAGGTGTGGAGCAACTTCACATATGACCTTCAGGAGCTGGGAGGAAGGAGATTTGATCGAGTAAATCATGACAAGTTGAAGTTGTTTCATCGACGAAAGTTCTCTCTTCACTCCGAGGACGGAGCGAAAATTTAGTCCGGGGGTAAAATGTAACGACCTATGTTACACATAGGAAGTTTGTCTATTAGTAAGGTGTTTAGTTCTAACTAAGTGTTGAGAATGTTTATTTGCTGCCAAAGTACTTTTAGGAGGTATCAAGTTAGTCATGACTAGCTAAAAGTTAGTTATGGTTAAACTTAGCTGTACTTTTGGCAGAATTCAGATATTTGCTAAAGAGTGAGCACTACTATCTTGTCATCTTGTCTAAAAGGTAGAAAGGAGGTGGAAAGTATCCCTTATCTCCTTTTTGACTTGATATTAGTGGTTGGATTAAAGTTGTGGACTTTGTGGGCATTAAAAACAAGAAGAGATTCCACATGTTTCCTTTTTAGTGGGTCCTAGTGTAGAGGGGGGGTGGAAATTCGAGATTCCTTGAGAATATTCCAGAATCCTTCTAGAAGTTGTTGACTTTGAAGGAATAAGCCCATGTGAAAAGGTAAAAAGCCCATGTGATCAATGCTTTTACCTTAAGTAATATCTTAGAAAAACCCGGTAAAAGTAGTTACGGCTGAGTTACCGGGGGTACCAAAGTAAAAACCTAGAATGTATAAATAGAGGAGTAGAGAAGAGCTCCTCATCCTTGTTTTCACATTGTCGTAATGACAACTTGAGTAATATAGAGAGTGTGGGATATTTTTAGCATGTGAGAACTTGAGAGACGTTGTTAGAATGGAGGATTTTTAGTTGATGTGTTTAAGGAGATTTTTAGTTGATAAGTTTATGGGTGTATGAATGAGTGAACTCAGCATTTTCCCTTCAAGTTCATGGTGTGCTTCCATCAAAGTCATCAGAGGTGACCCCTGAGTGAGAGACAGGTCCGACATGTTGCAGATTCGTGGATGACGATCGTGGAGGTTGAGAGATCGGGGGGGTAGTGATCGATAGGACCGCGGAGGGTTTACAGATCCAAATCAACACAAGCTCAATTGAAAAAAGAGTCAGCTAATGACCACTGTGGTGAAAGACTGCGATACAATTGATCGAGAGATCAGTTTTTTATGGGATTAGTGTACGAGATAGTGAGCTCTAGCATCCATGCAAGTGGCGAGTTCGAGCACAAAAAGGTAAGTTCACTTGACGAACTGCTATTACTATTTGTGATTAAGAGCAAAATTGTCCTAGTCATATTGGATATCGGTGTGGTCCTACATCCAACTCGAAATTCTTAGCTGCAGTCATGTGTAACAAGGTGGTCATTGATCCGAACATCCCTATTCTGAATCTGATGAAAGATCTTTGAACTACATTCAATAAGTGCACTCCTTACTACTAGGTCTAGAGGAGTCGAGAGCACTCTCGTGACTAGTTGGAGGGTAATCAAGTAGCATCGTTCTACTATATCTTTTTTGTCTATAGACAAATACTTGAAGTGGATCTGATGGCAGTTACGGATTGAGGTACATGAGAATGCAATACAAGAATATTTTGTGGATATTTTGTGTGTCCTAGTGTCACTCGTGATGCATTTTCTTTGTGTTAAAAGGTGATATGTTTGGACGCTTGTCATAGCAAGTCTAGAAAGTTCTCATTCCAAATATTCTTAGCTTCAGTACTAGATGGTGCAAATGAGGTAATCATTTTGGGCTTCGTGGTTGCTCCACAAGAAGACACTACAAATTGGACATGGTTCTGTCAACATCTCTGCAACTCGATACACGATAGTATTTCTCTCCAGACAATAATTATCAGTGATAGACAGAAGGGTCTTGAATGAGTTGTTTCTGATGTATTCTTTGAAGTTGTCCACAGGAATTGTGGACAACACATCCGTATGAATGTGCGGACGAGGTCTGACAAAGAGACTACGCGACCATTCCTTTCTTGCTTGTATGCCAAGACCCGAGAAATGTAAGGCACTCCACACTTCTTGGCGTATTCTTTTTCAACATATTATTTACGAAATTGGCTAGTTGGCTAAGTTGCAACTATATTCTCACTTGTAGGTACAATGAAGTGTTTGCGAAGCTCGATGCATGAGGGGAAAGAGGTAAGCAATTGGTCGAATACTTACGAAGTATACAACCCGAGAGGTATAGTCTATTTGCATTTCCTCTACCCGTTATGGGAAAGTCACTTCCAACGTGACTGAGAGCATGAATAATGCTCTCAGACAAATTCGATGGAATGCTCCATTGACTATCATGTTGGATTTATGGTATTATATTATGCACCGGTTCACTAAGCACAAGATACAACTTCAGCAAGAAACAAGTGTATTGACACGTTTTGCTCGACTACCGCTTATGGAGAACGAGCATATTGGAGAAGGATTTTTGTGTCAAGTTTCTTCTCTATTTGAGGCTATAGTCCGCCGCCATGCGAATGGAATTACACATATGACGAAACTAGCACAAGGTGTTGTAGGGACTTGTACATGTATGAAATTCTAGGGGATGAGATGACCATGTGGTCATGTTATTGCCTTCGACCAAAAGATCAGTAGAACCCAACAACGAGACTCGATAAGATTTGGCATAGCTTTTCGTTATTTTCAATCTACAGACATCATGCGTTGTCAACAATTTTCACAGATGACTTTCAACCGGTGTATTATTGTGGACCTCCTCATGTGACAAGACGACGAGGAAGACACAGAGTAGTGAAGATTGACAATAATACATAATTCACTCAATCTGCAGCAGATGGCACTGACGATCGACCTACAAATGAGTAGTACACATGTCTCTTCGCCAAATATTGAAAGTCAGAGTCACATAATTGAACCCATGACGATTGAGACTAAATATGCTATCAACAATGAGCATATAGCACATTTAGCTTCAGATACAATGTGTCATCAAAGACGAAGACGAGTCGTGCAAAGAGGTCCATAACATGACTTGACATATTTTCCTCGGTCTGCTCTTGGGAGGTGTAGTCTCTGTGAACAAAGAGGCCATAATAGACCATCACGCCCTAGGTTGTATGCACCCACCGAGAACAAAGGGATGTTCACGAAGGTGATGGATGGAGTCGAAGAAAGTGAAATTCATACCATCGATGACGAAGGGTTGTTCACTGAGGTGACAGATGGAGTCCAAGAAAGTGGAATTCATGTTGTGATTACAGCTTCGTCTCAATCATCCGAAGAAAAAGCTCATTGAATTGGTCACATTCGCTGTGATTGTCCTCTTTTAGTTGTTATGTAGTTACGTTAGCTGCATGAAACGTCATATCAGTCGACTTATGTAGTAGTTAAGTTAGGTACATTAGTCTTTTCACAGTCATAGGTACCTTGATTAACCAAAGCTTTACGTTTTTTTTCACAGGTATAGGTACTAAGCTTTCGGCTTGTTGCAAGAGCTTGTGAAGGTGAACTCGAGATCTAATCTCAGATCCGTATATCATTTCTAGTAAAGAAGGTGCTACTTATAGCTTTTTATAAACAGTGGGGTATGAGTGATGAGATAGTGTGTTGTAACGAACATCACACATTCTGGTTCTGTCTTAGTGAATTTTGTGTTTAATACACTTTTTGCACTCGTAAGGTTGTATGTATTTTACATGTGGTCGATCTGTCTATCTCTAGACCTTATGTTTTCACGAGTATAAAATCTCTTTTTATGTTCAATCTCTGGACTCAGCACAACAACTTCTCCACCACTGAGAACATTAGACTGTTAGAGTTCTAAAGGACTACACAATAAATTGAGGATAATAAACAACTGTTTGAGATCGAAAATGAGAGCTTTGTTGGAGTTGTGAGGTGGTTAATCTTGAAGGTTTGGTACGTCGGATAATGCTGTTTAATTTATGAAAGAAGGTTTAACTTGAAGTTTATGACTCGAGCAAAGAGTTTATTAAGGAGAGAAGAAAAGGAGGGAGGAGAGGATAGAGAGAGGAAGAAAGGAGAAGAGGAAGGTAGAGAAGAGCGAGAAGGAGAGGAGAAGAGCGGTGAGAAGAGAGAGTGAGGGATGTAGGAGAAGAGGAGGTTGAGGAGAAGAGCGAGGAGGAGAGAGCGAGGAGATAGTGCAGAGAGGAGAAAGCGAGGAGGAGAGTGATGAGAGGAAAGAGCAAGGAGAAGAGTGGAGAAAGGAGAGTATGAGGGGTGTAAGAGAGGAGGGATTGATGAGAGAGCAAGGAGGAGAGGAGTTCCAGGATAATTTAGAAGTTAGATAATAGATTTGAATTGTTTAGATAAGATGCCATATGATCTGAGTGATTTTTAATTGCTTTAAAGACAAGAAGAAGTGCGAGTAATAGTAGAAGAGGTGCCATTCGAGGACGAGGGCGAGGGCGAGGACGAGACGAGAGGAGAAGTCGAGACACAGAGGCTTGTAAGTTAACACATTTACATCGTTGAATTGCTATGAATATGAAATGAAAGATTATGAATGTGTTGTTAGCACGATGAATCGCCAATTATGGTCAGCGATACACAATGGATCGCTCGGATAGAGACAATTCAGTCTATTTCACTATGAAATAAATATATTCAGCACGAATCGCTCAACATTGTGTAATGATTCAGCGTGAATCACTAGCTGCGAAGGGCGATACAGCCTCGTGGTGTTGTGAAACATGCCGATTTTGCTCCATGATGCAGCAAAACAGATAGTGGATCGCTTGTAAGGGATGAAACAAGCTGTTTTGTCCCTTACCTATGTGTATGCCCCTTATCATAAAACAAATAATGTTTCACCCGTATCTTACAATATGGCGTTTGTCGCGAGCTGAAACATGACGATTTTGCTGTATGGTGCAGCGAAATAGATAATATTCCACTGTATCTTACCGTGAGGCTGTTCACCACAGACCGAAACATGCCAGTTCTGCTCTATGGTGTCGCGTCGGATATTTTGCGTGAAGGATGTCCAGGAAAATGTGAGGTTCCTGGCTGTGGAGATGTGGTGTGCTAAACAGAGACAAGACAGAGAAAAACAACCACGAAAATGAACACTACAATATATACCAACTCCAAATGTATGTACATTGCCGATTCTTTCTCTTAAAAGCATAGAACTGAGAAATAGACTAGAGCGGTCTGTAACCTACTTCAAAGTCCTAGAACAAACCCCTGAATCACAACCTTGACCCAAACCCACCGAAGCGTAACTCAAAGCAGGAGAAACTTCTCTTTGCTAACAAAAAGAGCTGCACCAGTATCACACGATTGAACCCAAGTCCAAACCACATCCATGTACAAGCTCTTAGCTAAAGCTAGCTACCACAAGCCGTACGCAACCAACTAAGTCTCTAACGAACTCAAAAGGACGAAACCCGTAGCGAAGGAATCAAAAAAGACCTATTTGAGAACTTTCTCTTTTCGCCAAACGATCTTCAGATGTCGATAGGGTCTTCTTCCTTGACTCCATTTGCCTCAAGAACTACCAGATCCAACTCCCGATAACTGAGATATCGCCGATTTTCGGTCGTAGATGACCGAATCTTCAAAAACTTCTCCCTGCGGCTTAAAACCGCACACACCGCACTAACAGATCGTCTAAACTAATATTTGTCTTCTCAGGTAGATAGATCTAGCTACCCTGAATCCAACAAGACTCCAAACAAGCCGTTTGGAGTTCCTTTTGCAAAACCACGCAAGAAATTTAGTTGTAGGTTGCAGAAAAACTGACGTAAATCGACTCCTGCTGTTCAAATTCGCTCACTACACCCAAACCAACAATCCAATTTACGTATTGTCTTCTCCTAAGAGTAGATGAAGACTCCCTGACCGCGTAGGCATCAAGAACGAAGAGCTTGACTCACCGATCGGAGGAAACACCCCAATCTCAGATCGCAGACGAACAAAAATCTGAATGTAAGTGTTTCCTTACGGGTCAATTTCACTCAAAACTCCTGAACCGCCCGATGAACTTCATATCGTCTTCAATTTCCAATAGAACTCGGTGTTTTGATCTCGATGGATCCAAGGACAGCAAGTTTAAACTCCGGAACGACCCGAACGGTCCAATTCTCCTTCACAAGTAACTAAAATCTTCCAAATCTCTTTCATGCGTCTCAATTTCTCTCAGTACACACTCCTCGATCCGCCTCTTCCCAACCCGTTTTAAACAATGCATAGCTTGCACAGATTTGAACCCAACGATGCCTTGCACGCTTGCATTGGACCTCCAAATCTCCCGAACCGTCCGTTGACAGGTCGTAGGTGCAAGCTAGCCCCTAACCTACCCCCTTAAGTCAGTCTTTGTACGTACGAAGTTCTCTTCAATAATCAGGACGCTGACCCCTTGCATCTTTAATATAACACCTGGAGCCGCTAATACCCAGTCAGCAAGTAAACTAGAGCCTAGCTTGATTTTTCCTTTCTTTCGAGTCGCATAACTTCTTCACTAGACGTCCAAACGAAGTAAACAATGTGCTTATGAAAAGCTAACAACGAGCTCTACCCATTGATGCGATGAAAGAGAAGATCCGAAGTTGTGCCAAAAGCCTGTAAGGTGAGACCCAACTTGCTTTTCCCATGAGTGTGTTTGTAGCAACAAGCATTGATGTCTAAATTTCAAGTAAGAGTCGATCCACGACACGACATCCACCCCCTCTAAACTTGTGTATCCTCCGGTATGCACCTGAGATACCAACCAAAGAGTGGATCGGCACGGACACTCGTTCTCATCTTGTCATCCTCTCTCTCATCTCAATCAACCTCATCCTCAAGGTTGCAACTTGATCGTCATCTTAAGGTTGCTACCCTGCCATATGATCCTCCCTAGATCCATGATCATCGACTTTCTTCTCGAACCTCCCATCCAATCACCCCCTCTAAATCTACACATCTTTCAATATGTGAAGACACAGAAAGAATAACCCATCATATCATAAATATGCCTCTCATCCACATATTGAACCTCACCGTCGAGGTTTGTGACCCAAGTGTCGTAGTAGACATCACCCATCATCCCGATCATCACCGCATATCCTGACTGTAACCCTCAATCTCAAGTCTGTACATGCCATCGTACTTATCCATCTCTTCTTTTTTGTTTTTTCTGAAAAAAAGAACCACACTGCTGCAAGTAAAATCCTCAACCGCAACCATCGTTATCTCGCTGTACAATGGTATTCTCCTCAACCATCATCCTCCATGATCTCTTTCTTATGAAAACCCTTACAACCCCAGCATCATTCTCCCAATCTTTTTCTGAAAATATTTACAACTCTCCAAGCATCATCCTCTCGACCCTAATCAGCTTCAGCAATGACTTCTCCCCTGTAAGCCATCCTTACCCATCATCCTATACCCATAGCTTCGGGAGCATCCATCCATACTCGTTCATCCTCAGCAGGTCATTTGTTCTCGATGATGTCAATGGCGACATCATAGACTTCACTTGTAGCTGCATCCAAGACTTCCCGTGATAGGAATCCAATCTTCGCATTTGGAATGTGCTCCTCCCAACCTCCTTTCACATCCATCGCTGTACCAATATTTGGTTGTTGTATGTCTGCAACCATATCAACCATGTCCATTGTTTGCACCTCAACCATCTCCTCCGGTTGTGAAGGATCGTCCTTCATAGCTAGTTCAGGAAGAATAGTTTCATGTTGAACCTTATTCTTCCTAGCTTGCTTCCCTGAAGAAGTCTCCTCTTGTCCCTTCTTCTCGCTCTGCACCGTGGATGCAATATCCAACTTGAGCTCGCTTAGATCCACAAGCTCATCCAAATCATCTCTAAGGAGATCATGCTAAATCTCCTCCACCCTAGAACCATAGCTTGTAGCTTCAATAGCTACAACTGCATGTGCTGCAAAGTAATCATCCACCAACTTCTTCATCCCTCCTTTACCAACGTCGGCTTGAAGGAGAGTACTCGTACTTCTGAATGCAACCTTTCCATCCTCCCAAGAAATAATCTTATGTTGCAAAGACTCTGCAAAGACGATGCAACCGTCTCGTTGATGATCAATATCATCACATCACACGCACTGATGTACCCAACCTGATTTGGATACAAGCATCATCTTGGTCAACGATCCCTTATCCTCCAACCTAGTAAGCTTGTAGATCTTGCATCTTTTGCTGTAGGTCCTCGATGGTTGGATCCTTCTCCTCCACAACCACAACTGGAGATTGAACCTCGGATACTACTTGAATTGGTGTGGTGGTCAGCGATACACGTGTTGACCTTGTAACCCTTTCCCTTGTATGTCTCCAGACAAGAAGCTCAACTGCTTCATGCACAACCTCTCAATTTCTTGTCAACCCTTCTTCTTCCTCCCTATCCTCCAGAAGTAGCTCCAACCGCTCTTGCTAAGAGAAGAGTAAGACACCTGCATACATACTTCAGCTTGACATTGAGATTGTTACAGACCTAAAACAAGTATTAGAGAATCGAATCTTGAATGGGAAGGTTGAGTTTACTTTGGATGAGATTCTTGGGATAGCAAAGCGTGAGTTCCATGAGGTTATCACAGATGTCATCAAGATGAAATGTCAAATATTGGGTGAAGCAGTTACGCTTAACACTCTAGTGACGAAACTATCAAAAGATGAGAAAGATAATATTGATGGTTACTGCTCTCAAGTATCAGATAGGAGATCGTATCAGCACTTGAGGTTTGAAGATGAGGAGGAAGCATCGCAGAAGAGTCATTACTCTCACGATCATTGGGCAAGAGCAACCACAGAGATCTTAGTGAAGTTGGGAGATCTAGAGGAACCTGTGCTCGCATTGATTGATCACGACTCAGAGATTAATCTAATGTCTAAGGAGCTGTACAAGCGTGGGAGGTGGCATGACTTATCCATGCTGCCAACAACCAAAGGGGAGAACTCTATGGTGCTTGTCCCAACATCAAGGTAATTGTGGGTGACATTAGTGATGTTCAGAATTTCTTTGTACAAGATATATCAACCTATCCTATCATTCTAGGACAACCTTACATTACTGCTGTTAGAATGGAGACACTAGTTATGGATGATGGTTCAGCTTATGCTAGGATACTTAACAGAGATGACAGAAGATCAGTTCAATTTTTGACGTTGTTGCAAAACATGAGAGGAATCGTGATAGCTTGAGAGACCTTCCACTACCTAAGATTACTCAGGAGTTTAGAGAGTCTAAGGGTTTTGGCAGAGTGTCATTAAAGAGCGAGACTTCAACGATACAATAGATATAAGATTCTCGTCTGATCTCATAGAGCAAGAAGCTTTATCGACTAGCTTCTTAGGATTGACATGTGGATCACTATGTTATAGGAAGGTTGAGAATCTAAAGAAGTTTGAGAGACAACATGTGGAGTATGTAAACAGTTTTTGTGGGATAGTGGAGAGTTAGTAAGAGATGAATATATATCTAGAGTGTCTGAAAAACAATATTTGGTAGATACAATAAGGGAGTTGAAATCTATATTAGAATGCTCTATAGATGATGTAGATAGAGTAGTGAGAGTGGTGAGAGTGAGCTCCAAAGAGCTTTATGAAATAGCTGATAAGTTTATAGATCGACAAGAGATGTATGTGAAGACCAAGTACAAGTCAATGGCAAAGAAAGTCAAACTAGTGGTTTTGTCTTTACCACTCGACTACAGTCAGAAGATGGAGCAAGTTACACAAAAATTGACACTCAGAGACCGAGAAGAATTGAGCACCAGTTCACAGAAGCAACAGTGAAGGAACTGAAGATTAGAGGTGATGAATTTCTTACTGAGCAAGAGGAGAAGAGCTTCAAGAAGATGCTATCTAGGCATGATAAGACATTTTTGTTTGAGTAACAATGAAGTAGGATGTGTAGACCCAAGTGTAGTTGCACCTATGGTAATCTTTACTATACCGCATGTGTCTTAGAATCTACATCCTATCCTTGTACCTAGACCTCATCTACCAAAACTGATAGACTTGCTCAATGAGAGGATTAGGATGGGTATCTTCGAACCATATAGCCCCCTACTCTAGCAGATGGTTTATTGTTTCAAAGAAGAGTGGAGCTTGAGATTCATCCAAGATATGCAGCCAGTTAACAAGGTGACTATCAGGAATATGGATATAGGACTTATTGTCGACGAGTTTGTAGAGACTTTTGCTGGTCGTGCTATCTATTCAGTGAGAGATTTATATTCAAGGTACGATCATTGGGACGAGCCATGACTATGGACGGGATGAACGGATTAGAGGGGATACCAGGGATGCAGCTGGATGCAACAACTGCACGTTTGTTTCAAGCCTTCATTCCGTTTTTGCGACAAGAGCAAGGGAACCAACAAAAGGAGGCTTTGGAAACGAAGGTGCTTCGAAAGGTCATCGACAAGCTCGATCAATTTGATGGGAGAGACATCTCAAAGTACTTGAGCTGTTACAAGACAAAGATGGATTTGGACCTGGTAACGGAGAAGGAGATAACTGAGACATTTGAACTCGCTGCGGTACTTGAGATATGGGAGCATGTGAAAGATCTAACAAAGCGTTTTGAGAGGAACTGGGATACATTTTCACATGCGCCGATGGAAGAATATTTCTTGAGAAACTCATATCTAGTAACCAAGAAATCATTTTTGGGATGGGTTAATCGACCCAACAAGGATATACAACCTACAGAGCTGTTAAAGGAGTTCGAGAAACAGTTCTCTCAACTACCTCAGGTGGACAAGCTAACCTTGGAGACCTACAAGATAGAGTTGTTCCTTCTCCTTCTCCTTTGTGTTGTAGGTGGTAGATCCTCCATAGTCTTCTCCTTTCACGTACCTACCGCCATGTTGCGCCAGCGGAAGCTCTTGCTCAGTAGGTCACGAAACTTACACCGCTAACCTACAAATCACTATCACATGTTAGCGTCCATGCACCACTTATCTCATCTCAGTTTGATCCGGACCGTCTCCGGACCGTCTCCTTAACCATCAAGCTCAGCAATCCCTAAGTCTCGACCTAGACCCGCCAAGGTCAGTCTCAAAACATGGGCAAGTCACAAGATGACTTGGGGCGGACTTTCCATAAAGTCCAAGGTCCTAAACGATGACACCAACACACCCTAGCGGTCCAACCGCCCATGATGTTCGTCTGGGTTTAGGCTCCCAAATGATGATCTAACCCGCCGTCTCGTTCCTTAGTCTTGCTCCAGTCCTTACATCATTTTTAAATCTAGAGTCTGGACCGGAACATGCCTTGGAACCGGCCCAGTCATCACCTCATGCCCCTAGAGTCTGCCCGCCAAACCCTGGGGCCGGGTGTCTCGTCTTGGCCCACCTAGGCATCGAGCCCCCCTCATATATAGTTCTGGAGATCGACAACCCCGCCCTTCTCTTTGGTCCTTGGAAATTATACCACAACCCGATCATAGGATCGGTCACAATTCTCAGCTTGAAGGTCAATTCGAGGAGTGCAACATATCGCTGGAAAGCTCTCGACGAGACCTTTCCAATGATATCTCATTCGTCTCGAGATCTTACGTGGAGCTCTGTCCACGACCTAAAACGTCATTGGAGCTCCAACACTTAGTCATTTGTTCGAGAACCTGTGGTCCAAACCCAGACTCGAACCCTGTGGTCGGACCAGCGTCCGAACCACGGTCCATCTACGTCTTGGACTCACGTCTCGGTTTTGTATCTCGAAGTCACGTCTCAGATCTATGTCTCAGACTTATATTTCGGTCCGTTTCTAAACTTGGCCCCTTAGGTCAGCGTTCGTCTGGGGTCGTCTTGGGGTAGACCCTCAGGTCCTAACTCAATGTTCCAACCTTGGTTCAGAGAACCACTTAGGATTCTTTTGATCCTGACTTCTCGGCCAAGCCGTTCAGTCCTACTCGTAGCATTCGTAACCTAGCGCAAGTTCACTACGGTTCTGTTGTTCGCGTCTGTGTCCGACCTTGAGACTGAGGTCGTGACACCTCCCAAGTAGGTGTTGTCTTCTGCCTTGTCTCTGGTCTAGTCCTTTCACTCCTTGTGGCAGACCGTTTAACTGTAGAAGCCTCACTTGCATCCTCCCTCTTGCGTTTTTCTTCTAGTACAGCTTCATGATGACTTCGTGCAACATAAGCATACACTGACATAGCATCCACATGGTCATTCCATCTTATAGCTTCTCGAACTGAGTTGTGAACCCTCTGTAACACATCCTTGTTTAGCTCTGTTCTAGCTACGGATCTCACTACATTAGACCACAACCTAGTAGTATCTTTTTGTCTGTCCATTGTCACTTTCACTCCACAAGTAGCAACATCCACAAGAGAAATAGCATATGATGCAGATATCTCATTCACAAGTCTTTTCATATCACCCTTGCCAAAGTTGGTTCCCAACATCATCCCAATCTCTCTCAAATGGATCTTACAATCTTTGAAGAAGATAAAATTCTTCCTCAGTGCATCCCTAAACTCCCCACAATCTCTTCTTACATGGTATAAGCTATCGCACCATATAAACGATGAACAAAGCCTTCTCTCATCTGAGGTATCTGCATAACAAGCTATACATTCTGCTCCTTCTCTTCTAACCTAGTGAGCTTAAGCTTAAGCTCCTTCATACCCTTGATCAACTCATCAAGCGGTGAGTCTCCCTCTTTAGCAATTACCAAAGAGGGCTTAGTAGGTAACTGCTTGACAGGAATTATCAGAGGTGCTGCTTCACTTACCATCACTTTGTTCCTTCTTCTCTGTCTCTTGGTCAGCAAAGAGACAGCCTCTTCAACCTCCTTCCAATCCGTCTTCAATCCTCTCTCCTCACTCTTGTCTTCCAACAACAACTCAAGCTTCTCCTGAATAGTCACGTCCGTTGCTTGTAAGAAAAGCTCTATCTTCTCGACCTCTAGTATAAGCTTCTCTGTCCTAGAAAGCTGAGCATACTGACAACAAACTCTCTTAACAACTCATTTACAAACAAATCTTTGTTGGGCTTAACCACCCACTCCAAGAATGTTCTCTTGGTCATCTCTCTAATCTTCAGTGTAGTACCTCTCCTTCAAAGCGCGCATAAAGCTCTCCCAACTCTATCCTTGTTGCTGCTTGAGCTCCTTCACATGCTCACGAATCTCAGAGACAACAAGAAGTTCAAAGTTCTCTACCATCTCCTTCTCAGACATCTTGTTCACTTCCATCTCCCTACCATAGTACCGCACGTACTTGGAAATATCTCTTCTCCTGAACAGATCCATCGTGTGCACCACTGATTGCAACGCCTTGGTTGCTACTACCTCCTTCCTCTCTGTGCTCTGCTGTTATTGCATAAACATGTGAAAAGCTTGGAACATCTTCATCATAGCGGCATCAAACTGAAAAGGTTGCTGAGCAGCAGCAGCACCTCCACTTGATGATCTTTGGTTGACCATGATCTCTGATCTTGTAACAATCTCGAGATAACTCCCACCTTAGGTATTTCACGTCGAGTTGACCAAAAAGAAGTATGTCGGAGTGTGATCCGTCTACCTAGGAAAGCGTTGGACTTCTAGCTACGATTGTTTACTCAAGAGATAAGCTTCAAGTTACAACAAGACACTATAAACACTCATACAGGCCTGTTGGGTCCTCTAATATGTTCAGAAAGTGAAATTCAAGACTAACTAGTAGTAATAAGGTCAGACGGTGAACTTTAACACTCAAGGAGAGGAAACATCAAATCTGAGCACTGAGATATGGTCAAAAATGTTTCTACGAACGAAATTACTATAATTTCTGACACCTAGATGGCTACTTCAACCTAGAACAGAAAATTGGCTCGATCATTTTCGCTCATTCTTACAAGATTTGGAGTCTACAGCATGCTGAAAATCTCTATGAAATTTGACCAGCTGGTTGTACATAATTCTCAAATCTCGAGCTCCGAACTTATTGCTCTAGATTGAGAGCTTTTCAGACCCCTTCTGCTTCAACTGTCGCTCTGATTTAATCACCCACTAAAATGACATGAAACTTTTTGGACAGTCATAGTCCTGCTGATAGTGAATGCAACCACGTAGGTTTGAAGCGTTTATCTCTTCTTTGCTGGAATTGACACTCAAAACCCCAAAATCAACAGTTGTGATGCAATTTCAACTCAATCCAAACTTCAATTTGGCATAACTCCTTCTTTATTCTCCAAATGGATCGAAATTTTTGTTGACGCTGACTGACACGATGAGCTCTCTCACCTTGTGTTCTCAGATTTCCCAATTCCTTTACCAAAAGCTCGAACTCTCCTTAAGACCCCTGTTTCTAAGTTTAGAGTTTTACAAAGGACAAAAATGGACCGATAGGAGTTCATAGCTCCACTTAATTGTCCTTTTGTGTCTTAAACCACATGGTAACTTAATTTCACACATAAGTTACCACGTCAAGCCTCTAAAGTACCAGCGTAATCTTTAAACTTCATGCGAAGACATGTAAAATAACACGTAACCCTAAAAAAGAACTTAGACAAGCTAGAACGCATGGGATGACATGTAAGTACAACCCATGAGCTTAGACTCTATCCACATGGTAGACTTAAAGTTATGAAATCACTTGCACAAGCGTACCAGTGTTTGAACAAGATAAATAACATACTATCAACCTACTAGGACTCAAAATATATAACATAATAGTGTTAACACCATATGCAAAGGTGTAAAACATATGCATAATGGACTAGAAAGTAATATTGAGCTAATTTCTAGAATTGCTAAACTCAAGTGTTGGAGTAGAAGTCTAGCATATAGTCGTCAAGTAGCGCGATAGCGTAGTACCAGAAGAGGAGCAAACCGTAGGAGTGGAGTATTGACGACTGACAAGAGGTATACATGTTATAAGTTGGACCTGAGAAAGAGATATCATTACCTACGCACCCAACAGAGAAGCTGCTAAGGAAAGATCGTGGTGGAGAACTGTCGGGACAAAAACAGTTAAAAGATACAGTAAGTTACCAAGGCCCATAATTTTTTAAAGTTTTGTCATCTATATGCAACTGTGTTTAGCTCGCAACGAAAGTATTATTTAGGGAGCAGCAGTTATCCTTTGGTGTTGGCATGCGTGGACGAGACCGATTAGTGACGAGGGTGAAGACATTAGTTGGACTAAGCATGTAGAGGAACAAGTAGAGAAGCTACTAAAGGACGTGCATGCGAGTAAGAAGTGGTTCACTTCATCTTTTCTTGTACATATCTATTTGCACCATGGGGAGTTGACGGATGAGGAGATGACAAGAGATGTAACAATGGTACGAGCCAAACTTCTGATTATCCTAGATACTTCTAATGGAGATGAGGAAAGTGATGAGACTGAATCTTCTTTAGAGAGTGAGGACCTCGCTTGGAGAAAGAGAGGATTCGGAGTCTTCAAACTCGGATATTGAGGGAGTACTCAATGACACTCATGTTGGATCGACAACTGGTGTTCGAGCAAAGAGGAAATTACCAAACTTAACACCCTTAGCTCTTGTAACTCGTGAGAAGAAGAGGAGATTGTTACATTTGGATGATGAAGTAGAGATCAATGATATGGACGAAGGGGGTCCAAAAGCACATTTATATCCTTGTCCAGAGGCAACGAGGTACCTCGTGACTCGAGAGAGAATTCACTACTTCTTGGAGTAGTTAGTATATTCGATGTTAGGAGTAATGTGTGAGAGTAAGTATGTAGATCAACTATATAAGATGGTTGACTTTAGGAACTAGATGGACCAGATTTAGTCTACGGTGGCACAAAATGAGAAATTTCAAGAAAACCTCGAGACCTTACTAGAGAAGAGTGAAGCTCTAGATACAATATTGAAGGCAATTTTGGATATCTATGGTGTACATTGAGAACCCTTCGCACATGAGTTAGAAGTTGTGTTACGTAATTTGTACAATTCTAAGGTACAATTGACGGAGCAATCAGTCGATTGAAGTCAGGTTGTTTGAGCTTAAATGAGTAATTGAATTTGGTTCATGAAGACAATCAGGACCTGAGGAATGAACATGAGGTATATCAGAAGCGTCTGACAGAGTGCGAGTTGTACTAGATCAGGGACTGAACAAAACTTTGAATATCGCTGGTTTACATTGAAAATCCTTCGCACATAAGTACGAAGCTTTGTTACGAATTTGTACAATTCGAAGATACAGTTGGTGGAGCAGTCAGTCAGATTGAAGTCAGGTTGTTTGAGCTTACATGAGTAATTGAATTCAGTTAGTGAAGACAATCAGGACGTGAGGAATGAATAGGAGGTATATCAGAAGCGTCTAACAGAGTGTGAGTTATTGCTAGATCAAGACTGAAGAAGACTTTAAAACTTGAAGTAGAGAGATCAAATCAAACTTCTAGAGAGACAGAAGAGAGTGAAGTTCTAGATTATGGTGAATCAGCTGACATAACGAGTTACTGAGAATTTCAAAGAGATGAAGACTGAGATCTTGAGAGTACAGATTGCAGCGGAGCTAGAGAAGAAAACGACATCATTTGTACCCTTGTAACCTCCGGAAGAGTGGAAGACTACAATGCAGGTTGAGGTGCTTGTGATACATGGCGAGATACTAACAGAGGAATCCTTAATAGATATGTTTTCTAAGGAGTTAGGGAGTAGGAAACCTCTTAACTTTATGAACTGTTTTCAGTTAGGTTAGGAAGAACCTCACAATTTAAAAAGCAGTTACCAAGTAATTGGTAGCGGATACCTCACAAGGGTAGATACGTTAGGAACACGAGTATGATAATTAGTTCTTGATGTACCTTCACTTGAGTTCCTTGTGGGATTTGGAGAGCAGGTTGAGGGAGGAAGGCTCACATTCTCATGGTTGTCTTTTGTTTCAACTATTTGATCGAGCAAACTGTAAACTTCGATGATCAAAATCTTATTTGTGTTCTTTTAATTGAACAAGGTTTCAGAGTGGAATTTCGTATTATCAAGATTGAACGCAATGCATGAATCATGCATGAGAATTTGTGAAGTACTTTGATCAGTGAGGATGTCAGTGTTTTCACTTAGTAAATTTGTTGTTGCTACTACTAAGACTATTGGGTGGTTAACATATCATGTCCTCTCATGGTCATGAGAGATTCAGCAGCGAAGGAGTTTGTCGCGAGGGACTTTAGTAAGACCTCGTAGATTTGTGAAGTACTTATCAAGTTTGGGTATATAGTCAAGAATGTCAGACAGACTTTCATCAAGCGAAAGGTTAACGATCTAGAAGGCTAGTGAAATGTGATTGTGTTGTTTTGGTGTTAGTAGGGACATTAGTTTGAGGTGGTGAGTACTTAGCAATGAAGTACTTGCTCACAAGATATCTAACTCGTGATTAAACCTGAAGTCGAAAGTGGTTTACTAAGAACAGAATGTATGTCACTGTGAGTATAACACAATAAAGAACTTTTGGTTTTCCTTTTGAAGCCTTTTGGTTATCGATATATGTTATTTGTATGTATTTGGCTATTTTGTGAAACATCAGTACACTACATCAAACATCGATCTCTCCAATCTTCTCTTCCTTCCTGCTCCATGCAACAGGACAAAATTCTCAAGATCTTCAAGGTATGTCACGGTTTTCTCATAATTTTGATCTATCAATCGAATGCGTTTTTCTTAGCGATCGGATAAAACACAACATCGACTGACACCAACTTCGGAATGTAAAAGCTTAGGATACATTCTCCATTTTTATCATTATAAAAGAAATGGAGAATGTAATCCCTTCGTTTGTAATGATAGAAATCTAACTTCCAGAGCCCTAATCGATTGTGACGAAAACAATGCATGCGTTGAGGAATGAGGATAGTATATTTAAACCAAGTGCTGATTTTATGCGATTCAAAAACTTACAGATGCATACGTGTAACTTTATAAACCCTCAAAATCCACGTGGACGTGAGATATGATAAGTGAACGAAGTTACCTGTCGTTTGGAGGGATAGTCACTTGCAGTCACTATCCCTCCACACGAAGCGAATCTTCCAGCCTAACATGGACACCCCTATTACAGCAGTATGCATTGCCGATGAATTTATTAATTCAAGGAGGAAAACCTTTTAGCTCGGACACATGCTTGTATACTGAAACTTCGTGCGTCAGTCATCACGCGGCAGACTTCTATATCTCGTGCCCGTGTACAGCACGATATACGAGAGGGACTTCGAATGTGGATATGTACCGAACTGAGATTGAGATAAAGTCTTTCCAGAAAATTGTAGTTCAGTTCCATGTCATACTGCGACATTGTTTGAGTCCTGATATGATAGAACTGGAAAAAGGTGGGCATAAAACGCAGAAGGTCTTTCTCTTCGACAGAATTGATGCGGTACCTGTGACAGGTTCCTGGACCCACCGAAGGGTGTGAAGTGAAAAAAAGCAGGTTACTGTATATACAGGAGACAACAACTACCTGATACCATCGGGGTCTGCTGTAAGAAACGTTCAGGAGCTCATTTATTACAAGCCTCCTAGGCATCACTCCTTTGCTTTTCCCTGCCATAGCTAAACCTTTCCTTCGAAGTCAGTCAAGTTACTGCTGCTGTACGCTACCCTTCTTTTCTCCTCTGCTCTGTTCTCCTCCATATACGTCATATATTCATCAGATGTGATAACTAGACTGTAGATCTGTTCGAAAGTCCACCCGCTAGGCTTGCTAGTTATCTTCTAGAAGCGTGGAAGTACCGGGTCTGTATGTTCGACTTTTTTGATCGACTGATTTTGCTTTTCGGCTTTCGGACCTGAGGGTCTGAACTCTGGCGTGAATACGGCGTGAATTTGTTGGCGCGAATACAAACTTCACTTCACTTCGCAAGAAACTAAAATATCCCTGTTGCCTTCGCTCTCTTCGCATGGATATTTTCTCCACGCGCCTGTTTGATCTCCATCGTTTCTTCTCTTTGTACCAGCCGTTTTGAATTGCTCATTCAAAGAAATGAGAATTCGACCTGACTCACTTCCAGTTGAAGAAAGTGGGAAGCAGCTTCTGCTGCTACACTCGAGATGAAGATTTTCATCCGGGTTGTGCCTTGAGAATTGGTTTTTTGTTTGGTTTGATTTGTTTCTCGAGCTGTTTTGACAGCAAGTACGTACTAGTTCAACGCTTGTTTCTATAGCTGAACCTCGCGACTGGTGAACGAGTGTTTGTACTTGTAGCTAGTTGACGCTCTGCGCTCGGCGCTATCATTTCTGCACTTGTTGTAAATATGTGGTTTTTTTCGATTGAGGATGAGGTCATCGGAACCCCTTGCTCTATGTTCAGAGTCCCGCGAGTAATCCGACAAGTGAGCGACAAGCATTATGATCCTCAACTCATCTCATTCGGCTTGTATGCGTACGATGGAGGCAAGCGATTCTCCGGAGGAAGGTGGTGGAATAGGATGGAAAAGTTCAAACGAGAGGTTGCCATCACTCTCGTGGAAGTCCTCAAGGCAGAAGGAAAGGCGCATTTCGAACAATGGAAACATGTTGATGAAAAACTGCTGACGGAGTTCATTTGGAATGATTTATGTGACAGACTGATCCCGCCTGAATCGCCTTCGGTCTATACGGAAGACAAAAGAGTCACGAAGGAGAAGTTTTTCGACCCCGCGCCCATTTGGGCAAGCAGGCTAGAAGCTCGTGAGGGTAAACTACGTGCTCTGTGCCAAATGTATGATGATGCATCTGACGTTCGTCCTGATGCTGCTCGCTGGATGCTCATCTTGGATGCTGTGTTTCTTACCAGTTTCCTGATTTTCGTCCATGCCTTAACTGACGTCGACGGACCAGGTAACTCCCTAGTTCATGTCTTCAGCCAACCAGGAATGGCTTGCAACCACAACGAGATTATGGCGGACTTGTGGTTGTTCGAGAACCAGATCCCACTGACATTGATCCGAGATGTGCTGGGCGCCATGTACTCTGCATATGGAGACACCGTCGACGAGACCACTCTGGATAAGCTGTTAGACACACTTATTGTGAATGCAATAAAGTATGTGTTACGTTTCCTTCCAGGTGATTATGCGAACAACTCCGAAGTGCAGAAACGCATGAATCAGCTCTCTTTTAGTGAGTGCAGCCATCTCCTGGCGTGTCTGTACATGGTGCTCAAGTCGGGGTCCGGCTCCTCTGGGCACATGATCCTCCAATCATTGGCCACCATTTCGCCCGACATCCAATCGACTGAACTCGCTTCGAGTTCAATCGATTGGATGTCTGCACTAAATGTCGCAGATACTGCACCCGAGGCGAGTTCAGTCGATTGGATGTCTGCACTAAATGTCGCAGATACTGCACCCGAGGCGAGTTCAGTCGATTGGATGTCTGCACTAAATGTCGCAGATACTGCACCCGAGGCGAGTTCAGTCGATTGGATGTCTGCACTAAATGTCGCAGATACTGCACCCGAGTCAGCTCCAGTCCCAGGCAAGGTGAAACTGACTTCGAAAGAGGGAACAATTCCAAGTCCGACTGACTCTATCCAGTCACCTGATCATGATGGCACGATAACGGACCTATACCGCTGGTACGATATGGACCTAGACTCTTATGAAAGTATCGAGGAAGACCTATGCGTACAAGCTGCTTCTGCTATACTGCCTTTGCCTCGACCAGCAAGGCAAGAAGAGTTTACAAGAAGAGTTTTGCTGCAAAAACGCATTCTCCCTTGGAAACAGCAACCAAGCGCAGTACGAGAAGGGGGCATGACAGCGAGGAGGACGAATGTCAGAAAAGCTCTTGGCTTACCTGATCAGTTGCAGCCCACCGCGGTCAAGGAATCAAGAAAGGAGACACCTTCTCTTCCTACGGTGACAGATTTGAAGAAAGCAGGAATTGCAGTTAAAGGAAGTCGAACGCCAGGGTGTAGAGTTGATTTCCAGGTCAGTCGATGGCCTCTGGTTAAGGCCACCCTCTACATTTCGCAGTTGAGTATCGACGACAATACAGAGACATTCTTACGGAACCTCGTAGCGTATGAACTCGTCAGTACACGGGATAACGAACTGGTTACGTATCTGTCATGTATGGACGATTTGATCGACGATAAAGAAGACGTGCGCCTGCTGAAAGAAGGAGAATGCCCTGTCATAACGAGAAGTCATCTCGGGGACAACCAGGAGATCGCCACCATGTTCAACAATCTGCTTCGCAGCTGCACTGTTCATGAGAACAAGGACTTGGACGACATCCGTCTGAGGGTGAGGGTTCACTACGAAGAAAAGTGGAGACATATGTTAGTTGAGTTCTGGGAGACTCACTGCAGCAAGTCGTGGATCGTGATCTCGATAGTAGCTGCCTCTTTCCTCCTTATTCTGACCACTCTTCAGACCATATATTCTGTGTTGGGATACTATCATTAAACTGCACACTCGAATTGCGTATAATCTTTCGTTTGGCAATGTGTGATCTTGGCAGCACTTAGCTAATCACACCAGAATAGCCGATACGGAAGCACAGGTGCCCACGGAAACGCACGTACGTTCTCAGCGGAAGAACAATAAACGGAACTCGTGGACCAAGACATATATAACACGGGTACTCAAGTTCTGCGCATTGCTCTAAGTCTAAACGATTTAAGTTCAACGAACAATTGCAGCTGCAGCGAGCTATAACACACTGGAGCTTACGTGCTGAATAAATCTCGGCGTTCCTCAGGATGATAGCTATAATTCAAACCAAGCGACCACGCTCGAGCTCATGTTGAGGTAACTTTCTATTAGGGGGTCTCAAATTTCAGTCGTAACTCTGGATTTCAGTTGTCATAATACACATCACGGAAATCCGATGTAAACGTTACAGGTCGCCTCAAGAGAGGTATCCTGTAACAAACTTATGTCACTTAAGTCCCGTCATTAAAAACTCATTATAACGATTATCATGTTAACTATGGTCAACATTTCCATTTAATATTGAATGCAGTCCGATGCTGGCGTGCACATTCTCTTCATTTTAGACTTATCTGATTTCTTCTGATTTCTTCGGTGTCCAGACTAGATGGACATATGTTATCTCTGGCGCGTATCACAGGTTTAGTTTGAGTGAAAAATGAGATACTTAGAAGATTTCAACAATTTATTGGAAATGTACGTGTTGGAATTGATAAATGTTAACTACTTGTGCTCGATTAATGCAAGTGTTTAACGGGATGTTTGAATTCAGATATGGAATTACAGGTTATGATAAGTTTAGTATGTTTACGTCATGTTTCGAGAGGAGCCATAAAGACTCTCAAAGACATAAACTCGTTTCCAGACTCCATTCAAACTTGCCATCCTTTTCTCTTACAACTATGACATAAACAAGTTATCTCTACTAACCCTATTCTTGTTTTCAATTTGACGGGGTATGGTTTGAGACCTCCTACTTTACCCGAGTCACTAGAGCTTTTCTTTCTATACATATGTTCATTTTCTACTGTAACTGAAAATAGACTGTGTATGAGGTTGAATTTCAAAGTCTGTTGTACATGTTAACTTACATTGAATAACTGCTTACTGGACGTAGGCAGACGATGCCTGTTACAGTAAAAGAAATCTTCCAGAAATTTACTTGATCCACCCCCAGAAGGAATGCTGAACTTGATCCATCTCCTCTTAACGATTATCTTTTTGATCCACCTCTAAATTGACAACTGATGGTTTTCCAGTGACTTTGTCACATAAGACATCCAGTCGGTTAGCA
The DNA here is from genome assembly GCA_036924285.1 of Asterella californica. NCBI lineage: Eukaryota > Viridiplantae > Streptophyta > Marchantiopsida > Marchantiales > Aytoniaceae > Asterella > Asterella californica. The sequence continues at coordinate 6,954,385 of JAYKYS010000003.1, forward strand.
TTCCTTCTGGTGAAAGATGGATCAAGTAAATTGCTTGTTACTATTCTAGCACTGTAACATTCTGCTGCGCAATCCTGCTTGTTTTCTTGTGCACTGACCGTGTTAGATCGACAGACCGCCAGTCAAACCAGAGATCCCTCAGTTGCCCCAGTGTACAATGTAGTGCTCGGTTCAATGTAGTAGACTTCTAGCAGTGTAACACATCAGGCACTGAAAGCTGACATGTCCATCTGACTAGACGTCTGGTATGAACAGGTCACCTAAAAAACCTTCGACTGTCAGTTTAAAGATCGATCAAGAAGGTAATCGTTAAGAGGGAGCGGATCCACTAGATTAACTAGATCCACCCTCAGAAGTCTGAGGGTGGATCTAGTTAATTTCTGAGAAATCTTCCGAACACCTCCTTATTCCTGAAACATACATCAGCATTCTACTGTAGGTTTCTCATGATCAGTTCGACGACATGAGGACCAAGTCTCTCCAGTGAGTTATGGGTTGTACGGGCCTTCCGAGACGGGTATCGAGGAGAGCCACTAACACTCTTTAACCCATGATTGTGCATACGTTCTTCCAGCGTAAAATTTATCTCAGAAAATGCTACTCTGTGAGAGTGAGAATTTGTTCTCAAGAAGCTTTACGTATACACATTGACCATTTCTGTCCCCGTGCTTATGCAATGGTGCATGCAAATATTTTGACCGCCATGCATTGTCTCTGGATATGGATGATATGTATCCCAAATGGCACGAGAAGAAGAAAAGCGTGGTAACAAGGACACATTTAACCGAGTGGATTAGCTGTTGTTGGGTTATAGTGACTAGAAAAAATTAATACAAAATTTCCTTCAATACTTGCTTTGAAAAGGCTGAAAAATTACATATCAGAGAAGAGATGAAGAGTTGAAAAAAATATTTATTAAGTTTAAAATACTACAGTCACTAAAAATCTGTAACTAAATTGATTAACTTGGTCGTACATGGCCGCTGCGACCTAAAACTTATAATGAAATATGTAAAATTAGTATTTTTATTTTAGATAATTTTTTAGATAAAAAATTTAATTTCTTGTATATTAATTATAACTAGACCTTTCCAAGAGAAAAAATTGGTCATAAGTGAAGCATGTATTAATGAAACATTGATACCTCCTCTTTTGAATAAGGAGGAATTCTCATGTGGAAGCATGCATAATCACCACTCCATGTCCAGATAGAGAAGGTATGAATGCATGCTTCATTGTGACGAACCTTTTTTCTTAGAAGATTTTGGTCCTAAATTAATACATAAAATATAAAATATATTATTTATTTAAATAATTGTTTTATAAAAATATATTTGTATACTTCATTTACAGATTTTAGGGTGCAGCGGCCATGTATAACCAAGGTCACTAAATTGAATTGTAGATACTTAATTTCAATGTTTTTAATTAGATTATTTTATATTTAAATAAAGTTTTCAATTTTATCCTCTTCTAAGATCATATGTAATTTTCTCACCTTTTCAAGGCAAGTCGTTATGCCATTGTTATATTCAAATTTTCCAAATACTATAACCCAACAGCAGCAAATCCACTTTGTTAATATTGTCCTTGTACTACGCTAGAACTAGAACGCCGAAAGCCAAGCCGAAACAAAACTTCGTCTGTTGATTGAAGATGCTTATTTATTGAGTAACCGCGCACAGGATATTCAATAAGATTCAGTAATCGCGAGTATATTATTTTTAGTTAGAGTAGCTTAGCAGATCACTCAATGGATTCATTCAGCTTTGGTCTTTCCAATCTTGTTTGATTTTGATAAAAAATAGATATTTAGTTTTTTGTATGAATCACGCAGCACTAACTTAATTTCAAACTAAACCGTGCAAATCTCAAACAATTCTTTTTTCTCTCGCACAATTGAATAAGTATTTATTTAATGAGTGGAGTTAAACATCAATAAGGGTACATGAACTGTCTCCTCAGACAGCATTCTTCCAAAATTCTAAGTATAGTCGTTTCACGGAATTTGTCAATCATCTATCACTCATTGTTATTAGTATTAGATTGGACGATCATATTCATACTTTATTCAAACCAAACTCACTGAAAGTAGCAGCAATAGTTACTATTTTGTTGAAAAGATGAGTCCAACAATCTCCAGAAACTAAATAAGAAATTATCACAATCTTAAACTCTTAGTTTGAACTCTGATACCATGTTACAAAAACTGAAAACTGTACTCCAAGTTTCTCAGTGAAACTTTATCTTCCACAACAGAATACTACCAACCTTTAGAACTGATAACGTATCAACCTGTTAAAACTAATCAGAAGAGAACTTAACAAAAATATTCTGAGATAAATGTACACTATTTTACTTACACTTCAAAACTGGTACAAACTGAAATGAGCTCTACTCATGCTACTCTGCAAAGAATGTGAGTTAAAATACTACTGCTCAAAAAAGTAAAACTTAGAGATCCGGTACTCCACGCTTCTAGAAGATAACTAGCAAGGCCTAGCGGGCGGACTTTCGAACAGATCTACAGTCTAATCAATCTGGTTATCAATCACATCTGATGTCGAATATATGACGTATATAGAGGAGAACAGAGCACTGGAGAAAAGAAGGGTACCGTACAGCTATGGCAGCAGTACCTTGGACTGACTTCGAAGGAAAGGTTTAGCTATGGCAGGGAAAAGCAAATGAGTGATGCCAAGGAGGCTTGTAATAAATTAGCTCTTGAAGGTTTCTTACAGCAGACCTCGATGCTATCAAGTAGTTGTTGCCTCCTGTAAATACAGTGACCTGCTTCTTTTCACTTCACACCCTTCCGTCAGTCCAGGACCCTTTCACAGGTATCATCCCGTGCGGTGCTTGCTTTCAAAAAGTAAGACTTAAATGAGAACTTTACGTTAAGACTTGGGAAGTTTCGGGTGCGCATCAGTTCTGTAGAAGAGAAAGACCTTCTGCGTTTTATGCCCACCTTTTTCCAGTTCTGTCAAGACAAACAATGTTGCAGCATGGCATGGAATTGAACTACAATTTTCTGGAAAGACCTTGATCTCAATCTCACTTCAGTACATATCCACATTCGAAGTCCCCCTCGTATATCGTGCTCTACACGGGCACCAGAATAGAAGTCTGCCGCTTGATGACTAACGCACGACGTTTCCGTATACAAGCCTGTGTGCAAGCTAAAGGTTTGCCTCCTTCAATTAAGAAATTCATCGGCAATGCAGACTGCTGTAATGGTGAAACAGAATGTATTGTAGACCAACGGAATCTCCTCTCTCCTCGCATGAGTGCATAAAATCTTGGTGAATGCTCCATGTAACATACTTCAAATGTCCATACGTGTTTTGGCTCGAAAGATTTTGCAGAGTTCCTTGCGAGTTCTAGCTCATGTATACAAGTCGTTCTACTCATGCACGAACTTTCAAGCAGAAAAGATTGCCAAGTTATTTCAGTGCTTTACCACCTTCTCGAGAAGATGTTCTCAGCTTCCGACCTCTCACACTAAGCTGCCGCCCAAGTGTTATGCTCCATGTAAATCAGTTCCGCTTCGCCAAGTTTTTAAACCTTCTTACTCGAGACTCGAGAGTTATGCAATTTCAAATATTATACTACGCTTCTTATCAATTTACTTCGCATTTCGCTGAAGGACTTGTCGACAGTTGGCCAGATAACATGTACACACAGATCACCTGAAGATAGATTGTATGAATTTGACGAGATATTGGTAGTTTGTCTGAGCCTCGATCTCTCGAGGTACCAAAGGTGTACTTCGCTGAGAGATCGGAGTTCAAGCAACTATCACTATCTCGGCAGAAGCACATGTAACCACCAGTAAACCGATGTCGATCACTCCTTCGACCCTGAGTGAATACTTTGTGAATGAGATATTGATTTATCTGTCTGAGATGGTTGAACTAGTCCAGCGAATCATCAAGCAGCATCTATAGTTCGCAGATGCAAGATTCACAGCAAAGGAGAAATGCTTGTCGAACGGCAATGAGCAAGACAACTTGTACTTTAGTGACTGGCTTTAAATGAAACCTTAGACAAACACCTACCGTATAGGATATTCATCCACCCGTCCTGCAGAAGTTGAAACTTGACTGCGTTAAAAGTGTAGGTCACTCATATGATGCATACTTGGAGACTCCTTGACTGGCGAGTACATGATGATCGAACTGTCTGAGTAGTCAGACAACATGTAAAATCTGCATAGTCAATTTCAGTCTTGATACCGAAATCCATGCAAGAAGATATTTTTGTGACATATGAAAATCGATGATTCTACGTTGATGAAATCATCTTCTTCCGTGGATTCTAATCTATAAACTGAAGTCTGTTAAAGAAGTACGATTCGCAGGTATGTGTACAGCACCTAAAGTGCATGACACGTTCATCAAAGGAACCCCGTGTAAAAGCGAGTTCAAGGACGTGTTCAGACTTGGGTGAATCAGGAAAATCGTAAGATGTTTCCTCAGCAGAGTATTGAAAGACAAACCACCCCGTAAGTGTACGCTAGAACACACCAATCCATCAGCGTCTGCTTCGCTCAGGAGCTAGCAACTCACACCTCGTCGGAGTCGACAAGAATGAACACGAAAACGTTGCATGGCCTTGCCGTACGGGCGCCACTGCAACAGCCTTTGATAGTCTCTCACAAGCATATGAGCGTGTGCATACATCAGAGACAAGGTTTAGAAGCAAAGCGTGATGCTGAGAAATCATTGAGATAGGAGAAGCATACACCTCCTATGACGATGCGTCGATCTTGAATGTTCTTCTAGGTCCAACAACCGAAACTAGAACAGACAATTGCTTTCAGTTCATCATGATTCCAATACTTGAATCTCGAATCACTTACCATGAGCCATGAACCATTGTAATCGTTGGAAGTAGACTGCACATATAGGTTACTCAAGAATTGACCTCTTGACCTCTCGACTTCCGGACCTGTGCACCTTCAGCTTTGGGCATGACAGTAGTCTACTCGATGTATATTGCTCGATAAAACGGATCAGCCAGTTGCCGTGGAACTTTCGAGCGTCGCAGCGAGTTCAGCAAATATTTATGGACGGAAGCTGTTGAGGGTTTGACGAGATTCAGTTCAGCAAGTTTAGGGTTTCCTTACGTAAACCCTAAATGTGAGGGTTCGTTTCGGATCCATTTCCATATCTGCGGCCTGTATCGCGCGATGCCAGACGCACCACATCGTGTATTGCTATGTTCACTATCCTTTTAGGGCAAGATCGAAGGTTCCGGACCTTGAAAGAAGAAAGGAAGACTTTCACTGAAGACAACGAAGATCATCTTTCTGTGTTTTCTGCCATCAGAGAAGCGAGTTCGGCCCGCGACACTTCAGGCCTCGTTTAGATCCACTAGTTTCCATTTCTGGGGTCTAAGCTATATTAATATAGAAGTATATTTGAACTTAGAGGTTAAAGGTATTATAATTTTTTTCTTTAGTAGAAAGGGACGATACGCCAGGAAAATTTATTATATTATTAAAGGTATTGTTAGATGAACATGTTTCACTTACAATAAGTAAATATGTGAGGGGCGATACCAACTTCATGACTCTGAATCAGGAGACGAACTATTAGTGTGTGTACAAGTTAAAAGAGAAGATTCTCTACCGTCCTTAAGCGAATATGCATCCCAAGTTTACTTATGTCAGAAAGAGAAGAAGACAAAAATGATAAAAATGCAAGTAAAGTTTACTAACGAGATTCACTCTTAGATTGATTTAGAGTTTTCTCTGGTCACATTGATACATTTATTTTAGGTATGTAAATGTATATATTGTTTTTATCTGGCTGGCTGTGTCAAATAAAAGATTGAGTGAGAGTCACTATGCACCCGAAAGATCACATAAAAGATTGAGTAAGCGTGAATAGCTATGCACCCGAAACATCAGTGGCAGTCAACGTACAAACCGGAAAAGCCATCTTTAGAATATAAGTTCGAGGAAGTTCTGTTTAGAGTGGAGCTGTGGCAGTGAATCCGCCGTTCTGTTTAGAGTTAAGATTACACGTACAACCCAGTCTCAACCCATAAGTTTAACGCAGAGGAGTATCGTCCCAAGGATATAAGTCAAGGGGTAAAAGTGTAGATAAGTTATTAATTTATTAATTTATTACCTAACCCTTCTCAACTGAAGAGTTAGGTAATAAATTAACATATCCACCTCCTCCATCTTCCGATGGAGGAGGTGAATATGCAGGTGCTCTAACAAGCGAAACTGCCGTAGTTCTTTGAAGAGCGGTTTTGAATAGAGTCGTGAATCGTTTATCTCTATATGGTGAATTGATAGAATAAATTATCTAAATTTTATATTATTTTGTTACGACAAAAGACATCTGCGGTCCTAACACTCGTCTGCTGGCAAAAATATTTGCTTCAAGATTTCAGCTTTGCACGTATTATTGTACACAGTAAATCTCAAGTAGGGCTTTGACTTTCAACGCCTTAGTTGAGAAAGTATCTTCAAGTTACATTCCATGAGAGTTTACTTTGATGTTCATTGCTTCAATCTTTATGGACTTTATGAGTTTGACAAGTTTGACAAGTTTGCATCTTTTAATACAAAGTTTGTCTTTGCTTTGTCGAGGAGTGAAAGTATATTAGTTGGTAAGTCCTTTAGTTTTCCAGCTTCACAAACACTCTTAAACTTCAAAGAATGTGAATTTCAAACCAGGCTTATTTTATAAAACATGTATAGAATGTATTGCAAAATCACAGAAAAAACCTCGTCTCAAGCTGATGTATCTATTCATTAAAATTGGATTGTAATAGTTTTCTTTGGACTATTCAGAAAAATTAAATGGGACTACTGGAGAGTGAGTTTTGGACTTTTAAAGTTGTTTATATGGACATTCCAATTTAAATAATGAAATGTTGAGAAGAAACATGTGGACACCAAGAGAATAGAATCTTTACTTCTATATTAAATTTTGTAATATGATATTTGGAGTATATTTTATAAATAAAGCCCCTTTTGGTATTTAACTTGGAATGAAATTTATGAAAATAGAATGTACTATTTACATACACATCTATCTGATTCAAATCATGAAAATATTATATTCAAACCAACTCAAGATATGAATGTATATAATTATTCAAAACCAAATAATGAGAACTTTTTACATCAAGCAGTGTACAACAAGTAAAAATATCCTAAAGTCCCAATGACAGCTCCAGAAAACTGCAGAATAGTCCATTAAACAATGTATAACATGTATTGATACATCATTGAGCAATATACTTGATATTGCATATAGATATAATTTTAAATATTATAATTAAATAATATTAAAAGTCAGATATATTATATTGCTACACTCACTACTGTGCAATAATTATATTGTTTGAAAAAAAACAATCACGTTAGATCATTGAAAATATACATATAACCATTAATCATAATCACTGTATTACATATATCATTCTTATAGCAAAAAAGAAATCTATTCTGGGTTTTCTCCTGCTACTCTTTCTAAAGTAGCAAGTGCTATTTCTCTAATTCTTTTTGAAATTTTCATCTTCGTAGATGATTTTACTCTTGACTCCAATGTATGCACGGACGCATTAGTTTAAATGAAATCTCTCTCACTAGGACAAGTTGGATCTTTCTCTCACTCACAATTCTTGCTCATGCATGTATATTATCTTTGAACATCGCTTGCATTCCATGAGTGATGTTTAGGATGTCATCTTTCCACAAACACTTTGTTGAGATGAGAGAAACTCATTTTTTCGACTTACATTTCTGGCAACCCATAAACAACATGATTGCAAAATCATTAGATGATCAAATTAGTACCATGAAGCCCTCATTGATGTCAAGAAGTGGTACAAAGTGCTGGCGTTCTCTTACACTGACGTTGTCAACAAACATTTCTTTTCTTTCAGCAACCTCTTCTTCTAGCTCGTGACGCAACAAATCATCTTGTGCATCATATTTTGTCGATGGTTTTCCGCTAGGGGACTTGTATCCAGTCCCATGATTTCTGGAAGGTCAAAATCTATCTCACAACGGTAGTCCTTCATTTGTAACCCACTCTTGTTCAAAAAGATTACATATGTACTCCCTATATGTGATCAACTTGCTAAGACTCAGTACCCATTTCACTCCAGCTCTTAATTTGCTTCAAGTATCTGGTGTAGTTTTTCATGCAGCCGGTAATCTCAACGGCTTTGGTATGACTAGGTGTCATTCTTTTAGAAACTGGTTCATGAGAATGAGGTGAATGATTGAAAAGTTAGTCTTGGATTTGAGATCTACTCTCTTCCGCATTGACTGTCCATACGTTGAGAGCCATGGTCCCTCATTATCGTATCGTCAAGATTTTTATGCATGAAAGTTGTCCAAGAATATGCAGGATATATGACTGTAGGAGATATCGTGTGCAGGTCAGATGTGCTTTGTGTAAGATCATGGAATAGATGCATTGCACAGACATTCACGAGAATGAGACTTCTTATATAACTAAATCTCACTTTATATACACTTTCCATATGTACACACAAAAATGAGATGAGTAGACTAGAAAAACCTCTAGTCTTATTCAAGTCTCTAATCCGAACTCCTTATGTAAAGCAACCACATCCGTAACAACGCTACTAAATCATCGCCGCTCAATATATCTCTAGTCCAAATGGTCAGATCACTCTAATCCAAATGAGGATCGAGAGTGTAGTCCGCATATCTAGCTATACACGAAGCGTAAGCTGTATATAAATCCACATACTCGTAGCGCCCCCACTGCTCACTATATCACTAGCTCGATGATCAAATCGTACCACCCAAAAGAGGGTCAAGAACATAGTTCAGGTAGCTAATGATAGAACGAGAATTACCTCGAACACCGATGTAGACACCCAATCCGTACTAAAAAAGTTGAAGAAACATCGATCTGGAGACTTCCTCTTTTCGTCGAGCGATCTTCAAAAACATGTAGGGTCCTTCCTCTTGACTTTATAGGCTCAAAGAACCCTAAGATTCAACCCCAACACCCAAGATATGAACAATTTTCTGTCGCAAGTGTCTAAAAACTCTAAGACCTCTTCCATACTGTCTAAATCAGTGCACACCGTCCAAACAAATCGCTCGATCTGTGGTCCATCTTTGGCAGGTAGATCTGGCTACCTTGAACCCAATGATACTCCAAACAAGCTGTTTGGAGTTCTTCTCGCAAAACCACACAAGAAATTTGATCATAGGAAGAAAAACTGACGTAAATCGACCTCCTATGGCTCAAATTTTCTCACTACGTCTGACTCAACAACCCAATCCACAAATTGTCTCCTCTTTTGCATAAGTGAAGATTCCTTGATTACGTGGACATCAAGAATGACGAGCTTGGTCCACCTTTCGTCAAGAACAACCCAACCTCTGATCACAGATAACAAAAATCTTACGTAAAGGTCTCCATGCGAACCAATTCCACCCATAACTCCAGTCAGCTTGATCAAAATTCGTATCGTCTTCAATTTCTTATAGAACTCAATGTTTTGATACGGATTGATCCAAAGACAACAAGTTTGGACTCTAGAACGGCCCGACCAGTCCAACTCTCTTTCACATGTAATTGAAGTGCATAATCCTCTCTATTTACGTCTCAATTTACCCAAGTCTCAACCCTTGGTCCGTCTTTGCACGAACCATCTATCCTATGCGAAGCCTGCACAAATCTCTAGAAATCTCCATCGCTAACTCGTAGGTTCAAGCTAGCCCTTTAGCACTATCAATGACAGTGCGTACGTCTCCCAAGATCTACCCCAACATGGTGCTAGGAATCCACCCAAAAAGTATAATCGAGCCTCCAAAAAACTCCTTGACAAATAACTTATATGTTTATGAAATGACAATAAAATGTTATTATCTATTGTAAATAACAACTTACTTCTACTTTCTATCTATCATCAGTGATATATCTATAAATAACAACATATTGCTATTTGATGTGCACCGCAAATGATTAGTTACGGGTCTACGTTCTATCAACCAGCAATCCATAAATAACAACCTGTTATATTTCTCCAAATTCGCAGACGGTCCTCTTTAAATAACAACTTTTCCTCATTTATCATTATTCTATCGATGGTCTCTTATATGCTGGCAATCCTTTCGTGGGCATTTAGTTCGCTGGTGATCCTCTCTAAATAACAGATTGTTGTTATTTGTCATTCGTTCGTCAGTGGTGATCTGCTGGTGATATGTAAATAACAACTTATTGCTATATTGGTATTGCAAACCGACAGCCTGCCGACTATTCATGATTGCCGACGGTGTGTCTTCATACTGTCCTTTCTTAATAACAACTTGTTAATTTTCATGACCCACGAGCGACCACTGGAGTCGTCTTCCCTCACCAGAAGCGTCTTCTGGTGAGTACCTGGCCTCATTTGCGGCATCAGAGTGGGAGAGAGAGTCATTGCTGCTGCTCGGTCGTCTTCTCCCGAGATCTCCTCCTTCGTCTAGTGCTGCCCCGTTGGCCCATATCTCGCCAACTGATCTTCCGTTAGGTCCTCCTTGGCTACTTACAGGTAACAGAAGAACGGAGTAAGATGTCCTCCTGCCGAGGTGCCTAAGTACACCAACTCTGCCTGCACATATGCGTGGAAGAACGCGCCTCAGTTGATGGGCAACCCTTCCCAAATGGCTTCCAGAAATTCCACGTCATGGTCTCCAAGGTACCTCGTCTTCTGCGCTTTCTCCTTGGAAAAGAGGTGAAGGAACAGCTTCGTCAGAAGACGCTTCTGCGGCTCCCGATAAGCTTCGAGCTTCCACCCATTTCTTCCCTACCTGTCCTCCAGGAAGAGACAAGTTGTGCTTCCAGGCACATGCCACTTCCTCGAGGTCATGGGTAGGATCTTGTTCTCCAATTCGTACCTCTTGTTCTCTGCTTCTGACCTGTGGAAAGCCCTACGCCACCAATCTGCTGTCCAGGAAGATGGTCTTCCCCGAGCTACTCCTGCCTTCATAGGTACACGGTTGCGGGGCGGTAATATGGCCCAAATCTTCTCCAGAAGACCCTGGTCGGCGAGATTCCAATCCCACAGGAAGAACTCGAGCCCCAACTCCTTGATGAAGGGTTTGGCCTCGGCCAACTCTGCTGCCGGTAACACCAACCCTCGAGGATGCATCGACATACTTGAAACTATGTTGCACTAAGCCACACGTACTTACTGTGAGCCGAAGGCTCAGTCCTTCCCAAGTTCTCACAGTCTAGTTTCCACTCTCAGAAGACGAATCTAGTCTTCCAGAAGACAGCTACTCCGTCTTCCGGGATTCTAACAGTGCTTCCTAAGCTCTTCTCGTCTTCCGGGCTATATCTAAACAATCCTAACTAAGCAAGGCCTCGCATGGATTCCTAAGAAGACAACCCACCTTGCATTACATCCTACTTCCTAACAGAAGATACAAGATTTGCGAGAAGTAGAGTGTGTAACAGGTTCAGAAGATGGTTGGGGCTACTGCGGTGATAGTGACCTCTAGGAAGACTCCGGGGACAACTTCCAATTCAATAACATTCTCGGAAGACTTCCCGAAGCCAAGCTTCCCTTCATTGGTCTCACCTGTCTTCTACTTCCTACACGCAATCTAACCTCACAACAGACACAAGACATTCGCATTCTGTTCTTCCGACTTCTCACCTCTCATACGCACTCAGAAGAAGCTTGCTGCATGACGGAAAGACATGACCCTCGACTATTCTCTCCAGATTCTGCCAGCAAGACTTCTCACAACTCTCTTCTAAGTTCGAGAAGAAGAAGGAATAGGCTACTATGGGTCGGACAGAAGAGACCCGTAACGGACCCTCACGTCTTCTCGCGCATTCTGCCAGCCTTTCCAGTCTTCTAGTCTCTCCAGGAAGATGTGGATTTGAGAAGCTTGGTGTGGTGCCCACAAATTACATGATGTACGAATTTTTGAAATTTTTAAGAATAATGACTTGTTTGTATAACTGAAGAAGCGTTGTTACTTAAGGATACGTCTTCCTTAACAGGAAGATGATCTTAAGAGCTGTTTGTAATAAGAAGTTGACTTCTTCAGAAGACGACCGTCTTCGGAAGATCGTCTTCTCAGTGGCGTCTTCAGAAGACGAGAAGACGGCGGAAGATGGGAAGACGGCGGAAGACACCTATCTTCCAGAAGACAGCGACCGCGAAGGACCAACCACGAGTTTTCGGGTAAAACAGTAGGTGTACCTACTGGAGCGCACCGAATAGGGAGGTAGGTCAGGAAGACACCAAGGACGAGAACCCCTAATCTGCGGGGAAGATGCGTGAGGAAGCACATTAGACACCTTCCAACTTCCCGCAGCATAGCGCGCCTGAAGAAGATCGATTGAGAGAGTGAGCTTCGCGAGCTAGCATTGAGAGAGGAATCAAGTGAGACATCGAGGTAGGAGAGAGTAAGTTGGCAGCTAGGCGAAGGGTGAGATTGAATTGCGGGAGCACAAACAGCAGAGAAAGCGAAGGCGTTTCTGTGGAGCTTCCGAGAAGCTGACAGTGAAGAGTGGCGAGTAGAAGCAGAGGTGGAATTGAGGTGTGGACCGAAATTGACAGCAGGCGCAATCGTATGGAGTCGCATTGGAAGCTAGGACAAGAGCCAGAAGCGCGCGGAGGTCGAAGGCAACTCGGGGAGCCGAAGAAGACTGTAGAGGTTCTTCCCCTTGTTCTTTTCTCCTCCCACTTGTTCTCGCCTTTTCTTGGTACTCCCCGCGCTTCCTTGATTGTGTGCAGGCAGCCTGATCGATTACCCCACCCCCATTCTTTCTATTGAGACATTGGGCGTGGAAGCGCTGCCCAATTTCTGTCGAGACATCTCCTTGCTTCTTCCCGAGCTCGATTCGAGCTTCCCTACTCCTAGCCCTCAAATTGGAGACCCCAACTATCAATTTCTCTACCCCCCTACCTCTCTATCCCCGAAACTTGGAACAGAAGACGATTCGGAAGATGGGAACATCTTCGGAAGACACTTCTTGAACTTGACTGTCTTCGGAAGACATCTTCGGAAGACTGTCTTCGGAAGTCGACTGAACACAATTCGTATCAAGAGTGGATTTGCTTTGCTTTTGTGTTTAGAGAGACTTGGTACGAATCCTGAGTGGCTTGGTGATTTGTTTTGTTATTTCGAGAAGTTGGAAGTCGGGAACTAGGCCTGTGCCTCCCGATCTTCCAAGCTTCTCAACTCCCCATCTTCCTAGAGAGACTAGAAGACTGGAAGGCTGGCAAAATGAGCGAGAAGACGCGAGGGTCCATTCGGGTCTCTTCTGTCCGATCCATAGCAGCCGTTCCTTCTTCTTCCCGAACTTAGAAGAGAGTTGTGAGAAGTCTTGCTGGTAGAATCTGGAGAGAATGGTCGAGGGTCATGTCTTCCCATCATGCAGCAAGCTTCTTCTGAGTGCGTATGAGAGGTGAGAAGTCAGAAGAACAGAGTACAGTTGTCTTGAGTCTGTTGTGAGGATAGATTGCGCGTAGGAAGACGAAGACAAGTGAGACCAGTGAAGGGAAGTCAGACTTCGAGAAGTCTTCCGAGAACGACATTGAATCGGAAGTTGTCCCAAGTGTCTTCCCAGAGGTCACTGTCACCGCGGAAGTCCGCAACCATCTTCTAAACCTTTCTCATACTCTACTTCTCGCATATCTTGTATCTTCTGATAGGAAGTAGGATGTAATGCAAGGTGGGTTGTCTTCTTGGTAATCCATGCGAGGCCTTGCTTAGATAGGATTGTTTAGATATAGCTCGGAAGACGAGAGCTATCTAGGAAGTACTGTTAGAATCTCGGAAGACGGAGTAGCTGTCTTCTGGAAGACTAGTTTCGTCTTCTGAGAAGTAGAAGCTAGACTGTGGGCACTCGGGAAGAACTGAGCCTTCAGCTCATAGTAGGTGCTTGTGGTTTAGTGCAACAGATCTTCCAAGTATGTCGATGCATCCGCGAGGCTTGGTGTTACCAGCGACAGAATTGGCCGAGGCCACTCCTTTCCTCAAGGAGTTGGGTCTCGACTTCTTCCTGTGGGATTGGAACCTCGCAGATCAAGGGCTTCTGGAGGAGGTGTGGACCGCGTTACCACCGCGTAACCGTGTACCTGCGAAGGCAGGAGTGGCTCGGGGAAGACCGTCTTCCTGGACTGAAGACTGGTGGCGTAAGACGTTTCACAGGCCTGAGACCGAGAACCGAGGATATTGGTACGAGAAGAAGATCTTGCCTAGGATTGTGAGTTCATGGCATGTGCCTGGGAGTACCACCTGCCTTTTCGTGGAAGACAGGCAGGGGAGGAACGGTTGGAAGATAGAGTCTTACCGGGAGCCGAAGAAGCGACTTCTTGCGAAGTTGTTTCTGCATCTTTTCCCCAAGGGAAAAGCGCAGAAGACAAGGTACTTAGGAGATCAGGACGTGGAGTTCCTGGAATCAGTGTCAAGGAGGAATCGAATCCTTCTGCCAAGGAGTCGATGCAACTTCGGAAGAGCAACCAGGAGTTGCAGACGCGAGTACAGCAGCGCGATCAGGAAGTTCTCCGAGTGCGGGAGAAGATCACTGCCCTCGCAGAAGAGCAGACCACTTGGAAGATGCAGCGAGAAGCCGCAGAAGCACGAGCTGCAGTGGAGAAGACGCAGAGGGAAGCAGCAGAGGCCCGTGCGCAGAAGATGCTAGCTCAGTCGGTAGAAGCGCTTCGGAAGAAGTTCAACTTCACCGCGGGTAAGAAGTTACTTACCTTAGCTAGGGAATGAGACAGCGGGTCCAAGACGAGGTTGGTGGAATGCAGAGATAGCATGTTCAAGTACATGGATAGACAGATAGAAGGAGTGAAGACACTTTATGGTCTTCCCTCACTTCCGACACCTGCAACCGCATCTTCCCAAGCCCCAGCACCCTCGACTGGATCCGGAATGGAGAAGGAGGAGTTCAATCTCGCTGTACACTTGGTGGTGACAGCGTTGGAAGACGAGAAGACTCCAGAAGACGCCCCGAAAGACATGATGTCTTCTGGAAGACAGGAAGACGAGCCGTCTTCCCAGGTATTCCGCGTGGAAGAAGCGACTTCTCCGGACCCCTATGAGATCGCCATGGTCCCTAGTACTGCATCTGTGCCTCAGAAGACCGAAGACGCACCATTCGACTCTTCTTCCCAGAAGACCATTCCATCTTCCAAAGTCGAAGCCGAGGAAGACGCAGCCGCAGAAACAGCAGGGCCAGCGAAGAGCGAGGAGAGGGAAGCTACCTCAGTGGTACCCGAGGTAAGTGCAGGGCTTTCCAGCCCATCAGAAGTCGAGGTAGTAGCTCCGGTAGGAGCAGATCATGTAGAGATTGCCACCGAGCAATCAGAGTAGTTAGCAAACTTAATCGACACTTCCAGATTTAGTAGGATCGGACATGCTATCTTAAGGGTGGCAGTTTTCCATGTAAAAATAGTTAGGACCCCATGTGGCAGCATAGGTAGCGTAGGAGTAACACAGTGGAGGGCTAATTGGGAAGAGGGACCGCATGCATGTGAGGTGACAACCTCTTGTCAGCGCCTCTCTCTCTCTCCCTGGTGGTCGCCTCCCCTGACTCTCGAGGCAGATGGTTAAATAGGATCGTAGAGTAGGAAATGGAGCTCTGCCAGTTCTGTAGAATTCTGTCGTAACTGAACATACACATCGATTCTACAGGCAGGCATGCGAGACACATTAGAGCAGAGACAGTCTTAGCACACTACACCCGTCGTTGGAAACATACGAATAGTCTTGGAATATACAGGAGGGGTCTGCATACTCGCACCAGCAGTGGATTCGAAGATGTAGATAGAAGTAGTGGACAGTCTAGGAACAGGGAACGGCATCCTCGTGCAGTCCTGTTAGCTAGGCTGGTGTGTCAAGGAGTAGACGCAGGAAGTAGCGGGAGTGAGCTTCCCAATACCATTGTGACTTCTTATCGGGGAATAGATTGTGGATTTGAGTGCAGCAGCTTCGCTCATGTCTTCTGGGTGGTGGAATGTATTGAATTCGCTCCCAATTGTGCATGGGAAGTGTTCTTCTTGAGTGGCGGTGAATGTCAGCAGTTGTGGAGTGTAGCTTGACTCGTTCAGTAGAGCACTTGGGATCTACGTACGAACGGTCTTCTGGGTAAGGGATCTCAGAAGACAGAGCAGTCAGAGCAGCGAAGTGAAGAAGAGAAGCCTTCTTCCCGCAACAGAAGACGACATCCTCGAGTAGAAGACGGTGCTACAGTACTCACGTTTGTTGTCTTCCTCCCCAAACTATTACAAGCAGGGATGGCTTGTTAGTCAGGATCCGGACTAGAAGCCTGTCGGAATCTTAATTGCCCTTTTTCATCCTGTTTCCTCTTGTTTGAATTTCTTCTTCTTCCCATCTTGCCTCATCTTCCCCATCTTCTTATCTTCTTCTAGTGAGCTTCCGATACTTCTATTGAGCTTCCGTGAAGGTGAATGTCGTTGTAGTGCTGCAGGAAGACAACTTCCGTAGGCAGAAGCCTGAGAAGGCTAAGGGGGCATACACCCTGTGATTTATCCAACCCGATTGGAATGTGAGTGTGAGAGTAAGGTGTAACGACTGTTACTAGTCGACTTCTGTGAAGCCGGACAGCCTTCTGGAGGTGTGAGAAGACGAGCTAAACCCCCAGAAGACGAGAATCGCTTCGGGAAGACGGTATCGAGAAGACCGGAAGAAGCAACCTGGAAGCAGGAAGATCGTCTTCCCGAGCTTCTCTGTGAATAGTTGTATGATATTGTAATGGGTAGTTGTTTGTTTGGATCCAGAGCACCATTTGGCGCGTCTGGAAGACGTGTTGTTTTGGTGTGGTTTTGTGAGAAGACGGGATTTCTAGACAAAACCCGTGTGTTTGTGTGTTTGAACAGATCTTAGAACTTAGAGCAACGTTACTTGTGCAAATCCTCTGTGGGAACGATATCTTGTATACTAAATGGGCAAAAGGAGAAATCCTACGTCACAAGCAAGATCGGGAGGGACAGACCTGGATCCCAACTTCTAGCTTCTCGAAACAATAAACAACTCACCAAGTCACTCAGGATTCGTACCAAGCCTCTCTCAACACAAAAGCAAATCCAATCCACTCTCATACAAATTACATACAGTCGTCTTCCGAAGACTTCAGACATTCAGAAACGTCTTCCGAAGATGTTCAGATCTTCCGAAGCGTCTTCTGTTCAGAGATTCGGGAGTAGAGGTACGGTAGGGTAGGAAAATTGATAGTTGCGGATTCGAATTTGAGAACGATGGACAGGGAAGCTTGATTGCAGTTCGGGAAGAAGCTAGAAGATGACTGTCGAAAATTGGGCAGCGCTTCCGCGCCCAATTTCACAATAGAAAAATTCAGGATGGAGAAACGATCGATGGGTTTGCCTGCAAACAACCGGGGAAGCGCGGGGGATACCAAACAAGAGGCGAGAAGCAGGGTGGAAGGGAAGAGAACATGGGAAGAACCTCAAACAATCTTCTTCTGCTTCCGTAGTGTCTTCAGTCTTCTGTGTGCTTCCGGCTCCGTCCCCAGCTCTAATGCGACTCCACCAAGCTGCTGTTGCCGTCAACGTCTTGTCATTCCTCAATCGAACAAGACTCCACCTCTGATTCTTCTCAGTCGTCCTTCAATGTCTGCTTCCGGGAGTCTTCAGAAGACTCCTTCAGCTCGATGTGCTTCATATCCTCAGCAATTCGTCCTCGCCTTCTTTCTAGCTGCGAATCGATCTCAGCTCTACTCAATTTCACTCTGCTGGCCTTCTCTCAACTCGATCACCTCTCAATTCGATCTTCTAGGCAAAAACGACCTCGATGCGAGAAGCGGTAGTGTTCCTGCGCTAATGCACTTCCTTCGCATCTTCTCGTGTAGTTTAGGAGTTCTCGACCTACTCGACCTTCTTGACCTACCTGACCTTCCTAGTGCTACCTGATAGGTACACCTACTACTTTACTGGGGAATACGCGGTTTAGATTTTTGCGGTCGCTATCTTCCGGAAGATACGTGTCTTCCGCCTTCCACCGTCTTCTGTCTTCGGAAGATACAACTGAGAAGACGCTTCTCGTAAGATGGCCGTCTTTCGAAGAAGTCAACTTCTTATTGCGGAAAAGATCGTAAGATCATCTTCCTTCTAAGGAAGCCGTAATCTTAAGTAACAAAGCTTCTTCAGTTACACAAACAAGTTATTAATCTTAAAAATTCCAAAAATTCGTGAATCCTGTAAATTGTGGGCACCACATATGTCCACCCTCACATGTTTACGTCTCGTAAACATCAACGTTTCAGCACTTCTGTTCACGTCCAGTACTTCTTGACACGTCATCCATTTACACGAGTGGTCATCAACGTACCATCTAACTCTTCCAACTGCAAGGAGCCATTGGTGAAGACCTCCAAGACTCGGTAAGGACCCATCCAGCGAAGATGAAGCTTCCCAGAAAACTTGAGATGTCTGTTGTCATAGAGAAGAACCAAATCCTCATCTGCGACGGTTACCTTCTTCAGCTTGCCATCATAGTTCACCTTACGTTGTGCTTGCACTTCGTACGTCTTCTCCAAAGCTGCATTCCTGTCTTCTTCGAACTCTACAAAGTTCAGAAGACGCTGCTCTTGACTTTCCTCTTCTTCCATGCGTTCGATTACGACTAACTTGTAAGTAGGGACCTCTAACTCGATGGGCACAACAAGTGTCATGCCATAAGTTAGATAGAAGGGTGTCTTCTGAGTCGTGACCTTGGGTGAAATCTTGAAAGCCCATAACACAGATGGTAATTTCGTGTCCCAATCATACGCATGGTTAACAGTTATCTTATTCAGGATATTACATAGAAGACCATTCGACTTCTTTGTCCGTTAGCTTTCGGGTTGTACAGCGTCGTCTTTCGATGCTTTATCCTGAAGTACTGGATTAGGAGAGAAATAGTCTCATTTAAAAATGAGTACCCTTATCTGATACTAGTTCCAGCGGACATCCGTATCGAGTGATAATGTTGTGTCAGAGGAACCTGACTATCACTACGACGTCGTTCTTCCTTGTGGCTTCGTCTTCCACCATCTTGATAGCATAGTCGGTAGCTATCAAAATATACCGTGCTCGCGTTCTTCTAACCACCGGGACGATAGACCAACAAAGTCGATTCCTCACTTTTCAAAAGAAGCAAGCGGAAGAATGGGAGTAAGAGGCCGCCTGGTAGTAGCTGTTGGTCTTCCCACGCTCTGGCACGCATCACATTTCTTGATCTCCTGAAAAGTGTCTCTGTACATGGTTGGCCACCAGCTTCTTCACTGTGATCTTCAGCCCCTAGTGACCCCAAGCATCTTTGCAGTGAAGACCCGTGATCACTAGCTTAATCTCTCAAGGCTCAAGGCATCTCCTTAGCTTCTCGTCATGTCTCTTCCTAAACAGGATACCCTGGAAGATGGCGTAGGGACCTGCCTTGTGTAAGAAGACGGTCTTCTGCTCCGCATCCAATCCCTCGGGGTACTGTTGGTCTTCCAAGAACTTCCTTAAGTCCTTGAAGATCTGTCACACCACAAGTATCCCATTATTTGTGTGCGTGCTTATATAAATTTCATTAGGTATGACTATCTTATAGGTTACTCTAGTTCGAAGGTCTAAATCTAGAGTGATCAAAACTAGTCATAACTAGCTGAGATAGTTATAACTAAGTTGAGGAAACTATTAGAGGTTCCACTATGGCACTATGTGACAAGTGCGGAGCTCTAAATATGCTTCTCAAAAGTATGTAACTTTGTTGACCATCGCTGATTAGATGCATGATGAAAAGTCATGCACAAAGATCTAAAGATGCTCCTCAAAAGACGTATTAGTTTGTTGTCGTCTTCCGATTAGATAGGGTGGAAAGTTAACACTTTACAAAAGCTAAAGTAGGAGAATCTCTTACTTTTGTAAAGTAGAACAAGTAATGTGTGTGCTATTCTTAAAGGCTTAGTAGCCTTTAGAAGTTTTACTATTTTGGATTGCGCACTTACCATGAGGTAACGTAACTTAGTGAAAGTTACCACGGTAAGAAGTTGTAGAGTATATAAGGAGGAGTTGAGAAGATGGAAGACACTCTCATTTTCCTGTCTATAAGTAAAGTGAGCATTGGAGACCTTGGGAGTCCTTGAGTACTATGTGATGCAATGTGGAGGGCGGGGGTAGAACTTGTTTGCAGGAACGCTATTAGAGGGACCGACCATACGGGTCAGAGTGTTGAGTGAAGTGAGCATGGGTACGATAGAATCTTTGTAATTAAGGTGCACTAGTAATCCTAGTCATCTGAGGTACCCTTGGGTGAGAGACAGGCCGGCTTACATTTTGGTTCTGTTGCCTGGACCTCGATACAAAGAGTCGTATTTAGTCGTTAGTACAGTTCATGTCTGTTTTTGAGCATGAGTTCAGAACCTTTGTACATACACCATGTTATAGAGGGCAAGATAAGCTTTCCAATAAGCTTGATATCTCTGAGAGATCAATTGTGAGGAGAGAGTTATGTCTTTCGGAAGTTAAGGAGGTTTTTCGATATCAAATAGTGAGCTCTCGGGAAGGAGTTTACAGTCATTTTCATATTTTCAGTTTTTAGGGTTGGACCTAGAAATCTTCCATGCTGATAGCTTGCAAGATAAGCTATTTAGGCACCCAAATCATGCGGGAATTGATCGAGTAGAACTGGAGTTATGGCATTCGAAGCGAAGGGGGGCCAAATCTGTTATATCGCTTGCTAAAGTAAAAGAGTGAAAGAATTTCAGAATTCTTGAGAGGGTTATGTTCGATCTCTGAGGCTCAGGGTTGACAAGTTAAGCTTCTACTTAGTAATGTGAGAGATTGCTAAGTGAGAAGATAGTCGAGTGATCAAAAGTGTCAAACAAGCTATATAGCGAGAGAGATGTATGACGGATCATCGTCATGGAAGGACAGCAAGAGTGGAAATTGAGGTTGAGCAAGATCCCTCAAGGCTATGCGGTGATAGTTACCGCTGATCTGGCGAAAGGAGAATTTCGACTAGAATTTGAAGAAGAAGCATAGAGTAGTCGTAAGAACCAGGAGAAGAACTCGAGGTGCTTTTTGTGTGGAGAAGAAGGACATAAAGTGAGCAAGTGTCCTACGAAGAATAGACTTTTGCGTGAGCGAAGAGGGTTGGTCGACTTAAGCTTACACATAGGTCCTTCTTCCCCTAGACAAGACGTCATTGACCCTACAACCTTTTGTCTTAGATGTGGAGTGGACGGGATTCCAGTTGAGCACGAGTGTAGCGCAGTGGTTGCTTTGCTAGAAACTGTAGCCGAAGGTCTCGAGAGAAGGTTGAGTGTAGAAACGGAACGAGTGAAGACCTCTAGCGAGGATGGAGATAGTCTGTCACACGAAAGATAAGATGACCATGAGGGTCAAACTTATTCCAACCTTTGGAGAGGAGAGAGCTCAACGGGGAAATTGTGGATTGCGGTGAAGTGCGATCTTCACATCCGCAAGCAGTTCCTTGAGTAAGAAGAAGAAAAGAAGAGAAAAATAGGGAAACTTCCGGTGTTTTACGGAAAGGATGGAGAAGACGTGGAAGGATTTGTGAGGGACTTCAAAAGAGCATGCATTGGCAATGGAGATCGAAAGAAGAGCGAGTGGGTAGGGTTGATACCTGAATTTCTTGAGAATTCTGCATTGACATGGTATGAGGATAGGAAGAAGAGAAGCGTAGTGGGGACTCCAGTTGATACTTGGGAAGTATTGACGGAGGCCTTAATTGAAACTTTTCTTCTTGATGAAAGTTACGAAAAGTTAATGGTAGAGGTAACTTACCTCAAACAAGGAGAGAAAGAGAAAGTAAGGACTTACGCCGAGAGGGTGGAGAAATTAGAACAAAAGTTTCGGGTGGTTTTACGAAAGAGTGGAGATGTAGTAGAACCAACGATGGTGGGCATTGGAGCAATGCTCACAAAAATTTTTATTGGGGGATTGAGGCCGGAGATTCGAACACAAGTGCAGTATGAGAGATCAACTTCGAAGGCCGATGCAGTGAAGATCGCAACCAGGATGGAAGAGAGTCTGGATGGAGACGACTTGCAACCAATGATTGTTGGGGCAGCATGTGGAGATGTGCAAGGGCCGAGCATGCCAACTCTGACGCTTGCGAGTGTTCCGACTGTCTGATTTTAGAATCTGACTCCGATAGCTCCTACTAGTGCGGTTACAGTCACTATACCATCTAGATCTGTTACTCCCGACTTTCGTGATGAGTTGAAAAGTTGACAGAGTCTTTGGCAGATTTGAAGATCAATATGGTGAATTTGTTGCAACACCGCAGTCCAAATGTTGGAGGAGGCTCACGAGGTTATGAGAACTATCAGTCTAGAGGTGGACCACCGTAAAGATCACCAAGTAACTACACGAACCAAGGATGTTTTATGGGTGGAGGATCACATTTTCAACGTAATGGTGGAACGGCGGATGGAGCTTCAACTTCACAAAGCAAGGACAAGGGTGTAGCATGCATTGACATCTTGGAGCCATGAGATGTACGAGAAGGTTTTCAATCTGTAGAGCTGTTGGCTCAAGAGAGGAAGAGGATGAGGACGCATTTCGACAAGGGAGAACCAGTCGTGATGGAAGATTCTCCAAGTCAAAATACTCGGAGTAGCAAATCTTCTTCAAAAACCAAAGAACGGCAGAAGAAATTGAGAAATACTGATTTCACAATTTCGATGGAGCAATCAAAATACAATGTGGTGGAAGACGTGGGTAAGCAACGAGCAAACATTACTGTGGGACAGTTGATTGCTCTGAATCCTTCGGTGAGGAAAGAACTTCGTAGCGGTCTAAGCTCCCGACGAGGTCAGAAGAAGAAGGTAAATCCTTCTACTGTCGGTGTGAGTGCTTTAGATGCTAGTGAAGGAGAGGTGTGCAACCAGGCATCAAAAGTAGAGCTCGTATCAACGGGAGAGGTATCTCGGATGTTCTTGTCGATGGAGGATCGGTAGTAAATGCCATCTCAGAACGACTCATGAGGAAGTTGGATCTAGTACCAACTCGTCCTTCTAGTATCACGGTGGGCATGACTAATAGACAGCAAGTTAGACCATTGGGAGTGCTGGAGAGAGTTTGTGTGTCAGTAATGGGAGTGCAAGTAAACATGCCATTTCAAATCTTGAAAGAGTCAAGTTATGAAATGTTACTCGGAAGACCTTGGCTTCGAGCAGTACATGCAACGGATAACTGACACAAAGGTTATTTACGCATCGGACCGAATCACCACCGGATCAAAGTTCCATTGCTCGGAGATCAAGTTGGGACGTCGGAATCGGATCGACCCACATCGGACTACTGGGAGTCAGAAGTTGTCGATACTACTTCTGATGTAGGTACCAATTCTTCAGATTCAAAATCTGAAAATATATCGTCAGAAGAGAAGAGAGAAGAACAAAATGTGGGTGTGAATGTAGTGGATCTTTTTCCTTCTCCGGAAGTGCAAAGAGATCGAGACAAAGAACCGTTGACTTCCGAGGAGGTGGAGAGAAGAATTGCCACCTTACGTTATGGATCGAAGGTTACTAAAGAGGAGAAGAGTTGTTTCGAAGAGATCTTTCGCAAATACATTCATGTATTTGCATTTAGTTACAAGGATCTGAGGGAGGTCACACTGGAGCAACACCGTATCGAGTTAGAGAAGGAAGTCAAACCGGTGCGACAGAAGCAACGAAGAGTGAGTCCTCCAATTGCGGATCTGGTGAAAGAAGAGATCGAGAAGCTGCACACTGCTGGGTTCATTTACGAGGTGGAGCATTCTGAATGGGTATCACCCATTGTGATCGTAAAGAAGAAAAATGGCAAATTGAGGGTGTGTGTTGATTACAAGAAGCTCAATGCGGTCACAAAGAAGGATTATTATCCTCTACCTTTCATTGACGAGATCTTGGAAGAAATGGCGGGAAACGAATGGTACAGCTTTGGAGATGGTTATAGCGGATATAACCAGATCAAAATTGCACCAGAACATCAACACCTGACCACTTTCACTACTCCGTGGGGTACGTTTGCATTTCGAGTCATGTCATTTGGTCTGTGTAATGCTCCTGCGACGTTTCAAAGGTTTATGAACAAAGTGTTCGAACTTTTCTTAGGAAAGTTTGTGAGAGATTTTATAGATGACTTTTGTGTTTACGGGAGTAAGGAGAAGCATTTTGAGCACCTTGTGAAGGTCTTCGAATGTTTAGATGTAGCAAATGCATCTCTCAATCCGGACAAATGTATTTTTGGGTGTGAGGAAGGGTTACTCTTGGGTCATATCATATCCAAGGACGGCATTGCCGTTGATCCAGAGAAGGTGCAGAAGATCTTAGAGCTCCCTTTTCCTACTACTCTCACTAAGCTACGACAGTTTTTAGGTATGGTGGGGTATTATCGAAGGTTTATACTCTCGTTCTCACATAAAGCATATGCTTTGACTGTATATCTGAAGAAGGGAGTAGATTACGTGTTGATTTTAGGAGATGAAGAAGCTCTAGCCGCCTTTGAGGAACTGAAGAAAGCTCTTACTTCAGCTCCAATCTTGGTTAAGTCCGATTGGAATAAACAGTTTATTCTATATACGGATGCTTCAAATATAGCAGTAGGATGTACTCTAAGTCAGTATGATGTTGAAGGTAGAGATCATCTTATTGCATATGCTAGTCGGCAAATGGTCAAAGCAGAAAGAAATTATTCTGTGACAGAGAGAGAAGGATTAGCAGTGATCTATGCTCTGAGAAAATTTCGACATTATCTCATAGGAGGCAAGTTCACTATCGTTAAAGATCATAAGGCATTGAAATACATCTTCAATAAACTTATGGTCGAAGGACGATTAGCAAGGTTGAAGTTCTTATTGTCAGAGTACGATTATGAGATCTGCGATCGACCAAGAAAGAAACACGCGTATGCAGATTTGCTATCTAGAGCTTACGATGGGGATGGAGAGGAGCCGATGGATGACACCTTTCTTGATGAAGATTTGATGGTCTTGATGAGCAACTCTATTATCTCAATAGAATATCAAGAAATTTGGGATTTCGTTACGGAAGGTGTCTATCCAGATGGGATGCGGACCAGAGAGAGGAAGGCGTTGATGAAACGAAGTCAACCTTACTCGGTGGTGGAAGGTGTGTTATTCCGTGAAGGAATTGATGGGTCCTGAGAAGAGCTGCGAGCAAGGAGGAGTCTCTACGACTCATGGAAGAATTCCATGACGGTCCAGTATTATAGTGACGCAGGATTACTCCTTTTGCCCATTTAGTATACAAGATATCGTTCCCACATAGGATTTACGCAAGTAATCGCTGCTCTAAGTTCTAGGATCTGTTCAAACACATAAACACACAGGTTTTGTCTAAAAATCCCGTCTTCTCACAAAACCACACAAAACCACACGTCTTCCAGACACGCCACATGGTGCTCTGGAACTAAACAAACAACTACCAACTAAAATATCACACAATTATTCACAGAGAAGCTCGGGAAGACGATCTTCCTGCTTCCAAGTTGCTTCTTCCGGTCTTCTCGATATCGTCTTCCCGAAGCGATTCTCGTCTTCTGGGGGTTCAGCTCGTCTTCTCACACTTCCAGAAGGCTGTCCTGCTTTGCAGAAGTCGACTAGCAACAGTCGTTACACCTTATTCTCACACTCACATTCCAACGGGTTAGATTAATCACAGGGGGTATGCCCCCTGTAGCCTTCCCAAGCTTCTGCCTACGGAAATGGTCTTCCTGCAGCACTACAACGACATTCATCTTCACGGAAGCTCAATAGAAGTATCGAAAACTCACTAGAAGAAGGTAAGAAGATGGGGAAGATGGGGAAGATGAGAAAATCCAAACAAGAGAAAAACAAGATGAAAAGAGTAAATTAAGATTCCGACAGGCTTCTAGTCCGGATCCTGACTAACAAGCCATCCCTGCTTGTAATAGTTTGGGGAGGAAGACAACAAACGTGAGTACTGTTGCACCGTCTTCTACTCGAGGATGTCGTCTTCTGTTGCGGGAAGAAGGCTTCTTTCTTCTTCACTTCGCTGCTCTGACTACTCTGTCTTCTGGGATCCCTTACCCATAAGACCGTTCGTACGTAGATCCCAAGTGCTCTACTGAACGAGCCAAGCTACACTTCCACAACTGCTGACAGTGACCGCCACTCAAGAAGAACACTTCTCATGCACAATTGGGAGCAAATTCAAGGAACCCACCATCCAGAAGACATGAACAAAGCTTCTGCACTCAAATCCAAAATCTATTCCCCGAGAAGAAGTCACAATGGCATTGGGAAGCTCACTCTCTCTACTTCTTGCGTCTACTCCTCGACACACCAGTCTAGCTAACAAGACTGCACGAGGATGCCGTTCTCTGTTCCTAGATTGTCCACTTCTTCTATCTACATCTTCGAACCACTGCTGGTACGAGTATGCAGACCCCTCCTGTGTATTCCAAGACTATTCGTATGTTTCCAACAACGGGTGTAGTGTGCGAAGAACTGTCTATCCTGTGTCTCTGCTCTAATGTGTCTCGTCTACCTGCACCATAGAATCGATGTGTATGTGCAGTAGCTACAGAATTCTACAGAACTGGCAGAACTCTATCTCCTAATCTGCGATCCTACTTATGTCGCTGCCATGAGAACTAGGGGAGACGACCACCAGGGAGAGAGAGGCGCTGACAGGAGGTTGTCACCTCACATGCAAGCGGTTCCCCTGCCCTAATTGGCCATCCACCTTGTCCTTCCTACGCTACCTATGCTGCCACATGGTATCCTAACTAATATTACATGGAAAAACTGCCACCCTTAAGATAGCATGTTCGATCCTACTATATTTGGAATTGTCAATGGAGTTACTAACTACGCAGATTGCACGGAGGTAATCTCTACCTGATCTGCTCCTATAGGAGCTCCTAATGCGGCTTCTGATAAGCTAGAAAGTCCTGCAGTTACCTCGGGTGTCACTGAGGTGGCTTCCTCCTCATCGTCTCTTGCTGGCCCTGCTGTCGCTGTTGCTGCGTCTTCCTCGGCTTCGGCTTCTGCTTCAGAAGACAGAAGCGTCTTCTGGGAAACGGAATTGACCGGTGCTTCTTCCGTCTTCTGAGCCACTGGTGCGGGACTAGGGACTATGGGGACCTCATAGGGATCTGGGGAAGTCGCTTCCTCCACACGGAATACCTGAGAAGACGGCTCGTCTTCCTGTCTTCCAGAAGACATCTTGTCTTCCGGGGCGTCTTCTGGAGTCTTCTCGGCTTCCAACGCTGTCAGCACCAAGTGCACAGCGAGATCGAACTCCTCCTTCTCCATTCCGGATCCAGTCGAGGGTGCTGGAGCTTGGGAAGATGCGGTTGCAGGTGTCGAAAGCAAGAGAAGACCATAAAGTGTCTTCACTCTTTCTATCTGTCGATCCAAGTACCTGAACATGCTCTCCCGACATTCCACCAACATTGCTTTGGACTCGCTGTCCCATCCTCTAGCTAAGGTAAGTAACTTCTTATCCGCGGTGTAGTTGAACTTCTTCCGAAGCGCTTCCACCGACTGTGCGAGCATCTTCTGTGCACGAGCCTCCGCTACTTCCCGCTGTGTCTTCTCAACTGCAGCTCGCGCTTCTGCGGCTTCTCGCTGCGTCTTCCATGTGGTCTGCTCTTCTGCGAGGGTGGTGATCTTCTCTCGCACTCGGAGGACTTCTTGATCACGCTGCTGTACCCGCGCCTGCAACTCCTGGTTGCTCTTCTGAAGTTGCACCAGCTCCTTGGTAGAAGCGGCTGCTTCCGCCTTGTACCTGGCTGCAAGCTTCTCCGTGGTGCGGAGACTAGCTTCCAGCGACTCCGTCTTCTTCTGGTCTTCCTCCTGTCGCAGCAAGGTGCGCAGGCCGAATCCAGATTGCAAGGGCCTCTCCTGTGCCTTCACTCTCTTCTCCAGCAACTCCATAGCTTGCTGGATCTCCTTGTAGAAGAAGGCGCTGAACTCCTCCAGTCGTCTTTCGTGGAAGACAAGTTCATCTCCACCACTCGCTCGGAGGTGTCGACCTTGTCTTCTAGAGGCAAGGATGCCTCTTCCACCACGATGGCCTTCATCTTCTGCGCACGAGAAGAAGCTACTCTTCTCATCTTTCGGGGTGGAAGACTCCTCATGGCAGGAGCGGCTCTCTTCGTTGCGCTTCCTCGCATCGCAGTAGGAGCGTCCCTTCTTCTCTTGTCTTCTGGAGTCTTCGGAAGACTCCTAGACGTTGCAGAAGCGGTCTTCTGCTCCGATCGGGTACTCAGCAGGTCTTCTTCTGAGTCGGACTCCGATCTTGAATGAATGAGGGAGATGGGTGTCCTCGGTACACTTCTGGGACCCATCTTCCTCGGTGGCGTTACGTCTTCCGACCCACTAGACTCATCTTCCCTCACCAGAAGCGTCTTCTGGTGAGAGCCGGGCCTCAGCTGTGGCATCAGAGTGGGAGGGGGCGTTGCGGCTGCCGCTCGGTCATCGTCTTCCGACGTCTCCTCCTTCACCTCCTGTCGCTCCGTTGGCCCATTCCCTGCCAGCTGATCTTCCCTAAGATCTCCCATGGCTACAATACAAGTAGCAGAGGAAGGGCGTCAAGTGTCCTCCCGCCGGGGTACCCAAGTATGCTAGCTCCGTCTGTACATAGTTGTGGATGTACACGCCCCAGTAGATGGACACTCTGTCATCCCACACTGATTCCAGGAACTCCACGTCCTGATCTCCTAAGTACCTTGTCTTCTGCGCTTTCCCCTTGGGAAAGAGATGCAGAAATAACTTCGCCAGAAGTCGCTTCTTCGGCTCCCGGTAAGATTCTATCTTCCAACCGTTCTTCCCCTGTCTATCTTCCACAAAAAGGCAGGTGGTGCTCCCAGGCACATGCCACGAACTCACGATCCTAGGCAAGATCTTCTTCTCGTACCAATATCCTCGGTTCTCGGACTCTGGCCTGTGAAAAGCCCTGCGCCACCAATCTTCAGTCCAGGAAGATGGCCTTCCTCGAGCTACTCCTGCCTTCGCAAGCACACGGTTACGAGGTGGCAACGCTGCCCACACCTCCTCCAGAAGTCCTTGGTCTGCGAGGTTCCAATCCCACAGGAAGAAGTCGAGACCCAACTCCTTGAGGAAAGGAGTGACCTCGGCCAATTCTGCCGCTGGTAACACCAAGCCTCACGGATGCATCGTCATG
Organism: Asterella californica; assembly: GCA_036924285.1. Classification (NCBI taxonomy): domain Eukaryota; kingdom Viridiplantae; phylum Streptophyta; class Marchantiopsida; order Marchantiales; family Aytoniaceae; genus Asterella; species Asterella californica. Next base: position 6,983,541 of record JAYKYS010000003.1, read on the forward strand.
CTGGAAGATCTGTTGCACTAAGCCATAAGCACCTACTATGAGCTGAAGGCTCAGTCCTTCCCAAGTGCCCACAGTCTAGCTCCTACTTCTCAGAAGACGAAACTAGTCTTCCAGAAGACAGCTACTCCGTCTTCCGGGATTCTAACAGTACTTCCTAGATAGCTCTCGTCTTCTGAGCTATATCTAAACAATCCTATCTAAGCAAGGCCTCGCATGGATTACCAAGAAGACAACCCACCTTGCATTACATCCTACTTCCTATCAGAAGATACAAGATTCGCGAAACATAAAGTGCATAACATGTTCGGAAGATGTTTGCGGGCTCCTGCGGTGACAGTGGCCTCTGGGAAGACACTCGGGACAGCTTCCGATTCAATGTCTTTCTCGGAAGACCTCCCGAAGTCAGACTTCTCTTCACTGGTCTCACCTATCTTCGTCTTCCTACGCGCAATCTATCCTCACAACAGACTCAAGACAATTGCACTCTGTTCTTCTGACTTCTCACCTCTCATACGCACTCAGAAGAAGCTTGCTGCTCGATGGGAAGACATGATCCTCCACCATTCTCTCCAGATTCTGCCAGCAAGTATTCTCACGACTCTCTTCTAAGTTCGGGAAGAAGAAGGAATGGCTGCTATGGGTCGAACAGAAGAGATCCGAAATGGACCCTCACGTCTTCTCGCTCATTTTGCCAGCCTTTCAGTCTTCTAGTCTCTCCATGAAGATGTGGAGTTGAGAAGCTTGGAAGACCGGGAGGCACAGGCCTAGTTCTCGACTTCCAACTTCTCGAAATAACAAAACAACTCACCACACCACTCGGGATTCGTACCAAGCCTCTCTTAACACAAAAGCAAAGCAAATCCACTCTTGATACGAATTGTGTTCAGTCGACTTCCGAAGACAGTCAAGTTTAAGAAGCGTCTTCCGAAGATGTTCCCATCTTCCAAAGCGTCTTCTGTTCGAGGTTTCGGGGGTAGAGGGGTAGTAGGGTAGGGAAATTGGTAGCTGGGATCGTCAATTTGGGGACGGGGTGTAGGGAAGCTCAAATTGACCTAGGAAGGAGTATGAAGGTGTCTGACAGAAATTGGGCAACGCTTCCGCATCCAATGTCTCAATAGAAAGAATGGGGGGTGGGGGTAATCGATCAGGCTGTCTGCACACAACAAAGGAAGCGCGAGGAACACCAGACAAAGACGAGAAGAAGTGGGAAGGGGAAAGAACGTGGGGAAGAACCTCTACAGTCTTCTTCTGCTCTCCGAGTTGCCTTCGACCTTCGCGCGCTTCTGGCTCTAGTCCTAGCTCCAATGCGACTCCTCGTGACTGCGCCTGCTGTCAATTTCTGGCCACGCCTTGATTCCACTTTCGATTCTACTCGCTACTCTCCAATGTCAGCTTCTCGGGAGCTCACAGAAACGCCCTCGCTCTCTGTCTTCCGTGCTCCAGCAATTCGGTCTCGCCCTTCACCTAGCTGCCAACTGGTTCTCTCTTACCTCGATGTCCTCACTCGATTCCTCTCTCAAAGCTCACTTGCGAAGCTCACTCTCTCAACTCGATCTTCTCAAGCTCGCTGTGCTGCGGGAAGTTGGAATGCGCCTAATGTACTTCCTGCGCATCTTCCCCACAGATTAGGGGTTTTCGACCTTAGGTGTCTTCTCCGACCTACCTACCTATTCGGTGCGACCCAGTAGGTACAACCACTCCTAATCCGTGGTCAAGCTTTCGCGGTCGTTGTCTTCCGGAAGATGGTTGTCTTCCGCCGTCTTCCCGTCTTCCGCCATCTTCCCGGCTTCCGAAGACGCAACTGAGAAGACGCTCTTCCGAAGACGGTCGTCTTCCGAAGAAGTCAACTTCTTATTACAAACAGCTCTTAAGATCATCTTCATGTTAAGGAAGACGTAACCTTAAGTAACAACGCTTCTTCAGTTATACAAACAAGTTATTATTCTTAAAAATTTCAAAAATTTGTGCATCCTGTAATTTGTGGGCACCACAAGTATGTGGAGGACATTTCGTAGGCAAGTTGACGGCCCTCAAGATACTTGACGCAGGATACCATTGGAGGGGGGATGTTTAGAGATTGCCTGACGTATTGTAAAACCTGTGATGTTTGTCAAGCTTTCGCTATCAAATCTAGTGTTTCTACTCCTCCTCTTAGATCTATTCCGGTTCTTGGACCTTTCGAGAAATGAGGAATAGATTTTGTTGGACCTTTGAATCGCACCCCTCGCAACAATAAGTATATTGTTGTAGCCACAAATTACCTTACAAAGTGGGTAGAAGCTAGACCTCTTGTAACTATTAGAGAAGTTGAGGTGGGTAGATTTCTGTACGAACGGATCATTACTCGGTTTGGATGTCCCTTGGAGTTAGTTTCTGATAGGGGTCGAGAATTTGTGAGCGATATGACTACTGCTATGTGCACACATTTCTCCATTTCTCAGAGGGTTACTACATCATATAAACCTAGTTCAAACGGTTTGGTAGAGAGGACAACCTTTACCTTGTGTCAAATGTTAGCAAAGGATGCTGACATGGAAGGGACCAAACACAACTGAGACAAGCGTCTTCATGCGGTGCTATGGGAGTATCGTACAACAGTGAAGACGTCTACGGGATATTCACCTTTCAAGATGGTGTATGGGTTGGAATCCAAATTACCAATCCAGTTCGACCTAACCATCTTTCAGACCTTGCAAGCTGGATTGAAGAGAAAATGTGGTCCAATAGTTGAGAAAGAGCGGGGAGAAACCTTGTTGGAGCTGGAGGAGAATAGAGATGACGCAGCTCAACGCATTGAGATGGCCCAGCTGCAACAGAAGAAGAGCTATGACAAGCGCTTTTGCGAAGAACAAAATGAAGTTACAGCTATTTCAAAAGGGTGAGTGGGTGATGTTATGGGATGCTATTAGACACAAGCGAGTTGAAAAGAAGTTCTTACGTCGATATTTTGGGCCTTTCATCATCTCCAAAGTGTAGAGTAATGACACCTATGATCTTCAAGAAAGGAGTGGTACGTTCTTCGACCGAGTGAACCACGACAAGCTGAAGAAGTTTCATCAACGTGATACTTCACTCCGAGGACGGAATGAAAATTAAGTCTGGGGGTAAATGTCACACCACAAGTATCTCATTATTTGTGTGCGTGCTTATATAAATTTCATTAGGTATGACTATCTTATAGGTTACTCTAGTTCGAAGGTCTAAATCTAGAGTGATCAAAACTAGTCATAACTAGCTGAGATAGTTATAACTAAGTTGAGGAAACTATTAGAGGTTCCACTATGGCACTATGTGACAAGTGCGGAGCTCTAAATATGCTTCTCAAAAGTATGTAACTTTGTTGATCATCGCTGATTGGATGCATGATGAAAAGTCATGCACAAAGATCTAAAGATGCTCCTCAAAAGACATATTAGTTTGTTGTCGTCTTCCGATTGGATAGGGTGGAAAGTTAACACTTTACAAAAGCTAAAGTAGGAGAATCTCTTACTTTTGTAAAGTAGAACAAGTAATGTGTGTGCTATTCTTAAAGGCTTAGTAGCCTTTAGAAGTTTTACTATTTTGGATTGCGCACTTACCATGAGGTAACGTAACTTAGTGAAAGTTACCACGGTAAGAAGTTGTAGAGTATATAAGGAGGAGTTGAGAAGGTGGAAGACACTCTCATTTTCCTGTCTATAAGTAAAGTGAGCATTGGAGACCTTGGGAGTCCTTGAGTACTATGTGATGCAATGTGGAGGGCGGGGGTAGAACTTGTTTGCAGGAACGCTATTAGAGGGACCGATGTGACCATACGGGTCAGAGTGTTGAGTGAAGTGAGCATGGGTACAATAGAATCTTTGTAATTAAGGTGCACTAGTAATCCTAGTCATCTGAGGTACCCCTGGGTGAGAGACAAGCCGGCTTACAGATCGATTCTTCTGTGGAAGTCGCAAAGACTGGATCCGAAGATCTAGTCTCGTCTTCTAGGAAGCAAGCGGTACGCCCCCCCTCAGATGAAAGTGTCTCTGCGAAAACTGAAAATAGCTTTTCGTCAGGGAACTCGTCTTCCACTTCATCTTCTCGTCGTTCCGTCTCCAATCTGGATAGGTAGTCAGCATTAACATGTTGTCTTCCAGGCCTGTACTCAACTGTGTAAGTAAACTCTTGGAGTAGAAGAATCCACCTAGCTATCCTACCAAACAAATCTGCTTTCTTCACGAGATGTTTCAAAGAAAAATGATCCACATAGAAGACAAACGGGTTGGCTAGAAGATAGTGCCAAAACTTCCTACAGGAGTAAATCATGCCAAGACACTCCCTTTCAGTTGTAGAGTACTTCTTCTCTGCATCACTGAGTTGTCTTCCCGCATAGTAGATGGGATAATCCTTCTTCTTCTCATCTTTCTGACTCAACACCACCCCTATGGCGAAAGCAGAAACATCCACGTAAATGTGGAAGACTCTCTCCCAATCAGGTGGTCTTAGGACAGGGGATTCTGACAAAAGTCTTTTCATTTCTTCGAATGCTTCCTGCTGCTCAGAAGATCAAATGTAAGGTTCGTCCTTCTTCAGCAACTTGGTAAGTCTTCTTGCTACCTCTGCATACTTGTCAATAAACCTCCTGTAGTATCCTACGTTGCCCAAGAAGCTTCTCAACTGAGTCAGGTTAGCAGGTGGGTGAAGTTTCATGATGACTTCTACCTTAGCACAGTCGACTTCTATACCCCTTCCAGAATCCTATGTCATAGCAAAATTCCCTCTGACATAAGCACTTCTCAGGATGAAGAGCCAAACGATGCTCTCTACACTTCAAAAAACACTTCTTCAGAAATATCAGGTGATCTTCTTTCGATCCAAACACACAAAAATCATCCAAGAAGATCTTCATAAATGTGCAAAGATACTCCTTGAAGATTGTAATCATCAATCTCTGGAATGTGGCGGGTGCGTTGCATAAACCAAACGGCATTTGATTGTACGTGTACGTGTCCCAATCAGTAGTGAAAGTGGTTTTCGACTTGTCTTCTTCTCTGATTGAAACTTGATTGTACTCAGAATATCCATCCAGGAAGCTGTAGAACTCATGTCATGCTACCTGATCTAACACATAGTCGGTGAAGGATAAAGGATGATGATCCTTTTTCGTGGCCAAGTTCAGCTTCCGGAAGTCCTGACACACTCGGACCTTATCTGTCTACTTCTTTGGCACGATGACAATAGGAGCTACCCACTCACTACTAAGTACTGGGAAGATGACTCCCGCCTTCAAGTATTGGTCGATCTGGTCCTTCACCAGAAGCGAGTACTTGGAGTTGAGCTGATATTGCCTCTGCCGTGCAGGAACAACGCCTTCTAGCAAGTCAATGCGATGCCCTCGAGGTATGCCCTTCATGTCTTCTATGGTCCAAGCGAAGACGTCCTGAAACTCTGTCAACAGTTCTCTAAAGTCCTCCAACTGCTAGCCCTCGATCACCTTGGAAAGCTTCAGCTTCTTCCTAGGAGCAACCTCCATTTCTTGAAGATCATTCGACTCAGCTAAGTCTTCTGACGTGTATCCTTCTGTCGTAGAAGGAGTTTCACCTTGGTGTCCAATCTTCATCCAAGGAAGTGAGACCTTGGTCTTCTCACTTGGCTTGGGTGTAGGATTGGAAAACCTCAAACGATGTCTTCTCCAATCGATATTTACATTTGCAGCATACAGCCATGGTCTTCCTATCAACACCTGGTATCCAACCTTAACTACAAGTCGTAAAATGATCTAAGTGAGGTAAAAATATACTCCCCCAATTACCGTCAAGACATCTTTCAGTTATCTCAAAGGTCGTCTTCTGGTCTGATCCGCCATTTTGAGGATTCTCGGAGTAGACTAGAACTCAGTGAAGCCTTAAGGCATGCGCAGTTTCTTCAGTCATGATGTTAACTCCGGAGCCGGAATCAATGGGTACTTTCTTCAGAAGACATCCTGTAGTGACGCAAGATTACTCCTTCTGCCCATTTAGTGTACAAGATATCGTTCCCACAGAGGATTTGCACAAGTAACGCTGCTCTAAGTTCTAAGATCTGTTCAAACACACAAACACACGGGTTTTGCCTAGAAATCTCGTCTTCTCACAAAACCACGCGTCTTCCAAGTACGCCAAAATATACTCTGGATCTAAATAAACAATTAATAACTAAAATATCACACAACTATTCACAGAGAAGCTCGGGAAGACGATCTTCCTGCTTCCAGATCACTTCTTCCGGTCTTCTCGATACCGTCTTCTCGAAGCGATTCTCGTCTTTTGGAGATTCAGCTCGTCTTCTCACACCTCCAGAAGATTGCCCTGCTCCACAGAAGTCGACTAGCAACGGTCGTTACACCTTACTCTTCCACTCACATTACAACGGGTTAGATTAATCACATGATGTATGCCCCCTGTAGCCTTCCCAAGCTTTTGCCTACGGAAATGGTCTTCCTACAGCACTACAACGACATTCACCTTCACGGAAGCTCAATAGAAGTTTCGGAAGCTCACTAGAAGAAGGTTAGAAGATGGGGAAGATGAGAGAAGATGGGGAAGAAGAGGAAATCCAAACAAGAGAAAACAAGATGAAAAGGAGAAATTAAGATTTCGACACGCTTCTAGTCCGAATCCTGACTAACAAGCCATCCCTGCTTGTAATAGTTTGGGGAGGAAGACAACAAACATGTGTACAGTCGCACCGTCTTCTTCTTGAGGATGTCGTCTTCTGCTGTGGGAAGAAGGCTTCTTTCTTCTTCACTTCGCTGCTCTGACTACTCTGTCTTCTGAGATCCCTTACCCATAAGACCGTCCGTACGCAGATCCCAAGTGCTCTACTGGACGAGTCAAGCTACAATGCCACACCTGCTGACAGTCATCGCCACTCAAGAAGAACACTTCTCATGCACAATTGGGAGCGAATTCAAGGAAACCCACCACTCAGAAGACATGAACAAAGCTTCTGCACTCAAATCAGCAATCCATTCCCCGAGAAGAAGTCACATTGGCATTGGGAAGCTCACTCCCTCTACTTCCTGCGCCTACTCCTCGACACATCAGTCTAGACAACAGGACTGCACGAGGATGCCGTTCCCTGGTCCTAAACTGTCCACTATCTCTATCTACATCCTCGAACCACTGCTGGTAACAAGCATGCAGACCCCTCCTGTGTATTCTCAGACTATTCGTATGTTTCCAACAACGGGTGTAGTGTACACTATAATGCCTATCATGTGTCTGTGTGTGCTCTCCGTCTGCACCGTCAAATCAATGTATGTGTGTGCAGAGCCTACAGAACCTCCATTTCCTACTCTTCGATCCTACTTATGTCGCTGCCATGAGAATCAGAGGAGAGAGAGGCGCTGACAGGAGGTTGCCGCACCACATGCAAGCTGTTCCCTTTCCTAATTAGCCATCCACTTTGTTGCTCCTACGTTACCTATGCTGCCACATGGTATCCTAACTAATTTTACACTAAAAAACTGCCACCCTTAAGATAGCATGTGTAGTGACGCAGGATTACTCCTTTTGCCCATTTAGTATACAAGATATCATTCCCACAGAGGATTTGCACAAGTAACGCTGCTCTAAGTTCTAAGATCTGTTCAAACACACAAACACACGGGTTTTGTCTAGAAATCCCGTCTTCTCACAAAACCGTGCGTCTTCCAGACACGCAAAAAGGTGCTCTGGAACTAAACAAACAACTACTAACTAAAATATCACACAACTATTCACAGAGAAGCTCGGGAAGACGGTCTTCCTGCTTCCAGGTCACTTCTTCCGGTCTTCTCGATACCGCCTTCCCGAAGCGATTCTCATCTTCTGGGGGTTCAGCTCGTCTTCTCACACCTCCAGAAGATTGCCCTGCTCCACAGAAGTCGACTAGCACGGCTGTTACACCTTACTCTCACACTCACATTACAACGGGTTAGATTAATCACATGATGTATGCCCCTTATGTAAACCGCAGTCTACAACTAGAATAAAATTTCATTTTGTGAAAAGCTTGGCTATGAAGAAACTACTAACACTCGATCGTCGACTCAAATCCTATAAAATTATCAAACTCCTTACCCAACCTCAATCCTCTCGGACCTCTTCTAAAGTTCACCTTTGGAGGTCATGACTATTAATCTCTTGCATCTACGTCCTCCATCTTTCAAACGCTGTTTGCAATTGATTTTACTCTAAATTTTTCTACGTAAGAAATGTCACTCCCATCTGATCACTAGGAAAGTACAATTGGTCATCAAAAATTTCTGCATTATCATCGTTCATGTCCACATCCGTGAATTCCATTGCTCCTTCTCTACAGATCAACACTTGATATCGAAAACAAAATTTCTCGCTTGCACAATATCATTGACATATCCTCTCTCATATCATTGACATATCCTCGCTCGCTCTGTAAGGTAGATAATGCTGCTTGTTTCTGCATAAACAGCACGCACTTTGCCACCTCGCTAATATAGCACATCATGTAGGATTCACTAATTGTCAATTAAACTAGATGACATCGTGGATTGACGACCAGAAGCAAAGGGAAGTCAGAATCCCGTCAGAAGGAGATAAAGAGAAGAAGCAGCGTAAGGAGAGGTCATCTTCTCCTGAGCGGCCTTCTTCTCCTACTTACGACCGAGAAGATGTGAAGTACTTTGCTCCTGACATTAGACAAGAAGTTGAAGCGATCATGCAAGAAGAGCTGGAGAAGCGACGGAAGATAGTACAGCAGCTTCCTCCATCGACTACGACATCTCTTGTTGCACGGGAACAGCTTCCAGTCAAGAGAAGACACCATTCTGGTCTTCCATTCAACAAAGCAGCTACTACATCTTCTCTGTTGGAAACACCAATCACTCTTCTGAAGCGATCTCTTTATGACTTCTTGCGAGACTTGTGGAATCAGAAGGCGGATGTAACCTTCCAACAGCTTTTGGATGACAACGCTGATTACAGGAAGCTGTTACAATCTGTCATTCGAGGATCGAGGAAGAGGAGAACAGCTAAACTTCCCTAAAGCACCCCGATCCTAAGAATCGAGCATGAAGACTTGGGAGCCCCAGAACTCGATATGGAGATCCATGGATGTGTGGTGCCCACAAATTACAGGATTCACGAATTTTTGAAATTTTTAAGATTAATAACTTGTTTGTATAACTGAAGAAGCGTTGTTACTTAAGATTACTGCTTCCTTAGAAGGAAGATGATCTTATGAGCTTTTCGTAATAAGAAGTTGACTTCTTCAGAAGACGACCGTCTTCCAAAGAGCGTCTTCTCAGTTGCGTCTTTGGAAGACAGAAGACGGCGGAAGACAACCATCTTCCGGAAGACAGCGACCGCGAGGGCCTAACCATGAATTTCTAGGTAAAGGAGTAGGTGTACCTACTAGGTAACACCAAGGTGGTAGGTAGGTCGGGTAAGCCATCTAGGGTCGAAACCCTTAATGTGCGAGGAAGATGCGCAGGAAGCGCATTAGCGCATTCCAACTTCCCGCAGCAAGCACGCTTCTTGAGAAGATCGATTTCAGAGGGTGAGCTTCGAGCAAGGAGGCAACGAGGTGAAATTGGATAGGATCGATTAGAAGCTAGAAGGAAGGCGAGGTCGAATTGCTGAAGCGCAGGAAGCGTACTGATTGAAAAGCGTTTCCTGTGAAACTCCCGGAAGCTGACATTAGAAGCAGCTGAGTGGAATCGGAGATGGACGACTTAATCGATTGGGGCGTAGTCAGGAGCTGACGACGGAAGCAGCTCAGTGGGGTCGCATTGGAGCTGGGACCAAAGCTAGAAGCGTGCGGAAGGTCGAAGACAACTCGGGAAGCAGACAGAAGATTGTAGAGGTTTTTCCCATGTTCTTTGTCCCTCCCACTGCTTCTCGCCTTTGTTTGGTATCCCCCGCGCTTCCCCGGTGGTTTGCAAGCAGCCTGATCGTTTACCCCCCATCCCCATTTTTCCTATTGTGACATTAGGTGCGGAAGCGCTGTCCAATTTCCTTCAGACATCTTCCTACTTCTTCCTAAGTTCAATTCGAGCTTCCCTACCCATCGTCCTCAAAGTGACGATCCTAGCTATCAATTTCCCTATCCTACTATCTCTCTACTCTCGAAACCTTGAACAGAAGACGCTTCGGAAGATTGGAACATCTTCGGAAGATTGTCTTCGGAAGATTGTCTTCGGAAGTCGACTGTACACAATTCGTATCAAGAGTGGATTTGCTTTGCTTTTGTGTTAAGAGAGGCTTGGTACAAATCCTGAGTGGCTTGGTGAGTTGTTTTGTTATTTCGAGAAGTTGGAAGTCGGGGACTAGACCTGTGCCTCCCGGTCTTCCAAGCTTCTCAACTCCACATCTTCCTAGAGAGACTAGAAGATTGAAAGACTGGCAAAATGAGCGAGAAGACGTGAGGGTCCATTTCGGGTCTCTTTTGTCCGACCCATAGCAGCCATTCCTTCTTCTTCCCAAACTTAAGAGAGAGTCGTGAGAAGACTTGCTGGCAGAATCTGGAGAGAATGGTCGAGGATCATGTCTTCTCACCAAGCAGCAAGCTTCTTCTGAGTGCGTACGAGAGGTGAGAAGTCAGAAGAACAGAGTGCAATTGTCTTGAGTCTGTTGCGAGGATAGATTGCGCGTAGGAAGATGAAGACCAGTGAAGGAAAGCCTGACTTCGGGAGGTCTTCCGAGAAAGACATTGAATCGGAAATTATCCCGGGTGTCTTCCCAGAGACCACTGTCACCACAGGAGCCCGCAACCATCTTCTGAATCTATTATGCACTCGACGTTTCGCGAATCTTGTATCTTCTGATAGGAAGTAGGATGTAATGCAAAGTGGGTTGTCTTCTTGGTAATCCATGCGAGGCCTTGCTTAGACAAGATTGTTTAGATATAGCTCGGAAGACGAGAGCTATCTAGGAAGAACTGTTAGAATCCCGGAAGACGGAGTAGCTGTCTTCTGGAAGACTGAGAGTAGAAGCTAGACTGTGGACACTTGGGAAGGACTGAGCCTTCAGCTCATAGTAAGTGCGTGTGGCTTAGTGCAACAGGTCTTCCAGTATGTCGATGCATCCTCGAGGGATGGTGTTACTAGCAGCGGAGTTGGTCGAGGCCACACCCTTTCTCAAGGAGTTGGGTCTCGACTTCTTCCTGTGGAATTGGAACCTCGCAGACCAGGGACTTCTGGAGGAGGTGTGAGCAGCGTTACCACCCCGCAACCGTGTACCTGCGAAGGCAAGAGTAGCTCGAGGAAGACCATCTTCTTGGACTGAAGATTGGTGGCGCAGGGCTTTCCACAGGCCAGAATCCGAGGACCGAGGGTGTTGGCTTGAGAAGAAGATCTTACCCAAGATCGTAAGTGAGTGGCATGTGCTTAGAAGCACAACTTGCCTCTTCGTGGAGGATAGGCAGGGAAGGAACGGGTGGAAGATCGTATCTTACCGGGAGCCGAAGAAGCGACTTCTGGCGAAGCTGTTTCTGCATCTCTTTCCCAGGGGAAAGCGCAGAAGACGAGGTACCTTGGAGATCAGGACGTGGAGTTCCTGGAAGCCGTGTATGCTGGAGAGAATGTCAACTGGGGCTCATTCTTCCACGTATATGTACAGACGGAGCTAGCGTACTTAGGTACCCCGGCGGGAGGACACTTGACACCTTTCCTTTGCTACTTGTACGTAGCCATGAGGGATCTCCGGAGAGATCAATTGACGAAGTATGGACCAACAGGGCAACAAGAGGCGAAGGAGGAGACCTCGGAAGACGACGACTGAGCAGCAGCCGCAACTCCCTCTCCCACTCTGATGCCACAGTTGAGGTCCGGCTCTCACCGGAAGATGCTTCTGGTGAGGGAAGACGAGTCAAGTGGGTCGGAAGACGCCACGCCTCCGAGGAAGATGGGTCCTAGAAGTGTACCTAGGAAGCCCACCTCTCTCATTCACTCAAGATCGGAGTCCGACTCGGAGGAAGAGCCGCTGAGTACCCGATCGGAGCAGAAGACCACTTCTGCAACACCAGGGAGTCTTCCGAAGACTCCAGAAGACAAGAGAAGAAGGGATACTCCCACTACGATGAGGGGAAACGCAGTGAAGAGAACCGCTTCTGCCATGGGGGGAAATCTTCCACCCCGGAAGATGAGAAGAGTGGCTTCTTCTCGTGCGCAGAAGATGAAGGCCATTGTGATGGAAGAGGCATCCTTGCCTCTGGAAGACAAGGTCGACACCTCAGAGCGAGTGGTGGAGATGAACTTGTCTTCCGCAGGAAGAAGACTGGAAGAGTTCAGCGCCTTCTTCCACACAAAGATTCAGCCAGCTATGGAGCTTATGGAGAAGAGAGCGAAGGCTCAGGAGAAGCCGCTACAGTCTGGATTTGGTTTGCGCACCTTGCTGCGACAAGAAGAAGACCAGAAGAAGACGGAGTCGCTGGAAGCTAGTCTCCGCACCACGGAGAAGCTCGCAGCAAAGTACAAGGCGGAAGCAGCCGCTTCTGCCAAGGAGCTGGTGCAGCTTCGGAAGAGCAACCAGGAGATGCAGGCGCGTGTACAGCAGCGCGATCAGGAGGTCCTCCGAGTGCGCGAGCAGATCATCGCCTTCGCAGAGGAGAAGACCACATGGAAGACGTAACGAGAAGCTGCAGAAGCACGAGTTGCAGAAGAGAAGATGCAGCGGGAAGCAGCGGAAGCTCGTGCGCAGGAGATGCTAGCACAGTCGGTGGAAGCGCTTCGGAAGAAATTCAACTTCACCGCGGGTAGGAAGTTACTTACCTTGGCTAGAGGATGGGACAGCGAGTCCAAGACAATGTTGGTGGAATGCAGGGAGAGCATGTTCAGATACTTGGATCGGCAGATAGAGGGAGTGAAGACACTCTATGGTCTTCCCTCGCTTCCGACACCTGCAACTGCATCTTCTCAAGCTCCAGCACCATGTACTGGATCCGGAATGGAGAAGGAGGAGTTCGACCTCGCTGTGCACTTGGTAGTGACAGCGTTGGAAGCCGAGAAGATTCCGGAAGACGCCCCGGAAGACAAGAAGACAAGTTGTCTTTCCAGGTATTCCGCGTGGAGGAAGCGACTTCCCCGGACCCCTATGAGGTCGCCATGGTCCCTAGCACCGAGCTGATGCTCCACAAGAGCGAGGAAGCACCGGTCGACTCCGCTTCCCAAAAGACGCTTCTGTCTTCCGAAGCAGAAGCCGAAGCCGAGGAAGACGCAGCAGCAGCGACAGCAGGACCATCGAAGAACGATGAGGAGGAAGCCACCTCAGTGACATTAGAGGTAACTGCAGGGCTTTCTAGTTTATCAGAAGCCGCATTAGGAGCTCCGATAGGAGTAGATCAGGTAGAGGTTGCCTCCGAGCAATTAGAGTAGATAGTAACCAAAGTTGACTATTCCAGATTTAGTAGGGCTGAACATGCTGTGGTGCCCACAAATTACAGGATTCACGAATTTTTAAAATTTTTAAGATTAATAACTTGTTTGTATAACTGAAGAAGCGTTGTTACTTAAGATTACTGCTTCCTTAGAAAGAAGATGATCTTATGAGTTTTTTTAATAAGAAGTTGACTTCTTCGGAAGACGACCGTCTTCCGGGAAGCGTCTTCTCAGTTGCGTCTTCGGAAGACGGGAAGACGGCGGAAGACACCCATCTTCCGGAAGACAACGACCGCGAAGGCCTAACCATGAATTTCCAGATAAAGGAGTAGGTGTACCTACTAGGTAACACCAAGGTGGTAGGTAGGTCGGGTAAGTCACCTGGGGTCGAAACCCCTAATCTGCGGGGAAGATGTGCAGGAAGCGCATTAACGCATTCCAACTTCCCGCAGCAAGCACTTCTTGAGGAGATCGATTTCAGAGGATGAGCTTCGAGTGAGGAAATCGAGCGAGGTGAAATGGAGCGAGTGAGGACCAGTTAGCAGCTAGGAGGAGGGCGAGACCGAATTGATGAAGCACGGAAGGCAGGAAGCGAAGGCGTTTTATGTGAGCTCCCAGGAAGCTGACATTGGAGGGTAGTTGAGTAGAATCGAAGGTGGAATTGAGGCGTGGCCAGAAACTGACAGCGGAAGCAACCGTGTGGAGTCGCATTGGAGCTAGGACCAGAGCCAGAAGCGCGTACAAGGTCGAAGACAACTCGGGAAGCAGACAGAAGACTGTAGAGGTTCTTCCCATGTTCTTCTCCCTTCCCACTGCTTCTCGCTTCTGTTTGGTGTCCCCCGCGTTTCCCCGGTTGGTTGCAGGCAGCCTGATCGATTACCCCCCATCCTCATTTTTTCCATTGTGACATTGGGTGCGGAAGCGCTGCCCAATTTCTGTCAGGCATCTTCCTATTTCTTCCTGAGTTCAATTCGAGCTTTCCTACCTATCGTCCCCAAATTGACGATCCCAGCTATCAATTTCCCTACCCTACTACTCCTCTACCCCTGAAACCTTGAACAGAAGACGCTTCGGAAGATTGGAACATCTTCGGAAGACGCTTTTGAAACTTGACTGTCTTCGGAAGACTGTCTTCGGAAGTCGACTATGACCAATTCATATCAAGAGTGGATTTGTGTTGCTTTTGTGTTAAGAGAAGCTTGGTATGAATCCTGAGTGGTGTGGTGAGTTCTTTTGTTATTTCGAGAAGTTGGAAGTCGGGAACTAGACCTCTGCCTCCCGGTCTTCCAAGCTTCTCAACTCCACATCTTCCTAGAGCGACTAGAAGACTGGAAGGCTGGCAAAATGAGCGAGAAGACGTGAGGGTCCATTTCGGATCTCTTCTGTCCGACCCATAGCAGCCATTCCTTCTTCTTCCCAAACTTAGGAGAGAGTCGTGAGAAGACTTGCTGGTAGAATCTAGAGAGAATGATCGAGGGTCATGTCTTCCCACCGAGCAGCAAGCTTCTTCTGAGTGCGTATGAGAGGTGAGAAGTCAGAAGAACAGAGTGCAATTGTCTTGAGTCTGTTGTGAGGATAGATTGCGCTTAGGAAGACGAAGACAGGTGAGACCAGTGAAGAGAAGCCTGACTTCGGGAGGTCTTCCGAGAAAGACATTGAATCGGAAACTGTCTCGGGTGTCTTCCCAGAGGCCACTGTCACCGCAGGAGCCCGCAACCATCTTCCGAACCTGTTATGCACTTTATGTTTCGCGAATCTTGTATCTTCTGATAGGAAGTAGGATGTAATGCAAGGTGGGTTGTCTTCTTGGTAATAATGCGAGGCCTTGCTTAGATAGGATTGTTTAGATATAGCTCGGAAGACGAGAGCTATCTAGGAAGTACTGTTAGAATCTCGAAAGACGAAGTAGCTGTCTTCTGGAAGACTAGTTTCGTCTTCCGAGAAGTAGAAGCTAGACTGTGGGCACTTGGGAAGGACTGAGCCTTCAGCTCATAGTAGGTGCTTGTGGCTTAGTGCAACAGATCTTCCAGTATGACGATGCATCCTCGAGGGTTGGTATTACCAGCAGCGGAGTTGGCCGAGGGCCACGCCCTTCCTCAAGGAGTTGGGTCTCGATTTCTTCCTATGGGATTGGAACCTCGCAGACCAAGGACTTCTGGAGGAGGTGTGGGCAGCGTTACCACCTCGCAACCGTGTACTTGCGAAGACAGGAGTAGCTCGAGGAAGATCATCTTCCTGGACTGAAGATTGGTGGCGCAGGGCTTTCCACAGGTCAGAATCCGAGGACCGAGGGTATTGGTTTGAGAAGAAGATTTTGTCCAGGGTCGTGAGTGCGTGGCATGTGCCTGGGAGCACCACTTGTCTCTTCGTGGAAGACAGGCAGGGTAGGAATGGGTGGAAGATCGAATCTTACCGAGAGCCGAAGAAGCGATTTCTGGCGAAGCTGTTTCTGCACCTCTTTCCTAAGGGGAAAGCGCGGAAGACGAGGTACCTAGGAGATCAAGACGTAGAGTTTCTGGAAGCAGTGTGGGATAAAAGAGTGCCCATCTACTGGGACGCATACGTCCACAACTATGTACAGGCGGAGCTAGCGTACTTGGGTACCCCGGCGGGAGGACACTTGACATTTTTCCTCTGCTACTTGTATGTAGTCATGGGGGATCTTAGGGGAGATCAGCTGGCGGAGTATGGACCAACAGGGCAACAGGAGGTGAAGGAGGAGACCTCGGAAGACGATGACCGAGCAGCAGCCGTAACTCCCCCTCCTACTCTGATGCCACAGTACCCGATCGGAGCAGAAGATCGCTTCTGCAACACCTGGGAGTCTTCCGAAGACTCCAGAAGACAAGAGAAGAAGGGATACTCCTACTGCGATGCGGGGAAGCGCAGTGAAGAGAACCGCTCCTGCCATGAGGGATCTTCCACCCCAGAAGATGAGAAGAGTAGCTTCTTCTCGTGTGCAGAAGATGAAAGCCATTGTGGTGGAAGAGGCATCCTTGCCTCTGGAAGACAAGGTCGACACCTCAGAGCGAGTAGTGGAGATGAACTTGTCTTCCGCAGGAAAAAGACTGGAAGAGTTCAACGCCTTCTTCCACAAGGAGATCCAGCCAGCTATGGAGTTGCTGGAGAAGAGAGCGAAGGCACAGGAGAGGCCCTTGCAACCTGCGCTGCGATTTGGTCTGCGCACCTTGCTGCGACAGGAAGAAGACCAGAAGAAGACGGAGTCGCTGGAAGCTAGTCTCCGCACCACGGAGAATCTCGCAGCTAGATACAAGGCGGAAGCAGCCGCTTCTGCCAAGGAGCTGGTGCAACTCCGGAGGAGCAACCAGGAGATGCAGGCGCGTGTACAGCAGCGCGATCAGGAGGTCCTCCGAGTGCGCGAGAATATCATCGCCCTCGCAGAGGAGAAGACCACATGGAAGACGCAACGAGAAGCCGCAGAAGCATGAGTTGTAGAAGAGAAGATGCATTGGGAAGCAGCGGAAGCTCGTGCGCAGGAGATGCTAGCTCAGTCGGTGGAAGCGCTTCGGAAGAAATTCAACTTCACCGCGGGTAGGAAGTTACTTACCTTGGCTAGAGGATGGGACAGCGAGTCCAAGACAATGTTGGTGGAATGCAAGGAGAGCATGTTCAGATACTTGGATCGGCAGATAGAGGGAGTGAAGACACTTTATGGTCTTCTCTCGCTTCCGATACTTGCAACTGCATCTTCTCAAGCTCCAGCACCATCTACTGGATCCGGAATGGAGAAGGAGGAGTTCGACCTCGCTGTGCACTTGGTAGTGACAGCGTTGGAAGCCGAGAAGACTCCGGAAGACGCCTCGGAAGACAAGATGTCTTCTGGAAGACAGGAAGACGAGCCGTCTTCTCAGGTATTCCGCGTGGAGGAAGCGACTTCCCCGGACCCTTATGAGGTCACCATGGTCCCTAGTACAGAGCTGATGCTCCAGAAGAGCGAGGAAGCACCGGTCGACTCCGCTTCCCAGAAGACGCTTCTGTCTTCCGAAGCAGAAGCCGAAGCCGAGGAAGACGCAGCAGCAGCGACAGCAGGGCCAGCGGAGAACGATGAAGAGAAAGCCACCTCAGTGACACCCGAGGTAACTGCAGGGCTTTCTAGCTTATCAGAAGCTGCGTTAGGAGCTCCGATAGGAGCAGATCAGGTAAAGGTTGCCTCCGAGCAATTAGAGTAGATACTAACCAAAGTTGACTATTCCAGATTTAGTAGGACCAAATATGCTATCTTAAGGGTGGCAGTTTTTCAGTGTAAAATTAGTTAGGATACCATGTGGAAGCATAGGTAGCGTAGGAGCAACAAGGTGGATGGCTAATTAAGAAGAGGAACCGCTTGCATGTGAGGTGACAACCTCCTGTCAGCGCCTCTCTCTCCCTGGTGGTCGCCTCCTCTGATTCTCATGGCAGCGACATAAGTAGGATCGAAGAGTAAGAAAGGGGGGGTGCTGTAGGCTCTGCACACACACACAGCGATTTGACGGTGCAGACGGAGAGCACACCCAGACACATGATAGGCATTATAGTGTACACTACACTCGATGTTGGAATAAGGAGATAACGCAAGAAGAAGTCTGCATTCTCTTACCGCCAGCAGCGATTCGGAAATGTAGATGAGTAGTGGACAGTCTAGGAGCAGGGAACGGCATCCTCGTGCAGTCCTGTTGGTTAGACTAATGTGTCGAGGAGTAGGGACAGACAGTAGAGGGAGTGAGCTTCCCAACACCTATGTACCTTCTTCTCGGGGAATGGATTGCTGATTTGAGTGCAGAAGCTTAACTCGTGTCTTCTGGGTGGTGGATTTCCTTGAATTCGCTCCCAATTGTGCATGAGAAGTGTTCTCCTTGAGTGGCGGTGACTGTTAGCAGTTGTGGAAGTGTAGCTTGGCTCGTCCAGTAGAGCACTTAGGATCTGCGTACGGACGGTCTTATGGATAAGGGATCCCAGAAGACAGAGTAGTCAGAGCAGCGAAGTGAAGAAGAAAGAAGCCTTCTTCCCACAGCAGAAGACGACATCCTCAAGAAGAAGACGGTGCAACTGTACACATGTTTGTTGTCTTCCTCCCCAAACTATTGCAAGCAAGGATGGCTTGTTAGTCAGGATCCGGACTAGAAGCCTGTCGAAATCTTAATTTCCTCTTTTCATCTTGTTTTCTCTTGTTTGGATTTTCTCTTCTTCCCCATCTTCTCTCATCTTCCCCATCTTCTTACCTTCTTCTAGTGAGCTTCCGAGACTTCTATTGAGCTTCCGTGAAGGTGAATGTCGTTGTAGTGCTGTAGGAAGACCATTTCCGTAGGCAGAAGTTAAAAGCACGTAGAAGGTTCTCTTGAGATGTTATCGGATGCAACACCATCCGAATGGAGGTCATTTTTTGATTTCACAGTGGAACATAATGTTAGACGTAAGCCTATAGCTTCAGCTGCAGCAAACGTGGAGTCAGAAGGAGAGACGACGGAGAGATCAACGACAACTTGTAGCATAGAGAATGACAAGACTAGCGAGAGAATGCGATATTTGAAAACATGTCAAAGAGTGTATCGCAACACTGGTGCGCCTCCCGTGCCTAGTATGATCATCAATCGTTGCACTTGGTGAGTAAGGGCTCAACAAGGTAAGCATTGTGGTAGAATAAAGGTCACTATTTGTGAACTATTGCACACCTTCTCGGGCCACCTTGCAGTTTGGTGTGAGACATCATCTAATTCGAGTTTCTTAGATACGTTACTTAGTGATCGAGTGATGATAGATTCTAGGAATCTAGTACAAAATCTATAATAAGAAATCAAGGCAACTTAGTACATGCCGGTCTGGCATGGATGAGAGCATGATCAAGGTGGATATCTGAACGGAAGAGTCTTCTTTCTACGACATATCAGCATTATGCTCTTTTTTATCTTGCATCGATCTTGCAGCTATAGTGCAATGCGACACTAGGAGCGATAGCATGTTCTATAGAGCATTCATATCACCTGGAGCTAGCAAATATGTTATTTCTTTTTGTCAAAAGATTATTGTCTTTGGCACTTGTCACAGTCAAAATCATAAGTATCCATGCCATATAATGATGACGTCAGTACTAGATGGAAAGAACAAGTCAATTATACTAGCTTATGCGGTGGTCCCAACAAAGAAATCCAAAAATTGGCTTTGGTTATGTGGGTTGTTCATAGGACGCACAATGAGTAAAGAGATGGTGATAATCTCACACCAGCAGAAGGGCCTTGAAGGTGCTATTGCCAAGGTCTTTCCACTGATTGTTCACAGACACAGTACCCACCACCTTAGAATGAACGTCAAAACACGGTTTGATAAGCGTGCAAATTCATTATTCAAAGAGTTTATCTATTTGAATACTCTAACACAGTTGTGTTTCTCCATATCATATTGTTCTCTTAGAATCTAGATATACGTTGTGTTGTGTCTGGTTTGGTTGTCATGTTCTACATGAAGAATAGTGCTCGAACATCATTTGCAAAATGATGTATGCTTGGAGGTTTTCATTTATTTCCAGAATCAGCTTACACATATTTTACATAAAGAATGACGCCAAGGTGTCATTCTTGAAGCTTGAATAAGGAAACCCATTTCTGATGATAGAAATGACTCAATGTTGTGGCTCTTTATATGCAGATATAACAACTTGTTGGAAAGACTAGATAGAACTAGAAAGCAACCATAGAAAGCGTTGGTAGAATACATCCGCACAATATCGTCTGATAGGTATGCAAGATGTGTATTCTCGCAATCTCGCTATGGAAAGATCACATCGACCCTGGCTGAATCTTTGAATGTAAGCTTGAAGCGCATCTGACTGGATCTCTTTCAAAATTAGTTCGCATATGATTCTACTCGATGCACAAGTTCTCCCAACGTCGTAGACAGCTTGGAGATCAAACTAGGTTGCTATCTAAGTTCACACAGAGACGTCTGATTGAGAATGAGAGGAGTGCAAAGACGTTGCAATGCATTGTCTCTACTGCGACTGAAGCATCTATACAAACTTGAAATGACAAAGAAAACTTTATCGTCTGTGCTATAAAGAATGACAAGTCTAAGTGTAATTGTTTGGAGTTCCAAGAGATGCGTTGGCCGTGTTCAAATGTCATCAAGCGACAAATTTGTTCGCAGACATTTGGTATGTAGAAACTATGGTGTTAATATATATGAACTCTCTATCTGGTTTACTTTATAGGAGCTCGAACCGATTATTAGATGTAGATCTCTATCCATTGCTGTCCGTAAAGGTCGTCACATGATGATGCGCATTCTCAACGATGAGTATGTAGGACGAGCTCTACAAGCTCTTACAGATGGTGAACTGTCGGATATCCAGTCGAAGATGAGCACCAAGGAGATATTGTAAATCGGCAGAGATGAAGAGTACCAATAAGTAGAAGTTACTGTACTATATGGAGTGGCACATGACATAATGCTAGAACATGTGGAAGACGAGATAGGACAATTAGCATGGCACTGCAAGAAGAAGTTCCACTTCAGAATGTAGAACATGTTTATAGTGACACTGGCGATGATATGTTCTACTGAATACTTAGACAATGATATGGACTCAGTTCATGAATATTAGCGAGTACATAGTCCTTGAAGACTTGAGTTTACAGTAATATGCAAAAACTGTGTTAAAATCTTTTTAAAATTGATATTTGCATAAACACAATTTATAATATGATGAGAACGAGATGTGCCGTTTGAATGAGATATGTTTCTCTTTGTGTATGAAACGGAAGAATGTATGCAGAGTGAACCAAGAGTTCTCCGGGAGTAGGAACTAAACTCGTGTAATTTGGATCAATTTAATAATCACAAAAATCTAGTTATGGGTTGTTAGGAACTCGACAATAGGACTATTGATGATGTCAGTGTAATTGTTACAACATAATACCTCTCGAGTGCTACAAATCTTTGGTTTCTTAGAACTAGTGAAAACCTCCTCATCTATCTTGGAACAAGTGGAAACCGAGTGCCTTTTCCTCCGGTGTGTCTTCAGACACCTCGGAGTTTGAGCCAAATTTTTATAAAATGTTGTAGTCTTTGGAGAAGGTCTCAAAGACCGAGGACGATCAATATTGATCTGGTGCGCATCGAATTAAGCCCATTCAAGAGCAGTCGTTGTCGCACTACTTGGCAGCTACATGCTACACTTCCACTCCAACACTTGAGTTTACTAGTTCTAGAAGTTAGCTAAATATTACTTCTAGTTTCTTATGCATATGTTTGACACATTTGTCTATGGTGTTATCACTATTATGTGTCTTAATAGATTGATAGTATGTTATTTATCGTGTTCAAGCACTCGTACGTTTGTGCAAGTGATTTCATACTTATCTATGTTGTTTAAAGTACATAACTTTAAGTTTATCATGTGGATAGAGTTTAAACTCATGGGTTGTGCTTACATGTCGTCCATATACTTTCTAGTTTACATGCCTTCACGAGACGTTTAAGGTTTACGTTGACACTTTAGAGGCTTGACATGTAATCTATATGTGAAGTTAAGTTGCCAAGTGGATTGGGGCACAAAAGGACAAGGAAGTGAAGCTATGAACTCTCATTGGTCCATTTTATTTTTTTGTAAAATCCTAAACTTGGAAGTAGGGGTCTTAAGGGCAGTTCGAGCTTTTGGTAGGGGCATTTGAAGATCTGAGAGCATAGCATGAGAGAGCTCGTCGTGCCAATCACTGTCAGTTCAAATTTCGATCAATTCAGAGCAATAAAGAAAGAGTTATGTCAATTTGAAGTTCGGATTGGGCTAGAATTATATCACAACTATTGATTTTGAGGTTTTGGGTATCAGCAGCAGAATAGAGATAATCGTTTCAAACCTTCGTGGTTGCGTTCACTGTCAATAAGGCTATGACTGTAAAAAAGATTATGTCATTTGAGTGGATGAATAAATCAGAGGGGGTCTAAAAAGTTCTCAATCTAGAGCAGTAACTCTCAAGCTCAAGATTTAGAGAAGCGTGTGCAACGAGCAAGTCAAATTTCGCATTGTCCAGCATACTGTAGACTACAAGTTCTGTAAGATGGAGCAAAAGTTATTGATCCAGTTTTCTGTTCTAGGTCAAAGTAGCCATCTAGATGTCAGAAATTACTGTAATTTTCTTAGTAAGAACGTTTTTATCTATATCTCAGTGTTTAGAGTCGATCTCAAGCTGAAGTTTTGTATGTGTGTTCAGTAAGGCCTCTTTTACATGTAAGAGAAGTTTTGAAGTCTAAAACATCATATGTTTCTTATTCTTGAGTGTTAAAGTTCACCGTCTGACCTTATTACTACTTGTTAAATTTGATTTTGCTTTTTGAACATATTGAATAAAAAATCACAGCTATAATCTCAGCGCTTTTCTAGATAGACGTATCACACTCTAACATACTATTTGATGAACTCCGTGAAAACCTAGGGTGGGAGTTATCTTGAGAGTGTTGTTAGATAAGAGATCATGCCAACCAAGGATCATCAAGTGGAGGTGCTGCTGCTACAATGCAATCTATTCAGTTTGATGTTGCTACAATGCAGATGTTCCAAACCTTTCATATGTTTATGCAGGAGCAGTAGAGCATAGAGAGGAAGGAGGTGTTAGCAACCAAGGCGTTGCAGTCAATGATGCACAAGATGGATCAGTTCAAGGGGAGAGATATTTCCAAGATACTATGCTAAGGAGATGGAGATGAACAAGGTGTTTGAGAAGGAGATGATGGAGAATTTTGAACTTGTTGTTGTCTCTGAGATGGAGGTGAGCGTGTGAAGGAGCTCAAGCAGCAACAAGGACAGAGTTGGGAGAGCTTTATGCGTACTTTGAAGGACGAGTCCTACAATGAAGATTCAGAGAGGGTGACTAAGAAAACATTCTTGGAGTGGATGATTAAGTCCAACAATGGTTTGTCTGCAAATGAGTTGTTAAGGGAGTTTGATCGTTAGTATGCTCAGCTTTGTAGGACAAAGAAGCTTACACTAGAGGTGGAGAAGACATAGCTCTTCTTACAAGCAGGAGACGTGACTATTTAGAAGAAGCTTGAGTCGTTGGAAGACAAGAGTGAGGAGAGAGGATTAAAGACTGACTGGAAGGAGGTTGAAGAAGTTGTCTCTTTGCTGACCAAGGGACAGAGAAGAAGGGGCAAAGTGGTGGTAAGTAAAGCAGTACCTTTGATAATTCATGTCAAGCAATTGCCTACTAAGCCCGCCTTGGTAGTTGCTAGAGATGAAGACTCATCACTAGATGAGTTCATCAAGGGTATGAAGGAGTTTAAGCTCACTAAGCTAGAAGAGAAGAGACATGATGTACAACCTACTATGCAAAGATCTCAGATGAGAGAAGACTTTGTTCATGTTGTATATGGTGCGATAGCTTAGACCATGTAAGAAGAGACTGTGGGGAGTTTACATATGCACTAAGGAAGGATCTTATCTTCTTCAAAGACTAGCATGATGCTGGGAACCGACTTTGACAAGGGTGGTATGAAAAGACTTGTAAATGAAACATCTGCATCACATGTTGTTTTTCTTGTGGATTTTAAGGTTTGACATGATGTGTGCTGATATGACATCTGAGTGCTGATGTGGCACTTTGATGACATGTCAAATTGCTGACTTAAGAATTTTGGACAGAAAAATTGTTGATCTGGCGTGCTGATGTGATTCTATCACATGGACTAATGACATGGCAGTTTAGATGACATGGCATAAATACTAACATGGCAAGATGCTGATTGGATATGATTGCTAATGTGGATTAGAGTAGCTGTGTCATCAAAAAGATGATGTGCATTTAGGGCTTAGGTATCATTTGCATGTGTGATACGTGACATGATGTATGTGCGACATTGGTGAGTTGAAGTGACGACATGTGTCTCAATCCATGACAACCTTGCGAGTATAAAAGTAAAGCTAGCGAGGATCATTGAGATAGAGTGTGTGAGAAATTTCTAGAGTGTCGAAAGACTCCACGATTTTTATCACGGTTTTTGTGAGACTTAAATTAAATTTCGGACTTTTGATCCTTTGGGTAATACTAAATTTGGTCTCCTAGACTGGACCTACAAAATGATGTTGTCAAAAATACTTTTCGACCTGAGATAAAAAAATGTTTTCTCTCAACCCCGATTTCTTTCCATAGCCGGTCTTAACTCGAAAAATAGCAATAAGTTATTATTTATGGATCATCAACGGACGTCCCATCTTCCTTGGTGGACGACACCACCAAGGAAGATGGGTCCTAGAAGTGTACCTAGGAAGACCACCTCCTTCCCGATCATTCATTCTGGATCGGAGTCTGACTCACAGGAGGAGCCATTGAGTACCCGAGCTGCGTAGAAGACCGCTTCTGCAAGACCAGGGAGTCTTCTGAAGACTCCAGAAGACGAAGGTTGGATGGATACTCCTACTGCGATGCGAGGAAGCGCAGTAAAGAGGACCGCCTCTGTCATGGAGAGAGATCTTCCACCCCGGAAGATGAGAGGAGTAACATCTTCCCGTGCGCAAAAACAGAAGACCATAGTGGTGGAAGAGGCATCCTTGCCTCTGGAAGACAAGGAAGGCACCTCCGATCGAATCGTGGGGATGAGTCTGTCTTCCGCGAGAAGAAGACTGGAGGAGTTCAGTGCCTTCTTCCACGCAGAGATCTAGTCAGCTATGGAGTTGCTAGAGAAGAGAGCGATGGCTCAAGAGAAGACACCACAGCCTTGATTTGATCTGCGCACCCTGATGCGGCAAAAAGAAGCCCAGAAGAAGGGAGAAGCGTTGGAAGCCAACCTCCGCACCACGGAGAAACTCGCAGTGAAGTACAAGACGGAAGCAGCCGCTTCTGACAAGGAGTTAGCGCAGCTGAAGAAGAGCAACCAGGAGTTGCAGGCACGTTTACAGCAGCGTGACCAGGAGGTTCTGCGAGTTTGGAGTAAGATCACCGTCCTTGCAGAGGAGAAGAGGACATGGAAGACATTGCGGGAAGCCGCAGAAGCGCAGACTGCAGCCGAGAAGACGCTGTGGGAAGCAGCAAAAGCTCGTGCGCAGGGGATGTTAGCTCAGTCGGTGGAAGCACTTCGGAAGAAGTTTAACTTCACCACGGGTAGGAAGCTTCTTACCTTAGCTAGAGAATGAGACGACGAGTCCAGAGCGATGTTGGTAGAGTGCAAGGAGAGCATGTTCCGGTACTTGGATCGGCAGATAGAGGGAGTGAAGACACTCTACGGTCTTTCCTTGATTCCGCCACCCGCAACTGCATCTTCCCAAACCTCAACACCATCGACCGGATTAGACTTGGAGAAGGAGGAGTTCGACCTCGCTGTCCACTTGGTAGTGACAGCGTTGGAAGTCGAGAAGACCCCGAAAGAAGCCCCAGAAGACATGAATAAGAGTTGTCTTCTCAGGTATTCCGAGTGGAGGAAGCGACTTCCTCGGACCCCTATGAGGTCACCATGGCTCCCAGTGTCGAACTAGTGCCTCAGAAGAGCGAGGAAACACAAGTCGACCCAGCTTCCCAGAAGACGCTTCCGTCTTCCGAAGCAGAAGCAGCAGAGCAAGCGACGAATGTTGAGGAGGAAGCCACCTCAGTGACACCCGAGGTAATTGCAGGGCTTCCCAGCTTATCAGAAGCCGAGTTAGGAGTTCAAGTAGGAGCAGATCAAATGGAAATTGCATCCGAGCAATTAGAGTAGACAGCAAAGCGCAGAAGACAAGTTGACTTGTCCAAACTTAGTAGGAACCGAACATGCTATCTTTGGAAGTGACAGTTTTAATGTAATATTAGATAGGTGACATGTGGCAGAGTAGGCAGCACAGGAGTAGTAAGATCGATGGCTAATTAGGAAGGGGAACCGCTTGCATGTGGGGTGGCAGCCTTCTGACAGCGCCCATCTCTCCTTGGTTGTAGTCGAAGATTGGAGGGGATTCCCTCTACGCCTCAAGGCATATGCATAAGTAGGATTACAGTGCAGATTTTTGTAGACACATATGCCTCACTGTGAGTAGGAGCATTTTATACACACAGCACATGAGGCGCATTTATGCACACACTACTGTGCGCACACACACTACACCCGATGTTAGAGACATACGAATAGATTGAGATTACACAGGAGGATCTACATGCTCGTTGCCAGTAGTGGTTCGAAGATGTAGATGGAACTAGTGGACAGTTTAGGAGCAGAGAACGGCATCCTCGTGTAGTTCTGCTGACTAAACTGGTGTGTCGAGGAGTAGGAGCAAAAAGTAGAGGGAGTGAGCTTCCCAATACCAATGTGTCTTCTTCTCGGGGAATGGATTGCTGATTTGAGTGCAGAAGCTTTGTATGTGTCTCTGGGTGGAGGATTTTCTTGAATTCACTCCTGGTTGTGCATGGGAAGCGTTCTTCTTGAGTGGCGGTGACTATCAGCAGTTGTGCAGATTCGCAGCTTGGCTCGTCCAGTGGAGCACTTCAGATCCACGTACGGACGATCTTATGGGTAAGGGATCCCAGAAGACAGAGTAGTCGGAGCAGCGAGAGAAGAAGAAAGAAGCTTTCTTCCCACAGCAGAAGACGACATCCTCAAGTAGAAGACTGTGTAACTGTACGCACGTTTGTTGTCTTCCTCCCCAAACTATTACAAGCAGGGATAGCTTGTTAGTCAGGATCCGGACTAGAAGCCTGTCGGAATCTTAATTTCTCATTTCTATCTTGTTTCTCTCTCGTTTGGATTTTCCCTTCTTCCCCCATCTTCCCTATCTTCTTACCTTCTTCTAGTGAGCTTCCGAGACTTCTATTGAGCTTCCGTGAAGGTGAATGTCGTTGTAGTGCTGCAGGAAGATCGTTTTCATAGGCAGAAGCCTTGGAAGGCTACAGGGGGCATACACCTTGTGATTAATCTAACCCGTTGGAATGAGAGAGAGTAAGGTGTAACAGACGTTGCTGGTCGACTTCTACGAAGCAGGAGTAGTCTTCTGGAGGTGTGAGAAGCCGAATTGAACCCCCAGAAGCTGAGAATTGTTTCGGAAAGAGGGTATTGAGAAGACCGGAAGAAAGTGGCCTGGAAGCAGGAAGCGTCTTCTCGAGCTTCTCTGTAGATAGTTGTGTGATATTTTAGTTAGTAGTTGTTTGTTTAGATCCAGAGCACCTTCTGAAGAGTCTGGAAGCGTGTGGTTTTGTGAGAAGATGGGATTTCTACGCAAAACCCGTGTGTTTGTGTGTTTGAACAGATCTTAGAACTTAGAGCAGTGTTACTTGTGCAAATCCTCTGTGGGAACGGTATCTTTTATACTAAATGAGCAAAAGGAGTAATCTTGCGACACTACAACTCCAGAGGTATCACTTTTCAAATTACGGAGCCAAGGGACCTCCACATCGTCTTCACCAAAGAGGAAAGACGACAGTCGTGGAGAAGGGAGCAAATCAATTGAAGATCATTTGGTCGAAGTCTATTCGTCCGAAGTGGATCTTCTTGATACAAGAGCAAGTAACGTTGTTGTAAACACTCTTGCAAATCTGACTCTTCAGCCGTCGGAGAATTTGTTCAATACTAAGCTAGTGGTGCCTTCATCTCTGCCAATACAACCAATATACAGACGGAAGCAGCACCCATCAGTCATACTCCCTCCAGTACCTCATACAATGACAGGGGTACCACCACCGTCAGAAGCACCACCATTCACTCGCCAAAACTATCTTAAATTTGGCGGTGAAGATTCGGATAGTGATGGAGACGAAGAGAACGCCGATTCTTTCGTTAAGCAATTTGAAGCGGTATCACATGCGAACAAAGAAGACAATGATCTCGATCGGACAAGAATTTTTCCCAGCTTGTTGAAACACGCAGCCGGAAAATGATATAGTCATGTCAATCTAACTCCCGCAATCATATCTACCTGGGATTTAATGAAAAACGAATTCCTAAAGAGATTCCGGGAACTGAATTATAACATGCATGTGCTACATAAAGTAAATAGCGTTAAACATAAGAGGAAAGAGTCCTTGAAAAGCTACGTCCAAAGATTTTACGGAATTTTGGATAGATTACTTGCCAACGGAGCACACCCAGTCTACACGCCGGCACAAGCAGTAGAGTGGTTTGTGAAGGGGCTGCCTTCAAAGCAACAAACGTGGGTTAGACGATTTGATACGTCAACCTTGGAGCGAGTCATTGATTCTGCTGAGAATTACGAATCCTCCAATATCTTTAACAGAGACCGTGAAAAGACCTCGGAGTCGAGAAAGAAGAAGAATTTCAGGAAATCCAAGAGTAGTCGCGAAGAAGAGAAGAAGAAGAAGAAGTTAAAACGAAAACACAGAAAATATTCATCTTCGGAAGAATCTTCAGAAGAGTCGTCGGATGAAAGTTCAACATCGGAAGACGAAGATTCCTCATCTTCAGACGAAGAGGAAAAACGTAAGAAGTGAAAAGAATGACGAAGTTCAGACCTCCGATGGTGAAGAGAACTCCACCACCTAAAGATCACGCACTTGATGATCTTCTCCAGAAGTTCGAAGACCTCAAGGTGCAATTGGTCAGAACGTCAGAAAGACATAAGTCACCAACTAGTTCTCGTCCGAATTTGTACTAATTGTGAGAAGCCGGGACATGCCAACACGGAATGTTTTAACAGCAAACCATCTTACAATACACATTCAGTGGAATGGGTGCCAGTGTATGAGCCCAACTACTTTGTGGAATGTGAAGATGAGGTCTATGGAGTACAAACCCAAGATGGTGCTATGGTGTCCACTCAACCCCAACAATTTACTCCCATCCCTCCGGTACACATCCAACATTTTGTACCCAGACAAATGACAACTAACGTTTCCCAACGAAAGTTTGCTCGTACAGGTTACCAAAGATCACCATCTCTTGGCACATCATGTTTTAATTGTGGCGCTAATGGTCATTGGGCTCCTAGTTGTCCTCATCCCAAGAAGCAAGTAGGATATATGTCATTGTGTGAAAAATGTGGTAAACCTGGACATGGAGCCACTGACTGTATAAATGAACCAGCCCAAAAGATCGGAGTGAGATTCCAACCACCGGTCGTCCAGACACGAACATATGCAGGAGTAAATATGATCGACTTAGTGGAAGAACTAAAGATCAAAGACTCACAAGACGAAGATGGAAATGGTTGACCAGAAGTTAAAGACATTCAGATAAACAAAGTGGAGACTCGAAGTGGGAAGAGACTACTTCGAAAAGGAGAGACTTTAGCAGAAGATGCAGCTCAGGAGACGAAGGATCTTAAAAAGACTGAGCGGAAGAACTGAAGAAAGAGAAGAAAGCGCACAAAACTTTGACAAAACAAGTACGCGAAGTTGTAGAGAAACATACGATATCGGCATAGACGGATGATCGTAAAGAAGAACAGAGAACGAAGAAGACCTCAGGAATACTGCTTGCGGATATCTCCAAAGAAGTGAGGACACTACTCAATAAGGAACTGAGTACGCAAGCCAAGGAAGTAGAACCTAGCCGAGAAGGACCTAGGAAGGTGCGGGCCGAAGTCGGCCGACCATCCGAACTGCGAAAACTGGTGGCAGAACAAACTAAGAGGATTGTTCCAGTGGTGAGCCCTCATTACAACGTAGTAGAGGATTTGCTGAACCAACAGGCTAACATAACCATCAAGCAGTTGGTCGAAGACAATAGGCTGTACAGGAAACTGTTATTGACAGCCTTGAAGAAACCAGCGAAGGCTAAGTCGAAGAATCTGCCTTCATTGTTTCAAGTTGGACTAGAGGACTTAGGATCTCCAGAAGTAGACATCGAGATAGATGGATGTCTAATAAAGCATGTGTCTATAGACTCTGGTTCTAGTGTGAACATTATTATAGAGGAGACAGCGCATGGATTGGGTTACACAAAGTTCGAATCAACACCAAGAGTGTTGAGGATGACGGATCAGAGTCGACGAAGACCTTTGGGAGTACTGCGAGATATCCTTACGACAATTGGTGGGATAATTTCAAACTTACCTATATTGTATTAAGACCATTGGTTAAGTCTGGCTATGGAGTGCTTATAGGTCGGCCTTGGCTATATGGTGCTAAGGTAATTACTGACTGGTATAAGCAGAAGTTGTCCTTTAATGATCCTATGAAACCAAAAAATAAAAGTGTCTCTGTAAGCTGGAAGAAGATGTCACACCAGGGCGAGACATCTTCAACAGATTCAAGATACACTTCGGAAGAAGACTCTTCGTCCTTAAGCAATAGCTCGGAGAATGAAAAATCAGGACCTTACATAGTTGTGAACTACTTGCAATGCTATGAGATAGAAGAAGAAGAAGACTGCGAAGGGCTTGAGGAAGAATAGCAATCACTGTTAGGACAGGGAAGTTCAGAGGTAAGCCATACCGAAGGAATGGTACTAAAGTCAGCAACAGTGGATTTGGTCCTCGAAGAAGGGAAGGTCTTGAAGATCGCAGCGAAGTTACAGGGAGCAGAATTGGAGGTGTACCACGATATGTTAACTTACTACCAGGATGTCTTCGCCTGGAAGATAGAAGACATGAAGGATATTCCTGCGAAGTGGGGTCAACATCAAATTGACCTGCTGGAAAACTCTGTACCTGTGAGACAAAGACAGTATAGGCTAAACCCAAAGTACTTCCTCTTAGTCAAGGATGAAATTGATAAGTATTTAAGTGCTAGAATCATCTTTCCTGTCCTTAGCAGTGAATGGGTATCACCTATAGTGATAGTACCCAAGAAGAAGAGTGGTAAAATTAGAGTATGTCAAGATTTTCGAAAACTGAATGCAACAACCAGGAAAGATCATCATCCCTTATCTTTTACAGATTCTATTTTGGATAGGGTAGATGGTCATGAGTGCTATAGTTTCCTTGATGGATTTTCAGGATATAATCAAGTATCCATTAGAGAAGAAGACAAAGACAAGACTACTTTTACCACTGACTGGGGTACTTTTGCTTATCACAAGATGCCCTTTGGTTTGTGTAATGCTCCTGCCACATTTTAGAGAATGATGACGAACATTTTCCAGGAGTATCTTAGGAAGTTCTTAGAAATTTTTATAGATGATTTTTGTGTTTTTGGACCAAGGGAAGATCATATAAATTCCTTGGCTGTAGTTTTTCAGCGTTGTAGAGATGCTCAGTTAGCATTACACCCAAAAAAGTGTTTCT